>CM034150.1:70786824-72190132 GCA_019776745.2 Taxus chinensis
TGCTACATGCTATTTCCTATGAGATCTCGAATTGCCAATGTGTTGCTTTGAAATAAATTCATCTTCTTGGACTTGAATTAAACTTAAGTTTCAAAATTAAATGTCTTGATCACGTTTCTCGGCACACACATGTATAAATACCAATGTAGAAATTTGTGTCACATGTTGCGAGCACTACTTCTCCACATCATTACAATTACCCATACATGTTATTAAGAAAACACATTCGTACTGCTGCACATACCAAACATAAAAAAATAATAGCAACGAATGGTGTATCCTTGATTATTAAATATAAGTTATTTATTCCTTATTATTAAAGTTATCAATCCTTCCCTGCCCATCAGACAAACACATGGTAGGATTCCAGGCCTCCCAAGTCAAAGGCATTCCCCATACTCCAAGCCCACGAGATGAACCGATTCAATAAATTTTTGGGTCCGCAGTGTCGGTGAGGCAAGGCAAAGTGGCAGTGAGTAATCAAAAGATACCACGTGTCATTTTCTTGTTCCTCTAAGTGGCCAAGTGTCACACATTCCAGGAACTTGAGCATAAAGGTAAGGCATACAAAATAAATGAAGATTTTTGGGCCTCGTTACAATAAAATTAGATAGAGGGTATTCGTCAAACAAATTACAGGAGATTCATAATTCGATTTCCAACTCTTTTTAATATTTTTTAACCATTTTCACTTAAAGAACAAAACAAGTTATAGGGATATTCACAAAAACCATGAAATTGGTTACATGTATATTCACCATGATTACTATAAGTTTTTTTAGGGGAATTTCTTAAAAATTTCCCTATACTTTAAGGTGATCCAGGGCGTGAAGGCATTTTTCACAAAATATTTCAAGATTTGTTATCCTGGAAACTCGATAGTCTTCGTCCTTGTCTAAATAGTCTCAAAAAGATATTATCAAAGAGGGGAGCTTGATCTCTAAGGGTATAACAGCTTCAGTACCAAATACCAAGGAGTATGGGGTTGCACTTGTAGGTGTGTAGATGGAAGTGTGGTAGGCCTAGAGGGCGGGATGGATTTGGAGATGCCAATTGTGGCCATTTTTACCAACCATTTTCTCCATAATTTGTACTATATTTTTATTTGTGGCCTCATCTTTCCCATTACCTTGAGGGCAATAAGGTGTAGACCACTTTTTGGTGAATTTTAAAGTGTTAGCTCAAAGCCTTCACTTGTTTGTTTTTGAATGACTTACCATTGTCAAATACAATGAGAGAAGGGATGTCGTAATGGAAAATGATATGGTTCATGATGAACCTTGAAATTTGTGCACCTGTAACATAAGTGAGAAGAACAACCTCCACCCATTTGGTAAAGTACTCAGTGGTAGTGATAATGTGTTTATGGTTGTTGGATGAGGTGGTAGTGATTTTTCCTATAAGATCGATCCTCCATTTAGAAAATTTCCATGGTTTTATGATAGGTTGTAATGACTAAGACGGTGCATGGATAAAATTACCATATTTCTGACATTAGACATATTTCTTCACATAGTGGAAACAATTTGTTTCAATAGTAGGCCAGTACTATCCCACTCATAGGATTTTCTTCACAAGACCCTTTCCACTAGTATGAGCCCCACAGATGCCTTTGTGTACCTCTTAGATTTCTAGAACAAACTCTTCTAAATTTAGACAACATAATAGAGTCCCATCATAGCCTCGACAATAGAGATTTCCCCCAAATAGGGTGTAGCGGGTTATTCATCGGATAAGGGTTCATTTTTTTGGATACGAGATGTCATGTGGAAAAGTACTATCCTGCAAGTAATTATAAATGTCAACATACTCGGGAGGAAAAGAAACCAAAAACTTCACATACCAAACATGATTTTGGCATGTCATTGGCCAGCACCGTTAAATGATCAAGAAGGAATGAAAATTATTTGGTATCTAGTGATAAAAATAAAAAAGGATCCAATGGTAGTCATAACATCCTCTGATTGGTTCTGCATATGTGGAACTCAATGGAAGGAAATCATAACAAATTACTCTTTCAGGTTTTCCACCATGCACTTGTATTGGATAAGCTTCTCATCTTTGAATTTTTATTCATCATTTACCTATTTGATAATCAGCTATGAGTCACCAATAACCTCAACTTGTTTGATGTTTCATTTGATAGTGACTTTAAGTACTGTGATGAGAGCTTCATATTCAAAAATTTTGTTTGTACATTCAAAGACGATTCTAAAATCTCATGGGATGATATCTCCTGTGGAAGTATTAATTATTACTCTTTTTCCTAAGCCATTAAACGTGAATGACCCATCAAAGGATATCTTCTAGGTTGATGATTATTTGATATATAGAATGGAAGCATCTAGCAAATCTAGACTTAAGGGTTCTGTTCCTAGAAGGGGTGCTTCAACTAGTTGGTCATCCAACACTTTTCCTTTCACTAATTTTTTATTGACATATTCAATGTTAAAATTGTTTAAAAAAATGATCCATTTGGCCTCCCTTACTTTAAGTACCGGTTTTGACAAAGGGTATTTAAGAGGGTCACCTTGAGATGTTATCTTGGTATGATGGTTCAAAAGGTAATGGTGAAGTTTCTGAAAGGAAAAAACAACATCTAAGAAATATTTTTTGATCTATGGGTAGTTGATTTCATATGCGATTGAAGTGCGGATAATATAATAGATGACTCTTTCTTTATGTTGGGCATTGTGTTGTGTCAAGAGCGTGCCTATAGAAAATTTAGTATTGGATATTTATAGCAGCAAAGGTTCACCCAAGAGGTAGTACAAGGAGTAGATGGGGTTGCACTTGTAGGTGTGCAGATAAGGAAAGTGCTGGTATTTGCCTAGAGGGCAGCCCCTGGATTTGGAGATGCCACATCTTTCTTGAGTAGATGGGTTTACCAATGGCATTTTTCTCCATAATTTGTACGAAGATTTTTATTTGAATGGCCTCATCTTTCCCATTACCTTGCAGGGTGCATAAGGTATTAGACCACTTTATTAGGAGGAGGCATTTTAAAGTGTTAGCTCAGTGGCCTTACTTGGTTTGTTTTTGAATGACTTACCATTGTCAAATACAATGAATCAGAAGGGATGTCGTAATGAGACAACTCCAATGATATGGTTCATGATGAACCTTGAAATTTGTGCACCTTGTTAACATAAGTGAGAGGAACAACCTCCACCCATTTGGTGACCAAGTACTCACCGTGGTAGTGATAACGTGTTTGTGGTCTGTTGGATGAGGTGGTAGTGATTTTTCCTATCAATGTCGATCCTCCACTTAGAAAATTTCCATGGTTTTATGATAGGTTGTAATGACTAAGACGGTGCATGGATAAAATTACCATATTTCTGACATTATGACATATTCTCTTCATTCATAAGTGGCAACAATGCATGACATGATAACAATATGTAGCCCAAGTACTAGTCCCACTCATAGGATTTTCTTCGCAAGACCCTCTTCCATACTATTTATTTGATTATAGCCCCACAACCCATGCCTTTGAGGTACCTACATTTGATTTCCTAGAACAGAACTCTTCCAATCATTTAGATCAATGTAATAGGAAAGTCCCATCTTTAGGACCTCGACTTTTTAGAGATTTCCCCCAAATAGGGTGCAAGTCAGTTATTCATCATATAAGGGTTCATTATGAATTGGTACTACGTTGGAGATGTCATGTGGAAAAGTATTCTATAGGCCTGCAAGTAATTATAAATGCTAGTAACATACTCGGGGGGAAAAGGGACCAAAAGAGCTTCACATACCAAACATGCATTCTGCGCAGTTTGTCACTGGCCAGCACCGTTAAATGATTCAATGAAGGAATGAAAATTATTTGGTATCTAGTGATAAGAATAAAAAAGGATCCAATGGTAGTCATAACATCTTCTGATTGGTTCATGAAAATACATGTGAAAACTCGGTTGAAGGAAATCATAGACAAATTACTCTTTCTAGGGTGTCCACCATGCACTTGTATTGGATAAGCTTCTCATCTTTGACCATTTTTAGGCTGATCTTTTGTACCTAATGTTGACATTATCAGCTATGAGTCCGCCAATAACCTCAGGGGATCATTGTTTGAATGTTCCATTTGATAGTGACATCTCTAAGTACTGTCAGTGCAGAAGCTTCATATTCAAGAAATTTTGTTTGTACATGTGAGAACGACGATTCTAAAATCGGACATCGGGAGCTCTAGATATGTTCGGTCAATGTGGAAGTCAATGGGAATTAGTCAACTCTTTTTCCTAAGCCATGGTCAATATGTGAATGACCGAATCAAAGTATGATCTTCTAGGCTTGCCATGATTCTTTGATATTCGCTCAAATGGAATCATCTGGCAGATCTAGACTTAAGTGGTTATGTTTCTAGAAGGGGTGCTTCAACTAGTTGGTCATTCCAACACTTGTATCCTTTCGAACTAATATTATTTATGGTCACATATTCAATGTTCCAAAATTGTTCACATGTAAATGATCCATTTATGTGCCTCCCTTACTATTAAGTGCTAATGTTTATGACATAAGGGTATTTAAGAGGGTCACCTTGAGATGTTCCATCTTGGTATGATGGAGTCAAGCAGTGGTAATGGTGCAAGTTTCTGAAAGGAAAAAAACAACATGCGTAAGAAATATTTTTTGATCTGTGGAAGTAGTTGATTTCATGATGCGATTGTTGGGTGCGGATAATCCTAACATAGTCATTGACTCTTTCTTTATGTTGGGCATTGTGTTGTGCCAAGAGCGTGCCTATAGAAGCCTTATAGTATTGGATATTTATAGCAGCAATAAGGTGGGAGCCTATACAAGAGGTAGTATCAAGGACACCATGGGATTCTTATCCAAATCATTTTTTAAATAAGGAATACATGCTTATTTGTAATCCAGCCCCTAGTGAAAATCCACATCTTTCTTGAGTAGATGGGTAAAGGAATGGCAATTATCTGCAAGTTGCGAAATGAATCTTTGAATGGCTTGAATTTCACCTTGCAGGTTGCACAACTGTTTGATTTTATTAGGAGGAGGCATATTAGTAATAGCAGTGGCTTTATTTGGATTAACTTTAATTCTAATTTTAGATACAATGAATCACAATAGTTTCCTTGAGACAACTCCAAAAACACACTTCTTAGGATTCAAACGGACCTTGTTATGGACTCACTGGTGCCATTACAAATATGTGACGAAGGATCGCTGGGTGTTATTCTGTAGTCACCAATTTTCTGAGGATATCATCAACATAATCCTCTACAATTTCATGTAACATGTCATGAAATATGACAATTACATCTCTATAATATGTTTCTCTTCATTCTTAAGGCCAAAATGCATGACATGATAACAAAATGTACCCCAAGCAGTAGTAAAAGTAAATTTTTTTGTTGGTCCTCATTGAGCCATACCATATTTATTTGATTATAGCCTAAGATTACCCATCCATGAGGGACTAGCATTCACATGGCCTGCAGTCGGGAAGGCCGATCACAGCCGATGTTGATCTGTACCCCAAGAAGGTGAAAGTCATCTTTAGGACATGCTTTTTTGAATTCCTTGAAATTTGTGCAAATCCTTATACCAATAGGCTTCTTATGAATAGGTACTACGTTGGAGATCCATTTGAATTATTCTATAGGCCTGATGAATCCAACTGCTAGTAACCTTTTGAGCTCTTCTTTGACCAAAAGAGCCACACGAGGATGCATTGTGCGTAGTTTTTTATTGGCTTTAAAAATTCAATGTACAACCAAGTTATGCACTTCTAAATAAGGATCCAATCCTGACATGTCTACATAGGACCAAGAAAATACATCTGAAAATTCATGAAGGAGCATAGAAAAAGTTTTCTATTCATGCACTAAATGAGAAGTCCCAAGTTTGACCATTCTAGGCTCATCTTTTGTACTAATGTTGACATAAATATTCAGATCCTCCATAAGTAGTTTATATCCATCCTCCATACACATAGGATCAGGGGAAGATTGAGTTCTCACTATAAGGGCATCTTAACAAGTTTTTAACCCATAGGCTAGTCACTTTTTATATCCTTTATTTTTTATATTTCTTTGTCTAATAGTGCCTCAAAGAGGTTTTCACTATGGGACTTGGATCTTTTCTTTTGACAAGTATTTTTAGAATATATTTTTCCCTCATTCTCTTTTTGCTTTTTTTTACCACAAAACTCAACCTCCTCCCCGAAATATGTGTAAGAATCCAGGTTAATAGATAATATTTTCTTGTGATCACCAATATTAATGTCATCACATAAACCCATGAATTCACCATCATCCTTCTGAAATAAATCAATTAGTATGTGTTGTTTTTGGTCCCAGTTAACAAGTGAAGGATGAACAAGGTCTAATTCAAGATTGGAAGGGGATAAGGTTAGAATAGATGTATCGAAGAATAGGTTGGTGGAAGGAAGGTCCTCGTATAGGCTACACAGGGACTCTATTTCGCTATCATAAACTCAAGAGCTATCCTCGCGCTCAGAGGAGGTGGCGTCAACTTCTGTAGGATGAGACCCATAAGGCCAAATACAAAAAAATTATCTATCCATTTTGAAATATGCTATAAAAGGTTCCTGCACACCTTGTTCATCTATGTCACACACGTATCCTTGGTATCCCATAGCATACATCATCTTATTAGGGATGACATAGTTTGGAGACTAATAGCATGAGTCCATCCTTTCATCAAGGGATTGGGATGGAGAAGTTTCAAGAATTTTCTCGTCTACTAAGAGTCCACCAATAATGAAGGTGTCAGTACTATAATGTTCTTAAGGTCGTTACGGCTGATAGTTGGGCCTACCATGTGTTTTAGATGATAGGGGAAGATTTGAAATGAGGAGTGCATATTGGAGATTATATTCCCTATAGTTGGTAGGAAGGAATTTCATCTCCCATGTATAAAATGGGGATATGGACGTAGAGGCACCACTTTCATGAAGGCACAGTGTATTAGGATCTATGTGAAAGGCAAGGGCCTTTGATTGAATCTTAACAATCATTTGAGTAGAAGGACATTCTTAGGATGTAGGGTAATATCCAGATAACACTCTGCAATGTGTAAAGGGTTGTATGTATCTAAGAATGGTGAGGGGATTTCCTTCATGATAAAGTTTGATACATTAATGGAAATTTTATGGAATGATCTGCATGGCATGGATCCATTGGTGACTGAGGAGAATGTTGTAGGGTAGTATCTAATTCCAAGAACATGGAACATGGTTATCATGAGTAATGAGCCCAACTCCCATATAGTCAAATTAATTGTTCTTGTTGACTGTCTTCTCTGCATTATCATAAGCCTTAATGACGATTACATTAGGCTCCAGTTCTGTGTCAGTATGCATCCCAATTTTCTGATGAGCTTCAAGGTCCATATGTTAAGGCATGATCCATTGTCCAAAAGAACACCTGTTTTATCTTTATTCAAGTAATCAATAACTTCAATATACAAAGGGAGATTGTATGTATGGTCATCCATTAGAATCTCATGTTGGTTAAAGGTAATTTTTCATAGATGGAGCAAGTTACACAACCAAGGCTTGGAAAGTTCGATGCATAAATTTATGTGGAAAATATTGACCCCTAAATATTTTTATAAAGGATATCTATGAACATTATATATCTTAAGAAGATCCAAGATAGAAATCTTGGTAATAGTCTTCTCAAGTTGCTCGAGGAGATCATAATGATTAACCAAAGGGGTAGGTAGAAGAGGTTATGGAATGATAAGGTGAGCACCTCATGTTGTCCACATGGGACACTCCTATGTGATTTTATCTTGATGATAATTACATGCTCAGTAGTAGGATACACATAATCTATTAGATAGTCAAAATGATTGGTTGTTCCAATAATAACATGATTGACATTTTTTCTTTAGGAGGATTGACCTTGATCCAAATTTTTATTCCACCTATTTATGCTTAAGGAATGGCTCTTTATAGATTCTCAACTATTTTGTATAGAGTTTTGGGAGGATTCTAGAAAATTCCATGTCAACATCTCCGCTATCTATAAGGTTTTGAATGAAGTGTTTCGATTTCAAACATTGATCTGTGGCATGGCCTTTGACACGATGATATTCACAATATTTAGAATATTTGTACCATGATGGTTTTGGTGCATCATCATCAAAGGGTGTAGTATTGGGGAATCTAACCATGTTTACTGCATTTAACTATTTCAAGATTGATGATAAAGAATCTAGAAATGGAGTAAACACTCAACATTTAATCTCTAGTTTGACTGGTCCTTTGGATAGTTTTAAAAGAGGGTTGTTTTGGACTTCTTGGACATGTTTCGAATCAATGATTCTATCACCTACGCCATTTTTTATTTTTGTTAAAGGATTTAGGTTTGTCTATAGGTTTTGATTCATGCTTTTCTCTTTGAAAGGGTTTTAAAGTCCCTTTAGCAAGTAAAGAATTTTCAATCTGGCTTCCTCTCTCAATAACTTCTCTAAAGGTGTTCACACAATGCATTTGCAATTGAAAGGCTACCTCAGGATGTAAGTTAGGTATGAAGATACTAATAAGTTGTTTCTATATAATAAAGCAAGGGAAGTGACTAACTAACCCTCGCCATCGTATCGTTGTAGTAAACAAGCGAAGTTTTAATTGTTGCGTTGTTTTGTATTACAAAGGACTATCATAGTGATATCACTTTCCATGTTAAATGAAAAGTGGTGAACAATACTTCTTAACTAATTTGATCAAACATGAAAAAAAACCATTTGGGAATATGAAGAAACCATTCAAGTGTCTTGGCCTCAAAGACTTCATGTGAATAAAGGGAATAAGATAATTATCACTATAAGAAAAATCCTATACAAGCCATGAAAAAGTATTTGACGTGATCACGAAGATCACCTTTACCCCTATATTTGTTAAATTTATGGCAATCAAAACTAGGTGGAAAATGTGCCTACACAACATTGCCCAATTGACAGGGTATGGACACAATTATTTAAATTGATTTTTTTTGTTGTGTTCAAGGTTATTTTCTTGAAGGCTGAGTAAGGGATATTTTTCATGGATTTCCACTCTTGGTAAAAAATATCCGTCCACACGAAGGTGTGGTAGGTATATACATGTGGTTAGATTTTTATGTTTCACCACCAATATTTTCAGTGTAATTTTCAACATAATTGACCTTAGGTTTCTCAGTACGTGTAGATCTACCTGTGTCACTATGGAAATGGGAAGCTAAGTTTACTAATTGATAACTAAGGGTTTGTAATTGTTTTTGTATGGTAACCTCTTCATTTGGGGGTTCCACCTAAGGATCAAGTGGAGGGGGTTGTTCATGATCTTCACCCTTAGTCCTAGCTTCGTGATTGGTTTGAATGAGTGGTATGCGATAGCCATTTCCATTCTTAGTAATCGCTTCTTATTCATCATTATTTTCTTGACTAGAAGTAGAAGCATGTCTAGGGTTCAATATATCCTCAACATATCAAAAGGGAGGCTCTATTTCTTCTCCTCTATGAATCATGTTTGTAAGAATAGTAGGATCAAACTCAAGTGGTAGTCTGGCTCCTAATTCTCGAACTTGTGCTAAAATTTGATCTTTGTTTTGGAAGAGAAATTCGTCTATATGGGTAGGGTCAAACTCAAATTTATCTCAAGCATTTCCCACTTGTCTCCACTATGGTCAATAAATTTTTCTTCTTCAAGTAATGGGTCCAAATTAGTACGAATGAAAGGATTTGATCCCATTCTTCTATATGTCATTCTGGTAATAGGAGGCATTATAGGAAACATTTTTCTCATATTTGAAAAATGTGCACAAGTTTCATAATGAATTTTTCAAGAGTGAAAAAACAATCACCAAGGAAAAACACCAAAGAAAATACAACAAGTCCCGAAAAAAGGATTGATTACAAAGGAACCTATTCCCTACGTTTGTATTTTGTCTCAAAGGTTGTTTATAATAAGATGACAACACAATTTCAATATTTAAATCCAATTTTGGATCAAACAAGCTTTAAGTATTAAAAAAGGGTTGAAGTGATTTTAAGAGTGTAACAACACAATGTATACACTTAAAAAAAAATTAATGCAAACAAGGTCTAAGTTTTGAAAATGGATGCTACAAATGTGAGCAGCGTAACAATACAATTTGGAAACTTAAATCAAGTTTATGAAAAACAAGACGTAAGTATTAAAAATGGATTGACACAATGCAAGTAGTGTAACGATAGCACCTTCCAAAACTTAAATCAAGTTATAATAAAAATAAGGTCTAAGTATAGCAATGGGCCGACACAATACGAACATTGTAACAATACAATTTGAACACTTATATCAAGTTAAAGAAAAATAAGATGTAAGTATCAAAAATGGATTGATAAAATTCAAGAAATGTAATGACATAAAGGGGGATCAAGGTAAGATACCTTCTACAAAGATATGTCTCAATATGGATTTCAAGATAGACTACAAAAATATGAGGACGTACTAACACACTTTCAACACTTACATCCAAATTGCAAAAAGGAAATGATGTAAGTGGGTGCAAAAGTGGTGGACACAAATTTGGCAGCACTTTGAGTTATTTTCTTTTGACCAATAATGCCAAAAAGGAGAGCAATGGAATGGATGATTGGAGATGGAAAATACACGGTGTAACTTTGGCAAAGTTTCACCTTCTTTATAACAAGGTAAAAATTAGGACAAAGTTTTGCATTATCAGATTCATGACGAAAGATACGTGGTGTAAACTTCAATGGAATCTTGACTTGTTTAAAAACTAAGGTTTTAACTCTGAGGAAGTTTTTGATTTGTAAAGGCTCTTTGAAACACGATTGGATAATGGTCAAGTTGGCCCCTATGTCAAATGGATCCATAGGATTTTTTATCAACGCTCGCTAATAACTTGTTTAAGAGAGGTATGCTTTTCTAGAATAAATCCTAGATAAAGGACCATTACCCCAAAATCAAATTAATGATCGAGGCCTCATACAGACAACATTTAGCACTCTTCACGGTAGGCAGTTGGGAACTTCCCATTTTGTCAACAGTTCCCTCAATGTGTTGACTACTTTGGGGTTCTTGTGGTACTCCTCACAATGAGTTTTATGGCTTATGCCAAATCACTTCCCACAGTTAAATAAATTGGGTCTTATCCTTCTCAATTGCACTTGCAAATACAATATGAGTGAATGGTGTGTTTTTTATCTTTTGAGCTTAATGTGGTTTTGTACACCTCTGGCAATCTGCATGTAGTGTGGTTAGTATTTGTTTTGTTTTGATTCTTTGGCAAGCGAAAAGGTACTACACTTAAAATTTTAGAAGTTCTTCATATAAACCACAATTTTTAGAAAGAGGATCAAGATCACTTTTGGTTCTCAAGAACTCCCGAAGACACAAGAGAAGAGAATACATTATGTTTGATCCAGCTAATTAGGAATAGAAAAACATTAACCAATGACAATTAAGTGTTTTGAAATATTGATTCTTTTAAAAAACTTTAAATGATGAAATTTCCAAGTTAAACCATAATGTTGGAAAATGAAGATCAAAGTTGCTTTTGAATCTCAAGACCACCCAAAAGTGCAAGAGAAGAGCATACACAAACTTTGATCTAACTTAGGAAAAATGGAAAAAACAACATTTAACAAAGCATTTAAATGTTATAAAATGATTTTTAAAGAAAAACCTGCAAATAAGAAGTTAGAAAACCTGTACAAACAATAGGAAATACAAAAATTAGATTCTAGAACTTTTGAAATTTGATCCAAAAAACTACACAAAACGCTAGTGCATAAATCAGAATGCTAGCGCATGCAGATTGACGCTAGTGCACATAGGAAAATGGAGATGCATGAAGTTCAACGCAAATGCACAGAGTTTGACACAAATGTACATTCATTGACACAAATAGAAAACACACAAATTAACAATACAAACACACAAATTTTAACGTAGATGCACATACACCGACGCAAATGCACAAACCTAAATGCAAACACACATAGAGAAATGCAAATGCATATAGTTAGATGCAGAAGTGTGAAGATCCTTTTTGCAGGCAGAGGTCAAAATACAGACAACACTAGCACAAATCTAGAGAAAAATAGCAATGCTAGCGCATAGACTTCAATGTATATGCATGTGAAAATAATGTAGGTGAATGTACAACAACGCTAGTGTGCAAATAATAACCCAAACATAGATAGATTTTATGCTAGTGCGGGGAACCTGGGTTGCTTCAAAAATGCGTGAAAATGACCCAAAAAAGTCAAAAATCTCAAATTTTTGTTGATAAGCTTCAAATTTGGCAGCACTTTACCTCCTTCGCACCTATAAGGAACACTCAACACATGAAAACTCAACAAAAAAGTTAAAAAAATTCAAGTTATTTTACCATGTGCTAAAATAGGTTAGTATGCAAAAATGAAATTTAGCTACAAAAACTCAAGAAATGCGCATGAGACAAAGGAGAGTCCCACTAGGCGTGCCATGTGTGTGTGTGTTATTAAACCAAGCTAAGTTAATTAATAGAAACTAACACCAAGTAGTCTCAATAACAAAGCTAATCTAACAAAGCATCGTGATAAAGCCATAGAAAATGAAGAGCTAACTAATGCATCTAATTAACATGAAATAATAAGCCATCCTTTGATGTTTTTCATGGGATTTTAAGATTATAGTTACTCCTTTTTTTGAGCCAAATGTGACTACGTGCAGATAAAAGGAAGCTATCTCCATGAAGAGGAAGAGATATCACCAAGATGGTATGGTTTCCATTGGTTGCCATGTACGGTTATTCTCTTACTACTCTTTGCAAATAGAGGATAGAAGGGGATTTATTCATCAATAAGCTTTACAAGGTTGAAATTCCTCTTATCATATGCATATAGTGTAACACTGGTATGAATAATGTAACTGGTGTAAGATTGGAAGGAAGGTACTACATTGTTTATATATCTTTCCAATTTGGGAAAAGCTTGTAACCTAGTGAATGTGGGATAAAGGTAAAAGTAAAATGAGAAAGGTACAAACATGATTAGAATAGATTAATAAATGGATTAACAACTCATGGAAGTTGGATATGATCTAATTAATCAACTAGGAGTAATTTAATAAACCAAGATAAGCTTAAAAACCATTTGGAGGTGATTTACAAGGAAATTAGTAGAATTTGAAGGGTTTGAAAGGAGGATTTAACCAATAAGAGGGTTTATTGATTAAATATAACATTAAAAAGATTAATTAATTAATAATGGTTAATTAATTAATTAAAATAAGAATTATAACTAATGAAGTGTCGTTAATTGGAATCCAGGATGGGGGAAGGCTAGTTAATTAATGGAGTGTCGTTAATTGAACGAAATGAAGGGGAATGTTAGCTAATTAGCGGGAAATCACTGATTATAATGAAATGATGGGAAAGAGGATAATTATTGTAATTTTAGTATTAAAATTGCGTACTCGGATTCATGTGTCTACATCAAGTACAAAACTTGATAAAAGCTCCATGTTTTCGTAAATCAATAAAAACACTTATGTATATCCAAAAAAATTATGATGACTGGTAATTGGACCAATCCTAGTGATTTATCCACAATATATAATAGAAATTTACCCCAAAATAGGAATAGATATTAAATATTTTTTCCCTTCAATTATACTCGCCTCTACTAGCTACATCAATGACATTATCAAAAATACATTAACCTTTTCCAATTAAATATTACACACCTATATAATCAAGAGCTATATTATAGAATGGGTAATTATACCAAAAAAATCATACGAGCTCTGAAATATGTCATATTTGATTTTACTTGAAAAGACATTATAAGTACCTTTATATGTGTATGCATGAATTTTAAATGTGATTAACTGGAATTAGCTAAATCTAGGTTAGCTAAGGGCTAGTTAATATAATCTATAAGGACATATAATACAGTGAATAAATATACTAAAATAGCATTTAAACTAAATAACTGAAATAAACTAATAATATTAAACCCTAATATGCAAGAAGGAGGTAAGGAAATAACTCAGTTGATAATCGATGACTATCACAGAGTGTCACACCTGTTTGACTAGAAATTTTGAGAACATGAACGAATGTGCAAAAGTCTCAAAAAAGACTAGATCTAGAGGATCTAAGTGGAATGGGGTGCCTAGAATAGGACTTGGGTACCTATAGGTGCTTTGGCAAGGAATATGGGTGTCATGGTCTACAAAAAATCTCAGAAGTTGGTCTTCGCAGAGTCGGAAGGTGATCTAAAACTCTACTTGCCTGTCATGTCAATTAATTTGTACCATGCCAAATGCTCTAAATATTATAAGAGGAAGATATGACCTACAATAAGACAAAAGTAAGTATCAAAACCCTAAAAAAGATACATAATGAATTGGTCAGACTGACCTCAGCTGCCACAACAGTGGGCTTACTAAATTGAGTAATACACTACATATTAGACCCAAATGTAGTTCTAGTGTGTGTGTGTGTGTGCGCACGTGCGTGCGTGCATGCATGTTGTTCCCTAGGTGCTCTTGTGCCAATCACACTTTGTGAAATAATGAGCAATAGTTAAATGTAGAAAAATTAATAATATGTGTGCATGGAATAGAATATAATCCTCCCTTATGAAGTGTGATGCAGATGTCTTGGCTTGTGCCTTGATGATGGAGCTATATGGATGCCAATGCAAAATATGGATGCAACTGTAGATGGAGTGATAGTAGTGTATGATGTTAGGTCCCTCGTTATGGTCTCGTAACTTTATATTTATAGGGTTCTCTTGCTCTAATTTCATAATTAACCTTGAAAAGGCCGAACACAAGAAAGATAAGGATGAAAAATGGCTAGAAGAGGCCAAAAAAGTAGTAGGAAAGTGCTAGAAGGATTGGGGAACCCCTAGAAAGGACCAAGGCACCCATGGGTGAACCAATTACGGCTAATATTACACAGGATGTGTGAAAATGGTTGGGCATGTGGGTGCAATAGGTCACAAATTATGAAATAAAATAAATAAGATGGCCAAAGGGACAGGGGTTAATTAGTATTTTCTTCCCTTGAGAACCTTCTAAATAGTAGTATGAAACCAAGATAAATAAATGTATAAAGTGTATGATTTTGTGACTACATTTTGCCCCCACTTTATATTGGTGAGCAAAAATCTTGGTAACATAAAGTAGATAGAGATGCATACCTGATGTCCATGAAGATTACAATAGAAACACGTCGAAGGACTAGACAAAGCATGGAATGATAAAAATATGGAGGAGTGTGGAAACTATAGATGAAAAATACGTAAAAGCAAAAGTGATGAGAGTGAACCTAGAGTGGAATGTGTGTGTGAAGCTATCGCAATGTGTACCTGCATGGTTAGTAAAACATGTGTGATGTTGTGGAATGTGTTGTCATCATTGTCATTGTTGTCTCCCCCATTTAACTGCTTTTTTCTCATACGGACGGACCTACAAGGAGAAAATGATCAAGTAGTCAAATATGTATGCATGTAAGTGCTAAAATGCTATGTAAAATACACATGTGTATGTAAATGTAGAGTAGGAAAATGTAAATGGAAAACATAAATGTAAATGTAAATGGAACATGTGCACCTGATCCATGTTGAGAAAAAGTGTAGAAGGATATCATGTACTTCCTAGGTTTTTTGGGTGATCCGACACCACTAAACGAAGTAGTGTAGATAAGAACACCCATTATAACCTCCAATCCTTTAACTTCTTCATATAAATATGTGTAGAGATCCCCGTACTGTATGGATTTTTTGGGAAATCCAACACCACCAGATGAAGTAGTGTAGAGAGGTGCACCCACTGTAACCTCCAAGCCTATAACTGCTCCGCATAAATGCTAAGGACACTATGTCCTATAGAATCTATTGTGTATGGGTTTCGTAGACTGGTCTAAACCCACTCGTTGTATGTAACCCACAATACCAAGGGAAGAAAGTGCATTGAACTGAACTGGAGTAAATACATTGTGTTATAATATACAAACACTCAAATGATTCCCCCCCTCTTTGGGGGCATATGTTACATCACTGATAGGAGACATATTTCCCCAAAAGAGGGCCAACTACATGTATGCTGAAATTTGCTTGGTAAAAACCAAGACACACACAAACAAGAAAGGCTAGCCAAAGACAAGTGTAAACATGTATGCATATAGAAAACAATGTATAATCTATGCAAATAATGTGTAAGCTACCAAGAAAAGTAATGTAAACACACAAGAATACAAGTAAGCCGCACAAAGTGAGTTGCAAACATGGGACATCACTCATGATGTCGCAAGGGCATCATGGATGCAAACAACAGATAATTGTGCACACCAAACATAAGGCAAGGCCTAAAAACAATAGAAGACAATGGCAAAAAAAGTAACAAACAAGTATGGGAACCAATATCCCTATACAAAAATGTTAGAAGATATGAATATGTGGATGCCCCCAACAACCAGTGTAGGAAGGGTAGAAGGCGAGCATCCATGCCATATGTAAGAGACATGTATCTACGATCACAACTAGAATAAGGCGTGAATGCGCATGTGTGGATGATATAGATAAATGACATACAAGTAATCAAACTAGCATGTGTAGTAAAGTGATCATGAATGGGAAAGAGAAAGCAAGAGTAAAAGTAACCATATATGCAATATGTCATGGATGGGTGGAATGGAATTTAATATGGAGTGATAGAATCCGCATGCCCCCCAAGTGGATGGAAATGTATGCAGTAAGGCTTATTTTTTTTATCCCTCTCAAAATTCAAGAATGAACCATAAATGAGAATGCATCATCTGGAAATGGTTGAGTAGTGTGTATCATGTCTAACGCGTTGAGATGAATGTGTATATGCGTAGTGGTGATGATATGCGAAATGGAGCATAGATGTGCATGGACCTTATAGCCTAATCATATACCAATATAATATGAAATGTGGAGGGATGATTTATCCCTAGGCTTATATTACTATAGGATGAAATGGATGAGTGATGATTTAGCACTAAACATATATCACTATAGGACGTAAGGAGGGTGTGATGATGTAACCTAAGGTGTATACCACTAGAAGATGATAGAATAAGTGATGATTTATCCTAAAGCGTATGTCACTTCAATATGAATAGTAAGGAGTAGTGATGTAAACTAAGGTGTATACCACTACAAGATGATAGAATAGGTGAGGATTTAGCCTAAAGTGTATGTTACTAAGCTAGTAATGTTGCATGATGAAAGGCGGAACAGTGAATCTGTGGTGAGTGTAGGCTCCATTTGATTTGTAAACCCTCAACAATAGAGTATGGACCGAAGAACTAAAATGCATCATCGAGTAATGAGTGCAATGCATAGAAGACAATATAGACAACAATCGACCATGTAATGAGTAAAATATGGAAGGAAGTAATGTGTAGAATGTGTAAGGTGTAAAGTATAGAGTGATATGTAATGTATGTAGATAATAATATCGTGATGCTAGACTCTTATACGATGAGAAATAGTATAATATGTATAATATGTGTGAAGATGCATGGTGTAATATGTATGGTATGTAGACAAATGGATACTGCAATATGTAGGATAAGTAGTGTAGGATGTAAGATGCGTAGACAATGGTGTATGTCTAAAGATGACTATAATGTAGGATGTGTAAATATGTGAATGTCAAAATGTGGGAGTATAATGGAGGGTGAATGATGTGCAATGTATGATGAGTGTGGGGTTTAGTGTAGTAGTAAGCCCTCAACAATCAAGTGTGAACCGAAGCACAAGAGTGTGCCATCGGGTAAAGACGCTAGAACATATGATGAGTATGTCTAATGTAAGAAAAAACAAGGGTATGAGAATATGAAGAGTGTGATTATGCTAAGATGAAGTATGCCTAAATGTTGTGATTATAATTATGTAAATATGATAGACTAAGGGTGGAATTAGGTGTTATTCCCCCCCAAGAGTGTGTGTAAGTAGCTCATGTAAAATCATCTAGAAGGTCATCATCCTCCAGGTCATAATCAAATGGGTAAGTGTTAGTAACTTGATGAGAAATAGTTTCTGGTTGGTCACGTAAGGATCCTTTGAGGTGTAAGTGATACATACCCATAGCATATTCCTCAGCAGTGAAAGGAGGAAGTGGGCAATCATGGGCATACCAATTATTAAGATTATGTGTATAACGTAGGAAATAACTATTCTAGATGAAAATGTGTCTGAAAGGCATAGGTAAAGATTTATCTGTATGGTCATGGTCTAGAGTACCTCCAATATAACCCATACATGATTGGCCTAATGTGAGTGGTGAAGATTGAGGGGTGCGAGTGAGTAAAATCGTGAGATAAAATATGTGAAGATCATAAGCTGTAGGTATTATGATATACCCATAATAAAGATGAGAAGCATATGGCATAGGATGGAGATTGTTGAAGGTAAACCCTAAGCGATTCAAACCCTCGTGTGTACATATAGTGTCATCGCATGTAGGGTAAAATGGAATGTGTTCCCAATATGAATTATTTATGAAAAGTGTTTAAGTGAATGGCAAGCATGTTAAGGTATGTGATGTAAGCGAACGTGAATGTGATAGAGCGGCATCCATAGACTGGATAGGCCCCTGATAAGGAATCATAATAGTAGTAGTAACATGTGGCATATGAGGAACAACATCTACCACACAAATGGTACTATCAAGTGGTAGAAAGTGAGGTAGTTCATCTATAGGTTGCAGATTATTAGTGGTATTAATATGTGGAATAAGGAGACTAGTGTTAGGAGCATAACCAAATTATCAGAATGGGTCATGGTCATGAGGAATAGTATGTTCAATTTCATCATAAAGGAATTTAACATAATGATGCATAGTAAATGAAATGGATTGCATGGAATGAAGCCATGGTCTACTGAGAAGAAAATTATAAGAGACCGAGAAATCAATGACGAAGATTACAATGTGTATAGTTTTTGGGCTAACAGTAATGGGCGAGGTAATGTGACCAAGACATTGATGGACAAAATCATCATAAGCACACAATGAAATACTAGATGGGCTAACATCATGAGTGGAGATACCTAAAACTTCAAGAAAGGACATAGAACATAGGTTGAGCTCAGACCCATTGTCAATTAAGGTGTGCTTTACACCCACATGTTGGATGCGACAGATGATATGCAAGGGTGGGTCATTGTCAAAAGTAGTAAAATTAGTCGGAGGGATGTATGGGAAAGCAATATGCTGAGAGAATGCATACGCAAAGGTATTATAGACTATATCGGGATGGGTATTGTTTGGAATTGGAGTAGTGAGTAAAATATTGATAATTTTAGCTCATAATTCAAGATGGAGAAGGAAATTTTTTTGAATGGAGATAGCCATGATAAAAAAAGTAATGGGGATCCTAGGAGTATGTAAGTAGAGTCAGGTTAACCAAAATGATTAATTGGAATTATCTAAATCTAGGTTAGTTAAGGACTAGTCAATCTAATCTAGGAGGACATATAACGCAATAAATAAATATACTAAAATAACATGTAAATTAAATAACTTAAATAAAATACTGATATTAAACCGTAATATGCAAGAAGGAGGTAAGGAAAAAACTTATTTGATAGCCGATGCTTGTCGCAGAGTGTCGCAGGTTTGACTAGAAATTCTGGGAATAGGAACGAATGGGAAGAAATCCCAAAAATCCTCGATTTGGAGGATCTAAGTGGATTGTGGTGCCTAGAATAGGATTGGGGTGCCTACGGGTGCTCGGGAAAGGAATTTGGGCGCCCTGTTTGCCAAAAGGCTCAGAAGTTGGTCTTCGCAGAGTCGGAAGGTGTTCTAAAACTTTTCTTACTTGTCGTGTCAATTATTTTGTACCGTGTCAAAGGCTTTGAATATTCTAAGAGAAAAGTATGACCTGAAATAAGACAAAAGGAAGTATCAAAACCCTTTAAAAAATATTCAGAATGAATGGTTCAGACTGACCTCAGCCACCTCAACAGTGGGCTTACTAAACTGAGTGTTGCACTACATTTCGGACCCGGATGTAGTTCTAGTGTGTGTGTGTGTGTGTGTGTGCATGTCATGTCTTAGGTGCTCTCATGTCAGTCACACTTTGTGAAATAGCAAACAATAACTAAATATAGAAAATGTAATAATAAAATGAAATCCCTCCCCCTATGAAGTGTGATGCATATGTCTTAGCATGTTCCTTGATGATGGAGTTATGTGGATACCAATGCAATAGATGGATGCAACTCTAGATGAAGTGATAGTTGTGTATGATGCTAGGTCCCTCATTATGGTCTCATAACTTGATATTTATAGGGTTCTCCTGCTCTAATTTCATAATTAACCCCAAAAAGGTCTACCACAAGAAATATAAGGATGAAAAATTGCTAGAAGAGGCCCAAAAGTGGCAGAAAATTGCTAGAAGGATCAGAGCACTCCCAGGTGGGACCAGGGTGCCTATGGGTGCCCCAGTTAAGGCTAAAATTACACTGGATGTGTGAAAATGGCTGGGTATATGGGTGCAATAGGTTACAAATTATGAAATAAAATAAATAAGATGGCAAAAGGGACGGGGGTTAATTAGTACTTTCTTCCCTTGAGAACCTTCTAAATAGTAGTATGATATCAGAATAGATAAATGTCTAAAGTGCATGATTTTGTGACTACAAAATGTTATTGTATAATAATATCAATAAATGGGTCAATTACTATTGAATCTTCAGAGAAATTATTTTAATGGAAAGTTATAAAAATATCCTAATATAAAGAAAATATTTGTATTCAAACTCCTCTTGACTGCTGGCACCTTAAGTTACCTAATTTTCCTAGGATCCCCAATAGCTAATCCAATAGAATAATTAACAAGGGAAAATAATTTCAGCATCTTAAAAAAGAGATAAAATATACAAAGATAGAAAAATTAGGTACCATGGAAGAAACCTAAACTTACATGATCATTCCAATAGAATCTTCAAGTTTCAATATCCAAACACAAATAAGATCAACTTCTAACCAACTGTTGACCTAAAATCCAAGTACAACATGTTAATATTTAATAGAAAACAAGAAACAATAACCAACATTACAAGAGAAACTGAAAAGGATAATTCTACACTAAAAAATGTTTTGGGATGAAGTATTCACAGAACACAACTGAAGGCTCAAAATTCAATATATGAAACAATAATGTTATGTAATCCCATAACGGGTTTGTTTCTATAAAATAAACTACAAACTCAATCAAATTCATGTTACTTAATTACCCCACCTCCCTTACAAAATTGTAAATCATATGTATGAATTAAAAAAACATAAATAGACAAAAATTACATGCCTTATATGGCATTAGAGTTGATCTGCTTCATCAACCATCCATAAAACATCTTTAAAAAAATCAAACAGAGTCCAATGAGAACTTTATACAGTAACAAAACAAGTATGATGGTGGTGTTGGCAAGACAACATGGTAGGGAGAATACCACGTAGATTATGTTGATAGTTGATTACAAGCAAAAAGAATTTCCAAAGAAAAATTTTAGACTAATTAAAGCATAGGAATTTCCATTTAAACATCACAAACAGAGGCTCATTCTACATAACTATCTAACCCAATTTCTGTCTCATTTTGAGATAAAATCAAAATAGCTCAATTATTCAACAAGCTTGATCCAATTCGCATGCCTCCCCTACAAAACTGTTAGTAATGGGTCATAAATTAAAGTACAATGCCAGATAAAAAAATATAAACAATGTATACCTTCGTCACCCATTGATCTACTATTTACAGACATTACATATGTCCCTACGATTTATAGACATTACAACAAAATCAAAGAAAAACACACATAAAAAAAGATTTTAAAAAATAGAAATCAAGGGCAACGTATGGATGTTAGTTGTGCAACTAAGGACTGGATCACATCATAATCAATACAAGACCGGTATATGGACTATTTTTAAGGAATATTGGGAGAGGAGAACTTGGTCTTTTTTGTAACAAGGGGGTGGTGGAGACATAATGGCATTTCATCATGAAATGTAAAGCTTATGATGATATTTGTATCCAGTATGAAAGTAACCTGAAAAGTGTACAACATAAGTGATTTATTTGAAGAAGCAAGGCTTAAAAAGACTATTGGTTTTCTTATCAAAGGTCCATTATAGAATATTAAAAGAAGTCAGAAAATATCTTGTTGTTGCAGATTTGGTCCCATACATTGTTTAGTCTGGTGGACGTCATTAAAAAGTTTCACTCATTCATTCAAATGATCAAAAACTTTTGGATTTTTTTCATCCACCCCTATATACCCTCAACACTATAAAACCTTACTCAATGATGGCTCCTCCATTTATTTACATTACTATTTTGTCAAGGATTATAAATTTCATAAGGTTTACCAATGAAAATAATTAACTTGCTAATTTTTAATATTAAATATTTAAACTTTTATTTATATGTTTATTGATTGGTGGAGAAGATTTTGATTGTGTTTTTTATAATTATAGACCACATGTAGCCCATTAATTTTTATTGGAATGCATCAATATGTTAATTGTGAATACAAGATGGTTATGATAAAAAGGTCACTAGAATAATTACCCTCTAGCCTATATTTTTATATCAGTCATTAACATAATGACATTGTTTACTCATGTACAAAATCATATGGAAAAGACGTTAAAAGCGTGAAAATCCCATTTACACAGAGTACATACATTATCTCTCCTATAATAAAAATATTAACTCATGACTGCAATCTTCAAATCAATTGAACAAATTCAAGTAGAAAAATCACCAAACGAGGTAATCTAACATATTCACGTCCCCATATTAATGTACATTACTTCTTAAACATATTAATGTTTAGAAGTACAATATTCCACTCCACATAAAAATATTCACTTTTCTCAATTTAATTATCTTAAGTAAACTACATATTGAAATAATTGTAATAAGATTTATAATTTAAAAATATATATACCATATATTAAAATATTTGAAATACAATAGATCTTAGATATGGGTTGTTGGCACATCATATGTTTTTATTCTTTATTTTTTTATTTTTTGAGGACTTGGCATTTTTATATATGATTTATTCTTTGGAGGCACACAAGAATTGCTTAAAGGCAAAAACAGATGTAAGCAAGGGAGCACACAAGAAGTGTCACACAAGGAAGAAAGAGAGAAAGCATGCGCACAAGAAAAATAGTGGAGATGCATAGAAGAAAGCATAATGAGGACTGTGCAGGAAAAGATAAGATCAAAAGAGAGGGCATGCAAAATAGCAAAGGAATAAGATAAAATATGAGTCTCAAAGTGGATTTAACTTCATTTCTAGTCGTTTGCATGAAGTGATAAAAGGTAGTGGATAAAGCTAAACATAGAACTGTCTTATGTGGAGGATCAACATGTAGCACAAGTTGGAGGTGGAAAAAGGATAATTTTGGCCAACCAATCAGATATAGTAGTTAACTAAAGTTGTAAATATAAAGGCTATTATTAGCCCTCGTAATACTAGTGAAGGACAAGTTCCCACTAGTTTAAATACCCATGAATGGGTATAGTCTAGGAAAATATTAGAGAGATCTATTAGTGAGAGAAAGCTAGTAGAATAAGGTGTGAAGGACTTGTACTTGGATTTTGGGCTACTAGATAGCCAAAACTTGTATTTTGTAGTGACTATTATATGATCATTATGGTTGGTGTATGCACAGTCTTGTTATATTGCTGATTTCTAAATGAATATATTACTTCATTCAATTCACTCTTACTAATTATGATAGGACCTAGAAACTGTTCGCACTTCGGGTGAGTGAGCCCTATTGCTGCCTGTATTTTGTCATGATAAATCTAGGCACTATTGTGTAATTTGTATCGTCAATCTTTACCAATTCCTAATTTGAGTTTTTCGTATGAGATTCCACAAAATTGGGTTTGGATAATCCTTGTAAGAATTGATATTATTTCCCAGTCTCGTAACTTTGACTTGGTCAGGACTATCATTTTTCCCAAAAATGTGATAAAGCACGATGATTATTTCCCCCTGAGCTAACAATGAAACACTTAGTCGTTGGTGAATGTACTAAATTTTTTGGAGCTGCAAGATGCATGTTTTCTCCCAAAGTCCATAATGAGGGAACTTTTTAAAGGTTCAGAGGTCGTAATTACTATTTCCATCATGACTTTTAGGCCTAGAGATAGTTTTTATTTTGAATAATTATAAATGTATAAAATTACAAAACACTATGTGCATTTCTATATACAGGCAATGAAGATAACAACTAGGGAACTGGAAGAAAAACGTATAAATTATCTCATTATAGACACAAAATCACTCACTTTAGGCATTATTTAGCCCGGTCTTGTACTACTATTTAGAGGGTTCTCAAGTGAAGAAAGTACTAATTAATCCCACCTTTTGGTCATCTTATTTTTAAATTTTATTTCGTCATTGCCATGTATTTTCCTATGCACATCCACCTATTTCACAAATGTCTCATCATTTTAGCCTAAACCAGGGCACTCATGCATGTATTGGGGCACCCCGATCCATGTTCTACTTTCATGCTTCTTTTTGGGGTCTTTCTAGTCATTTTTCATCCTTATATTTTTCCTAGTCATCCATATTGGGGTTGATTACGAAATTAGAACAAGAGAACCCTATAAATACAAAGTTATGAGACCATAATGAGGGTCCTAGCATCACATACTACTATCACTCCATCTAGAGTTGCATCCATTGCATCACTTGCATCCACATAGTGTCATGCATAGAGGCTAGGAGATTTGCATCAACACACACAACATAGGGGGAGGATTCTATTCTATTTCATGCACACCTGCTATTACATTTTCTATAGTTATTATTGCTCGCTACTTCACAAAGTGTGACTGGCATAAGAGCACCTAGGGCATGATATGCACACACACACCAAAACTACATTTGGGTCTGAAATGTAGTACAATGCTCAGTTTAGTAAGCCCACTATTGTGGAAGCTCAGGTCAGTCTGACCCATTCATTTTTCATCTTTTATTTTAGGGTTTTGATACTTCTTTTTCTTTTGTAGGTCATTCTTTCATTTTAGGTTATTTCACACACTCGGTGTAACTTGGAAAATCTAGTGCAAAAGATAGGTAATATTCCATATCATCTTGCGACCTTGCGAAAACAATATTTTGTGCTTTTACAGAGACCGAGGCACCTATTCTGAAGAACAGGGTTCCCTGAGGTGTCCCAGTACCTTCTTGAGAACCTCAGTCTGCTCAGATCCTCCAGATCTGACCTCTGCGAGACCCCTAAGTGATCGTTTCTACTTCTAAGATCTACAGTCAGACCTACAACAACCTGCTACAGTCTCCAGCAATCAGCTAAGTCATTTCTTTCTACTTCTTTGCACATTAGGGTTTTTATTTCACTTAGTATAATTATCTATGATTATTCCATTCTGTTTTAGTGCATTGTTTCAACGTTTTAGCCCTCATGTATTAGATTAACTAGTTACTATACTTCTCATAGTTTACTCTAATTTTAGTTAATCATTTTGGTGAACCCGACGTGTGAATAACTCTCTCCTCATCCCATTTTATGCTTGTTAGTCGTAGTGGTCACTTCAGACCCCTCCACTATTGTGAACTTCCTTCTCTCCTCCATTGTACTTCTAGATCCATGGCTGACATACCTACCTCTATGGCTGAAAACCCCCTAAACAACTCCAACCAAGTTCCTCTTCATGAAATTGAAGCCACTGATAATGAGAATTCCTATGATGAGGACACTAATGTTAACCAAGAACAACTTGATGCTATTACCAACCTTCGTCAAGCTTTACGTGAGAATCCCACTCATCTTCCTCATGTCTTGCATGCTTTAATCATTGTTAAGTGAGCTTGGGAGGCTTATGTTTCCATTTCTTCTACCTCTATGGTCTCTACACCACCCGTTTATGTTTCCACTCCTCCTATTACAACTACCGTCCCTCTTGCCCACCATGGTACTTCTAATACATTGCTTGGTTTTTCCTCTGATACTCCTGATTTCACATCATTATACCAAGATCTCCAAAATCAAATCTTCCAATTAAAATTCTCTACCTCTCGAGGACCTCAATCTCTTAGCTCCACATCCTTATTACATTCACCTTTTGTGTCATTCATTTCCACTTACCCATTTCCACCTAACTTCATCTCTATCAAATCACCCATTTTTGTCATTTTGACGCACAAGAACACCTTCATATTTTTCATGTTGCCTCTCTTGATTACACCATTGATCATACCATCCTCGTTAAGTTATTTCCTCATATCCTGCAAGACTATGTGATGCGTTGGTTATATACTTACCTGTCCATTCGGTGGTTTCTTTTACACATTTGGCCGACAATTTTCTCACATATTTTTCTATCAATATTGGTTCCACACTCTCTTATGCCCAACTAGCCCAGCTTAAATAAGGCCCTAATGAACACTTCCTTAATTACATCTTACGATACAAGAATAATGTATCCAAGATGACCAATATCCTTACAGACTCTGAACTTCAGGATTTATTCGTTCATATTCTATTGCCACCTCTACAAGACAGTATACTCTTTGAGACTTTTTTGTCATTTGATCAACTTTTTCATGTTCTCAAGCTTCACGAGAATAAACTCATCTCCATAGGTAAGCTCAAATACCAATACCCACCTTCTTCCTCTACCTATGTTTCAAGTAAGACATTATTCAAAGCACCTACAACTAAATCCATCGATAGACAAAGTGTTGTTAATGTGGTCTCCACTACTAAGGAATTGTGACCTCAGTCATACAGACGTCCTCTTGCTAAGCTTAGTACATCGCTGAGTGTTTTATTTCCATAACTCATCGATAGTAATATCATTACCTTGCCATCACCTTTATAGTTAGATCCATCCTTACCCAAAGGGGATAACTATGACGACTGTTCTTACTGATATTATCACCAATGTTTCGGGAATTCCACTAATCGTTGTTTCAAGCTACGACATCTCATCCAAGATCTACTTGACAATGGTCACATTGAGATTCCAGAATCTCCAACACCTACCCCTACTAACCATAACCATAAAGTCCAAATTTTTAACAACCTATTACAAATACATGATACCAAATAAACTAATTCATCTTCTAACCATGTTTTCTATACAATGTCTTCTCCCTCAGGCCCTCTCACCTTTCTCATTACTAACATTGCTAATTTGACACCAGTCATCTCCTTTTCTAACACTGATTACCATGCCACCTTCACATCCAATCATTTACATATTCAAGCATCTATTGGCTCGACCTCTATCCACAACACTAAGGTTGATCCATCTTCACCCATTAGTGCATGTTCCTTTTCCCTCTTACAATTTATCAGTTATCCTCCAGCACAAATCAACTATTCATTCAAAATACCTTATGTTATCATCAAGTTACATGTCACAGTTTTTCCTCTCACTCTTCTTGTCCCTTTCCTTGTTGGTTGAGCAGTCCAGGGATGTGACCTGCTTTCTAGTCTTAATTGGATTCTCCAATCCCAATCTATTATTTCCATGAACCACTTGTGCCTTATATTTTTTTACAACAAACAAGTTATTTCCATTAACAACATCCATCTTTCACTTCCATTATCACCACCTTCTAGTCTCATCACTCATACATCCTCTACTCTCTCCTACACATCTCCTATGGTGTTGCCCAAAATACACTCTACTCCTAGTTCACCTACTCGACTGTCCTCTACGTGATTGCTTCACTCCATTAGTCCTACACACCGGCATAGGCCTATTCCTAGGACAACCATCACATCCCAACATTGATTACTACCTCGATTTATTCCACACAGATCGTCTTCCCATTCACACATGAAATTTCCCTAATCTCCATCACCAACACATTTTTCTATGCCATGATATTCATCTTATATCCATCACTCACGTATGTATCGACCTTGTTCGCATGCGCAACTTTTATCTACTATACCACCATTACTTGAGCATGGTCCTATGCTTTCATCATCATAGACATCAGTAGAGGGACCTACGTCCTTCACCCTCATTGGTTAGTTCATTCATTCTCGTTTGAGGGGGGCATGGCATCTCATTTCCCCTCCCCATTCTCACATCACCACATCATCATATGTCATCCTTCTTTCTTATCAGCATAGCATCACCCATCATAGCACCATCATTACCCAATGATGCATTCTTGTGCTTCAGTTCACACTTGACTGTTGAGGGATTACCACTACACTAAGCCCCACACACCACACCTTAAGCATTATACACTGCATTCCTTCATACATTTCACTTCATACACCATTCATTCTACATATATTTCTACATTGTGTTAGTCCTCATCTACGCATTCCATCTATGATGGTACCTACACACTTAGTCACACTATAAATAACACATTATAACATCATACATCTTCCACATACTATACTAGTCATCATTTCCTATGAGTCCAGTTTTACATTCCATCCCTACATTCTACATTTACGCTAGGGTACATTATATATGGGTCAAGCTTTACATTTTCTTACTACACATTCTATTTCCTATCTACACCTATCATCACATCTTACATATTACATATCCTACACCTTCCACACATCCTACATTGCATTGTTCACATGGTACATTTATACATCATCTATATTCTACATTCTACGCTCAATTACATTTTATATGGGTCTAGCTTTACATTTTTATCATTATGCATTCTATTTCTATATACAGCTATTATCACACATTACACATCCTACACACACTACACATATTATATTACATTATCCACACCACACATTCACATAGCTTATTCTTCACTTGATTGTTTATACTACGTTGTTTTCTACATGTTGTCGTCACCACCCTATGACACACTTTAGTTCCTTGGTCCATACTTGATTGTCGAGGGTTTACCAATCAAATGGACCTTACATTCACCATGCAATATTTCCTCATGTGATGTTTCCAGTGTTAGTGACATACACCTTAGGTTAAATTCTCACCCATACTATTATCTTGTAGTGGTATACACCTTAGGTTACATCTCCACTCCCTTATTATTCATCTCATAGTGACATACACCTTAGGTTAAATAGTCACCTATATTATCATCTTGTAGTGGTATACACCTTAGCTTACATCACCACTCCCTTATTATTCATCTCGTAGTGACATACAACTTAGGTTAAATGTTCTATGTTATCATCTTGTACTACTATACACCTTAGGTTAAATCACCACTCCCTCCTTTCATCTTGTAGTGGCATACACTTTAGGCTAAATTGTCACACTTCTCCATCCTTTCATCATATAGTGATATACTCTTAAGTATAAATCATCACTAATCTATTCAACAAGTCATGATATACGCTTTAGCTATAGGGTTCACACACATCTCTCCAATGTCACATTTTATCACCATTACATATACACATTCATCGCAGCGTGCTAAAAAAGCCAACACTACTCAACCATTTCCCGATGACGTGCTCTCTTTTATGGTTCATTCTTGATTGCTAAGGGGGAAAACAAAATGAACATCATTGCATACACTTCCATCCACTCGAGGGGCATGTTACTCCTATCATTCCATCTTGCATTTCCATTCCATCCATCCATAGCATATTACATTGTCTTGGGGGCATTTACTTTTTCTTACTAGTGTTTTGCATGATCACTTTACTACACATGTTATATTACTTTCTTATATGTCATTATCTATATCATACACCCATGTGCATTCACACCTTTGTTTAGTGTGATCGCAGATACTTTACTCTACACGTGGCATGGATTCCTTCTACCCTTCCTATACCAATCGTTGGGGTCATCCACATTCGTCTTATCCAGGTGATATTGTTTCATTTTGTAATTAGTATATTATATTACTTTCTAATACATGTTTTTACATATTGGTCATCACTCTAACATGCTAACTAGTGTTCCATGTGTAACACTTGTTTTGCAGGATTACGTGTTTCCATGATTACTTGTTTGTTTATACTTGTCTGCTTTGTTTCCATTTTATGCAAGATTTTCCCTTTGCTTGTGTGCACACTTATTTTTTGTTTGAGGCCTTGCATGTCTTGTGACATCATGAGTGATGTCCCATGTTAACAACCCACTTTGTGTTGTCTAATTCTTTTCTTGCATGTTTACACTACTTTGTTTAATAGTTACTACAGTGTTTGTGTATTTTACACTTGTCTTATTGCATGCATGTGTTTTCACACTAACACTTATTTTGGCTAGCCATCCCCTTTTGTGCATGCCTTAATATCTACCAAGTGCTTTCCCTTTCCCCCTACAGAGAAAATTTCTACAGATCAGAGTGTGGTAGGTCCTCTTTTAGGGCCACATTCCCCTTTCATTGGCATCGCATGCACCCCCAAATAGGGTGGCATCATTTAGGGTTTTACATCCTAACATAGCATATTTACACTGGTTCAGTAAAGTGTACTTTCTTCCCTTGGCATTATGGGTTTACATACAATGAGTGAGTTCAGACCAGTCTAAGAACTCCATACACAACGGCCTCTACAGGACAGGCTGTCATTTGGCATTTCTGCGGAGCAGTTACAGGCTTGGAGGTTACAGTGGTTGTTCCTCCCTACAATACTTCGTCCAATGGCATTGGATCTCCCAAAAAATAGGATAGTATAGATATCTCTTCACACGTTTTAGAAAATTTCATTAAAGGTTAGAGGACATAGAGCATTTCCTCCCTATACTTCTTCAACCATGGTGGCGTGAGATCGCCCAAAAAACTCGTGGCAGTATAGGATATCTTTCTACACCCTTTTTCTTGACATGGATAAGGTGCACATGTTCTATTTACACTTTTCTTTTCGTGTATTTTACATTTACATACTTTACACATTTCTATATAGATGTGTATTTTACACAACGTTTTTACATACATACATATTTAACTACTTGATCATTTTCTCCTTGCAGGTCCAACCGTATGAGAAACAAGTAGTCAAATTAGGGTCAACAACAAAAACAATGATGATGATGACGACAATGACAACACACTGTGATGGAACTTTCCTTTACTAACCATACAGTTACACTACACACCGTAACAGTTACACACATGTTCCACCCAAGGTTTATTCTCATCACTTTTTAAGTGCATTTTTCATCCTTAGAATCCACACTCCTCCACATTTTCTTTTTTCCACTCCACACTTGAGTCTAGTCTATCGACATGTCTCTTCTACACTCTACATGGATATCAGGTACGCATCTCTATCTACTTTATATTACCAATTTTTTCTCTCACCAACATAAAGAGGGGGAAAAATGTAGACACAAATTCATGCACTTTAGGCATTATTTACCCTAGTCTTGTACTACTATTTTTACCTTTTATTTCTTCAATCATGTGTATTTTCCTATGCACATCCACCTATTTTGCAATTATCTTGTCATTTTAGCCTAAACCGGGGCACCCAGGCCTATACTGGGGTTGTCTAGGCTGCCCTGGTCCCACCTGGGGCACCCTGATCCATGTTCCACTTTCTCGCTTCTTTTTGGGGTCTTTCTAGCCTTTTTCATCCTTATCTTTTTCCTAGTTGGCCATGTCGAGGTTAATTACAAAATTAGAGAAAGAGAACCCTATAAATAAAAATTTATGAGATGATAATGAGGGTCGTAGCATCACAAACTACTATCAAACCATATAGATTTGTATCCATTACATCACTTACATCCACATATTGGCATGCATCAAGGCTAGGATATCTGCATCAACACACACATCATAGGGGGGGATTTTATTCTATTTCATGCACACATGCTATTACATTTTCTATAGTTATTATTTCTCGCTACTTCACAAAGTGCGAATGACATAAGAGAACCTAGGGCACGACATGTGCGTGTGCACATGTGCGCACACACACACACAATAACTACATTTAGGTCCAAAATGTAGTGCAACGCTCAATTGGGTAAGCTCACTGTTGTGGCAGCTGAGGTCAGTCCAACCCATTTATTTTGCATCTTTTATTTTAGGGTTTTGATACTTCTTTGTCTTTTTTAGGTCATTCCTTCATCTTGCATTATTTCAAACACATGGTGCAACTCAGAAAATCTAGTGTGACAGACAGACAATATTCCAGATCATCTTACAACCCTGTAAAAACCAAATTCTATGCTTTTACAAAGACCAGGGCACCTATTCTGCAAACCATGGTGATCAGGGGCACCCAAGTTCCTTCCTGGATGCCTCAATATGCTCAGATCCTCTAGTTTTAACCTTTGTGGGACCCTTGAGTGGTCATTTCTACTTCTAGGATCTACAATCAAACCTCAATCTTCAACAATCAGCTAAGTCATTTCTTTCTACTTCCTTACACATTAGGATTTTTATTTCACTTAGTATAATTATCTATGATTATTCCATTTTGCTTTAGTGCATTGTTTCAGCATTTTAGTCCTCTTATATTAGATTAACTAGTTGTTATAATTCCCATATTTTAGTCCAATTTTAGTTAATCAATCACACCTCTTTAAGAAATGCAACTTGTAGAAATAGCTTCGAGGCCTGATGACTGAGAAATGTTTACCAAACATGTGTCATGTAACTGTGAACGGAATAGGAAATGCATGTTGCATCTTGCAAAAGGTATATGAATGTTGTTTTTCAATACTTTATCGAGGCCCATCGACAAACTGAGAATCATTAATGCACTAGTCATACATGATATAAATATGTGGAAGTGGTCTGGTTAACAGGGAATAACTCATGTAATGGAAATATGTGGGTGATAGGACATGAAAATATTGCAATGGTTAAAAAGATAAAAAGGTGGGAATTACGAAAAAAAATCCCACAAATGCAATCTTCGAGATTAATGTAAGAATCTGAGAGTAATTAATGTGAGAACTTAATATAAATATCTATTATGCATCTTATAGCTTGAAAATTTGGAAAGTACCCAAGAAGTATTGAAGAAGGTTGAAATGAGAGGTGTTTTTAAAGAGCAAGAAGGGAGTTACAATGTTCTTCATTCAGATTTCGAACAATAGTCAGAGGAGTAAATTGGTTCTCTTATTCCTATGAATCTTCAAAGGAAAGTTTAAGGTTTATTTTTAGAAAAGGTGGGATTGTTGAAATTGTGTCAAGACCATGAGGATTCATATACACTCCCCGAGGACAACTTCTAATCTAAGTTCCCCCTTATAGAATTATAGAATTTGACCTTGTTAATGCCAATCTAGATGAATTTAGGCAGAGGTTACATTCCCCTGAAAGAAGTGACACTATGGCCCTTATGGATAGAATTTATATTGACATCACCATTGTTGTTTGTTCCACTACACCATGCCCATATATTGTATGAATGTGTGCCCAACATTATAACCCTATAACAAGAGAAGTTCGGGATGGGAATGTGGGCCTGGTCTTATCTTTTAGGAACAAGTGTTTGATAGAATGTTGGGTTTTCCTCCTACACGGGAAGAAGATGTCATTACCATGTAATCATATTAGTTGTAATTGAACTTGCGGGAGAAGAAATAGACTAATTTTATGAACATTCATTGGCTAGTTAATCCCCGGGGGTCCATCTCCAGAATGACTAAAAATCTAAACATAATTGAATTCATTGAGGAGGTTGGAGATTTAATTACATTGTTGAACTGACTGATGAGTATGTAATCCACAACCATTTTCCATGAATGGATGTTCCAATTCATTGAGGTAATACTCACAAAAAAATCCTCTCCGTTGGGCCAAGATAATAAGTAGTAAAATTCATGAACAGATGATGGGGGTTGCTCAAATTGTGGGAGGAGAAAAGGTTGTTATGGAAGAATTATTTATGACTTCTTGCTTGGTTTATAACATTTCTTTCCACATAAATTTCCTAGGCTTGTAGATGGAGGGTGATCTCAGTAGCGCCAATGTATAAGATTTTTTCTTTCAGCTAAAACTAGAAAATTATATGACAGACTACATGAATATTGTTAATATCTTCTTTGTACTTGTAATTTTCCTTTTTCATCCCGATTGGGAGACTGAAATATTTTCCCAAGATGTCAAGCTGGTTATCACCCAGTATGGATTTTATTTTATCCAGTTCCAGACCTTTTCTTATATTAGGGTTAATGGTTTTGATTGGAGTACTTATTTACTCCCTAGGTATGTGGATAAAAAGTGTGCATTGATGGATTTGGTAAGGCAATTGTTACCTTTTCATCAAATCATTTCCAATGAACATCTCACATCCCCTATCAATTTTCCCATGAATATTGGGAATTATACTTGCCCAAGCATCCCAAAGGTAAGAATATTGGATCAAGAAAAAATGGGTAGATGTATGTTGGATAGACTTGAGGTCATGCCTCAATATGACATAAAACAGGTTATACATAGTATTACACCCACTTAGATGGAGCATGAAGCACATTATGAATACTTCTGGATGGATTGTGGAGATGAGATGGAATTAAGAAAAAGGGACTGTTTTAGGATGACGTTGTCCCATATGGTGGATTTTGGGGTTATTCAGGACCCTGAGGGATTAGAAAATAATGACAATGAAATCAGTGATGATTACATCAAAGGGAATATTTCCTCTTAGCCCTTTCCACTAGTTGATTGGGAAGTTGATGAAAGGAGGAATAATCAAGATAGAACCGAAAATATCATTTGACTCTCTCTAAGGTGGTTATTTTAAAAGGTCATGGATGTAAGTTACCAAAAAACTCTTGTTTTAATGGAATGCGGGCCTACTAAGTTACTTAATTACGTAATTCCCCTATATCTAAAGATTTGCGCTACTAAGGACGTTTCACAGAAGCAAGGGATTAGGGTCCCTTTTAAGAAGTTAACATGTGCCTAAGCAATGGATGATGTGAGTGCCCATATTAGCAAGACTGGTATGTCCCTTACTCAGTTGACAATGAGAGATGAGGAGGTACGTCAGGGAAGTATGTGTAGGACCCTTGTTCATGTTAATCCTCTGAAAGTTGTTTCAACATCTGCTTCAGGATCAAATGGGAAAGAAAAGGTAGTAGCATACACTCCAAGAAAACATAAAGAGGTGAGTTTTTCGGAAGCACCTCGAAAGGTACTAACACCAGAGGTGGGTCTATAGGACTCAGAGGAGGAGGAGGAACGAGTTCACCTCCAAAGGAGAAAATGGACCAATTTAGTTGAATGGATTGATTTATATGAAGTAGAGATAGTCAAAAAAATAGTGGTTCATGATGTTTGATGTTCTCTTCTCCTCACCCTTCATTGCCCAGTCTCCAATGATTCCTCTTGCTATGGAATCATTTATATTAACCCAATCCATAATGACCCACTAGTTTAGGTTATTTCACCCATTAAGGTGCAACAAATTGTGAATGTTCCTATACCCAATGTTTTTCCCAGTCTGTAACAGAATACGAAAATGCTAATAATATAGCAACATCTAAAGGAGCTTGACACATCTAAAGTTGGGGTGAGAGTTGAGATCACCCCAGAGAAAGCTCCAAGTATTATAGTGGCAGAAGAGGAGAAAGATAGTGAACATGAAATGCAAGATGCTAGTAGGATATTTGAGGACGCAGAAACACATTTTCACACATGATGGATCACGGTGAGAGCATTAAAGGGGGAGGTTTTGGGTGTCAGTCTCGATAGCATCTCAAGAGAGGTGGTTACAAAAATTCCTAAAGCCTGGTTTCTAGTGACCGATGTTGATCCTCAAGAACCTTGTGATATAATCCACATCTTTAGTGAGAAAATGGATGAGGACATGGAAAAAACAAAAGGAGAGGTTGGTAACCAACTGTCCCCAGGGGTAAATAACTAAGAGACTAGTTTGAGCCTATGGATAAAACGGATAATCATAGTGGACCCTCCACTAAAGAAATTAGACATGATTTCTTTATGGCAGTGGAGGGAGTCTTCTATAAAATTGATGAATAAAAAGATAATAAGAAGGATCTAAAGGCCAAGAATGAAGCTTTATCCAACCTAGTCAGAAAATTGAATAGGACCCGCAAGGCAGGGCAAGTTGAAATCCCTAAGATCACTAATGATGATATCAAAATGGTAAGTGATCAGGGAGAAAGAGGGGAAGCCACCATTCAGTGGGAAAATGATTTGATCGCCAGAGTTAAGGAAGTAATCAGAGAATGCATAAAATGCTACCCCCATATCTTTTATAAAGAAGAGGTAACCAAGGCATTGATGGACAAGTGTGAATTTGAACAAAATATGTGGAGTGATATGTTTCCAAATATATAAGCCCTTATAGACTTGGACGATGATTTGGTTGTTAGGGAAGGAATTATATCTCTCAAGTTTGCAGGAAATCAACATGAATACCATGAAGCTACGAAGGTAAGGGTGGAGATTTTTATAAATTCTATCAAAATTATCAATGAATCAAGGGATAAATCAATTGAGTACATTGATAGTATCCATTATTTGATTGAAAAGATGATTGGAACAAGCAACAGAGAAATTCTTAGAGTATAAAATACAAAAAAATTGAGTAGGCTCTTCAGAGATCATGCTCTTGGGAAGCTCAGAGAATCGAGGACTTTCAATTTTTCTATCATGTAACAATGGGTATTGATTAAGATGACAATTGCTAAACTAATGAAGAAAATAAAGAAGGGAAGAATTGTTTCTATGGAGCTTGATGATACAAGTGTTAGGACGGATATAATTTTCCATTACCATTCGGGGCCTGACGAGGAACCTATCTTACAAATATTCAGGAAGCTTTATGCTTACAAATATAAGATAAGGGAAAATTTGGTAAATCAACCCATCGATCTAGAACAGGTAAGTTGAAGAAGAAAAAAGAAAGAAATCAAATAAAACTTTCCTTCACGATGAAACATTCTAGTTTCTCCAAACAAAATGTAGTTTGTTAAAGGAAAAAAGGTTTGTTGAAGGATAAAGTAATATCCATTTTTATGTTCTCCAATTGTCACTGTGTTGCATCTTTTTTCTTGAGCCCAATCAAAAGAGGGGCGAATATTTTCTGTTAGAATATTTTCCCCTCATTTTGGAAAAGATCTTAGTTTGCACAAAGCAGTGTTTCAAGATTTCCTTAGAGAGGTTTTGGGGGGGGGGGGGGGGGGGGGGGAATTGGGTAGATATTTTAGTAAAAATTGTATAAGAATGAGGGTCTTTTCCTCATTCTAGGGGCGGGTAGTTGTAGAATTTTGTTGATCAATTTCAGTTTTAGTTCCATTTTTTTGTTTTTTGTAAAAAAAATTGTACTTGTCTAGATTTATGAGGAAATGCTAAGGTGGTTGCGTTGTACATCCATTAGCAATTTTTGAAGGTGTTTTTTATGTCTCCTTACCAAAACTTACAAGAATGGATTATCTATTTTGATAAAACTATACTTTCATGTTTCTTATGTTTTAATAGTATGAATGAGGTGATATAATTTATGTTAGAATCTTGTACTGGTTTTACTTTGTTAATTACGCAAAGTTCCTTCTTCAAATTGTTGCATTCTTCTGGTCATCATGAGAATGTTGTAGAGTAGTGTATACTTAAAAATAGTTCATTTTGGTTATAAAAACCTAAGGGAAACATTGCTTTTGAAGGGCTATTATTATCCCTAAAGGGTATTTTGGGTGTATGAAACAAATATAGCAAGTTCTTTATCTAAACTCTAACTCAAGGATTTGTAGTTAGGATTTTGAATACTTTCGATGACGTTTTTGAAAATTGAGTATCAATGAATGCAAATGTTATTTCACAAATTATGTTAAATTGATTGTTCTTTTTAGGCACCTTCGTTAAGGATGGATTCTATCTATAGGAACATTAACATACCAAATTCACAAAATCAATTACCCTCTCCCTTCATGTCAACTAAGAACATCCAATTATCTTCACACCTATCAAACATACCATACATATGCTTATTCTATAAAGCCTTGTTTAATATTTGTTCATTACCAGTATGCTTTGCTGAAATCTCACCAAGTTTGTGATCCAATATCATCTAAAGCAACCTTGGTTGATACTATTACGTAGAAGTAATATTTGATATTATTTATTATCTATTTGTTTTGACTTGTATTTGGTGTGTCAAGTGCGTACAATAATCAAGTGACAACTCTTATGAGTGATTATTGTATTTGTGGCTGCATTTGTTTCAAATTAAGTTGCACCAATTATAAAGAAAACCAAGTTAGAATAGCCTTTCCTTAAGTCCTCTCGCCTTGGTCAAGGTAGATCCAGAAGTAGCAAGGCTAAGCCATCCCCTTAGTTAAGGTGTCTCCTAATTATTTCTCATAACTGAGTCAATAGGGTGAGTGTTGAAAAATTCTTCAACTATCAATGACTTAGGAATTTTCATTGCTCATCACTCCTTCAAGTCCAACCTACACTGGTTAGCTATTCAATTCCTTGGGGTGTAATATCGGAAGCCAAAACCCGAGTGGCATTGTTTTCAAGGACATTTACATTTATCTCATTACCATTTTTTATTTTTTGTAGCTCGATTTTTCTTGAAAAGAGTACTTCTATGCTTAAAAGGTCCATGTATTCTAGAATTTGATATTCTAGTGGTGAATCCTTAAAGTAAAGCTAGGATTGATTGGTTTCATCTAATTGTATTTACTAATTTACTCTTCATTTTGTAAATCTAAAAGGATTACGGTCTTCTTTCAAATTTGATCCCACAAAGAAATCACTTCCTGAGTTATAGGTTGTTCGGCAAAGGAAGTAGATATAGAAGCCTATAATTGGTCATAGTTTAAAGAGCATTTGTAGTCAAGTTAATAAGCTTGATATTCTGTTGGATGAGGAATACTCTAGCACATCTAACAACTTTGACGCATCTAGTGTGGATTATCATTTACACTCTTTGTACAATCAAACTCCTGATTCAAAGGCTATACGAGGTAATCCTAATTTTATTCATTTATTTACTAATGAGAACTGGATATTTTGTTTATAAATTACTCCTCCCAGAAGTTTTCATCAGATTGTTAAAAATCCTTTAAACCAGCAAACCCCTATCCAACATTGGTTATACCATCCGCCACCTGAAGTTCATGTGTAAGATAACATGGTGAACCCCCCTCCTACAAAACCCTTTAGATTCAACACATGTGGACCCATTAATTATAATGGCATAGAAGGTTACCCTAATGAGGTCCCCAATGAGATTAGGATGAGATTCCCTAAGTTCCAGGGAAATAATGCTATTAGTGGTGATCACCATTTAAATTTTTTAAGAATGTAATGGATGATTATGAGGTTGAGTTTGAGGATGTGTATGTAAATTTATTTGTGCACACTTTAGAGGAATACGCTCATGAATAGTTCAAGGCACTTCCCAATGGATCAATTAATTCATGGCAAGAGATGAAAAATGCATTCAAAGTTCCATATGGTGAAAGAACTATCCAAGGTTTCTGTTGTCTAAATTTTAAAATATCAAGAATAATCCCAATGAATGTGTCCAGGACTTCAATAGCATATTCAATAAAACCTTGACAAGGTTTCCCAATAATATAAGACCCAGCGATGAGTCTTGTATTTTTAAGTATTCTAACACATTTGAAAAGAAGGCAACATACTACTTGAGAGACAAAATTCCTCGTACCCTGAGATAAGATTTTATCATGGCTATCCATATCAAGAATAATATTAAAGCCACTATGAAACCACCAAATAGAGAGGGTGTGAAGTTGGTTAACCCAGAGAAGCATCAAACTAGCAAGACAATTGACCTTGAAGAAGTTTTCAAGACTTTAGCAGGTGTTGTTAAGGAAATTTCTTATAAGTTAGTATGGGTTGAGAAAGGATTGTCTCATAATCCCTCGATCAACATCAAAACGTTAGAAACAATATATTTGAAAATCAAGATAAAGGGGATTTTAGGGGAGAAGATAGAGGAAAAGGACCAAGGGGTCATGTTCATAAGCAACAAAATTTTAGAGATAACCAATCAGTTCCTGACCCTTTGGTGGGAAGAGTAGTTTTTATCGAGGAAGAACATGCCATCAATTGGTGTGATAAATGATTGTTGCCCCATGTTACATGTGATCCACCTGCAGATGATGAAATTGATTATGTTTATTTTTTTGATGTATGTATGATTGAATGTCAACCAAAATGTGAGAGGGATGGCATCTTCTACTGACCTCCTCTATGCCTGAACTGTGGTTGATTTTTGGACTTATGTTGACAAGGTTAGGTCCCTTCTTGTTGAAATTAATATTGAGGTTGATGGAATTATATTTTGAATTACCTAATCATGATTTCAAGTATTTGATAGCCTTGATGATCAAGAAATATGATGGTGATGTTCCTTCTAGTGAGGATTTATTCATTAATGTTGCAATTGCTCAGGAAAAGGAATATAATTTTAGAAATAGGAAAATTAAAGGACCTACTCCTGTAGATAAAACAAGGACTCCTATTATTTCTAATATCCCCAAAGATGCTCCTCATAATAATGTGTTAAATAGAACCCATGTAATTCATCCTGAGCCAAGTATTTCTTTTCCAGTGCCCACTAGAAAATCCCTTTTTCCATCTGAAAAAATAGTCACAGTACCCCCCAGTGCCCCTCTTCCCAGATATTGTGTGTGTGATATGGCCTAGATTTTAAGCGAGATAAAATTTGTTAGGAAATAATATTAAATATGAGGAACAATCCCACATAAAATTGCGATAGTAGAAACTAATATGCAGAAACTATTACAAATCTAAAATAAAAGTGTTAAAAATAAAAGAATATATTATAGAGACAATATTTAACGTGGTTCACCGAATTTGGGCTACGTCCACCAAGAATCACTTGCTTAGATTTTATTAAAGCTACCTCTCTCTCAATACAATACCCAGATCCATTTGGATTTGTGCTCAACAAACTCTCATGAATTCACACTTGAATTCACACACATCTACAATAATATGTCTCACCTATCAAAAGTACAAAAATAGGAAACTGTTTAAGCAATTTTATAATACCGTGGGTACCAACACCACGGGCCAAAACCACCCCATAAACCTATGGGTAAAAAATCCCACCCATATGAGAAGAGTGCATTTCCTGAGATATCGGGCACGTTTTCAAGGGAAAATGGTGAGAAAATTGTGGAGAGTGTACAATAATTTTAGTGTACAGTATTCAACACTTCCACACATGAAATAGGCTCCAACACATAATAAAAATTAGTGTTCCGAATGTGAAATTTTTAAGGATCCCCAAACATAAGAGGAAATATTTCAAGTATTTGGGTTTTAAAGAAGATGAGGTTGTTGTGAACCAAGCTCCTGTTGACAAAGAATCATCCCCCACAATTGTTAAAGTTGAGGTACAAAAAAATGAAAAGGAAATGGAAACTCCTCTTGAGGTATATTTGGGAAATTCTTTAGTGGAAACACAATTGGATGTTGACCCCTTATTCACATCCCTTATTGTAAGTGGGTGGCTCTTACACAATTGTATGATTGATTCTAGAGCTTCATGTAACATCATGCCTCTTGCAGTCATGCATGAGTTAAACCTTAATATAACCGCTGCTTTTGGGAGATGCTATGCTATGGATTATAGAGAAGTACCAATGGTGGGATATGTGAAAGGATTGATTGTACAGTTGGCATCATATCTAGTAAATTACTTAACTATGAATATTGTATCCATGAATGGCATTTCATCATGGAATGTACAGCTTATGATGATATTTGTATCCAATACGAAAGCAACTTGAAAAATGAACAACCTAAGTGATTTGTTTGAAAAGGCAAGGCTTAAAATGATTGTTGGTTTTTTTATCAAGATCCATTATAGAATATTAAAATAAGTCTGAAAATATCTTGTTTTGCGGCTTTGGTCCCATACATTATTTAGTTTCGTGGACGTCATTAAAATATTTTACTCATTCATTAAAATTATCAAAAACTTAGGGATTTTCTTCATCTAACTCTACATACCCTCAACTCTATAATACCTTACACTCAAAAAATAGATCCTCCTTTTATTGACATTACTAGTTTGTCATGGATTATAGGTTTTATCAAGGTTTAGCAATGAAAATAAAAAACTTGCTAATTTTTAATAATAAATATTTAAACTTTTATGTATATGTTTATTGATTAGTGGAGAAGATTTTGATTGTGTTTTTTATAATTATAGACCACATGTAACCCATTAATTTTTTTTTTTTTATTGATAAGTGCACTCAACTGGGCACTAGATTACATAGATTGTCGATATCTCTACTCATACTTTGGAGGAAGCATATAACAGATTTACAATTACGAGTGACCCGTTAATTTTTATTGCAATGCACCAATATGTTAATTGTGAATACAAGATAGTTATGATAAAAAGGTCACTAGAATAATTATCCTCTAGCCTATATTTTTATAATAGTCATTAACATAATGACATTGTTTACTCATGTACAAAAGCATATGGAAAAAGAGGTTAAAAGGGTGAAAATCTCATATACATAGATTACATGCATTCTCTCTCCCCTAATAACAATATTTACTCATGATTGTCATCTTGAAATTAATTGAACAAAGGCAAGTAAAAAAATCACAAAAAAAAGTATTCTAACATATTCACATCTCCATATTAATGTACATTACTTCTTAAACAAATTAATATTTAGAAGTACAATATTCAACTCAACATAAAAATATCCAGTTTTCTCAATTTAATTATTTTAAGTAAACTATATATTGAAATAATTGTAATACATAAAATTTGTAATTTAAAAATAGATAAACCATATATTAAAATATTTGAAATATTATAGACCTTAGATATGGTTTTTTGGCCCATGTTTATCTTATTCTTTATTTTTTAAGGTTTTGAGGACTTGGTATTTTTATATATGATTTATTCTTTGGAGGCGTGAAGGAATTGGTTAAAAGAAAAAAACAAATGTAAACAAGGGAGCATGCAATAAGTGTCACACAAGGAAAAAATATAGGAAGCATGTGCACAAGAAAAATAGTGGAGTGCATAGAATAAATCTTGAAGATTGTGCAGGAAAAGATAAGTTCAAAAGAGAGGGCATGCAAAATAGCAAAGGAATAAGGATAAAACATGAGTCTGAAAGTGGATTTAGCTTCAGTTCTCGTCATCTGCATGAATGATAGAAGGTTGTAGATAAAGCTAAACATAGCACCATCTTATGTGGAGGATCAACATGCCGCACAAGATAGAGGCGGAAAAAGGATAATTTTGGCCAACCAATTGGATATGGTAGTTAACTAAAGTTGTAAACTTAAAGGTTATTATTAGCCCTTGTAAGACTAGTGAAGGACAAGTTCCCACTAGTATGTATACCCATGAAGGGGTCTAGTCTAGGACAATAATAGATAGATGTATTAATGAGATAAATCTAGTAGAGTAAGGTGTGAAGGACTTGTGCTTGGATTTTAGGCTACTAGATAGCCAAAAATTGTATTACGTAGTGATTATTATATGATCATTATGGTTGGTGTATGCACAGTCTTTTTATATTTCTAATTTCTAAATGAATATCTTACTCCATTCACTTCTCTCTTACTAATTGTGATGGGACCTGGAAACCGTTCACACTTCAGGTGAGTGAACCCCAGTTGTGCCTAATCTGTAAACTCTTCAACTTTGGAATTATCCATAGAAACATAAATAAACGTTGTTGTTCTACTTTCTATTAGAAAATGACAGAGATAGCTAGTGAATGAATTATGATTATGCTTAGAATCCACAATTGCAGGAAAGGAAATAATTTACGCTCATAAACACCAACCAATTTTATCCTGGAAACCTCCAAAGGAGGAAAACCCAGTCAGGAAGGGCAATTTCTCATTCTTCCCACTTTTATTGGCCAATTCAAAATAACAAGTATAGAAGTTACAATAAGTATGAAAGAGAAGTAGATAATATCTCACACTTCCTCCCAAATACTTGTTTGCTATGTCTCAACACTCCTTTCTTCTACAAAACACAATTTCAACACTAAGAACTTCTTGCTCACTTGATTTCATGCTTCGATGATCCTATTCTCTTCTACAAACATGTATTTATAGCCTCTCCCTCCCGTGCACTAGAGAATGGGAAAGGTCATGGAGGAGAAGAGATACAAACAACTGTCCAAATTTTGGGTTGTTCGTTTCATATTTTCATTTTCTATCTGAAAGAGCCAAGACAGCCACCCAATGCAAACTGACGGTCCCAAGACCGCCACCCTAGTTGGGTGGTGGTTCTATAACCGCCGCTCTACACAAAGCGGCGGTCCTGTTACTAAAAAGATAGAACCTTCGTGTTTCATTTCCCCTTCTTCGTGCTAACTGTTCTGATGAAGTAGATTCATTTTGGATCCCTGTGGATCACACCTCCCTTGCTTAGGAGGATTTTTCTCCCACAAAAGCTTAGTGGGGGAGTAGATGAGGAAATAATTCCCTCACTCTATCCTTTGAGTACCACTGGGCCTACATTGGTGTCTTCCCTTTAAGTCCAATCTACCAAGACTCCTATGGGCCTCTCCTAGTCTCTCTGACCTTCTTCTGCAGCACTACATCCTCCTCTAATTCACCTCGTGAGTCCAAGACACAATCCTCAATAGAAGGTAGTGAATGTATTCCTTTGTCTTCATCTAGCATTGATGGCTAATATAGGTGCAAGTTTTCACAGTTTACTATAGAGTACATCCTCATAAATGGTGGCAAGTCAAGTCGAAAAGCATTTTCTCCAACCTACTCCAATATGGTGAAGGGCCCATATCATAGTGGCTTGAGCTTTCATGCTTGACCTTGTAGTCTCTCCTTGCTCAAGTAAGCCAAACTATATCTCCAGCATGAATCTTATGTTCTCTCCTATTCTGATCATGCCTAGCTTTGTACTTGGCTTGAGATTTCTCTAGATGTTCTTTGACTTTGAGATGGATTTGTCGGATCCTCTCAATGATTTTTTTTCTCTAGTCACCTATTTGTCTCGTCTCTCCTCCTCATCCTACAACCCAACTTTTATGTCTAGTGGATTTGTAGGTAGATATCCCAAGCATGCTTCAAATGGTGACTTCATAGTGGATGTGTGTACTTCCTAGTTATAGGAATGTTGAATGTAGGCTAAGGACTCATCCCAAGTCCTTGGGTATTTGTTATTATACCCTCTGATCAACTATACCAAAGTCCTGTTTACCACCTCTGTTTTTCCATTTGCCTGTGGATGGAAAGTTATGCTCCTCTGTAACCTGGTATCCATCTTATCCCACAAAGTAGTCCAAAACTTCCCCAAGAACACGGAATCCCTGTTAGAAACAATAGACTTTGGAAAACCAAAATGCACCCATACATTAGTAAAGAAAAGATCTGCTGCCTCATGTGCTTTTAGTGTCTTTTTACATGCCATAAGAATACACATCTTACTGAATCTATCAACAACAACATAGAGATATTCATGGCCATGTTTAGACATAGGTAATCCTCCTACAAAATCCATAGAAATGTCCTCCCACAGACGAGTAGGTACTGGTAAAGGCATATACAAACCCTCCTTCCTAGTCTTAGGCTTGTTGGTACAACAAAGTTTACATCCACATAAATTTTGATACTTCTTGCATATTGGGCCAATACACGTACCTTTGTAAGTGGGCTAGGGTCTTACCAACACCAAAATTTCCCACTACTTTCAAGGTATGTGCTTCCCTCATCAATAGAATTCTTTCTTCTTTAGGCATGCAAAGCTTCCCCCATCGGTAGAGCAGCCCATCCTTGAGATAACAATCTTCAATCCCTATCCTTTCAGCCCCTTGGGACTGCAACTGCTAAAATATCACCCCAAAGTCTTTGTCCTGGGCATATGCCTCTCCATAAGATTCCTTTGTGAAGGGCTCAATCTAAGAGATAGTGGCCAAACAGGAAAACTTCTCCTTTGTGGGTGGCCTAGATAACATGTCTGCCACCAAGTTTGTACTACCCTTCTTGTATTTGATCACCAGATGGAACTGCTGAAGGAACCCCATCCATTTGTAGTGCCTTGCCTACTGCAATTTAGACTGTGCTTGCAAATACTAGAGAGGTTTGTGGTCAGTGTGCACAATAGTTTCTTTACCCAATAAATAATGTTTCCATTTTTTAATTACCTGAACTAGTGCATACATTTCTTTATCATATACTGAATATCCTTTAACTGTTGAAGTGAAGGTTTTAGAATGATAACATACGGGTTTACCTCCTTGAAGCAACACTGCGCCCATAGCGTAATCACTGGCATTTGTCTCTACTTCAAAAGGCTGTTGCAAACTAGGAAGAGAAAGTACTAGAGCATGACTAATCTTGTATTTCAATAACTCAAAGGATTTATCTTGTTCCTTACCCCAGTCAAAACCCTTACTCTTTGCAACCACTGTGTGTAGAGGTGTTGTAATTTCAGAGAAACCTAGAATGAACTTCCGCATGTACTGTACTTCTCCCACAAAAGTCCCAGTCTCTGTGGCTCTTGTTGGTGTTGGCTAATTTGTGATGGCTTCCACCTTCTTTGGATCCACTCGTAGCTCTCCTCCTCCAACCACGTGCCCAAGATAGACAAGTGACTGTTTGGAAAATTCACATTTCTTCATATTACAAAGCAGTTGTTTCTCTCTGAGAACTTGCAAGACTTGCTATAAATGAGTTAGATGTTCTTCCCATGTGGCACTAAAAATCAGGATATCATCTAGATATACAATGACACATGAATCTATGAAATCCTGAAATACATCTTTCATCAATCTCATAAATGTAGCGGGTACATTGCATAATCCAAAAGGAAGTACTAACCATTCATACAAACCCTATTTTGTTTTGAAGGCAGTCTTCCATATATCCTCCTCCTTCATTCTGACTTGGTGATAACCTGACTTGAGATCCAACTTCATGAAAAATTTGGCATGCTGAAGTTGGTCCAAGAGATCATCTATGCGGGTAAGTGGATATCTGTTCTTTATGGTGATCTTGTTCAAAGTGCGGTAGTCGATGCACATTCTCCAAGAACCATCCTTCTTTGGCACCATCACAATAGGCGAACCACATGGTGAGGTGCTCGGACGTATCACCCCTTGGTCTAGTAGTTCCTGAAGTTGTTTCTTTACTTCAGTACTCTCAAGCAAGGATTGCCTATACAACCCGATGTTCGGTAGAGGGGACTCTGGAAATAGCTGAATCTCATGCTCTACTTCCCATTTTGGTGGTAACCCACTGGGAGCCTGAAATACTTCCTGAAAAGACTGAATAATACTATCCAAATCATGCTTTCCTTGGTTAGAAATCTCTGAAACTTCTACCCCATCTTGTTTATCCTTTAACAAAAGTAAACAAAAATGATTATGATTTGCCTGAATAAGTCATTTTGCTTTGTTAGCACTCACCATAGTAACCTGTGTCTTACGCTGGTGTGCTTGGATGTTGTAGTTAATCCCATCCTTGACCCATTTGTATCGATTTTCCCTTCTCATAAATATAGCATCCTTAACATACAAGTAAGGACTTCCAAATACAACATCAAAAGCATCAAGTGGAATAACGCCAGCTTCCAAAACATTAATATATTGGGAATTTATCCCAAACTTGACCTTACATCTTCTTGTTACCTAAATTTCAACACCCTTCTTCACCCAACCCAAAGGATAAGGGTGTGGATGCTCGTAAGTCTCAAGACCAAGCTTCTTTACAACTACTTCAGAAATCAAGTTAGATTGAGAACCGGTATCAACCAAAGCATTTACCTTAGTTCTCTTGATTTGGATTTTGATCTAGAATAGTCTACTCATCTCCTCTTCATGGTTGTCCATGTTGGTGTCCGTGCATCCAATCCTTTCATCTACATCAGAGTCATCTTCAATTTCCACCTTCTGTTCTGTTCTTACAGTTTTCATGGACTTCTTTGAGTCCTTGGTTCAGTTCTTTAGATGTAGCTCCAGATGTAACTTCCAACATGTAGCATCAATATGACCATCGATATCCTAGTTCTTACAAAAATTCTTGGGATCTTTACAAGTATTTAAAGTAGTGGCAGCTTGTTTACCTTTCCCTTTCCACTTACCCTTGTTACTTGTTTTCCCATACTCCTTTTTCCTTCTGATTTGTCGACTACTTTTCCCTCGGCTCTACTTCCCCTTGCTTCTTTTCATCATCTATGTAGTATGCTTGTACACATGCTTCATTGAGATCTTTGGGCTTTGTGGAGATGACTTTTCTTCGAAGGTGAGTGTGAAGTCCTCCCAAGTACTTAGTCAGAATATCTCATCTTCTAAGTCCATGTTTAGCAACATGGCTTGCCTCCAAAACTCCATGGTATATTCCTGCACACTTTGACCACTGCCTTGTCTAAAATACTTCCATTTAATCATTTGGTGAGTTTTATGGCCAATAGGATAGAAATTAGCTCTAAGTAATTCCTTAAATTATTGCCAAGACTTCACAATAGGATGCTTCTTCTTTTCACAAGTAGTTAGATGAGTTTCCCATCAAACTTGAGTTGTGGAGCCTATTTTCATGAGTGAAAGTGTTGAAGACTGTACACTAAGAGTACTATACATTTTTCATGTATCCTCACCGGGGTTTGGGGGCACAACCCCCGATTTTTTTTTGGGCCTTAAAAAACGTGCCCGATATATCGGGAAATGTGATTTTCTCATATGGGTAGGATTTCGACCCATAGGTTTATGGGACGGTTTTTGCCCATGGTTTTGATACCCATGGTTTTGAAGTCTCTGCTTAAGTAGTCTGTCCCCATAAATTTATCATGGTGTCTCCTATGCATATGATAGATTTGTAGCTGAATCCTCAAACCATTGCAGTCCATGGTGCTTTGAAATTTCTGCTGTAAATTTCTATAGAGTCTTGTTGAGCATAGCTCCAAACATCCTATGGTTATTTTATTGAGAGAGCAGTCATCTTGTAATAAAATCTGAGCAAGTGATCTCTTGGTGGATGTAGTCCCAAATTGGGTGAACCATGTGTAGAATACTGTCTCTTTGTGATTGCAAGGTAAATTTTATTCTACAATTTAGATCTTGAGATCTGTAATAATTTCTGCATATTAGATATTCTACTGTCCTGCGATTCTGTGAGGGATTATACCTACATATTTAAATCTTCAACTTATTTCCTAATAATTGGTATCAAAGAGCTTGTTGTTTGGTTTGCTATTAGAAAGTGTTGAATCAGCTAGGGAAAGTTTTATCTTGATGTGCTTGGGATAAACAATGGCAGATGATGGAAAGAATCTAGGGTTGATAAATTCAATGGACAAATTTTCAGGTCTTTGGAAGACCTGCAGATGGAGGATATTACCTTTAGTCAGAAGGATTGCTCTTATACTTCCCACTTGTCTGAGCCAAGGTGAACAAACCCTTGAGCATGACAGATGCGGAATGGGATTTTCTGGATAGAGAAGTACACTAATGGGACAACTTCCTCCCTACTGTCTTGCATCTTCAGTATTATCCTTAATGTTTACAAAGGACACAAGACTACACTAAGAACTGATGCTCACTTGCATTCAGGGAAGTTGTATGAAAAACCTATTCTACCTCTAATAAGATATTTTTAGCCTGAAAAATTTGTCCTTAATATGAAGAATGTCTGAGAATGGTTCAATAGAAGATCATTTAAATGATTTTAATATGGTTGTAAATATGCTAGCTTCGGTTACAATAGAATTTGATGAATAAGTTAGGGCTTTATTACTTCTATGCTCTTTACCTGAGAGTTGGAATAGCTTGGTAATGGCAGTAAGCAACTCAGTGGTCCAGGACTAACTACAAAGTTGAAGTTTGAGGATGTCTGTAAGGGTGATTCTAAGCGAGGAAAGTGGTGGTCATGTTACTAAAAAGCTTTAGTGAATCTTCGTGCATTTCAGGGAATCCCCTTTGACAATGGAAACTAGAGGGATGACAAAAGAATAGAGGAAGCCATGGAAAATCAAAGGATCAGGCAAGGTCAAAATCTAAAAGCAAGATAGTATGTTGGCATCGTGGAAAGCCTGGGTGTGCAAAGAAGGACTTTTGGGAGCTTCGGGATAAGAAGAAACAACAAGAAGAAAACAAGGAGGAAAATGTGGCAACGGGTAATGTATGTCAGGATGCTTTAATTCTTTCTTTGCACAATATTACTGAATCTTGGGTTTTAGATTCAGGGGCTTCTTTCCATTGTTCTCCACATAGGCATTATTTTGTTAATTATGTTCAAGGATATTTTGGGCATGTTTTTCTTGGTGATGATGAGCCTTGCAGCATAGTTGGAAAATGTTCTATTCAGGTTAAGATACAGAATGGGAATACTTGGCTATTGAAGGATGTCAGACATGTGCCTAAATTAAGACAAAATTTGATATCGGCAGGGCAGTTGGGAAGTGATGGTTGTACTGTGATATTTACAGCGGACTCTTGGAAGGTTACCAAGGGTGCTTTTGTGGTGGTAAGAGGTAAGAAGGTTGGAACCTTGTATTTAACCACTTATAGCACTAATGTTTGTAATCTTGTGGCTTTAGAAATAGATACAATATTGTGGCACTATAGGCTCAGTTGTATGAGCCATAAGGGCATGTAGATCATAAAGAAGGATTTTCCTAGACGCCCGGGACCCAGATAGTTCAGGGGGAATGGAAGGAAGTTCTATAGTTCAGGGCTCCTCGGGCCGCCTCCCACCTCCCACCTCAGGGGCGGCTCTCGGGTCGGGTCAGGTCATGTTACGTATAGAGTAAGAACCTCGGTTCAGTCGAGTGCTCAGTGCTATAGAGAGTGATAGTCCCACGAGTGCTATCTGGGGGCACCAACTGGAATATACAGAAATAGGTTTGTGAGTTCTGTGAGGACTGCATATACTGGGGAAAAAAGTGAGTAACGTTTCTCAAGGTTGGACCTACAAGCAGAAAGAGAGTAAGTTAAAGAGCAAAGGTGCATTTTCAATGTGTGGGGGCCGGCTCGGTGTATCATCTCATTGGGGGTTCAAGTTATTATGTTAGCTTTTATTGATGATGCAACAAGTGAGTAAGTTTGGTTCTCTTATTGTATTGAAAAACAAATCTGATGTATTAAGGACACTTTTGTAGCAAAGGGTGGAAAGCCTTGGAAAGTGAATGAAACAAGTCTTAAGATAAAATGTCTGAGGTCAAATCCAATGGAGGGGAGTATTGCAGCAATGAATTTGATAGATTATGACCTTCTACGAATGGAATCTGCAGGAAAAAGACGGTTTAGGCAGAGGACACTCCACATTAGAATGGGGTATCAGACTAAGGCCTTTGTGGCTAGAACAATAATGGAACGTGCTAGGAGCATGAGGTTACATGCAGGACTGCCTCATTCCCAGAACTTTTATGGGCAGAAGCGGTGAGCACAACATGTGTAACCTTGATAAACAGAGGACCCTCAAGTGCCTTGGATGGAGGCATACATGAGGAGGCTTGGTATGATAAGAAAGTTGATTATTCATTTCTTAGAGTCTTGATAGGATGTTGAGGTGTTTATTCATATATGGGAACAAGGATGATAGGACCAAGCTAGAGGCTAAATTAGAAAAATGTACCTTCATTGGTTATGGTGGTGAATGAATTTGGATATAAATTTTGGAGTCATTAAGGACAAGAAAATCAATTGATCTCGGGATGTGGTCTCAGAATGACTAAAAGTCATGTATAAAACTGAATTCAGTTGCAAGAAAATAGGAGAAGAATTCCAAGAAAGAATATGGGTATAGCAGTCCACCAGGATATTCCAGAATGGGAAAGTGACAATTCATTGAGGTAATACTCAGTAACAGGAAACCTCTCCCTTTGGCCGCGACAGGAACCCTATGAACTCCTGAATAGATGAGGAGGTTTCTCAAAGGGCGAGAGAAGAGAACCTGAATTCTTTATGTTTCTTCTGGTTTCTAACATTTATTATTATATTACTCACTGATTAGATGGAGAGCCAGAGAGCTTCAATGAAGCAATGTAGGTATGATGTTTTCTTTTAAGGAGAAGTGGGAGCAAGCCATGGATGAAGAGCACTACAAGCTCTCATGGAGAACTTCTTTGCACATGGGATTTGGTGAAGCTACCCGATTGGGGACTGAAAGAGCATTACAGATGCCAAGTGGGTGTATCAGAGTGAATAGAGGAAGTTAAGGAGGCCAGAAAATATACAAGGCCTGGTTGGTGGTCAAGGGGTTATGCACAGAAAAAAGGTCAGTAGATTTTGATGAGATTTATTTACTCCCTAGGTATGTGGAAACAAGTGGACATTCTATTAGAACTATTCTAGGAATAGTTGCAGCAGTACATCACTTGCACTTAGAATAGCTTGATGTCACAAGACTATCATGTTCTCCCATGGTGATTTGGAGGAGAAACTATGTATTGCCCAAGCAACCAGAGGAAGAATATGAAGCATAAAATGGGTAGATGTGTGTTGGATAGATTTGAGGTGTGGCAGTAACATGAAGAAGAGCTTGTATGGCTTGAAACTATTGCTCCACACTCAGATGGAGTATGAAGAAATTATGAATAGCTTCATGGATGGATTGCAAGGATATATTAGATGTCATTCTGACCATTACGTGTATATAAGAAATTTTAGGATGACATTGTCCCAAATGGTGGATTTTGGGGTTCTTTAGGCTCCTCAGGGTTTAGAAGATAATGACAATGTAATTAGTGATGATTACATCAAGGGGAATATTGCCCCTCAGCCTTTGACGCTAGTCGATTGGGAAGTTGATGAAAAAAGAAATAATCAAGGTAGGACCGCAAATATCATCATTACTCTCTCTGAAGGTGGTTTGTTCTCAAAGGGCATGGATGTAACTTACCAAAACACCCTCTTGTTTAGGGAATACATGGCTACTAGGTTGATGATGTCCTTCCCCCATACCGGAAGATTCACGTTATTAGGAACGTTTCAAGGAAGTAGGGGATTAAGATTCCTTTTAAGAAGTTAACATCCGCATTAGTAAGGGATGATGTGAGTTCCCAGATTAGCGAGACTGGGACCTCCCTTAGTTGACAAAAAGAGCTGAGGAGGTACTTTAGGGAAGTGTGAGTAGGGCCCCTATTGTTCATGCTACTCCTCTGTAAGTTATTCTAGCATCTGCTTCAAGATCAAAAGGAAAAGAAAAGGTAATGGCATACACCCCAAGAAAATCTAAAGGGGCGAGTTTTTCTGAAGCACCACATAAGGTACCAACACTAGAGACGAGTATACAAGACTCAGAGGAGGAAGAACGAGTTCACCTCTGAAGGAGAAAACAAACCAAGGTATCTGAATGGATTGATTTAGAGGAAGCAGAGACAGTCAAGCAAACAATGGTTCCTGATTTCCTTATCCCCTCACCCGCCATTACCCATTCTCTAGCGGTTCCACTTGTTATGGAATCAGTGCCTATTAACCCAACCCCTGTTGCCCCATTGACTCAGGTTGTTTCACCAATTGAGGAGCAACCAATTGTGAATGCTCCTGTACCCAATGTCTTGCCCAGTCCGCAACAGAGCATTGAGACGCTAATAATAGAGCAACATCCAAAGGAACCTGACACATCTGAAGTTGGGGTGAGAGTTGAGCTCGCCCCGGAACAAGTTTCCAGTATTGCAGTGGCAGGAAAGGAGAGAGATAGTGAACATGAAGTGCAGGATACTGGCAGAACAATTGAGGATGCAGAAACACAATCTCACGTAGAAGGGATCACAATAGAAGCAGTACATGGGGAGACTTCGGATGTCACAGTCTCAACAACAACTCAGGACACTGAGGTGGTTGCAGAAATTCCTGAAACCTAGTTTCCAATGACCAATGTTGCTCCCTAGGAACCTTGTGAGACAATCCTTGTCCCCAGTGAGAAAATGGATGAAGGCTTGGCGCAAATTGAAGGAGAGGTTGATGAAAAACCGTCCCCAGGGGGTGAAAAACTAAGAGACCAATCTGAGCCTACTGATAAAATAGACAGTCACGGTGGACTTGTGGAGCAAGCTGCTCAAGAGGAACCAACATGTGTGGCCACATAAGGTGTTTCTGCAACTCCTTCATCTTCCAAAGCCCTTGCAGTTATTCCTATAGCTTTGGTACCACAGTCACTTGATGAACATGGGTTACCAATGGGGGATTGGATAGAGGGTGCTCTCCCAAAGAAGAAAAAGGTAGAAATACAATTGGATGATGATGATCTACAAAATTTAGCCTTCCTCAATCCCGCTAGGCCACCCAAAAGAGCAAAATTTATCTCAAGGGCAGTTCTAAATAGGAAGGGAGAAAGATTTGTAGAAGTTGCAACTCCCAAGACTAATGTGCTCCAAAGTGAAGTGTCTCCATCTGATTTCCAGATCACAAGAATCCCATTGGGTAAATCTTCCACCAAAGAAATTAAACATGATTTCTCTATGGCAGTGGAGGGAGTCTTCTAGAAAATTGATGAATTCAAGGAGATGAAGAAGGATCTAAAGGCCAAGAATGAAGCTTTACCCAACCTAGTTAGAAAATTGACTAGAACCCACAAGGAAGGGCAGGTTGAAATCCCTAAGATCACTAATGATGTCAAAAGGTTAAGTGATATGGGAGAAAGAGGGGAGGCCACCATTCAGTGGTAAAATGATTTGGTCACTACAGGCGAGGAAGTAATTAGAGAGTGCGTAAAATGCTACTCCCATATCTTTGCTAAAGCAGAGACAACCAAGGCATTGATGGACATGTGTGAAGTTGAAAAAAATATGCGGAGCAATATGTTATTGAAGATATAATTCCTTATGGACTTAGACGATGACTTGGTTGTTAGGGAAGGAACGATGTCTCTCGAGTCTACAAGAAATCAACATGAATACCATGAAGCTACAAAGGTAAGGGTAGATATTTTGATAAATTCTATCAAAATTCTCAACAAAGCGTGAGATAAATAAATTGATTACATTGATATTTTCCATTCTCTAATTGAAAATTTGATTGGAACAAGCAGTGGATAAAGGCTCGGGGTAGAAAATACATAAAAATTGATTAGGATCTTTAGAGATCATGCTCTTTGTAAGTTTGGATAATCGAGGACTTTCAGTTTTTCTACCATGAAATGATGGGTACTGATCGAGATGAAAATTGATAAACTACCAAAGAAAATAAATAAGGGAAGAATTTTTTCTATGGAGCTCGATAATACAAGTGTCATGCAGGAAATAATTTTCCATTACCATTCGGGGCCCGATGAAGAATCTATCTTACAAATGTTCAATAATTTTTATTCTTACAGAGATAAGATAAGGAATCGTTTGGTAAATCAACCCATTTATGTAGACTAGGAAATTTGAGGCACTCTATTTACTATTTTTGTATTTTATTCATCTACTTTAAGAGATTCATCAACAACTCCTCCTACTTTACAGTGTGAGGATTATAAACAATGCCCAAAAATAGCTTATAAATGCAAGAATCTGATCATATATATCCTTAATTGGTTCTTCAAGTTCTTTACCATGTTCATTACCTTATTCCATACATAATATTACTTCAACAGTGATCTAAAATCAAAGAAACATTTGACTCACCTTCATAGCTCAAACTGCCTGTCACCTTTATTCCTCTAGTTTCTAGTCAATGTTTGTAAGTTATTGGTTTATTTACCCTCTTTGACACTCCTCTATTCATTCCCTTGCTTCACACCTCAAATATGAATTAACTTAATCATAGGTCTTGACTCAATCAACCAAAAACCATCACACTACTCTACTTAGGCCCAAATTTTCTTCTAGCAATCTCTTATCACAACTTGTTCTTATAATGCAATTTCTTGCTCTTATACTTCTCAAAGTCCACCAATAACTATTTCTCTATATTACTACTTCAATATAACTTTAGGATCACTAAAAAAGTTCTTTTAGGGTATCCAAGACTTCTTACTTCCTTTGCTTAGGTAAAATTATCAACAAAGTTCTTAAGATAAGGTTATCTGCTCTAAACATTGAATGGATATTTTAGGGCCACCCAGAAAGGTTTAACAGCTTCATTAGTTCACATTTCCCAATTCAAACTTTCTCCTAAAATCTCAAAGCTCAATTCAATATAAAACTCTTGATAGCTCTTCTTTTGTATTTGTCTCTTAAACCCTCAATTTTGGTCTTCTTAACTAATTTGTCCTACTTATTTTTGCTTGGGGTGACTTCAAAGCAAAATCTATGGTTTTATGAGCACCCTTTAATGGTTTCTAATTGTCTAAAAAAATTCACATTTTGTCTCCAAAAAAATCTCACCTTTTCTTTGTTAGGGTGCCTTCAAAACTAGGTTTTCCTAACTGTGTAAATAGTCTCCTTGGGATTGGTAAGAAAATATTTTCATAAGGCCAATGAAAATTTAAAATTATTTATGAAATATTTATAGGATACCTTTTCCATTATTTCTTCCCAATTTCAAGGTCAAATTATCTATTTTTTACGCTTAGAACATAAGCCCTAGCTCAATCACTTAGAAACCTCTTAGTTAACCCAAGTAAAGATAAATGAGTATAAAAATCTTGGGACTTGGTTTCAAATCTTGAAATTTAGAATACTTTTGTATCTTGGGGTCCTCTCAAATAATTATTTTCCATTAAGTTATGAAACCCACGTAAACTATCTTTATTTTTAGTCTTTCCTCTGTCCTGGCTTTTAGGAGTTCACAGTCACAGTTTGCAAGGAACTCGTATCTTTGTACCAATCCAGCCTCCCTATATCTGAATAGCACCTTCCTTCCTTCACTCTCTACAATATATTCCTAAAAATTCACTTTTGAATACTTAACAATGCTCCCATATCATCTAATTTCATGGTACAATCTTCATTATTGCATGACCCAAAACAAAGTATCTATATTAATACATGCAAGTAGGGTTTCAAAGGCATTAAACCAAACAACAACTCTCAATCTGACTCTATCCCATGTATACACCTTTCATCACAAGATTCAATCCACCAACTTAGCAATAATCTCTTCAATGATTCACATTCTTCTTTTAGATCCTGGAAACAGTCTAGTTCATCAAACCCAACCACAAGGGCTTTCATTCACAATCTTACAATCAAACTCCTTATACATTGTAAAAGAAATAACCTTCATTGCTTTAAAGTAAATACTATGCAAGATCCTAATTATTGTAATGAACATTCAAGCAACAAACTTAGATTTTATGTTAATCACACCATTACACAACCTGAGACAATAATGAATAAAGAACTCAAGGTTGTATCTATGCGCAAGATTATTAAATCTCACCCAAACAATGTTATCACATAGTATTGAGCTTCTTACCAATCAAAAATTCATAGACATATAATACATGCATCCAAAATTCATCAAGAAAATGTATAGGGATCCTCACAAAACTATCAAACAAGAACTAGTTCAACTGTCAAATGTGTATTTACAAGAAAACTGGCTTTTTCTTCCTAAAATATTCTTCCTTTGTCCTTGACCATTCAAATGATGATTGGAAATTAGTTACAAAAAGGTATTTATACCTCCAATATTTGGTTTCTCACCGAATAGGACCTTTTTAACCTTTAAAATCATACAATTTTACCTTTATTTCAACATTTTAAGCTTAATCCTAGACTAGACCTCTTAGATATCTTTCATGTCCTTTTTCATAGAATCACCTTTAAACCTTCATACCAACTTGACATTTCCTTGGTGACCTCAATAAAAGGCTAACAAATCCTAAACAATTCAAAAATGGGCTTAAATTTTAATCTTGCCTTTTTGGAGGGAAATACAATTTTCAAATTTTGAAAGGCCAAAGTCCAAACTAGCCTCCTCTAAGTGACTCTCAAGATAAGTAGATGATGCTCCTGAATCAAAAGTTGAAGAAGAAAAAGAAATCAAAGAAAAATTTCCTTCACAATGAAACATTCTAGTTTCTCCAAACAAAAGCAATTTGTTAAAGGACAAAAGGTTTGTTGAAGGATAAAGGAATATCCCTTTTTTCTCCAAGTGTCATTATGTTGCATCTTTTCGCTCGAGCCTAATCAGAAGAGGGAGGGAATTTTTTTTGTTAAAATATTTTCCCCTCATTTTGGAAAAGATCTCAGTTGGCACAAAGCAATGTTTGAAGATTTCCTCATAGAGGTTTTGTGGGGGGGGGGGGGGGAATTGGGTAGATATTTTGGTAAAATTTTGTATAATAATGATGGTCTTGTCCTCATTCGAGGGGTAGGTAGTCATATAATTTTGTTGATCAAGTTCATTTTTAGTTCCAGTTTCTAGTTTTCTTTAAAAAAAATTGTACTTGTCCAGTTCTGTGAGGAAATGCTAAAGTGGTTGCATTGTACAACCATTAGCAGGTTTTGAAGGCATTTATTTATGTCTCCTTACCAAAACTTACAAGAATGGATTCTCTCTGTTTTGATAAAACTATATTTTCTTGTTTTTTATGTTTTAAAAGTATGAATGAGGTGATATAATTTTTGTTACAATCTTGTATTGGTTTTTCTTTGTTGATTACGCAAAGGTCCTTCTTCAAATTGTCACATTCTTCTGGCCATTGTGAGAATGTTATATGGTAGTGTATACTTTACAATAGTTCAGTCCGGATGTAAAATCTTAAGGCCAACATTACTTTTGAAAGGCTATTGTTATCCCTTAAGGGTATTTTGGGTGTATGAAATAAATATAGCAAGTGCTTTATCTAAACTCTAACTCAAGGATTTGTAGTTAGGATTTTGAAGACTGTCAATGACGTTTTTGCAAATTGAGTATCAATGAATGCAAATGTTATTTGACAAATTATGTTAAATTGATTATTCTTTTTAGGCACCACCTTTAAGGATGGATTATTTCCATGGGAACATTAACATACCAAAGTCACAAAAGCAATTACCCTCCACCTTCAATTTCAAATAAGAACATCCAATTATCTTCACACATATTAAGAATATCATACCTGCATACCATACATATGCTTATTATGTAAATTTGTGTTTAATATATGTTCATTACCACTATGCTTTGTTGAAATATCACCAATTTTTTTATCCAATATCATCTAAAGCACCCTTGATTGATACTATTACGTAGAAGTAATATTTACAATGATTAACCTCATACAGGGTGGCATTGGGAACACTACACAACAGATATCTATGAAAAATATATACTAAGAAATGTCTCTACATTTTTTAGAGTACCATGGGTTTGAGAATGCAGCAAAGCATGTGCTCAAATAAGAATCGATATGGCAAGAAAAAAGTATCACTTCCTCTTAATGAAATTCAAAACAGTTTACAACTACATTATTGGTTTGTGCCCATACCTGGTACTGAAAGCACAACCCATCATAAGTAGTAGTGGATTACAATTAACTCAAGGTAGAATTTTTAACTGAATTTGATATCCCATAGTTTGAGCAGTAGAGTATTTCGGCGCTCAAAGAGATCAAGAAATATCTCATAGAGAGTGTATGACCTTGTGATACGCATTTCAAAACTCTCATTTCCAAACTCTCATATGAAATACATCCTACACAACATGTGCACAGGTTTGTAGGAGGGATCTTACTACCATTTAGGTGTGTATTGTCACATAAGACTTTCACCAATTTGTGGGATGCATTATAATAAGCCTTGTGTATTGAATCAGTAGGAAGTATTAACATTGGTGTGAGCCCATTCATGGAGGCACAGATTACATAAATGAAAATGAACTTGGATAAGTTAACAACAAGCAAATATTGCGTAATGTGCAGTTGAATTTGGTGTATTGATTGTGAGGTGGAAGGCCACACCAAAAATATGTGCCCATGCATAAGTTTGAAGGTCATTCTTATAGAATGTGAAATATGTGAAGGTAATCACGGTGCTTGAAACTACCCCTTATTACATTTTTCCAAACATGAAAAATTATCCCCTTATTATAAAATATGTGATGCACACACTCAAGATACATCAAAATGTCACATCATTCATCAAATTCACAAAGCTAAGTCATTAGGACTCCATCAAGACACTATCGAAGATGTCAATGCGGAGTTCGTTGGATACTATCACGGATGAAATGGATGAGGCCAAAAAGGGAGTAGAGGTGGTAGATATCTACCCAGAGCTTACTATAATTGTGGATCATTATACCATTAACAGTTTAATTTCCCATCCTTTCCATTCTTCACACATTGTCTAAAGGAGTACCAATGTGGAAGATTTCCCTGACTTATATAAGCTAATAAAGGAAAAAGGAGAGAAGGGCACGTGGATGATTAAAATTGCTCAACTTGTTGAAAATGAGGATTAATTGAAAACTATACCGATAGAGGGGACAACCACCAAAGTACAGGTCACAACACATACAGTTATATACACGTAAGAGATACCTTCTAACAAAGTGTCAGCTAAACTCCATTCACCAAATCCCTACCCTTATGGTCAATAGCAGAAGGAGATCCTTCAAGGGGTGAAATATTTGATAAGATAAATCCAAGGAGAAACAAAATTTCTTAGAGATGAGGCCAGACTACACAATGAGAATATAATAATTTTGAGGAAGAATGGGTCAACAAAAATGAGTTCCATGAGGTATGTAGTTTACTGTGCATGGAATTCATACTACCCTTACTAGGTCAATGGTTCTCCTAAGATAAGATAAGTAGCACTTCAAAAATAATTAAGGATGACATAAAGGTAGGATGTCATATCAACTAAGACAAATGGTTTTGATAGAGAGATATGTGTTTGTGTCTATATAGACTGATGGAACATTAATGACATCTTAGTTAGTCCACATGCATAAAATTTAATACACTCACAGTGGATTCCTAGAATAAGATGGGGTGACCAGTGTTACATGCATCCCCGCATGTTTTGTTCATGGCTAAAAAAACACAATTTTGTGCCTATCAGAGTCCTAAAGAATTTCATAATCAGTATTATAAGGGTGAAGCTCCATGGAGATTTTGAAGTCTTACCTTTAGCTAAAGCTAATAATTTCCCAGCACTACTTAGAAGACCACAGTGTTATGCTAATAATTCCTACATAAGATTTAAGAAACGGTATGTGAGTTTCAAAAATGATAGTTAGCACATTATTTTCCTAATGGACCTTTAAAAAAGTACACCATATGAGGAGACTGTAGAAGAGCACGAGTATTTGGAACATATATATAATATCCAAGCTACAGGGATAGAAAATTTTGAGCCAATAATGAAGGACAAGCTAAAATGGGGGACAACTAGTCAATCTACAACACTTCGAGTGTTTCTTATGAAAATTTGGCACATGGATCATACGAACTACTAGGGCGAGAATATGGAATGATTCAATGCACAACAATCCACAGTACTATCAAAGCGTCCTTGAAAATTCACAAAATTGTTCAAAAAATCAGTACAAAGAATACTCAATCCCCACCAAGCTTTAGTGGGAGGGAAGATATCCAAGCTTTTCTTAAGGACGTGGATGCCTATATACACACTGAAAAAGCACGGTTAAACTGTGTAGACACACCAAAATAACCACTACGCATTATAAATGTTTAAAATATTACTAAACCTTTGTCCCTCTCTAAAATCAATTTAATTAATTCTATTGCCCCATATCACCCCCTTTAGCTAATTCTATTAGTTATTTTAATATCGAATCAATTAAATAAATCCTAACTAGAGCTTTCTATAAAATTATTTTTTTAGAAATTATTTTAATAAATCGATATTTTGGAGGACCCGGAGACGTAGACACACTACCAAACTCCCTTATCAACGTGTATTGTCTTGGAATTCTGATTTCTCTTATTATTCTAGAGTTTTATAGTCTTTTAAATGTAAATTGAAATGTACTAAATTTATAGAAAAATACATAAATTTTAATAATCTCTTTTAAATCGTTTTAAAGTACAAAATTGTGAGTTTTCAATATTTAAAAGTTGCATACAATTCACTAAAATGGAGCATAGTATGGTCGAAGCATACAATTCACTAAAATGGAGCATAGTAGAGATCCCGTCTGTTGAGTCAATTCATTGCAATTATCAAGCTCAATACAACCAATCACCACTGAACCATGTGTCGAGCTTATAAAGATCTTCACTAAAATGGAGCATAGTGTGGTCGAAGCCATGTATAATTTACATAGAAAATACAGCTCAAGTCAAAATGAAGCACATGTGAAGGTATTTGAACCCTTCACCATGCGAGGTAAAAGGATATGCCTTAACCATTGATCCACGAGCTCGTAAACTTTATAGAAGGGATAAAATTTGCATTTCTTGGGTACGTTGGTTTGACTGCATTATTTTGGAAAGAAGAGTGAATATCCAGCCTTTTGTAAGTAGAATTTTGGGCAAGTGTAAATCAGTATATTGCAAGAAGAGATAATTGTAGAATTCCTAGAGAGATATAGACTAGCCTAAGAGTTAATTGAAGACTTTCTAGAGATATATAGATTTGCTTAACCCCATTTTGGAGAATTTTAGCCTCATGAAGAAATAGAATAGGCCTTTTTAGGAGAGATAAAATGCAGGCAGAGATCATTTTTTGTACTAAGAAGATGTTGTAAAGTCGAGATCTTGTTACAGAGTCTTACTAGAGGTGTTCATAAACTTTGCAGGTCATATTACACATTTTAGAGGATTAGATGTAAGAATTTGTGTTATTTTTGTATTATTAATAGGATTGGCTCTTTGTATTTGTAAACTTGGACTTCGTTATCAATATTAGAGTAAATGTCTTTGTTTTTATTTATATTTGTAGTTTTAAATCATTTCTTGTTCTGGATTGAAAGTTTTAAATCCATTTAATTGCTTACAGGAAATGGAGATAACCTTGTAAAATAATCTAAACTTATAAAATGGTTAGGTGAGGTATCTAGAATGTTTTCCATGGTTAATATGAACCTTTTAATTTAGATTTTGAACTAATTTACATCATATTAAGCTGATTTTATGTTTTTGCAAGTAATTATGGGAAAATTGAGAACTGATGAAAATGGATGCATAATTGGTGGAATAGAATTGTTATGCATTCCTAATCAATTTCAGACTTTATACGCCAAAATATAATGTATCACATGGATTTGATATGAAATAATTGTCCATAAAAGCAAGAATTGAGTCAGTTTTCTTTTAACCATTTTTGGATCAAGTTTGGTATCAGAGCAGGATTTCTAAAGCATTGCTGAAAATTTTTTGCTTTATATTATTGCATTGGTTCAAATTATAGTTACATACAAGTTGCAATAGGATAACCATGGGAAAATCTCATAAAAAGGAGAGACTTGAGGAGCTAGAAGCCATTAATCGCCAAATTTAAGAGGAGAACTCTTAACTAAGAAGAAGACGGCAATGTGTGTGTATACAAAATCATGTATATATATTCAGATCTAAGCAATATAAAGATGGAGGTAAATGAAAACCATAACCAGGTTATATGGGAGAAACTCAATATATATATATATATATATATATATATATATACACACACACACTCTATTCATGGAAAACCCTAGTAAAGGGATGTAAAAAAAAGAGATCATTCCAGTTGTGTATATCCATCCATAAGAAAATAACAAATCTCCATAACCTCTTGCAAGCTCCATGGCCTCCATCCTTAACCTACAAAAGCAAAAATAATGCAAATGAGAGGTTAGGGAAAGCAAAAGTGAATAAAAGAAAACTCATAAGGATTTTTAGGGCAATCCAGATCCAAGGGCTCAAATAGACCTAATCCAATGGTTGAGAATGAATCCTACAACATTTTAAGTGATGGTAATTTTATGGGGGTGGGTTAAAAATAAATAGGTATGTGTATTTAACTAATGGGGCCACTTAGTGGGTTAGACTAAGTTGAGACCCCTTTCTGCATTGGATCATTAAATAAGTACATGACATTTGATTGGGTTATTAAAACTAAAGTTTCTCATGGGGTAACCCTAATTAAATTAATTTAAGGAGTTAAAAGGGACAAGGGTAAATGTGAAAATTAAATAAATAAATTAAGGGTGCAGCACAGGTATTAATGACCTAGGTAGAGGAGACTACTTTTAACTTACGAATTGATTTATAAAATTGTATTAGGGACCTAAGTGGATAAATGAGATTAATTTTAAATCAAGAATTAATCAATCATAACTAACGTTTTACCCTCGCAACATTTTAAAAAAAATCCCACAATTTTTTTTCCTAATAAATTAATAGTATTTGATGTGGTTTTAGAGCGTTGAAATTTGTGGGCATTACAAAGGCATTCCTTGGAGGATAAAAATCGGGAGCTCTAAGAGAGATTGAGAAGCCAAGGAGGAATTCTCTTGGGTGTCATAGAAGCATTACAACTTGAGTTGCAAGCCAAGGATGGGATCTTAGCAAAGTATAAAATTAATGAAAAATGGAGTAGATAGAAAAATCCATCAAGGGATAGCCCTCTACCACATATGAAAAAACCTCGGAGGTATTCACTTTAAGTGAATCACCATGTATATTTTCATCCCATCATGAATCAAATGTTAATCTTAATAAATTTGAGAAATATACTAAAGGTATTGGATCCAAATTAATAAATAGAATGAGATTTCACTAAAATGGAATTGGAATCAATGGAAAAGGTATTACTAATCCTATAAATGTAGAGGAAATACCTTGCTATGCAAGTTTTAGATATGGCAGTGATAAGATATAATTTATAGAATTCTCTAAAACAATTGAAGCAAGACAAACTTCAAGAAAAGAGCCTACACCACTAGAGCTCCAAAAGCAACATATTCAAGGTAAAGACTATGTGTTTTTTCAATCCTACTAATGAGGATATTGTTTCTTTGAAAACTGAGAAGGTCGCACAAAGTGATTGTGGGAGTGAGTTTAAGTTAAGGAATGAACAAGCTTCCAAGCAAGGAAAAAGCATCCAAAGAGGATGAAAGGCATCTCTAAAGTGAGGCGAAAATTGTAGAGGAGATAAAACAATTTCTCTTGACATTATTGCACAAGTTACATTCCTAAAAGAAATGGACAACGTAAATACTCCATTGTTCGCTTCGACTATGTGAAGGTCGGGTAACATAAAAATTTTGGTATTCATTTCCATATACTTTGTATGGATTAAATAAACATTGTATGGCCATATGTTGGAAGAGGAAATCCTTAGAAAAAAAGGATTAACAAAGACTACTCTTTAAAACAATATACGTGCATATTCTTGAGTCAAAAATGACCTCAAAAAATGCACCCTTATAGAATGATTGGATATTGAGTGTTGCAATGCACTTGTCAGACTTTGCCCTCAACAGTTCTATTATGTATGTGATTAACATCATGTCCCTTAAAGATAGTTTTCCCTTGTCATACAAAGGCATACCAATATAGTGGGATACAAATTATATTCTCCTAAGATGAATGTGTGAGATGGAATTCACAGAGTAGCCCCTCATATGCAGTGAATGGGTCAGTAAGACAAAAATGCAGTCCTTGAATGTTACTCTTTGACCAAGTATTAGATATAGCTGAAAGTCATTATACTGAATTGTACTACCAATAATAATAGTGAGTAAGTCATGTATATGTATGATTTCCTTGTTTGAATTTCATCATTAACAACTAAAAAACACTGACCAAAAGTGATAAAAGAGAATGTATAAAAAGATACCAAATGATTGTGGCAATCTAAATTTGAAAAAAGAGAGGGAGAAGAACATAAAAACCCAAAGGGGACAGTAGCACCTGGGTGATCTTCTCCCTAATGGGTGGTACTATTTGGGATGCTAAGAGGATATAATAGAAAATTTAGAGTCGGGTCATGTGTTGTTCAATGTCCAAAAGTAGAGTGACCATTTTAAAAGAGAAAGTTCCAAGAGTATCAAGAGGAATAAATAAGTGTTAAATCAAAACAAGTGTTCGTTAATACATCATTTTATTTATTAGGAATCATTCATATAATGGAACAGCATTTAGAGGTGCGATGTACAATAGTAAGTGTGTGATTTCGTGACTACACTTAGCATACCCTGACTAAATATTCAATTACTTGCTTATTTTCTCACAGTCTATCTTTCAATGCAAGTTTTTGAAGTTTAACTACACAAAACACACATAGAAACAATTCATCCTTTGACCCATTAATTACAATGTAATATATTGTTTCCTTGCTTGGTCAAAAATGAACATTTTTGGCCGGGTTGTAGGCAAATCCTTATACAAGCCAGCTATACGTACATAGTTTTGGACCGACATGTTTTGGGCTAATTGTTTTTGAATTATTCATCAAATTCTTACCAAGAAAATTATGATCTGCATTGAGTTGGAATTTCATGGAAAATAATAGGAGGGAGTTCAAAAGAATATATAGGAAATCACATGGTCATACCTTCCAGTTTGGGGTAACCTGGCACTTTAAGATTTCATGTAAAAGTGAACCATAGGGATCTAGAAAAAGACACCATTCAAGCTAATCCATCAGTAACTATGAAGGATAAAGTCATGTGCATCCATTAGAGTAACACCCCTATGTACGTTATGTCATTATACTTCAAGGTATAGGAGTCTGCCATCCTCATTCTAGAAGAATGGCGGTTGCATGAAGCGCTTCCAAACCATTTGAGTGGCAGTCCTGTTTCCAAGCCATTTGAGAAAGTGTGAAGCACTCAAGAAAAAACATTGGTCATGCGCATGATTGTAAAGTTCTGATGTCCACTTTTGATGGTAGACATCACATGGAGCTAGGATACATCCATGTGTAGTTTGATATCTAATCATGGGTAGTGGCGATGTTAGAGGTACACAGGGGTTTCCCATAACCCAAATAACACGTGATTTTGACATGGGAAATCCTTTCACTACAAGAAGGAGTTTCTAGAGTTTTGAGCATAAAATTTTTATAGATCCATTCTAAAAAGAGAGTCAAGAGAAATTAAGTCATGACAGCACAGCGAACATAAATTATCTCAGTGTTGGAGTGGAATTGAAGCACTCAAGAAGCTATAACCCTAAATTATGAGCAAGTTTCTAGAAGATCAGGTTTACATTGTTGCTTCTCTCTATACCTAGTTGTAAGGTTTGTGACTAGGTTTTAGTAATTAGGAGCCAATTTTAGTGATGAAGCATTTTCAATCTCAACTTAACCTGGTCCTACAATCTAGTTTTCACCTCAGATTGGGGCTTTCCATATCTACATAAAATTATCTACGTGCATTTTTCCCCTTGTGTTTTAATAGTTTCTAGATCAATAGTCTACTTTGAAAATTCATTAGCACTGGATAATGTGTAATTAATGCTTAGAAGTGTTATTTTCCAAAATCAGAAAATAGAACATTTGTAACATTTATTTTATCCTTTTTATTGTATATTCCAAAGTTAAACAAGTTTACAGATTAAAACTTACAAAATAAATGCCAAAATATTCACAATAAAAAGCTCCATAATCAGTAAGATATATAATCTTTTAGGATTGAGAGGACTGCATAATGAGAGAAATGTCTTTGACACTACTGGGAGAGACTACTCTGTAATTGGAAGAAATTACCCCGTTGGGAAAAATAATCGTTGATGATTGTAACTCAAGGTGAGAAGTTTAAAAATTCCTTCTAATGATGTTTTGTTCCTGCATTATTTAACAAGTTGTAGGAATAAATTATACTTCGTATAAGAGAATGGAAATCTAGAAAAGAGGAGCTATACATTCAATGATTTTCTGAGAATGGAAACTTTTGGTGGCTAAAACTTTTTTCAGTGTGGAGGTGTGATATGGAGGATATTCCTGGTTTATTTTTTCCCTAAACTTCTTGACACTAGTTGCATATGGAAGATATCGTCAATATCTTTTTGACACCTTTTGAATGGCGTAAAATAAATATCGTATGTGGAAGATACAGTCCTCTCAATTTTATCTTCAACTGTAAAAATAAAAGTGCAAGTTACACAACATTGATGTGGCATGTAGAGGACGTGACAAGTGGACCAATGTAATGCTGACTAGTGGAAAAGTATTCCTGAGTAAAAATTTGGTTTGTAGCCTTCGGTCTTCGACGGTCAAGGTGGGTCCCACATGGTATGTTGGTTGGGGACCTAACAATCGATGGGTCTATTCTTTTTCAAGAGGAGGACCTTGTCACCCTTCTTCACATATATGCTTTAGCTTATAAATGCACATGAAGACCAGATTGTCATGCATGTGGGAAAATTTCCCAGTGTTGCTAAATACCCCCATGTCAAGTCTGAGTTATGAAATATTAATTAAACATTATAAAATAAATAAACATTCACTAAACATTATAAAAAAAAATAACTATGCACGGGACACTAAATTTAACATGGAAAACCCCAATGGGGTAAAAAAACCATGAAGAATAAGTTTCCATTAACGAGAAACATTACACAGTCTAGTAACTTATTTCCTCACTTCTCTTTATAATTTTACTTGGCGTGAATTCAATTTACCTTAATATGGACCATGACCATATTTATATAACCCCGAGAGTTATGAACATTAAGTGATGGGGTATACCCTCCCGCCCCCGCCCTCGCCCCCGTTTAAATAAATTGATTTCATTAAAAAACAATTAACCACAAACTCATAGTTTATATTAAATAATTAAGAATATAAATATTCTGAATTATTTAATTATAAACTAAGGTTTATACAACACTCAATATTATGTTCTAACACTCCCCCTTAATATTAAGTGGGGAACCATATGCCAACATTACATGTTTATACAACTACAGTAGGATTTACAAATCTATAAACCATTAGTGAAGGTTTAGGCTAGCATATGAATTTTGAAGGATTTATAATACCTTCATTATGCTCAACTTAATTTTTGGTACAAAAGGGTTTGAAATCCATAAATCAGAAGTTATGATTCAAGCTAAGCATGATTTGTGAGACTACATCTCACGGTTTCTCATGGAAAAAATCTTAAAACTGCATCTTTAGGAGCCTCTTATAACACAAAGTTCTCCTTAACAAATTGATGTAACACATTGGACTATACACCGTAAACTTAGAGTTATAAGTTTACAAAGATCATAAAGATATTTTTATAATGCTTTATAGTGGAGCAGAAGTATAGAGGAAGAATTATCAACTGAGGGACCATTAGGAGGTGATATTTCCATGCACACTCTCCCTTAATGGAAACTCTGAAAGGCCAAGTATTGTACAAAACTTACAGTATTTGACAACCCACAGTGGCTCATAAACATAACTGCAACTTAATCTTTAGACAAGCAATACTAGAGATCTATATCACTGGAGAGGATTTTCTCTCAGATAAGGAATATATAAACATCTATATGCTTCATTTTCTAATGTTGAAATGGATTCTTAGCAAGAGCAATGCAACTCTGGCTATCACATAGAATAGGAATATTGCATTTAGCTTCTATGTGTATCTTTTTCATCAGTCGTTTCAGCCATATGGCTTCTTTTGCTCCTCCCATTGAACTTCTACAATTTTCCTCAGTTATAAGAAATGGAGACTGTTGGATGTTTTTTACTGTTCCAAGTAATGGTACCTGCACCAAAAAACTTAAACACATATCTATTATATTTTATATCTAAGATAACATCAGCATGGTTAGAGTCATAATATCCATATAGACATCATAATAAGCATAATATAAATCATTATTGATTTCACTTTCAACCATCTATAAATTTTACATTGATAGATTAAACAAGTTGTATAACTTAAATAATGATATGCTTAAGAACAAACCATGTTATATTACAAATATGTGAAAAATTTCACCATATTGATCTTATGAAATATATATTAGATGCAATTAATATTAGACATCTCCAATACAAACACAAAGGTGTCCCCAAGTGTTATTTGATATGCATATAATAATAATTTAGTAATCATATACTAAGAAATGTTTTGTCAACAACATATATATCTTCATTATCTATTCTAAGCCCTCAAAAAAGTGATAAGAATAATAAATAACATATCAAGAAAGATAACCAAATCATGTAAGAATAATCATTACATACTCAAAGGTGAGGTTTTGTTCACAAAAGGTATTGAGCACAGGAACAAAGATCAGGGGTTTGAGGGCGGCAGCCCTCAGCAGGGTCGAGAGGTAGCACCCCTCGCGAGGTCTGAGGACATTGCCCCTAGTGCACTCCCTTGAAATTGACAAAAATCAACTCTTTGTGATAAAAAAAAAACCATGATTATTACAACAATTTGTATGATCAACATTTCGATAATAAATTGGGTTTTACGGAGGAATAACATTACAAAAATAATTTAGAAACAGTCCCCCTGTCGTTCAAGCCACGTAGTCAAATTTTGATGAATTCAAGTCGAAATAAAGGGACATGTCAAACAAATAATCTATGCATACGATATATTAGTTTAACAATAATAATTTAACGAAATGTGAGTGAATTTTTTTTTATTTTTTCATAAAAAAGACAATGACAACTTAGTCATCGTGCCATAAAAAAACTTTACTTGAATGACTAAGGGAGAGGAGCCAATAGGTGAGCATGGACCAATAATTGTGAGGGTAGATATAAAGTTAAGGACTAGTACATGTAACTTTTTCATTTAAAACTTGGAGAAAAAAAAACCATTTAAAAGATTTTTTACATCAAATTACAGTTAAATATTTTCTTTTGACCCATTTATATGGTATGCCACATGAAGTGATTTTTTAAGGTATTTAAATGAAGTGACATTATGCCCATACAAATGAAATTTACCCCTGGATTTATTTGTATGAAAAACTACTTAATGTCATGAATACCTTAAAAAACCACTTATGTGACATCATTTGATTGGGTCCAAAGAAAATGGTTTAAATGTAAAATAAAAAAATCTATTATCAGGCTACTTTTTTATTTTCAAATTTTAAGTGATAAATGGACATGTATTAGTCCTGTAACTTTACATCTACCCTCACCATTATTGGTGCACATGTTCCACTATTGACTCATCTCCCTTATATAAACTTATTTGTATTAAAACAAAGAGTTCCTTATTTAAACTAGGAAAACATTATTTTCTTATGTATTCTACACACATCAAGCATTTTAGGTCCAATAAGGTCAACCATGCACACATAATTAAAGATCGCCAACATACCCAAGAAGGGCAACCAGTGCACACATAATGATTTCACATTTAGAGTTTCAAATCTTAGGTGATAAAGTTTAGAGTTTTGTCAAAGATCCTCCAACGATTTGCGTTAATAAGGTCATATGTTCCTATGCACACAAGTGATTCTCTTCTATTTAATAGATCTACTTTGATGTGTAGTAAGTTTGCTTCTACACTTTTTTCTGCATGCGTGTCCATCAACCACATATCACTACTACGAGGCATTTCATCAAAGCCGCATTCACATGCCCTGCTCTAAATCTCCCATTCTTGGAAGACAGCTTAGGAGAATGTTGAGCAATGGTAGTGGAATCATTACGGTACAGCTTGTGGATTACAAATACCGTTCTGGAAGAAGATAGAAGACCTTTCCAGCACACCCAGTTTGTGCAGGGTGATCCTAAGCATCATATAAGTTAGGTATGCAATCAAACAAAATTGATACTAGGCAACGTAAGTTAGGTATGCGAGTAAAAAATAAATTGAAACCTGTGTGACCTAAGACAACACATAATGTACCCACAACCACTGCGCCACAGGGCATTTTTTGCTTAACTGTTTTGAAGAGAAGTCTCATTATAGATTCTGTATGTGAACATAACCCGTGAGACTTAAGCATGTACCAGTTTAGGAAATATCCTGCAATCAATAACAGTTCATGAGGGCACATTTGTTGCAAGCGGTATGCATATCATTATAAACGCACGATTTCTTGTAGAAATAGTGTCCATACCATGTTCAAAGCTATGTTGTCTTGGCTACAGGACGAGAGTATAGTGTGGTGCAAAGGTGGGGACTGATCAAGTCTGGACTGAAATGCCGAATACTTTGATGTGCACTCTGACAATGGCTCAGATAGATGGTTTCGCTTGTGACTATTGATGTGAAAACAACGTTAATGCCTGACACTTTTGCCACCGTCCGAGGAGTTGAATAGGGCACGCGTTAGACACCGTGTCCTTTGGAAGTTCCCTCTACGTGTGAGAGGCGTGGACATCGATTGACGATGTACATGCCATTCCCCACACATGCTTGGAGGATTTTCCCTCCATGAAGAGAAAGAAGAGCAACTGGATTGGGCTCACACACTAAATGGATAGTTGGGCCCCTGAGCTTCCTCCCACTCACCAAAAACTGCCGTGTGGACAAACCCTATGTGCAATGGTTAGCATTTCCTATGTAGACTGGTTGCAAACTAGAAAAATGTGAAATATTGGCGAGCTGTTGCATGTTCAGTAAAAAATGTAGTTACAGAAATAGGCAGATGGAGAGAAAGTACGTAAGTAAAGTAGAAGACATTCGTGAACAGAGGGTATCATAAAGACGAATGCTAGCGGAGAGGGATGTCGAGAAGCGGACACTTCACCAAGTTTTTGGCTCTTCGCAGTCAGTGGATCAAATTCGAAAGCACAAGCGCTCATTGAAATATTTTACTCTGAAGGATGTAAGATTAAGCTCTGACCAATTCGTTCATGTTTCCTCTTCAATTGAAAAAAGACAACCTGAATTGCCTTTCAATATATTATTTAATTATTTTATATAAAATAAAAGTGACAGCAAATAAAAATAATTAAATATTGGAAAAATCAAGTACCTGATTTTTAGGATCTAGTTGATTTCATAGTCTAAATTCTTCCGTTATATGGCTGGTAAACCGTAGCTTGCTATGGGCGTAAATGGCCATTTGTTACTGGCAAAATTCCATGCACGAGGGATTGGCAAAGCAATCGACCATTCGTTTGAGGCCAACAAGGGTGCCAAACTTTGTTATCTTTGTTGATCACTCGGACTTTGTAGAGAAAGTAGAGGAGGTGGCCTCCATTAATCAATGTGCTTTGGATTCTACCGTATAAATGAGCCATCACTTGCAAGGCTGATAGTTTCCAAGTGCATCCTGAGGTGAGCAGCCTCTTCAATTGGTAGCCGAAGTTGGCCTTCGGAATATATTTTTCCGAAAAACATTCTGGTTAATAGCGCACGTGTTCTCAACCAAAAATATCCTTTATGAATGTCAACATGGTGGCAATTTTTCATTCCAACTGTTCGTTGGTTCCTCAGAGCCAACTACGCAGTACTAGAGTACCTAAAGATGAAGACTCCGAGCTATTAGACCCCAGAGATATTTTGGATTTGGTAGAACCATAATACACGGAACATCCTTTTCAGAATATTATAAATGCTCTAACAAGCAAATCAACGAACTCAACTGAAAGAAGACAAAAATTTGGACAATCTTGAGTTATCCATGACATTATCCCAGGCCTTTGTGTAGTCGACGAAGCTATATCATGTTTTTCTCCGAGATACTTGAATACTTGAAAAACTCTACACTTTTAGGACATTTTTGGAGGCCCTACAAACTGCATTATTTAGGATCTTTCAAAGTAAGGTCTGGCATGGATCTTTTGATCTTCCTTTGAAGATATTTTACAATCAATCTTCTAAACTAGCTCCCACGAAGGAAGCTCAAAACTGAATTCAAGAGTTTATTACTAGGAAGCTCAAAGTATTCTGAACCATGGTTGGGAATCAAGGGGAAAGTGTCACAGAGAAAAAAATTCAAGATAACCTTCTTGAGATGTCCTTCATCCAAAGTTGTGAGGCAATGGTCATAGACATTCGAAGATTTTAATTTTCTAATGGTTCATTCAAAGTTCCAAAGTTTGTAGGTTCTTTGCGACCTCAACTGACAGGATGTCTTAATGCACTCATGTTTTACAGAGGACCTAGTTCAATTGGTGCAATCTACTTTAATTATTGAAGAAAAATGCTGGAGTCACCTTCTCAATAAAGAAAATTTCAAGGGGAATCTGGTACATCGTAGAGGACATGATAGAGTGATAATTTGAGACAGAGGAGATGAATGCCGGAAGAGTATGTAAGTTCCTGCAATTAGACCAGAGACAGCTATGCCATTGCCAATCTTTGTGGCAGAAATTGTCATGGACTTTCTTATGTAATGGTTCCATGGAGGGAGCAAACTTAAATTTGATTTGAATGAAGGTACTGCATTTAACTATACTCAGGAGTTTTTTTTTATATAGGAAAGGGGTCCATATTCTTTTCTTGACATTCCAGGTAATAGAACCTACAAAATGATGTTTGGGTATTGGATAGCAGTTGCTCAAGATGATATGAAAATTTTGTAAACAACAATCTAGAATTTGTCAACTTACCTGAATGTGCAGCTAAGGATTTGGCAAGTAAAAATTGGTACAATGATCTCTGCAGGTTGCTGCAAATGGAATCAGGTCACCTCCCTGAAGTGAAATCTAAGCATTGGAGCTCATACTACATTTCTTCATAAACAGCTTTGCATGCTCCACAAATTTAGGAGGAGATTCTCTTAAGTATTGGGCAGCTTGTTGCAAGAAAATTACAAGGTTATGTACGATGTTGACTGCTGCAAAAATATTTGATAGAAGCCATCTAACCATCAGTTGGTTCCAAGCATTAAGGCTTGATATGACAGACCCACTTAGATTACAACCGTCTCAGTATGGATTTTACTAAGATGCATGCCATCAATCAAAACCACAAATGGAAAAGATAGTTAAGGCACCTACGGTATTCTCATTTGCAAAGCCATAGGAAATAAACACTTAGTTTCAACTAAATGCAACGCATCGCTCTCACGACTTCCTAACAATTTGGTAGCTACAGAAGATGTTTGTTCATTTATTTCCCTCTTATCAAAAAACATCGATACAGTTTTTCCGGTGAAGAACTACATGGAGGGAAAAATCTCCTCTAGAACTCGTTCATGGTTAATGAGCAAGCTTAGTGAGTGACATGCAAGAGGAATATTTGGGTAAGAATTTGAAACTATGACATCTTATTGACTGATTACTGACGCCACCCATAAGTTTATTTTCTTAACAATAAATCTGCAGGTATTTGAATGCTTCAACCATTTTAAGGCTCTGGCTCACAATCAAAGTGAGCGATTCTCTCAACAATAGCTGAGAGACAGATAGAAGTTTTGAATTTACTTCTAACGAGTCTTTTTTGTCTTGCTGTACGTAAAGTCGTGAGAAATAGAATTAATTTTATAACCATCCTACTAGCAGTTTATTAGGCAGTCAATGGAATAGAATGGTATTGCAGAAAGAAAGAACTGTACCATTATGGAGATGGTACGAAGTATGTTGCAGTCCAAAAACCTTCCTAATTGCTATTGGGGAGTTGCAGTAGCAACCACAACTTATATTTTGAATCCCAACAAAATTGCTTCAGAATATCACTCCCAAGGAATCCTGGAGTGGACACAAGCCCTTAGTAGCTCACTTTCGTGTATTTGGTTTCACTGAATATGTTCATGTTCTAGAAAATAAGCATAAGAATTTGGATGCAAAATCCCAGCTTTGTATCTTTGTGGGCTATTCAGATTTCACAAAAAGTTACGAATTCTATAATCCTGACACAAAGAAATGGATTCTTAGTCGAGATGTGATTTTTGATGAAGGGGTAGCATGGCAAAGGCAAAAAGGTGTTCAACAAACTACACCACTAATCATGGGTATTGAATATGATCAAGTTCCTCCTCTCCCCATAAGCTCAAGTGGAAGTTCAAACCCCAATTCACCAAGTTCCTCTTCAAGTGATAGGTCTAGTCCACAATCAAGCCCAAGTTCTTCACGAAAGGTATGAAGCTTAAATGAAATTTATCGAAGGAGTTCTAATGTGAATCTAGTTTCCAATCTTGCTTTGTTTAGTACCATTCAAGTTGAACCTTCTGTGTATGAAGAATCCGTGAAAGAACACATATGGATTGATGTTATGAATGAAGAGGTGCGTGCAATTGTTAAAAACAATACATGGGAACTAGTGCAACTTCCTAAAGATAAACAAGTGATTGGTGTCAAATGGATTTATAAGGTGAAATATCATGTTGATGGTTCTATGAATAGACACAAGGCAAGATTAGTTGCCAAAGGATTTGCATAAACGCCTGGAGTAGATTATTTAGAGAGTTTCGCTCCATTTACAAGATTTGTTATAGTCAAGATTATATTGGCTATTGTTGCACAACAAAAGTGGCCAATCTACCAGATGGATGTAAAATCAGCCTTTCTAAATGGTTTTATTGATGAGAAATTCTATGTGGAACAACCTCTTGGTTATGAAATTTTAGGAAAAAAACATTTTGTTTACAAGCTAACAAAGGCTCTCTATGGGTTGAAGCAAGCACCTCGTGCTTGGTATGTAAGGATTGAAGTTATTTCTTGAAGAAATGATTCATTTGAAGTTCCTCAGAGCCAACCCTCTATATCCAGCATCTTGGTAATGATATTCTAATTGTTTTCCTTTATGTTGATGATCTCATTTATACAGGTAATAGCACATCTCTCATGGAGAAATTTCAAGCAGAAATGATATAGGAATTTGAGATGTTAGATTTGAGACTCATGCATTATTTTCTTGGAGTAGAGGTGCAATAACAATCTGAAGGTATATCCATTTCTCAAACCAAGTATGTCGCTGATCTATTAAATCAATTTAGAATGATGTCATGCACTGTAGTTGTCACTCTTGTTGCCCTTGGGGAAAAATTAACCAAAGAAGATGCAAGTTCCAAAGTAGATGCTACTTTATACATAAGTTTGGTTGGGAGCCTCTTGTACCTCACTACCACGACACCTGATATTATGTATGATGTGAGCCTCATCTCTCAGTTCATGCAGGATCCACATTAGTCTCATTGGCGTGTTGCAAAAAGAATTTTAAGGTATGTGAGTGGTACACAATTTTGGCATTCATTATTCTCCCACAAATAAGTTTGAGCTATGTGGTTACACAGATTCTAATTGGGCGGGTTCAGTGGATGATAGAAAATAAACATCTGGTTATATTTTCTCACTTGGTTGTGGAGTTGTCTCATGGATTAGTAAAAAGCAAGCAATCATTGCTCTCTCTTCCGTAGAAGTAGAGTATATTGCAGCAGCAGCAGCTAGTTGTCAAGCCATATGGATTAGACGGATTTTGGAAGATTTGCAATTGGTTCAGGAACATCCAACCACTATTTACTGTGATAACAGTAGTACCATTGCAATGACCAAAAATTCAGTGTTTCATGCTAGATCAAAGCACATTGAGATTCGACATCACTTCATCCGAGACTTAGTTCAAGATGGGACAGTGGAATTACAATTTTTCCCTACAGTTGAGCAAGTTGTTGATATTTTTACCAAAGCTCTACCTACAGCCAGTTTTGTTGCTTTGAGGAATCAGTTGGGACTCATCCCCATTGCTCCTGTAGGGGCGATTGAAGGATGCATGATCAACTCTGCCAACTCTTCAGTCCTCCTCAGTTCCACCACCAAATTTTTTCATTAATTATTTTGTTCTTTCAGTTAATAAACTGCAACGTGTCTCAGTCAGTGTTTCTTGGCATGATTGATGCCTGAATTTTAGGATCTAGTTGAGTTCATCTTTTGTTTTCTTCAGTTATCTACCTAATAAATTGTAGCTGCTATTTTTTAAATGTAAACTTTTTTCTTCAGACTTCTACGCATATCAGAAGGAAAAGAAGACAATTTTAAGTTGAATAAAAGAGAACTTTATTATCTTTGTTGCTTGCTCACTTTGTGAGCAGATTTACTGTTAATTTTTGTGTTTTGTTTTCTTTGTTAAATAAGATATTCAGTATAATATAAGTGCTGAGTATTAAAATCTTCAATAGCGCCATGGACAACTTCCTGGAGGCTGTAGCACTTTATAGTTATAATTTAGAAGGTGGTTGTTAACACAGTGCAAATCAAACACAAATTCACACAAGTTTTGTCTTTTTCTTTTTTTAATTATTTAAGATTACGTAAAATGCACAAAATTTGTATATAAAGTGTTGATTTTAAGAGAGTGTGTTTCATATTTATATCTAATAGCATTGCATGAAAACTAAGGAGTTTCTGGATAGGTTGTTTGCTAAAGGTTTGGCCGCACTATTTTCAAACTTAGATGTTCCAACACCTCTAAAAGTGGGAATTTCAGGTGACGGGGGTATGGAGAAGTTTGCTCTAATGTTTTCGGTACGTCTAATTTAAGATTTTCTTTTTATCTTATTTTGAATATATCATGTTTGAATATTTTGAACTGAAGACTTCGTCTCAGCTGGCTTTTCCAAATTTATTACAAAAATCAGATCAAACACAAATACAATATGATCGCATTGAGACAGTGAGTTTTCCTTATAATGTAATATTGTGGTTTATATAAAGGGTTCAAGTACAAATTATTGTAGCCTTATTGTTTTCTGTGTCGCAGTTTCACCTGAGAGATACAATATCAAAGTGGAGCAGCAACCAATTAAGGTTGTGTGCTAAGTGTTGAATATTGAATACATTCATCCAATGGCGAGAGATATGTGGTGACTGCAAATCCCAGGATTGTGATGGAACCGTTTCTCAAATATTATTTGAATGTGGTTTATCTAATGGGGAAATAACATTGGGATAATCAAGTGATTTCTTGGATAAACTACGTGTGTTGTTTGGAATGAAAAAAAGAAGTCCGACGAAATCTATGTAAAATTGTAGGAATTGTTTTGGGAGTAAGCTAGGTGCCACATACAAGACCTACACTAAATGATGCACAGGGAAAGGAGAAATACATATTCCTCCACCACCTTATTGAGAAGTTGGAAATTGTATTTAGATATTTGAGCATGTCTCTCGGAATATCTACTACAGTTGTCAAAAACCTTCTAGCATGTAGTGGCTACCAGACTGCAACCAAGATTTTTTTTAGGATTGTTGCAAGAGAAATTGAGTTTATTTTGAAGATTGTGGGGATTATTGGTACACTATTTAGTGAAGTAAGCTATAAATAGAGACTTAAACTATAACAAGGTGCACAATGTTAGACTTGAAGTTCTAAGAAGGAATCATTAGTATTCCTACTATGAAAAAGTGTTGCTAGAATACTATGTTTATTGCATAATGATGCTCTAGATTGCGCTGGTGCTTTTACAAATTTCTAACTAGACAATATAGCATGATAAATTAAACCTTTCTTGCCTTCCTTCTAGAATTGAAGCCTCAAACTTAAATGTAAATATCTATCATTTATTTATCACCTTGATTAATGTTCCGATCATCTTTGTGTGGGTTGTTGACAAAAGCATAGTAGTACACATATATATACAAGCACGGTTAGTGAAGAATAATTTTCAAAAGGAAGCTTATTTTAAAACACCATACGGGACTGCATTTTCATGGTTTCTTTCTAATTTATTTTTTTCTTTTTGTTTTATTTTTATCTATAAATGGTGTTTTTTTAGTTATGTAATTATGTGGTCTAAGTGCATTTCTGTATTTTTGTGTTTATTATTTTGTTTTGGTTTGAATGAGCGATCGCAGCAGTCAATAGACAATGATCATCTTCATGGTAAGGGTTTACATGCTTTTTTTGCTTAAGATTAAATGTTATTTTTATGGCGAAAGAGACTATTCAGAATGCTAGGCTTCAGATCTGTTTGTTTGAACGTTTAGATTCCTATTTGTAATAGTTCTCAACCCTTTTGTATTATGTGGAAGAAGAAAAAGAAGATGAAGCCTTGAAAAAGCGTCTTAAAAAGCACCATAGAATAAAGCAATGGAAATCTATGGGAAATGGCACATTTGTGGGCATGTGGAAATGCATGGTGTATTTAGAGGATGTCTTTGCCCTTTTAGTGCATCGGCTGAGATTTAGGAAAGTAGATGAAGGCCACCTGATCCACTTGCCATTGTCCTTTCCTTCCCCTCCCTTCATTCCATTGGTAGGAACAAGGGATGTCATGAAAAAGTGTTTGACGATGTTTTGTACTCTTATGTAAAGAATATTTTTTAGTGAAATTTTCACATCTTTCACAAATATTCTTCATGAGAGCTAAAAATTTTGCTAATTAGTTTTAACATGATAGGAATTTCAGTTATGTCATGGACCATGGGATACTAATTTTTTTGTTGTGTTATGGTCTCAATAAGGCGCTAATTTGGTTGGGAAACTTTGAACCCCCATCTCTAGCAATATTGAAAAGTTTGGTTGATAGAAATATTTCAACTACATGGAGCAAAGCCACATTCGGACTATCTTTTGTTAAAATATTTTTGTTAGCACTGCTTAAATTTCTTGTTTAATGTAACAATTTTTTTTGTTAGGACTGCTTAAATTTCCTATTTAATATGACAGGATGACTTCATACTACGACAAGGTGATTGCTTAAATTTTGTGAAAAAACTTTTGTACAACAACTACAAATAAAGTGGGATGAAATCATGTTTGCATAAAATGAAACTCACCATAAAATGAAACTCACCTTTCCAAATTATATTCCTTTGCCCCATAAAGTTCTCTTCTTTAAAATTCTAGACAAGTATTCATTCTTCTATGCTATACGATTCTCATGGGGTTCCTGAAATTAGGTGTAGTCTTTTTTGTTTTCACAATATGTGTTTTTCAAAAATTATGGGATGTTTTTCAACAATTTTATAATTTCACATGTTTTAGTTGGATTCTTGCTCACTATTTTTTACAAAGTTTTAAACTGAAATTTCACTACTATTCACACTAATTGACACAAGCATTCATCGCCATTGCCAATACATTCAAGTAATTAGATTTTTTATTTTAACATCTAATTGTAAACATTCTCATGCTACATAATGCATGTAGATTCAATACATGCATTCATAACTTAGTTGTGGGACAAATGATCCATTAACATATGTGATCATTGACATCATCTGATAATAGAGCCTAGCCCACAGTCTAAAATCTTTCCTAATGAAAACTTTGCAAAAAATTAATTTGAAAAAAATTGCGGCTCATTTATTTTTACCTAAATGATGTTGTTGATTTGTACTTTGCTATTCTCATCTGGCATTTATGGATTTTGTTATGGTGACAAATTGGCATTGGTGTGATTCTTAAAAACAAAGATATTGATAAGGCTATCAACACAAGTTAGATGCTAACTTTTGACTCTTCATCAAGGAAATTTACTCATCGTCAAGGAAATTTAGTCACTATTTACATTTCAGTTACCATTTCAGTATTTATGATTCGCAAAGAGCTATAATTGTAGGTTTACAGTTTCTTCACCCTTTCTTGTCTTACATTGGTAACACCGAAAGACAAGGCCTCACATTCACCGCAATATTTAGAGTCCCCTCCTTTAGTGACATTCATATTTCACCACCTTTTCCATTTGAACATTATTACTCCAAGAAGTCAAATACCCCTTTGTCTCGATCTCGTAGAAATGAAGAATCCCACTTGCAAACACTTCAACTCTTGCCTCCCACTTAATCCTCTTCACATATCCCTTGCCATCCCTTACATCCTTCAGAGCCCCCCTCCCTCTGTAATTTTCAAATCTTCCACAGTGGCACTCTCTCCTCATCATTGTATGGTTCTATCCTTCTCTTGTAATACATTACATCTCTGTATTTTTAAAAAAATCACACTTCTTTTTGTTCCTCGTTATTTTACAAATATTATTTCATTTCATTTTCACTTTTGTCACACTCATTTCCCCTTTCGGCGTTCACATCGCACTGCTCGCATGCGATTGTTAGTAAACTATACAAAGTGTAATGTATAGATTAAATTTAGATTAACCTATATGGTATATGTTATATAAACCATATAAAATAAGGTTGTGTTTTTAAATATAGTATATATTAAACTACAGAAAAAAATATAAACTATGGTTTTATATAGTTTCAAAAAAAAAATGCAACCCTTATTAAAGGGGGTCGAAAGGACATAAACCAAGATAAAAAAAATTAAGTGAATATTTACTAGGGGGTAGGAGATTTTGAGTCTACATGAGAGTATAAATAACATGATTTTTTTTACAAAGGGGACAAGTAATTTCACTCATCTAATTAAAAAGTTGGAAATCCCTATTTTTACGGAACTTGTCTCCTCCCTTCATTCACTCTTGAATTTACCTTTGAAAATACTTAACCTACAAACATTTGAAAGTATACAAAAAATAGAAAATAGAAAATATAGAAATTAACTCTTACTTGTGTTCTTGTTTGTGATTTCAAGAGCGGGTAAATGATAATTTTGAAGCCCTTGCACACATGTACACATGATTTTCCGCAACCTCAAAAAACATGTATGTCCCGGAGGGAAGGGGGGTTGAATAAATATTCCTACAGCTAACCACCTAATCACAAACCACCCGAAAGACACAACTATTGGACAATTAAATAATTAATTAATCACACGCTCTGGTACCATGTCAAGTCTGAGGTGTGAAATGTTAATTAAACATTATAAAATAAATAAACAATCACCAACCACCTAAACAGACACAACTATTGGATAATTAAATAATTAATTAATCACACACTCTAGTACCATGTCAAGTCCGAGGTGTGAAATGTTAATTAAACATTATAAAATAAATAAACAGTCACCAAACATTATTAAAAAAACATTATAAAATAAATAAACAGTCACCAAACATTATTAAAAAAATGTACAGGGGACACCAAATTTAAAGTGAAAAACCCAATGGGGTAAAAACATTACACAATTCAGTAACTTTTTTCCTCACTTCTCTCCATGATTTTAACTGGCATGAATTCAATTTACCCGAATATGGCTCACGACCATATTTATATAACCCCAAGGGTTATTAACATTAAGTGACGGGGTACATACCCCCCAATTTAAATAAATTGATTTAATTAAAAACCAATTAACAACAAACTCATAGTTTATATTAAATAATTAAGAATATAAATATTCTAAATTATTTAATTATAAACTAAGGTTTATACAACACTTAATATTATGTTCTAACAGCAACCATTTTGACGAGTCGAAGAACGAGCTAAGGGAGATTCCAAGTTTCAAGTCATGAGTTAGCTCGGTGGACAAGCCACTGCACCAACTCACCCAATCAACACTATGTGACAAGTCTCAAGTTCAAAGCACATCTATACAACTCGCAAATCACACAACTATCCACCTCAACCTTCCTCGAGTCAAGTTTCAAGTTCAGCAAGTTAACCAACGAGATCGATCTAGTATACACAGCCAACTGATCAATGCACAACCAAGTTGAGTAGTGAACCCATCGGGTGATTCAAATAATTACAATTTTCGAGCTCAATATAACCAATCACCGGTGAACCAAGTGTCAAACTCACAGATCTCTTAAATAAAATGGAGCATAGTGTGGTTGAAGCCATGAATACCTTGTAATAACCAAGGCCTATAAAATCCTAAACTAACCACAACCCACTCAATGTGGGGTTATTCCACTTAACATAGAAAATGAGTAGAAATGAAGTGCATGGGAAGGGATTCGAAACGTTCACCATGCAACCACGACCCGCTCAATGTGGGATTATCCCACTTAACATAGAAAATAAGTAGAAATGAAGTGCATGGGAAGGGATTTGAACCGTTCACCATGCAAGGTAAAAGGATATGCCTTAGAGCCATGAGCTCGTCAACTTTATAAAATGGCTAAAATTTGCATGTGTTGGGTACGTTGGTTCAACTGTGTTATTTTGAAAAGGAGAGTGAATATCTATCCCTTTGTAAGGAGATTTTGGGCAAGTACTATAAATCATTGTATTGCAAGAATATTTAATTGTAGATTTCCTAGAGAGATATAGACTTGCCTAACCCCATTTTGGATAATTTTAGCCTCATGAAGAGAGAGAGAGAGAGAGAGAGAGAGAGAATATGCCTTTTTAAGAGAGAGAAAATACAGTAAGATGATGTTGTAAAGGAAAGTGCTTGTTATGGAGTCTGGCTAGAGGTGTTCATAAACATTTGCATGTCCTATTTCCCATTTCGGAGCACTGGATGTAAGAATTTGTGTTATTTTTGCATCATTAATATGATCGGTTCGTGGTATTTGCAAACCTGGAGATGTAGTCCCTCGCGGAAAAGCTTCGTTATCAATCTTAGAGTATTTTTTCTCTATTTTTATTTATATTTACATTTTTTAATTAGTTCTTGATCTAAATTTAAAGTTTTAAAGTCATTTTAATCATTTATGGGAAATGAAGATAACCTTGTCAAATACTTGAAACTAATAAATTGCTTAAGTGAGGTGTTTGGAATGTTTTCCATGATAAATATGATATTTGCAAGTAATTTAAATTCAGAATACTGAATATGACATGCAACTATAATCAGCCAATTGATAAAATTGAGAAATCTAATTAAATCTGAGAATAGTGATTTTTTGAGGGCTTCGATCAAAAACGGATGCAGAATTGGTGGAATAGAATTGCACTGTAATCCTAATCAATTTCAAAGTTTATAATGCCAAAATCTAATGTTTAACATGGATTTTAGATGAAGTAATTAAGTATCCATAAAAACGGGAACTGGGTCGGTTTGAAATGATTAAAAGTGTTAGTTTTCATAGCACCCATTAGTTTGGATCACAACGTCGGTTCGTCAACCGACGTTGATTACTGTGTATTGCCAGCAAAGTCTGCTAACAAGCATGCCATTTGATTAGCAACTAAGCTCCACAATTCAAGGTATTATAGCTCCCACTTAGAGATAAATTTTTGCAATTGTACCGTTACAACTCCAATCAAAAACATGTATCCTTTCCTTATGGCATGTTTCTCCCTCTTCTAATGTCTGAGAATTTACTTTTACAATTACCTAATAGAAGTGGAGTGTAGCTCCATACTTGTTCCATTGCCAATGACTACTTGTTAACATGATCTGCAAGATTTTGAGTCTTATTGATACTGGAAAAATTCTCCAACTTTAGTTTCCCATCCTCCAATGTGTTAACCTACCGTATGAAGAGCATGCATATCTCATTATTGAGATGTGTATTCGATTCTAGAATGAGAACACTGAATTATCTTTTCCAGACTAGCCAAATTTTTCACACTGTTGACTATGCCAGATGTGTACATGAGACTATATATCCTCTTGAATGACCATTTCATAGGTGGTGATTCCATGAACCTTCTCATCCATATCATCTCCTGTGCTAAATCTAAAAATATGTAGCCATCAACATACTGAAATGCCTCTGTAGTAGACAGTTGCCACAACCTGTCATGTAATCTAAAAATTCAGCGTAACTTTCATGCCACCTATTTGTGAAAACAGAAGTCCAATGGTGCTCCTCCTACCATCCAAATCACCAGATTAGATGTTTGATTTTTCCAGCATAGCCACGTAAAGAAGTATCTTAGTTACTCTTTCCGTAGCATAATTGCATGTCGTATGTCCAGGAATCTCAAAAAATACATTGTAATAGTATGACTTCTCTCAGTTGGATTGCTAATATCCAATGCTCTTTTGTTGGATTAGTACATATGTTCTGCTCACAACATCCCAACGTGGGGGGAACCAAAATTAGGAATCTGGTCTGGTACAAACCATAATTGATGAAGTGGCATTTTTCATTGACTCCTAACTGACTGAAAGCATATGAAACTCGTGCCATGTACTCAACCTCCTCTGGGTGCATGTAGGACACTGATCCTACGGCTTACTCAATTTGAAGTGTCTCAGCCATACATGTACTTACATGTTTATGAATTTTTAACTGAAAGCTAAACCTTTCGTAACACCTTATTGATATAATGCTCACTGACGATCAAATACAACATTCTCGATTCGTTAGACGTTTTCTATTGAATTTGCATAGGTCAAGGATTCTCTTTAAATAGCTCCCAATTTATCTTCATTAGAAAATGTGCAAGCTAAGAGTTTTGATTTAAGCTCACTCAACATCATGCATACAAAGATCTTATGAATAAGACATATCATCCACATACAATAACGTGGATAATATAGCTCCCATTTAGGCAAACATTTTGAAATAAACACAATGGTCAGATTCACTATCTCAAATAACCATGCTGTTTGCATAGGTTGACTTGGTCAAACCTCATATATCATTGTCTTACCAGCTTCCTGTGGAGCCCATTTATCATTGGTTGGTTGACCAGTCAGCCTTGCAAACAGTAATGTGATTGTTTAGGCTCTTGAGCTTAAAAGTACCTAAGGCCTGATTCATATGACAGTGTATCAGCTGTAAATGTTTTGATCAAAGTCCAAAATGTGCCAACATTTTACGTTTCTAGCGTAATGTAAAGTGATCAAAATCCTACTACTGTCTACCAAAGGGTGTTGCAGGTAAAAATAGCAAAGTCATCATTATCCATCTTATGTAGAAAGTGATCAAATTTCACCAACGTCCCAACACTTTGCATTTCTAAATAGCAAAGGTGACAATCTAGCATTTGATTTAAATAAATTCCTTAAATCTGACTGGATTTCAGTCTATCCTTACTGTAATTCGAATAAGATACAAATGTCATAAACCCACTTGTTCTATTATTTTTTACTATGGCCTGGAAATTATACCAAATCACGTTCTAGGGGGTATTTGTCTCTAGTGGATCCATTTAAGTCCCTCATTGATTAGAATTTATTTCAATGCTTGTGGGTTTCATAATATGCATCGCTTCATGTGACTACGGATTCTTTTTGTTTGCAGATGGTATTAGCCAAGTTAACCAAATACTAGCGGATTCAAACATTTGTCGAATATATGTTCAGGAGAGTAACACCCTCGGCCTTTGTGACAAATAATAATTCTCAACTGAGTATTTCCCTGCCAGGCTCAAGCTGCTTCATGTGTAGGAGTTCTTTGTGTTTGTAATTCATTTCCTCGTTCCTGACAAGAATTTCTTGCCAACTCCAGTTAGTATTTCCTTTTATAGATTGTGAAATTTGCACCTTCTATTATCCTGAAGCTAGTTCATGTGCTAAGGGTTCTCTTTTGTTTGTAACGTCATTTTGGTATCTTGACAAGAATTTCATGCCAACTTCGACGTTCGATTTACTTATTAGGATGTGATTTTTGTCCTAGGGCTATTTCCATAAGTCTACCAGTTAGTTGTGCATGATTAGTTTACATTTTGAATCTATCTTACATTAGATTATTTTCATCTTCACAAACTTCTCCTAAAAGGGTAGGGCACACTTTAGTTGGAGAGGTGTGCATGGGATCCCTATAATTCTCTTTTCATTCCAAAATGCTTCGATGATACTTCTTGAATTATCAGGGTTTGAACCTGGTTTCAACAAAAAGAATTTGGAAACACCAGAGCCATAACCAATGAAAGTACATCTGTAGTTGTGATGTATTGAATACATCCATATTTCTTTCTATTGTTTTTTTAGACCTTATCATGTATTCAATGCATCACAAGCATCTGAGCAATCACGATAATCATAAACTTTAGAAAGATCTACCTCTTTGAAACTCTGAAGCTACTTCATAGTGATGTCCACCATTCAGTATTTGACTTGAAGTGATCCACGTATGTACTTATGTCAAAGGAAATGTAAGCATGGGTTATCTGACTTCTTCCGCCAATTTCAACTGTAAGTGTAATGCAAATCATGTATCCTGGAAACATGCTTCTAGCATGAAATTCATTATGATTTTCCTATTCATTGCAAACTAAACATGCACACTAACAGAATGATTGATCCTGTAAGTCTGTTGGAATCTACTACGTCAGTTTCTCTGTGTATTATCATGATTAATGAATATGATGAGATTCATTGAAAGCATTTGATTAATGAATTACTGCTACTTGGGATTGTCAGACGAGATAATGCAATTGTGGACTTTGAATATAAATTCAAATAAATTCAACAAGTATACTTATCCATATGTTAAAAGGTTGTCAAAAACATAAAATTGTAGTGATTAATACAATAAACACATACCTTTCTTGTGGCATCATCAATGAAAGTAATACTTAGTATTGGGATCCTCCATGAACTAGTAGGAATGGACATGGGCTGGTCCCCACATGTTAATCTGAATGTAACTACAATGCTCAAATTAATATGTTTATTCATTTGTTGAAATTTGAGAAATCATCTAGGTCTCTGTACTTACTTGGTTGCATAAAATTAACTCAAGTATGTCATTAAGAAAGTCAAGATCTACATGAATTCAAATCTGATGACACATACCCTTTACCTTTAAGATGTTGCATAACTTTGATTCACTTTACATGGCCTAATTCGATTGTGCCACATTGCTTCTGTACATCTAAATCTAGAGTGGATAGAATAGAAAGTGAATAACTAGGACAGGTAGATAGGAATACAATGATCCGTACCTCCTATTGTCCTTTGGGCTATTTTGGGAGATCCCTTGGTTTCAAACAAAAATCTACAAGATTCGCTTTGTCGAGTGTACCCACCGGGGGTTGCAACTCCCACACTGTCAATGACAATTGCCATGCAGAAATTCAGATTTCCTATTTAAGAAAAGCTGTAGATCATGCCTCACATATTTCAATATCCATGCATTTACATTCTGAAAATTAAAGACGAACATGTCACCTCTACCGGTAATATTGCATGGTTCATCATCTCCTAAATAAACATGCACATAAATTACCCTGGACATTTAAGGTTTAAAGGAAGTAACCGAGGTTATGTAAGGATATTTACCATTGATATCGACATAGAAGATCTTGAATCTCCATATGTCCATTCACTCACATTTTACTATGCCATTTCTACATTGAGAGAATTAGGCACAAATGACACGTGTTACCATATGCTTTTGTAACGAAAAGAATATTAAGATGATCATAGATGGTAGAGGATGGATTTACATTCTCTTTGGGGTTTCAAATGGGCATACCATATCCAATCCTTCTTCAACATGACCTTTCTCCCCTTTCACAATTCCAGCTCGTGATTACACCTCTGAGCTCTAGATTTCCAGATATGCCATTTGGGTAAGTGCATGAATGTTGGGGGGCCAAAAAGCAGACAAGAAAACCCAAAAAAGTAAATCTTGTACACGCATTCTATTATAACGTGACTCATGTTTTAATTTCCTTTCCTTTGGAATTTACCGAACCATAACACATATGTGTTATGACGTGTACGCGTTATGTTTGCTATAAATAAAACATAGAGGCCCGAGCCTCTACCAATTTATCTCCCTCAAAAGCGAGTTTCAAATCTTAACCATGCCCTCACGTTTTGTCATTCAGCTGGATCTTAAGCTCAAACAATCATCTCTGGATCGTCGAGAAGATCTGAATTGATGACGGTGCCACGGAGAAAAGGTAGGCACAATTATTTTCTCAACATTGCATTAAAATTTGATAATTATAGAGTAGAATTTGAATTGAATACATTTTTTTTATTGCTACAGTTCAGAGGTCGAGGGAATCAACCACAACCAAACCCTTATTATTCATGTCATCCCTCCCAACACTCCCATAATTGCTCAACATCCCCCCAAGTAATCAAGAAGATTTAGTAGCCCACATAGTTGAAAACAAAATTGAAATTGAGGATTTAATCAATAGAATGATGGATTCACAATCTACAAACCCCTGTTGTGCCTCTCTTACAAACACATTGGAGGCATTAGTTGTCTCAAGTTGATGCATGGAAATAGGGAAAATTGATTGTTGGACATCTTATAGAGAGGGTTGTACGGTTTATTATTCTAGCAAATTGTCATATGTAGATGTAAAGAAAAAATAAATTAAAAAAGACGTCATATGCACCTTATTCACAGACCCCCACACTAATTTTCTTGTTCCGTTGTCATGCAAATGGTTTCCCATCCATTGATGCAATAATAATTTGATTAAAAATAAATTTTGGGACCGATAGTGGATGGTGTTTGATTTTCCACCTTACAATAACAACAAGATGCCACTATACTTTCTGAGGAAACTCAATTGAGAGTTTATCCTCAACAAGATCCCAAATTATTTTGATTTCCGAGATTTCCATGGCTGAGGAAAAGGATCTGCAAAGGATAGACCAGGTGCATAATATGCACCTATTTAGCAGGATAGAGTCCCCACACACAATCTCCCTCAACATGAGAGTGTCCCTCTAGTAATGAAGGATATAGTAGAGATTGATACACTCCACGTGCTTAAGGGGCTATATGCGACCCTTGTTCAACATACGAGGGAGATTTATGAGCCAGATACTCGCAAAGGTACATAGATTATTCCCTTAAGGAGTACTAGTATGAGGCCACATCTTTTCTTGTCATGTGGTAGCATATGTTTGGGGCCCGAGGAGGATGATACTTTCATGTGTACTAATTTTGGTGGAGATGGTGCTAGGGGTGCACATGATAATGTCACTATGTCAGATGCCTTTTTGAGTGATACATTTGGATTGCAGTCATCGGCGTCACCTACGCAGGTATTTGTTATGTTTTATTATGTGTGTTACAAAAATTTCGGAGTAATTGATTTACTTATATATGTTAAATTTTTGTAATAATTGTATTTATAGATGTACATGCATTGATATTACAGCGCGCTGGAGGCACATCTTCATCCCGACCATAGGTGGCTAGCATCACGCGTACACACACATTCAAAGAGATAATTTAGAATGTTAATTGTGTAAAATTTTCACATACATGTGTGTGTGTGTGTGTATTTGCGACGTGTATATATATATATATATATATATATATATTACTTTTGAAGTCAAATATATGTATGTTCTTGTATGTTCATCTTACTCAAGTGATATACATGTTTGATAAAGATGTTGACTTCACTAGACACCCCACCATCTTTGCGACAAGTAGAGAAAGGTGTTGTCATTGCAGTTTCATCTGCGTAGCAATTCATTGAGGTATTCAAACAACACGTATATTTCGTTATTAATTGCTCATGTAATTAATATTATGTTAAATTACATGTTAGTAATTTCTTTCATTGTATAATTATTCAATTATGTTAATAATGTTCTTCATTATGTATATGAAGGATTTACCTATGACAGGGCGCAACAACACTATTCATTTGATTCATAGGCATGGTGGGGTAAAAACAATAGTTTTATATTGATAAAATTAGTTAAAATATTGTCATTATGTACATATATGTACTTAGTTCTATTTTCACTAATTCTAATGTTAAATTTTGTGATTTTATGTGTATGTAGGAAACTTCAACACCCTCTATTTTGACTTCGAGGGCATAGAACACCTCTATCTCATCATCTTCGTACCCCCATTCATACTGCAGGAGCTCTCAATGACTCATCTAACCATGAAATGAAGATTCAGCATAATCGAAAAGCTTGAGGTAAGTGTGTCTATTTATGTAAATAATTTCATTCTAGCACAGTCTTAAATACATGTTGAAAACATATATAAATTAAGTTTTGACAAAAAAAATATTGTTTGCATTTATAGGCTCGTCTACAAGAGAGTATTCAGCGGAAGAGGACTTGTAGCATGGGCTTGGGACAATCCAAAGTCATCTCATAGATCTCCATCTTCGTCCTAAGGGAGGACCTTATTCGAGCAAGGCAAAGAGAGGGATATATTTTGATGATTAGGAAATATATATGTCTTAACATGACATTGTTTTTGTATGCCTATGTGCATGGCATTATATGTATGCCTATATGGCATTTGAACTTGATGGTATATTACCTATCTGGGAATTTTTTATATTTATTATGCACATTAAACTACTATTTGGAACTTGATATTTTTGTATGAGACCTTACATTTCTGAGATTATTTTTTCATGAATCTAATATGATGTGCACATGACAATATTTAAGACATTATGGATTATTTTTTGATTTAAAGGTGATGTACATGTACTAGCGTTTTTAATGTATAATAAGCATTAAACTTTGGAAATAAATATTTATATAATGTATGTATATAAAGAGTTAGCAAATCTAACTAATTATTCATTCAATTTATAAATGTGTATATGTGTATTTACCTTAGTTACACTTCTTTTTGCTCATGGTCTCTTTGTACTAGTTCCTATCTTAGCATGCACCTACTACATTCTTCAATACTTCTCAGTATTCTCCCCTGTTAAAACACCTTAGCATAAAAACATTAGGACCATCATTAAGACAATGTTTTTTTGCAACAAGCATGGATAGAAGGATCTAAGGATGCCCACAAAGTCTTACAAGCTTCAATAGTTCAAAGAGAGTCATCACAATTTGATATCCTTTCATCTGTTGATATTTTGGGAATGTCTCTCTATGTACATTAATCCAATGCTCAAGAAAGTCTCCGAGATGCAATGAGATTTTGATTCAGACACTCAATGATTCTTGATTCTCTACTCCTATCCAATTCGTGTTATTACCTTTAAATATGTAGGCATTTCAATTTATTTGGAAATCACATCACACCCTTCACTAGTCTTGATGACTACCCCTATATTTTTTAAGGCACTTTTGAAAGCATTCATGGGTTTATCATAGCATAAATTATCAATGAATGGAAGGTCACTAAGTCCGTAGGCCAGCTGACTCCAATCTAGAACTAAAAAGGGAGGATTTAGTAGGTGATTGATAAATCTTGAGTGTTCTTAGACATACCCCTATCAAATTCATTCTTAAGCCAATCTAGTCATTTTGGACTCTTAAGCGACTACGCCCAGACAAGGTAGCCCTACACTGACTCAGACTGCACTATTTCACGCGTTTGTAAACACTAGCACAGTGAGAAAACATGATGGAGAAAAGGAAAACCACGAGAGGCTTTCGTAGAGGGCCCCAACATGGAGGTCTTGGATCTAATGAGATGTTTCTAGGTGCCATGGAGTCCGAGAAATCACCCATCGAAGAGATAGCGTGTTTGGGCCTCAGGGCTCTTAAGCGACTATGCCCGGACGAGGTAGCCCGAAAGCACAAGGAGCATAGGGAACCTAAACGAAGCCTCTATTAGCGTTCACCAGACCATTTTAACATGTTGGCGTAGTTGGTTTGGGCCCATGAGCTTCCGTTTACAAACAATAGCATCTAACAACCCTACACTGACTCAAACTACACTATTTTGTGTGTTTGCAAACAATAGGACAGCGAGAGAACCAAATGGAGATAGAAAAAACCGTGAGATTATTTTGTAGAGTGCCCCGACATGGAGGTTTTAGATCTGACGAGACATCTCTAGGTGCCACAGAGTCTGAGAAATCACCCATCGAAGATGTGGCGTAATTGGGCCTCAGGGCTCTTAAGCGACTAAACCCGGACGAGGTAGCTTGAAAGCACGGGGAGCATAGGGAACAAAAATGAAGCCTCTAGTAGTGTTCACTAGGCCATTTGGACATGTTGGCATAGTTGGTTCGGTACCACGAGATTCCATTTGCAAACTACAGCCTCTGGCAACCATACACTTACTCAGAATGCATTATTTCTCATGTTTGCAAACAATAGTACAGCGAGAGAACCAGATGTAGACGGAGAAAACTACGAGAGGCTTTCATAGAGGGCCCCAACATAGAGGTCTCATATCTAACGAGACATCTCTAGGTGCCATGGAGTCTGAGAAATCACCCGTCGAAGATATGGCGTGATTGGGCCTCAGGGCTCTTAAGCGACTACGCCCGGACGGGGTAGCTCGAAAGCACAGGGAGCGTAGGGAACCAAAACAGAGCCTCTAGTAGTGTTCACCAAGCCATTTGGACGTGTTGGCGTAGTTGTTTCGATCCCACAAGCTTCCGTTTGCAAACTACAGCATCTGGCATCCCTACACTAACTCAGACTGCACTATTTCACGTGTTTGCAAACAATAGGACAACGAGAGATCCGAATGGAGATGGAAAAAACCGTGAGAGGATTTCATAGAGTGCCTCGACGTGGAGGTTTTGGATCTGATGAGACATCTCTAGGTGTCATGGAGTCTGAGAAATCACCCGTCGAAGATATGGCGTCATTGGGCCTCAGGGCTCTTAAGGGACTACGCCCGGACGAGGTAGCCTGAAAGCACGGGCAGTGTAGGGAACCAAAAAAATGCCTCCACTAGTGTTCACCAAGCCATACAGATGTGTTGGCCCAAACAGTTCGATCCTACAAGCTACTATTTGCAAAATACAACATCTAACAACCTTAAATTAACTTAGACTACACTATTTCGCGCGTTTACAAGCAATAGGACAACGAGAGAACCGGATGGAGATGGAGAAAATCGTGAGAGGATTTCGTAGAGGGATTTAACATGGAGGTTTTAGATCTGATGAGACATCTCTAGGTGTCACGGAGTCCAAGAAATCACATGTCGAAGATATAAGGTGTTTTGGTCTTAGTGCTCTTAAGAGACTACGCCCGAATGAGGTAGCTTGAAAGCACAGGGAGCATAGGGAACCAAAAAAATTCCTCCACTAGCGTTCACCTTGCCATTTGGACGTGTTGGCCCAGACATTTCAGTCCCATAAGCTACCGTTTGCAAAATACAACATCTAGCAACCTTACATTGACTCAAACTACACTATTTCGCGCGTTTGTAAACAATAGGACAGCGAGAGAACCGAATGGAGATGGAAAAACCCGTGAGAGGCTTTCATAGTGTGCCCCAACATGGAGTTCTTGGATCTAATGAGACGTCTCTAGGTGCCATGGAGTTTGAGAAATCACGCGTCGAAGATATGGTGTGATTGGGCCTTAGGGCTCTTAAGTGACTACGACCAAATGGGGTAGCCCGAAAGCACAGGTGGAGGAAACCACCAATGTTCAATGATTTTGCCATAGGATGCAACTATGTAGACTATGAACTTAGTTTTGTTGGGGAGACCACCAATGTTCCAATTGTTCATTTTGAAAGAATGAATATCTTCAATCAAACAAAGAATGAAGGGCCTGAATTTTTTTGGACATTACAAAAGGTTGTTTTTGCCCAAAAAGAAGCCAAAGGCCATATAAATATTCAGTCTTCAACTTTAGATGACAATGAACATCGTGAAGGAAAAAAATTAGGTGAAGATGTCACTATGATTCAAGAAGAAATGCCTCCTGAAAGTCATAAAGAGTCAATTTGATTACCCACAAACATTTGGAAGAACTTAAAGAGAAGATACGAGCGGAAGAAAAGGAAAAATGGGAAGCGTGGAAGGATCACAACTTAACTGGAATGGAAGATCTATGTGATGTTATCGATAGAATTATGGATAATATTAAGGACAACATGTCAATTTGATTATTTTTATTAATCCCAGCTGCTTCAACTTCACAAATCAAACCAGGTAGTTCCAAAAGCAGCATACTGGCAAGAAAAACTGCAATGAAGTATTGATAATTGAGCCTGAAACTCGTTTAGAATTGTAATTTATTTTTTGATTGAGCATTCACCCATAGTTTTTTTTTTAAGGTAGAAATTCATTTTATATGTGAGAAATAGAATGCTGATTTAGTCTATTACTCTGACTATTTAGGTTAGATTTTTGTAGTCTACAAAAGCCTCTCACGGTTTTCTCCATCTCCATTCGGTTCTCTCGATGTGTTATTGTTTGCAAACGTGTGAAATAGTGCAGTTTGAGTCAGTGTAGGGCTGCCAAAGACTGTGGTTTGCAAACAGAAGTTCATGGGATTAAACTAACTACACTAACACATTGAGGTGGCTTGGTGAACACTAGTGGAGGCTTCGTTTTGGTTCCCTACGCTCCTTGTGCTTTCGAGCTACCTCGTTTGGGCGTAGTCGCTTAATAGCCCTGAGGCCCAATCACGCCATATCTTTGACAGGTGATTTCTCAGACTCTTTGGCACCTAGAGATGTCTTGTCATATCCAAGAGCTCCATGTTGAAGCCTTCTATGAAATCCTCTCGTGGTTTTCTCCATCTCCATCCGGTTCTCTTGCTGTGTTATTGTTTGCAAATGCGTGAAATAGTGCAGTTTGAGTCAGTGTAGGGCTGCCAGATGCCGTAGTTTACAAAAGGAAGCTCGTGAGACTGAACCAACTACCCCAACATGTCACGGTGGCTAGTTGAATGCTAGTGGAGCATTCATTTAAATTCCCTATGCTCCCCATTCTTTCAAGCTACCCCGTCCAGGTGTAGTCACTTAAGAGCCTTGAGGCCCAAACACGCCATATCTTCGATAGGTGATTTCTCGGACTCCGTGGAACCTAGAGATGTCACGTCAAATCCGAGACCTCCATATCAGGGCCTTCTACGAAATTATCTCGCAGTTTTCTCCATCTCTATTCGGTTCTCACATTGTCCTATTATTTGCAAACGCGCAAAATACTACAGTCTGAGTCAATGTAAGGCTTCCAGAGGCTATAGTTTGCACACAGAAGCTTGTGGGACCAAACCAACTACACCAACACGTCGAGGTGGCCAGGTGAACACTAGTGGAGCATTATTTTTGGTTCCCTACGCTCCCCGTGCTTTCGGGCTACCCCATCCGCTTAAGATCCCTGAGGCCCAATCACGCCATATCTTTGACGAGTGATTTCTCGAACTCCATGGAAACTAGAGACGTCTCGTTAGATCTGAAACCTCCATGTTGAGGTAATCTACGAAATCCTCTCGCGGTTTTTTCCATCTCCATTTGGTTCTCTCGTTGTCCTATTTTTTGCAAACGCGCGAAATAGTGCAGTCTGAGTTAGTGTAGGGTTGTCAGAGGCTGTAGTTTGCAAACGGAAGATCGTGGGACTGAACCAACTACACCAACATGTCAAGGTGTCCTAGTGAATGCTATTGGAGGCTTCATTTTGGTTCCCTACGTTCCTCGTGATTTCGGGCTACCCCATTCGGGCATAGTCGCTTAAGATCCCTGAGACCTAAACACGTCATATCTTTGACGAGTGATTTCTCGGACTCCGTGGCACTGAGAGTTGTCTCATCAAATCCAAGTGCTCCATGTCAGGTTACTCTACGAAATGCTCTCCCAGTTTATTTCCTATCCATCTAGTTCTCTTACTGTCCTATTGTTTGCAAACGCCTGAAGTAGTGCAGTTTGAGTTATTGTAGGGCTGCTAGATGCTATATTTTGCAAATGGTAGCGTGTGAGACCAAACCAACTACGCCAACATGTCCAAATGGCCTGGTGAACACTAGTGGATAATTGTTTTTTGGTTCCCTACGCTCTCTGTGCTGTTAGGAAATAAGAAATAAAATATGCGGAATAATCCCTTACAGAATCGCAATAGTAGAAACTAATATGTAGAAAATATTACAGATCTCAAATAAAAGTGCAGAATAAATAACACAACACAAAAAGACAAGTATTTAACGTGGGTTCACCCAATTTGGGCTATGTCCACCAAGAATCACTTGCTTAGATTTTATTTCAAGCCTCCACTCTCTCAATATAATACCCAGATCCATTTGGAGCTGATGCTCAAAAAACTCTAAAAAATTCACACCCAAATTCAAAGCACATCTGCAATGCATTTTCTTGTATCATGTATTATATGCATAAGACCATATAAATAGACAATTTCTTAAGTAGTTTAATACAAAACCATGGGTATTAAAACCATGGGTAAAAAACCATGGGTATCAAAACAATGGGAAAAAGATCGAAAAAACCATGGGCCCAAAAATAGCCCATAACGGTTACCCATTACCCATGGGTTAATAAACCACCCATAAAAATTTGCTTCAGGGGCTTCGTCCCCGAACCCCCTTGACCTAGGGGGCTTCACCCCTCGAACCCCCTTAACCCCGCTCACTGGTGACCGGGACCGCCATAAAAATACCCAAGTGTAACACATATAAGGTGTACCACATTCTAACATGAAAATAGGCTCCATAAAACATAACAATATCCCACTTGGAGACTGATTTCCACTGAACAAGCTTCTTCAACCCTTCAATATCATCCACGAAGGCCAACCAAAGATTAAAATAGCTTTAGTTTATCCCTTGTGACCACCTTGGTCATCATGTCTGCAGGATTCTGACTGGTATGAATCTTCTCCAACTTCAACTTATCTTCCTCCAATGCTGTCCTAATGAAGTGATGTCTCAACTGTATATGCTTCGTCCTAGAGTGGAAAGTCAGAGTTCTTAGCTACGTGTATAGCACTCTGACTATCACTATATAGTTTACATTCATTATGCTTATGCCCTAACTCCTCAAGTAATTTTTATAACCAAATCATCTCTTTGCTTGCCTCTATAGTAGCAACACACTCAGCCTACGTGGTTGACAAAGCCACCAGCTTCTGTAGTCATGAAATCTAGCTTACTACTATCCCACCTACAGTGTAAATATAACCTGTCATGCTCCTCCTGCTATCTACATCTCCAGCCATGTCTGAATCTACATAACCACATAAAGTGGTGTCTGATCCACTGTAGCATAAAACTATCCCCATGGTACCTCTGAAATACTGAAGGATCCACTTTACTGCTTGTCAATTCTCTCTACCTGGATCACTCATAAATCTACTCACATCTCCTACTGCATCGGCAATATCAGGCCTAGTGCATACCATAACATACATCAAACTACCAACTGTTGATGAGTAAGGTACCTTGGACATATGGTTTCTTTCTTGCTCTGTCTTGAGACACTGCTCCTTTGATAACTTAAAATGGTCTACCAAAGGAGTCCCAACCGGTTTAGCATCTTGCATGTTAAACCTATCCAATACCTTTTTAATGTACTCTTCCTGCTCGATAAAGTCAGATTCCGTTTCTTCCTATCCCAAGTTATCCTCATACCAAGGATTTGTTTGGCAGCCCCCAAATCCTTCATATCAAAGGATTCACTTAGATGTTTCTTGAGTACTTTTATTTCTTGCATTTTTTTACCTACAACTAGCATATCATCAACATACAAACACAGGCTAATATAACTTCCATCCTTGAATTTCTTTGTATACATGCAATGGTCAGAATGACATCTAATATAACCTTGCTCCATCATGAAGCTATCAAACTTATGATACCATTGACATGGAGCTTGTTTCAGGACATACAAGCTCTTCTTCAGTTTGCACACCATATCTTCTTTACCTTTGACTTCATATCCTTCTGGCTGCTACATATATAGCTCCTCCTCTAAATCACCATGGAGAAATGCAGTATTTACATATAACTATTCTAAGTGTAAGTCTTCTGTTGCCACTATTCCAAGAACAGTTCTAATAGAAGTCATTTTTACTACAGGAGAAAAGATATAATCAAAATTTATACCTTGTTTCTGTGTAAACCACTTAACCACAAACCAGGCCTTATATCTTTTCTTTCCTCCCTCTTCGTCTTTAAATCTGTACACCCACTTGTTCTGTAATGTTTTTTTTCCTTCTGGTAGCTTCACGAAATCCCAAGTCTGGTTCTCCATGAGATACTTATGCTCCTCATCAATGGCTTGCTCCCACTTCTTATTGGCATCTACCTACATTGATTCATAAAATCTCTTTGGCTCTCCACTATCAGTGAGTAATCAATAATAAAGAGAAAGAGAAAAATGTTTAGGTTCTTTTCTTATTCTAGAAGACCTCCTCACTGTAGGAGTTTGGGGTTCCTGTTGAGTAGGTTCCTGAACTGATTCATGGGTCACTGTACCATATGGAAGATCCTCTACCACTGTATATTCTTTCTTGGATTCTTCCCTGTTTTCCTAGAACTGTTGCTTAGACATGACTTTCTCATTAAAGACCACATCCCTAGACCGAATGATTTTCTTGTCCTTAATACTCCAACATTTAAATCCAAATTCATCACCACCATAACCAATAAAAGTGAATTTTTCTGATTTAGCCTCTAGCTTGGTCCTATCATCCTTGTCAATATGAAAAAACTCCTCACGTCCAAAGACTCTAAGAAATGAGTAATCGAATTTCTTACCGTACCAAGCGTCCTCAGTTATGCCTCCATCCAAGGCACTTGAGGGTCCTCTATTTATTAAGTACATAGATGTGCTCACCGCTTCTACCCAAAAATAAAGAGGAAGTCTTGCATGTATCCTCATGCTCCTAGCATGTTCCATTATTGTTTTGTTCATCCTTTCTGACATCCCATTCTACTACGGGGTTCTTGGAACCATCTTTTTCCTATGGATTCCATTCTTAGAACAATAATCATCAAATTCATTGCTACAATAATCCCCTCCATTATCTGACCTGAGGCATTTTAACTTAAGACCTGTTTCATTCTCTACCAAGGCTTTCCATTTAACAAAAGTATCAAATACATCAGATTTGTTTCTAATACAATAAACCCAAACTTTCCTTGTTGCATCATCAATAAAAGTAACATAATAACTTGAACCCCCAAGAGATGATACCTAAGCTAGTCCCCACACATCAGAATGTACCAGCTCTAACTTAATCTCTTTCTTCATAGGTCCAACCTTGAGAAACCTTACTCACTTCTGTTTCTCATATATGTAGTTCTCACAAAAATCCAAACCTATTTCTGTATATCCAGGAAAATTCTTCTTTATGATGTCCATGTCCTTATGGCTCATATGACCAAGCCTATAGTGCCATAATGTTGTATCTGCATATGAAGCCACAAGATTGCAATCATTAGTACTATTAGTGGATAAATACAAGGTTCCAACCTTCTTACCTCTTGCCACCATAAGAGCACCCTTGGTAAACTTCCAAGAGTCAACTGTAAATATCACAGTACAACCATCACTTCCCAATTGCCTCGCCGATATCAAATTTCTCCTTAATTTAGGCACATGTATGACATCCTTCAATACCCATGTATTCCCATTCTACATCTTAACCTGAATAGAACCTTTTCCAACTATACTGCAAGGCTAATCATCACCAAAACATGCCCAAAATCCCCTTTAACATAATCAACAAAATAATGCCTATGTGGAGTAGCATGAAAAGAAGTCCCTGAATCTAAAACCCATGATTCAGTAATATTATGTAAAGAAAGAATCAAAGCATCCTGACATACATTACCTGATGCCACATTCGCCTCCTTGTTTTCTTCCTATTGTTTCTTCTTGTCTCGAAGATCCCAACAATCCTTCTTTGCATGCCCAAACTTTCCACAGTTCCAAGCATACAATTTTTCTCTTGGATTTTGACCTTGCCCGATATTTTGATTTTCCACGGTTTCCTCTATTCTTCTGTCTCCCTCTAGTTTCCACTGTCAAAGCATTCCCTAAAGTAGAAGATTCCTCGAAGCTTTTTCTTCACATTTCCTCGCTTAGAATCACCCCTACAACATCCTCAAACTTCAACTTCGAGTTAGCTGGAACTGAGTTACTTACCACCATTACCAGGCTATTCCAACTTTCAGGTAAAGAGCATAGAATTAATAAATCCCTAACTTCTTCATCAAATTCTATTGTAACTAAAGCTAGCATATTCACAACCATATTGAAATCATTTAAATGATCTGCTACTGAACTATTCTTAGACATCTTCATATTAAACAACTTTTTCATTAAAAATATATTGTTAGAGGCAGAGGGTTTTTCGTACAACTTCCCTAATGCATCCATTAGATTTTTTGTAGTCTTTTCCTTTGAAACATTAAATAATACCAAAGATGCAAGACACAAACAGATCATTCCAAGTGCCTTTTGATCCAAAATATCCTATTCTGCATCTGTCATACTCGAGGGTTTGTTCACATTCTTAGAAAATGGAGTATAAAGATCCTTTTGATAAAGGTAATCTTCCATCTGCATCTTCCAAAGACTAAAATTCTGCCCATTGAATTTATCAACCCTAGATCTTCCATCATTTGCCATAGCTCCCACTCAAGATAAAAAATTTCCATGTGATTCAACACTTTAGCAAACCAAAACCAAGCTCTGATACCAATTGTTAAAAAATAAGAGATAAAATATGTGGAATAATCCCTTATAGAATTGCAACAGCAGAAACTAATATTTAGAAAATATTACAGATCTCAAATAAAAGTGTAGAATAAATAACACAACACAGAAAGACAGTATTTAATGTGGTTCACCCAATTGGGGCTACGTCTACCAAGAATCAGTTGCTCAGATTTTATTACAAGCCTCCACTCTCTCAATACAATACCCAGATCCATTTGGAGCTATGCTCAACAAACTCTACAGAATTCACACCCAAATTCAAAGCACATCTGTAATGCATTTGCTTGTATATGTATCATATGCATAAGACCATATGATTAGACAATTGCTTAAGAATTTTTATACAAAACCATGGGTAAAAAACCGTGGGTATCAAAACCATGGGAAAAAAACCATGGGTATCAAAAAAATGGGTACCAAAAAACCATGGGCCCAAAAATAGCCCATAACGGTTACCCATTACCCATGGGTTAATAAACCACCCATGAAATTTTGCTTCGAGGGCTTCACCCCTGAACCCCCTTGACTTGCTCATCGGCGAGCGAGACCACTATAAAAATACTCGAGTGTAACACATAGAAGGTGTACCACACTCTAACATGAAAATAGGCTCCACAAACATAACACGTGCTTTTGGGCTACCCCGTCCGAGCGTAGTCCCTTAAGAGCCCTGAGGAACAAACACGTCATATCTTCGATGGGTGATTTCTCGGACTCCGTTCCACCTAGAGACACATCATTAGATTTAAGATCTCCATGTTGGGAAACTCTATGAAATCCTCTCATGGTTTTCTCCATCTCCATTTGGTTCTCTCATTGTGCTATTATTCGCAAACATGAGAAATAGTGTAGTCTGAGTCAGTGTAGGGCTGCCAGAGGCTGTAGTTTGCAAATGAAAGCTCTTGGGATCGAACCAACAACACAAACATGTCAAGGTGTCCTAGTGAACACTATTATAGGATTTTTTTGGTTCCCCACGCTCCCTGTGCTTTCAGGATACCTCGTTCGGGCGTAGTCTCTTAAGAGCCTTGAGACCCAAACACGTCATATCTTCGATGGGTCATTTATTTGACTCCATGGCACCTAGAGATGTATCATCAGATCCAATAGCTCTTTTTTGGGGTAATCTAAAAAATCCTCTCGTAGTTTTTTCCATCTCCATCTTGTTCTCTCGTTGTGTTATTGTTTGCAAACGCGATAAATAGTGCAGTCTGAGTCAGTGTATGGCTGTCAGATGCTGTAGTTTGCAAATGGAAGCTCATCGGACCAAAAAAAATACACCAATACATAGGGGTGGCCGGTTGAATGCTACTGGAGTCTTTTCTTTGGTTCCCTACGCTCCACGTGCTTTCGGGCTACCCCGTCCGGGTGTAGTCTCTTAAGAGCCTTGAAGGCCCAAACACAACATATCTTTGACGGGTGATTTCTGGGACTCCGTGACACCTAGATATGTCTCATCACATCCAAGAGCTCCACATTGGGGCCCTCTATGAAAGCCTTGGGTGGTTTTCATTATCTCCATCTGGTTCTCTCGTTGTACTATTTTTTTAAAATGCACGAAATAATGCAGTGTGAGTCAGTGTAGGGCTGTCAGAAGCTGTAGTTTGCAAACAGAAGCTCGTGGGATTGAACCAACTATGCCAACACATTGGGATGGCTAGGTGAACACTATTGGAGGATTTTATTTGGTTCCCTAAGCTCCCCATGCTTTTGGGCTACCTCGTCCAAGTGCAGTCCCTCAAGAGCCATGAGGTCCAAACACACTGTATCTTCGACGGGTGATTTATCAGACTCCGTGACCCCTAGAGATGTCTCGTTAGATCTAAGAGCTCCATGTCAAGGACCTATATGAAATGATCTCGTGGTTTTCTCCATATCCATCTGGTTCTCTTGTTGTGCTATTGTTTGCAAACACGAGAAATAGTGCAGTTTGAGTTAGTATAGGGCTGTGAGACGTTGTAGTTTGCAAACGGAACTTTGTGGGACCAAAAAAAATACGCCAACATGTCAAGGTGGTAAATTGAATGATATTTGAGGCTTCTTTTTGGTTCCCTATGCTCCCTGTGCTTTCGGGCTACCCCATCCGGGCGTAGTCGCTTAGGAGCTCTGAGACCCAAACACGTCATATCTGTGACAGGTGATTTCTCAGACTCTGTGGCATCTAGAGACGTCTTGTCATATCAAATATCTCCACATCATGGTAATCTACGTAAGCCTCTCATGGTGTTTTCCATCTCCATCCATTTCTCTTGTTGTCCTATTGTTTGCAAACACGCGAAATAATGTAGTCTAAGTCAGTGTAGGGTTGTTAGATGCTATATTTTGCAAACAATAGCGTGTAGGACTGAACCAACTATACCAACACGTCAAAATGTCATGGTGAATGCTATTAGAGGGTTTTTTTATTCCTTATGCTCCCCGTAATTTTGGGCTATCTCATTCAGGCGTAGTCTCTTAAGTGCCCTGAGACCCAAACATGTCATATCTTCGATGAGTGATTTCTAGGACTCCGTGGCACCTAGATATTTCTCGTCATATCCAAGAGCTCAATGTCGGGGCCATATACGAAATTATCTCAAAATTTTCACCATCTCCATATGGTTCTCTCACTGTGCTATTATTTGTAAATGAGCGAAATAGAGTAGTCTAAGTCAGTGTAGGGTTGTTAGACACTGTAGTTTGCAAATGGAAGCTCATGGGACTGAACCAACTAAACCAACAATTTGGGGTGGGTGGGTGAATGGTAGTGGAGGATTTTTTTTGGTTCCCTATGCTCCCCATGCTTTTAGGCTACCATGTATGGGTGTAGTCCCTTAAGTGCCCTGAGGCCCAAACACGCCATATCTTCAACGAGTGATTTCTTGAACATTGTGGCACCTAGAGACATATCATCTAATCTGAGAGCTCTATATTGGGGCCCTCTACGAAATCCCCTCTTGGTTTTCTCCCTCTCCATATGGTTCTCTCACTATGTTATTGTTTGTAAACGTAAGAAATAGTGCAGTCTGAGTCAGTGTAGGGATGCCAGAGGCTGTAGTTTGCAAATGGAAGCTCATAGAACCAAACCAACTATGCCAACATGTCAGGGTGGCCTTTTTAATGATATTAGAGGCTTTTGTTTTTTTTCCCTATGCTCCCTATGCTTTCAGGGTACCTTGTTTGGGCGTAGTCGCTTAAGAGCATTGAGGCCCAAACATGCCATATCTTCGACAGGTAATTTTTCAGACTCCGTGGCACCTAGAGATATCTCATCAAATCCAAGAGCTCCATGTCGAGGGCCCTCTATGAAAGCCTCTCATGGTTTTATCCATCTATATCTGGTTCTCTCGATATTATATTGTTTGACAAACGCGAGAAATAGTGTAGTCTGAGTCAGTGTAGGGCTACCGGAGGCTGTAGTTTGCAAACAGAAGCTTGTGGGACCAAACCAACTACGCCAACACATTGGGGTGGCCTAGTTGAACAGCTAGTGGAGACTTTATTTTGGTTCCCTGCGCTCCATCATGCTTTCAGGAAACCTCATTCCGGCCATAGTCGCTTAAGAGCTCTGAGGCCCAAACATGCCATATCTTCGACGGGTGATTTCTTGTACTCCGTGGCACCTAGAGATGTCTCGTCAAATCCGAGACCTCCACATTGAGGCCCTCTACAAAATCCTCTCACGGTTTTCACCATCTCCATCCGGTTATCTCGTTGTGCTATTGTTTACAAACGCGAGAAATAGTACAGTCTGAGTCAATGTAGGGCTACCAGACACTGTAGTTTGCAATCGGAAGCTTGTGGGACTGAACCAACTATGCCAACATGTCGAGGTGGCTAAGTGAACACTAGTGGAGGCTTCATTTTTTTTCCCTATGCTCCCCATGCTTTCGGGCTACCCCGTCCGGGCGTAGTCGCTTAAGAGCCTTGAGGCCCAAATACGCCATATCTTCGACGGGTGATTTCTCGGACTCCGTGCTACCTAGAGATGTCTTGTCAGATCCAAAACCTCCATGTTGAAGCCCTCTATGAAAGCCTCTTGTATTTTTCTCTGTCTCCATTCAGATTGAGTTAGTGTAAGGTTGTCCATTACCAATCACTTGAATAATATAGGTGGTTCATACAATATAGGTGGTGAAATGAGAATTTTTGTTTGTTGTTCCTTTCTAATATTTAATTTTTCTTAGCTTCACTTCACTTTGAGAATAATAAATTCTCTACTGATAGTGCCAACCATGTGAAGTTGGAATCTTTTTTGGCACCACTAACCTACATAAACATGTTAGTAAGCAATTAAATAGAATTTTAAATCATAGAAAATTTAAAATATAAATCATTTAAGTAAATATTGAAATTAAATTCATGAAGAACATACCTTTGCAAATTCAATCCAATGAACCACAAGGATCAAATATATTCTTGATAGTAGCAAGAATTGCTTCATGATCTGATTCACAAACCTTCCACATATTTTTGTTTGATGGTCGACCTCGATATTTAATCAATTTAATATTTGTTGCAAAGACCAAATGTGAATAATGAAGTATCTTCTGATGTACTTCATATTCTTCAAACAACCAAATGTTTGATTTTTTGATAGGATATCATCGAAGCCAAGTTCCAATGACTACCACTGATCCAGTGCGATACTCAATGTCTTCACCATCAATGACTGTGGAAGTCAAAAAAAATTCCCCTCTACACAATGAGATAAAAAAGTAGTATGTTCCCTCTTTGTTAAACTCCGTCACAATAACTGCAAAAACGTGCCCTATGTATCACAAAATAAAATTATTCAGTCAATTTATAAATACATTAAGAGTTGACCATTTAATAATTTATAAATCTAAAACATGGCATGTACATATATGTATGTACCTTGTTGCACTAAATCAGAGACTTGGTCAAAGTCAGGTGATGTTGTCATTTGATCTGAAGACCCTATAAGTTGTAATACTCATGGAACTTGATGTGTGTCGAGTGGAATTAGAGGTCTACAAGTCCATTCATCCACCCACTATTGTGACTCACATTCATTCCACGCAAAATCAATGCATGATATACAAAAACATGTCATACACCTAGTATAAATAGTCCAAGCATTTGCATCTGAACTACGGAATGAGTGCATATCACTTGATCCAGGTACTGTCATACAATCTTCAAATTTTTCCAGATGTTGTTGCTCTATCAACCAAAAATATCTATGAACCGTTGATCTCTTTTGAGATTCATGGCCCATATTCTTGACACACCAATTAACAATACTTTTTGCATCTGTAAATTTAGCACCATCCTTGAACTTTAACTCTTCTATTGCAAGTGCTCTTTTCACACATGCTCTTGCACCATCATGCTCTCCTTTTCCATGCCTTGCCTCAGTAAAACTCTAGATATGTTGTACATTTGTTTCTTTGTGCATCCTGCTTAGCCAATAAAACATATGTGCATTCTTGAATTGTGATGTGCAGTTGTCTGACCAAATGTAATGTTGATCGAAACTAATGTTCCTCTCATTCAAGTTGGCATAAAATACCTGGAAACACCCTTTTACATATTCTGTAGAATGTGTCTGATCATCATTAATGTAGAAATGATACTCTCTTAATATTTTTCGATCTTGCTCAGTGCTTTCAGGGGAGTGCATGAATGTTATATGCATGAAAATAGAAACTTGCACAGAGTTATAATATTGAGAGTGAACCTCTATTTGTGGCTGCAATGTGTAATTCTCTACGAAGTCAACTACTGAAACAATAGTACCAAGCGGGAATGTTTTCTTGCTTAACTTGAATTCTTCATCCAACCATCGAGCTCTATGTGTGTGCCTTGCATACTCATAAAAAAAATTCTCTCTGAATTTGACCATATATTATGATACAGGTAATTGTTTTGTAACAAGCTCACACCTCTTAGATTCTTTTCCATCTTTTAATTGATATGCCACCGATTTATATTTGGTGAAATCAACAAATTCTTTTCCTATTGAATATGTACTCTCCTCGTGGATACAACTTTTTAGATTTGGCAAGCCACCGCATACATTGCACGTTCCATCCAAACATGCTTTGTTATAAAAAAAATTATCTTGTTGATTTTTCACAAAATATTGTCAGAATAAATTCCCTTGAATATTTTTGTGGGACATTTATTCCACACTCCTACAACATGATGTCAGTATGCAAAACACTACGTATTTGACAAAAAAACATCATAATGTATTGAAAATTCAACATGACGCCTGCAACAAAAAGTGGTACGTGAGTGATTGATTTTCACATAAAAGGGTTTGCTCATTTCAAAGAATCTTTGGCTAATGTTAATTTTTGGATTTTTATTTTTAAACTTAGAGAACAATTCTATTTGATTCATATCTAAGAAATGTTTTACACACAATTCACAATTATGAGAACTTGTTCTTCTTTTTACTGTATCTCTTCTATTCGATGACACCCTTGTGTTCTCATTCCACAATTTTACAACTAATTCTTTTAGAATATCATATGTATTCTTTTCTTTTCATGGAAGTCTGCTAGACAAATCCCAATAGTCATTGTTTTGACTAACTCAAGACGTTTACGTCTCTCTATTGCTTTCATTAGTGTTTTTTCATTTAGCTTCAAAGAACTATTTGTTATTATAATCAAGCATTTATTAAATGTTTTATCACTTACTATATAATTAGTTAGTGCACGTTATGTAGCATTACTATCTTTGGTGTGTCTTTTTCCACCTACAGTTTGGTATGCTTTACGTATGTTTTCAACAATTAACGCATTTTGATCAACAACATTAGATGTTCTTAACCCCAGGGTCTTCATTATAGGTCTCATCTTAATTAATTTCATCAATGAAACAAAAAATTGACATCTTTGTGTGTCATTTAAATTCTCAAAGTAATTATCCCAAATTCCACTAGCTTTTCTTCTTGCATTTCTTTCAGAAATTTTGTTAGACATTGGTTTTAAAATGTTTTCATCAATTTCAATTAAGTGAATTGGTTTTCTTCACAAAATGGAAGGAGGTGTTATTAGAGATGAAGATTTGTTTACAACGTTACTTTCTTCATTCAGTGTTTTCATAAAAATTTCGGGGTTAACATTTGGATTCTCAGGTAATCAACAATTAGATTCATATCAATTTCTTCATCCATACCAACATTATCATTCAATTCAATATCATTATTCATTACAAAATCATTATTCTCTACATTTTCATTATGTATTTCATCCCCATTTTCTAATACATTAGCTACATTTGATATAGCGGATGTACCTTGCCCTGCTCGAAGTTTTTACATTCTCTTCAATTTCTTTATTCTCTTCTCTTCCAATTGATTCGGTGTCTTGTTCATGACTTTCCTCTTGTCCTTAGCTTGACGTTTATCGCCCATGATTAGAAAAAATCAACTAGTGGGGTAGGGGACAAAATGAACTACTAAAAAATCATGTAAGAATGTAGAGAAAATTACAAACAAAATAGAATGTTTGCAGAATTCCTGTGAAAGAGATAATAGGGACGTTGGGGGGCCATAATATATAAAATAAATAAAAACATGTACGTGTTATGTAACGCGTACGCGTTTTGTGTTTTCTCTTTTCCCAAGCCATGCCTCAAGTCTTGGGATCTGGTTTGGATCCCCAAGCCTGAGGCATGGACCTACACAAACACAACAAACAGTGAGTTTTTACAAGAAAATGTAAAAATGACACTTCCTCTATGATAAATCAAAATAAAACAATCGATCCATTTTAAAAAAATTATACCACGACATAGATCAGAGTCTCTTCTTTCTAAAAATATAATTTTCTAAATTTTTTGACTAATATAAGGTTTCTATATTATTTATTTTCTGTCTTTTTATAGCTATTTTTTGAAGTGTAAAAATGTCTATCTTTCACGGTGTATCTTTTTTTTGGGTGATTGAAATTTAAAAATATATATACTAGCCCAAACTAGGCATAATTCTATACATATTAAAAAAAAAATCTAATTTTCGATATTTTTTGAGGTAGTTAGGGGGGGGCACGGTCAGAGCTCTATTATTTTTCAAAACATAAAATTTATACTAGAAAAATCATAAATAAAAAAATATTCGCTAAAAAAATCTTTAAAAAATGGATCCCAAACTAGATGCTCATATCTATCTTTCTACCAAAGGGTTTTCAAAAATACTAAATGGTGCTAAAAAATGGTGGGGGGCACGAAAGTCACTCTATTATGTTTTTTGTTTTAAAATAGGAGCATTTGTTGGTATTTTACTTGTTTGACCCACTTAAACTTATCCGTTTTCAATAAAATTTAGTAGCTTAGAAACTAGACTCAAAATGCTACGATTCATATTTCTACAACATCTTCCAATTTTGAGTGTAATTATTTCAAAAAACTCGTACAAGTTGATATTTTCATAAAAATGCATCCACTTAAGACCCCCTTTTGGCCTCCCAACTTGGTGCACTCACCCAAACCCTAAATCCTAAACCATATTTTTACCACCTTAAACCCTAAACCCTAAACCTTAAACCTTAAACCCTAAGCCATAAACCCTAAACCCTAAACCTTAAAACTTAAACCTTAAACCATCAACCTGAAACCCTGAGTCCTAAGCCCCAAGCCTTAAACCCTAATCCCTAACCCCTAAACTCTAAACCCTAAACCTTAAACCTTGAGCCTTAAACCATAAACATTGTGCACTAAACTCTAAACCCTGACCTTTAAACCTTAAACCCCGATCCCTAAACCCTTAACCCTAAACATTAAACCCTAAGCCCTAAACCTTGAGTTCTAAACCCTAAACCCTAAACCCTGAGCCCTTATCCCTAAACCCTAAACCCTGAGTCTTAAACCCTAAACCCTAAACCCTAAACCCTCAACCATAAATCCTAAACCCTTAACTCTAAACCTTGAGCCCTAAACCATGAGCCCTGAGCCCCAAGCCCTAAAGCCTAAACCCTAAACCCTATTTTTACCATCCTTAACCCTTAAACCCTAAACCCTAAACACTTATCCCTAAACCATAAACCATAAACCCTAAGTCCTAACAATATTCCCAAATCTTACTAAATTTCCTCTAACACTTCCAAGATTCTCTAACATCACCTCTAGATGCTTAATATATTTCTTGAATTCTCTTAGAAGGTGTTTGATTAGCTCAAAATGTCCTTTTAAGGTTTAGGACTTAAGGCTCGGGTTTAGGGTTTAGGTTTTAGGGTTTATGGTTTATGGTTTAGGGTTTAGGGTTTAGAGTTTAGGACTCAGGGGTAAGGGTTGAATGTTTAGGGTTTAGGGTCTAGGGCTCATAGTTCAAGGTTTAGGTTTTAGGGTTTAGGGTTAAGGGCTTAAGGTTTAGGGTTTACGATTAATAATTTAGGGTTTAGAGTCCATGGTTTATGGTTTGGGGTTAATGGTTTAACATTTTGTTGGGGTTAATCACACCAGTTGTATAGACAGATATTCAAATCTAAGCATACAAGCAATAAATATGGAAATAAAACAAAAGAAACAATGCACAAGATATAACGTGGTTCACCTAGTGTGGGTTACATCCACCAAGAAACAACCAATATATTATTCAAAGCTTCATAGAGGATATACAATGAAGATTTGTAATCTTCCACACCTCTCCCAGATGTACTCTATTTTCTTCTTACAAGCTTCTTTGAGCTCTCTCCAAGAATTCCTTCTTACAATTCTTCTTATTCTTTCTTCTAACCCTAGCTTTCTAGCTTATATAAGCATATACAAACTTAGGGAACCTTATCTATGCAATTAAAACCATTAGATCACCTTTATATTAAAGGTTAGATCAAATTCTCGTAACTTAAATAAAATCAATCATGCACAGGTAACCAATGTCGGTTGGTCTGCTAGATGACTAATGTCGGTTACTGTGTAAACTTGTAAGTTGTAAATAAGTTATTTGTGATGTAATTCAACTCCACATATCAACAATCTCCCACTTGGAGATAAATTTTTACACTGTACCATACAACTCCATTCTTGAATCCTTTCCTTGGCTTGTTTCTTCTTCTTCAAGTCTCAAATTTGATGACCAACAGAAGTGGAGTACAGCTCTAACTTCTCATTTGCCTACAACTTTGTTAGCATATCCGCAGGGTTCTCCTTTGTATGAATTTTCTCCAGTTTCAGTGGCCTGTCCTCCAACACCTGACATATAAAGTGCGGTAAGTGCACCAAGTTGGGGGGCCAAAAGGGGATCTTAAGTGGATGTATTTTTCTGGAAAAAAAAAAAAAACTTCAACTTGTACGAGTTTTTTGAAATAGTTACACTCAAAATTGGAAGATGTTGTAGAAATATGAATCATAGCATTTTGAGTCTAGTTTCTAAGCTACTAAATTGTATTGAAAATGGATAATTTTAATTGGGTCAAATAGCTAAAATACCAACAAATGCTCTTGTTTTTGTTAAAAAACATAATAGAGTGACTTTCGTGCCCCCCACCATTTTTTTAGCACCATTTAGTATTTTTGAAAACCCTTTGGTAGAAAGATAGCTAGGAACATCTAGTTTGGGCTCCATTTTTTTTAGATTTTTATAGCGAATATTTTTTTATTTATGATTTTTATAGTACATAAATTTTATGTTTTGAAAAATAACGGAGCTCCGACCGTGCCCCCCCCCCAACTACCTCAAAAAATATCAAAAATTAGTTTTTTTTTTAATATGTATAGAATTATGCCCAGTTTGGGCTAGTATAATTTTTTTAAAATTTCGATCACCCAAAAAAAAGATACAGCATGAAAGATAAACATATTTATACTTCAAAAAATAGTTATAAAAAGGCATAGTTAAAAAATAAATAATATGGAAATCTTATATTAGTCAGAAAATTTAAAAATATATATTTTTAGAAAGAAGAAACTCTGCTCTACGTAGTGGTATAATTTTTTTAAAATGGATTGATTGTTTTATTTTGATTTATCATAGAGGAAGTGGCATTTTTACATTTTCTTGCAAAAACACATTGTTTTTTGTGTTTGTACAAGTTCATGCCTCAGGCTTGGGGATCCAAACTGGATCCCAAGCCTTGAGGAATGGCTTGGAAAAATATAAAATAGGCGTAAGCATTTTATATATATATATATATATATATATATATATATATAATATATATATATATATATATATATATATATATATATATATATATATATATATATATATATATATATATATATTGTGGCCCCCCAACGTCCCTATTATCTCTTTCACGAGAATTCTGCAAGCGTTCTATTTTGTCTGTAATTTTCTCTACATTCTTGCACGATTTTTTAGTAGTTCATTTTGTCCCCTACCCCACTAGTTGATTTTTTCTAATCATGGGTGATAAACATCAAGCTAAGGACAAGAGGAAAGTCAATAACAAGACACTGGATCAATTGGAAAAGAAGAGAATAAAGAAATTGAAGAGAATACAAAAACTTCGAGCAAGGCAAGGTACATCCGCTATATCAAATGTAGCTAATGTATTAGAAAATGGAGATGAAATACATAATGAAAATGTAGAGAATAATGGTTTTGCAATGAATAATGATATTGAATTGAATGATAATGTTGGTATGGATGAAGAAATTGATATGAATCCAATTGTTGAACCCTTACCTGAGAATCCAAATGTTAACCCCGAAATTTGTATGAAAACACTGAATGAAGAAAGTAACCTTGTAAACAAATATTCACCTCTAATAACACCTCCTACCATTTTGCGAAGAAAACCAATTCACTTAATTTAAATTGATGAAAATGTTGTAAAACCAATGTCTAGTAAAATGTCTGAAAGAAATGCGAGAAGAAAAGCTAGTGGAATTTGGGATAATTACTTTGAGAATTTAAATGACACACAAAGATATCAATTATTTGTTACATTGATGAAATTAATTAAGATGAGACCTATAATGAAGAACCTAGGGTTAAGAACATCTAATGTTGTTGATCAAAATGTGTTAATTGTTGAAAACATACATAAATCATACCAAACTATAGGTGGCAAAAGACGCACCAAAGATAGTAATGCTACACGGCGTGCACTTAATAAGTATATAGTAAGTGATAAAATAGTTAATAAACGCTTGATTATAAAAAAAACAATGCTTTGACGCTAAACAGAAAAACATTAATGAAAGCAATAGAGAGACATAAACGTCTTGAGTCAGTCAATAACACTGTCTATTGGGATTTCTCTAGCAGACTTCCATGAAAAGACAAGAGTACATCTGATATTCTAAAAGAATTAATTGTAAAATTTTGAAATGAGAACACAAAGGTGTCACTGAATAGAAGAGATACAGTAAAAAGAAGAATAGGTTCTCGTAATCATGAATTGTGTGCAAAAAAATTCTTAGATATGACTCAAACAAAATTATTCTTTAATTTTAAGAATGAAAATCCACAAATTAACATTAGCCAAAGATTATTTGAAATGAGAAAACCCTTTTATGTGAAAATCAATCACTCGCGTACACTTTTATGTTGAATTTTCAATGCATTATGATGTTTTTTTTCAAATACGTCATGTTTTACATACTGACATCATGTTGCATGAGTTTGGATTAAATGTCCCACAAAAATCTTCAAGAGAATTTATTCCGACAATATTTTGTGAAAAATCAAAAGACAATTTTTTATAACAAAGCATGTTTGGATAGAATGTGCAATGGATGCGGTGGCTTACCAAATCTAAAAAGTTGTATCCATGAGGAGAGTACATATTCAATAGGAAAATAATTGGTTGATTTCACCAAATATAAATCGGTGGCATATCAATTAAAAGATAGAAAAGAATCTAAGAGGTGTGGCCTTATTAGAAAATAATTACATGTATCAGAATATATGGTCAAATTCAGAGAGGAAATGTTTTATGAGTATGCAAGGCACACACATAGAGCTCGATGGTTGGATGAACAATTCAAGTTAAGAAAGAACACATTCCCACTTGGTACTATTGTTTCAGTAGTTGACTTCACAAAGAGTTACACATTACAGCCGCAAATGGAGGTTCGGTCTCAATATTATAACTCTTTGTAAGTTTCTATTTTCGTGCATATAACATTCATGCACTCTCCTGAAAGCACTGAGCAAGATCGAAAAATATTAAGAGAGTATCATTTCTACATCAGTGATGATTGGGCACATTCTACAGAATATGTAGAAGGGTGTTTCCAGGTGTTTTATGTGAACTTGAATGACAAGAACATTAGTTTTGATCAACATTACATTTGATTGGATAACTGCACATCACAATTCAAGAATGCACGAATGTTTTATTGGCTAAGAAGGATGCACAAAGAAACAAATGTATAACATATCTAGAGTTTTACTGAGGCAGGGCATGGAAAATGAGAGCATGATGGTGTAGGAGCATGTGTGAAAAGAGCACTTGCAAGAGAAGAGTTAAAGTTCAAGGATAGTGCTAAATTTACAGATGTAAAAAATATTGTTGATTGGTGTGTCAAGAATATGGGCCATGAATCTCAAGAGAGATCAATGGTTCGTAGATATTTTTGGTTGATAGAGGAACAACATCTGGAAAACTTTGAATATTATATGACAGTTGCAGGATCAAGTGATATGCACTCATTATGTAATTCAAATGCAAATGCTTGGACTATTTATACTAGGTGCATGACATGTTTTTGTATATCATGCATTGATTTTGCATGGAATTAATGTGAGTCACAGCAGTGGGTGGATGAATGGACTTGTAGACCTCTAATTCCACTTGACACACATCAAGTTCCACGAGCATTACAACTTGCAGGGTCTTCAAATCAAATGACAACATCACCTGACTTTGACCAAGTCTCTAATTTAGTGAAACAAGGTACATACATATATGTACATGCCATGTTTTAGATTTATAAATTATTAACTGGTCAACTCTTAATGTATTTTTAAATTAACTGAATAGTTTTACTTTGTGATACATAGGGCACGTTTTTACAGTTATTGCAACGGATTTTTAATGAAGATGGAACAGACTACTTCTTGTCTCATTGTGTAGAGGGGAAAAATTTTGACTTCCACAGTCATTGATGGTGAAGACCTTGAGTATCCCACTGGGTCAATGGTAGTCACTAGAACTTGGCTTCAACAATATCCTATCAAAAAACCAAACATTTGGTTGTTTGAAGACTATAAAGTACATCAGAAGATACTTCACTATTCACATTTGGTCCTTGCAACAAATATTAAATTGATCAAATATTGAGGTTGGCCATCAAACAAGAATCTGTGGAAGGTTCGTGAATCAGATCATGAAGCAATTCTTGCTACTGTCAAGAATAGAGTTGATCCTTGCGGTTCATTGGATTGAATTTGCAAAGGTATGTTCTTCATGAATTTAATTTGAATATTTACTTAAATGATTTTGTTTAAATTTTTGTATGATTTAAAATTCTATTTAATTGCTTACTAACATGTTTATGTAGGTTAGTGGTGCCAAAAACTCTTCCACCTTCACATGGTTGGCACTATCAGTAGAGAATCTATTATTCTTGAAGCCAAGTGAAGCTAAGAGAAATTAAATATTAGAAAGGAACAAAAAACAGAAATTAAAAATTTCACCACCTATATTATTCAGGTGATTAGGCAATTTTGGACAACCTTACACTGACTCAGACTGTAGTATTTTACGTGTTTACAAACAATAGGACAGCAAGAGAATAGAATGGAGATGAAGAAAACTGCCACATGCCATTTCACTAGAGGGCCTTGACATGGAGGTATTGGATCTGATGATACATCTCTAGGTGCCACGGAGTCTGAGAAATCACCCGTCAAAGATATGGCGTGATTGGGCCTCAGGGCTCTTAAGCAACTACGCCCAGACGGGGTAGCCTGAAAGCATGGGGAGCATAGAAAACCAAAAATAAGCCTCTAGTAGCATTCACCAAGCCATTTGAATGTGTTGACGTAGTTGGTTCGGTCCAACGAGCTTCTGTTTGCAAACTATAGCGTCTGGTAGCTGTACACTAAATCAGACAGCAGTGTTTCGCGTGTTTACAAATAGTAGGACAACAAAAGAATCGAATGGAGATGGAGAAAACCATGAGAGAATTTTGTAGAGGGCCCCAACATGGAGGTCTTAGATATAAGGAGACATCACTAGATGCCAAGGAGTCTGAGAAATCACCCGTCGAAGCAATAACGTGTTTTGGCCTCAGGGCTCTTAAGGGACTATGCCCGGACGAGGTAGCCCAAAAGCATGAGTAGCGTAGGGAACCAAAAAAAATCCTCCACTAGTGTTCACGTGGCCACCCCGATGTGTTGACATAGTTGGTTTGGTCCCATGAGCTTTCGTTTGCAAACTATAGCGTCTGGCAGCCGTACACTGACTCATACTACAGTATTTCACGCGTTTGCAAATAATAGGACAGTGAGATAACCGAATGGAGATGGAGAAAACCATGAGATTATTTCGTAGAGGGCCCCAATGTGGAGGTCTCATAATTGACGAGATGTCTCTAGGTGCCACAGATTTTGAGAAATCACCCGTTGAAGATATAGTGTGTTTTGGCCTCAAGGCTCTTAAGGGACTACGCTCGGACAAGGTAGCCTGAAAGCACGAGGAGCATAGGAAAAAAAAACAAAGCCTCCACTAGCATTCACCTGGCCACCCCAACATGTTGGCGTAGTTGGTTCGATCCCATGAGCTTCTATTTGCAAACTATAGCTTCTGGCAGCCGTACACTAAATCAGACTGCAATATTTCGCGCATTTGCAAAGAGTAGGACAATGAGAGAACTGAATGGAGATGGATAAAACCACAAGATTATTTTGTATAGGGCCCTGAATTGGAGGTCTTGGATCTGAGGAGACGTCACTATGTCCCACGGAGTCCAAGAAATCACCCGTCGAAGATATAATGTGTTTTGGCCTCAGGGCTCTTAAGGGACTACGCCCAGACGAGGTAACCCGAAAGCACGAGTAGCGTAGGGAACCAAAAACAGTATCCAATAGTGTTCACCTGGCCACCCCAACGTGTTGGCATAGTTGGTTCGGTCCTACGAGCTTCCGTTTGCAAACTATAGCGTCTGGCAGTCGTACACTAACTCATACTACAATATTTCGTACATTTGCAAACACTAGGACAGCGAGAGAACCAAATGGAGATGGAGAAAACTGTAAGATTATTTTGTAGAGGGCCCCGATGTGGAAGTCTCAGATCTGACGAGACGTCTCTAGGTGCCAAGGAGTCCAAGAAATCACCCATTGAAGATATAGTGTGTTTTTACCTCAGGGCTCTTAAGGGACTACGCCCAGACGAGGTAGCTCGAAAGCACGAGGAACGTAGGCAACCAAAACAAAGCCTCCACTAGCATTCACCTAGCCACCCCGACATGTTGGTGTAGTTGGTTCGGTCCCACGAGCTTCCATTTGCAAACTATAGCGTCTGACATTCGTACACTAAATCAGACTGTAGTATTTCTCAAGTTTGCAAACAGTAGGACAATGAGAGAACTACATGGAGATGGAGAAAACCATAAGAGGCTTTTGTAGAGGGCCCTGACATGGAGGTATCAGATCTGACGAGACTTCACTAGGTGCCACGGAGTCTAAGAAATCACCCATCGAAGATATAGCGTATTTTGGTGTCAGGGCTCTTAAGGGAAGGCTTCCGGAAAAAAAACTTCACGCTCTTGACGATTTACTTGGCATAGTTGGTTTGGTCCCAGAGCTTTCTAATGCAACCATGTGGAAGTCATTAGCCTGAAAGGAGCTTGTGCATGTGCTCCCAATCTTCCAGTTGGGATAGTAGTAGGGAACCAAAAAAAATCTTCCACTAGAGCTTTCAAGAACTTGGCCACCTTGACGTCCAGATCCAGTTGGTGTAGAATCAAAGGAAAGGTTCACACCCCACGAAAAGCATCTCGGATTCAAGGTTTGTAAACTCATAGTGTCTAGGCTATCAACATATTAACAAGCTGGTTACAGCAACTAGATATGGAAGAATAATCAAGACTAGGTCGTCTTCTACACTGACTCATCCAGAGGAATTCGTAATTGAGTAATTAATAATTGTAAACATTAGGTGATTGGCTTTATTTCACGCGTTTACAAAGTCAATTACTTGGAAATAGGACAGCGAGAGAACCAAATGGAGTTTGGAGAAAACCACAAGAGGAGATCCTACGGATTAAAGGATCAAAATAGAGGGCCCTGACATGAGTTCTGTGGATCTAAGGAATTGAAGCTAAGTGGATTTTTGGAGAACTTTGTGTCAACGATCCAGTACTTCTTACTATTGTGTGGATTTTTAGATAAACTTTGTGTTATCTAATATTTATATTAGAAGCTTTTCCTTTCCTTTTTATTTACTCTATATTGTGAGATCTATTATTTTTTTCTATGTGTATGAGACCAACTCTGTGAACTATTGGTTGGATTACACATCTTCCTTTCTTCTTTCCCCAAATCCTATCATTTCCCCATTGCCTTCATTAACAGAGTCTGAGAAAGTCACCCGTTGAATATATAGCATGTTTTGGCCTCAATGAGGGCTCTTAAGAGACTAGCCAACAAAAGCTAAGTGAAATTAAATATTAGCCCGAACGAGGTATTTCTAGGCCTATATTGTAAAAATATCTTACCATTTGATGAAGCTACGAACAACCTTACAGCGTAGATGGCATACAATAAAAATGAGAGGAAAAAATTGAGATAGAGAAAAAAATGGGATTTCATCCAACTGGAGGTTTAGGATCCTAGTTTCTATGTGCAACGGAGTGAGAAATCACGTCGAAGTATGTTTTTTGTCTCAGGGCTCTTAAGGTTCGGTCCCAGAAAGCACCAGGAGTGTACTTAGTGTTTAACAGGTTTGCATAGCCATTTTGGTCCCACAAGCTTCTGTTTGAAAAATCTAGCATCCTTACACTGATTTAGACTACACTATTTTCCGTGTTTGCAAACAATATGACAGTGAGAGAACCAAATGGAGATGGATAAAACCACAATATGATTTCATAGAGGGCCTCGACATAGAGGTCTTAGATCTTATGAGACATCTCTAGGTGCCATGGAGTCCAAGAAATCACCCGTCGAAGATATAGCGTGTTTTGGCATCAAGGCTCTTAGGGGACTACTCTCGGACGAGGTAGCCCGAAAGTACGAGCAGCATAAAAAACCAAAACAAAGCCTCTACTATCATTCACCAGGCCATCTGGATGTGTTGACCTAGATGGTTTGGTCCCACAAGCTACCGTTTGTAAAATACAGCATCTAGCAGCCTTACACTAACTCAAACTACACTATTTCACATGTTTACAACAATAGGACAGCGAGAGAACCGAAAGGAGATGGAGAAAACCATGAGAGGATTCCATAGAGGGCTTCAACATGGAGGTTTTGGATCTAACAAGATGTTTCTAGGTGCCACAGAGTCTGAGAAATCACATGTCGAAGATATAAGGTGTTTTGGTCTCAGGGATCTTAAGATACTACGCCCGAATGAGGTAGCCCAAAAGCACGGGGAGTGTAGGGAACCAAAACAAATCCTCCACTAGTGTTCACCAAGCCATCTGGATGTGTTGGCCCAAATGGTTTGGTCCCATAAGCTATCGCTTACAAAATACAGCATCTAACAGCCTTATACTGACTCAGACTACACTATTTCGTGTGTTTGCAAATAATAAGACAGTGAGAGAACCAAATGGAGATGGATAAAACCGCGAGAGGATTTCTTAGAGGGCCCTAACTTGGAGGTCTCGGATATGACAAGTTGTATCTAGGTGCCACGGAGTCTGAGAAATCACCCGTCAAAGATATAGCGTGTTTAGGCCTCAGGGCTCTTAAGGGACTACACCCGAATGAGGTAGCCCGAAAGCACGGGTGGAGGAAACCACCAATGTTCAATTATTTTGCCACAGGATTCAACTATGTAGACTATGAACTTAGTTTTATTGAGTAGACCAATGTTCTAACTGTTCATTTTGAAAGAATGAATATCTTCAATCAAATAGAGAATGAAAAGCCTAAATTTTTTTGGACATTACAAAAGGTTGTTTGTGCCCAAAAAGAAGCCGAAGGCCATATAAATTTTCAATCGCAGAGGTTAACTCTTAGATGACAATGAATATCGTGAAGAAAATTAATTAGGTGAATATGTCACTATGATTCAAGAAGAAATGCCTCCTGAAAGTCATAAAGATTCAATTTGATTACCTAAAAACATCTCGAAGAACTTAAAGAGAAGATACGAGTGGAAGAAAAGGAAAAATGGGAAGCGTGGAAGGATCACAACTTAACTGGAATGGAAGATCTATGTGATGTTATCGATAGAGCTCATGGATGATCTTAAGGACAATATGTCAAGTTGATTATTTTTATTAATCCCAGCAGCTTCAACTTCACAAATCAAACCAGGTAGTTCCAAAAGCAGCATACTGGCAAGAAAAACTGCAATGGATTATTGATAATTAGGCTTGAAACTCATTTAGAATTGTAATTTATTTTTTGATTGAGCATTCACCCATAGTTTCTTTTTTGAAGGAAGAAATTCATTTTATATGTGAGAAATAGAATGTTGATTTAATCCATTACTTTGACTATTTAGGTTAGATTTATGTAGTCGTTCAATGAAAGTTTGAAGCTCTTCAGTACTAAAATGGAAAAATTGTCAGGGCCCTACGAAAGCCAAGTCGTGGTTTTTTTGATATCCATCTGGTTCTCTCGTTGTCCTATTGTTTGCAAACGTGTGAAATAATGTAGTCTGAGTCAGTGTAAGGCTGTCAGACACTATATTTTACAAATGGCAGCTCGTGGGACCAAGCCGCCTGGGCCAACAAGTCTAGATTGCTTGGTGAACACTAGTGGAGTCTTCATTATCACAGTTTTCTCCATCTCCATTTGGTTCTCTCACTATCCTATTGTTTGCAAACACGAGAAATACTGGAGGTTGAGTCAGTATAGGGCTACCAGACGCTATAGTTTGTAAACGGAAGCTCGTGGGACCAAACCAACTATGCCAACACGTCGGGGTGGCCAGGTGAACACTAGTGGAGGATTTATTTGTTCCCTACACTCCCCGTGCTTACGGGGTACCTCGTTCGAGCATAGTTCCTTAAGAGCCCTAAGGCCAAAACATACTATATCTTTGACGGGTGATTTCTCAAACCCTGTAGCACTTAGAGATGTCTCGTCAAATCTGAGACCTCCACGTCGGGGCCCTCAACAAAATCCTCTCATAGTTTTCTCCATATCCATTCAATTCTCTCGTTTTCCTATTGTTTGCAAACGTGTGAAATACTGCAGTATGAGTGAGTGTACGGCTATCAGATGCTATAATTTGTAAACGGAAGCTCGTGGGACTGAACCAACTACACCAACACGTCAGGGTGGCTAGGTGAACACTAGTGGAGGCTTTGTTTTGGTTCCCTATGCTACTTGCGCTTTCGGGCTACCTCGTTCGTGTGTAGTCCCTTAAGAGCCCTGAGGCCAAAACATGTTATATCTTTGATGGTTGATGTCTCGAACTTCGTGTCACCTAGAGACATCTCCTCATATCCGAGACCTCCATGTCAGGGCCCTCTACAAAATACTATCACGGTTTTATCCATCTCCATTCGGTTCTCTCTTTGTCCTATTGTTGGCAAACACGCAAAATAGTGTAGTCTGAGTCAGTGTAAGGCAATTAGATGTTGTATTTTACAAACAATAGCTTGTGGTACTGAACCAACTATGCCAACATGTCAGGGTGTCTGGGCATAGTCCCTTAAGAGCCCTGAGTGACTAGATTGGCTTAATAATGAATTTGATAGGGGTATGTCTAAGAACACACGGGAGTTATCAATCGCCTAGTAAATCTTTCTTGTTTAGTTTAGTATGGGAGTCAGCTGGCCTACGGCTTAGTGACCTTTCATTCATTGATAATTTATGCTATGATAAATGCATGGATGCTTTCAAAAGTGCCTTCAAAAGGATAGGAGTAGTCATCAAGCCTAGTGAAGGGTGTAATGTGATTTCCAAATAAATTTAAATGCCTACAGATTTAAAGGTAATAAAACGAATTGGACATGATTAGACAATCAAGAATCATTGAGTGTCTGAATAAGAATTTCATTGCATCTGGAGACATTCTCAAGCATTGGAGTAATGTATATGGAGAGACATTCTCAAAATATCAACAGATGAAAGACATCAAATTGTGATGACTCTCGGGTGTTTTAACATGGGAGAAGACTAAGAAGCATAGAAGAATGTAGTAAGTGCATGATAAGATAGGAACCAGTATAAAGAGACCATGAGCAAGAAGAAGTGCAAGTAAGGTAAATACACATATACACATTGATAAATTGAATGAATAATTAATTAGATTAGGTAACTCTTTATATACATACATTATATAAATATTGATTTCCAAAGTTTGATGCATATTATACATTGAAAATGCTAGTATATGTACATCACCAATAAATGAAAAAATAATCCATAATGTCTTAAATATTGTCAAGTGCACATCATATTAGTTTCATGCAAAAATAATCTCAGAAATATAAGGTCTCATACAAAATTATCAAGTTCCAAATAGTATTTTAATGTGCATAATAAATACAAAAATGCCCAAATAGGTCATATACCATCAAGTTCAAATGTCATATAGGTGTACATACAATGCCATGCACATAGGCATACAAAAACAATGTCATGTAAGACATACATATTTCCTACTCATCAAAATATATCCCTCTCTTGGCCTTGCTCGAAGAAGGCCCTCCCTTAGATGAAAATGGAGATCTATGAAATGACTTTAGATCGTCTGAGCCCATGCTTCGAGTCCTCTTCCGTTGAATACTCACATGTAGATGAGCCTGTAAATGCAAACTATGTTTTTTTGTCAAAACTTAATTTTTATATGTTTTCAACATGTATTTAAGACCATACTAGAATGAAATTATTTACATAAATACACAAACTTACCGCAAGTTTTTCAATCATGTCGAACTTACATCTCACACTCAGATGAGTCATCAGGAGCTCCTGCAGTACACACGGGGGTACAAAGACGACAAGATGGAGGAGTCTGTGCCCTCAAATTCAAAAATGGAGGGGGTTGAAGTTCCTTACATACACATAAGATCAGAAAATCTAACATCAAAATTAGTGAAAATAGAACTAAGTACATGCATGTACATAATGAAAATATTTTAACTAATTTTATCAATATAGAACTATTGTCTTTACCCCGCCGCGCCTGTGAATCAAATTAACAGGGCTACTACCTATCATAGGTAACTCCTGCATATACATAATGAAGGACATTATTAACATAATTTAATAATTCTATAATGAAATACATTACTAATATGTAATTTAACATAATATGAATTATACGAGAAATTTAAAAAAATTTACGTGTTATTTGAATACATTAGTGAGTTGTTGTGCAGATGAAATCATAACAACAACACCTTTATCTACTTGTCACAGAGATGGTGGGGTGTCTAGTGAAGTCAACTATATATCTATATATATACATATATACACATCAAGTTATGAACATGAAAATTTTACATAATTATAATTCTTAATTACCTCTATGAATGTATGTGTATGCATGGTGCTCGCTGCTTATGGTCGGGATGAAGATGCACCTCTGTGAATGTATATATATATACACATGTATGTGAAAATTTTACATAATTATAATTCTTAATTACCTCTGTGAATGTATGTGTATGCATGGTGCTCGCCGCTTATGGTCGGGATGAAGATGCACCTCCCACGTGTTGTAATATCAATGCATATACATGTACAAATACAATTATTTCAAAAATTTAACATATATAAGTAAATCAAGTACTCCAAATTTTTTGTAACACACATAACAAATTTACCTACGAAGGTGATGCCGATGAATGTAATCCAAATGTCTCACTCAAAAGGACATCTGACATAGTGACATTATCGTGTGCACCCCTAGCACCAAGTGCACCAAAATCATTACGCATGAAATTATCGTCCTCCTCAGGCCCCAAACATATGATACCACATGACGAGCAAAGATGTGGCCTCATGCTAGTACTCCCTGAGGGAATACTCTATGTACCTCCACGAGCATCTAGCTCAGAAATCTCCCTCGTATGTTGAAAAAGGGTCGCAGATAGCCCCTGAAGCACATGGAGTGTATCAATCTCTACTGTCTCCTTCACTGCTTGAGGGACAATCTTAGGGTGAGGGGGCTTTTGTGTGGGGAATCTACCCTGCTGAATAGGTGCACGTTGTGCACCTGGTTGATCCTATGTAGATCCTTTTCCTCGGCCCTGGAAATCTCAGAAATCAAAATAATTTGGGATCTCGTTGAGGATAAACTCGCAATAGAGTTTCCTCATAAAGTATAGTGGCACCTCGTTGTTATTACAAGGTGGAAAATCAAACACCATCCACCATCGGTCCCAAAAATTATTTTTAATCAAATTATTATTGCACCAATGGATGGGAAACCATTTACATGACAATGGAATAGGAAAATTAGTGCGGGGGTCCGTGAATAAGGCGTATATGAGGTCTTTTGGAATTTCTTATTTCTTTACATCCACATATGACAATTTGTTGGAATAATAAACCCTACAACCCTCTCTGTAAGTTGTCCAATGATCAATTTTCCTCATTACCGCATCAACTTGAACAAGTAATGCCTCTAATGTGTTTGCAAGAGAGGTGCAATGGGGGTTTGTAGATTGTGAACCCCTCATTTTTTTGATTAAATCCTCAATTTCAATTTTGTTTTCAACTATGTGGGCTGCTAAATCTTCTTGACTACCCAAGGGATGTTGAGCGATTATGGGAGTGTCGGGAGGGATGACAGGAATAGCAGGGTTTAGTTGTGGTTGATTCCCTTGACCTCTAACTATAACAATAAAAAATATGTATTCAATTCAAATTTTAATCTATAATTATCATACTTCAATGCAATTTTGAGAAAAGAATTGTGCTTACCTCTTCTTCATGACGCCATCGTCGATTTTGATCTTCCTGATGATCCAGAAATGATCCTTTGAGCTTGAGATCCAGCTGAATGAAAAAACGTGAGGGTATGGTTAAGCTCTAAAACTCGCGTTTGAGGGAGATAAAATTATAGAGGCTCGGGCATCTTTTTTCTTTATAGTAGGCATAACGCGTATGTGTTATGTAACACGTACGTGTTATACCTCGGTAAATCCCAAACCTAACAATTTAAAATTCGATTGTGTTATGTTTTTTTCAGGTTTTTTTCCACTTTTTGGCCCCCCAACTTCGTGCACTTACCCAGTGATATCTCAAATGAATGTGTTTCATTCTTGAATGAAATGTTGAGTTCTTTTCCAGAGAAATTGCACTTTGGCTATCACTATACAATCTACTATCCTATTGGTCCTTTCCCAACTCTTTGCTAGCCTTTATAGCTACAATATACTCAACCTCTATAATAAACACGGTCATAACCTTCTACAATCTCAAAATCTAGCTAACTATCATCCCACCTACTATGAATACATATCTATTGGTGATTCTCCTACCATCCAAATCACCAGCCATATCTGAATCAACATAGCCACATAAAGAAATATTTGACCCTCCATAACATAACTGCATGTTGGATGTCACTCTCAAACACCTGAGAATCTATTAGACTACTTTCTAATTCTCTTTACTTGGATTGGCCATAAATCTACTCACATCTCTCACTACCTACACAATGTCTGGTCTGGTACAAACCATAGCATACATAATACTTCCAACTGCTGAGGCATATGGAACTCGTGTCATGTACTCGACCTCCTCATGTGATGTAGGACACTAATCTTTTCTCAATTTGAAGTGTCCAGCCATAGGTGTACTTACATGTTTTTAATTCTGCATATTAAACATTTCCAACACCTTATTGATATAATGTTCCTAAGAAAAATACAACTTCTTGTTCTTCCTATTTATGTGAATTTACATGCCAAGGATTTTATTTGCAACTCCCAAATCCTACATTGCAAATGTATGAGCTAACTTTTCTTTAAGCTCGCCAATGTCCTGCATATTAGATCCTGTAATAAGCATATCATCCACATACAGTTTCAAAATAATAAAGCTTTTATTTTCAAGCTTCTTAAAATAAACACAATGGTTAGATTTACATCTCATATAATCATGCTCATGTGTGAAACTATCAAACCTCATATATCATTTTCTTGGGGCTTGTTTGATCCCATATAAGCTCTTTTTTAACCTGCACACAAGTTTCTCCTTACCTTTGAATTCATAACTAAGTGGTTTTTGCATACAAATATCTTCCTCCAAATCATCATGAACGAAATCCATCTTGACATCAAGTTGCTCTAAGTGAAAATCTTCTACTACAACTAAACTCAATACAGTACATATAGAAATCATTTTTACTACAAGGGAAAATATCTCACCAAAATCAATACCTGATTTCTATGTAAATCCTTTTACAACAAGCCTTACCTTGTACTTTTTCTATCCACCCTCTTCTAATTTGATCCTATAAACCCATTTGTTCTGCAATGTTCTCTTACATGCTGGAAACTTAACCAAATCCCATGTCTGATTTTGTTTCAAGGATTCCATCTCCTCATCCATGCCATGATCCCATTGCATGTGTGTTTCATCATGCATTGATTCTTCAAAACTCTTTGGTTTACCACTATCAATCAATAATAAATAAGATAAGGAAGGTGTAAATCTTTTTGGAGGTCTAATTAACCTTTGTGAACTTCTCATTGAGATTTGGGGTGTCAAAGACTTAAACTGCTCATTCTATAAATTTGTATCAATCTCAGACAATGACCGACGTCGGTCACCTATAGCTGACGTCAGTTTGGCTAACCAACATCGATCTCCTACCACTGATGTTGGTTCAGCTAACTGACGTCGGTTTGGCTCTTCTGCAACCGACGTTGATTCGGGTGACCAGTGTCAATCTGGTGTCAACCGATATAGGTTACTGCGTAGACCTGTAGGTGTCAATTTTAAATTAGAGAATGCATTTTCATTCACAAATTTTAAACTAGTTCATCTTTGGGTACCAAAATATGATCCTTGTACATTCTCTTTTCATTACATTGAATGTCACGACTCCTAACAATCTTAGAATCTTCTAAATCCCAAAAATGGAATCTTAAATCACTAGAGACATAATCAATAAAATTGTATCTCTTGGATTCAGCATCCAAATTCTTTCTATTTTCTTTATCAACATGCACAAAAGCTTCTGAATTAAATACTCTAACAAAAGAAAGATCTACCTCTTTTCCATTTCAAGATTATTCTGGTATTCCACCATCTAGTGCACTTACGTCATGTGTACTACTTCTACCCAAAACTACAATGGTAATCCAGCATGTATCCTCATGCTTCTTGCATGTTCCATGATTGTCTTGTTCATTCTTTCAGCAACACCATTCTACTTTGGTGTTCTAGGAACCGTTATTTCTCTACATATTCCATTCACTAAACAATAATCATTGAATACCTTGTTGCAGTACTCACCACCATTGTCAAATCTAAAGCATTTTAATTGTAATTTGATTCATTTTCCACAAGGAATTTCCATCCTTCAAAATTCTCAAAAACATCAGATGTACGTTTAATACAATAAACGCATACCTTTCTTGTGGCATCATCAATGAAAGTCATATAATGTTGGGATCCTTCATGAGAAGATGTCTAGGCTGGTCCCTAACACATCTAAGTGCACAAGCTCCAATTTTTTCTCTTTCTTTGTTTCCCCAACTTTGAGAAATATCACTCTCTTTTTCTTTCTAAATATACAATGCTCAAAGAAATAAATATCTACATCTTTCAAATCTAATAACTTACCCTTAGCCTTTAAGATTTGCATTCCTTTTTGACTCATATGGCCTAGATGATTATGCCACACGTTTGCATTTGAATTTGAAGTAGATAGCATAGAAAAGGAAACAGTAATACAGGTAGAGAAATACAATGTTCCTACCGTCTTGCCTCTTTCTACAACAAAAGATCTCTTGGTAACCTTCCAAGAGTCACCTGTGAATGTAACCATGCAACCAAATTCACCTAATTGTCCTGCAGAAATTAGATTTCTCCTAAGGCTTAGCACATACCTCACATATTTCAATATTCATATATTTATATTCTACAATTTTAGATGAACTTCCCCTTTACCAGTAATATTGTATGGTTCATCATCTCCTAAATAAACATGCCCAAAATTACCCTAGACATAATTTCTGAAATAACCCTTATTAGGGGTAACATGGAAAGAAGCTCTTGAATCTAAAACCCATGATTCAATTTTATTATCCAAGGAGAGAATAAGAGCATCTTGCATTACCTCAGAAGATGCAACATTTACCTCTTTACCTTTCTTCGGTACATTCTCTTTATTTTCCTTGAACCAGTAATCCTTCTTTGCATGTCCTTTCTTTCCACAATTCCAGCAGGTTATTCCTTTACCTCTGGATTTAGATCTGCCATTCTTAGACTTTGATTTCCCATTATTCTTAATCTTGGATCTCTCATTGTGCCTTCCCCTACTTTCTACATTCAAAACATTTCCAAATGATAATTCTCCTGTACTTTTCATACGTATTTCTTCATTCAGGATTATACTAACCACATCATCAAACTTTAAAATATTAGTAGCAGATGTTATATTACTAACAGCCATTACCAAGTTATCCCAACTATTTGGAAAAGAGCATAGAAATAAAAGTGCTTTCACTTCATCATCAAATGGAATATTCACCAATTTTAATTGATTTACAATAGAATGGAAATCATTCAAATGACTTGATGTAGATTCACCTTCTTGCATCTTAGAATTAAATAATTTCTTCATCAAATAGACTTTATTTGAAGCACTAGGTTTTTCATATAAATTATCTAAAGATTTCATTAACTCTACCATGGTTACTACTTCGGTAATATTTGAAGCCACAAATGCAGCCAGGCTCAATCTTATAGATTCCAGAGCCTTTCTGTCAATAATCTTCCATTATTCATCAGTCATATTTGTAGGTCTACCTTCTCGTCCAACGGTAAGTATAGATCATTCTGATACAGATAATCTTCCACCTGCATCTTCCATAATTGATAATTTTGGCTATCAAAATTTTCAACTTTATATTTACCATCTTCTACCATTGATGTAGTTCCCACTCAATCAGAAATCCCTCTGTGAGTAAATATGTCAACACACAAAAGCCTCAAACAAAAAAGCAATGATACTAGTTGCTGGGGTTAATCACACCAGTTATATAGACACATATTCAGATATAAGCATACAAGTAATAAATACATAAATAAACCAGAAGAAACAATACACAAGATAGAACGTCGTTCACCAAGTGTGGACTACATCCACCAAGAAACAGTCAATATATTATTCAAAGCTTCACAGAGGATATATAATGAAGATCTGCAATCTTCCATACCTCTCCTAGATGAATAGTACTTTTTTCTTACAATCTTCTCTGAGCTCTCTCCAAGAATTCCTTCTTGCAATTAATCTTATTATTTCTTCTAACCCTAGATTTCTTGCTTATATAACCATATACAATCTGAAGGCACCTTAGCTATGCAATTACAACCATTATATCACCTTTATATCAAATTGTATAGCTAATTACCATGACTTAAATAAAAGCAATCATGCATAGGTAACCAATGTCATTTTTTCCAAACTAATGTCGGTTAGTCTGCTAGGATATCGATGTCGGTCATCCAAATGATGTTAGTTATTGTGTAAACCTAAAAGTTGTAAATAAGTTATTTGTGAAGCAATTCAGCTCCACATCTCAACAAGTTTAGGTTTGAGGGTATAGGGTTTAGGGTTTAGGGCTCATTGTTCAGGGTTTAGGGCTCGTGGTTTAGGGTTTAGAGTTTAGGGCTAGAGGTTCATGGTTTCGAGTTTAGGGTTTAGTGTTTAGGAAAACTAAAGATTTTTTAAAATCCCTCTAGTCTACAGTAGTGATTACAAAGTGAAAACATCTCTTGATCTTCTAGACTACAAGGATTAGAAAACCTCATATATTTCCAGTGGGTCTCATGAGTGAGTTCATCTTTTGGAATATCAATGTTAGGACCATATTTCCTAGTATCGTGCCTAGAACCATTATTGAATCTGTTTGTACAACTACCTTGTTTATGAGAGGTGGGACGAGTAATTAAATGGATATGGCATCTACCTTGTGCTTTGCAATGAATATTACACATCTTTTCCAAACATGTTTCTCCCCACATATATTTGCGCTCTTGAATATCAATTTCTTCACACTCTGAAACAAATTTCACATTTCTCATATTTCCATGTAGGGTATTATGCAAGCTAGGATGACCCATTGGAAGCTAGAAAAAATAACCACATGCTCATATTCACATTCATGATTCACTTTGGTACATGTTCATATTCACAAGAACCTCTTCTTCCCTGAAAGTTCCTAGTTTGTCTCACTAACTCGCTAAGGATTATGCATACTCTTAAAACTTCACATTTCTTATGACAGATATGATTGTTGCCACATAGATGTTCAACATTGGAGTCCAAACTATCTCTATCAATATAAATGGAAGCCATGTAACAGTGTCTCCGGGTATCCAAGGATCGAGGACTACTGGGGTCTGTGGTAGGATTTGACATTCAAGAATCATCGAGTGTCTAAATCACAATGTCATTGCATCCAGAGAAACATTTTCAAACATTGGAGTAATGCATCTTGGAAAATAAATTTGAACCTCAGAAATCCTCTCAAATTTCTAGCTTACATGAGCATTAGACATATCAAGCTATGTTCTTCGAATGAAACCTTCATTCCTGACAGCTTGCAACTAAAATAATTGTTCAAAAGAACGTCAAAAATGATCAAATTTTCTTGGTATCCTAATCCATTAGACCCAGAAATACCACTGGACTTGTTATTCTTAATTTATAACACTCTTCGATCTCTAAATATTTCACAAGCTATAGAAAAAAAGGAGATAGTTGTATTGGGTAACATTTCTTTATACTGAATTGTTCTTGGATATCTGGCATTTCCCTCCTTCAAAATATCAACAGATGAAAGGCATCAAATTGTGATGACTCTCTTTGAATATTTTGCCTATGAAGCAGATGAACCCTTTTCAGTTGAATACTCTCTGTCAATACTAAAAAGAATGGGAAAGACATAGAACATTACAGTGAGTGAAATAGAATGGGTAAGACACATAACATTACATTCAGTGAAATATTCTTTGTCAATACTAATAAGAATAGGGTAGACATAGAACATTACAGTTGTATTGGGTAACATGTCTTTATGCAAGCTTCCCATAGGGAAGGGGTTGCTTAGAAAAGGGTTGTACCAAATTTTTCTTAGATATCTGGAATTTTCATCCTTCAAAATTGCTGTACCAATTTACACACAAGCATCAGGATGGCCTGGTAAACACTTGTGAGTTAATTTATCTCATCTTATAAGGATTCTTATAAGATAAATCCACTTATAATTGGGTTATAAAACTTAGGATTCTTCATGAGTCACACCATTACGGAGAATACTCTAATATCGTTGCGGTTATTAAACATTCAATATTTATATTTCCTACTTGTTTTCCTCATAGATCCTTACAGAGTTCCCAGAATCAGCCGAAGAATTCAATGTTCACAATTTGACTGCTCATTCTTTGCGCCTGAAAGCTCAGTGTTGAACATATTATCCCTTAATGATCAAAACTTTCCTAAATCTTCATAAACTATTTCTAACACCTTCAAAGCTTTTAAATACCACCTTTATATACTTAAGACCCTTTCATAACACTCATAGAGGATGCACACAAGCTCCAAAATGGCCAAAATTGGCCTTTTTACACTTGCTAATGAATTAGGGTTTAGGGTTTAAAGTTTAGGGTTTGGAGTTTAAGGATCACGATTTAGGGTTTAAAGTTTAGGGTTTGGGGTTTAAGGATCAAGGATTAGGGTTTATGGTTGAGGGTTCAATGTTCGGGGTTACCATTTTAGGGTTTAGGGTTTAGGGATCAATGTTCCAAGCTCAAGGTTTATGGTTTAGGGTCTAGGGATCATGACTCAATTTTTAGGGTTCAAGGTTTAGGTTTTAGGGTTTATGGTTTAAGTTTCATGGTTTACGGTTTATGGTTTAGGGCTCAAGGTTAAGGGTTTATGGTTTAGGGCTTAGGTTTAGGGTTCAATGTTTAGGGTTTGGGGTTTAAGGTTTAAGTTTAGGGCTTAGGATTAGGGTTGAGTGTTTAGGGTTTAGGCCTCAAGTTTCATGGTTCAAGGTTTAGGGTTTAGGGATCAAAGTTTGGGAATCAGGTTTTAGGTTTTAGTGTCTAGGATTTAGGCTTTAGGGTTTAGGTTTTATGATTTAGGGTTTAAGGTTTATAGTTCAGAATTTAGGGTTCAAGGTTTAGGGCTTAGGGCTTAGGGTTTAGGGTTTAGGGTTTAGGGATTAGGCCTCAAGGTTCAAGGTATAAGGTTTAAGGTTTAGGGCTTAGGGTTCAAGGATTAGGGTTTAGAGTTTAGGGTTTAGGGTTTAGGTTTCAAGGATTAGGATTTAAGGTTTGGGGTTTAAGGTTTAGGCCTCAAGGTTTAGGGTTTAGGGTTTAGGGTTTAGTGTTCATGATTTAGGGTTTATTGTTTAGGATTTAGGGTTTAGGGTTTATGACTCAATTTTTATGGTTTAGGGTTTAGGTTTTATGGTTTAGCACTTAGGGCTCATGTTTCAGGGTTTGGGGTTAAGGGCTTAGGGCTATGGGTTGAATAGGGATCCCAAATAACTCTACATCATTAGATCACCTAGCAACAAAGAAGGAAAATGAAGAAATTGAGGTTCTATTTGCATTATAATAGAATCATTGATCTATGTAGAGTGGTGGTTATAGAACCATCGCCTAACCTGGGTGGTGATCCTGTAACCGCCTCCCAGCCAGGGTGGCGGTCCTATGACCACCAGTCTGTGTTTGGCAGTGGTCCTGTCACTTTTGGACCAAAAATAAAATAGAGCGTGAATGGACATGAATTTGGAGTGTCCAACTTTGTCCCTTCCCTACTATGACCTTTCCCATTCTCCAGTACACGGGAGGACATGGGGAAGGCTATAAATACTTGGGGAGAACAGAGGAATGGATCATCGGAAGCAAGAGACTTCATGGGAGTAAAAGCAAGAGTTCTAAAGTGTTGGAATTGAGTTTGTAGAAGAAAGAGAGTGAGAACATAGCAGTCATGTAGTTGGGAGGAAGTGTGAGACATTGTCAATTTCCTTTCTCACTTATCGTAAAGTTTGTATCTCTTTATTTGAATTGGCCAATAGGATAAAAAGGGAAAAAAGAGTTGTTTTCCCTTCCTGGCCAGTTTTCCTCCTTTGGAAGTTTCCAAGATAAAAATCCTTGGCGTATGTGTGTGTGTTAATTCATTTATCTTTGCAAATTTCAGTTCTAAGGCATAAACAATTCAATCACTAGCTCAACTGACATTTTTTATTTGAAAGTATAACAACAGTATAATTGTGATTTTTTGAATTAATTCCAAAGTAGATAATTTGCAGATCATTTTTCTATCAGAGCTAACAAGTATCTAGGACTATTGTATTTGTTCTTTGATTTGTATGACAGTGACGAGATCTAAATGTGAAGAGGCTTTACCTTGTGATCCAGATATTTCTACAAGGAATTGGAAATAGAGAATTTGGGGACAAATGGAGGAAGAAAACTTAGTCAGTAGAATCAAGATGCTGGAGACCGTGATGGATAGGATATTTAGAAGACAAGAAGAACTTGCAGATTTGAAGAAGATGACTTTTGTTAAACAAGTCTCCATGGACTCAGTTGTTCGAGGCTTAGCTAAAAAAATTTGGCATAGGGAGGAGCCATGATGAGGAATAATATGGGGAAGAGCGTGAAGAAGATACTTCAAACGCAAGAGAGAGGGTAAAATCTGATCATGTTCCTTTTAAAGTTGAAACTAAAGTTGAAATTAAAATCTTTGAAGGAAAAGTAAATGCATAATTTATTGATAAATGGTTAAAATAATTGGAAATCTACTTTAGCATCCATAATGTCACTGAGGCACAGAGGATCACCTTTACACATCTCAAAATGGAGGGACACACTCTGATTTGGTAGGAAACCCTTCTAGCCACTTGTGAAAAAAAGAAACATCCTATTGTGAAATCTTGGAAAGAATTTAAAGAATTACTTAGAGCTAACTTCTATCCTATTCGCCACAATACTGACCAAATGATTAAATGGAAATATTTTAGATAAGGTAGTGGTCAAAGTGTATAGGACTATACTACAAAGTTTTAGAGGTAGACCATGTTCATGAACATGGACTTGGAGGATGAGGATATTCTGACTAAGTACTTGGGAGGACTTCACACTCACCTTCGAAGAAAATTCATATCCGCAAATCCCAAAGATCTCAATGAGGCATGTGTGTAGGCATACTATATAGATGATGAAAAGAAGCAAGGAGAAGCAAAGCCAAGGGAAAAGCAGTCGAAAAATCAGCAGAAGAAAGAACATGGGCAAACAAGTAACAAAGGTAAGTGGAAAGGAAAAGGTAAACAAGTTGCCACTACTTTAAATATTTGTAAAGATCCCAAGAATTTTTGTAAGAACTGTGATATAAATGGTAATACTGACGCTACATGTTGGAAGTTGCATCTAGAGTTACATCCAAAGAACCGATCTAAGGACTCAAAGAATTCCATGACAGCTGTAAAGATAAAAGGGGAGGTGGATATCGAAGATGACTCTGATGTAGATGAGAGGCTTGGATGCACGGCCACCAACATGGACAACCAGGAAGAAGAGATGAGTAGACTATTCCAGATCAAAATCCAGATCGAGAGAACTAAGGTAAATGCTTTGGTTGACACCGGTTCTAAGTCTAACTTGATTTTTTAAGTAGTTGTAAAGAAGCTTGGTCTTGAGACTTACGAGCATCCACACCCTTATCCTTTGGGTTGGGTGAAGAAATGTGTTGAAATTTAGGTAACAAAAATATGTAAGGTCAAGTTTGGGATAAATTCCTAGTATATTGATTTATTGGAGGTTGATGTTATTCAATTTGATGCATTCGATGTTTTTTCGAGAGTCCTTACTTGTATATCAGGGATGCTATATTCATGAGAAGGGAGAACCGATACATATTGGTCAAGGATGGGATCAGCTACAACATTCAGGTACACTAGCGTAAAACACGAGCTACTATGGTGAGTGTTAACCAAGCAAAATGAATTATTCAGGAAAATCATAATTTGTTTTGTTTGATTTTGTTAAGGATAAACAAGATGGGGTAGAAGTTTCAGATATTTCTAACCAGGGAAAACAGGATTTGGATAGTATTATTCAGTCTTTTATGGAATTTTTTCAGGTTCCCAGTACGTTACCACTAAAACAAGAAGTAGAGAATGAGATTCAATTGTTGCCAGATTCCCCTCTACCGAACATCGAGTTGTATAAGAAATCCTTGTTGGAGAGTACTGAAGTAAAGAAACAACTCCAGGAACTGCTATACCAGGGTGTGATATATCCGAGCACCTCACTATGTGGTTCACCTATTGTGATGGTGCCAAAGAAGGATGGTTCTTGGAGAATGTGCATCAACTACCTCACCTTGAACAAGATCACCATAAAGAACAAATATCCACTTCCCCGCATAGATGATATCTTGGACTAGCTTCAGCATGTCAAATTCTTCATGAAGTTGGATCACAATTCAAGTTATCACCAAGTCAGAATGAAGGAGGAGGATATATGGAAGACTTCCTTAAAGACAAAACAGGGTTTGTATGAGTGGTTAGTACTTATATTTTGTTTATGTAATGCACCCGCTACATTTATGAGATTGATGAATGATGTATTGTAGGATTTCATAGATTCGTGTGTCATTATTTATCTGAATGATATCTTGATTTTTAGTGTCACATGGGAGGCACATCTAACTCATTTACAGCAAGTCTTGCAAGTTCTCAAGGAGAAACAACTGCTTTGCAATATGAAGAAATGTGAATTTTTCCAAACAGTCACTTGTCTATCTTGGGCACATGGTTAGAGGAGGAGAGCTATGAGTGGATCAGAACAATATGGAAGCCATCACCAACTATCCAACACCAACAAGAGCCACCAAGACTAGGAGTTTTGTGGGAGCAGTACATTACATGTGGAAGTTCATTTCGGGCTTCTTCATGATCTCAACACCTCTACACACAGTGGTAACAAAGAGTAATGGTTTTGACTGGAGTAAGGAAAAATATAAATCCTTTGAGTTATTGAAATACAATATTAGTCATGTGCTAATACTTTCTCTTCCTAATTTTCAGCAACCCTTTGAAGTAGAGACATATGCCAGTGATTATGTTATGGGCACAGTGTTTCTTTAGGGAGGTAAACCAATATGCTATCATTCTAAAACTTTTACTTCAAAGATTAAAGGATATCTAGTGTATGATAAGGAAATGTATGCACTAGTTCAGGAAATTAAAAAATGGAAGCATTATTTGTTGGGTAAAGAAACTATTATGGACATAGACCACAAACCTCTCTAGTATTTGCAAGCACGGTCTAAATTGCAACAGGAAAGGCTCTAAAAATGGATGGTATTCCTTCAGTAGTTCCATCTAGTGATCAAATACAAGAATGGTAGTACAAACTTGGTGGAAAAAATGTTGTCTAGGCCGCGTACACAGGAGAAAATACCCTTCTTGGTCACTATCTCTTAGATCGAGCCCTTCACAAAGGAATCTTGCGGAGAGGCATATGCCCAGGACAGAGACTTTGGGGTGACATTTTAGTAGTTGTAGTCCCAAGGGGCTGAAAGGATGGGGATTGAAGATTGTTATCTCAAGGAACGGTTGCTCTACCGATGGGGGAAGCTTTGTGTACCTAAAGAAGAAAGACTTTTGTTAATGAGGGAAGCACATACCTCGAAAGTAGTGGGACATTTCAGTGTTGGTAAGACCCTAGCCGATTTACAAGGGTACCTGTATTGGCCTAATATGCAAGAATAAGTATCAAAATTTATATGTGGATGTAAACTTTGTTGTACCAGCAAGCCTAAGACTAGGAAGGAGGGTTTTTACATTCCTTTTTCAGTACCTACTCGTCCATGGGAGGAATTTTCTATGGACTTTGTAGGAGGATTACTTATGTCTAAACATTGCCATGACTTTCTCTATGTTGTTGTTGATAGATTTAGTAAGATGTGTATTCTTCTGGCATGTAAAAAGACAGTAAAAGCACATGAGTTAGCAGATATTTTCTTTGCTAATGTGTGGGTGCATTTTGGCTTGCCAAAGTCTATTTTTTCTGACAAAGATTTCAGGTTCTTGGGGAATTTTTGGACTACTTTGTGGGACAATATGGATACCATGTTATAGAGGAGCACGGCTTTCCATCCACAAATAGATGAACAGAAAAAGTTGGTGAATAGGAATTTTGTACAGTTGATCAGAGGGTATAATATAAAATACCCAAGGACTTGGGATGAGTCCTCAGCCTATAATCAACATTCCTACAACCAAGTACACACATCCACTATCAAGTCACCATTTGAAGCATACTTGGGATATCTACCTACAAATCCACTAGACATATCAATTGGGAAGAAGGATGAGGAGGAGACATGAGACACAGAGGTGACTAAAGTAAACAAATTCATTGAGAGGAACTAGAAAATCCATCTCAAAGTTAAAGAAAAGTTAGAGAAATCTCAAGCCAAGTATAATGTTAGACATGATCAGCATAAGAGAGCATACGCTTCATGTTGGAGATAAATTTTGGCTTTACTTGAGCAAGGAGAGACTACGAGGTCAAGCATGAAAGCTCAAGCCACTACGATATGGATCCTTGACCATATTGGAGCAAGTTGGAGAAAATTCCTTTTGACTTGATTTTTTGTCATTTATGAGGATGTACTCAGTACTAAACTGTGAGAAATTAAAACCTATATGAGCCATCCATGCTAGATGAAAATGAAGGATTATAGTTACTACCTTCCATTGAGGATTACATCTTGGACTCATGAGGTGAATTGGAGGAGGATGTAATGTTGCAACAGAAGGTCAGAGAGACTAGGAGAGTTCTACAGGAGTCTTGGCAGGTTGGACTAAAAGGAGAGACACCAAGGTAGGTCCATTGGTACTCGAAGGAGCAAGTAAGGGAACTATTTCCTCATCTACTCCCCCACTAAGATTTTGTGGGACCAAAATCCTTCTAAGCATGGGAGGTTTGATCTATATGCATCCAAAATAACTCTACTTCATCATATTAGCCAAAAACAAAGAAGGAAAATGAAGAAACGGAGGTTCTATTTGCATTATAACAGAACCATCGCTCTGCAAAGTGGTGGATCGACGATCCTGTAACTTCTGTCCATCTAGGTCGGCAGTCCTGTGACCACCATTCTACATTAGATAGCGATCCTATCACTTTTGGACATAAAATAAAATGGAGAGTGAATGGACACAAATTTGGAGCACCTGACTTTTTCCCTTCCCTACCATGACCTTTCCCATTCTCTAGTGCACAAGAGGACATGGGGAAGGTTTTAAATACTTGGAGATAACAAAGGAATGGATCATCGGAAGAAAGAGACTTCATGGGAGTAAGTGCAAGAGTTTTAAAGTGCTGGAATTGAGTTTGTATAAGAAAGAGTTTGAGAACAGAGTAGTCAAGTATTTGGGAGGAAGTGTGAGACATTGTCAATTTCCTTTCTCACTTATTGTAAAGTTTGTATCTCTTTATTTGAATTGGCCAATAAGATAAAAAGAGAAGAAATATTTTTTTTAACTTCTCGACTTGTTTTTCTCCTTTAGAGGTTTCCAGGATAAAAATCATTGGCATATGTGTGTGTGTGTGTGTGTGTGTGTGTGTGTGTGTTAATTCATTTATCTTTACAAATTTCAGTTCTAAGGCATAAACAATTCAATCACTAGCTCAACTAGCATTTTCTTTTTGAAAGTAAAATAACAGTATAATTGTGATTTTGTGAATGAATTCCAAAGTAGATAGTTTATATATCATTAAGGTTTAGGGTTAACAACTCAGGGTTTAGGGTTTATTATTTAAGGATCATGGTTGAGGGTTTAGATTTTAGGGTTTAGGGCTCATGGTTTAGGATTCACTATTTAGGGTTTAGTGCTCATGGTTAAGGTTTGATGGTTTAGGGTTTAGGGTTCAAGGTTTAACTTTATGGTTTAGGGTTTAGGGTTTAAATTTCGTGTTAAAAATTTTGTCACTCAAAAACAAAATCCATGGTGTTAGGAAGGTGTTTTCAACTCACAAAATTTGGCCCCATCCTCATGAGATCCTTACTTATAGCAAACAATAGTATATTTATGATAGTACCCATTCCCATAGGTGCTTATCAATTTTTACAAATATTAACCTATCACCATGTGGTGATCATCTCTCTAGTGCTTACAAATTTAGTGCCATTTTTGTTTGGAACCGAAAGGGGTAACTACACTATCTTTAAATACTTCATGAAACCTTCAAGTCTTAGATAAAAAAGGATATTACCAACATGTATAGGATTCACATATCTTTCTAGTGCTTTTTTTTTTCCTCCTAACTCCTTACGGAGCTCCCAAAATCATCCGAAGAAGTCAAATTTCATCATAAGAGTGTTTGTTCCCTACACCTAGAAAACCCGTTGTTGAGAAGATTGTCCTTGAATGAGTAAAACTTTCCTAAATCTATCTCAACACTCCTACAAATATAAATAACCAATCAAAAAATATCCAAGACCTAAACAATGTCTATATTCTTTTACAAAACAGATATCGATTGTATAATTTAAACCCTAACAGCTTGAAGGCTGAATGCTGAAATCCTGAAAAAATATTTATGTATTGACTAGAGTAGAATATGAAAAACTATCTTCTAAATTGTGATAGATGGAGTTGTGAGACTAGTTCCATAAGGTGCAGAGTGACCCTAACATATTATATTTACTAAAAGAAATAATAATAAAAGAAAAAATTATACTTAAACATTTATTTTTGTAAATGGAAGCATGCCACAAACACATATACCACATAACACATAGGAACGCGAGCGCGTTATAGCGCAAGCACGATATAATGCACAAGCATTATAGCGTGAGCACGTTTTACCTTCTATGGGTTAGGGAATCTCAATCCATAGGCTTGGAGTTTCCTTGGATATCCTACCCTATGGTTTGGATTGTGTAATCCATGATTTACAAAAAAAACAACAAAATGTCACATGTACAGCCCGATAAAAAATGTGTTATAACATAATATTCCAAAAAACTTATACTACGACATCAATCTCGATTTTACCTTAGTGATGATATGCTTCTTTGTAAAATACGATTAATTTAAGGCTTTCATCCATAATTTCTTTTACTAGTGCCTTCTTTTCTTGCGAAAACCTATGCATATGTTTTGGTGCACAATTTATGATTTTTTCATCTAAATTTAAAAAAATCCTCTTCAAAACTCCATTCTACACACATTAAAAAACTAACTTTTTTTCTCAAAGTTATGGGGGTGTGCACACCAATATTTCATTTTTAGAGATATGTGCACTTTGAAAATTAATAAAAAAATTAAAATTATGAAAAATTAGTGGGACCTCGTACATGGAATTACCTAAATTTCTAGCAAATGGATTTGAAAAATAATTTATAAAACTCATAAAATGGGGGGGCACACACATAATAGGTTCTTATCTTTTTTACACAAAAATAGACATACTTTGTGTGCGGACCACATTTGACCCTCTTAATCTCCAGCATTTTTCGAAGAAAAAAATAGTAGTTTAGAAACTAGATTTAGAGCTCTACGGTACTTGTTCTTATCACTTTGTCAAATTTTGAGCATATGCATGCCGAATTATTCGATGAAGTTCAGGTTTCACTGATTTCAGGAAAAATGTGTTCCTTTTTTACTCCCTTTTGGTCCCCCATTTCCATGCGCTTACCCATGGAATTGTTTTTCATTTGCTATTATTTTAATTTTTCTATTAATTCCTTTTTGCTGTGTTTTTTAGTGTTTATTGCTTTCTTCATAGGCTTTGTTATTTTTTTATTTTTAGGGTTTGTTTGTTTTTCTAGTTTTTTTAGGGTTTGTTTTTTTGGTTAGGGTTTGTTGTTTTTTGGGCTACAGTTTAATGTTTTTATTTCTACAATTGGATTTTTTGTGTTATAATTTGGATTGTTTCTATAACATAAATATCTATATTCTATGGAAAAAAATTGCAATAAAAATCATGTACATACCCAAATCCAGTTAGTGTTTCCTTTTATGGATTGTGAAATTTGTCTTAGAGTGTGTTTCCAAAGTAACTAGAAGCTTATGCTTTGGTTTCTAAGAATGTAAAATCAAGGATCTTTGTCAAAATAATTACTAAAATATTAGTTTTATGGAACATGCATGGAAACTCTCAATAACCATTTTCTTTATTTCTCGAATATGCAGGGTTTGTTGGTTTCAACTAAAAAAAATTGGAGTACAAGAATCACTAGTCTTATTTGTTGTTATTTTGACTTCATAGCCCTTACTTGTTGAAGTACTATGTATTTTACTATTAACAAACACTTACCATGAAAAGATATCTTAGGAGTTTTATCTATTCTCCAAATTTGTTTCCCACACAAATTTTCAATTAAATTGAACTCTTCCAATTCGTTCATTTTTTGGAAAGTTGTGTACTCTTGATGTTGATCGGAGTTTCTTGCTTCATGTCCAGATTAGTGTACAAGAAAACAATAAACACAAAACAACGTTGAATATGCAAGGTCTTAGTACCTTAGAGATGGTGATGATTGATATGGGCGCAAAGTAGATGATGAGCTCCTCGTAGCGATCTCAGAAAACCTGCAACTCAAAGACACTAAAGGAAACTACTTTATATTTTTTATACGGGGTTTCCTGAAAAATCATATCTGAGAAGCGTTAAATTCCTTAGTGGATGTCAACCCCCGTGTGATAAAGAATAATGATAAAATATAAGACAAACAGATAACATGCAAGCTGATGAACAAAGGAATCTGACGTCGGTGATATGCAAATGGTGCTACTGATCTGATCTAAACATAACATGCAACATGAACCACACTACGTGAACTAACAAATCATGAGCTAAGTACTGTGGGGATTACAGTGTCATTACAAGGACATCATCAGGATATTATGATAAACAAGAAGCTTAAAATTCAAAACAACATTTTCCCAAATTTTCCAACTTATTCTTCCGAGGGGGGAAGGCCCATATTTATAGTCTAGATGTGAGGTTATACTGTGGGTTATTAGGGAATCAGTGTTGGGTAAAGTAACCATGATTAAAAGAGGTGATGTGATTCACCGGGGCTCACAATTTGACTTATGAGGTTAAAAAATAAGGATGTGATATGGAGTGGGGAGTATGATTGACATAGTTAGGTGAAATAATAGATTCCATTTTTGAAATTAATAGGGGGATGTCGGATGGGTGTATTATTGCCCATGGATTCAATAATTTTGAGATATGTGATATAATGCCAAATTTTAATTATTATATGGGTTTATATTGAGCCCAATAATTAATTAAAATTTAGGTGAGTAAAATGGATGGAATTCATTCAAATTTGGGAAAAATAAAAGCAAGAGGGAAAGTTGAATGAATGTGATATAACGGAGGGGCATTATACCAAAAATTGGTGTCTACATTTGCCCCTTTTATTGAGTGGTTTGCGATAGCACACCATGAGACAAACAAAAAGGGTTAGATGAAATATGTATCTGTAAAATGGATGGGGATGAATAAAAACATGACCAAAGGAAAGATGCCCCAAGTGAAAAAGGATCGCAATGAAAATGAAAAATATGGTAGTGACTCCAATATCACATCGATAGAGGACAATTGCGGTCTCAACGGAGACAGGCGACAACGTTCTACGGACCAGTGAGTAGGTGAAGACCACTGTAGTATGGATGTAAACTGTGATGACCAATGGGTCATAGGAAAACATCAAAATATGTGCAACCAAATGTGAAAGGTATGCAAAATCCTTTATCTACAAGGAATCGAACAAAAAATTATGCGTTCGCAAAAGGGAAGAGGATGAAAATAATGATGCCCTAGCACAAGGCATGAGAAGGAAAAAAAGTGAGTTATATGCATCGATAAGTACGAGGAAAAGGTGCCCCATCATAGGACACAAATGACATAATGGGAGATGGATGTTGAAATAAAATTTCCCAGGGGAAACGAGTATGGCCACGAATGTGGATATGAAGAAGAAATCAGATAAAATGCCCCAAGAGGGCGTTAAATAGGATGTTGAATACATGTTTCTTAAGAAAGGTTTGCAGTTGAAGACAAATGAATAATGGGGCGAATAAAAAGGAAAGAAGCCCCACTTCTTTGACAAATATGAAAAGGAGTCAAGCTAATTTTGTGAAAAAGTAGAACAAACATTTTTGGAAGAGAAGAAGATCAAATAGGTGATGGTCGTTATGGTATCCTCCAAGACAAAAAATTTGAAGGAATATGGGAGGAGGGATGTACATGATATATGATATAGATAAGAGGAATAGGACATTGACTAGAGTAGAGAGAATGTGGTGGAGGAGGAAAAAACATGAAAAAGGATAAAGGGGGTGAGGTGTAATAGGATGGGGAAACCATCGTCTATAGATGATGAGGAGTGTGAACTATGCTTGATTGTGATGGAAAGAAGAGGAAGAGAATAATAGAGAAGGAAAATAAGAGAGGTGAGAAGATAGATGAAAGCACAAAAGAGAGAGAATGATAGTTGATATGAAGGTAGTGAGAAAATATAAGGGGGGAAGAAATAGAGAAGGCATGATGGGCCTGGAGAAAAATAAAATAGAGAAAAAGAATAGGAGAAGAAGAGAAGGAGGAAGAAAAAACAAGAAGATGATGAGATGATAAAAGAAAGGAGATTAAATGAGATAGTGAACGTACATAGATGTGCCATAGTAAAGAAGTAGCAGACATAATAAAGAGGAGGGATGGTGAGAGAAATAAATTATGAAGGACAAAGAAGAATAAGACAAGAAAATGATAGAAGAGAGGATGAAAGGGAGATGGAGATCAAAAACAAGGGGAGAGAAAGAATGGATCATGAAAGAGATGACAGAGCTGAGAAAACGAATAGGTGAAGAATATGAAACATAATGCATGGAAATGGTGGGATGATAAAAAAATATAGGAGGTTTGGTAATGGGGAAGTGGAAATAAGAGGGAAAGAAGAGATGATAGAGCCGAAACAGGAAGGGAATTGAACCAAATTGTTAGGAGTAAGACCCAGGTAAAGTTGGTGAGATAGGTTATCAATGGAGAAGTAAAACGAAAGTGTGAGGAGAAGAGGGGATGAAGATGATACATAGGAAGTGAAAGAAAACTGGGAGTAGAAAGGAGGAGAGGACAATATAGAAAATGATGCAAAGGGGAGGAAACCAAAATGGGAGTTAAGAAGTGAAGTGTGAGCATTATAATACATGCAAAGAGACGCTAGAGGGGAGGAATGACACAGATTTCCAAAGATGTAGAATTGACAATGAGAAAATAGGGAGAGGGTGTATGATGAAGACAGTATAGATATTGAAGAAGTCGAAGGGAAGATGGAAAGGCAATGCTAGCGGGTGGATGTTAGGAGAAATATTCCAATAATGATCAGAGGGCACAAAAGAAAAAAGGAAGGAAGAGAAAATGGAGGACATAAAAAGGAGTGAACAAGAATGTGTAGAATGGGGATAAATGAAATTTAGGATAAGCCACGGATAATTATTAGTGCGAAAATGGAAGATGATGATGAAATAATGTTAGGAGATGAACAATGAAAATGACAGGTAAGTATGGGAGTAGATATGTGGGATAACTCTAGAAAATAGAGTGGAAAGAGTAAATAAAAGAGGGATGATGATTGGTGTGGAGATGACGATGAGGAGAGGATGTGATGGATGAGGATGTGGATGAATATGAAGGAACAAGACATAGTAAGAAATGGTATGAAGTGGTTAAGTTAGATTTCCAAATGAGGGATGATGGGGATGATATGTGAGAAAGTCTGAGATATTTTGTGTGAGGAAGAAAGAGGAGGGAAGAGGATGTGTTTATGGGGAATGAAGATAAAATGTGGACAGTGGGAATGTGGAGTGAAGGGGAAAGGTAAGGAGACAAATATTTCCTAAGAGATTCTTAAGTAAGATCGTCATGTCGTAGGAATGATTAAGTAGGATAGCCAAGCTGAAGAAGAAGAAGAATGATGAAGAGAAGAAGATAGTTGAAACTATTGATGGTAAGATTGTATGACAAAGTGGAGTGAATGGGAACCCTCATGTATGTTTTTCATATTGTGAAAGTGCGTAAGTAAAGTGATCGAGGAGAAAATGGATATTAAGACGATAATAATAAAAAAAGGAAACAAAGGAGTGTAACATAAGTGGATGGAGAAATGTATGCGGTGTAGGATGGAGAGTGTGAGGGGAATCCTTAATTAGGATGCCCACGTGGTGGGAGTGATTATGTAAGAGTGTCAAGTGAAAAAGGAGGAGCAAGAAGACCTATTTAGTGATGATTATCATTCAACAGAATAGAAAATGGTGGAAGAGTTTCTACAGCATTAGGATCTTAGGAAAGAGATATATTGCAATTAAGAATCCTTCTCAAAATGGGTGGTTAAGTAAGATTGTCAAGCCGAAATAAGAATGAAAGGGAAATAGAATGATAAAATATATGTCAGTCAAAGGATACTAATAGAAAAACATAAAAATAATTATCCGTGTGAAGGACGAGTGAAGGGTCGAAGAAAAAATGGAGAAGGACGAAGTGGGTGAGAATAGTAGCAGAGAATGAGATGGGGTGAATGTTAGGAGAAAATTGGGTTGTCAAAGGAGACTGGGAGGAAGGAATTGTCAACATATGCAATCACAAATGAGACCTTGTCCAGAATGACAATTCTACTTTGAGTGGGACTTTAGTGTTGCATGGGGAGTTAAGTAGACGTGCCAAGCTGGGGATGAAAAGCCTGGAATGATGAAGAAGATGATATCGGTGCTAGGTGATAGATAGGAATAAGAGCGATGAGAAGGGTAATGGGTGGATGATTGGAGAGAAGAGAAGGACGATGCGAGAGGATGGATGGAGAAATGTCACATTGGCCACAGTGGCGGATGAGGAGTTGATGGATAATGAATACTACTTGAGAGATATTCTCAAGTAGAATTCACAAACCGCAACAGAGATCAAGTAGAATTCCCAAACCGAATAGTGTATCAAAGAGATTTTTTAGAAATAGTAATAGATTTTATGTTTTTATGGATGACGCTAATAGGATACATCCTTAGGATTAAATATGTGGATGCAGATTTATGATTTGAAATTTGATTTCGAAGAATGCAATTATGATAAGAGATGACTTTGAGGAGATGAGTGTCACATGACCATAACAAGGGGCATGCAAGAAATCCATGCTTCTAAGTGGATAGGAGGTAATCAAAGATAATGTACCACTCAAGGCATTGCATTTGCATCCAATAGCAAGTTTTAACACATAACCAATGATATTTAGTTATACCAAAAGACCATGAGGGAAATATGGATGAAAGATTCTCATAAACCTAGTATTGAAATGGCTAGGGATTTGAGACGTAACTTGTATGCGGGAAGAACGTTCTCCAAATGTGGTGTTGCTTAAGCCTATGCCCCAGCTCTGGGAAAGGGAAAGAACAATAATAGAAGAAAGTTGATCAATGTGGGAAGCTTTCTAGGAATGTTGATAAAAAGAAGGTTGATCAAAGTGGGAAGTCTTCTGAATGCCATAACAAAAGAGTATCCATCCTTCGAGAGTATGGTCTACTATATACATGATATGGATGGCAAGAATAAAATACATGATAGCCATCCTTTAAGGGATCAGACTATTTCTTATGGTGTTTCTTTTGACTTTGATTTGCATGATTTTCTTTTTATTTTTGTATGAACAGTTGTCCTTCGAGGGATCAGTCTGTTTTTGGCTAACTTTGATTTCTTTTTGCATACATGAATTTTAGCTTTATATGGGGGAGATCTGGAAATAGTTAAGTATACCACTTAGGAGGGGATGATGAATATACAAGAGACACCCTTGTACCCTTTACATTATTGTCATAAGAAAATGAGAGGGTGATGGATGTAATGATTATGGGGTTCTCACCAAATGGGAGAACTTATCCATAATGACTATGTTATGAGTAGAGCAGTGGTACTCATATTCAAGGTCATATCAAAGCAGTGATGGTAGACCACATAATTCATATCATTACAATGATAGGCGGAAGGGGATAATGGTGGAGACATGATCTAAAGATAGGACTATGCTCATAATTGTATGTACTAACAATAGAATGGTCATAAGTGCAATGCATTAAGGGGTTTGATCTCTGGTTTACCATCAAGGTAAGATAAATGATAAGCCCCAGACCCATACTTATGTGTAATAATATATGGTCCAATCCATTTGGGAGCAAATTTTCCCTGTTGGCTCATTTCTGAGGTAGTGACATTCTGATTTTCCTTTAAAACAAGGCCACCTATTTTTAAATTGCACTCTTTGATGTGTTTGTTATAAGAACATAGGATACTCTCTTGATAAACATGATGGTTCTCAAGAGTGAGAAGGCGATGCTCATCTAATAACTCAAGTTGTATTAGACGTTCCTGGCAATAATCTTCATCAGAAATGAATTCACGAAGAGACACACGTAAAGATGGAATTTGAACTTCAAGGGGAAGAAGGGCCTCAGAGCCATACAAAAGAGAAAATGGAGTAGCCCCTGTGGAAGTGTGAATGTTATTGTGATAGGACCACAAAGCAAAGGGAAGTTGGTGACTTCAGTTTCAACATGTTTGTTTGATAGTCTTGGCCAAGATATTTCGAAGAGTTTTATTAGTGGCCTCATCTTGGCCGTTATCTTAAGGATAATACGGGGAAGAAAAGTTAAGTTGGATCTTAAATGCATCACTAATTTTTTTAAGATCCTTATTTTTGAAGGACTTTTTATTGTCCATAATAAGTTTATGTGGAACACCAAAGCGGCAGCTGATGTGTTGATGTATAAAATTAATGATTATGAGTGGGATTGCTTCCACCCATTTAGTGAAATATTTGGTAGCATTGATGATAGAATGATGTTGTTGTGATGAATAGGGATTTATTAGACCAATAAGATCAAGGCCCCATTGTGAAAATGGTCATAGGTCTTGGGTAGGTTGTAAAGCTTGGCTAGGAACACAGATAAGATTAGAGTGTTGTTGACATCTTACACACTTCTTGACATACTCACAACAATCGTGGTTAAGAGAAGGCCAATAATAGCTGAGGTGAAGAACCCGTTTGGAAACAAATAACCCACTAAATTTCCCACCACAGATACCATCGTGGACTTCTTGGATAGCTTCAGAGGCTTCATGGTTTTTAAGGCACAGGAGAAGGATACCATCAAACCCACGCTTATAAAGAATACCACCAAGGATCACATAACGAGTATCACGTTGGATAAAATACCGCCTAGCATTTTTAGAAATGTCAATGAGTGAAGTCCCCTAGTGACAAGCAATTTTTATGGATGTTATATTCAAGGGCAAGGGAAGGTTGTTCCCCCAATGAATTAAATGTGAAGGAGTTAGGATGTCAAAAGAGTTTAGATGATATTGTTTTAGATTTGGATGAGATAAATGGTTGGAGACCACAAGTGTGCTTGGCAAGGTAAGTGGTATTGATGGAAAATGGAGGACCTTCCTTAGGAGGAATTTCGTGTGCATGAGGGATGTTAAGGGATGATGTGGATGAAGGAATCGTGGGAAACTTGACAGATGGGATATGAATTGGATTAAATATAGATGGAGAAGGATATTTCTCCTGAATGAGAAAATCATATTTCTTAATAAGGTTGTGGAAAATCGTTCAAAACACCTTACAATGTTTGGTCCCACTGATATCCACACATATCCCTACATCCCTCACACCTATTCCTTCACCCACATCTTCATCAAACACACCTATTACTACATCTAGATCACTCCTCTCTAAAACCATCCCAACAAAACTCAGTTCTACTACATGCACCTTTACAACCCCACCTTTGACATCAACCCCATTAGCAAACATATTGTTCTTACCCCTCAAAAAATTTATGAAACAACTAGTCCCACCTACTTCTACACCAGAAAATACTCTTGCATTTGTTACATTACCCATAATGTCTACTCCATTAGTTATCACATCACCCACATCTCTAAATATTCCAAATATGCCAACATCCCTATCTATCCCACCTACCCCTATATCTATCATATCAACAAATCCACCTATCCCTACCTTGACATTTGTACCTATATCCTCACCCATGGCCACATCACTCAATCTACCCCAATACTCTTTACCTAATTTGTCTATCACAACGAACAAATATTCTCAATCTGCAACACTATCAAAGATACCCTTTGAAACATCTATTGAACAAACATCTCCACCTAAATAAAATAAAGATGGTTTGCATTCTCGAAAATTAAATCTTTCCTTTCTAAAACCTAAACAATCTACATCTCACATAGACCTCATTAATCGCATCATACAAACAACTATTTCTCCATTAACAACCTCATCTTGTTTTAGGACATTTTCTCCATTAATAACCACACCACCACTGTCAGATCCTCTAGTTGAGATTATTATCATCCCTACTAGGAGTAAATATTCTTGGGTGAAGTCTACATCTCATGGAAAACATCCCCGACAGTCCCATGTGCATCCTCAAAAACATTCATATTTTCCCTCTCCTCAACAATCCAATGCCACAACATCTATTTTAGGATCAGTCACTCCATCTACGACATCTCGCAACAATAAATTTATAGCCAAACAATCCAATTCAATTTGTCATCTAAGACATATCATCTACCTATCCAATGTACATCCTCACCTAAATCCGAATCCAAACAATACAATCCTTCCACCAAATTTGATTTTTCTCCCAAAACACATAATTTACCCATCCAATCTACATCCACTTTTTCTCCTAACTCCAAGCTAAGATATCCTATCGAAATCCACAAGATTTACCTTCCTAGTGACACTTCAATGGGGTCTTACGCAGATATCCTTTGACATTTAACTCGAATATATGCCATCACACTTCCTCTCATTAAATCTTTTAATCCCTATGGTCCAAAGTCATCATGGTTCAATCCTAATTACAATTGCGCTTATCATCGTACCCCGGGCCATGACATTGAACATTGTAATGTATTTCGGATGATCATCCACAACCTTATTAAGAAAGATGATTTTCTCATTCAGGAGAAATATCCTTCTCCATCTACATTTAATCCAATTCATATCCCATACGTTGAGTTTCCCACGATTCCTTCATCCACGTCATCCCTTAACATCCCTCATGCACACGACATTCCTCCTAATAAAGGTCCTCCATTGTCCATCAGTACTACTTATCTTTCCAAACACACTTGTCGTCTTCAACCATTTATCTCATCCAAATCTAAAATAATCTCATCTAAACTCTTTCGACATCCTAACTCCTTCACATTTAATTCATTGGGGGAACAGCCTTCCCTCGCCCTTGAATATAACATCCATACAACTCCCTTGTCACTAGGGGACTTCGCTTATTGATATTTTATTTTACCTTCTTCACATTCATCCAATCTAAACTAATTCTATCCCAATCCTCATCTCATTCTAAGTCCACCGTTGTGGCCATTTTTTTCCTTCTGTGCGGAACCGTTTTTGTTATTTGTTTACCAAATTCCACCATTGTGGCCATATTTTTGTCTCTTTTGGGGCACCATCTATTTCATCAAATCCACATTTGTGGCCATTTTTTCCCTGCCATATTTGTGTATCTCTCGGGGCATAATTTATTTTCATCCAAATTCGTCGTCGCAGTCATATTTTTGTTTCCTTAAGGACATAGTTTTATTTCCTTCGTGTATATCATCTCATCTTGTTGCAACTTAATGTAATCCCTTTCTTGATAGTAAACCAGAAACATAACCTCTTAATGCATTGCACTTGCGAGCAGTCTACTATTAGAAAATCTACTAATGAGCACTTAGTTATATCCTTAGATCATTCCTCCATCCTTAGCCCCTTCCATTTGTCATTGTAATGATATTAATTATGTGGTCTTCTTCACTACTTTGATATGACCCCATAACCATTACATCCATCACCTTCTTGTTCTCTTATTGCAGCCATGCAAAGGGTCCAAGGGTGTCTCTTATACATTCATTATCCCCTCCTAAGTGGTCTACTTTGCTATTCCCATCTCTCCCCCATGTAAAGTGAAAATTCATGTATGCAAAAGGAAAAATCAAAGTTATCAAAAATACACCAATCCCTCAAAGGATAGTTGTTGATGCAAAAAAAAACTAAAAGGAAAAGCATACAAATCAAAATCAAAGCAAAATCGAAAGAAATAGAATGGTCCCTTAAAGGATGGCTATCATATTATTCTTTTCATCCATATTATGTATATAGTAGACCATACCCTCGAAGGATGGCTACTCTTTTGTTATGGCATTTGGAAGGTTTCCCGCATTGATCAACCTTCCTTTTATCAACATTTTCAGAAAGCATCTCGCATTGATCAAATTTCTTCTATTATTCTTTCCCTTTCCTAGAGCTGAGGCATAGACTTAAGGAACACCATCTATGGAGATCCTTCTTCCCGTGTACAAGTTACATCTCCAATCCCTTTGTCATGTCAACATTAGGATTACAAGCATCTTTCATCCATATTTCCCTCACTATCTTTTGGTATAACTAACTATCATTGGTTATGTGTCAACACCTACTATTGGTTGCAAGTGCAATACCTTAAGTGGTAACCTTTCTTGTTTATATCCACTCCAGTTCGAAACATAGTTTCCATGAACGCTCTTATTGCGACTATGCTTCATTCATCTCATCAAGATCATCTTTTATCAAAATCACATCAAATTTCACACTATGACTTCTATATCTATCCATAATATTTATGAATGCACTTGCAAATACACTTTTCAGTTTACAAATTCTACTTGATCATCATTCTAGTTTGTGAATCCTACTTGAGGATCCTTCTCAAGGAAAGTTCATTATCTTGCACCTTCTTATCCCCAACATGTTCAACAATGTCTTTGATCCATTGCTCTTCACTCCACATTTCCACTCATTGCCATTTGTCTCCACATCATCCTTCTCACCTTTCTATCCCCTTGCACCATGTCACACATCCTACTTGTCTTTCCTCTTGAGTTTCCCTTTCACTCTTCTGCTTTCAGTTTGACAATATTACTTAACCATCCAAACAGTTAGAGAATATTAGTTAAGGTATATCTTCTTCCTTGGATCCTCCTGTTGTTGAAGCTTCTCCACCATTTCCTCTTTTAGCAGATGACAATCACCACCACAAACGTCTTTCCACTACTCCTTTTGAGCTTAACACTCTTACATCATCACTCCCACCACGTGGGCATCCCAATTAAGGATTGCCCTTACACTCTCCATCTACACTACATATGTTCCTCCATCCACTCATGTCACACTCCTTTGTTTCCTTTTTATCACCTTGATATCACCTCTTTTCATCTCTTGTTCCATTTTATTAAACATTGCTCAATCTTTTCATCATTCTTCTACTTCTTCAGCTTCGCGATCCTACTTAGCCATCCCCGTCGCATGGAAATCTTACTTGAGAGTCCCTCTTAAGAATGGTTTTCCATCTAACCCTTCCACCTCCCATCATATCTTCCTCATATTTTTTCTCCTACCTCTTATCGTACTTGTCTACTTCAACCAACCATTCCACACCTGTATCCAATACAATGTTGCCTTTCTCCTTCCAAATCGTCACTACCGGTTTAGTGATATTACTTAACTCTTCCTACGACAATCTTACTTAAGAGTCCCTCTTAAGGATGATCTTTCATCCTACACTCCACATTCTCACCATCTACATTTTCTTGGCATTTTCCATCATCACATCCTCTCACCTCCTCTTCTATTCTCACAAACACCACTTCCTACTTGTCCCATGTTCATCTCCATCATCCCTTTCTTGGTAATCTTACTTAACCATTGCTTCCCCATTCATTTTGTGTCTTGTTTCTTCATTTTTCTCTCATTCATTCTCATCCACTACGTCCTCTCCTCACCTTCATCTTCACACACATCGCTATCCCTCCTTTCTTTACTCTTTCCACTCCATCTTCTAGAGTTATCCCACATATCTACCCCCATACTTACCCGTCATTGTCATTATTCATCTCCTAACATTCTTTCATCATCATCTTCCATTTCCGTGCTAATAATTATCGGTGGACTTATCCTAAAAATCACTCATCCCCATTTTGCACATCTTGGATCATTTTCTTTGACCCCCTCCATTCTATCTTCATTCCTTCCTTCCTCTGTGTCCTCTGATCATTATCGAGGGACTTCTCCTTACATCCCTTCATTAGCATTCCCCCTTCCATTCCTCATTTACTTTCCACCTCTTCTCACCTTTTGTCCCATCCTTCCCTACTGATCATTATCGGTGGATTTATCCTAACATCCATTCATTGGCATTGCCTCTCCTACCCTTTCCTCTCTTTTTCTTTGCCATCTCTCCATCTTTCATTCTTCCTTGCCAATTTCTTCAATGTCTTCATCATACACCCCCTCTCTATTTTCTCATCATCAACTTATCCTCATCTCATGCATCTTTTCCAATCTGTGTCATTCCTCCCCTCTAGTTTCTCTTTACGTTCCTTATGCTTCTCACTCTTTATCGAATATCTTTGTCCTTGGTTCTCTTCCGGCTACATAATTTTCTTTGTTTTCCTCTCCTCCTTTCTAATCCTTGTCGTATTTCACTTCCTCTATATCTTTTTCTTCCCCATTTTACCTCGCACTTCCTTTTTACTTCACTGTCGATAGCCTGACTCTTCAGCATTGTCCCATATTTTTTATCATCCCACCATCCACTTACATTTCCATGCAACAGTTACATATTCTTTGCCTTGGATTTCTTCACTATGATCCAGTTCCTTTAATTTTCTTTGCTCTATCATCTCTTTCATTTTCCATTACTTCTATACCTTCCTCTGCTTCACTCTCCTTCACACCTATTGTTTTAAATAGATCTCTCCCTTTTTCATAATTTCACCTTCTACTCTATCATTTTCTTGTCTTCTCCTTTATTTTCCTTCATCATTTCCCCCTTCCTCTATAATCGTTCTTTATTATCTTCTTCCTCCCCTTTCATTCCTTCTTTTCTCCTCCTCTATCTCCGTCCCTCTATTCCCTACCCTTGTCACCTTCACCTTCAACCTTTCTTTCTCTTCTCATAATCAACCACTCCTCCTTTCCATTCCCTATTCTCTTTCTCATTACATCCTTCAACACATCTCTCATACCTGGAATTCACGGTCAATGCCAATGTTTCTCCGTTTATGTACCACCGTCAATCCATTTCATTACCATTCTCATTTATCTCTATAGCATTGACCTTTTCTCTTTTTGAGAACCCTATCACATATTTTATCTTCGTCAGTCCTCTCCCAAGGGCATCATCATAATCATTTCTAAGAATCTCTGCCCATCTTACTTTGACATTTTTGTCTTAGAGGATACCATAACGGCCATCACTTAGCTGATCTTGTTCTATTCCACGAATGTTTGTTCTACTTTTTCACAAAAATAGCTTGACTCCTTTTCCTATTTGTCAAAGAAGCGGGACTGCTTTCCTTTTTCTTCACCCAATTATTCATCTATCTTCAATTGTAAACCTTTCTTAAGAAACATGTATTCAACATCATATTTAACACCCTTTTGGGGCATTTAATCCGATTTTTTCTTCATATCCACATTCGTGGCCGTACTCATTTCCCCTAGGATATTTTATTTCAACATTCATCTCCCATTATGCCATGTTTGTGTCCTATGTTGGTGCACCTTTTCATCCTTTTACTTATCGACGCATATAACTCACTTTTTTTCCTTCTCGTGCCTTGTGCTGGGGCATCATTATTTTCATCCTCGTCCCTTTTACGAACACATATTTTTTCACTCGATTCCTTACAGACAAAGGATTATGCATACCTTTCGCATTTAGTTGTGTATATTTTAATGTTTTCCTATGACCCATTAGTCATCGCGGTTTACTTCCATATTACAATGGTCTTCACCCACTCATTAGTCTGTAGAATGTTGTCTCATATCTCCGTTGAGACCGCAATTGTCGTTTCCTGATGTGATATTGGAGTCACCGCCATATTTTTCATTGTCATTGTGATCCTTTTTCACCTGGGGCATCTTTCCTTTGGTCATGTTTTTATTCACCCCCATCCCTTTTACAAACACATATTTCATCTAACCCTTTTTGTTTTTGTCTCGTGGCTTGCTATCGCAAACCACTCACCAAAAAGGGGAAAATGTAGACACTAGTTTTTGGTGTAACACTTCTCCGTCCTTTTACATTCATTCAAACTTCCCTCTCACTTTTCTTCTTCCTAAATTTAAATAAATCCCATCCATTTACTCACCCAAATTTAATTAATTATCAAATGGGCTCCATATAAACCCATTTAATAATTGAATTTTGGCATCTCTCAAAATTATTCAATTCATGGGAAATAATACACCCATCTGACACTCCACTCTTAATTTCAAAAATGGAAACTATTATCTCACCTATCCATTCAAATCATGCTCCCCACTCCACCTAATAATTCAAACCTTGGGCCCCGCGTGATCACATCATGTCTCTTAACCAAGGTTAATTTATCAAACATCGGTTACTCGTTAACCCCAATCTAACCTCACCTCCAAGTTATAAATATGGGTTTTCACCCTTCTTTTAAGAGGACCTAGACCTTGACCAAAACTAGAAGAGGACCTAGAAAAAGGAGGAGAAAGAATCAGTATGAAATCTTTGCTTACTAAAGTCTTTAGGAGAGGAGAAGAAAGTGCTTAATTAAGTTCTACAAGTTTGAGGTCAAGGAAAAACCTTTGTCATTGTTGGAAGTTAGAGGTGAGGAGTGTGGGAGAAATCTTTTCCATTGTTCGTTATCTTGCCATCTTGATGCCCATTTCATCTCCATATCAGTGCCAAAGCTAAGTCCCTCGTCATTTTAGTTATTTGTCATTTTCTATTTCACGATTCCTGCATGATATTTATTGTCCATCATTTATTGTTATCTTTCTAGACACGCGGGTTGACATCCTCCAAGGGATTTAACATCCTCTTGGAACCAGGATTGTCCGGGTAACCCCCACATATTTGTATCTAATCATATTTGTTTCAGTCTTGCAGATCTATCTTATTTTATCACGTATATATCTTCTTTGCGCCCATAGATCCATATATGCATCTAAGGTCCTAAACCCTCCATCATTTGAAGTTGTTGGTGGATTCCAGTATCAGCTTTCACCTACTCGAGAAGGAGGCCCCACCGAGCGTGCCAAAGGTTGATCAGATTTTCTTACTTCCTGTTTAGATTAGTGTATGAGAAATCAATTAACACAAAACAATGTCGAATATGCAAGGGCTTAGTACCTTGGAGATGGTGATGACTGATACGGGAAAAAAGTAGATGATGAGCTCCTCATAGCGATCTCAACAAACCTGCAGCTCAAAGACACTAGAGGAAACTGCTTAGATATTTTATACGAGAGCTGCTTGAAAAAGTAGATCCAAGAAGCATTAACTTCCTCGGTGGCTGTCAACCCCCGTGTGATAAATAATAATGATAAAATACAAGAAAAACATATAACATGTAAGTTGATGAACAAAGGAACCTGACGTTGTTGGTATGTAGATGGTGTTACTGATCTGATCAAAACATAACATGCAACATGAACCACACTACATGAACTAACAAATCATGAGCTGAGTATTGTGGGGATTACAGTATCATTACAAGGACATCATGAGGATATTATGATAAACAAGAAGCTTAAAATTCAAAATAACATTTTCCTAAATTTTCCAACTTATTCTTTCGAGGGGGGAAGGCCCATATTTATAGCCTAGAGTTGAGGTTAGACTATGGGTTATTAGGTAATCAGGGTTGGGTAAAGTAACCTTGATTAAAAGAGGTGATGTGATTCAGCGGGGCTCACAATTTGACTTATGAGGTTAAAAAGATAAGGATGTGATATGGAGTGGGGAGTATGATTGACATAGTTAGGTGAAATAATAGATTCCATTTTTGAAATTAAGAGTGGGATGTCGGATGGGTGTATTATTGCCCATGGATTGAATAATTTTGAGATATGTGAGATAATGCCAAATTTTAATTATTAGATGGGTTTATATGGAGCCCATTAATTAATTAAAATTTGGGTGAGTAAAATGGATGGAATTCATTCAAATTTGAGAAAAAGAAAAGTGAGAGGGAAAGTTGAATGAATGTGAGATGGCGGAGGGGCGTTATACCAAAAATTGGTGTCTACACTTGAGTTGGAAATTAATATGTGAATTATTTGTCTTGTAATTATAGTTAAATTATCTACTTCATTATTGTTACATAGCCTCCTTATCATTCTCTAACATTGCACAAATTTTCAACTACATGGCAGTAGTTAATTAATGTTTTTCTTATAAAATAGTTGGTTCAATTTTTATGTCTCTTTCACTCACAACAAACTAATTCCACTCACTACCAACAAATAAAGCAGGTACTAGCCACTTCAAATTGATATTCAATTATCTTTGTCTTACCACTATAATTAAATTATCTACTTTAATACTATTGCAGAGCCTCCCTAGCTCAATTACAATTACATAGCAGAAATTAATAAACAGTTCTCTTAAAAAACCAGCAATACGATTTTCCATCTCTTCCATTCACAACAAACTAATTCCACCAATTCCCGACAAATAAGATAGGAACTGACCATTATGTAACTCTTGTTTTTCACCTTTTCATAAAAAATTGGGAGATTAACATCATGTATATGTTACATTTTCATATTTACATTAGTAGTTGATGGGCTACATAACTTTTAACAATTCTATGGAAGTCTTTATCTACAAGGGAAAATAAGATAGAAATAAGAATCACAAGGTTATGTCCTCGCAAGCGATAGGTTTGGGTACTAGATATTATTAATAATAGATTATATATATTAAATAAAAAATACTTGTATAGTATTTCGACATAATAAAATCATTTTTATCAATGTTTAAATATATTTGTATAATTCTTAATTATTGATATTTTGGGTTTTTACATTCATATTTTTACCTATTATGTAAAGGAATTTCATGAGTAATTATTATTTTGATTAATTTTAATAATAATCACAAGGTAAGGGGGACACAAGTACACAAGCAACAAGAATGTTGAATGTTATAGCCTCTCTCAAGTAGGGTGCGTTTGTTATACATAGACATGTCATTTCCCGTTAGGATTTGATCTCGGGTTAGTTAACTTGTAAATGTAAGTCCACACCAAAACACCAAACTAGGGTGCTTGGTAAGGCACTTAAATTTTTGGACTTATTATAACATCTTTGAAGCGGGGGTTTAACCTTGCTTGGCATAGACATGTCATTTCCTTTTGGGATTTGATCTTGGGTCAGTTAACTTGTAAATGTAATTCCACACCAAAACACCAAACAATGGTGTTTCATAAGGCACTTACAAAATTTTGACTTGTTTATAGCCTCTCTCAAGATTAGGTTTAATCTTGTTTAGCATAGATATGACATTAACTATTGGGATTTAATCTCCAATCATTTAATGCACGAGAATGTCGGCTCCCAAATTTTATATCGAGAACTTGCAGGACATTGATAACTTGTAGGGAATTGGAAAGACATGCCCAAAATTATCTCCCTCCTCGATTCTTTAAATTTGATGGTTATTTACACATTTTTCATTTTTTTAACCAAAAAATATTTGTAAAATTTTCAGATCATCAGATGACGTCCATGAGCATCGAATTGATTCTTCTTCTAATCCAACATATACTTTTAACTAGTTCAAATATCTTAAATACATTTATTTGAAAAATGTCGATAGATATCAATTTCAAGGCTCTTATCTTGGATTTTACACATATCATATTGATTAATAATTTTGTTACATTATCTTCATATTTCTCACTTGTTGTTAACTAAAAAAAGGAAAAAAAGAGCCTCAAACTCTACCATATAGTCAAGATATTACTATTTTTGATTGACTTCTCAAAGTTACATATTAAAAAAACTTTTAAATTATGGTCAAATTTGATGTACATAATAAAATTTGAAATGGTCAAACCATTAGATTTAACCCTTTATTGTTGTTGTAGCAAGATATTACTATTTTTTAATCGACTCGTGCACTTTAAAAAATGTTAAAGTGACGGTCAAATGGACACCAAATTTAATATATAGAATAAAATTTGACAGAATCACACCATTAGATCCCTACCCATGTTACCATTGTAGAATGCCACAACAACACAAAGTGCGAATAGCACCAACTTTTTTGTTTTGGAAATCAATCTTATTTTGGGTTTTTGGTTGTATTTCTATGAAGAAATTGTGTCATAAATGGTGGCACAACAGTGATGTGATTAGATATTTTTAATTTTTTTGCATTTGTATCACATATTTGCTAGCTTTGCACTTAATATACATGATGTCAACCATGTCATTTTCGCACTATCAAGTGGCGCAAATGTAATGTAAATTTTGTTTAATGATTATTATTTTTAAGAATAACATAATTATTTAAAATATCAAATAAATATATTACATTGTTTAAATATATGTGTGTGTACACACACACGATGTTTAGAAATGTTAAATGAAATGGCCATATTTTAAATTACTAATACATATACTTAAAACAATATTGAATACCATTTCTACAAAAATAATTAATAAGATTATGGTAAAATTCATACAAAATACTAGAATTAATATAAATTAAATTTATTTTTGAAATGTTAAAATAAAATTTCATACATTGAAAAAAATAACATATTTTCTAAATGAATATAACATATACCAATTTCCAACCATAAAATAATGTTTTAGGCAATTGTTGGAGCTCAAAATTGCACAATGGATATGATCATGAATGACTAAGAATTTTGAAGCAACATGGGACTGTCTCTCAATTGTGGTGCCTACGAATTGAGACAGTCCTCCGAAGAAGGCCGACTTCCTCTACTTGACTATAATGCTAAACTACTCCTAGAGATTGAAATGCAACTATCTAGCTTTACTATAACATTCCAAGGAACCAGGGTGAGAAGGAGATGCATAAAATAGAAATCCTAAAATATAGAAGGTGATAGCACCAAAATAAGGGGAAAGATACTTCTGAAAGAGAGAAATGGGAGAAACGATGATGAAGGGGGTGGAAACGATGGTTACAATCCAAGACAATGTTTAAATTCCCACTTTCTCAATGCACAATAGATATAGATTCTATAACAACACATACAACATACCCATGAATGAATGAAAAGGCAAGGAGACACAATAAAATACCAGCTAAGGCAAGAATGAGCCACCAAATAGATGATTTTATTGCTTAAATATTATCCACATATCATTACAGCGAGGGAAGAAGATGTAAAACATTCACAGAATCATGATCCAAGGCATGCAACTCTTAGAACACTTGTGCAACATTAAAATGATGCCCTCGCATTCTCAAAGTATCCAACCAACAACTAAGCATCATTTTTACAATATAAAGAAAAATGGAAGGAGAAGAAGAAAAAGAAAATAGAGGGAAATTCGAATTCTTCCTTCCACCCACCGACCACTTCCATTAAATTCTCTTAAAATATCTTAGCACCTCTGTAAATTAATTTTCCCATGCCATTTGCCTTGTTGGAGAAGAAATGGGCTCCCATACTACATTAAATTTTGGTGGTTATGCTGGATGGAACTGTATTTTTGTGTGTTGGAGATGTATTCCTCTTTTTCGCCCACCTACCTCGATTTGAATCAAGAAGTGTAGATTTCATTTCATAGAGGAAGTAGATATTTTCCCAATGATATATAAGATTTGTAAAATCAGACCATTGGATCAAAAGTTATATCCATTTTTAGCTCCCCAAGAAAAACTGTTGTTTTCCTTTGATACATGGCTATTCTTGGCTTCCACGGCTTTTCCACATGTGTCACAGCTATTGTTCACATGGCCAGGACTTTCTAGTCTTTTACAGATCCTTTAACATACTTGCGCCCTGCTCTTTGAATTGTGGGGTGTCTTTTTCAACCCGTGGCTTTTTTATTTCCTCTGCTTCATCTCACGGATTCTAGTTCTACATGGCTTTGGATTTACATGCATCGCAGTTCACTCAACCTCCATGGTATTCTCAAATCCTTCCACAATAAGATCCATACTTCGGCGGCTTTTGTTCTTTGGCCGCGGCTCATTCAAACCTCTCCACGGCTTGTTCTTTCCTTTTGTGGTTCTCGTACCTCAGCCCACGAATATCCAAGTTGTTCAATTTTTGCAGGGGTGCAAAAATGGACAGCAGTAATTTAATCACAAAGATAGTAATATACTCTCAAATATGAGAAAATAATTAATTTCTCAGGTACAATATAATAACATGAATTTAAATACAATCTATGTAAAAGCTACTATTACAAACTAGTTAATCATCAATTGTTCATCACCATCATCATCTAAGAGCTCATTTGTCGACATTAAAATTTTCCTCCGTAATTTCTATTTTATTAATGTATGTATTAGGAATAGGATGTTGTTAAGTATAATTAGTAGTGGCGTCCAATAGAAGATAACGGCGCCGTCAGTACGGTGCCGCCAATAAAGTAGAGTACGGTAACAGTCAAAGTACAATAGGAATGTTGTAAAAAGTAAATATTTGTCGTAAGTGGTCCGGTAATGTTAAAATGTCAAAGTTTGGGTAAGTAGAGAAGTAGGGTCTACATGATTAGGAATTAGAAATATTATATTTGTAATAAGGACAAAGAGTGATGTCATAAATATTTTGTGTATTTTATTTGTGGAAAAGTCTAAAAAGGTGGAACCCATGTGAGATGATAAGGTTTATCTTATCTTAGAAGATAAGCCTACATGTAAAGGCAAGAGTTTAGGCATGGAATATGATTGGCCGGAAGAGATTTCCTATCCTATCTTAGAGATAGGGTGGATAAGCCTGAATTCCTATAAATAAAGAGGCCACCCCCCTCATTTAGCATAGAAGGAAGTAGTGAGAAATATTGTATGAGTAAGTGTGTAAAGGAAGCCATCATTTTGAAGGTGTGTTAAAGAAGCCATTAAGAGGTGTAATTGTGAAGTTTCTCCCATAGTTATTGTTGGAAGGCAAGTGAAGTCAGTAACACTTGAAGTACCTCATGGGTGAGATTGTAACAATTTCATGTTGATATTATAATTTACACTTATATTTCAGATTTATCATCATTCCTTCGTATCATAGTCTATGGTATTCTTGTGTTATGTTTGTTGTTGTGTTTCCAGATTACATCCACCAAACTAAAGGTTGTGCATTAGTAAATAATCATAGCACGAGGAGTTCCCGGTAAAGAATTATCATAGTGTCGGATTGGTGATGACATTTTGGTTCCGTTGCCGGGACCATTCCTCGTTGGTGGATTTTCTGGAGAGATATTCCCACTTAGTCAGAAATCATTTGGAGGGTAACCTTGTTTTTACTGTGCATAGTAGTTACCATGGTAAAGTCACTTTTTACCATGAATAGTATTTACCGCAGTAAAGTCACTTTTTACTGTAAATAATATTTTCTGTAGTAACTTCACTTTTTACCGTGAATAGTGTTTACCATAGTAAAGTCAGTTTTTACCGCAGTAAGTCAAGTAGTTTACCGTGGTCATTCCTATTTTACTGTAGAAAGGTGTAAAGTCACTTTCTATTATAGTGAGTCCAATTATTTGTGCACATAAGTCTTACTGATTGTACTTGTGGGTTGGTATTTCACTGTGGTTACTTTTTGAAAATGGGGAAGATTCCTGTTTTTTCAGCCCAATCTAATGAAGATGCTTCCTCTTTCATTCAAGAGTTTAAATGATCTTGCATTTGTAATGGCCTCATAAGAAGGGAACAATGGACTGAATTTTTTCCTACCTTTTTGGATGGTTCAGCCCTTAGGTGGTTTGAAACACTAGGTGATAATGTGAAAAACTCATGGGATTTATTAACTGAAAGTTTTCTTGAAGAATTTGGTGAACAACAGAAATATGCAGATCTCATGATCGATATCACAAAGCTATCCCAAGGAGAGAAGGAGAAGATAAGAGATTATCATGCTCGTGTTCTAGAGCTAAGGAGGAAGCTCGATGCCCAGATCCGGAAGGAAGGATTAGCGGATGGGTTGATGAATGGCATGGATAATCTCCTCTGTAAGCACTTCATTCTTGGGATGAAGCCAGAGATCAGACAACGAGTGAAGTATGACCACCCAGCTACCATTGAACAAGCAAAGGAGATTGCAAGAAGGCAAGAAGAAAGCATGGAAGAGGAGCCCAAAGAAATTGTTGCTAAAGTAGAGCCTACACCAGCACCTTTGGTCCAGAATCCACAACCACTCTCGGTGAGCACAAATCTTTCTCCTAGTACATCTACTGAGTATGAAGATCTGCTCAGGAAGATGGGCCAGTTAACTATTAATCTTCTTCAAGGAAAGGAATTTAGTTCTCAGGGAGGAGATAGAGGTCCAAAAAGAAATATTTCTGAAGTTGTATGTTATGGTTGTTATAAAAAGGGTCATTATAAGTATAATTGTCCAGATAGAGCTTCTACATCTGGTACAAGAGATAATGATAAAGGAAAAGCACCTGTGAATTCTTTTGATGTAGTAGATAAGAGCATAAATAATGAAGTAGATGTGTTTGTAACAAAAAGAAAGAAAGAAAAAGATAACCAAGATGGAAATGATCCTAAGAAGATGAAAGGAGAAACTAGTAAGAAACATAGGAGAAGAAAGTTGGGTGTGCAGGATTTTCTGATTTCACAGGGACAAGGACCATACTCCATCTTAGAAGATCTGTCCAAAAGGCCTGCAAATATTACATATGGTCAACTCTTGGCTATGTCTTCTGAGAAGAGGCGGGAGCTACGAAGTGGACTCAATGCTCGACGAAGGAAGGAGGTTGAGGTCCCTGTTTTGGAGGCAGAGGCGGATCCCTACGCTCCACAAGCTGAGGTATTATGTAATGGTATTTCAATTCATGATGTCTTAGTTGATGGAGGTGTTGCAGTTAATGTAATGACCGAGTCTGTAATGAATATGTTGGGTTTAAAAATTGATCACCCCTCAACACTTATGTTAAGGTCATTAAATAAGGGAAAAACTAAACCAGAAGGTGTTGTTTCAAATGTGGCAATATCTGTTATGGGTGTTGTATGTGTGGTAGACTTTCAGGTGATGAAAAATGGTACTGTTGCGTACCCAATGTTGTTGGGAAGACCATGGCTAAGGAGAGTTCATGCAAGAAACTACTGGAATGAAGGCTTCATGACACTTGGACGTGGTAGAGAGAGGGTGAAGATAAATGTGATCCCTCGGCATCATAAGGCAGAACCTGTGGATTCAAGTGATGAAACTGATGATTGGACATCCTCTGATTACTCTAGTACCAGTGAAGTGGACACAGAAGATGAAGAAAGTGAGGTTGATGTTTCGGTCATGGATATCCTTCCAGTCACACCGACTCATGAACCCATAAAATTATCTGAAGAAGAAATTGATGATCGTCTCCAACAAATAAAGATTGGTGATGTTGTGATGGAGAGTGAGAAGGAATCCTACCTCCAGCTCTTTCGAAGGTACATACACCTATTCACTTTTGATTACAAGGAACTCCATCAAGTAAGTTGGGTAGAACATTCTATTGAGCTGGTAGATGGTGCTAAGCCCATAAAGCAAATGCCATATAGAATGAATCCTAATTTTTCCAAGACTGTAAAAGAAGAAATAGATAAGTTGCTTGATGCAGGATTCATATTTGCTGTGGAGAATTCAGAATGGGTTTCTCCCATTGTGATCTCAATAAAAAAGAATGGGAAACTACGCATTTGTGTTGATTATAGGAAGCTCAACAAGGCAACAAAGAAGGATCATTACCCTCTTCCATTCTCAGATCAGATCTTGGACGAAGTAGCTAGCCAGGAGTGCTATAGTTTTGCTGATGGATATAGCGGATACAACCAAGTTCGTATAGCAGAGAAAGATCAGCTGAAGACCACGTTCACCACTCCTTGGGGAATGTTTGCTTATAGAGTTATGCCTTTTGGGTTGTGTAATGCTCCGGCAACGTTCCAACACTTGATGAATAGGGTGTTTGAACCCTACATTGGGAACTTCATCAGAGTATTTCTGGATGATTTTTGCATCTATGGGAGCAAGATGGACCACCTGCACCAGATGGAGACAACATTTCAAAGGTTAGATGAAGCACAAGCCTCACTAAACCCTACAAAGTGTGTCTTTGGATGTTCTAAAGGTGTTTTGTTAGGGCATGTTGTATCCAGAGATGGTATTGGTACTGATCCTGATAAAGTTTCAAAAATCAAAGAGTTACCATTTCCTATGAATAGAAGTAAGTTGAGATCATTTTTAGGCCATGTGGGTTACTATAGAAGGTTCATCAAGAATTTCTCAAAGATTACACAGCCACTAACCAAGTTCTTGAAGAAGGATGTTACTTATGAACCAGGAAATAAGGCGAATGAAGCTTTTAAACAACTGAAGGAAGCTTTGGTCTCTTCACCTATTTTAAAGAATCCAGATTGGAGCAAGCCATTCATTGTGTATACTGATGCCTCAGATGCAGCACTAGGAAGTACTCTGAGCCAAAAGGATGAAAATGGGAATGATCATCCAGTTTACTTTGGGAGCAGACAAATGAGCAGTGCTGAGGTAAATTATACTGTAACTGAAAAAGAGGCTCTAGCTATCATTTTTGTTGTAAAGAAGTTTAGAAATTACTTGCTAGGGCAGAAATTTATAGTTGTAACAGATCATCAGGCTCTAAAATATATTGTAAATAAGCCTAACCCATCAGGGAGGATAGCAAGATGGATAATTTTGCTACAAGAATTTGAATTTGATATTATAGATAGGCCAGGAAAGAAGCATGTCAATGCAGATGCACTCTCTCGAGCCTATGATGGTTTAGGTTCATCTTGTGATGATGATGATTTCCTAGATGCAACATTGTTATCCCTTGACACAATCCCTAGTGAATACATAGATATTTGGAATTATCTGAATGAATTCAAGTTTCCTGATGGTGCCAATGCAAAGACTAAGAGGAAGATTACTCAAGCCAGTCGTCCATATTCTATTCTGCATGGAGTATTATTTCGAATAGGACCTGATGGACAGTACAAGAGGGCAGTTGGACGTGATCAAGGGAAGGAGCTGATAGAAGAATTCCACAATGGTACATGTGGAGGACACTTCTCTGGACAACTTACAACAAGAAGGATCTTGGATGCAGGTTATCACTGGCCCACTCTTTTTAGAGATTGTTATAATTATTGTAAGACATGTGATATTTGTCAAACACATGGTAACCGTAAGACTTCATCAGCTCCATTATGCCCTATTCTTCCACTTGGTCCCTTTGAAAAGTGGGGAATAGACATTGTAGGTCCACTTCCAACTACCCCACGCCAAAATAAGTATATTGTAGTTGCCACAGATTATTTAACCAAGTGGGTTGAAGCTAGGCCATTGAAAACAACTTCCATGGATGAAGTGACAAGGTTCATATATGAATGCATTGTCACCAGATTTGGTTACCCATTAGAAATTGTAACAGATCAAGGAAGCCACTTCATTAATGAGGTGGTAGAAGCCCTAGTCAACAAGTTTTCTATTAAGCACAGGAAGGCAACAACATACAAGCCAAGCACAAATGGACAGGTGGAATGAACAAATTTTGTGTTGTGTCAAATTCTAGCAAAAGATGCAGCCTTGCAGGTACATAAGTGGGATAAAAGGATTCATGCAGCATTGTGGGCATATAGGGCAACATCAAAGTCAGCAACAGGATACTCCCCATTTCAGTTGGCTTATGGCATTGATCCAGTTCTTCCTATTGAGTTTGATATTCCCACTGTGAGAGTTATGAAAAAGGAAAGGATGGATGAAAGTGATTCAGTAAAAGAAAGGTTGGTGCATCTTCATTTGCTAGAGGAAATGAGGGAAATAGCGAAGGATACAAGCTATAAGAAGAAAATGAAGCAGAAGGAATACTTTGATCAAAAGATCCGTTGGTCTCCATTTCATGTGAATGACTTGGTTCTAGTATATGATTCCAGATACAAAAAAAGAAGGCAGAGAAAATTTCTTCCCAAATGGATGGGGCCCTACAAAATAGCAATTGTGTATGAAAATGGTACATATCGACTGGAGGAATTGGATGGTACTCCCATTACGAAATGGGTCAACCACGACAAGTTAAAGATTTTCTAAGCACTAGAATAGTCTACTCCAAGGACGGAGTAGAAGCTAGGAAGGGGGAAAATGTCGACATTAAAATTTTCCTCCGTAATTTCTATTTTATTAATGTATGTATTAGGAATAGGATGTTGTTAAGTATAATTAGTAGTGGCGTCCAATAGAAGATAACGGCGCCGTCAGTACGGTGCCGCCAATAAAGTAGAGTACGGTAACAGTCAAAGTACAATAGGAATGTTGTAAAAAGTAAATATTTGTCGTAAGTGGTCCGGTAATGTTAAAATGTCAAAGTTTGGGTAAGTAGAGAAGTAGGGTCTACATGATTAGGAATTAGAAATATTATATTTGTAATAAGGACAAAGAGTGATGTCATAAATATTTTGTGTATTTTATTTGTGGAAAAGTCTAAAAAGGTGGAACCCATGTGAGATGATAAGGTTTATCTTATCTTAGAAGATAAGCCTACATGTAAAGGCAAGAGTTTAGGCATGGAATATGATTGGTCCGGAAGAGATTTCCTATCCTATCTTAGAGATAGGGTGGATAAGCCTGAATTCCTATAAATAAAGAGGCCACCCCCCTCATTTAGCATAGAGAGAAGTAGTGAGAAATATTGTATGAGTAAGTGTGTAAAGGAAGCCATCATTTTGAAGGTGTGTTAAAGAAGCCATTAAGAGGTGTAATTGTGAAGTTTCTCCCATAGTTATTGTTGGAAGGCAAGTGAAGTCAGTAACACTTGAAGTACCTCATGGGTGAGATTGTAACAATTTCATGTTGATATTATAATTTACACTTATATTTCAGATTTTTCATCATTCCTTCGTATCATAGTCTATGGTATTCTTGTGTTATGGTTGTTGATGTGTTTCCAGATTACATCCACCAAACTAAAGGTTGTGCATTAGTAAATAATCATAGCACGAGGAGTTCCCCGTGGAGAATTATCATAGTGTCGGATTGGTGATGACAGAGCCCACATCTAGCTTAAAATATTTAGAAATTGGTTGAAAGAGTCTAATCAAATTGAAATATTTATGGCAATTTGTAAATAATAATAGTTTATAGGTAAATCCCAAAGCAATCCTTGATTAATCTTCTTGTTTGAGACAGATGTAAATAAATCAATGCAATGCCTTGTTTTAACAAATTAGGCATTAAAACCTGAAATTTTTGGGGATTCAATTTAGTATTTAATTGCTCAGAGTCCTTTTTCTAAGATCAGGTATGTTTAATGAAAAAAATAAAAACTCATCAAACTTAGGCCATCAAAAATTATTAGTTAATGTAAAGTAACAAGAAGAGAGTTATGATAAGAGATAAACATGGAATGATGGCTCTTTCACAAAAATGTAAACTTAAAGAACAAACTTAGAATTGGTAGTGAATGTGCCTTTTTTAGTGATTTTGTTTTGGGCAGTGGCAGTTTCTAAACATGGATTTAACTCTAACAACATTGATATCTCGTGAACCACTTCATTGTTAACATTCTAAAATAACGCCACTATTGTGTTGTAAATATTTAAACATTATCTCTCATCCCTTAAATATTGTTCAGAACGTATTTTTTGATTCAAAATCTAAGCTCTTCGCAAGCTACTAGGGGCTGCAATGACATATGCTAAGGGGGAGTCCTTCAAGCTTCTCTCGTTTCCCACCATTCCCTCTAGATCATCCATCATATCCTCTATGTTAAGAGACAACAAAATGTCAACAAATTCATTCAATGTTGTCATTGGAGTTATGGATGTTTTGGCCCTAGAGATGGAGTTCCTATGTGGGGGAGAGCTTCGAGTGGAGGCTCTCTCTTGGCTCACTCACCAAAATTCTTGGTGGAAAGCATAACTGAGAACCCATCCACTAAAAATCAAGAGATACAACTAACCATATCATGGAACAGTCCTTGATTTCAATTTTCACAAAATAATCTCTACCCTCTGTTGCATTTCACCACTCACAACCTAGAGCTCATCACATGGAGGTATGGCAAGGATATTCCAATATGTGTTGGAAACTCTTAACTCCTCGAACATATTTGTGACAACTTTGTACATTCACACTCAACCCCTAAACATAAGTTTAGTTTACAAGTCTTGCAAATTATGAAAATGCATGGAGTTCCTCATGTTTTGTACAAGGGAAACATAAATCTCCTTCATTGTTTTGATCAAAGTCTAAACGCGTCTATCTTGGCCTCCATCCATCCCCGTGCATTTCCTTTGGTGTATCCATTGTAGCCTTCTACTACAATTGTTATTCATAATCATCATCATCATCATTACTCTCTCTAAAGTCATGGCCATCAACTAAAACTAGCGGTTTATTCACCTACAATGACATTATCTAATAATTATCAAAATATGTCAATTTCAATTTTTGTTAACTACTTGATTTTTTATAATTAGTTAAGAAATTAATAATGTCTTACTGTCACAAACCCATGAGAATGTGTTTATTCGTTGAATGCATTGTTGTTTCATCCAAGGGCTTTGAGTTGTGACCAAACTTGTTTAATGGATTTGAAGTCATACATCTTATCTTACAAAAATAATTTGAAGTTAGATATATAATTGAATTATGAATTAATAAATGTTGAATACTACATTATTTAAATAAACTTACAAATTTGCAAGCAACCTCATTTGTGTTTATTTGTCGCAAACGATAAGTCACCAACTTCCCCTGACTCATTCAAGCTTGGTGTGTTTTGTCGTAGATAATTTGGACTCATATATTAAGATGAATATATCAAAAAATTGTAATTAATAAATATGACAAAAACACAAAACAAATATTTTATGTCTTTATTTTTTCAAATTACCAGAAGCACGTTGTGTGTCCTGTTTGAGCCACTTTTTACATTGTATTTTTCAGGAAGGTATATTTATGCCTACAAGTCAACGCGTTAGTCTCTCCTCATTCATATTATCCTTATAGTTCCCTTAAAAATTAAATTTATCATAAATTAATATAACATATAAATAAATAAATAAATATTATTTTAATTTATTTTGTTGTCATACCCATATATGTTGTCTTATCCTCTTAAATACCTATATCATAATTTTTCCAATGATGACCACATCATAGTATGTGCTACAAAACTCTTTTTTGGTAAACACAGCCAACCATTATATATGCTTAACTAGTTACAATTTACATTCTAGGTGGCAATTTTCAAAAAAATGGTACTTTTGCTTGCAAAATAGTTCTCTTTTTGAAGTACCTAAAAGAAAAATAACAAAAATAAAATAATTTATTTTTTTTAAATTAATAACACACAAAAATTGATTAAATTAAAACAAAATCTAGACTAATACTTACTTGCCAGGGACATCTTATAATATTGTCATGTCATAGTTCACATACAATTTCACATGCAAACTCTCTCACACTTGATACTTGTACTCGTTTAGCGTTACATGAGATGGTCGATCATCATTAGAATCAAGTGGAGAATTTGTATCCCTCTCATTGTTGTAAGAAAAACATCCTTAATACTTGTTAGGGTGGTCTCATGTTGTTTAAATTGACGAGCAACATATTTAAGAGGCCACATCAAAGATGTTGGTACGAAAGATGAGAATCTGTGATTATATAATAAATTAAAAAGATCAAATAAGTTATAAAAATAATTCTTGAACATGACTACAAACATTATAGAATAAAATAACATTCTACCTCCTTGCTTCGCTTGAAGTAGGTAAAACATGGTAGGTCACATCAGAAATGTCACCACTTCTGGATCGTCAATCACGAGATGTACAAGGTTACAAATACATTAGCACTAAAGAGGAAGATCTACAATTATATGATAAATTAAAATTTCTATTAAATTAAAAACCTCAATTAAGTATAAATTTTTTTTTGAATATGACTACAAATATTATAGAATAAAATAAAATGTTACCTCATTGGCTCCCTTGAAGCATATGAAATAGGATAGTCATTCTCGAGAATCTCATCACTTGTATACCATCGACGAGCATCAAGAATACAGTACACATCTAAATCTCTATATATATAATATGATCATTAAGGCATGCAACTAATGAAGTATCGAGGGGTAGAGTACTCCTCTATATCTTGTGTGGTGGCTTCATGAACATAGGTTTCACCACAGCCCACATTATGCTACACCCTTTAAAATAATTGATGATCACAAGGTTTTTTGTTTTTACATGCCTAGTATTAAAAAATAAATAAATAGCAAGAACTTATTATTTTTTAAAAATCATGGGGTTTCTTGTATTAAAAAATATTGGTATGGTTTGTTGTGTTTTGGCTAGGTATTGTTGTTTCTGCGAGGATTTGTTTGTTTTCATAAGGTTTTTTCTTTTGCAAGAGTTTGTTGTTTTTTTGGCTAGTGTCTGTTATTTTTTACTAGGATTTGTTGTCTTTTCTGTGGAGTTATTTTTCTTTTGCTATTTTTTTATTTTTTCTGTTAGTTTGTTTTTTGTTACATTTTATTAGTGTTTATTGTTTTCTTCCTGTGGTTTGCTATTTTTATTTTTAGGGTTTGTTGGTTATTTCTCTAGTATTTTTGTTAGGGTTTGTTGTTTTTTGGGCTAGGTTTTACTGTTGTTTTTATTTCTACGGTTTACTTTTTTGTGCTATAAGATAAATATTTATATTCTATGGAAAAATTACAATAAAAATCATGTACATACCTCTTCTTTTGTCTATGTAGTATACCTCCTCTAACACCTTATCATTGTTTGTACACATTTGTTCTTTCCCTTTGTCTTTGTGATGTTTCTCCCCCTCTTCAAAAGATGTGTGTAGTTGTTTTCTTCATACCCTTCTTCTTTCATTCTTTTTCTTCCACACATTTTTTTCCTTTATTTTTTGTGTTGCCTAATTTTCCTTCTCTAAATTTGACCCCTGACATGTTTTTATCGCACTATCATTTTTTAACGAAGAACATGGATGGGTTCGTCCCTTTTATTTTTGAAGTTAGGGATTATTGTGCCACAAAGGTGACACTAGTTGCACCACATTTTGTGTCAAAATTGACATCAAAAATGAAAAATAAAAAAGAAACACAAAACGACACAAACTCGATAGAAATTGCAATGTTTTTTGCACCATATATAATAGTGTGCCTATCGGCATCATAAAAATTCCTCGAAAGTATTCATTTGACATTGACAGGAGAAGCGAAAAGAGAAATAAAAATCAGATGTTTATGTTCTCCCAAGTCGTAGTCCTAAACCTAGCACATTTTACGTTGGGTAGATATTATAAAAATAAATAACAAATATTAAATAAAAAATAAACTCATATTGTATTTTAAGCTTACAATTTAACCCAAAAAATTAATTATCAATATTTAAATATATTTGTATAATTCTATATTATTGATTTTTGTAGGGGTTTTACATTCATGTTTTTACCTTTATTTAAATGACTGACATGAGTAATATTATTTTTAATTTTTTCTAGTAATAATCATAAGGTAAGGGGCAGACAAGTACACAAGCAGTAGGAATGTTGAATGATGTAGCCTCTCTCGAGTAGAGGTTTAAGGTCACTTGATATAGACATGTCATTTCTCATTGGAATTTGATCTTGGGTCAATTAACTTGTAAATGTAAGTCCCACCAAAAAAAATTGACTTGTTATAACCTCCCTCAAGTAGGAGATTTAACCTTGCTTGGCATAGACATGCCAAATCCGATCTTGGGTCAATTAACTTGTAAATGTAGGTCCACACCAAAACACCAATCCAAGGTGGTTAGCAAGGCACTGACAAATTTTTTACTTATAGCCGCTCTCAAGTAGAAGTTCAAGCTTTCTTGGCATAAATATGCCATTTCCTGTTGGCATTTGATCTTAGGTCAATTAATGCAAAAATTTGTAGGCTCTCCATGTTGAGTTGTGGAGCTCAATTACTTCAGATTAGCATGTTATATTAAACTTGCAGGAAAGCACAATAACCGACATCGGTTATGGAGGGACCGGCATCGATTAAAGCTAACTGGCGTCGGTTACCTGTGCGTGAGTGTTTTATTTAACTCACGGGAATTAGATCTAATTTTAGCTTTACAGCATATCTATTGATTGTATTTGCATGGCTAAGTGCCCTAAGTTTGTATATGCATATATAAGCATGAAATCTAGGGTTTAGAAGTGTGTGTTGATGATTATTGTGAGAATAATTGTGAGAGAGAGGATTCTTGGAGAAGAAGTAGAAGCTTGAGAGAAAGAAAGTATTATACATCTTATAGGTGTGGAAGATTATAGATCTTCAATTGTATATCTTTTGAAAGCTTTGGATAATAAATTGGCTTGTTTCTTGGTGGATGTAGCCCACACTACAGAGTTCATTTTAAAAATACCCCTCTCAAAAATTACTTTCAAATCGTTGGCGAATATCTGAAAAAAAAATCGTGGAAAAGGTGATTTCGCAAAGAGAATTTTTCCCTCATTTCGCAAAGTTGGTCGGGTAGGTTGGTCAGGGGTTAAGCAGTTGAGGGGTTGGGCAGGTGAGGGTTAGACGGCTAAGGATTGGGAGGGTGGGTTGGACAAGTGAGGGGTTGGATGACTATTGGGTGGGTGGGGTATAACGAGTGAGGGGTTGGACGGTTGAGGGTTGGGCGGGCGGGATGGTTGGATGGCTAAGTGTTGGGAAGGCAGGTTGGACAAGTGAGGGGTTAGACAGCTAAGGGTTGGATTGGTGGGTTGGACAGGCGAGGGATTGGATGGTTAAGGGTTGGACGGCTAAGGGTTGGATGGGTGGGTTGGACAGGTGGGTTTGACGGTTAAGGGTTGGACGGTTCAAGGTTAGACGAAATAGAGTTGGATGGATCAGAGTTAGACAGATCATAGTTGGATGGATAAGGGGTTGGACGGCTCAGATTTTAGAGTTAGACAGGTCAAGGTTGGACGGGTCAGGTTTGGACAACTTAGAGTTGGACAGCTTATGGTTGGACAGCTCAGATTTCAGTTTTGACAGCTAAGAATTTTCTTATGTTTACTTCGGAGATTATGTGCATGATATGATTCGAAATGGTGGCGAATTACATTCATAAACTCTTATATATGTGTAAAATCTAGGTGAAACAAATAGTATAAGGGACATGTTAGTCGAATTTTTTGGCAAATAAGTCGGCTGCGAACCACAAAATATTCGCCAATTCTAATTTCCATAATCCTCAATTTTCACAAGTTTATGAAAATTCGCCACTAAAAATTTCCCTGCCACACTAGGTAAACATTGTTAAATATGATGTTGATTTATATCTCTTGTTTTGTATATTTCTTTTGGTAAAATATCTATTTTTATTGCATATATGCTTAGATCTGATATATTATCTGTACAACCTTGTACTAACCCCAACAAATGGTATCAGAGATTTGTTTAAGGGTTTTTTATGTTGACAAATTTACTCACAAAGGGTTTTCTAATTGAGTGGGAGCTACAACAATTGCAGAAGAAAACAAATACAAGGTAGAGAAGTTTGACAACTGAAATTATCAACTATGGAAGATGCATATTAAGGATTATCTGTATCAAAGAGATTTGTACTTACCTTTGGATGAAAAGTCCAGACCTACAAAGATGACTGATGAAGAATGGAAGATTCTTGACAGAAAGACTTTGTGATCTATAAGATTGATCCTAGCAGCATCTGTGGCTTCAAATATTACACAAGTGACTTCTACGGTAGAGTTAATGAAATATCTTGCTAATTTCTATAAAAAAACCTAGCGCTTCAAATAAAGTTTATTTGATGAAGAAACTATTTAGTTCTAAGATGCATGAAGGTGGATCTACATCTATTCATTTGAATGATTTCCGATCCATGGTAAATCAGTTAAAATCGGTTTATATTTTCTTTGATAATGAAGTGAAAGCACTTTTATTCTTATGTTCTTTGCCTAATAGTTGAGATAACTTGGTAATGGTTGTTAGTAATACAGCATCTGTTAATAATATTTTGAAGTTTGATGATGTGGTTAGTATAATCTTGAATGAAGAAATTTGCAGGAAAAGTACAAAGGAATCATCATTTGGAAATGCTTTGAATATAGAAAGCAGAGGCAGACAGAAGGAGAGATCCAAGAGTAAGAATAATGGAAAATCAAATTCAAGGGATGGTAGATCTAAATCAAAAGGTAAGGGATACCTGTTGGAAATGTGGAAAAAAGGGACATGCAAAGAAATATTGTTGGTCAAAGGATAAAGAGAACCAACACCCAGACAAAGGTAGAGAGTCAAATAAAGAGGCAAATATTGCAGCAGAGGTAATGCAAGATGTTTGTATTCTATCTTTGGATAATAGAATAGAATTATAGGTTTTAGATTCAGGATCTTCTTCCCATGTAACCCCTAATAAGGGTTATTTTAGAAATTATGTCTAGGGTCATTTTGGGCATGTTTATTTGGGTGATGATCAACCTTGCAGTACTACTGGTAAAGGGGAAGTTCATCTAAAATTGTAGAATGGAAATACATGGGTATTGAAAGATGCGAGGCATGTGCCAAGCCTCAAGAGGAATCTTATTTCTGCATGACAACTAGGTGAAGTTGGTTGCATGATTACATTCACAATAGACTCTTGGAAAGTCACCATGGGTGTTTTTGTTGTGGCAAGAGGTAAGAAGGTAGGAACGTTATATTTATCTACATGTGTTATTGATTTCTTTTCCTAGTTATCTACTTTAGATTCAAATGCATGCATGTGGCATAATCGGCTGGGCCATATGAGTCAAAAAGGAATGAAGATCTTAAAGGCTAAGGGTAAGTTATCAGATTTGAAAGATTTAGATCTTGATTTCTGTGAGCATTGTGTCTTTAGAAAGTAAAAGAGAGTGAGATTTCTCAAAGTTGGGGCAACTAAGAAGGAGCAAAAATTGGAGCTTGTACACTCAAATGTGTGGGGACCAGCTTAGGTAGTTTCTCACAGAGGATCCCAGTATTATGTTATTTTCATTAATGATGCTACAAGAAAGGTATGGGTTTACTGTATTAAACGTAAATATGATGTTTTTGAGACTTTTAAAATATGGAAAACCCTTGCTGAGAATGAATCAAATTCTAAATTAAAGTGTCTTAGATCTGACCATGGTGGTGAATACTGTAGCAAGGTTTTCAATGATTATTGTTTAGTGAATCGAATACGTAGAGAAAGGATGGTTCCAAGAACACCACAAGAGAATGGTGTTGTAGAAAGAATGAATAAGACAATCATGGAACATGCTAGAAGTATGAGGATACATGTTGGATTGCCCTTGCAGTTTTAGGCAGAAGTAATTGATACAGCAGTTTATTTAATTGACTATGGGCCTTCAAGTAAAAGAGGTAGATCTTTCTTTTCTTAAAGTTTTTGGTTCAGAAGCTTTTGTGCATATTGATAAGGAAAATAAGAAAAAGTTGGATGCAAAATCCAATAGATGCACATTCATTGGTTATGGATCTGGTGATTTCAGATACCGTTTTTGGGATTTAGAGAATTCTAAAATTATTAGGAGTCGTGATATTGAATGGAATGAAAAGAGAATGTACAGGGATCAAATTTTGGTACCCAAGGACGAACCGATTGATAAGTTTTTGAATGAGAATGAATTCTCAAATTTAAAAATAATACCGACAAGGTTACACAATAACCGGTGTCGGTTGACACCTGACCGGCATCAGTCAGCTAAACCATTATTGGCTATAGAAGAGCCAAACTGACATCGATTAGTAGAACCAGTGTCGGTTACAGGTGACTGGCATTGGTCACGATCAGAATTGGAAAAAAAAATGTTCAGGAGGTCTAGAATGAACCTCCGGTACCCCAAACTTTTGTGAGAAGGTCACAAAGGGTAAGTAAACCTCCAGAAATATTTACACCTTCTCTATCTTATTTATTATTAACTGATAATGGTGAGCCAGAAATTTTTGAAGAAGCAATGCAGGATAAGACCCATGTGCAGTGGAAGCATGGCATGGATGAGGAAGCATGGCATGGATGAAATTTTTGAAGAAGCAATGCAGGATAAGACCCACGTGCAGTGGAAGCATGGCATGGATGAGGAGATGGACTCCTTGGAACAGAACCAGACTTGGGATTTGGTTAAGTTGCTAATAGGTAAGAGAACATTGCAGAATAAATGGGTTTACAAGATCAAGGAAGAAGAGGGTGGACATAAAAGGTACAAAGCAAGTTGTAGTAAAGGGATTTACATAGAAAGCAGGTATTGACTTTGGTGAAATATTTTCTTTTGTTGTTAAAATGACTTCCATACGTATTGTATTGAGTATAGTTGCAGTACATGATTTGCATTTAGAGCAACTAGATGTGAAGACGGTTTTCCTTCATGGTGATTTGGATGAAGAAATTTATATGCAGCAGCCGCTTGGGTATGAAGTCAAGGGTAAGGAGAAATTAGTGTGCAGGTTGAGAAAGAGTCTATATGGACTCAAGCAAGCTCCAAGGCAATGGTACATGAGGTTTGATAGTTTCATGCATGAGCATGGTTATTTGAGATGTGAATCTGACCATTGTGTTTATTTCAAAAGGCTTGAAAATGGGAGCTATATTATTTTGTTATTGTATGTGGATTTCCCTTAACCCAAATGATATGCTTATTACAGGATGTAGTATGCAGGACATTTGTGAGCTTAAGGGAAAGATAGCTCACACATTTGCTATGAAGGATTTAGAAGCTACAAAAATAATCCTTGGCATGCAAATACACAGAGACAGAAAGAACAAGAAATTGTATTTGTCTCAAGAGGCTTATATCAATAAGATGTTAGAAAGGTTTAACATGCAAAATTCAAAACCGGTGAGTACATCTATGGCTGGAAACTTCAAATAGAGAAAAGATCAGTGTCCTTCATCACATGAGGAGGTCAAATACATGGCACGAGTACCATATGCTTCATCATTTGGGAGTCTCATGTATGTTATGGTTTGTACCAGACCAGACATTGCACAGGCAGTGGGAGTTGTGAGCAGATTAATGTCTAATCACAGGTAAAGAGCATTGGAAACCAGTCCAATGGATACTCAAGTATTTGAGAGGGACATCTACGCGGCCAGCAAGGAGGAAGGCATACGGTGGGTGGGTAGAAAAACAATTAGTTTCATTAATCCCCACCAACATATGCCAACAAGGCACCAAATGAAATAAAAAAGAATATGGAGGTTCAAGGAAATAAAGAGTCCAAGGACAACAATTACTTTATGTGCCTGCGCATCCTATGTTGATTTGCAACGAGGCAGATATGGCTATAGATCTCGATAACAATCGATGGTAGATAATACAATCATAATGTCATTATTATTATTATTATCATTATTATCATTTTACAGCTTGGAGCACTAGGTCGATGGATATATTTTCACAGGAGTAGGTGTAATGTAGAACAGGGCATTACACATTAGCAGTTATGCTATGGAGGTTCAAGATTGCAGAAGGTTGTGGCTTTGTCTACTATTGCAGAGGTCTACTACAGAGGCAGAGTATGTTGCAACTACAGAGGCTAGCAAAGAGATGATATGGATGAGCAGGTTCATGGAAGAGTTGGGAAAGGATCAAGATGATTGCAAATTGTTCAGTGATAGTCAGAGTGTAATTCATTTGGCAAAGAACTCAGCCTTTCATTCTAGAATAAAACACGTTCAGTTGAGGTATCACTTCATACGGCAAGTATTGGAGGATGGGTAGATGAAACTAAAGAAGATTCATATGAGTGAAAACCCTCTGGATATGCTAACAAAGCTACTAGCAAAAGAGAATTTGGAGCTACACTCCACTGTTGTTGGTCTTCGAGTTTGAGACTTGAAGAGGAAGAAACAAAGCTAAGGAAAGGATCTAAGAATGACGTTGTATAAGTATACTGTAGTAATTTATCTCCAAGTGGGAGATTGTTGAGTTGTGGAGCTCAATTACTTCAAATTAGCATATTATATTAAACTTGCAGGAAAGCACAGTAACTGGCATCAGTTATGGAGGGACTGGTATCGGTAACCTATGACTGACATCGGTCAAGCAAGGAAGAACCGGCATCGGTTAGGGCTAACCGGCGTTGGTTATCTGTGCATGGGTGTTTTATTTAACTCACGGGAATTAGATCTAATTTTAACATTAACACAGATCTATTGATTATAATTGCATGGCTAAGTGCCCTAAGTTTGTATATGCCTATATAAGCATGAAATCTAGGATTTATAAGTGTGTGTTAATGATTATTGTGAGAATAATTGTAAGAGAGAGAATTCTTGGAGAAGAAGGAGAAGCTTGAGAGAAAGAAAGTATTGTACATCTGAAAGGTGTGGAAGATTGTAGATTTTTAATTGTATATCTTATGAAAGTTTTGGATAATAAATTGGCTTGTTTCTTGGTGGATGTAGTCCACACTAGGTGAACCACGTTAAATCTAGTGTTGATTTATATCTCTTGTTTTGTATATTTCTTCTAGTATAATATTCACTTTTATTGCATGTATGCTTAGATCTGATATATTATCTGTACAACCTTGTGCTAACCCCAACACTCCAATTCAGTCGTAGGAACTTACAGGTTGTTAAGAAGACATGCCCGGAATTCCCTCCCTCTTTTGGTCTTGAAATTTGGTGATTGTCTACATTTTTTTTACCAAGATAATACTTGTAAAAATTTGAGATTGCCTTCCAATGGCCATAAGCATTAGATTCATTCTTCTTTTGCAGCCACATATACTTACTCCAGGGGAAAATAAAATAAAAATAAAAATCACAAATTTATGTCCTCTCAACCAGTCCCAGAACTCTGGCACATTTTAAGTTGGGATAGATATGATAAAAATAAATAGCAAATACTAAATATAAAATACACTTATATTGTTGTTTAAACTTACAGTCTAACAAAATAAAAATATTTGTATTAATGTTTAAATATATTTGTATAATTCTAAATTGTTGATTTGGATGGGGGTTTACATTCATTTTCTTACCTATTATTTAAATGAATTTCATGTGTAATTATAATTTTAATTAATTCTAATAATATTCACAAGATAAGGGGCATATAAGCATGCAAGCAACATGAGTGTTGAATGTTATAGCCTTTTTAAGTGGAGGTTTGCGTTTATATCATTTTTGTAGGGATTTGAACTCAATCAATTAACTTGTAAATGTAAGTCCACACTAAACCATGGTGTTTGGTATGGAACTTACAAAAACTTGATTTGTTATAGCATCTCTCAAGCAGATATTTGAGTTTGTTTGGCACAGACATGTGTTTCTTGTTGTGATTTGACATGGGGTCAATTAACTTGTAAATGTAAGTCCACACCAAAACACCAAACCATGGTGCTTGGTAAGGAACTTACAAAATTTGGACTTGTTATAACCTCCCTCAAGCAAGAGGTTGAACCTTGTTTGGCATAGACATGTCATTTCTTATTGGGATTTTATCTCGAGTCAATCAACTTGTAAATGTAATCCCACACCAAACTAGGGTACTTGCCAAGGTACTTACAAAATTCTGACTTGTTATAGCCTCTATCAAGAAGATGTTTAAGCTTGTTTGGCATAGACATGCCATTTCCCATGGGGATTTGATCTTGGGTCAATTAACTTGTAGATATAAGTCCACACCAAAACACAAAACCAAGGTGCTTGGTAAGGCACTTCAAAATTTTCACTTGCCATAGCCTTTCTCGAGTAAAAGTTTAAGCTTGTTTGGCATAGACATGCCATTTCCCGTTGGGATTTGATCTCGGGTCAATTAACTTATAAATGTTAGTCCACGACAAAACACCAATCCAGGGTGCTTGGTAAGGCATTTACAAATTTTTCGCTTGTTATAGTCTCCCTCAAGTGAAGGTTTAAGTTTGCTTGTTGCAGACATGTCATTTCACATTGGGATTTAATCTTGGGTCAATTGAATTGTAAATGTGAGTCCACACCAAACCAAGGTGCTTGGTCAGGTACTTTAAAAAATTGACTTGTTATAGTCTCTCACAAGTAGAGATTTAAGTTTGATAAAAATATGCTAGATTCTTCTATCTATGTATCATTGAAAAAAGATGCTAGATTATTTTATGTATAGTGACAAAAGAAGTCTCGTTATCTAAAAATGCTAGATTATTAAAGTTGCAACTTAAAATACAATTCAGCCTCTATTTCTAACTATTTCATTGTATTAAAATTATTGCATATATTCTAATTTTTAATGCGCACTCATAAAATTAATATTGTAGAAATCTAGAAAATTAATATAAATATCTTAAATATATAATGGACCTAAAATTTAAAGTCATTGTTATTAATTGAAGGTAGCCAATTGACATAACTAAAAAAAGATATAATTTCATAGTTGCTAAAGTCTAAAGGGTAGAGGGATAGTGGTTTAGGGACAGGGATTTCGTGATGGAAAAAAAGTTCCAAAGTTTTGGGGACGTTGAGGGGACCACTAAAATAATACATTAAAATTTTATTTAAATATTCTAACTTTATCCAATGAAAGTAAGGTGATTAAACTTTATTTAATGCTTTTAGGGTACTTCAGCGTTAGGGTTCAACATTTTTGGTAAAAATAACAAGTATTTTAAAGTAAAACCATTAGACAATCTTTTATTTTTTAAATAAAAATTGGGGATGCCCCTAAGTCTCCAAACATATAGTAAATTTAGAATGATGTTGAGCATTGAATATCTTAGGGTGGTTATTTAGTAAAATCACATAAATTGGTGTCTTGTATAGTTAAGCTAGCTGAATTTGTGCTACAAATTTTTATTAGGATAGATTTTGTGATTACATCGATAGCATCCTACGGTGGCAACTAGGAGTGTTGGGGCTTGGGGGTTGTAATGTCCATGGATAAACAATTAACCTTAAATTTGATGTCCATTTGAATCATGAGAATATGCAATCTATAAATTGTGATATCTTGGAGGTATGGTAGAATTTGGAACCATTTTTTTTTTCGAAAGTTTTTTTGAATCCAACATAGTGATATAGCTACATTAACTCCCTCACCCACCAATAGAAAAATTGCAAAGAAAGTGATGGATTCAAATTAAGACCTATGAGTGTTGTTCCTATGAATTTTTTTAAGATATATTATTTAGTTATTCTAGTGTCATGTAGGAAGTACTAAAAATTTTGACAAAATCTAGTGTGGACTTTAATATTCAAAAAATGTAGGATTGTTTGTTGGCATCATGCAAATATGCATGTGGAAGATTGGATATAAGATTTTCAGCACTATTTTGACCTACTACGTCCTCATTTCGCCATAAAGCATAATCCACAAAATCATCATCATCTATCCCCCAATGACTCTTTCGTAGGTGCCATCCACATCTACAAACGCTTCCAACTGTGTAAAGTTATAAATGATTCTTGATGTCTACTTGTTTAAGGATAGCACACTATCCTTGGTGGCCAACTAAGACTTTTCGACATTTCTATACCAAAATCATGTGCCCTTCTAGTATAAGCTTATAAGGCTCTCCCAAATACCAAGTGCACTTGTCAAAATGTCGGACTTCCTTTGTTTTCTGCAACTGAGGTTTTACTTACATGGAGCTAAGAGTACAAACATGAGTTCTCTATTTAAGAAAAATGAACATAGAATTAACCTTGATAGTAATGTTATCATTTTTATGATAATTACATTTCATATGTCATTTGGTCTATACAAATGTGATGACTTTTCCCCTATCCGCTAATTGGGAAGTAGAGTATGGAAGGATTTATATAGGGAAAGAAGACCATGGAACTATAAGTTCAAGGAGGTGTTGCCTTAGTTCAGTCAAGCTAATTTCTCATAAATTGTTTGGGTTGATGTCTATGTTTTTGTAGTCTTGTCTTCTTACCAACTTTAGCTTAGCATAGGCATTTTTGTCTTCTATTGAGTTACCCTCTTTAGTAGTTTAGATTGCCTTCTAACCCTGATGCAAGATTCCTAGGATACCTTGGTAGTGGGAAAGAATGTGCACAAGCAAGGGAGCCAAGATGGCGCAAAAGTTGTGCAAACGTAACAAGACATAGCAGGATCTACTTCAGGAAGAGGAAGTAACAACTACGAAAGACGAAGAGGCATATCATAGATCAAAACCTGCTTCAGATATGGGTACATCGGTCACAACGTATGAATGCCCCCTCGTTTAAAGTGATAGTGAGGGGTGAAGAAGTGGAGGTGGTGTGCAAGCATTGCAAGCAGACTTAGAGTCTATTGTGATACCAGTGCACACAGAGGAATATGAGCAAGGAAAACCTACTTGTGAGGAGTCTTGAAGGTCACGGGGAAGAGACAGGAGTTCCACTAGAGGCAACACATTTCCCTAACGAAGTGCAAGACTAAAGGTAAATGTTACTTTGTCGTGGTAGATAGTGGGAACATGAATAACTTAGTGTCCACAAAGTTGGTGGTCAAGTTGGGCTTGGTGCACATGCTGAACTCAAAACCTTATAGAATATTTTAATTAGTAAATGAGCAAGACAACATTGCATAGCAACAATGTGAGGTGGAAATGTAGATTGACAAATACACAAATAGGGTCCCTTGGGATGTCCCACCAATAAACACATCCCATGTATTATTAGGGAGACCATGGCAAAATTGGCCACAAAATGTTGTATAATGGGAAGGCGAATATTGTGTATGTGAAGAAAGATGGCAAAGATGGCAAAGATATATTCTAAGCCCATTAAAAGAGGAGGACAAGGATGTGCACCAAAGCCATTTGATCATGCACAAAGATGAGTCGGTATTACTCAAAGAAGGCGGCTAGGTGCACAAACTATTGGATACACGATCATTGAGGGGGGCGTGAATCAATGTCTTCAAAACTTTAACTTTCAGTTATCTTTACTTTTACGTAACTTGTGTGAATCATCAAAGCAATCATTCAACATTCATTAACCATTGTGAGCTTCTTATGCATGAAACAACCATCCACAAAAATATGAAACAATAGAGAGAATATGTGCACACAACATATAGGTGGGAAACCCTCAAGGGGGAGAAAACCCACTGATCATTGTATTAATAAACAACAATCAAAATTTAGTGAAACACCAACTCCACAAGGAGTGTTAACCCCTAATTTATCTAGCACCAATTGAACTTTAGCAAACACCAACTTCCAAGGAGGCACCAACCTAACTTTTGGAAGCACCAACTTGCAAGGAGGCTACAACCCCCTAGTGTCTTAGTGAAGCACCAACTCCACAAGGAAGACTAAGCACCAATTTAGCCACCTATAAATGTTTTCCACCTCTTATTGTTGTTGTCTCGACAAATAATGGACTTCATTGCACTTTTTCTCTCTTCTTCTTGGTCTGTTGTCTATCTCTTATACATCAGCATGCTCTCAAGTCTCTAGAACTCTCTTTGATCCTCAAACATCATATGCTCTTCGTGCACAAGCTCGTCTCTCATGAAAACACCCAAAATTGCCTTGTTTGCATACTCTCTCTTCCTTCTTTTTTACCTTCTTATGGACATGGACATGGACAAACTGATCTCTACAAGCACACACCTGTCAAATATTCAACTTGCATACATTCTTCATGGTCTTTTAGGCCTCATACACCTCGCTCCAGCTCTTCTAGCTTGCACTTTTCTCCGTACACTATCTTTTTTTTAAATAGGTCTGAATTGTCTTGCTTATATACATGTCTTAAGCACAAATATCATATAAGTCGGCCACATGTACTTAGGTAGGTCATACAAAACTTAGAGAACATATCAACATAGGTCGATCATGCAAGTATAACAACATATGGGTCGCCCATACAAAAGCTCAAAGAACATCTTGAAAAACATAGGATAATCACACCATAGGCTTCTGTTGGATTGTCATTACCGAATTATGTCATTTCAATCTCCATCTACTTGAGTTTGCTCTGTCTTCTTTTTATCAATTTGCACTTTCCTCTTTACATCTCCATTATCTCTACCAAAACATCCATGTCGGCCAGACAATAGAACATATGGAACATTTTAGTGCCAAAAACACAGAGTGTCGCCCAGCAACAAGAACATCACAAATCTACTTTAAAATCCTTAGAAGGTTGGCCAAACATGATCACAAAAACTGATCCATCAAACTTAGAAATGCATTGTAATAGTCGGCCCAAACCGTTGGCCCCAGATCACAGCAACCACAATCTTCTGACAAACTTTGAAGCATTCAGTTCAGACTCTGAAGAAAATAGATCAGACTTCGAAGCACTCAGGTCAGGTTCCGAAGGATGTATTACATCAACCGGCCAACACTGTTGGTCCCATACCAAGACAAACCACAAACTTAGGACAAACTCCGAAGCATTCAAACAAACTTCGGACATGCTCTGAAGCATTCTATAGCAACAAACAACACTTTGCTTTGTCAGATAAATCATGCACCAACCTTTGACATCAATGACTCAATCAATCTGTTATGTTCTTCAACTTCCTGTGACATAAATGACAATTATTCCAAAATCACCTTGACCAACTAGACATCAATGACAACCTGTCAACAAGCTCTCCATGACACCAATCATGCACAACACTACTTTGACATCAATGACAACTTTCCAACACAAAGGGAAAAGAGGATGCCACACTGAGGAAGGGAAGTAAGAATGCGCATAGGAGTCATCTTGTCTCGCACACAGTCAAGTGTGAGGATCACATAGAAGAGGGGAATGTGTAGTTGGGCAGAGGAACATTGCACAACAAAGGAAGAAGATGCCCCACACAGACAAAGATGGCCAGATTCAAAAGAGGTCAATTTTGGACCCAACCAAGTCAAACAAGTAAAAGTCAGGGAAAACACATTTGTCACAAAGGCACGTCAAGGCCTCACAAACAAGTCAAAAGGGTGATATTGTCACCTAGCCTACATGTGTCAGCACCATGCTTATGCATTTTCTTACCTAGGGTGCATGATGCAGAAGCATTTGAATCCGTGCACAATCTTGCATCAACCACAAATATGTTACATAGCAATAAGCATACATACACATTTGTTTGTGTGCACACAGCCTTGAGAAGATGTTCACTTGTGGTTTTGTAGCTTTGTGCACCTATTTGATCGTACACAATGGTTTAAGAAAGCCCTCCACAATAGGGGAGTTGGAGAGTTACAAAAAGTGGTTAGGTGGCCTTGCACAACTATGCAGAACCATGCAATTTGTGTGTTGTACATGAAATCACAAGCACGCAGCGATTTTGGGGGACGACACATTTGGTGATTCCATTGTGGAAAACCCCCTACTTTCCTACTAACCAAAGAAATCTGGAGGAAAGTAGCAATGATCTACTAGTGGTGGGAGTACCTGACTTGCTTTGGACGCACCTATAATTGTGGATTTGGTGTCAATGTTGACGAAGCTTGGCATTTGCAAAGAAATATAGCGAAGGAGGAGAAGCCAAGACCAAGAACCATGACTGTTTGACGTGGACCCTCTAACCATGACCACATCAAAGCATCTCTCGATCTCTTAGTGTGATTTACAACCATAGGCAACTGCAAATAAACATGGAATATTCGGAATAACTGGTGCGTATGGAAACCAGGAACTGTACTCTTATGATACAATGTATGAAAGCCAACATAATGATGTTGAATGCTGTATCCCATAACCCTATATGAAAGTTAAACTATTCAGGCACCGTGTACATCAAATCCATTATTTATCTCATGCTATTGTCAAGATCCCCTGCCTAATACTTTTTCAAGAAACAAGACAAGCTAGCTCAGACGATATCTTCCCAGGGAAAACGGACTGCAACCAATAAATGCAGCACCAACTGTGGACATTAATAAACAATGAAATAAATCCGGGGTATGTTCAATTTCTACTTTTTAAGAAAAGTTAATGTTGACAGAAACCATGAGACCATTTAGATCTACTTTATGGATTTCTAAGATATCCTTCATCCAAAACAATCCATCCTAGTAAAAACCTTCAAATTATATACTAAGTTTCAACATCAAAAAAAATGAATTGTCCTTAGACTAAGACCAACCGGGTGTATCATCGATAAAAGGTCAAAATTTATTGGTGCCGCATTTGATGCCAAGTGGATGGATACAGTCCAACATAAATGGAGAAAGTTAACAATCATAAATATTGTTTGCAGCATGAGATTGTCCTCTAGTTCACTGGCTTACTTGCAAGTCAAATATGATTTTCATTGTGCAAAATAAAAAAAAGTGAATAGTCTGGATTTGATACTTATTGTCTCCACGGATTTCTCTGTATGGATCTTAAACTCTTAATTAATTACTCCAGAGTTAATCCATTCAGAAGAATACTGCTAGGGTGACTCTCCACAAACACGCATAAGCATCGGGCATCCTAATCAGCACAGAGTAGCATAACATGTATGTGCCTAACCAGCTGATGATAAAAAACAGTAACAATAATATGGTTTCAAACTGTACACTCCAAACAATTTTCATTGCCTGCACCATGATCTACTAATTGTTGCATGACATTCTGATCTACTGAGTTTGGATCCACATCTTTAAGAAAAGTTTCTTCATTTATAATATAAAAAGTACTCATTATCGCTGATAAATTACTCACAAGCTAGCTAGAAGTTTGACTTCCACATTCATTAAATGTCAACTTGCAGAATAAGCCTCAAAATTCAACCTCAAACAAAGAATCTATGACCATTTATACTTATAGCTCCCAGTTTTCTGGAATAATATATAACTGATATAGATATCTTAAATGTATTTATCTGTAGAACACCAATAGATATCTGTAGGATCTATGACCATTTATACCATAGTTACCTAAGTCTTGGGGACGGGGGGATAGGGGTCCCAAGGAACAGGGTTTCCGGGATGCAAAAAAATTACTAAATTTTGGGGACGGCAAGGGGACGGCTATTAAAATAATACATAAAAATTAATATTTCAATACTTCTATTTTTTTCAATGACATTTAGGGATTTAAACTGTATTTAATGTATTTTAAGGTACTTTCAAGATTATAATTGAATGCCCTTGGTAAAAATAACAGCTTTTTATTAGTAAAAACATCAGAAAATTTTGAAAGATTTTTAAAAAAATTGGGACGTCCCCTCCAAGTCCCCAAGTGCCCGAAACATTCGGGTGTCCGGGACGTCACCAAAATCTAGGAGACGCGTCCCCGCGTAACACTGATTTATACTAGCACCCAGTTTTCTGGAATAATATATAACTGATATAGATATCTTAGATGTTTTTATCGGTAGAACACCAATGTACGTTAACCTCGTGTCTTTGTTGGATTTGTCACTTAGTTTTACCCACTGAAGGGATTGACTAACGGACCCATCACATTCTTCACAAATATTCAGCTGAATGCTGATAGATGTTCTCCATTAGCTGCACCACTGCATCGGTCTCAAAAAAAAAATCTGCTTACCACAAAAAAAAAACGAGCCTTCAAAGTCCACCATATGTCAAAGATACCGCAATTTTTCCATCTTCTCTGAGCAAGAATATAAACTGCCAAATGACTGTCAAATGAACGTTAAATTTCAGCTCCACCATTCTTATTGACATCACACAGTATTACACTCCACCACCCCTTGTCTGCCACTATAGGTTAAGCCTATCAGCATAATTAAGGAGTAATAGGGCTATGCACAATATGTAGAATACAAGTTATTTCATAATTTTCAAATATATCTGAATGATACCAGTACCATCACTGTTCAGATAAAGGGGCTAATGACATGATCCCAATCAAGGATTTGAAAACATATTTTTTAAGCAGCAATAAATGTGAATATTTATTTTATCATATAGGAAGATTACATACTTCAGATGATCTCAAACTGTATTTGCTTTTTCTCATCACTCTAAGCTTAATGTAAATTATGAAAACCAGGAAAAATTCCAGGCCTGGCAATATTACTAATTTAAAGGACACTGTGTACAAAACTCTGGAAAATTAGTATTCAGGCTAACGCAAACTATATGATTGTGACAGCACATACAATGCCATCACAATGACTACTTGGTATAACATTCAACAAAAGAAGCGCCAGTTAAAAATATGCCTCAAATAAGCAATAAATTGAGCCACAAAATGTAGACGAGTCTTTTACAACTCGAAAGAAGGAACATTACCATATCAAGTAAACTCTTTGGCCAAATACACTACAATCAACCGAAGAAACAATACATAGGACTACCCAATCACTGTTCCAATAAACCCATATGGCCATCCAGCTTGATTCCAGCACGGTATATTGAACAAAGAGCCTGCAAGATTCACAAATTGAATCTTATTAAAAGAACAGTTGGATCTCTGGTGCAGCAGCTTTTTTATAGCGTGTACAATCAAGTTACAGAAACTGCTTCCACTTGCTGAATATTTTGTACCGGGCAGCTCGTGCAAGCTCATGGTAATTGGATAAGCTCACAGCAGCGTCATAGATGTGCCCACATTGCTTGCGGATGATGATGGCTTCACAACATAAACCTGCTTCATTTTTGAAGTTGTGAAGTTCTTATCACCTGGTATCTGGGATCTACCTTGACCACCTATTTTCCTGTGGCCTTGCGCTGACCATTCATTTGCAACACTCATCTTGTGTCCTGTATGCTGTTGGGATGTTCCTCTCTGCTCTGAGTAACCAACTGGGTGGGGATATTGCCCTGACGTTGTCTGTGGGGTAGTGCCTTGAGACTGAAAAGGATGACCAATTGTCCGGCTTCCATGTAGAGATTGGTTGCTTGATGTAACACTATTTGTTCCCAAAGCTAGTGCACTGCTTTCACTGCCACTTCCGGTGCTGCTTGATCGCGCAGACCTGGATGAGCTCCTTCCTTTTTGAACCTTAATATTAGCTGACTGTAGAGGGTTGTAATTTGCATTGTTGCTCGATAAATTTCGTGATGTCAGAACAGAGCTATTGTTACTAGAACCCGAATCTCCTAATCCAAGTTCATCTGGAAATTGTGCAGCTGCATCAACAGTTGAGAAAGGTCCACTGCCTGTTGTCTTAGAGGTAAGAACATGGTGAAATCTGCTGCCGCCAGACTCAATTGTGTGAGATGGATGACTCAACTGTGACGAAAAGCCATCTGTTTGTTGCAATGGCATTGACAGGCCAACCATAGACCCTGACATTGACATGGTCTGAAATGTGGGGGGGCCAGGAACATGAGACCATTGGGTCTGCATAGGCAAGTCCACTGCAGACTGCGAACATTATAAAATATTAAAAAAAAATTAGTGGCTGTATGGTATAAAGAACAAAAATCAGATTAACAAGAAGCAAAAACAATGTTTTCAACCTTATTTAAATAAATATTGTAAAGATGCAAAACTCATTTCAAGATCTGAAACATGTAATTTCATAGAGTCCTCTGTATGAGAACCATAAATAGTATAGTCCTCAACTGCACAAAAAAGAAAGTATGCCCAACAATTATTGACATTCTGAGATTATAGGGTTGTATTTTTTCCTATAGACAAAACAAACAGCATAATACAAAACAAAGGCATAAACAGACATCTCAAAGAGTCGCAGATTATTTTGAACAGCTCTGAGTTTGAGATTTACTGTATCCAGTAAGCACTCAAATTTATCATGGCAACTGGACACTAATTATTTCAGAGATTTGGTCATTTTGATTTTGGGTGCTAAATGGACTTTGAAGTTTTTTAGGTGCAACCAACCTAAATCTAGCCCATTAAAACCCATGAATTTTCTCTCTTTTAAAGCACCAACCATAAAAAAGTCTCTTATTATTTTCTTATCAAAATGTCAACTTCAACCTGGAACTTTTGATCACCTGCAGTTGAAGTCAGTTTTGAGAACTAGTGCAAGACTGCACATTGCAGCTAAGGATTTTGATAGAAGTCATTTTATCTTTTACCTTAATTTACACTGCTCGACTACACCCCTTATCATGCATCAAGGCCTCTAGGCTACAAACTAGTGGGTTTGTGAAATACAGTGTTTTTCAGATCATAGTTACCTAAGTCTCGGGGATAGGGGAATGGGGGGGCAGGGTTTCCGGTGCAGCAAAAAAATTACCAAATTTTGGGGACAGCAGCGGTACGGCTTTTAAAATAATGTTTAAGAATTAATATTTGAATATTTTAACTTTATTCAATGAAATTTAGGGATTTAAACTGTATTTAATGTGTTTTGGATACTCTCAAGATTATAATTTAATGTTCTTCGTAACAAAAAATAACAGCATTGTAAAAGTAAAAACATTAGAAAACTTTTGAAATATATAAAAAATATAGGGGACCTCCAAGTCCCCAAGTCCCCGAACCACTGGGGACGTCCGGGATGTCACCAAAACGTAGGGGACACGTCGCCACATAACACTGGGTCACTTTTTCTGGCTGCAATTTTGTAAACAAACCAAGGTTGAAGTTTTCACACATTTTATTAGCCCATCATTAGCAAATTTAGCATCTTTATTTGCATTTAAGGCGCCATAGAAGTTTTCAACAGTCATTAAATTTAATAAACTGCAACTTTATGATAGAAAATTAAAAACATATAAATATGGCTGCAATCTGGAGCATGTAAACACAATGGTACATCTTGAACCTCAACATTAGAAACTCAGATTTTTTTGATTGAACCGGTATTTTTGCACGGGTGAGGTGCACAGAATTCTTAGGTTTAGATGCCAAGGACTGAGGAATTTCCATTCCGCCATTACTGATCACTTGTATTAATTGGCTTTAGACTTTTTAATCATCAGACAACCACATTTATAATTAGTTTCACAGTTATAAATAACTGCTGAATCATTCAAAGTGAATAGTTATTCATACATTTCTGTATTGCCAAACCTCATACCAAAAATCTTTCATAATTGTTTACATGTTAGAACCACTAAAAAATTTAAATTTATATGCTGAAGTAGATTCTAATCCAAATTCCACCCAGGTAAAAGACTTCAAATATCAAAATATATCTCAAATGGTATATACTCACTAAATATAGAACAGTATATTACTCTAAAACAAAAGTGAGACGAACAGTCAAATAAGCATTCATAAGTTACCTGGAATGGGGAAGATAAATTCATGTCAAACAAGCCAAGAGATGGAACAATAGGCATATGCTGAACAGGAGTTGGCATGTTGGGATTTCGTTGACCTGACATAATCCCTAGACTACTAATATCGCCTTCATTAAGACCAACACCAGAAGAAGATGCCGGGGTGTGTTTCCAGTCTGGCTGTTTGCCGGATGGAATATACGCACTCATGAAGCCTACCTGCCCAAACTGCCCAACCGCTGGAAAATGATTATACACTAACATAGGAGGAGGTCCTTGAATGCCTGGGATACCTCCTGGGGGGCTAATGAATGGGCCAGTAAAACCAGAAGGAGCCCCATAGAAAGAGTCCACACCAGAATGGCATTGTTGCCATCCTCCAACAGGTCCTGCCCCCATACCCGAAATTCCCTGCTCAATAGAAGTGTTAGATTTCTGGCCTTGAGATAGAGATGTTGCTTCATCGTGCTGCCCAAATGCAAATATTGGGCCCCCCATCATTGGGCTCATTTCAAAGCAAGGGAAAGGTGGAGGTGCACCAGTAAAATGGGAAAGAACTGGACCAGCAGAGCTTTGCCTACTTGCTACAGAAGGCCATAACGAAAGAGGAGATGGGGTCTCCACAGAAAGATCAGCTGGAAGTGCTACTGTCATGGAGTCTTCACCCCTTGATTGATTCATCACCGGCCGAGTAGTAGATACACCTGCTCCAGTAAAAAGAATACTGGGTTTAGTTGAGATGCCCTTGCTTAATGAGACTGCAAATTAAAACTTATCCCAGCTTACAATAATCTTAGGATAGCATTCTATGGTTTTAAATACATAATGTTGAGACAGTTTTGTACCTACGGAAGCTGCACCAACATTTGAATTACCAAATGCTTTAGATTCTGCAACAGATATTGAGACACTGCCTAAACCATTCCCAACAGAGTCGTCACTACTAATTGCCGCAACTGCAACTGCTGAGGCTGCCGCCTCAGCTTCTGCCTCAGGATCCACCATTTGTCTGCATCTGTCATCTGCCTTGTTAAAAAAAATTGTAGAATTGCCTTCTGGAGCTGAAAACACACTCTCCATTGGTCCATCTGATCTACAAGCGACAGAAGGTCCAAGCCCAATTGAAACAGGTTGCATTATAGAGCAACTACTAGGTGGTAGTAATGTTGGAGACGTGACCGCACCTTAATTGCAAGAAATGAAAGTTAAGAAAAACGTTCTAGTAGAAAAGTCTATATGCATCATAGAGTCAGCTAACGGAGTTACAAAATTATTGACAAATCAAGCACTACTCACCAAATTGAATCTTTTCACCGGCAAGAAGGGAATTGAGAGGAACTGTTGATGACAAAGGTTTATCTTGCGCTAACACTGAAATCACAGACTTTCCAGACTCCAGAGGCATGCCACCACGATCACCCAAGGGCAATAATGGAGCCCGTTTGGCTTCAAAGGAAACAGGCTTCATGGCCTCTTCTAATTGAATCTGTGTCAAGCTCACAACCTGTCCAAGAGAGAGAATGTTATGTTCTACCAAGTTTTACAGAAGAAATTTAAAGAAAATAGTCAAATGTAAACTTAGAACTGTGATTAATAGAAAAAATCTATGCATTGTCAAATTGAATGGAACAATCCAACAAATAGAGAGAACACTTCCGACATTGCCATAATGGTAGTCAATACCATACAAGCAGATGGATAACAAAGAGAGACATTTCAAAAGCTCATTTAATGGAAAATAAAATTCCTAATTAATTTATTACAAAGATAGAACCTTGGTGAGACTCTGCTTTTCACACTAGAAAGAGACATATTTTAAAAGCTCATCTAATGGAAACTTAAATTCACAATTAATTTATTACAAAGATAGAACCATGGCAAGACTATGCTTTACACACTATTTGGTATTGCTTTCTTTTAGCAGGCATTCCATTTACCCTGCAGAGAGATATGCTTATTGGATATTATAAGAAGATGGTTGCAAACGATAGAGCTGCTAAATATATGAACCTGCTTGCTTTCCTATTAACAAGCTATGTACTATCAACGAGGTATGCAGCCAATTGTCATAATCTAATAAGATGCATCTATATATGTTTAAAAACCCAATTAGTAATTGATATCTGAAGCTTATTAATCAATCTCTAATGCTTGTCAGAGTATTCAACTTCAGTCTCGACGAGAGAACTGGTAATGTCCTCATTCAGGTATCTCCCTACAAGCATAAAATCTTATTTTGCAGAACAAAAAAAACTAATAGTGCAGACCTTTTCTACCACAGTCAAATCATGGTTGGAAAAATTAACAGAAGGAAAAAGACGAATTTGAATTATCTTGGTTGTAATTGTCTGAGCTTCAAGTGTCTATCTCTATAGATTTAAACTTTTAAAGTAACAGAATTATAAGAAAATTAATAGTAAAAGGATCTTTGTCAATATCTTGTCATATTTGAAATTATTTTTGATTTGCAAATAGCCAAGCTCTTAGATACTATTAATTCTTTAACGGAAGACCATAGGATACTATAATACTTTATAGCATTTAAAATTCTATGAAAAGGTCATAATAAACAGTAACTAATATTTATTCGACAATTGGAAAGCCCAAGCTGGCCATTCCATGAAGGAAAAACAAACCTGCTGGCCGTTCCATGTGCTACCCTCCTATGAAAAGGTCATAATAAACAGTAACTAATAGTTATTCAACAATTGGAAAGCCCAAGCTGGCCATTCCATGAAGGAAAAACAAACCTGCTGGCTGTTCCGTGTGCTACCCCATGCACCCACACCTGTGCTGGTAATACCATCCTGCAATGGGCTCTGATTCTCAAATCTCAAACCCTTTCCCATATCTGCATCAACATGTGATATAACAGGTGCTGGATTTGTCTGATTGGGCCTGCACACAGAAACATTAAAAACATTATATGACTGTGTACGATTCCTGAGTTCATATGAAAGATGTTCCAAAAGAAAGCTTGAAATATAAAAAACATTTGAACTAACTTTGAAGATATTGATCTTTTATCAGTATGTCCCTCAGTGTTTGCTGCTGGTGTACCAATGGGGGCCAATGGTTGAGGGGGCACTGCAGATGCCACAAGTGATACAGATGAACAGGCATTAAGCAGAATTTTTTCATCAATTGGGGTACTTTCTGCCATAACCACAGAGGGCATCATTGAATTTCGCTTTTCTCCTCCTGATGATGTAGTGCCCCGATGAGAAATGGCTGGAATCCCATCCCCTTGGATAGGTGATTTACCAGGGGGTTTATATCTCCGAGCAGCTTGATCCTTTGGCTTCATTAAGATGAGAAAAAATCATGGAACTGAAAGACAATAAACATATTGAAAAGATAAGAAAAAGAATGGTTACGGCTAGCAGCATCATTTACCTTCACGTCCTTTGATTTAGCTTTCATCTCCTTATCTCTTTGTTCACGTATCTGACGTCTAGTCTTTACCTCAATGAAATTATCCTCATCGCTTGGAGTCTCAATGCCAGGCTGTTTAAAAATTTGTACAATGCCACTCTGTAAAGGAACATCATCTGCCACTTCAGTTTTTTTAAGGATTCCCTCAGTTGAACGAGAACCATTCGCTACTGGCATTTGCAACCCACTTCTCTGAGGTAATTTGCCACCTGGCATTTTCTTCACTCTGTCATCATAGTGAGCAGAGGGGAAACTAGTGTTGTAGCCTGTCTTTGGGCCGATTTCTGATTTCAACAATTTCTCAGCACTCAATCCCGAATCCTTTTGAACACCTCGAATCATTGAGCTACTAGCAAAATCAGACTGTACAGAACTTCGAGACTTGTCTTCTTTTCTAGGAAGGTTATTTGAATCCAGTACTTCAAGATGTCTTCTGTCAACACTTACTCGGAATTCACTTCTATGGATGTTCCTACGACCTTGTCTATGAGGCCTCCTAGCATCCGATACAGACCACAAGCCCTCTGATGTATTTGTAGATGTTCTTGATCCATCGGTTCTCACACCATAAATAGTTCTATTCACCCTACCTCGACCACCCGTCTGCAGTCCACTGGATGAAGATTGTCCTAAACTACCTTTAATTTGAGCCTGCTCTGGAATGACTGGAACATTAGTAAAAGGCTTGTAAATTTTGTTTACTGCTGGAATTTCAACTTCAGATGCATAATTAGAAGATTTTATCTGTTCATTTTCTAGAGTCGTGGAAGAAGTGCCCCGATATTGTCCAGCATTAGATTTCAAAGCTGAAACAGATTTGACAATTTTGTTTTGTGACAATTGATCATTATCCATGTTGCCTCTGCTTTCTTGCAATGGACTTTCTTCTGCAGAAACATGTTGATTTGCAAGGGGTGATCTCAAACCCAGGGTGATAGATTCTGTCTGATTCGCAGAGAGGTTATTCTGTTGCAGTTCATGGAGAGGTAAATTTTGTATTGCAGAATCTAAAATATGTTGTGTAGACAGCGGCATCACAGGTTGTCCCAAAATATAATGTGGCGAGATTGGAGCCGGGTATCTAAGCTGACCAAACTGGAACATAGGAGGTTGCGAGGGAGGGATTTGTGTAAGTGATGCAGAAACCTGAGGATGTAAATGCAGAGGCATTTGTATGGACCCAATTTGAATTGCAGGAACTGTAGCTGGCAGAATTGAAGTCCCAGGAAATAATCCAAACTGCAATTTGAAGGGCAACTCTGTTTGACTGGGGAGGGCAGAAATTGGTATTGATGAACCTAGAGAAGTAGTGGCTGCCATTATGTTTGACTGAAGTAAGGGAAAAGGAGCTGATGATAAAACTTGCTGTGGTAAAGACTGCAGAGAATTGTGCACATCTGACTCTACTTGTAAAGGTTCCATAGAGGACGACACAGATGTCCCTTCCATTGGAGATTGGTGTACAATAGGCTGCTGCATCATTGGTGGTTGCACATTGTCAGAACTTTCTTTGTCATCAATTAAGCCCTTATTTTGTGTCCCAGGTGTCTCGTTCTCCTGCATTTCATGTTCATTGTCTTCTGCCGCCATCCCTAAGTTTTGACACTCCAATGATGATCCCTGATGTACGCTACTATCATGTTTTCCATATAACTCACTTGAATCTTCATTTCCTTCCAGCAGAGCTATCTCTTCTAGACTAGTGAGAACGCGCTCGTCCGATCCAACACTATCGTTGTATAAGTCTTGATCATTTTTTAGCTCTATTTTCTGGTGTTCTGCATGCAAGCTATCATAATCATGTTTTTTCTCTATGTTCTCTTCCTCTTCTTCAAACATCCCATCCTCTTCCTCATATAAGTGATCTTCTTCATACTCCTCTTCATCTGAAAAATCACCGTCATCCTCAAAAGCCCATTCTTCATGTATTTCTTGCCCAGCAGATTTTAAAGGAGTGTGAGCATATTCCGTACACTCATCTGACTTCAATCCTTCAGCAGATTTAACATTGGGCAATGTACCATCTAGATTAGGCAAAGCTGTCACCTCTGCTTCATTTTGCTGAAAAATAGGACTCCCTGTCTCTTCCAAGTCATCATGTGAAACATTAGCAGGTGAGCTGGGAAGGCTAGAAACAGATGGAAGAGATTGTGACTCTGACCGTATCATATTCTTAAGTCCTTGCTGTTCCTCAGAACTGCCCACATCCTGTGATGCTTGCACCACCAATGGTTCATTCTTTACTGCACAGTTTTGTTCCGAAATCAATTCCACGTTGATTTCCATATCATGGGCTGAAAGTGCTCTTTTAGGCTCCTCTTCCAACGATGAAGAAGAGAGAGGTTTCTCAGATCCAATCTTAAATAAACCCTTCTGCATGGCTGTCACCGAAGGGGGAGGAAGAACTCGTGGTTGTCTGAAATGACGTGACCGCCCAATGGCAAACTCATCAACTTCAGAGCTTTGTGTGTAAGAGACAGCAGATGGAATTCGAGAACGTTCTAAACCTTGCCATGAATCAAGTTTTTCTTGCTCCCATGCAATATCAGCATACCCATCAATTGTATTCTCAAAGACTTCAGCATCTGCATTAAACCTTCTCTGTTCATTTTGACGAGATATGTGACCATTTACCTGCATTGTTTCTGATCTGCCAATTTTGGGAAGAACCTTAGCAGACCCTGTCCTGGAAACTTCAAATAAATCTCTCCGAGAAAGTCCTCTTCCCCCGTGTAATGATTCCCGATTTGAACTCTGGTAACTGTTATTCTGGTCTGCAGCCATAATTTGGGAAACAAAAAGTGAACCATTTCCATTTTCGGTTGAATCTCTTCTCCAAGAATTTGACTGCTTCGATCTATCAGGAGCAAATAAGTTTACATCCCGTAGAACCTGAGCCCGCAGCCCTGTATCAAAAGACCTACTCATATTTGAACTGTCAGAAGATGCAGAACTTGTTATGCGATCAAATTTTCTTTCTTCATCTTCCCACTCCCCCGTATCTACTCTCCGGAGATCTCTATCCTTTGCAGATCTCGCAATGAGAATTCTCCCCTCATCTGATGTTGGCATATCTTCTTCCTTTTTACTTTCCGCCTGCCTCTTTGCAATTCTTTCCTCCAACTCAAGCAGCTTGCATCTTGCAGCTTCTTTTCTTCTCTCTTCCTCGAAAATCATTCTTCTCTTATCCTCCTCCCTAGCCCTCCTCTCTTCTTCTAATCTCCTAGCAGCCTCCAATGCTTGTTGTTCTGCCCTCCAAGCAGCTTCCCTAGCCTCTTCTGCAAGCCTCCTTCGATGCTCTTCTTCTTCTCTGGCTCGACGCTGCCTCTCTTCTTCTTCTTGCCGAGCAAGCTCCTGAGCTCTCTCCTGTTCCTCAATCATCCTTTGCCTTTCCTGCTCCTGCATCTTTTGAACCCTCTCAAGCTCAGCTTCAAAGGATGCTCGTACTGGGTCATAGAAATCAGTTTGTTTAGAATCATCTTTTTTCCTCTTAGTAACCTTAATTTCTGTGCCAAGACCCCCAACAAATGGATCTCTGATATCAAACCCAGGAATACTGCCAAAGTCCTTCATAAAGGGATCTTCTGAATATGGCTTCCCATAACTGGTAAAAGATCGCTTGTCGCGGCCGAAATTCAAGATAGGGTCATTAATAGGCATGCCCCTGCTTCCCATAGAGAATGAAACTTTGTTCCACGAATTATTTTGCACCACATCATTTTGCAAAACTCTATTTCGGCCAAAGGTGTCTCCATACCTGCCAGCCACAGAGTTTTGCTCACCACCACTCCGGAGAAAACCATCCCTGCCATGGTTTACAATACGTCCGTCCTGACTGTGTCCACCGTCTCTACTATAACTTTCTTTAAAACCTGAATCCCAAGTACCATTGTCCTTTCCGAAAGAATTTCTGCCCACTGAATTTTCTCGGCCATTATCAGCCTCCCAACTTTGTCCATTGTTCCTCCCATAAGGGCCTCTGGTTGACTTATTTTCTACATCTTGATTTCTACCGATTGTATTTTCCCTGCTGAAATTCACAGACCTTGGTAAAACCCTGTCCTTGTCAAATCCCATGACACTGCTAAAGTTCCCTTCTTTTCTAAAAGAAGTGTTTCTCCTGAAGCTCGCATCCCTATCATTTCCACCTTGCCAATTATCCCTGCCATTAAAATCAGCTCTAAAATTACCTTTTTCAAAATATGGGATAGAGCTAGCATCATGACCTTCCCAAACAGGGCCCAAACCAGGAGAAGACCCATTTCTCTGAAATGGTCCTGGCACATATCCAATGCCATCATTGTTGAGAAAGCCATTCTTCATGTGATGCTCACTCCTGCCAGTGTCCCGCTCATCATCTGCCCAATTGGACGTATGATCAAGCCTAACAAGTGGCAGAGGACCAGAGGAATAACCTTGCGCCTTCCGCAACTGTTGCCCAGGCAATCCCCTTGATTTGTCACCGCCTTGAAATTGCAAATCTTCTCCTAATAAATTCTGCTGCTTAGGCCTCGCCTGAGGCCGCATGGGAGGAGGGGAAGAATGAATCTCAGGACCTGCCTGCTGATGTACCAATACCCCGTCTGGATATCCTTGTTGGGAAAGTTGCTGAAGCTTGAGCTTCTGCTCTTTCATATCCTCCTGATTTCTCCTTTGCTTCTGTTGTGAGTCCCTCTGTTTCTGCTGGGTCACCGTTGCATTTGGTAAAGATGCTTTCAGAGAGGGGAAATCTTCTCCCCTTAGCATCACAGGAATGGCAGGTACCTGTGTCGATACAGACCCAGGCGCACCATTCTTTGCTCTAGCTGCCGGAGGCATATAGACCGTCGGCCTTCCCCCTGAATCAGCAGAAGACCCCACTGTATTGCCAGGTGGATTAGGAGCCCTGGTACCTGGTGCAACACTAGTTCCCCATGAAGAAGAACCTGAACTCGAAGCAGCAGGTTTTCCTGAAAATCCATCTGCAACCTGCTCTACATCACTAGTATTTGTAGGTGTAGCTGGTTTAATCCAACCAACAGGTGCCGAGGAGGACGTGGCCGCCCCAGTCTGGGAAACCGTATCAGTGCCCCCATTCTCTCTACGCAGAGACGGCAAATTCAAGGGAGGTGGAACGGCAAGCTTGGAACCCTTGGCCCCCGCAGCCCCCTGCGTCGTTCTGGGCCTCGACAGAACCAGCATTCCTCCATGCCCCCCGCCTGGCCTTGATCGTCCACCACCCAGATGCCCGGTCGCCGAACCGCCCTGCTGCCCGTACGATTTATTCAAATTCACCGACACAAACTTGTTGCCGATGCCCGAACTAGCCATTGCAAAACCCTAACCCTAACTTTAATCCTCGCCTCCTCCCTCTTTTTCTGCTTCTGATTCTGCTTTTTAACTTCTACTGATCCAACCCACTGCATCAGCGCAGACAAGGCTGGCCCCCTGGACCAGCCTTCCAACCCAAAACCCTAGTTGATACAGATTGCTCCACAACCCTAAAATTTCAAATTTTCCACAGCTTCCTTACAAAACAAACCCTATCCCGCAAAATCCCGCGGCCCTCCTCAGACGATCTTCAATAAACCGCAACAAAAACCCTAAGCTTTCCGATCCAATAAACAAATTCAAACCAAAAACAACAATGACTATAAATACCTACAAAATCGTTTGGATGACATCGATTGAATTTTTCTAGGGAGTTTGGTTTTGCTTACCTCAAATCCAACGCCGTTTTCTGATTTTGTTTTGCCGATCTACCGGCGTCTGTACACGAAAAACCGTTACGTCGTTTTTGTTGAAATAATAGATTTTTATGTATTCTGGGAAATGGCCGCCCTTGCTAGAGCTTGGCAGCCATGGAATGAAAAGAAAAACTCAAACACAAGGGTTTCAAAGTACCGTCCCAAACCCAACGAATAAAAAATTAAATTAAATATAATATATATATATGTATAAAGTGAATTTGGTGTGTATAAATTTTTACAGAAAAGGAGGAAGACGAAAAAAATTCGTTAAACCCCACGCTGTGTCTTCCCTTTCTAATATTTGGGAGCTCGTGAGTCGTTACCCAGTTACGACTGTCTTTTACTTGCCAACCCGGTTTAGGGAAGTAGGCTCTCCACATCGAGCGTGCAAAAATGTTTCATGTCTCTAAGAATTAGGTTGAACATCCATCTTTGGTGTGCTGCTATTCAAATGTTGGCCATGGCTATGCCCTTTCCTATTTTACATGCATTAAAGATATGTCATACTTTAAACTAGCAATTGCGCATGAGTTGTAAACTATGTTAGAAGTGTGATATCGAGTTGAAATTAGCTTGTGCTTTTATTTTGATGTCGATGAAAGAAAGGAATTCCACGAGACCACATATCCTCGGGTCATTATGTCAAATAGTTCATGTTTTGTGTATGCTTACAAAATTTATATACATGTCTACACGAGCATTAAAAACCGCAACATTCGACAATGGATGTTCATATCCTATTCTAAAGCTCCCATTTTGGCACAGGTTGGGAATATGTTGTCAATGGTTGTGGAGTATCACTTTAAAGCTTACAAATGTTTTTGACAAGCAAATGCATTTGATGGATGTCCTTGGGCATACCCTTCATTCATTGCACTCCATAAGATCACATCTCATTGCTCGACATTTTGTTGAATAGTGTGTGTGCCTTGTGTATTATTCTTGTTTTTTTTATACATGTTTATTAGGGTACCTACAACTACATTTAACAAAAAAAGATCTTTCTATTATGGTTTAATAAATGTTCATGTCCTCATCCAAAGCTTTCATTTTGGAGCAAGCTAGGAGTATGTAAAAAAGTTTGTGGAGTCTAGTTTAAAATCTCCCAAATGTGTTTTCCTAAGAGTTTGGAAGGTATTTAAACAAACTTGTTTTTTTGCCTATCCTAAAATCCTTGTAGTCCATGAGACTGAATTTGTTTGAGGCATTTTGTGTAACAGTTCATGTGCCTTCTATGTGACTTTGCATTTTGTATACATTTGTACAAGGGCACTTGCAATTACAACAAACAAAAAATAGCTTCTTGTTATGCTATGATAAATTTCCATGTAATGTTTTAAAGCTCATATTATGACACAAGTTAAAAGGATTGTGGAAAACATTATGCGATTTGGATTTACACTCTCAGTTGCCTCTATTGGAAAACTTCCAAGGCCTTTTCAGCAAACCCATTTTGTGCATATCCCACAATCATTGCAATCCATGAGATCACCACATTTCTTTTGGGCATTTTTTTACAATTGTTTGTGTGTCTTGTTAATGCTTTCACGTTTTGCATACATATATATTAGGGCACTTGCAATTACATCTAATAATATTCCCTTCTCCATAATGCTTTGGGGGATGTCCATACCCCGATTCAACACTCTTATTTTGACAGAGGTTGGAAGTGTGCTAGCGAACGTGAATTGGTTGCATTGGACAATTGGTGGTTGCATTTGGGAAACATTGTCAATGCTTCATGAGGATGCACATGTCCTCTATAAGCTATAATTGTGATATTTCATAAGATGACATCTCGTTTAGTAAATTGTGGTAGGGACGTCGATGAGAGATGGGGGGCCTTGTCTTCAATTAGCACCATTTGCAAAACTTTGTCACTCTTTACTTGTCGAGAAGTTCATTTATGTGTTGGCAAAACTAAATTTCTCTAAAATGGGTTATGTTATTATCATAAGTTATGTTCTCTAGTGTCAAGTTCCATCCACAATGGCTCATGAAGGCACAAGTTGTGACGCTCAGCCCCATATGGCCAGCCTTCTTTTCTTTATTCACTCCACAGAGCCATTGAGGAGATATGTGTTGTTAATTTCTCTTGAGTTCGAAGTCGCGAGTCAATATTTGGGGATACTTTGATGGTCCAAACAAAATGGCTTCTTGATGGCTTTTAGACCCCTAGCCAAGGCATTCATTTGTTGTTGTGATAATAAGGTTTGGCTTTTATACAACATGTACACAACAAAACGTAATTTTTGTTCAAAGTAACATGGTCAAGGCAAATTCAACGTGAAAGTGTGACACTGGCAAAAAACCTCCCATTTTGGTAGATGTTAGGAAGATGTTGACAAAGGTTGTGGAGTTTGGCTTTACACGTGTCGATTGCATTTTTCGAAAAGGTTTCAAGGCCTTCTCAATAGACCAGTTTTGTGTATATCTTGGGATCAATAAAGTCCATGAGAACACATTTCTTTAAGGCATTTTGTGATGTGAATGGCGATAAAATGATTTCTTATCTATAAATTTATTAAAAAAGAGCATCCATGATACCTAGTCACAAAATTGAGAGTGTATTGAGTAGAATTTTCAAACTAAATGTGTAATGTTTACTCTAATTGTGTTCATTTTCCCTAAAGAGGAGTGGTAAAAGTTGAAGCCCTAACAACGTGGAGCAATATTAATCTTGCCACTTTATACCATCTTTATAATATTGAAACAGAGATGCCTAGAATTAAAACCTATATTTTTCGAGTAGGATATTTTCAAGTATTTTTCAAGTGTGATATTTTCAAGTATTTTCGAGTGGGATATTTTCAAGTATTTTTGGAGTAGGTTTCACCATATATTACACGACATATTCTGAAAGATATGGAAAAACATTTTGTAGAAGATTTTAGAGATAATTATCACCAAATTAAAAGCAGAATTTAAGATTTACAGTGGACAAATCTTGTAAAAAACCTGACAGTCTAGATGCACAACCTGGTGACAGTTACAAGACCTAATTGAAGAGGTCAACATAGAGAGAGAAGAAGCGTTTTCATTTGGAGTTAGCACCTAAAACTTTGTAGACTAATAAAACTTGCAAATGGGTAGCCAAAAATGGTTTGGTTGTGTCATGAAACCTTGAAGATCACAAGTTATGCTCAAAAAACCACTAAAGTAGGGCTAGTAGAGACAAGCTAAACTAGGGAAGATGAAGTGAAGATTGAGAGAAGAGTTTGAAGATTTGAACTATAAAATTTACCCCGCACCTTGAGGGCCATAAAGGGTATTTGAGAATGTTTTCATTTGGTTTTGGGTATGTACCAATTGTTCCAGACATGAAACCACCAGAAGCTTTGTTCTTGATAACTAAATGAAGCAGTTTTTGACAAAGGAGAAGTTATTTGAGTTTTGCTTTTGAGTTGATCATTCTATGAGTTGATTTGTACACTGAGTAGACTAGTGGAGCATTGAAGAGTGATAGCTTGGGCCAAGAAGACTAAAAAAGTACCAAAAGTTTATTGTTTTGAGCTAGAGTAGTGTGAAGCTAGTGAAGGTCAATATTGAGGAAAATGAGGTTTTGATCTATTTTTATTATTTTTAATCAAAATATTGGTTGTCATTACATTGGATGATGTGAGTACACAAGGTACATTGCTTGCAAGGAGAATAATAAGGTAAAGAGATCAATTTTGTTTATAGAGGTCTATTAAAGCTTAGCAATTTGAGTGGATTATAATGCTTAAGGAGTAGTTTGTTGATTTCTTGTTGTTGAAACTTGTTGAGTGCAATGAAATGAGAATGAGCTCTACATCAAGGCATTGGGTAGATATTGGAGAAATTGAACCACATATGTGGGTCTAGTATTTCTACTATAATTTTGGACCCCTTATGTGTTCTTAGTACTTATAACAGGAAACACACCTTAAAACTATAATTTGGGACCAACTAAAAAATATATTTTGCAGAACATTTAACTTTTAGGACCCAAACAAAAGGATATGATGTGACTTGAAAAAAATAAAAAACATTTCTCTTGATGAGGATATAATTAACCAATTTTCAAAGTATGATGCGACAAAGGACCCTAACGACATTGAAGATTGGAGGTAATAGGAAAATAACTTAGACATAGAGAACTTGTGCATTGTTACAACACATAAAGAGGTTGCATGACTTGAAGGAAGAAGTGTAACTATAGAGTATGAAGTTTTAGGCGAAGGAAGGAAAAAGGGACTTGAGAGAGGTTATCATAGATAAGTGTTTTTATCTTTTATTGAAAATTAGAGAATAAAATATAGGTAAATAACGAGAGCAAAAAATTGCTAAAATAAGAGCTTACTAGGAAGAAGCAAATGTACTAAAAAATAGTAGAGTTACTTATAGAATATGAGGATCTCTTTTTCAATTATCTTTCATTATCTCTGTATAATTAAGGAAGAGTTAGGAACCATGAAAATTCAAATCAAAGGAGTGGATTATATCAAGAAATGCCCTTATAAGTTGAATTCTAATGTGAAAATGAAATTAAAGGTGGGATTAGATAAAATGGTGGCAGACATCATAGTTCAACTGGTGGAATACTAAGTGGATCAAACCTTTGGTGATCAAAAATAAGAAAATGGGGTAAATAATAATTTACATCAATTATAGAGACCTAAACAAAACTTTTGCACATGATCCATTTCCTACACCATTTATAGAAGAAGTAATAGAGAGTGTGGCAGGGCACAAGGTATAATCTTTCATAGACAACTTCTTAGATATCATTAGGTGCATATTACCCTAAACGACAAAACAAAAACCATAATTACCACTAAATGAGGTTATTTCATGTATACAATGATTCCCTTTGGAATTAAAAAATCACCCACAATTTTTAATCGCTAATGGTAAATGCATTTAAGGATTTCGTACATAATTTTGTGGAGGTGCATCTAGATGATCAGATTATATATAGATTACTGAAGGATCACATTCAAGTGTTGAGATTGATATTTAGGTGATATCGAGAGTTATAAATCGTCATGAATCTGAAAAATGCATGTTTATCACTTTGTTTGATACACTTATATGACACATTATTTATAAGGTGATATTATTGGTTGACCCCCTAAATACATCTGTAATACTAACAATCCTTCCACCAAAAACACATAAGGAAGTGATAACAATATTGGAATATAAAGATTATCATCAGATATTTATAAGAAATTATGTTGTTGTTAGTGAACTGATTGAGTAGTTATTCAATAAGAAGACAAATCAAGGAATAGAATGAACCATGGACTACCAAGAGGTGTTACAGAAATTAAAAACTAAGATATTGAATTCACCTATCTTAGTCTTCATGGACTATAAGGTTCCATTTTATGTACATGTAAATGCAACAAGGATAACCATTAGAGTGGTGTTAGAATGTCCACGAGGTAATGTGGATCATCCTATATCATTTACAAGTAGAAAATTGACTAAGGTGTGTTGATAATGAAATGTGTGTACCCTAAAAACACTGCCAACAATATGGAAATGATTCCAGAGTGTGAGACCCTAGTGATCTAAGAAATATTTCTCCAGAGAAAGTTGACTCTTACACCCAATTAATATAATGTCTACACTAACACTATTCTCATTCATGAACTAAAACTTGCAAGATGAAAAGGGAGAAGGAGAAAAATTAAACAAGTTGGTGATACACAAGATAAATTAGGGTCACTCTCCCTAGTTTTGAAAGTATGGTGAATCAAAATTATGCACATAAGAGCCACACACACTATATCCACAAAGGAATAGAAGGAAAGATAACAAAACAAAATGTTGAAGGGTTGATATGGGCCACAATTAATCTTACATTATTGTCTGAAGTTTACACAATTTTATACATTCATAAGAGAGGCGCTAGAAATGGAATAGAAACGAGAAATAGAGGCTAAACACTAATAAATGTTTAGTTCTCACAAATAGAGTATCCTTACATTCAATAGGGAGAGGAACCTTTGTAATGAAAATCCTTTGCATTATATATGGACAAAGAGAAGAGAAAGAGATAGGAAGAGGGAAAATTTGAACTATGGCAGCCCAAAAAAACATGCTCAAATGTGGTTGTAGGCATTAAACACCCTAATATGACAAAATAAAGATTAGGTCTCAAATCTATGTAAATGGGTAGTGTATTGGTGTAAATTAGGACTACCTACTTAAACAAGGTGTCGGGCTCAAGGAATGAACTCAATCGAACTCTGAATCAACCTAAAATATGTATTTATATAAAAAACATCATACATGAGATTTTAATGAAAATGATTAAAAAACAAAGGCCTTTGGAACAAAATGTATGAGAAAAAATAGAATTTACCAATATCTTTCCAAAGAGACAAATTTTATCTTATTTAGTGCTTTGAATCAAAGGATATGGCCATTTGATTTTTCTTCTACCATTACGTGCCATTAAATTTTTGAGACTTGGTGTTAAACTATAGTGCTTCTCCAAATTCACTTATTGGGTCATGTGGCACATTGTCATTAGCCATGGGTGCTTCTATTACTTGAAATGCATGTGATAACCAAGAGGCCATCAAATTTAACCTCATAGGCAATTACATGTTATTGGGTTCTTCATCTCCTTGAGATCTATTTTGTTTGGTCTTAATCTTCTTGGAACCTGACTACGAGGGATTATGCCACGTGTCAAATTTCCTAGTCCTCAACCTCCAGGGATTGCTATTCCCTTCCAAGGATTGAACTTGATCTTCCTAGGATTCTTGATTGGTCACTAGCCTTATTCGATTATGTGGATTTTAGGACTCGAAATCGTACCACGTGGAACATTTTTTGTCTTTTAGGATCTCGTGTTATTAAACCTTTTCCGTCCATTCTCAGAGTCTCATGCCTATATGATTTATGCCACATGGCACCACTCATGGGATTCCATGTTCTCAATTTGTTTCGAGCTCTAAATTCCTTAGTTGATTTTTCCCAAGACTTCTCGGGGCCAAGAATTTGCCCAATTATCCTGCTACATGGACCAATGATGGGTCAATACTTCTTCTATCCCTATCTTAGCTAATGTCGAACCAAGAAAACACTTAGTTATTTTTCCACTAGTTGAAAAGGTTTGTGTATGTAAATCTTTTGATCCACTTAATTAAGGTAACCCTTTTATATCTAAACATTAAGGTTAACCAATTCCTCGTGTATGTCAGATAAATCCCAAGTTAAAAACAAAATCGGTCGTCATGGTTGAGATTTGAATGCACAAAAATCAAGCGGGTAACCAAATTTATTAGGAATTCTTCTGACTACTAAGGTTGAAATATAGAGCTCTAAATATTCCCATAACAGATTACAATCTCTAAAACGAGCTTAAACTGATTGTGAAAACTATGAAGGTTGGATGGGTGTTTAAAACATGACCCAAGGTGAGCACAAATTCTGAAAATATTGAAGACAACCCAATCCTCACTGTGAACCTAGTTAAAATCCTTTGTTATGCTGAAAAATTGTTGATAGAGATTTGTGAAGGCATGTGGGGAATTTGAGAATGATTATGATGAAACCGAGAGCTAAATTTCACCAATATAACCATGCATACACCACATGGAGCTTTGTCTTCATCCCATGTAATACTCAAAAGAGATGTGAAAGCTTTGAAATCATGAAAATACGAGGGAGATGTGATCTAGTTTCTCAAACAAGTATTTAATTTTGGAAACATGGTAGGATTACTCAAACACATAGTGGGGAGTACTAGTAATGATATACACCATGCAAAAATATTTGCATTATTTTTTTGCTACGCCATTTTTGTTTTATATGAAGTAAGATCCATTGAAATATTTGATAAATAAACCAGTGATACAAGGGTGGATATGTTGGTGGTTAACCTTATTTCAGGAGTTCGAATTTACTATTATAGTAAACTAGGGAAGATTAATAACAATCCTAACTATTTCTTGTGGATAAAAATGGTGAAGAAAAGGTGTCGATCAAAGATGATTTTCCAAGAACACATCGATTTCGTGTTGAGTCAGTCCCAAAAGAGATGGAAACTTCGGCATAATTTTTGGTGAAGGGAAGTTTTTAAAGGGATACTTTGAAAATTATAAGAGGCGCCAATTAATTTAGACATTTTCATTTACTTTGATCGAAGGAGCACTATATAAGAAGGGGAGAGATGAAGTAATATGACAGGTAGTTCTGCAACATGAAAGAGAAGACATATTAAGAGGAGCACATGAAGGCATAGATGGACATAATAGAGGAGATAAAAACATCAAGAAAAGCACTATTAGTGGGCCTGCGATGGCCTACACTATTGAAATATGCACACAAGTATGCATGGAGTTGTGAATTATGCTAGAGGGTGGGAAAACTAAATGCTAGAGATGAGATTCCTTCGAGATTGATATTGGCATCGACCCCATTTGATAAATGGGTGATAGAATTTATTGGGTCCTTTAAAACAACAACCTACCATTCACATGTCATATTCACAACAATGGGGACGCAATAATTAAAACATTAGGTGAAGGTTATTCGCATATTGCAAATATAATATGAGAATATCATCATGTGGTTTGGATGTCCACTTAGTATAATAAGTGGTCAAGGGAAACACTCCTTGAATGAGACCATTAAGAAGTTGTTGAAACATTTCTTAATAAATCGTAATAAAAGTGTGCCATATCATCCATAGAAAAATGGAATAGTGGAAGCATTCAACAAGGTACCAACGATATTCTTATGGAAATTTGTAATTGGATGAGGCATATTGAGGCTTGAAGATACATATGACGTTGTGGGCATACCACACAACTTAAAAAAGACTTAATAAATACTATCCATTTCAACCAGCATACAACATGGAGGCCACAATTCCAATAGATTTTATTATTCCTAGTTTGAGAATAGTTGTATCTTTCTAGACAAATGAGGATAAGTCTATTCATGAGTGGTTTGTGGAGTCGGAAAAGTTAGATGAGAAGAGGTTTACATTCACATATAATCAAACTAAAAAAGGAGATATAAGGCATAACATGACTGCCATTATAAACATAAGTTTTTTAACAAATAAGATAAGGTATTGTTGTATGATAGTAAGTATAAAAAGTCGGGGAAACTAAAAATTCAATGGTTAGGCCCATATATAGTGGATGAGATTATGTCATTAAGAGAAATTAAGTTAAGAAATTTTTCGGGGCTAGAGCAAAGAGGACATGTAAATGGTACTAGGGTAAAGGTTTATGTGGCTATAAAATGAAGGAAACTAAAAAAACATCGATAAACACACACAAATAATATTTTTGGTAAGGACAAAAGGGAAAATATAGAAATAATTTTGAGAAGAAAAGAAATTTTAATACAATAACTTTGAAAAAAATAAGAAAAGCATAAAAAATATTTTTAAAAAAATAAGAAAAAAACAAACAATTTTGAAAAAAATAAGAAAATGACAAACAATTTTGAAAAAATACAAAAAAATCATAAATTTAGATTTTTTTGAAAAAACAATAAAGAATAAAAGTGAGTGCCTCCAAATTGAAAATTGGAAATTCGACGATTTAGTGAGGTAAGATTGTGGAAACTCAAAAAGGGTGTAGTCTTAAAATAAACTTTTGAATAAATCTACGTGTTGTGAAACAAAGGGAAAAAGTAAATATAGTTTACTATGGGCCACAAAAATAGAAAAAAATAACTAAGGGCCAAACTCGTGAAAAAGGGTCCACATGGAGAAGGATTAAGCGGCAAGGTAGTGAACATGCTTACAAGTGAAGGACATCAAGGAAAGTTACACCGATTAAAATAAAATCATGGCTAAATATTAGGTGGATTTGGAGGCATTAATGACTAAAAATAGAATCAAAGTCAAAAAAAGGATGTAAATAAGAGTGTCCCCCTCTGTAAAAATTACATTCCTTTCCATACTTAGATAATTTTCTTGCAAAAACAAGAGTGAAAAACACTAGGGTTTGTGAGCTGGAATGCATAATATTAGGGTATCTAAAATGATATCACAACTATGGTTGCACCAATGGTAATGTTAGAGAGCAAATTAAATGGACCCAAGTAGAAGAAACATAGTCAAAATACATATGTGCCTGATCCAAAAGGGGATTTTTTACACACTTTGTTCAAGGTCTCATATTTTGGAGATGATTAACAACATGACCCACTCTAAACAGGCAAAAAAAGATCATGGGAAGATTGAGACAAAAAAATAATACCTAGTTGAGGTAAATCCTCAAACCCAGAAAGAGGAATGGAAGACACAAGTAAAAGTGATTCCTTGAATGAAATTAGACATTTGGCACAATTTTCCCTATTTCATCCTAGTAGCAAAAAATATGAAAATATTGCTTAGTTGGTTAGACAATATAATGTTATACCTGGATAGCACATACCCAGTCACAAAAGAAGTAATAGAAAAGGTTACATGCTTAATGAGAGAGGGGCATAACATGCACAAATTGGACAAGAAATCCATGGGGAAGACAATTATGAGGTTGTTGGGGACTACTATAAATAAAAGAGGAGTTTCGATAGGTGGTATACCAAAAGGTATATGGTGGTAGGAAGTTAAGGAGGTTTCATGGAAAGTATTTCATATAAATAGAGATGATTTCGCACATCCAAGGGTTCCATAGTAACATGTGAAATGGTGGTGATAGATTTAGATATAACCTTTGTGAAATGTTTCTTGAAGAATTCAATGATAATGTAAATAATATGAAATTTGGTAAACATGATTTATGTTATGATTCCTTCTTGATATGTTTAACCATGTACTTTACAAAGACAATGTTGCAAAAAGAAGGATAAATAATATGGATAAATGATGAGCCTATAGGAGCACATATAAAATCCCACATGCAAACCATGATAGACGTAGATGCAATAACATAAATCTTATAGTGGGGGGAAGCATTATAAAAATGGTAACGCATAAGATTAGGATTTTCAAGCAGGTGGTGACATGCTATAAAAATGAGCTTTTTGCATTATAGATGCAAACAATTTATACATTGTGCATTTCATTCCAAGAATAACTACAATGGCACCACTACCATACAAGGTAAAACATGGAAAATTTTAAAGCATTAAAGAATCTATAAGGAAGTTCCTAGTTGATACAAGGAATACAATTCTGCCAAAAATCATTGAAATCATAGAAGAAACACACAAAAAATACAGAGCTCATTCCGATGGAGTTCTACCTTTTATAGAAGAAAACGATGCATAAGAGATAAGATGGAATGTTGTCAAATATACAAGAAGTTGAGAATCTTATGACTAGAGAAGAAGGAAAAGGGGGAGAAGATGTAAGTTTGGGGATGGAATACAATGACCAAATACAAAAAAAAAATTATGATCCTTATTCACTGGTGAGAGGGTTTAAAAAATCAACTCTAAAACATGCATACATGTCCCTCATACAAGAAAAGTAAAACCCCAATATTTGTGGCTATAAGGACAAGCCCTAAGAATAAGTAAAAATAAAATAAGGAAAAAATAGGAAATTTACCTAAGGAATTCACAAAAAATCAGATGTGGGTGATGAAGAGAATACTCACAACTAAGCATCAAAGGAAATTTATGGCAGAAACAACAAAGATGGAGACAATGGTGGAAGAACCAAACATTGAAATCATGAATATCAGTGAAGAGAAGGGGATCCCATTTAATCCCCATGGATTAAGATGTTGAACCACTATAACTAATACATACACTTCTCAAATAATGTAGGGTAGGGGTTGGATTACACAATGTAACCATAAGCTATGAGAAAGCACCCTCAACAAAAAAAATGGAAATGATAGAGTATATAAAAGATGACCTACAACCCCTAGAAGACATTTTAGAATATCTCCTTGTTTCTTTGGAAAAATGAATAAGGGACGTTAATAAATAGTTTCCAAGGCAACCTAAATGAAGCTAAACGAAAAATTGGCAAAGATACTAGGAAAGAATAAATTAAACCCTAAGGACGAAGAAAAGATAAAGGAGTTGTGAGAAGTATGATTGTCAACAAAGAAGCATCATGAGAATGTCCGTATATAAATAGATAAATAAAAAGTTTTTTAATAATATCAAACAAGAAGAGAACACAATAAGGAAGAAGAGGGGACAATTAGAAAAATAAATAGAAGATCAGGAAACAAAAACAAAGGCAACCATTGAAGTGGATTCATTGAAGGGCCAATAAAAAATCAAGAAAGAAAACAATCAAGAAAAAAAGAAAAGAAAAATAAGAAGGCCGCATAAACCCAAAAAAATTAGAGGAAGAAAATAATAAGAAGGCCATGCAGGACCAGAGGAAGTTATAATATGTACAGAAGAATAGGGGGCCACAAAGGCAAAAAATAGAGGAAAAGAGGAGAAGGAGAAGGAAGAGTAGAAGAATAAGGAAAAGGAAAAGAAGAGACAAAAAAATAGGAATAAAGGAAAAATACAAAGGCAAAAGTAAAGGCCATAGAAGAACTGGTTATATAGGAGAAGGCTAGCAAGGAAGTGGTCAAAAAAAAAAGTGGAACTAACGACCACAAAAGAAAAAACTAGCCAAATTATAAGGCAACCAAGATAGTTGCACTGCAGAAGCATGTAGGAGACAGGTCTGTCTGGGTACCTTCTACCTTTGGTGGTTTTGTCACGACCCTTGATAGAATTAATATCATTTAGTAAAAATATGACAAATGAGGCCATTATCCCTTCCTAAGGGAGTGGTTGACATAGGTGAGCATGAACACATAGTAGATAAGAATAAAAAATTTCCCCTATAAAAAAATGAAATTAGTGACCTCTTATAAGAGAGAACACACACAAATTGGATGAAGAGATGTGTGGCCTTAAAATATATGATGGAAGAAGTGTATGTAGATATAAAAAAGTGAGGCCACAATTTGATCATGATGAGAATTGGTCGATAGCTATAAAATTGCAAGAAATAGTAGAAAATTTGTTATACCACCTCACTCCATTAGAACAAAAAGACCAACAAATCCACAACGAGGCTTACAAGGCTTCCCAAATGATGCTTCTAAAAATGGAGAATTGGGAAAGGAAAATAAAGATCAAAACACATGTAGATGAACTAAGAATCAAATTGGGTGGAGTAACAACTTATTTTTCCTACTCGTTGGGTTGGTCATTCGTCACTCAATAAGAAAAAAAAAGGAGCTCGATTCCAATAAAGCATAATTTATTAATGCATTTGTAAAATACAACATCAAGGAAGATATGGATGGAGTTGACTAATTTAGGTTAACATAATTAGGAAATGAGTATAGGAAAAAGCAATATGTTAGAGCACAAACAATCAATGATATGGATAAGTATGACAACATGGTGAGATCACAAATGGTTAAGTTATAGAAAAAAAACTGAATTGGAAGTTGAAATTATTCCAATTACATTCAAAATGATTCCTTCTGAACTTATTGAATTGGACATTGGATACACATATTTTCTCCACATAACAGAGGGATGTCACACAAATTACATCTTGGAAGGAGTTTGAAAAATGACTAACTACCCAATTTTCCAAGTACATACAAATGGGCGTAATTTAAGCTTGATATTATAGATTTTTTGGATTACTTCCCTCTTCCATAACCCAATTGGGTAAGTCAAGTGAAAAAGGTACTCGACCTCTTTATGTAAATTTCTAAGTTCTACGTGTATTTTATAGCCTCAAGGCTATCATGTTGCCCATGCTACACTTCACGTAATAATTTCAATTTCAAACTTGATTTAAAGGCCAATGTGGGAAAAGGTTAAATTCCTTGATGCAAAACCCTATAATGAAGAGTTATATGCCAACGTTTTGGACACATTGTTGAGATATCATTTACTTCTTCCACGAGGAATGACCAAGTGTATGGTGCATGGATAAAAAATTAGATCATGCATGAGAAAATTGAGGCATGGTTTTGAAACAAAGCCATGTAATTTATGGTAAAATTTAAAGATCATAGTGATTTGAATCCTAAAGCATGGTTAGAGGATGAGATATACAATAAATTATATGAGGTATTGTTTATGGAGTTCCCCAGACAATTATACACACGGTTCACAAAGTTTAGCATTGCGATAAGGTAGAATCTTGCGAATTAGAAGGGTTAGATGGACACTAGGATCGAAATTTTGAGGAAAGATAATGAGAAGAAAAATATAATTATGGATGTTTGGTGGCATAGGACCTTTTAGAACTACATGTTGGAGTTTGCAGTGACAACATATTCCTTCCCTAAGTAGGAAAAGTTTAATTTTTAATATTTTCCAAAAGGGAATTTCCTCACAAAACCCCTTTTAGGATTAGTATTCTCTTTGTTGACCTAGGTTTGAATGGGTAAACATAGAGGGATAAAGTTTCTTTTTGCAATACTAAAGAAATTATAAGAAACAATCAGGGTTTGGTGAAAGAATATTGTAGAGATGGAAGATATGACCGAAAGGGAACTACATGTGAAACAATATGTGGAGAGATGATAACGAAAAATTGAGTTGAGGGACCTGAGAAGCAAGGGGAATTAAATCTAGGAACATGTTGATGGAATATACTAAGGATATGTAGGGCATAACGCTGACTTTATTTGTAGTTGTACACATCTAAATTTGGCAATTTTCCATTTCGCAATGACAAAAATTGATTGTTTCCATAAATTATGACTTATGTGCACATTCCAATCTCAATTGCATATCCTTATTCCCATTGCATGAATTGTTTTCATATTACCACTTATTGGTTACTCATAGAAATAACTTCATCAATCTAAATTATTAAAATTAGTCACAAACATCATTGTAAGAAATTTGTATAATTCCAACACCTTCGTGTTTGGTACCATCCATCTAGGACTAAACCATCCAACTGTTTAGTCCAAAACTTGTAGTGTTATCCCCAACCATAATGAGACACTAATTTCCTCATGGGTTGGCCTTAACACAAAATTATATTTATGAAGTCCAATGAAACCAAGTATAATGCACTCATTTTTTCACATGGAACTTTCAAGAGCACTTATTACAAATATCATTCCTAAAGCACTCTACTATCTTATAAGTTACAAAAAATCAATAACACACTCTAAGAGGATCCATTACACAAGTTTGAAGCAAACTCAACCAAGTTATAGAGTCATTCTTCCCAATATAGACACCACCTAATACAAGTCAATTAATTAAACCTTCCAAGTCATTGTTGCATTATAAAGTGATCAATTTTCCAAAGCTAGTTGCATCCATATAGAGATAACATTCTAGGTGAAGAACTACACATAATTTGAGGCCTAATTAGAGTATTTCCTATGTCGGTAGTGAACATATTACATTTTAAACCAAACACCAAATGTTTTGTAGGTTATCCTACCAACGGTTGGGGTTTGAAGCTATTTCACATCATAAAGAGGGTTTCACACATGTGAGACACCAAGGGTTTGAGATATAAGCACATCATAGTCAATTTCAAGGACACATAAAGTTGTAGAATGCTATCACATCACCATAAGGAAACATTTGCTAGGTATTGGCCATCTGATTCTTCCATACATACCAAATTATTTTGTCCCTACTCAGTTTGCATCCTCAGATTCATAAATGGAGCAATTGTATATCATTTATATCCCATATAATCATACAACACTCCCAAATCATATTTTAAAGTCTAAATAAACTAAGTGTACCCTCCTTATTTTTCTTATTTTTTGATAACTGAGGTATCGAGATATAAAGCACCCCTATTCTTTTAGGCAGGACCCAATGACCTGACACACCGAAGTACGCTTTAGCAAGGCTAGTCCACCTTAGTAATCCTTAGGCAGTGTGTCAATGCCCAACCAAATTCACTATGGCTAAATCAGGATTAAACCCATAACCTAGTGGTCATCAACAAAATGACATACCATTGAGGCCACCCCTGGGGGTTAAAACTTTAGATGGAAAATGATTTTACTATACCAGAGCTATAAATTGGAGTGGTGGAGGATAACTTTCTCAAAGTGGGACACGAGGGCAATCTTGTGTCCTTAATGTTCACTGAGCGATCCACATTCGAAGTGCCCCGTTGTGTTTCACTTAGTCCACATGGAGAAGTTTGACCCCTACCTCGAGGTGTCCCCATGTCCACTTATTGAAAGTGTCCAATGGACTCAATGGGAATGAAACTTGGGTTGATGATTAAAAAATACTTGTAACTCACTAATATCCCAAGGCCTTGAGTCCAAGTGCACCCTCTTTATTATTTTTTCACCTTCTTAGCATTTTAAACCAATTTTATATCGTATAAATTACTAATAACAATATATCCTGATCCACACATTTTTAAGTTAATAATCTAACAATACTACTCGTTACTAACCCTTAATACTATGAATAAATAATAATATGTTAACCCAACACTTATTTATTTATTTAGGGTTAAATAATTTAGTTACCCAAAATTTGATCAAACCCTTCATTTAATTTGGCTTAGGATGCCTACCCTAACTAGGCATTTTGGTGTCCAACACTAGCTATCATAGGATTTCTATTAATCTGTTATTGTATGATTTTTTCCCTTTACTCTAGGGTTAGTTATACTTTGTGTATTCATGGATTGTATGTAACCTTTTTTCCCTCCTCCTTATCCACCTATATATCATCACCCTTTAGAGGCTATCCTTGGTCATCCAAAAACCTGGGGTAGGATTCAACACCATAACAACAAGCCAATACATAAATATGAATTAGATGTGCCTAACTCTTCTCCACCTATTAAGTCTTCCTTCACTTATGAGCAAGTTATATTACCTAGTATTGATGATACATATGCAACATGTTTTGATGATGATCATAGTGCTTATAATTTCAAAGATAATTCTAATGACAATGATAACAATAACGAGAATGAATCAATTGATGGTACTTATAAACTTTCTCTTGAATTATAAATTAATCAAATTTCTTGGGATGCTTGTAATTCTATTATAGGTATAGAGAATGTGTTTAGAACACATGTTTTTCCTTTTTATCGCATGAAATAAAAAAATGATATAAGTGAATGTTGTTCTACATCTTCTCATGATGACATGAATAATGATATAAGTGAACGATCCTCCTTTTCTCATGACACACATGAATGGAAAATTCTTGCACTAAATGATGCAATTGATATCACCTTCCCTTTATCTTATGATGAAATAGAAAATGAAACAATCAATAAAATGGATAATGATACACTTGCATGTTATCTTCCCTTTAAGCTTCTTGCAACGTAGAATACTAAAGTGGAAGGTATTATCTATTCTCTTCATATCGAAAGAAAAAATGATGCATCTACTTGTTTTAATTCTCTACCTATTATATATGATAACGTGGAAAATGCAAGCATTGAATCTACTTCTATTATGGAGCATGTTATAATCACTTATCCTACTCTTGATGTTACTGAAAATAATGCACTTACATCTTCTATTCCTATTACAAATTACTTGCATAATGTTATTGATGATATATCTCTAGATACTACATGTGAGGCTAAGGTCATAGTCCATAACACCTTACCTACCACTAGCACTCATACACATGATGTTTTACCTCCTAATCCTCCTTTTCCTAAGTGAAATAGTGTGCTTATGACTACTATTAATGGAAATATTCTACTCAATGAAACTTTCCATACTTATGTTATACTCCTCAAGATTTATTATCTTTGATCTTTGTTACATGTGTTTTACAACATAAAGTAAATACCTTATATTTAAAAAGCAACCCTAAAGTACTTGGGTTGACTCTAACATTGCTATATGCAAAAATCCAAATGTGCACAAGATCCTGCATTCTGAATTTTCTACAGGTTTAATTATGTCTAAGTTTCAGTTGTTTGATGGGGTTTTTTATCCTAATTTGCATCTTAAGAGCTATAAAAATTTCGTGGCCTCCTTTGGTAATGTTAGAAGTTTACTAAAATCCTTACAGGTATTACTTCACATTGGTTAATAATCTACTTAGTTGATCTTTAAGTACATTTTAAAACCTTAAGGAAGCATCCCTTATTCAATTTATTAATAATAAAAGCCTTAAGGTCACCTACTAGTGTTTTTCTTCCTTACATTAAGGAACACTTGAGTATGTATATCAATATATTTTAAATTTAAGTGTGTATGCAATAATCAATTTATGAACCCATTGATATAGAATTGCAACATATCTTCTATCGTGGTCTTATTTATTCTCTTAAGGAGAAATTATTCTTTGATACACGTGATTCCTTTCATGATATTTTGTATTGCATTCTTGATTTTGAGCAAGAACTTATTCCTTAACAAGAATACATACCCTCACATGCTAATGTTCCTATTCCCACTAGATAATATAACACAAGAGTTATCGTTTATTCAACTTATAATTCTAGGTAAGTTAAGGTATTCCATCAAAATAATACTTTTCATCATACTACATATTGACCTAGTACCACCACGTGGCCTCTCATTGATTTTAAGTGGAAACCAATCTGCTTAAACAAATCTTGTGATCAACCACATGATATATTACTTGGCTTGTTGCAAAAAAGCTTAATCAATTTACCATCTAATGATAATGTTCCTCCTCATGAGATAAACTGAAAAAAGATCGACCTTTTCAAAATTATCATGGCATCAATGGACACCACCACAATGATTGTTATGCGTTGGATCAAAATATCAAACAACTTAAATATAAAGGCATTATTTACAAAGGAATCACCAAATAAATATGCACCTACAAAGGATACTATTTCAATAAAAGTATTACTTATTTATCAACATCTAACTACTGAGCATAAAGCTACACAAAGTGATAAATATTGCATATAGAAATTTACCCCACCTAATTCTCTAATGATCAAACCATCTATTGTGCAACAAATGAATAATCCAATATTAGATAATTATAATGCATTATCATGCAATCGATTCATCAATCACCCATTATTATTCTAACTCGTTTATACATAATCAACACCACTTCAAGTGGGACAACTATCATGCTTGCATTTTTATTACTTCTCCTTGATATTATTGATGTAACTACTTATCATTCTAAAGTGCTTACTTGAGGATAATATTTTATCTCTCCCTCTAACTACCAAGTTTGATACGAGCAATCCCCAACCAATGTTATATGATCATATAATTAATATCTTCTCATAAATCATTCAATTACAACCATTATCTTCTTGTGTGATGTCACATATATGTTATTCCTACATATTGAGTTCATAACAATATATGCTACTCCTATACAATATATTTGAGGTCCAAGCCTTCCACCCCTATAAGTTTATCTCCTCGGTCTCTTGATGGTATAATATGGTAGCTAATTTTTTTAATTTTGATTTATATAAAAACAAATATTCTAAAAAAACAAGAAAATATTCAAATATTATCAAAACAAAAAGTAAAGACCTGTATACGACTTGATTTTCTAGTTCTTTATCATGTACATTCTATTTGTCATTTTATTTGTCATTTTATCATGTACATTTTATTTTTCATTTATGCAATCTTTACACATACATTCACAAGGCATTTGAGCATGGTGTGGGACATACAAATGATCATACAATGCTTAGATGTTGGATATCTCCTCTTATACATTGGCTAGTCAACATCTAGGGGCATCTCTTATGATATCAGGTGTTGTTGTTTCATTACACAGTACTATTTTCACATCCTCATTATGCTGATTTTCTATATTGTGATCTACTTTATTTATTCATACTAATGTGGCTAACATATGTGCTTTGTGCAACTTTAACAAATCTTGCTCTATGTACCTCTGGGATATTATCTATTATTATATTCACCTACTTGTTTTCATGTATGTGACCTATGGTTTTGACTATGATTTTATATACGAGACTTTCATGTCCCTTTTTTGCAGCTTCTATTGAATTTTCTCATGCTTGTTTTTGTGTGTGACACTCTTTTGTCTCTTGTATATAACTCTTTGCACTCTCTATGACTTAAATATGTGACATTACTTGTGTACTTTTTTGACATGATTTTATACTTGTACCCTTGTTTGACTCTACTCTTATTCAATTATATGCTTGATTATGATTTGTTTGCTATCTCTTTGTGTCGTATATTTTACCATGTACTCTTTTGTAGGAATATGGTCTCTATGGTGTCCACCTACAAAATCCATTAAGGTGATCCAATACCAACAACATACAACATGGATACACATAATTATTTTGAGACAAGAAATCTAATTTCACATCCCACTATCCTTAAAAGAAGGGGAATTTAGTGGGGTTATCACATGGAATTCTATGCAATTTAGGAATCAAATATAATACAAATCTTAGAATATAATGGAACAAAATATAAATATAAAAGGAAAAAAATAGGTACAAAAAAATTCAAAATTTAACAGGAACAAAACCATCCAACATGGGATAAAACCGGTAGACGTTGTCATTTAGGATGGATGGTTTCATCTTAGGCACATTTTAAGTGACTAATTCAACATTTTCTTGAACATCTAGATAGTTATAGGTTTTTTATATAGATATAGGGATAATTGGAACACTCCAGGGTAGAGTTGGTTTCATTTTAGTACAAAATATGGGGGGACATGAACACTTCATCCCTTTTGAATTTTTACATCTTGACCATTTTTATATTACATGATAGAGGGACATGGGCCTCATCCTTAGTCTATATTTCATAATTTTACACTTGATACACATGAGACATCACATGGTGGAGGCATGAGAGTACTTCGTTCCCTTTCAAATTTGTGTTTTTCACACGCAGACATACAGTTGTTTACAACCATGTGGTCTGCAGAAATATGCTTTTAAGGTGACTAGAAATTCATATGAAACCATTCTTCTCACTCTTTTAGGGAGGATTTTTATGTGACTATAAATCCCTATGACACCCCTCCTTGTTTTAGTTATATGCGACTATAAATCCCTATGAAATACTCCTTTTGGTGTTGGTTCAAGTGACATAAAATTTCCTTATGGTTCTAGCATCTCCATTAGAAAATCAATGACTAATCACCCCAATCCTCTAGTAGCTTAGTTCCAATCCATCTCTCCAAGAACATAATCAAGGAGCTTCTCCTTCAATAATAAAAATAGGTGCAATCATTCCTTTCTTTGTTTACTTTAAAAAAATTCAAATTTACAAATTTCAATTACAATTTACAATGTTGTAATTACATTTTCAAATCCGAGTTAAAGTTCAAGTCTTTATATGGACATTGACAATACTCTTTGTTGCAGGTTTCATTATGGAAATTGTGTTAACACTTAAGTGGATCAAACACCTCAAGTGAATAAAAAGTGTGTTTACACACTCAAGTATCTTTTTTTCTATGCATGCAATTTTATTTCATACTTGAAGGGGGAAATATAAACATCAAAATTTGGTGATTTATCATTTCAAAATGACAACATTGGATTTATACCTAAATCATGACTTGTGTGCACATTCCAAGCTCATTGCATATCCTTAGTCCTATTATATGACTTGCTTCCTTGTCCCCAATGTTTATTCACTCATATAACTACTTACCTAAGTATAAAGTAATATATTCCTCCCAAAAATAATTCCCAACTTTGCATAATCAAAAAAAACTACTTGTATGGGACCGTCCATATGGGACTGAACCATCCAATGGTTCGGTTTGAAACTAGAAGTTGCATCCCCAACCATCAAATGACCTATTTATTAATTTGATATATTATTATGGGTTTATACATTCCTCGTGGGATAACCTTAACACAAAATTATACCTAAAAACCCTTATAAAAATAAGTCTAATGCACCCATTTACTCACCTAGCACTTTCAAGAGCACCTATTATAAATACCATTCATAAACACTCCAATCTCTCCTAAATTACAAAAAAAAACTAGCACACTCTAGGAGCATCCCCTACATAGGTCTGAAGCACATTCAACCATGATATAAAGTCATTCTTCACAAGATAGAGACCATCTAAGCCAATTCAAGCTAAACACACCAAGCCATTGTTGCATTAACAAGTAATAAATTTTGTAAAGCTAGTTGCATTCATATTGATACCACAAGCTAGGTTGAGAACTACATGTGTTTTTAGTCCTTTTTAAAGTATACCCAATGTAGGTAGTGTATAAATTGTACTTCAACCCAACCACTAAGCTTTTTATAGGGTCTCATACCCATGGTTAGGGTTTTTCATCATACAAAGGGTTTGAGAGAAAATTATATCACAATTAGTTATAAAGACACAAAAATTTGTAGAATGCCAACACATCATTGTACGGAGCCATTCACCAAATACTTAGCCATATAATTGTTTCACCATTTTCTTTATGGATTTTGACGAAATAGATAAGGGTATGGGCCAAGGAGGAATACATGTTGTGATGGTCGGTTTAAAGGTCGTGTGCGTGCTCTAACTTCTTGATCCAATGTTGACTATGAGAGCTTCCTTTTGGCTAGGAGGAACTGTCATCACCAATCCGGCACTATGATAATTCTTCACCGGGAACTCCTCGTGCTATGATTATGTACTAATGCACAACCTTTAGTTTGGTGGATGTAATCTGGAAACAAAACAACAACATAACACAAAAATACCATCGACTATGATAAGACGGAATGATGACAAATCTGAAATATCAAAGTAAATTATAATATTAACATGAAATTGTTACAATCTCACCCATGAGGTACTTCAAGTGTTATTGACTTCACTTGACTTTCACTAAGACTATGGGAGAAACTTTACAATTACACCTCTTAATGGCTTCTTCAACACACCTTTAAACTGATGGCTTTCTTCGCACACTTCCTACAATATTTCTCACTACTTCTTTCTATGCTAAATGAGGGGGGTGGCCTCTCTATTTATAGAACTTCCAGGCTTATCCATCTTATCTCTAAGATAGGATAAGAAATCCACTCTGACGAATCATATTTCATACCTTAACTCTTATCTGTACATGTAATCTTATCTTTTAAGATAACATAAACCTTATCATTTTACATGGGTTCCACATTTTTAGACTTTTTACAAATAAAATATACAAAATATTTATGACCTCACTCCTTGTCCTTATTACCAATATAATATTTCTAATTCCTAATCATGTAGACCCTACTTCTCTAATTACCCAAACTTTGACATTTTAACATTACCGGACCACTTACGACAAATATTTACTTTTTACAACATTCCTATTGTACTTTGACTGTTACCGTACTCCACATTATTGGCGGCACCGTACTGACGGCGCCGTTATCTTCTATCAGACGCTACTACTAATTATACTTAACAACATCATATTCCTAGTACATACATTAATGAAATAGAAATTACGGAGGAAAATTTTAGTGTCGACATCTTCCCCCTTCCAAGCTTCTACTCCGTCCTCGGAGTAGACTATTCTGGTGCTTGGAAAATCTTCAACTTGTCATGGTTGACCCATTTCGTAATGGGAGTGCCATCCAATTCCTCCAGTCGGTACATACCATTTTCATGCACAACTGCTATTTTGTAGGGCCCCATCCATTTTGGAAGAAATTTTCTCTGTCTTCTTTTTTTGTATCTGGAATCATATACTAGAACCAAGTCATTCACATGAAACGGAGACCACCGGATCTTTTGATCAAAGTATTCCTTCTGCTTCATTTTCTTCTTATGGCTTGTATCCTTTGCTATTTCTCTCATTTCCTCTAGCAAATGAAGATGTACCAACCTTTCTTTTACTAAATCACTTTCATCCATCCTTTCATTTTTCAAAACTCTCACAGTGGGAATATCAAACTCAATAGGAAGAACTGGATCAATGCCATAGGCCAACTGAAATGGGGAGTAGCCTGTTGCTGACTTTGATGTTGCCCTATATGCCCACAATGTTGCATGAATCCTTTTATCCCATTTATGTACCTGCAAGGCTGCATCTTTTGCTAGAATTTGACACAACACAAAATTTGTTCGTTCCACCTGTCTATTTGTACTTGGCTTGTATGTTGTTGCCTTCCTGTGCTTAATAGAAAACTTATTGACTAGGGCTTCTACCACCTCATTAATGAAGTGGCTTCCTTGATATGTTACAATTTCTAATGGACAACCAAATCTGGTGACAATGCGTTCATACATGAACCTTGCCACTTCATCCATGGAAGCTGTTTTCAATGGCCTAGCTTCAACCCACTTGGTTAAATAATCTGTGGCAACTACAATATACTTATTTTGACGTGATGTAGTTGGAAGTGGACCTACAATGTCTATTCCCCACTTTTCAAAGGGACCAAGGGGAAGAATAGGACATAATGGAGCTGATGAAGTCTTACGGTTACCATGTGTTTGACAAATATCACATGTCTTACAATAATTATAACAATCTTTAAAAAGAGTGGGCCAGTGATAACCTGCATCCAAGATCCTTCTTGCTGTAAGTTGTCTAGAGAAGTGCCCTCCACATGTACCATTGTGGAATTCTTCTAGCAGTTCCTTCCCTTGATCACGTCCAACTGCCCTCTTGTACTGTCCATCAGGTCCTATTCGAAATAATACTCCATGCAGAATAGAATATGGACGACTGGCTTGAGTAATCTTTCTCTTAGTCTTTGCATTGGCACCATCAGGAAACTTGAATTCATTCAGATAATTCCAAATATCTATGTATTCACTAGGGATTGTGTCAAGGGATAACAATGCTGCATCGGGGAAATCATCATCATCACAAGATGATCCTAAACCATCATAGGCTCGAGAGAGTGCATCTGCATTGACATGCTTCTTTCCTGGCCTATCTATAATATCAAATTCAAATTCTTGTAGCAAAATTATCCATCTTGTTATCCTCCCTGATGGGTTAGGCTTATTTACAATATATTTTAGAGCCTGATGATCTGTTACAACTAGAAATTTTTGCCCTAGTAAGTAATTTCTAAACTTCTTTACAGCAAAAATGATAGCCAGATCCTCTTTTTCAGTTACAGTATAATTTACCTCAGCATTGCTCATTTGTCTGCTCCCAAAGTAAATTGGATGTTCATTCCCATTTTCATCCTTTTGGCTCAAAGTACTTCCTAGTGCTGCATCTGAGGCATCAGTGTACACAATGAATGGCTTGCTCCAATCTGGATTCTTCAAAACAGGTGAAGACACCAGGGCTTCCTTCAGTTGTCCAAAAGCTTCATGCGCCTTATTTCCTAGTTCATAAGTAACATCCTTCTTCAAGAACTGGGTTAGTGGCTGTGCAATCTTTGAGAAATTCTTAATGAACCTTCTATAGTAACCCACATGGCCTAAAAATGATCTCAATTTACTTCTATTCATAGGAAATGGTAAATCTTTGATTTTTGAAACTTTATCAGGATCAGTATCAATACCATCTCTGGATACAACATGCCCTAACAAAACACCTTTAGAACATCTAAAGACAAACTTTGTAGGGTTTAGTGAGGCTTGTGCTTCATCTAACCTTTGAAATGTTGTCTCCATCTGGTGCAGGTGATCCAACTTGCTCCCATAGATGCAAAAATCATCCAGAAATACTCTGATGAAGGTCCCAATGTAAGGTTTGAACACCCTATTCATCAAACGCTGGAATGTTGCTGGAGCATTACACAACCCAAAAGGCATAACTCTATAAGCAAACGTTCCCCAAAGAGTGGTGAACGTGGTCTTCAGCTAATCTTTCTCTACTATACGAACTTGGTTATAGCCGCTATATCCATCAGCAAAACTATAGCACTCCTGGCCAGCTACTTCGTCCAAGATCTGATCTGAAAATGGAAGAGGGTAATGATCCTTCTTTGTTGCCTTATTGAGCTTCTTGTAATCAACACAAATGCGTAGCTTCCCATTCTTTTTTATTGAGATCACAATGGGAGAAACCCATTCTGAATTCTCCACAGCAAATATGAATCCTGCATCAAGCAACTTATCTATTTCTTCTTTTACAGTCTTGGAAAAATTAGGATTCATTCTATATGGCATTTGCTTTATGGGCTTAGCACCATCTACCAGCTCAATAGAATGTTCTACCCAACTTACTTGACGGAGTTCCTTGTAATCAAAAGTGAATAGGTGTATGTACCTTCGAAAGAGCTGGAGGTAGGATTCTTTCTCACTCTCCATCACAGCATCACCAATCTTTATTTGTTGGAGACGATCATCAACTTCTTCTTCAGATAATTTTATGGGGTCATGAGTTGGTGTGACTGGAAGGATATCCATGACTGAAACATCCACCTTGCTTTCTTCATCTTCAGTGTCCACTTCACTGGTACTAGAGTAATCAGAGGATGTCCAATCATCAGTTTCATCACTTGAATCCACAGGTTCTACTTTATGATGTCGAGGGATCATGTTTATCTTCACCCTCTCTCTACCACGTCCAAGTGTCATGAAACCTTCATTCCAGTAGTTTCTTGCATGAACTCTCCTTAGCCATGGTCTTCCCAGCAACATTGGGTACACAACAGTACCATTTTTCATCACCTGAAAGTCTACCACACATACAACACCCATAACAGATATTGCCACATTTGAAACTACACCTTCTGGTTTAGTTTTTCCTTTATTTAATGACCTTAACATAAGTGTTGAAGGGTGATCAATTTTTAAACCCAACATATTCATTACAGACTCGGTCATTACATTAACTGCAACACCTCCATCAACTAAGACATCATGAATTGAAATGCCATTACATAATACCTCAGCTTGTGGAGTATAGGGATCCGCCTCTGCCTCCAAAACAGGGACCTCAACCTCCTTCCTTCGTCGAGCATTGAGTCCACTTCACAACTCCCACCTCTTCTCAGAAGACATAGCCAAGAGTTGACCATATGTAATATTTGCAGGCCTTTTGGACAGATCTTCCAAGATGGAGTATGGTCCTTGCCCCTGTGAAATCAGAAAATCCTGTACACCCAACTTTCTTCTCCTATGTTTCTTACTAGTTTCTTCTTTCATCTTCTTAGGATCATTTCCATCTTGATTATCTTTTTCTTTCTTTCTTTTTGTTACAAACACATCTACTTCATTATTTCTGCTCTTATCTACTACATCAAAAGAATTCACAGGTGCTATGTTTTCCTTTATCATTATCTCCTTTACCAGATGTAGAAGCTCTATCTGGACAATTATACTTATAACGACCCTTTTTATAACAACCATAACATACAACTTCAGAAATATTTCTTTTTGGACCTCTATCTCCTCCCTGAGAACTAAATTCTTTTCCTTGAAGAAGATTAATAGTTAACTGACCCATCTTTTTGAGCAGATCTTCATACTCAGTAGATGTACTAGGAGAAATATTTGTGCTCACCGAGAGTGGTTGTGGATTCTGGACCAAAGGCGCTAGTGTAGGCTCTACTTTAGCCACAATTTCTTTGGGCTTCTCTTCCATGCTTTCTTCTTGCCTTCTTGCAATCTCCTTTGTTTGTTCAATGGTAGCTGGGTGGTCATACTTCACTCGTTGTCTGATCTCTGGCTTCATCCCAAGAATGAAGTGCTTACAGAGGAGATTATCCACGCCATTCATCAACCCATCCGCTAATCCTTCCTTCCGGATCTGGGCATCGAGCTTCCTCCTTAGCTCTAGAACACGAGCATGATAATCCCTTATCTTCTCCTTCTCTCCTTGGGATAGCTTTGTGATCTCGATCATGAGATCTGCATATTTCAAGAAAACTTTTAGTTAATAAATCCCATGAATTTTTCACATTATCACCTAGTGTTTCAAACCACCTAAGTGCTGAACCATCTAAAAAGGTAGGAAAAAATTCAGTCCATTGTTCCCTTCTTATAAGGCCATTACAAATACAAGATCATTTAAACTCTTGAATGAAAGAAGAAGCATCTTCATTAGATTGAGCTGAAAAAACAGGAATCTTTCCCATTTTCAAAAGTAACCACCGTGAAATACCAACCCACAAGTACAATTAACAAGACTTATGTGCACAAATAATTGGAATCACTATACTAGAAAGTGACTTTACACCTTTCTACAGTAAAATAGAAATGACCACGGTAAACTATGGTAAAACTTGACTTACTGCGGTAAAAACTGACTTTACTGTGGTAAACACTATTCACAGTAAAAAGTGAAGTTACTGTGGTAAATACTATTCACGGTAAAAAGTGACTTTACTGTGATAAATACTATTCACAGCAAAAATGACTTTATCATGGTAACTACTATTCACGGTAAAATCAAGGTTACCCTCCAATTGATTTTTGACTAAGTGGGAATATCTCTCCAGAAAATCCACCAATGAGGAATGGTCCCGGCAACGGAACCAAAATGTCATCACCAATCTGGCACTATGATAATTCTTCACCGGGAACTCCTCGTGCTATGATTATTTACTAATGCACAGCCTTTAGTTTGGTGGATGTAATCTGGAAAAAAAAACAACAACATAACACAAAAATACCATCGACTATGATAAGACGGAATGATGACAAATCTGAAATATCAAAGTAAACTATAATATTAACATGAAATTGTTACAATCTCACCCATGAGGTACTTCAAGTGTTATTGACTTCACTTGACTTTCACCAAGACTATGGGAGAAAATTTACAATTACACCTCTTAATGGCTTCTTCAACACACCTTTAAACTGATGGCTTCCTTCGCACACTTCCTACAATATTTCTCACTACTTCTTTCTATGCTAAATGAGGGGGGTGGCCTCTCTATTTATAGAACTTCCAGGCTTATCCATCTTATCTCTAAGATAGGATAAGAAATCCACTCTGACGAATCATATTTCATACCTTAACTCTTATCTGTACATGTAAGCTTATCTTTTAAGATAAGATAAACCTTATCATTTTACATAGGTTCCACATTTTTAGAATTTTTACAAATAAAATATACAAAATATTTATGACCTCACTCCTTGTCCTTATTACCAATATAATATTTCTAATTCCTAATCATGTAGACCCTACTTCTCTAATTACCCAAACTTTGACATTTTAACATTATCGGACCACTTACGACAAATATTTACTTTTTACAACATTCCTATTGTACTTTGACTGTTACCGTACTCCACATTATTGGCGGCATCGTACTGACGGCCGCGTTATCTTCTATCAGACACTACTACTAATTATACTTAACAACATCATATTCCTAGTACATACATTAATGAAATAGAAATTACGGAGGAAAATTTTAGTGTCGACAGAACTACATGAAATACAAAACAAGACCATAAAAAAGAGTTAAACAATATATGTCAGTGGGCTTCCTAGCATGTGCTAGATCCAGGAAGTGTAGTACTTCCTTGGTGGCAATCAACCCATTGTTTAATACAACTTAATGTAAGAAATGACATAAACAAATGATGCCATATTGTAGCTGATATGATTTGGGTATCTCATCCAAATACAATAAAACAAATCTAATATAACAGGCTATGTTATGATCAGATCTGGAAGTAGGGTAGGTAGTCAAGGTACTGGGATAGATCAGGGTCTGATTCTGGGTAATTTAGATTTCTTGGGTGTAGGTTATTAGGTTTATGTTATTGGCAAGATTAACAAATACAGAGACTGATGTCAGTGAGGTATGACCAGCGACACTTAAGGGAAAACCGATGACGGTTAAGTCGGGATGGTAGAAATTCAATAAAATGGGTTTTGGGGGTTTGTTTGAGATTGAACATAGATGGTAAGGGAAATAGTTAGGTCTATGGAGGTGTTGGGGGTACTTAGAGGCATTCAAAAATAAAGTATAGGTGATTAAATTATTGTGGGTGATGGGATGGCTTGGTTCACAATAAGGTAACAAGGGTGGGATGAAAAATGTAAATGGATGCTAATAAACAAAGATGAAGAAACTTTGTAATCTAGACAAGTATGAAATGGTACAGGTTAGAGATATACTTATTGGTGTTTGTAGATTTGATGGCTGGATAATGGTGATGGTTGATCTGTGGAATGGTGCTCAATGCTACGACAGTGCTTCCTAGAATGCTACTGTGAATGTAAATACCTTCGGATCAGTCTTGGTGTTGGTTATGGTTATTTGTATGTCTGAAAGGGATCTGGTTCTTTCTTGCATGCATATCTCCTTCATTCCAAAACTTGAGAATGTGTCCAACCTCTCAAAAAAGGTTACCAAAATGAATTTATGGTAACCAACGACGAATTAGGGTGACCGACATTGGTTAAGGCGGGAAATCCTTAGTTTACTAAAAATGCCAGATCTTGGCAATCTTTTGGGCCAACTCTGTCTATTCTTGCGGATCAAAACAGAATGCTACATTTTAATGAGCGGGAATGTGGTTAGAGGGGGAATAGGCATGTGATTTTAGGGTTGAACTAAGTCTTAGTTAGTTATGGTGAGTGAATGTTGAGTCCTAGTAAAGGAGAAAGATGCCAAAAATAGGTTTGCGATGAGGTGTCTAGGTGAGGTGGAAATTGGTTTTAATTAAGGTAATTAAATAATGAATGAAGAGTATTAATTTAATTATAAATAATTAAATTAATATTAATGTGGGGTATAAGGGTCATGGTTAGGTGAATATGTTTAAGTTGGATATTTGAAAAGGGACCAAGAGGAGTGTGACCCAATTTTGGTGTCTACATTTTGCCCATTTTTGTTGCGTAGCTTGTATTGGTAAGCGACACTTACAAAAATAGGAAGTGATTGCCCCATGTGTGGGTGAAGGTGATCCCCCTCAAACTAGGCACTGATGAGGTGTAATATGGAATCAGTGAGTGGTTTGATAAATGTGTAGTTGATGAAGATAGGTGGGAAAGGGAATGAGTATTATGAGAAAGAGTGATGGTCAATTTGGGTAATAGGTAATAGGCCGAGGTCAAAATCGGGTCATGGGTAATGACAATCAAATGCACACACATGTATAGATTGCAACACGGTACCAGATTGAAGAGCTTGCGAACTCTACATCGTCCAAGGTCGATAGGTTTATCCAAACAAGGATGGAGTGATTCAAGTATCCAGGGTACAGGATATGGTCGAGAAACACAATGTAGGTCAGGTGTAAGAATGTTTAGGTATGCTTTGGTACACCAAATGTTTAGTCAGGATAAATGGTACGACAATAGGCAAGGTATGGTTGTAAGGCTAAAACAACATAGATAACAACATCGCAAGGTATAATGAGTACATAAGGTCAATGGTCACACCAAGTAGGTCAAGTTCGGGTAAATAGGTCATGGCATGGATAAGGCAAAGGTATAGGTAAAATAACAACTCCTAAGACACAACAAAGGAAATGTAGGGGTAGGTTGAGCTTATATGGTTCAATGGGGCCCCAAAATGATAAAAGGTGCATTGGCACTAATGGTTGCAGGCAAAAGGAAGCGTAGCAAGGCCAAATAGTTATAGGGGTTGATTGATGTCGATTATAGGGTGACCGACGTTGGTTAGCTACAACACAAATATGATCGGCATTAGTCAGATTTGGGTTGGGTTTATAAAACAAAAATTCCGTATTTTATGAAATCATTGTTGTGTTGTGATTTTGGAGAAAATGACAGAGCTGTTTTACTTTTTGGTACTTTTTTTGACAGAGAAGGACATGGCATTGTACCTAGATGAGGTGGAGAGTACGAGTTGGTGAGAGGAGCTAGGGAGATGGGTCCATGAACTCAGGGGGATCAATTTGATTGGTTAGATTAGAGGAGTGGGTTTGGTGATTTGGGCATGATAGAAGCAGGAGAGTGTTTGAGTGGGCCACTGGTGCAGCGACCAGACATACCACCACATTGATGACACCGTGATGAGGTAGGATTCGATACCGATTTGTCATTTGTTAAAAATAGTTTGGTAAAATTGGTGTTGGGTAAAATCGTGTTGGGTGGGTGGATAATTTTGAATTTGTGGTTAATATTTTTGGCAATGAGGTAGGGGGAAGGTCCTAGGTAGGGTAAATAGGGGTGGGGAGGGGTTTAGGTTAGGTTTGGGTAAGGTAGGATGGGGTTCTAGGTTAGATTTGAGAATTTTGGGAGAGATAGGGGGGTTTTTCAGATTTGGTCACCGTGACAGTGACCGACGCCGGTCAAGGGTAGCCGACGTCGGTACGTTATAGCCGACATCAATCAAAACAGCAGGTGACCTGTCAAGCACGGTCAATGATGGACTGATGCTCATGGTTGGATTTTGAGGAAAAATAGGCCGAGAAAGGGTTATGATGGGAGTTAAAGATGAAACCGAGGTAGTGAGGTATAAATATAAGTGTGTCGAGAATAGGTATGGGTAACAAAGGTATATATGATAGAGTATGAGGGGTGGGAAAGTGGGATGGGGGAAAGGGGGAGGTCCTTAGGGTTGTGGGGAAATAAATAATAAGAATTTTGGCCAAATAGGTTAGTCAAGGTAAGTGAGATGTTAAGTGTGGTCAAGATGTAATAATGGTGTGGTGTGTTGGGTGCAGGCTAGGGACAAGTTGTGGATGAGAGACAAAGTAACGTCTCTGTTACTAGTGGTACGAGGGAGTGTGATGACAAAGGAGTGGTGACATATTATAGATGTCACCAAGACCAATCCTTCTTGTCACTTTTTAATCTCAGAAAACCAAATCTATGCAGGACCACCAAGATAATGTGAAAACCTATTCCTTGTCATGAAATATGAGAAATATATATTCTTCCAAATCGATTTATCTACCATTCTTTAGCATCCATCTCACCATTTCCATAAGAAATTTGTTATCCCCGTGACCATGATTAGGGTTTAGGAATTCTAAAAATATCTCGGTAGATGGATACCAAAACACAAAGAACAAACCCTAACTGAAATTTCAAGATCTTATCTGAAAATATAAATTTTTCTAAAAAATTGGGTAAAACATGTTATATGCTTCCTAAAAAGTGAATTTATGAAAAAACATAAAACGGACCAATAACTTCCGTAAAACAGATTCAATAGAGCTGAAATTTTCAGATATTATGTAATTAGAGTATGTTCCAAATTATGATGAAAAAATTGGGAAAAAATTCGATACCCTCTTCAAGATATATTCGAATTTTTTTTAGGGTTTTTGCCCTAATTTTGGCCAAAATCGCTGCTTTGATACATGACACTCGTAAGGATAGTACTTGTATAAATCAGAACGATATACCGATGCCAGAATAATATGAGAGAACACCAAAATTTAGATGCGATTTTGACGAAAATATAGCTCATATAATAGCTTTTCCACTTCGAGGGGTGCAACCTCCAATACCACACAATAACACTCCAATACTCAAGTATCATGATCAATGAGTACAACCTTCTAACCCCTATATATATCATTCTAACCTAAGGCCAATAATGAGGCCGACCTCCTAAGCATAATAAATCATAAATGAATGATATAATAAGATAATTTGGGAATAGTGTGCCACATGTCGGCATCTCCATCAATACATATGGTGAATCATAATATTATATCCCATGTTGAACCCATACATATAGGACTAATTGGGGATGTGTGCCACATGTCGGCACCTCTGTTCCATCGGTACCCATATACATTATAATATTAGTATCCCATTAGGTATATATCACGGCCTTATTGGGGTCAAATGGTATAGGCACATAGTTCGAGGAGTCGAGCTTGATGGTCATGCACTCATCGATAGATGGGATTCGATGACCAACACATTTCATCTGCCGATGGGTGAGATCAGAGTCACCCTAGAGGACGTGTATAGGATCCTATGGTTACTCGATAGTGGGGATGAATTTGTATTCTATTTCTTTAGAGTCATCAAAGGAGCTGATGTTGACAGTGTTTGGAGAGGGGATGTTAGAGATGAGGTTCCATAGAGCAAACCCGAGCTATGGAGAGAGGTACATGGCCCATCCTGAGGAGATGAGGCCAGTGGTCATGATTATGGAGGATAGTGTGTTGCTTTACACTACCAGATGTGGAGGGTGGGATATTCCTATGGGTACTGATGGGGGTTCTCCATGACATGATGGAGGATAGGACTTGGTTTGCTTGGGCACCAACATACTTGGTGCAGCTATGCAGGGAGTTATGGGCTTACAGGTGGTTGTGGAGGTTCAACTTGTGATGTACCTTTCTTCTTCACTGCTGGGCATACAAACACATTGTATGTGTGCATCCAACTGGTATTCCCTGACCGGATGCATTTGAGGCAAGATTTTTTTGAGTTGGCTACAGGTGTTGGGTGCATGTTCTTGGAGAGCGCAGGGCTGCCAGGGCTACTCACGATGTGCCATATTATAGGCGGGTGTTGGAGGGATTATATGGGGTTGAAATTATTTGGAGGCCATATGTTGGCTTCCCTTTATATAGGAAGATGGTAATAGAGTTGCACAAGTTGTAGTTGTTTAGATGGATAGAGGGGCATCGTGCTGGAGAGCATGAGATGATACCCGTAGATAGGGTTCGATGGCAATTTGGGCTTCCCCAGGATGTTCCTCCACCATTCCCTCAGTACATGAGAGATAACACGGAGAGCCCTATGCCTCTACCACAACTAACAATGCCGAATAGGGTAGGAGGAGCAGATAGTGGACCGATGGATTGATGATGTCGAGGTTATAGATATATATAGGAAGTTGTGGGTTGTCCAGCTATGAGCATCACCATTGAGGCTAGGGCAGCTAGACATGGCCACCCTTACAGTTTAGAGGGATGACCTTACAGGGGTAGGTTGCTACCTTACAGGCCTAAGATTATAGGTTTACAAGGGTAGTTGATAGGGTCCGAGGCATAGGTGGCCACATTATAAGCACATGTGGTGGCTTTATAGACCCACATTGCCCCAGGGGTGGGTACCTGCACAGGGTGGAGATGGAGATGGGGGACAAGTGGCCACCTTGTAGGCACATGTAGCAGGGTTACAAGGATAATTGGCCACCACACAGGCACAAATTGTGACCTATAGGCCCAGGTTGCATCACAAGTACTAGCACAAGCACCAACACAGGCTCAGGGATAGCGTCCCATGGTATAGGTACAATGTCTGAGACCGATGGCGCTGCCATAGACAGTACTAATGACTAGGTTTAGGGATGCCCTGAATGAGGTACAGTATTATCAGGACCATCTTATTGCCGCGGGGATAGATGTCCCCTCGTATGAAGAGTACAGAGCACAATAGGCCTCGAGTGAGAGGACCAGATCTCACACACATAGTGCAGAGAGTACAAGGGGCCTACGAGCCCACAGACAGGGTCAGGGAGAGGCGACTAGCTCACAGAGGCCAGATCCAATTGCAGGCTAGGCAGTAGTGAGGGCTAGACCCATACAAGGTGGAGAGATGGTGACTGGGTGCCGTATTGGGGTAGAGGAGGAGGAGACAGATGAGACTGACATGGAAATCAGGTGGGGTGACAATTAGTCACCCTATATGTTTAGGATATAGATTTTGTATATTTTTTATTTATACCGGCCTGTGTGTCGAAAATAGTGAGGATGTACATGAGAGTTTTTGATTTTTTTTATTATTATACAGCCTGTGTGCCGAAGATGTTGAGACTATATATGAGAGGACATATGTATTGATTTTGCTTCTATGCACTATATGTATGGACACACAGATTCTGATGATTTATATAGAGATGGTGATATTCATGGTATGATGTTGTAGTTATGTGTGGAATTTCCAGTGTTATTATTTATGTGATGGAAACTAGGTGGATTAGGCATGCTGGAGTCAAGGTCATATGCATTATTAAGTAGGTCACATGCATTATTAAGTTAGGTCACATAGGCATGGTGGAGATAGGTTGGTTAGGCATGATGGAGTCATGTATAAGCATGATGGAGTCAGGTCATAGGCATGGTTGAGTTAGGTCAATTAGGCATGGCGGAGTCAGGTATAGGCATGACTGAGTCATGGTTTATGGTTTTGATTTAAGTTCCAAGTTGTTGGTAACATGGAAGACAAATGATGATGGTCATGCATTTATGGTTTAAATTTCCAAATATTTGCTATGGTGGAAATATAAAAAATGATAAATGAATGATTTGATGAAGTGGTAAAAATGTTTGTTAATTGGTGCTTGTTTGGTTTAATTTCCAACTGTTGATATAAAATGGAAACTAACTATGGTAGAGCATGAATAGAAAAGTGAAGGGGAAATTGGTTATGGTAAAGAGTGTCCGAGCTAACCCCCAAGGGCCCCATGCCCTAGGAGTGTTGCCTACATAGCCTCGACGAAAAGGGGCCTCGCACCGATGTAGTTCTCCCATAAGCTAGGGAAGAATGTGATGAGGTAGATGAATGGGTTGGTAGGTTTTAGGTATGGTTGAGTGTAGGTCATAGGCATGGTCGAGTCTTAGGTGATAGGCATGGTTGAGTCGTTTAAATGTAGGTGTCAATGGTATGGTCCTGTATAGCATAATCAATAAGTAACGAGGAAGGTGAATGTTAAGAGGTGGTTAAAGAGCCACTTAATTGATAAGAACCCTAATGAGCCTACCACACCCAAGATGGGCTTATGAACTTAAGACCGTAAAGGCGTTGCATAATGGACTATTTTAAGGGTGAAGAAAGTCACATGATCATGAAATGTTGTAGTTATGGCAAGTCCCTTGAGCAAATAGAATAGTTGGGTGAAAAGGAAATGAGATGAAAATAGGTGGTTTAGCATAACTTAGTGTATGACGACATGTTTACCTAACAAGAAACCCAGGATAAAAAATAGGCAAGTCCATGATGAAAAAGTTATCATTTTCTTCATTTTTTTTTAGACTGGTCAATGTAGAAAGTTTATATGGGATGAGTATATTATCTCCTTGAGGTCTTCATGAAGCTGATAAATGTGGGAAGCTTCTGAATATTTTATTGTATTTTTGCAATGACTTTATATAGCTGTCCTTCAAGGGAGTAGTCTATTTATAGCAGTGAGATAGAGAGAAGAGATGTCCCTTTTGAGGGAGTCATCTTTTGCTAGAAGTTTGACTCAAGGAGTTGAATCCCATTTTGTTTTTGGATGTTTAAGTCATGGACAAGACTATAAAGGAAGATTAAGTTTTTGTTTAGAAGACAAAACCATAGCACACAAAGGTTAAATATGAAAGAGGTGGTTTCAAGTGATGAATGACCATGGGATTCCATATTTAAAAAGACAAAAAGTATCCATGAGAATCATGCCATGAGTAGAGCCTTGGTACTCATATTGAAGATAAGGCTGAAGGTGACGGGTAATCACACGATTCTTGTTTACTCGTTGATCCTCTAAATGGGTAATATGGAAGGTGAACAATGCTCAAGGGATGGGCAATTAATTGACGGAAGGTGATATAAGACTTGATGTCAACAATAAAATGGTCTAAGATGTAAGGCATTAAGGAGCTTAGGTTCGGGTTTACCTTCGAGTGAATACAAATGATAAGCACCTGATCCATATGCATGAGTAACGATATAGGGTCCAGGCCAATAAGGAGAAAATTTACCTCATTTACTTTTCTCTTCTTTGGTTAGATGATGATTTTCTATTAGTATGAGGTCACCAACCTGGAAGGTTCGTTCGTGGACACGTTTTTCATAGGCCTGCTTGATACATTTTTGGTAAATTTGGAGATGGTCAAGAGCATTGAGACAACGTTCATCTAATAACTCAAGTTGTGCTAAATGGTCCTGGTGAAAATCATTGTCATTGAGCATGTCTTGTAGTGAGATGCAGAGAGATGGAATCTGGACTTTGAGAGGCAAGACAACCTTGGTACCATAGACTAGAGAAAAAGGTGTGGCAGCATTCGAAGTGTGATAAACCCACAAGGCGAAGGAATGTGCGTATGCCAATCCTTGCTAGTATCGTCAACTACTTTCATAAGAATTTTGTTCAAGGTTTTATTGGTTGATTTTGCTTGGCCATTAGTTTGTGGGTAATAAGGTGATGAGAAACTGAGTTGAATGCCAAAAGCATCACAAATTTTTTGTAGGGTTTTGTTTTTGAATTGCTTGCCATTATCAGTGATGAGGCGGTGAGGAACACCAAAGTGACAAATGATGTGGTGGTTGATGAATTCACATATTTTCTCAGCTTTTGTAGAAATGAGGGGAATGGATTCTACCCATTTAGTGTAATATTTAGTAGCGGTTATAATCCATTGATGGCATTGTGAAGAATGGGGATTGATCTCTCCGACAAGATCCAAACCCCATTGAGAGAAAGGCCAAAGGTCTTGTGTGACCTGTAAGGCATGACTAGGTGTGTGATGAAGATTAGCATGTTGTTGGCATTTCACACAATGTTTGACATAGTCACAATAGTCACGGTTTAGGGTTGGCCAATAATAGCCAAGGTGAAGAATGTGTTTAGCGACAACTAAACCACTAAAGTGACCTCCACAAATTCCGTCATGAACTTCCTTGATGGTGTAGGGAATTTCAGAACTTGTAAGGCATCGTAAGAGAATACCATCGAAGCCACGCTTATAAAGGAGACCACCCATGATGACATAGCGAGAGACACTTTTAAGAAAGGCACATTGTCCATTACGAGTGAGATCAGGAGGTAGAATGGAAAGGGAAAGATAGTCTGCAAACTACTTATACCAAAGGTCACGTGGGTCAGGTGCAATGGTTCCAATGGAGTGGACCTCACGAGGTAAATAAGAGGGTGATTGTAACCTTTGTATTGTGACAAAGATTTTTGAATCGGCAGACTAAGTGGGTATCCGAGAAGTCAGGTAGGCCATGGTATCGACAAATTTATTGGTAGAACGTGGGGTGGTTTGAAGTTCATAACGGTCAAAGGTGGTCAAAAGTATGTCTACATGATGCTTGTACTTTTGAAGTATTTCATTATGACACTGGTATATACCATTGACTTGGTTTACAACCAACTGAGAATCACCAAATATATTTGTTGACTTAACATATAAGGCATAAACAGCCTGGAGACCCTAATACGAGTGCTTCGTATTTGGCGATATTGTTTGTACAATCAAAATCTAGTTTGAAAGATAAAGGCATGGGTTCACCACCAAGAGGAATGAGGATAACACTAGCACCACCCCCACACTGACACTTGGAACCATCAAAGAAGAGGGTCATTTGGTAAGTGGTATCATCCAAGGAGAGGGTAGATATGGATTCGTCTGGGAAATCAAAGTTAGAGGGTTGATTTCCAGAAAGAGGTGCGTCTTCTAGTTGGTCAATGATGCTTTGGCCTTTGATAGACTTTTGATGGATGAATTCAAGGTCAAGGTCGGAAAGAAGCATGAGCCAGTGTGCAGCACATTGATGTTGGTAGGGTTTGGCGTACATGTAATGTAAGGGGTCAGTATTGGTGACGAAAAAGGTTTTGTGGTTGAGCAGGTAATGACGAAGCTTGGTGGAAACAAAAATTAAGGTCTAGTAGAGTTTTTCGGCATGGGTGTATCTAGTTTCATAGTCCAAAAGGGTACGACTTATGTAATAAACTGCTTTGCTCTTTGTGTTGCTCATCGCGATGAGTAAGCATGGCACCTAAAGAATGGTCAGTGGCGGAAATGTATAGGTAAAAGGGTTGGTCATCCTTAGGAGGAATGAGCACTGGTGGTTGAAGAAGGTATTGTTTTAAGGCGTCAAAGGCTTTATGGCATTCATCATCCCATTTGAATGATACGTCCTTCTTGAGGAGATGATGAAATGGTTGACAACGGTCAAAAAGCTACGAGATAAAATGACGAATAAATTGCAACTTACCTTGCAAGCTTTGAAGTTGTCAGAGATTAGTAGGCAGAGGCATTTCTAGAATAGCCTTTACTTTGGTAGGATTGAATTCTATGTCACGCAAAGAAATGATGAAACCAAGGAGTTTTCCTGAAAGTATCGCAAATATGCATTTCTTAGGTTGAAGGCAAACATAATACTTGATGAGGTGGTCAAAGATGACCTTAAGGACTGTCAGCCTGATGTTTGGATTTGGAAAGAAGGTCATCTATGTAATCTTCCAATATGTGATGCATGATGTCATGGAAGATATAAGTCATGGCTCACTGATATGTAGCACCAACGTTTTTAAGGCCAAAAGGCATGACTCGATAGCAGAAGGTCCCCCAAGGAGTGATGAAGGTAGTTTTGTGTTGATCTTCTGGAGTGAGTAATATTTGATTATAACCTGAGAAACCGTCCATGAGTGATAGCATTTCATGGCCGGTGGTGAGATCAACTAGTTGGTCAATGCCTGGTAGGGGAAAATCATCTTTGGGAAAAGCTAGGTTGAGGTCACAGAAGTCCATGCAAATGCGGAGTCCCCATGTTGCTTTTGTGACAAGAAGTATGTTAGAAATCCATTGGGGATAGTCAATGGGTAGGATGAAGGAAACCAAGAGAAAGTGCTAAATTTATTCTTTGACCAGAAGAGCAATGCAAGGATGCCTTTTCCACAACTTTTGTTTTATGGGTTTGGCATTAGGAATGGTTACGATGTTGTGGACCACAATTTTCTGGTCAATACTGGGCATATCAGCATAGGACCAAGTAAAAGTGTTGCTATGGTCCCAGAGGAAAGAGGTGAAAGATTTCTATTCAGCAACATCTAAAGATTGACCTATCTTTAGAATGTGTGGGTCGGCCTGAGTATTAATGTTGATTTTGATAGTCGATTCTTTCAACATGGTTTGCATCTCAAAGAGTAACGAATGATGAATATAAGAATCTTCCACACTCAGATAGGTGAGGATAGACTCATCATCCTGACATTAAATGGCGTTAATAGGTGTATCATCATGGATCATGTCAAGATACAAGAAGGGAAGAGAAGAAGGAACCTAACCATCACGTTGATAGGTTAGAGGTCCCAGGGAAATCATGTTTACGAAAAAAAAAGTTAGGAGGAATAGATTCAGGATCTATGGACTCTGTGGGTGAAGATGGTGATGTTGGTGAATGAAGTGGAGAAGGTTTGTCTTCCTCAATGAGGTCAACGCGGGCCTTCTTGGAAGGTGATGCGGAAAATCCAATGCCACTACGATCATTGTGTTTATGGGTGGTACATGAAATGACAGTATGGCGGCCTTGTTCATAAAAATTGAAGCCAAAGCCTTTCCATGCACAACGATGAAGGAAAATGTGGGCGAAGTGGAAGTTAGTAAGGGGTTGGAGGTTGGATGAAAACGGTCATGTTTGGGATGGAGGTTTGGGTGAATAAGTGGCAGTATCAAGTCCTCCATACTTTAGATTAGTTTGAAGGTGGGGAGGACCGTAAGGAAAAACCTCACCTACATGGTAGTCATTACTAGGGTGTTGGCGTAGGTTCCCATACTCTTGCGGAGTGATGAATGTGTTGATATTGTATAGGCGGTACTCCCCTAGAGTGAGGCATTAAAAAACACCTTCTAAGTGATCAATAGTTGATATGTGGGTGGCGGGGATAGATGACTCACTAGATGATTGGGCAGGAGGGGTGGCGGTTGGTTGGGAATCTAAGGGCTCAGCTGCAGAGGCTGAGGTGGTAGTAGGAACAAAAGAGTTAGATGTGGGAGAGGTGGCGACAAAATTGGTGGATGGGATCATGGGTGAAGGAGAAGTGGGGGTAGTGGCAGATGCCTTGACCAGTATAAACACATTGTTGGGCCGGTACAACATGTTATAAGTTTTGAATGGCGACGGGTTGGCAAGGATCAATAGTTATGTCCTTCATGTTCAAATTTTACACAGCGGTGTAAAGTTGAAGGGACACAATCCATAATGCAAATCCAAGGTCTGCCGAGCAATAGGTTATATTGGAACTCCCCCTCTAAGACGTAGAATAGTTCCGGGACAAAGCGAGGGCCTATACAAACATGAAGGATAATGGTGCCAAGGGTCGAGGTAACGATGTTGTTGAAGGAGCGCAACATGATAGGGTTATTATGCATATAATTAGAAGGGATGCACATTTGCTTGTATGCATGGCAGGAGATGATGTTAATGCTAGCACCACCATCAATCATAATGCGTCGTATGTGTATGTTATCGATATAGACATAAATTAATAGGGTGGTGTTGGTACCCAAATTGATTCTCCCTCAAAAGCTGAGCAACATCACAAGTATGATAGGAAGCTTAGAGACAAGCAGAGCATATAGTGTGTCATTTTGTAGCCGGGGATAAAATGCGTCTTGCTCTTTGTCGTTCAGATGCGGAGAAATGGGTAACACCCTTAAGAGGATTTGACCTATCCTCACTACTTTATGGTTGTGCCTTTCAACCAGGGTGAGAGGACCCTTTTTGTAGCCTACTATTTGTGGAGGAGATGGAGGTATCCTTCCTTGTGAGATTATTAAAAAGACCTTGAAGAAAATATGATCAATGCAACAAAAGCTAACTCTGACGAGTTTTCACTCTAGATAATGGATATATTTTCTAAGCAAGGTTCAAACCACTAAAGATAATGAAAACCTGATTGTTTCTGCATGTTTTGATGGTAAAAATTATGCATTTGTATATATACATGACAAACAGGGATAGTATGGGTATGATTAATTGTTTTTAAGTGAATTTTTGGTGGGAGGTGAAGTAGGATAAAGTTGATTATACCAGATATTTGGAGGGACTTTACAATAATGAGCAACTTAACAACAGAAAGCTTTAGAACAGTCAAGATGTTCCTTCAACTAGAAGGTGTGTTTCAATGGATCCCCAAATCAACACGTTTTCACATAATCTTTAAGACTCCAATACGAAGGCTCGAATTGGAAAACTCAATTAAACACTATAGTTTTTTATTAACCACGCCTAAGATACACCCAAAGACTTACAGACATTCTTTATCAGCAAATGACAGTGAATTGATTTTAAATCTATTTATCTCATCCAAGATGAATGCTCTTCTTGAAATGAAATTGCAAATACCATTAAATTGTCACATGGACGAGATCCTATTTGATTTCACAAAAATTTCAGTATAAGATTGCAATAGGAACAAATATAACTATTTACAGACATTTTAAAACAAAGCAGACACTAAATGCTTAGAGTCAACACATAATAACTCAAATTTGATTAAACTTATCAGCAAGGGAAAGTTTCTAGAATAGTCTTAGAGCTTGTCAATGGTTGTACGCTCACAACCACCTTGACACGATCAAGTTTAACACGAAAGATACATAGAAGTTTCTCAAACAGTACCTCAAAAGATGAGCTCTATCAAGCCTTTTAGAAAACTCTAACACTCCAACATTCCAACCTCCTACCAAGAGCCGAGCTCTTGTATTTATATTAGAAGCAACCAAAACAGAGGAAAAAAAAAGAAAATTTGATGATAGCTCAACCACCAGTCGTTAATGCTCCTGCAAATCTATCCACAATCTGATTTTTTTAAAAATCCTCCATGCTTGCTTTGGCGTATTAGAGGAGGAAGAATGGAAAATAATATCAAAAAACAGGTAGTGGAAGCAACCAGATCCACTTTAATGGCTTGAAAGCTGTTTTTTAGTTTTTTTCCCATCAAGGCATGTTGAAAGTAATATTTTATGCTTCCATGGTGTAGTGGAGGTCCAGAGCTTTCCAACGGTGTCAGATTTGCAATATTTCAAGCCCTGAGTCAAAAGATATGCCCCTTCGTAGTTTGTATCGAATCCATACAAATGGGCAGGAAAACAATTTGAAAAATGGGTCCCCTTTTCTTTTTACAACTTTTGAAAAAGATGTAGAAATTTCACATTTTGCTCTGCACCTCCACCCTTGAGAAATGAGCTTGACACGTGTCCTAAGGTGGGTCTCAGTGGAACCACACCTCCTTTTTCACTTGTAACTCCCTTTTTCCACAAAAGGAAAATTTTCTAATTTTCCTCCAAAGGTCCGCACCTCCGCCGTTGACTGGAGCAAGCTTTGACCATTCCCCATTAGGCCTGCGGGCCATTTTGATGATTTCAGTCTTTTGAATATCAAGGGGAAAAAATTCCAAGTTGCCTCCAATGGTCTGCTTCTCCACCCCTTTGAATTTTCAAACTACCACACGTCATAATGGCACATCTTGAGATGGTCCCCAAAAGTTGAGACCTTGAATGAGCGCGGGCTCGCCACGTGTCGTTATGGCGCAACTTCAAAAACCTTAAGGCTTAAAAATGATTTGGTGAGGGCGCACTTCCATTTTAGAATTTTACTCTATTTTTCCAAAAGGGCAAAAAATCCAACATTCCTCTGAAGGCCCGCATCTCCACCATTAGCTTTGCCACGTGTCCTTCTGCGGGATCAAAGTAAGACTTTTTCCTTGCCACTTAAAGTTTGCTTTAATCAAAGCTTGATGGGGCCATGGGGTGGGTTCAAACTTTTGCCAAAGTAGCCAAAAGAACAAGTTGAAAAAACAAACCCGCCGCACCCCATCCAATCAGAAGAAGCCACGTAAGCACCAAAAGAACCAATTAGATATGAGCGGAGCTACGAGACTAAATTTGCCTTTTTGCCAAAAAGCAAAAAGTAATAAGTTAAAGCATCCACCCGTCATCCCCTGACCAACCAAAAGAAGCCACGCAACCACTGAATGTTGAGGAATAACTTTGATAGGAAAAAGACACCCGTCAGACCGTTAAAAACACATAAATTCACCATTCATGCCAGTACAGTACCCGATTTGGGTTCGCTACAACATGTTAATTTTTTTTGAAACAAAACCAAGTGAATCGAAGGGGATGAGCATAGTTATGTCCTTCATGGATTTGGAATTTTAAAGGTGTACAAGTATAAAATTGATCACAACCCATGAGCTGAATCCATGGTCTGGGGAAAAATAGGTTATACTGGCAAAGCCTCCCTCTAAGATGTAGAATTTCAGAAAAATGTTAAGGGCTTAAAAACGTGAAGGAATAATAGTTCCAAGGGTGGAGGATGGCTCCTTCAAGGAGGGACATAACTATGGTTATTATGCATACAACTCGAAGGGATTGCATTTGATTGTATGGATGGTAGAATGATCTTAATGCTTAGCACCCACATCGATTCAGAAAAAATCGTTACAGAATATGTTATTGATATAGAGGAAATGATTAGGGAAAAATGGTGCGAGATCAAAACGGGTACCATCTAGGTGAGATCAGGGTAAAATCTGACTCAGAGAGGTACAAGCTGAGGGCACCAACTTGAGGAGTGGGCATGGGGGTAGAAGAAGGAGATGATTTGGTAAGCAAGGCCACATGGTGAGGGGTAATAATGGAGGCCACTAGTGTGGGGTCATTGGGTAAAACTTCAATGGATTGTAAAACCTCAATAAGGGCTTGTTTGTGGGATTCAGAAGTTTGGACGAGATCATACAAAGACATCTTTAGAGGAGACTGATGTAATTGTTTTATCATTACGCGATGGGTGACCCCATTAGAGATAGGGTATGTAGGTCCGTGGATGGTGATTTTGGGTACGGGTGCAGATGGTATATTGGGCACAGGGTTGGTTGATGGGCTAGTTGATTTTTTCTTTGCCTTTGTCTTTCTTAGCGTGGGTGGCAACGTGAACCATGTTAATATGAGGGGATTTGGATGGAGAGGGCGTGTCATGGAAGTTATAATGACATGAGGGAAAAATCCTAGTGGTGGATAAGAGCCTTGTGAAACGAATAGGGCGCACTGACATTTTGGTGGTGATTTGGCCAACTCTCTAATAAGGACCATGTTGATCTCAAATTTTGGAGGTGGGAAAAATGGTTGTGGGTGTGGAGATATCGAACAATGAATGGGTAAAGGATGATGATGTGTGGTGACAGGTGAAGGTGGAACATGGTCCTCATCAAGAAGGTCATCATCATCAAAATTTTTTTCAAGAGGACAAAGTTAGAGAAGAACGGTCTTTAGAGCCTTACAATTTTCTACATCATGTCTTGGCACACGATGATAGGCACAAATCTTTGTTTCATCAAACCCTTTTGGTTTGGGTTTGAGAGGATCGTAAGGTTGAAGCGGTGGTAATGTGATGACGGAAGTCTCTAAGAGATTGGTTAAAATGTTGGCATAAGACCCCGCTAAAGGATCACAATGGGAAGTGAGTGTGGGTTTGGGTAGAGGTGTGGATGATCATGAGGGAAGAGGCTTTATAGGAGGGGGAATGGGTTGGTCTACTGGTTTGATAAGTGGTGTGGTATTATGTTTTGTTGGCATCTACTTGGCTAAAGGTGGGGTAGAAGAGCTGACGATGGAAGGTTTTGTTGGTAAATTATTGGAGGGTAGTGGATTCTTATCTTTGGGTTGCACCTTCTTGGGTAAAGGTGACACGGGAGTACATGATGTAGAAGGGAAAGCAGACTGTGGGAGAGGATGGGTTACCCACGGGGGCAACTGAGTGGCGGTGGCAGTGGTTGGTAGAGGTTGGGTAGATGGCATGGGTTGAAGTCGTATAGGCAAGGTTGGGGTTATAGTAACTAGCGGACGTATATGTGGCAAGAAGTGCATGGGTGAGGGTGAGGGAGTTTGGTTTTCAAGTGAATGAGGTGTAACAAAGGCTTGTGATGCAGTAGTAGGTTGTTTAGCTTTTGACTAGCCTTGGGTAGGAGACTGTTTGATCAGGGTTGATGGATGGGGCCCTAAGATGGACAGAAGGGGGGAAGGTGACAAAGGTGTGGTAGGTGAGACCGGTGTATGTGGCCTAGAAGGTTGGGTTTTCCTTTTAGGTGGGGGATAATGTTGGTGTGGGCTTGGGAAGATTTATCTATCTAAGTCCAATTTGACAGGTGGGTGAGTAAGGCTTAATTTCGACATGACACCTAAAGTAGCGATGGGTCTAGATACAGGTGAGTACATAGGTGTGGGTAGGTTTTGAGGTTTGGGAACAGGTTTTAGTTATGGGTAGAGGTTTGGATGTAGGTAGGGATGATGAAGAAGAAGCCGTTTCAATAGGCATGGTCAATGTTGATTTGGTTGTTGAAAATACCTTTGGGTAGATCATGGAAGTATCCTCAAGAAGCATTTGCATTTGGGTCAAAACGGGGAGCCAAATACGTCCCAAAACATGGAATGATCAAGATAATTTAAGCGATCCACCAGCCGTGAAAATGGGACTATTGAAGAAGAGGATGGAATGGGTTGGGTGGAAATCCCTGTAAAATATGTTTACAAGACAAGGAATTGGCTAGCCTCGGACTCTGTAGGTAAAAGAGCCGAGATCATGTCAATGGGGTTCTGGGATCCTAAGGGGGAACTGCCCCCAATAACTAGTGTCATGTTTGATGAGTATCCCATGGGTAGGAGAGATAATAGGTGGGGTTATGTAGACTTCATCCTTGGTGGAGGAGAAGGTGATGATGATTCTTCTATGGATGGGAGAATTAAAAGTGTTGACTTTTTGGTAGGTTGTGAGGTAGACGGTGAAATGACATCAGTAGAAAGTGTGGGTTCCTCCATGAGAGCAAGGGGAGATGAGGGGGACTCCTCTGTGGGTGAAGGAGTAGAAGAGGTATGCTCCTCTGTGGGTAGAGGAGTAGAAGATATATGCTCAATAGATGAACTAGGTAGGTTTTGAGGAACGGTTGGTACGATATCAAAAACCGTGTGGACTTCATGGACATTGCTATCACTGGATGAAGGTTCACTATTTTGGTTAGACGAAAGTTTATGATTAGGGAACGAATTTTTTAAAGATGTGTAAGTTTTGATTTGCTGGTGCGTTTGGGTTGTCCACAACAAGGTCTCCATTATCTATCATCTCTTGGACAATATTCTTTTATGGCCTTTAACACGATGGTAATTACAGTAGTCGTGTTCTTTATACCATGCAGGCATAGGCTGGGCATGATCAAAACCTGTATGAGGTTTTATGGGAGGAAGTGTAATGGCTCCAACTTTAAGAAGATTTTCCAAGACTGAAGAATATGGCTCTCTAATGGAAGTGTACTTCTACTGCTCCCGCCAGAGTTGAAAGGCTTGAACGAGAGAAAGATTACAAGAAGGTTGGGCTTGATTATAAGGATGAGGTGGTCTTGCCTCGAGGACTACCACATTGGCAGATACTTTGGGCTTTGAATAGTTACTTTGGCGTTTTGAAGATGAAGAAGAGTCGTTTGATTTGAACGGGGCGTTCTTGTTTTGTAATTGGATTTTCTTTTCTTCAATGGTGCAAATTTCTAGTTTTCATGCCATGGTGAACGCTTCATCAAAGGTTTGAAAGGTTTGTATTTGCAGAGTTGGTGAGATGTGTCTGGCACAAGCTTTAGTGAACAACTCAATAAGTTTAGTCTGAGGTAGCGGGAACGTCAATTGGTTAATAAGACTCCGCCAGCAGGCAATGAAATATGCTATAGATTCGTCTTCATACTATCGGGTTGAATAGAGATTGGTCATGGTGACTTTCTTGGTAAAATTGATTGAAAAATGGTCTAAGAAAACTTGGGATACTTGATTAAAGGAATAAAAGAAATGTCTATGTAGTCCACTATACCAATCCAATGTTGGTCCTGTCAAGGACATTTGGAAAGTTTGTAGGAGCAAAGCATCATTGTGGGTGATTAGGTAGCACCCATGTTTGAACAACCGCAAGTGTTGCTGCGAGTCTTCTTTATTATTGAAGCAATTGAATTTAGGCATTTCCCAATGCACAGGGTATGGGAAAATGGGAATAGATGGATGGATAGGCTCGTTATAGATTTCATCATAAGTTAAAGAATTATGGGATCCAGAAACAGATGCTTCTAAGGTTTGCATCTTTTCCATCATAATTTTAATGAGGTCATTAGTAGGTTGTGATGAATGGGTGCCCCCTACAGAAAAAGGGGGTTGATGCTGAATGTATGAGGTAGGTGGTATGCTAGTGTATGGTGGCACTGCAGTATGAGAATTGCATCAGGAGGAATAGAATGTAGGTGATCACATAGCCAAACATAAGTGATAGATGAGGTCAGTGTTTTATTCCAGTATGTGTAAGTGGGTGGGGTAGTCGTAACAACTCTAGTTGGGGGTAAGGATTGCAGGATATAAAGGATGAGGTTTTGAAAAGGGGTTTAAGCTGCCGACACTGGAGGTGGTTGCAATGCAATAGGTATATGTGAGGCGGGTGGAGATGACATGATACAAATACTTAGCAAGTTTCCTAAAGGGATCAAATTGATGTCAGTGGGTGCGATCCTGGACGTAGATGTTGCAGTTATAGCTGGTTATGGGATCTAGCTGAAGACACCACATGTGGTAAAGTGGATAGAAGGTAGTGCCAAGATGGTGCTAGCTAAACGTAGAAGTTGGGTGCTAGAGAGTAGGAGGTATATATACGGGCATGTCGTATATTAACTATCCCGAGGAATCCTAGGTGGAAGAATGAGCAAGGTAGTACTAGAGGGCAAAAAGATTCTAGTCGATGAATCTCACGAACTCCTTTTCGCTGATAGCGATGGGGATAAGATGAGTCAGATCCATAGGTGATAGGATTGATGGTGGTGATGGACTAGGTGGGAGTAGCTAACAACTAGCGTGAAATATGAGGGCGTTAGTTTGGTTGCGAGTCAACACCATGTGAATAAATGTAATGTTGAGGTGAACTGTACTTCTGTAAATGACACAAGAGATAGTAGAGATGGGACAAAATAGATTTCGAGAGGAGAATTAGGTAAATATTTTGATAAAAATCAAAGCAGGGTGACCGATGTCGGTTGCACGAACCAATTTCGGTTAAGGTGATGACCGATGTCGGTCATAAGATGACTGATGATGGTTACTGTGAAGAATAACAGTTTCAACAAATAAAGCAGAAACTAGTGATTGTTAGACAGGGAGATGGTATTGGAGGACTAATTAGAATATAAAGAGTATGGTGATACAAAGAAACTTTTAGACAGAAAAGAAGGTGAGATGAGTGTTCTCTGGATAAAATGATCCAATAAAACAAGGAACCAATGCCAATTTGGTAAACCAATTTCGGTCAGATGTAAACCGACGACGGTCGTAGGACCGATGTCGGTTACTGTGAAATCTGAAGAATGAAGAAAAATGAGGTGTTATGAATTTAGATTATATGAAGAATCAACCCAGAAGCCTGGATATGATAGGATGATGCCTTGACACACTCAGATAAAGTCAGAATACTCCAACTATGATGGTAGAGTGTGAAAGGAAAAAGAAAGATGAATAAAATGTATCCTCTCACCTCAAAATGTAAGTCAAGTACAAAGTATGAAAGCACGCAGTCCTAAAATTGAATTTTATATTTGTTGTAGTTTATGCTATTTATGACTGACACGTGAATTTAGAACAGAGTTTTCGGTTGGGAAGGAGTCCTACGAAAAAGAAAATCTAGAGGGTGAGGTTTCAGGTTATGTTATGGCGGGGGCAATCCTTCCTTTGATGGGGTACTGGATAGAGATAACTAGCTTGGGTTACCTGTCAATCCTTTGATCGTGTGATCGTTGATAGGCATTCCTAAGAAAGATGTTGTTTAAGAAGTGTGTATATTCAAATTTTTGTGTAGTTTGGCATAGAGAGAGAGAGAATGTGGTTTCTATGATTCAACTCAACCATCAGCTGGGCATGACTTCTAACATATAGGTTGCCCTTCAGTTTTATTGTGAGCTAAATGCCGCATACAAGAAATTCAATGCAAGTGTTTTAAAACCAAATCAAAGTGTGATGTTCGATGTTGCAAATAATGAATAGGAAGAGAGATGCTCTTTCACTAATGCAATACTAATGCAAGAAAAGAAATGTTCTTTTTAAAGCACCAAAACAATGGATTTCTTTGAGACAATGAAAGAGAGGAAGATTCTAGAGAAGGAGATTAATGTAGAAGCTTTTCAGAAGGGAAAAAAACATACAATTTTGCCTAGGAATGAATAAAATACAAAGGAACCTCTGATGGGTCCCACCGGGCGTGCCAAAATGTTTCACCATTTTCTTTATGTTTGGAATGTGACAAACCGGATAATGTTATGGGCTGAGGAGGAATACCTATTGCAATGGTTGGTTGGAGGTTGTGCGTGCGTTCTAACTTCTTGATATAATATTGACTGTAAGAGCTTCCTTTTGGCTAGGAGGAACTACCTGAAATACAAAACAAGACCATCAAAGATGATTAAATAATATATGTCAGTGGACTGCCTAGTATATGCTAGATCCAGGAAGTGTGATACTTCCTAGAAGGTCGTCAATCCATTGTTTAATAAATCTTAATATAAAATAACTTGAACATGTAAATAAAAGAATCTAGTGCTAGTTGTTCTGATTTGGGTGCCTCAGACTACTATCAACATTGATCTGATTAAATACTAAAATGCTATAACAGGCTAAAGGTTATTCAGGTCTGGGTTACAGGTAGTAACAGGTGGTCTGCAGGTCACAAACAGAGTCTTAGTAAGGTTGGATAATATTTTGGGTTGTTTGGGTGAGGTAACTAGGTTGTTGGTTTGGGACAATATTATCAGACACAGAGACCGATGTCGGTCGGGTATGACCGATGTCGGTTGAGAGGACACTGACGACGGTTTGGATTAACCAGTGTCAGTAGGATCAAGCTGATGGAAACTCAGTGAAGCATGGCTTTGGGATTTCATCTGAGATCAAACATAGATTGTGGGGGGAATATTTAGGTCTGCAGAGGTGTTGATGGTGCTTAGAGGTATTTAGGGATCAGGTATGGGTTTTTAAATGATTGTGGGTGGTGGAATGGTTGGATTCACAGAAAGGTAAAAGGGTGGGATGAAAGATGTAAATAGATACCGAATAAACAAAGATGAAGAAACTTGTAGTTTGAATAAGCATGAAATAATGAAGATAGGAAAACTGACTTATTGGTGCATGTAGGCCTTATAACTGGGTGATGGTGATAGTTGATCTATGTAATGGTAGTCAGTATCGCGGAAATGCTTCCTGGAATGCTACCATGAGCGCAAATACTTTAAGATTCATCTTGGTGCTGGCTATAGCTGTCTGGATGTGTGAAAGAGATCTGATTCACACTTGCATGCAAATCTCCCTTCTCCCAAAACTTGAGAATGTGGCCAACCTCTCCAACAAGGTTACCAAAATGGTTATATGATAACCGACAATAGTTTTGGGTTGACCGGCATCAGTTTTGGTATGAACGTCATTGGTTTTGGTATGATCGACGTCGGTTAAGGTGGGATTCCCTAGGTCTTCTAAAAATGACAGATCTTCCAATCATTTGGGCTAGGTCTGTCCATTTTTTTACGGATCAAAATAGACATTATCTTTTAATGAGGGGGAATGTGGTTAGAGGAATAATAGGCATTGATTTTTAGCGTTGAATTAAGTCTTAGTTAGTTATGGTGAGTAGATAGATATTAAAAATAGGTTTATAATGAGGTTTCTAGGTGAGGTGGTGGGGTGAGGTGGAAATTGGTTTAATTAAGATAATTAAATAATGAATAAAGTGAGGATGAGTATTAATTTAATTAAAGTGATTAAATTAATATTAATGTGTGATGTAAGGGTCATGGTTAGGTAAGAGTGTTTAAGTTAGCTATTCGAAAGGGGACCAAGGGGAGTGTGACCCAAATTTGGTGTCTACACTAGGATAGAATCCAATAGAGGAAAAATTCCCACACCCAAAATCTCCTAAGTCAGAAAAGGACGACATATCCAAAAAATTGATGCTTCATGCTAATATTTGAAAAAATAAGAGCGCAAAGCTGCCACTGCGAAACCTCACATGGTCAAATAATTGATAGAACTTGCAATCCTTCATCAAGTTTTGGTGAAGAAGTAGAATATCACATATAAAAAAATAGAATTCTGATGAGCTTGAAGTCGGATATTCTCTCCACCACCAATGGTAAGCTTTACTACACAACCGGAAGTAACATAGAACAATAGTGATCTTGGCACAAGTGACCAGAAGGATAACAAATGCAATGAATAGGAACCAAAAGATATAGTAAAATTGGTTCAGCTATATGGAAGTCAGAATGAAAAATAGCTCAATGAAAACAAATCTGAAAGGCAAGATGCCATCAATTAGTATGGAAATAATGGGTTGCATATACCAAGTCTGTACTAGAATTTTTCTGGGGGTTTTGTTTATCATTGGATCCTCAATTGTAGGTTTCTTGTACTCAAAGTAACTACCAACAAAAACCAAGGGTACAAAAATTCTAACCATAAAAAACTAAGGTAGACATTGTTTCAAAGGGTACAACACCAGATTATTTTTCACCCCATATCAATATGAAAAAAATTAGAAAATAGTGCCAAGAAAAACTAAAGCGGTCCAGACTCGCATAATAAATAGCCAAGCCTAATGATGTTTAGAAATGAATAATCCCATGTCAATCACATTAAACTCATTGCATATAGTGTTATTTTTCCTTGTTGGAGTTACTTGCTACAGATCCACAATCATACAATGTACAGTTAGCACTGTCAAGATCTAAATTCAATATACATTCTTTCGGTACATCTCCTGATGGAACAATCCACATTCTGAACCGCACATAGGGCTGGTAGATCAGAAGCAAAGCATCTGAGAAACCTATTGGATGTCCTGCATTCAATTCCTAGCTTGTGCATGGAAATTCAACATGGTATCAGATTTAGCAAGGTAGGACTTGAGACTAGAAAGTGTAACTTGAGGGTTTTTTGGAGAAATACAAGCCACAATAGAAACCACAAAAGCAATTACATCTCAAGTTATAGAGCACCCAACATGCCAATCTAGTCTTACATTCAAGTCCTAACTGGTCCAGGAAATTCAAATGATACTGCCAAACAACAGATTATAGACAACACTTTTAGGTCAACCACACCATTTCACACATCATTCCTTTGATGAAAGTATGATGGGATGAATCAATAAGTTTTGTCAAATAAGTAAGTTTTCCCTTTGTTAAAAGATAGCCTACTTCCACAAGTGAATATAGATCTCAAATTTGATACAATATGAAGCTTCCAATATTGATTTTATAGGATATACAAGATCTGGGAGCTTAATTGGTTAAGAAACTGCAGTGACATGTGATAAAGATAATGAAGCTAGATTAAGAATTAAGCTAAGTGAATTGGAATCCAATATTCTAAAATCAGTCTTTGAATAATCTACAGTTATAAGAAGGCCAAAATAAAAATCTATCTGTATGCAATATACAATACCAAGGAGCTTAATTCGTTAATAAACTGCAATGACACGTGATAAAGATAATGAAGCAAGATTAAAAATTAATCTTGGTGAATTGGAATACAATATTCTGAAATGAGTCTTCGAATAAGCTACAGCTATAAGAAGGCCAAAAGAAAAAGCTATATGTATACAATCCTTATATTGATGTAAATTGTTCCTAAAATTACAAAGCGGTAATATATTTGACTAAGAGCATATCTAAGAAAGTGACAATGACAATGTATCATCATATGGTTGCTTGAAAGCTGGATTAGAACAACAGGATAATGTGTAATCATTGTTCACCCATCAATGTAGTTCTATCTAATAAATAGTAGCACTACCTGATGAACAAAAGGAATATGTGTTCAGTGAAACCACATATTCACATTTTAAAATTGAATCACTGACCACTGAATGGATGAACAAGAGGAAGTTGTGAGTCTATGTATCCAGAAATGATCCAACCTTACATTTTTCTCATAGCATTAGGCTTATACAACACTAAGCTAGATTATATTCAAAAAATGTGCATTTTCTTCATAGCAAAGCCCGAAATGTATAGCTAAATAATGATCATTTGTAATCTTTGAAATCAGCAACCACCTATATTTCCATCTCATTGAATCCTTCAATACGAGCAATGGAAAGAACCCCTTCATGGTAAGTGTTTTTCATTATATTAACAGACAATTTTTTCATGATATATTAAGTGCTTTTTATGACTTTAGTGAAATTGATCAATGACTTCTCATTTTTTACATTAATTTCATTAAAGTGAAAAAAATCAATTCAAAAAAATAACCAAGTTCCACAATTGGCATGATTATATAGATGTTCATGAGCTAGAGTCTACTTTATTATTTACAAAATTACAAGGAAATGTAGTCACTAAATCACGCACTTTGGGTACTATTTAGTCCCGGTCTCATACTACTATTTATATGGTTTTTGAGTGAAGAGAGTACTAATTAACCCCCATCCTTTGGCCTTTTTCTTTTGCTTTCGGTCGTCATTTCTGAACTTTTGCATACACTCGCCCAAGCTATTTTGACACTTGTCATATGTTTTTCCTATGACTAGGGCACTCTGGGTGCCCTAGTCCCATATGGGGCGCCTCATTCCTCTTTGTACTTTCCCATCACTTTTTGGGGACTTTCTAGCCTTTTGAACATTTCATATTTTTGGTGGTCATCCTTTTTAGGGTTAATTACGAATTAGATCAAGAGAACCCTATAAATATAAAGTTATGAGACCATAATGTGGGACCAAGCACTAATCATTACAACTCCACCTAAGGTTGCATCCACTCTATAGGCATTTAGGATCTCCATTGCATCCATCTAGCTTCATCACAAGAGACAAGGTTCGTTTATCTGCATCACACTGCAGAGGAGGGGAGTTTATTCTATTCCATCCAGCATCTATTACATTTCTACATCTAGTTATTGTTTGATACTTTACAAAGTGTGACTGGCACAAGAGAACCTAGGGCACCATGTTCACACACACAAACACTCAAAACTATATTTGGGTTTGAAACGTAGTGCAAGGCTTAGTTTAGTAAGCCAACCCTTATGGCAGTTAAGGTCAATCTGACCCATTCATTTGCATCTTTTATTTTTGGAATTTGATGTAGTTTGAGGGTTTTACAGGTTACATGTGACTTCTGCAATCACATAGTGACACAAATGACGACCAACAATGACAATCAGTGACAATCTTGTAACACCAGAAAAATTAGGTTCTGAGCTCTTGTACAGTCATAGGTGCCCAACAGTAGTCTCTGGTGCCTAGGTTCCCCCGCCGTAGTCCAGCCACCTTGGTCCAGTCTTATTCGATAGCTCAAGAATTTATTATGCACAACTATGAGATTCTTCCTTTTTTATTCATCAGTTTTCTAATCCAGATCAATTTCTGAATTACACGTATATTGGTAAAGTCATTCTTTCCCTCTCTTTCAATTAGGGTTTCATATTTATCTAGCTTATTGCTTGTGCCAAATATGTACTTTAACATTTATCTACCATATGCGACTCTGCATTTAGGGTTTTATAAAAAGTTTGTTTTTGTTAAATCACTAAAATGTGTGTCTTATACATTTAACATCTCTTGTTTATTATTTTCATTTTTGTTTATCACGAGAGGATTGGATCGGGTCGAAGAGTGGTTGTTATACATAGTTTACTCCAAAAGTACTCTTGTGTGTTATCTGATTGAAGTGTGATCTGTCACTGGATTAAATGGCCTAAGTGTGCCCCCTTGAAATTTTCTATGTGACGACTATGGGTAATCCCATATTTTACCTCGAGCATAGATATGCACTCATTTGAAAGAAAAGTTATTTATCAGAAGATTATATGGAATGATCATTAGAATTGTCTTGTGATGCCATGAGTGGCCAATTTTTGCAAGCTCCAAGCCTTTTATGTGTCATATGTTTGTCAAACATTTTGAGTGTTTTGTTTTTTACCGGTTTTATACTATTTTTGTATTTTGAAACACATTTCAATGTTTTCGAATTCTAAACATATTTGAATGTTTTTGTATTTTTAAACATATTTGAAATTTTTTCTAAATTTTTGCGCGCCATCATTTCCACCATGTTTTTTTTTAACACCTTTAGAGCATATTTGAATGTTGTTAATTTTTGACTTGATAAAGGGGTGCATTGTCTGAAGTCATGATTGTAAAAATTTCATTACATTGGAAGAATGTAGATGCTATCAATAGATACACATGTATCACTTTACTTATGAACTCCACATGACTCAGGACAGATGCAAGGTTTCACAAACGATGAGCTCTAAAGAGGGGGCATCAGATCCAGGAGTTTATTAGTGATATTTTCAATGAAGATGATGGAAACAAAGTTTTGGGGGAAGATGTAGGTAAAAATAGGGTACATGCACCCAAAAATGAATTCATACACAAAAATTTCACAAAATCAATAAAAAGATGAAAACCATACACTTGGTCATAATTGTATGTACGATCTTGAACCCCCACATGTTTTTGATGAAGGGGAAATATCACTAGGTTTTTAAAAATTTAAACAACTTTTGAAGGATTTATTTTGTTCGTTTTTTTTTAAAGGATCCCCTACATCTTGCCCCATGCCATCAGTAAAAGGAAAGGGCTCAACATCAAAGACAAAAATTACGCAAATAAGTATACCTGCCTCTTTTCCCAATCTCATACTACTAGTAAGAAGTATAGGCTCATCACCAAAGACTGTGAAGGATGAAAGGTATAATGATTGATATATTTTTATTGTATTTCAGATTGATTTTGCCTTATATGCTGATATTGTGCTTGTTGGGAAGGAACGTTTTGCCCCCAAATCCCAACCTCAAATGACTAGTAGGATATAAGGGTTCAACACCATAGACTGAAATGGATGGTTAAAAGGTCAAGGTAAACAAATTTAGTGCTTTTTGTTAAAGAGAGAATTTTTTCGAAAGGAATATTTTTCCATCAGTAAGCTTCTAGGAAAAACCATAGGAAAAAATATCTGGAATTCTAGAAACCATGACAAGGATAAGACACAAAACGCCTAACAGGAACAAGATTAACCCGTGTCTTAAAAGTGAATAATGTGAAGAAATGAAGATGTCATGATGAAGATATCTGCCAATGGATGAAACGATTAAATATTTTTGTTAAATGAATTGACCGTGCGATTGACCTCTCCTAGTGCAAAGAGAACCTGTGAACAAGTTGTTCTTACTTTTCCGCTTTTGATTTTCCAATAGTGTTTTAAGGAGAGGTTTGATATGGATTTTTATTCACCTTTTATGCTTTTTGATTATTTTAAATTTTGTGGATGACGGTTTGCAATAGAATCATCAGGAGAGAGGTCCATGTTTATGAATTGTGATTGGTCCTGATGTACAATACTTGGGTGGACGAGGTCCAAGTCAATGGAGGGTATCAAAATATTTTTGATGAATAATTGATTGAAGGAGTCTTGATTTAAGAGACTTGGGCAGACAAGATCCAATTCAAAGAGTGAATCAAAATATTCAAGGAGTCCAAAACTATGAGACTTGGGTGAACGAGAACCAATTCAATAGAGGGAATCAAAAGATTGAATGCGTCTAGATTTACAAGACTTGGGCGGATGAGGTCCAAGTCAATGCAAAAAATCAAAAGTTTTGATAAGTCTTGAAGTACAAGACTCGAGTGGATGAGGTCCAAGCCAACAAACTGAATTAAAAGATTCATTGAGTCCAAATTTACGAGACTTGGGTAGAAAAGATCCAAGTCAACAGAGAGAATCGAAAGGTTTGATAAGTCTTGGAGTATGAGACTTGGGCAAACAAATTACAAACCAACAAGCCAACATAGTGAATCAAAATATTCAATGAGTCTATATTTATGAGACTTGGGTGGATGAGGTCCAAGTCAATAGAGAGAATCAAAAGGTTCAATAAGTCCTGAAGTATGAGACTTGGGCGAATGAGGTCCAAGTCAATGGAAGTATTATTGAATAAGTTTTTTAGGAGATCAAAAAACCTATGTGATGTTAGAGGCAATTTGTCGATGAGGATAATATGTTGAAATTCCTATTCACCTGTGAGTGGAAAGATGCAAGGAAAGAAGGGTTGTTCCTTAGATGTGTATCTGAGGCTCCTTATAGGCCATAGAGAGAAAATATTCAATGTTTCTCCTTTTATGAATTGGATTAAGTCATTTGACGACAAATTTGTAATTAAATTTTGAAATGGTTGTGTGAGAATATTCATAGGTATACACATATCGTAGAGTGTACACATGTGGATGTTTTGACACGTAGTAATCCTCATTGATTGTTTAATAATTTTATGTAAATCACAAGAAGAATCTACATCGGATGATTGTTGTAACATTATTAAATTCCAGATTGGTCATTTGAGGTATTATAAACACGGAAGGATGCATTGTTGCAATTGTCTAAACTTGTTGTTGTTGTGTTTCTATAGTAAAACTAGGGATTTTAGGCACAAGAGCAAGCATTGAAAGGATAAAATCAAGCTCAATGGTGTTAGAGTCTTCATTTGTATCATTAGTTAGAAAGGAGTTTTGAAGCGAGTCCAAGTTCTCGTTTTATATTTAAAGGTTGTTGTTTGAAAAATGTTCAATTTCTGATTGAACTAACAAAAAAACATCTGGAGGAGAAATTGATTGGTTTTGGTTTAAATATCCTTGACTCTTATTGTCTTGATCTCATTGAGTTTTATCATTTAAAAGGTTTTGGACAACGTACAACTCTTCATTATAATTTGTGGTAGCTGGCGTGTTTTTTATTTTGATAGCTTTGTCATCTATTTCTATTGCGATGACTCTGTCATCAATTAATTCTCAGACACAATGGTAGAAACTTGAATAATGATCCATAGAGTGGCCTTTAATGAGGTGGTATACCACTTGGGCTTAGATTATCCTTCATAGAAGGGTATTGTGATTGGATGATTTGAAAATAGGCCAAAAAATTTAACTGGCCTTGGACCCCTATAGGCACTTGTAAAATAAACTCCACATAATTATCAAATCAAAGGAAAATGAAATGGAAAAAGTGAACACCCATACACCGCACACAAGTTGATATTGGAGTTTAGAAAATGCCTACGTCTTCAGGTTCAAATGTTGAACCAATTCATTAACACTTCTGATTTGCAAACAAATACAATTTACAAATGAAGCTATGAATGTGCAACAATGAACCAATTGTTACCAATTGATTCGAATGAATCCAAACTGGCCTCTAGAAGAACATATAACACTTGATTCCCAATGAATATGAACTGATCCTTCCAAAGTACAAATAGTCACGGTGTCCCCAGATTTCACCCTGAAATCTGGGACTACCCATTTTAAAAAAAAAATGTTCTTTTTAAAGTAACGGGTTTTTTTGTGTTTTTATTGCCAGAAGATGTCTGTATTACGTTAAGTTATTCCTAGTGAATTATATGAGCCATTTTCAAAAAATACCCAGATGCTGAAACTCATTTTATCCCTCCACCAAGTTTTGTCTGCGAGAATTTATTTATTTAATTATTTATTAAATAAATAATGGCCTGTTTAAAGTAAATTGTGCTTCGGTTGAATCCTGTTGAAGTTTTGTATGTCAGTATTCACACATCTTAATAGGTTTTTCACCAAGAATGAATTCAGAGCTTTGTTTGTGACTTCTAGCAACATTTTTTTCATTTTTATTTATTTCTTTTGCATTTTTCTCCGGTTTTCTCCACAGTTTCTCTGTGAAATTCCCCTAGGTTTGTTCCTTGTCCAGTATAGTCTGTTTAATTTCCTGAAGTATTTGGAGATCATCTACGGCCTCAACACCAGAAGGAATCAACCTCAGAATGCAAACTTATGACCAACAAGGATGAAGTCATGCACAAAAAGCCTCTCTTAGGCAAGTCACACTTTTTGGAATGAATGAGTTTAAACTGCAATGAGATTTTTGGGAGTGGCAGGAAGGTGGGAATTTCTTACGTGCCTTATAGGGTACTTTTCCCATGAAGTCAAAGTCACTTAAGATGCGATGGGAAAATTAGAGGCGACAAGTAGGCGGGAATTTCTTACCTGCCTTGCAGAGTAAAAATTCTCATTATAAAATAAAGAAAAATCACTTAAAGCACCGATGAGAATTTTCTGCTTGCCTGACAGGCGAACTTTTCCCACAAAAGAGCTTTATTTACCCAGGCAAGTCGCACATTATCAATGGAGGCTAATTTTAATGCAAGTCATACTTTTTGGGAGATGTTTTAATTTGATAATAAGAATTTTGGCAGTGGCAGGCAGGCGGGAATTTCTTACCTGCCTTGCAGGGTAAAAATTCCCAATATGGAAATCAAACAACTTAAGTGAAAGAAGGGATTTTTGGAGCTGCAATGCAGGGTAGAAAATCCCATCAAAGTTGACTTCTTATTTTTAGAAACCAACCTTGTCAAATAGTGTGACCCATTTAGGCATTAAACAATACTTTTAATAATATTTATTAATAGCTTCTCTGCCTAATTTTGGCGCCAGGAATGGGATGAAAGTCAATGCAAGAGGGTGAGCTAAAAATAGATCATGTATGCATGTTAAAAATAAATAAAATAAATTTATTTAAAGGCAACCAACAACATGTATAATTAGGCTCTCAATTTGGGTGAATAAACATGATTGTTTATTAATTAAATTACCAAGAATAGGAAGGACAATTATTAAAAATAGAATGCCGAGGGTTATATAAGTATGGAATGCCATAATGAAGAAGCAATCAATTATTTTTGCTAAGGATTGCAGCCTAGACAATTTTGATGCCAAGGAAAGGAGGATTTGTGCATCAGATGGTGTTTTTCATTGCCATGAAGCTTCAAGGTTTGGTGCCTAGGGTTGGAATAGCTTGATTTATGATATGATAATTATTTGCATGTTACTATAATTTCCCAAGTGAATTTAAAAATATTTATGCTTGTTTTGCATGTAAGAAAAGCCTTGAATTTTAGGGCAGCAGGCTTCATATGCAGATTTTTGGTGATAGAAATCAAGTATTCATGCTCTAGACTCCATATTTTTCTGAAATAATTACAAGTATTCATTACAGGTGTTCATACAGGTGAAAGGGAGTTCAAATCAATGTTAGGTATATTGAATATATCTTCTGAATCTGAAGAAATTGCTAGATCTACACAAATTGATCTAGTTGCAAAGAATTCCAACAGGATTAAAAGAAAAAGAACACAAACAAAGATTACTTAGAAAAAGATTGCTCTAGCCATGATGAAGCGTGATGATAGAGAAGGATCAAAAAAATCATGCATAGCTTCCAGATTTGCTGATATCAACGACACAGACATAGGCCCTGAAACCATCACTAAAATAATTGACAGATCTAGGGCCAGAAATACATCTCTCATGTGGGCAATAAAAAGCAGTGGAATTATTCAAGCATTAGCATTTCCAGTCACAGCTTAGTTGCCTAAATTTTTTATGGAGTGTGCAAGGTCATATCATCCACTTTCTAAAACAATCCAAGATGCTGCAGGAAAGACAATTATTAGGCTGGATGCACAGTTTATTAATTATTGTCTGAAGATTCTGACATGAATGGTGGTGATTATAATTAGCATGTTGGATGCAGGAAATAGATGAGAGAAACACAAAGTAGATTGCGTGGGCATAATGAACAAAAAATATATGAAGAAGCCCAGGTCCCCATTAAAGTTCCCAAGGACTCTTCCGCGATCCAACTTGGTGCAGGAGGTGGATGATATCACTAAATTGATTTTCAGGTTAAGTGGAGAAGCCAATACTCACAACTTCCGGTCATGAATGTATGCTTTCGTGAGGACCATTGAGATCAAAAGAGCTGATTCAATAATCAATTGGACAGAGATCATTAGTGAAAACATCGGTGAGCAACTCTAGAGTGCGAGGTGGAATTATAACTTCAAAATGACTTCATACTTGGTATATGTAGCAGCCTCGTAGGGTATATTTTCCAAGCTGGATAGACGAGGCGTAATGGTGAAAGATCCTATTTTTGAGTGCTACCCATCATTGACAATCCCTTAATGCCACAAAGATTACAAAGCGGTCAATGATGGGTTCTTCTATGAATTCATCTATAAATTAAATAGGGATCTGAAGACCAACATGGTAAGTAAAGAAGCTTGGGAAGCTGTATCCCAACATGGATGTATTTTCATCTAGTTTGCAGACTTCACCTATCTCAGGGTAACTGGATTTTTGAGAGAACCAATAAAGTTACTGAGGTATACAAATGACAAGTGGGTCATCATGGAGTTGTGCAGACATCTCATGGAGATGCATGAATTACAATCAAAGTGGCACAAGTATATGGGTTTCTTTCTAGTCACAGTGGGTTATTACAGTTACAAGAGCATCCACAAAGCTAGAGGAGTCAAATCTGAAATGTTTTATGAGTATAAGCCCACGTTCTTCCCAACATGGTTGAAATTTGACCCATATGGGGTAGCGAGGAAGAAAATCTCCCAGGAATACTCACATGTGCCTTAGTTGGAAGACTTCTGGATGAAGTGTAGAAATGAGTATGAAATCAAAAGGAAAGACTTCAACAGGTAATCGATGCAACAAGTGTCTAATTATGGTTTGACATAGATACCTGCAGATCTCGCAAATGATGGACATATGATACTTGAATCATACCATCAGATGGGAGGGGATAGAGCTACTTTTCAAGAAAACAGTGGTGGTTTTTAGACGATTGAAGAAAGATCTTCCACAATTCTAGTTAACACTTCGAACTGGTTGTTGACAAAGGGGTATTGCCTGGATGAAGCTTTGATGAATTAGATCACATGAACCTTTTCCACAAGAGACTCCAACAAAAGAAAACATGAAAGTGAAAGCAACAAAAGGTCAAAAAATCTAAAGTTCACAAGAAGTCTCACATACAGGAGAAAGAAAAATGTACAGCTATCGCGCTAGTTCCAGCTTCTCCAACATTAACTCATAGCACTTTAGCAGCCCCGAAACCCCAGATAGATATTATTGTTCTTCCTTTGAATCCATCGTCATTTGTATTTTCTCCTCAACCACTTAGGTCTTCACCTATCCATGCAGAGAAGTTAAAAGCACAGATGGCAGAGTTTGAAAAACCATTGTCTTTGGACAATTCAGAGGGTGACAATCATAACATTGTGGCAAATTCAGATAGAGTAGAATTAGAGCATGAGATGTTGGTTCTCTCAGTGACTTCTCATTCCCCAAGAAGTAAATTTCCATCATGGTTATCTTTGCAGACAATCCCAGATGCCAGAGAGGAAATCAACCTGGAGGAACATGACTTTTAGCTGCTCCTGAGTTTGGGCGCAAGAGGTAAAAGACCTAAAGTTGCAAAAATGACTTCTAGGTTGATTATTGAGGAATCGAGACAGAAGTTCGCTGAATTATCAGTTCTAACAGAAGGAAAGCACAAGGGAGAGCTCACGGTAGCTAATATAGCAGTGAACAAAGTGCCAATAGGTCAAACTACCATAGAAGGATTAAAGAAGGATACACAAACACTAATGAACGCTTTATTCCTTAAGCTTGAAAACGATAAGGATGAGAGAGCCAAGCTTCAAAAGTAGGTGATCCAACTATGTGAGATCATTTCTAATGTTTCCAAACCTTCTGCTCAGCCCATCCTAGCACATGAGCAGGAGAATAATCATCTGATGCAGGTGTAGATCTATGTTTCCTGCTTCCTGTCTAGGTGTGTGTTCGAGTAATCAAGAAACATGGGACCACGTCAAGTATACAAGGGCTTAGTACCTTGGAGATTGAGATGGATGATACGGGCGCAAAGAAGTCAGATGCATGATATCAAGAAGTTAGATCTACAAAACTTAAATCAAATAAGATTAGAACACAATCTATGGGGGTTGCCCAGACAATGTTGGTTCCAAGAGGATTTCAACTCCCTTGGAGGATGTCAACCCCCGTGTCAGACAAGATAATTAGATCGTGAACAACAGTAAAAATGACAAGCAAATGGAAATAACAAGAATACTTAGCTTTTGTCCTGCTATGAAAATGAACCGGGCATCCAGATGGCAAGATAGGAGACACTGTCAGAGCTTTCTTCTTATTTTGTCTAAAAATATATCCTTCTTTTCTAAGTCTTCTATTTTGGTTCTTGAAAATGTCTCCTCCTTTCTTTTTTTTCTTTTTTTTTTGAAATATGGGGGAAACCCCATATTTATAACTTAGATATGAGACTAACTGCAGGTTAGATGAAACCTAGGGTGTAGTAAAGTAACCTGAGTTAGGGATGTGATGTGATCATGTGGGTCTCATAATTTGACTTATTAGGCAAAGTGGGGGACATGATTTGAATGGGTGGTGAAATAAAGATTTCATTTTTAAAAGAAAGTGTCAGATGGGTGCATTTTGAATTAAATTATTTGTGAGAGATGGGGGATGATTCCAAAAATTGAATTATCAAATGGGTCCATACGGAGCCCATTGATAATCAATCAAATAATATGAAAAAATAGATAAGATTTTATTTAATTTAAAATAAAGAGAAGCGGGGATAGAAATTACGTGAATATAAGATGTCGGAGGGGCACTATACAAAAAATAGGTGTTAACATTTGCCCCTTTTTGTTGAGTGGTTTACGATAGCAAGCCATGAGACAAAAATAAAAAGGGTTAGATGAAAGATGTGTTTGAGGATGGATGAAGACATGACCAAAGGCAAGATGCCCCAGGAAAAAAAAATATCACAATAAATAAAAAAAGTATGGCGGTGACTCCAATATCACATCGGTAGAGGACAATTGCAGTCTCAATGGAGACAAACAATAACGTTCTACAGACCAGTGAGTGGGTGAAGACCACTGTAGTATGGACGTAAACCGTGATGATTAATGGGTCATGGGAAAACATTGTTAAATATGTGCAACTAAATGTGAAAGATGTGTGAAATCCTTTGTCTGCGAGGAATTGCGTGAAAAATCATGCATCCACAAGAGGGACATGGATGAAAACAAAGATGCCCCAACACATGATACAAAGTGATTTATATACGCCGACAAGTATAAGGATGAAAAAGGTGCACCATGATAGGGCACGAAGATGACATAATGGGAGATGGATGTGTAAATAAAATGCCCCAGGGGGAAAATCATAAATGTACACATGGTGAGAAGATAGGATAGAAAGATGAGATAAAATGACCTTAAGATGTGATAAATATGATGGCAATCATATTTTATAAGAACGATGCATACGTGTTAGCAAATTAGGAGGTGAAGAAGACAAAAAAGTCTTATTTCTTTGGTAAGCATGATAGAGATACTTTTGCATCAAAACAAAAGCAGAGAAAATATTCAAGGAAGAGAACGAGATTAGATAGGTGATGTCCATTATGGTATCTTCCAAGACAAAAAAATGTCAAAAGAAGATGGGAAGAGATTCTTAGAAATGGATATGATGATGTCCTTGCGAGAGGACTAACGAAGATAAAATATGTGACAAGGTTCTCAAAAAGAGAAGAGGTCAATGCGGCAAAGAGAAGAAAAAGAACGGTAATGAAAGGGATGGATAACGATACGTAAACGAAGAAACATCGTCATTGACTATGAATGCCAAATGTAAGAGATGTCAAGAAAGAGAAAAGGGAATAGATAGGAGGATTGGTTGATTATGAGAAGAGAAAGAAACATTGAATATGAAGGTCATAAGGACATGCAATAGAGGGATGCAGACAGAAGAGGAGAAAATAAAGAGTGAAAGGGGAGGAAGAAGATAAAAAAGAAGGTTATGAAAAAAGACAAACAAAGAGAAGACAAGAAAAGAACAGAGCAGAGGATGAAATCATGAAAAAATGAGAGAGTTATTTAAAACGAAATATGTGATGAAGATTGGAGCAGAGGAAAACAAAGAGGTAATGGAAAATGAAAGAGATGATAGAGGAAAGAAATTTGAAGGAAACAGATCATAGTGAGGAAATCCAAGGCAAAGAATATGGAACCGACCGCATGGAAATGCATGTGGATGATGAGATGATAAAGGAAATGTGATAACGCTAAAGAGTTAGGTTTTCGATGGGGAAGTAAGGAGGAAGTGCGAGGTAAAATGGGGAGAAAGACGATATAGAGGAAGTAAAATAAGACAAAGATCAGAAAGGAGGAGAAGACAACGAAGAAAATAAAGCTAAAGGAAGTGAACCAAGAATGAAGATATTTGGTAAAGAGTGGGAAGCATAAGGAACGTAAAGAGAAACTTGAGGGAAGGAGTGACATCAATTGGAAAAGAAATGGAGATGCATGAGATGAGGATATGCTGATGACGAGAAAATAGAGAGAAGGTGTATGATGAAGACAATGAAGAAATCGACAAGGAAGAATGGAAGATGGAGAGGTGGCGAGGAAAAAGAAAGGATGGGATAGAAGAGGCAATGCCAGTGAATGGATGTTAGGTGAAATTCACTGATAATGATCAATAGGAAAAGATGAGACAAAAGATAAGGCGAGGGAGAAAGTAAATGAAGAATGGGAGGGGGAACACCAATGAAGGGACGTTAGGAGAAGCCCTCCGATAATGATCAGAGGACACAGAGGAAGGAAGGAATGAAGATAGAATGGAGGAGGTCAAAGAAAAGGATTCATGCTGTGCAAAATGGGGATGAGTGATTTTTAGGAGAAGTCCACTGATAATTACTAGCACAGAAATGGAAGGATATGATGAAATAATGTTAGGAGAAGATCAATGACAATGACATGTAAGTATGGGGGTAGATATGTGGGAGAACTCTATAAGATGGAGTGAAAAGATTAAAGAAAGGAGGGATAATGATGTGTAGGAAGATGAAGACGAGGAGAGGATGCAGTGGATGAGAATGGATGAGAGAGAAATGAAGAAACAAGACATGAAATGAACGGAGAAGCAACGGTTAAGTAAGATTACCAAGCGACGGATGATGGAGATGAACAAGGGACTAGTAGTAAGTGGTGTTTGCGAGAATGAAAGAGGAGGTGAGAGGATGTGATGGTGGGGAATGCCGAGAAAATGTAGATGGAAAGAATGTGGGGTAGTGGGGGAGTTCAGGATGACAAATCATGCTTAAGAGGGACTCTTAAGTAAGATCGCCATGCTGCAAGAGGATTTAAGTAAGATCACCAAACTGGCAGTGATGATATGGAAGGAGAAAGACAACATTGTATCGGATGTAGGTGTGGAAGGGTTGGTTGGAATGAATAGATATGATGAGGGGCAGGAGACAGAAGATTATGAAGAGATGATGGGAGATGGAAGGATTAGACGACCAACCATTCTTAAGAGAAACTCTTAAGTAAGATTTCCCTGCGACGGAGATGGTAAAGTAGGATCGCCAAACCAAATAAGGAGAATAATGATGAAAAGACTGAGCAGTGTATACCAAAATGGAACAAGAGATGAAAGGAGTTGATAATAAGGAAACAGAGGGGTGTGGCATGAATGGATGGAGGAACATATGTAACGTAGATGGAGAGTGTAAGGGCAATCCTTAACTGGTATGCCCACGTCGTGGTAGTGATGATGCAAGACTGTTAAGCGGAAAAGGAATAGTGGAAAGACGTTTGTGGTGGTGGTTGTCGTCTTTTGAAAGAGGAAATGGTGGAGAAGCTTCTATAGCAGGAAGATCTAAGGAAGAAGATATACCTTAACTAAGGTTCTCTGGCTATATGGATGGTTAAGAAATATTGTCAAACCAAAAGCGGAAGAGAAAAAGAGAAACTGAAGAGGAAAGATAGGTAAGATATCTGGCGTCGTGCAAGGGGACAGAAAGGTGAGAAGGATGATGTGGACACAAATGGTGATAAGTGGACATGGAGAGTGAGGATCAATGGATCAAATATGGTGTTGAACATGTTGAGAGATAAGGAGCTACAGGATAATGAACTCACCTTGAGAAGGACCCTCAAGTAGGATTCAAAAAATGCAACGGTGATCAAGTAGAATTCACAAACCGAAGAGTGTATTTGCAAACACATTCATGGATATGATGGATAGATATAAAATTCATAGTGTGTAATTTGATATGAGTTTTATAAAAGATGGTATGGATGAAATGAATGGAACATAGCTGTAGCAAGGGTGTACAGGGAAACTATGTTTCAAATTGGATTGGAGATAAACAAGAAAAGGGCACCACTCAAGGCATTGCACTTGTGGCCAATAGCAGGTGTTAATACATAATCAACGATAGTTAGTTATACCAAAAGATCACGAGGAGAAATATGGATGAAGGATGCTTGTAATCCTAATAATGACATGATAAAGGGATCAAAGATGTGACTTGTACGTGGGAAGAGGGATCTCTAAAAGTGGTGTTCTTTAAGTCTATGCCCCAGCTCTGGGAAAGGGAAAGAGCAATGGCAGAAAGCTGATCAATGCGGGAAGCTTTAGGAAAGTGTTTATAAAATGAAGGTTGATCAATGCGGAAAACCTTCCCGATGCCATAATAACAGAGTAGCCATCCTTCAAGGGTATGGTCTACTTTACACATAATATGGATGGAAAGAATAATATGATAGCCATCCTTCAAGGGGATTAGTCTATTTCTTTTGATTTTGATTTGTATAATTTTTTTTATTTGCATGAACAACTGTCCTTCGAGGGATCAGTCTATTTTTTATAACTTTGATTTTACCTTTTACATACTTGAGTTTGAGCTTCGCATGGGGGAGAGTTGGGAATAGCTAAGTAAACCACTTAAGAGGGGATAAGGAATGTACAAGAGACACCCTAGACCCTTCGCATGGCTGTAATAGGAGAACGAGAAGGTAATGGATGTAATGGTTACGAGATCACATTAAAGTAGTGAAGGCGGATCACATAAGTCAGATTATTATAGTGATAAATGGAAGGGGATAAAGATGGCAGAACAATCTAAGGATGTAACTAATTTCTCATTGGTAAATATGCTAATAGTAGATTGGTTGCAAGTGGAATGCATTAAGAGGTTACGTCTCTAGTTTTATCACCACGAGAGGGAAGACATTGAAGTTGCAATAAGATGAGATGATAGACAAGTAAGAAATAAAACTAACATATGACCACAATGGTGGATTTAGATGAAAATGAATGATGATGCCCCAAGAGAGACATAAACATAGAAGGAAAATCATGGCCTCGAAGGAGGGCTTGATGCAATAAATGGTGTCCCAAAAGAGACACACATATAGCCACAATGGTGGACTTCGAAATAGATGGTGCCCTAGAAGAGACACAATTATGAAAGGATAATAATGGCCTGAAAGGAGGGCTTGATGAAATAAATGCTGTCCTATAAAAGACACACATATAGCCACAAAGGTGGACTTGGAGAAAAAGGTCCCTCAATGGAGAAACAAACATGGCCTCAAAGGAGGGCTTCAATGAAAAAGATGATACCCCTAAAAGGAGCACAAACATAAAAGAACAAGTATGGCCTCAGATGAGGGCTTAGAATGAGATGGGGATTTGGATATAATTAATTTAGATTGGATGGATGTGAAGAAAGGTAGATAAAACAATGTCAAAGAGCGAAGTCCCCTAGTAACAAGGGGGTTGTACAAATGAAATGCTCAAAGGTCAGGGGAGATTATTTCCCCAATGAGTTAAATGTGAAGGAGGTAAATGACGTCAAAAGATCTTAGATGAGATTGTTTTAGATTTGGACGGGGTAAACAATCGGAGACCATTAGTGTGTTTAACAAGATAAACGGTATTGATGAATAATAGAGGGTATTCCTTAGGAAGAATGACATGGGATGGATGAATATTAAAGGATGATGTGGATGGAGGGATAATGGGAGATCTGCCAGATGGGATATGGATTGGATTCAAGGTAGATAGAGAAGGAACTTTCCCCTGAATGAGGAAATCATCTTTCTCAATAAGGTTGTGGACGATTGACCGAAAGGCCTTACAATGTTCGATGTCGTGACCTGGGGTACGATGATATGCGCAACTGCAATTAGGATTGAACCATGATGGCTTGGGACCATAGGGATTGAAGGCTTTAATAGGAGGAAGTTTTGATGGCAGATTTTTGAGTTAAATGTCGAAAAATGTCTGCGTATGTCCCCATTGAAGTGTCATGGGGAAGGTAACTCTTGTGGGTTTTGATAGGATGTCTCGACTTGGAGTTAGGAGAAAATGTAGATGTAGATTGGATGTGTGAATTTCATGTTTTGGAGGACAAATCAAATTTGGTTGAAGGATGGTATTGTTTGGATGTGGATTGATTGTTGCAAGATGTTGTAGATGGAGAAACTGATCCTATCCTGGATGTTGTGGCATTGGATTGTTGAGGAGAGGGAAAATCTAAATGTTTCCGTGGATGCACAGGGGACTGTCAGGGATGTTTTCCTTGAGCCTTAGACTTTGACCGAGAAGATTTACCTCTAGCAGGGATGACAATAATTTCAACCGGAGGATCTGATAGCGGTGGTGTGGTTATTAATGGAGAAAATGTCCTAAAACAAGATGAAGATGTTAATGAAGATATAGGTGTTTGTATGATGTGATTAATGATATCTATGTGAGACATGGATTGTTTCGATTTGGGCATGGAAAGAGATGATTTTTTAGAGGGAGAAGGTAAAGCATATTTATTTGATTGAGGTAGAGGTGTTGGATACAGTAGGTGATTCAAGGGGTATATTTGAGTAGGGTTGCAGATCGAGAGGATTTGATTGATGTGATAGGAGGATTGGGTAAAGAATATTGGGGTAGATTGGGTGATGTGGCCACATGGGAAAGGTTGTCAAGGTAGAAATAGGTGGAATTGTTGATATGATAGGTATAGGGGTAGCTGGGATAGATAAAGATGTAGGCACTTTTGGAATATGTGGAGATGTGAGTGATGTGATAATCGATGGAGTAGACCTTATGGGTAATGGTAATATAGCAAGTGCAGGGACATTTTTAGATGTAGAAGTAGGATGGAATGGTTGTTTCATAAATGTTTCGAGGGGTAAGAATGATATTTTTGATAAAGGGATTGATGTCGAAGATAGGGTTGCAAGGGTGCATGTTGTAGAACTGGGTTTAGTTGGGATGGTTGTGAGCAATATAGGTGTAGTAATAGGTGCATTTGATGAAGATGTCGGTGAATGAATAGGTGTGAGAGACGTAGGGATATGTGTGGATATGAGTGGAGATGAAATAAGTGCTAAGGATGAATATAATGTGATATATTGGGGTATGTTTGAAGTGGTGGAAATGGATGATATAGTTGAATTTGATGTGGATGTGGCAAGGATAGGAGAAGGTACAAGTTTAGGACAAGTAGTGAAAATTGATGTAGGTGCAACTGGTTTTAAATAAGGGATGGGAATAATGTCCACTGGGGGAACATGCGGAGTTGATGACAAGATGGGGTCTTGATTGACAGTGTCAACCATACAAGCGTTTGATAGTTGAGATGTAAAGGGGGGGTGACGTGATTTTTTGGTAGTTGATTAGTCTGTGCAGTGGAGGTATCAATTTGGATATCACCTTGATTTATAAGTTGTTGGACATGATCTTTGAAGGAACGACATCTCTCAATGTCATGACCTTTGACTCGATGATATTTACAAAAGTGGGCCTCGTGATACCAAATAGGCTTGGCTTGTGAGTTGTCTACGGGTCGTATGGGAGGCAGTTGGATAGAGTTTACGCTCATCAACTTATCAAATACATAACTGTATGATTCTCCTAAGGGAGTGTAATTGGATGTTGATTGAGGAGATTGTTGTTGAGACCATGTGCTTGGTGTAGATGGGGATGAGGGTTCAGTGACCACAGTGTTGGCTGCAGTCTTGAACTCGCCATTATGTGTGAATGGTTTAGTGGATTCAATTTTTGATTTAGTTGAACTTAATTTAAGATGACCCTGCTCAATGGCATGGGTTTCGAGCTTGTGAGCCATTGTGAAAGCTTCATCAAAGGTTCAAAATGATTGGATCTACAAAGTGGATGATATATGTTTGGCACATGAATGCGAGAATAAGTCGATAAGTTCAGTTTGTGGGATAGTGAAGGATAATTGATTTATAACAACATGCCATCGTGCGACGAAGTCGGCGATGGGCTTGTTTTCATACTGTCGAATGCTATATAGATCATCGATAGTGTTCTTACATGCGATATTGATAGAAAAGTGTTCTAAGAACAACTGTGTAAGTTGAGTGAAAGATAATAAGGAATGTCATGGGATACTGTGGTACCAGTCTAGCCTGGGACCAGACAGAGACATGGGGAAAGTGCGAAGAAGTAAATCATGATCATGCACAATGAGACAACATGTGTGTTTAAATGCAAGGAGATGTTGTTGGGGATATTTTTTATTGTTGAACTTATTAAATGCAGGAAGCTTCCAATGAGGGGGATAGGGTTTAATTGGAACCGATGGATGAATTGGTTCGTTACAGATTTGTTCATAGGATAAGGTGTTCTTGGGTGGTATGGTAAGGGTTTCTAAACTGGCTAACCGATTCATTAAGGTGTGAATTGAATCACTCAAGGTGTTGTAAGGTTGAGATTGGATCGGTTACACGGTTTGAAAAGTAGTTTGATAAGGTGAATAATAAGTTTGTGGGTGTGTGGGTAGTTGAGGAAGTGTCTGATAAGGTGGTTGATAAGTTTGTGAATAGGATGTTTACAGAATGGTTTGATAAGAAAGCTGATTAATTTGTGAATATGTAGATGTTGGAGGAGTTGTTTGGCAAAGACTGACATATGTCACAGGTTGGGATTGTGGCATAGGCTGGTGTTGAGCAATAGGGGCATGCCGATAAGTGGGGATATGTGTGTTAAGGGGTTGAGACTGTTGGAGCATAGGATGGGTAGGGATGTAGGTATTCAAAAGATGAGATTGTTTGATGGGCATACTAGTGGCGGATGAAATAGAATTGACAAAAAGGGATGTGGGTGGAATGCGATCCACCAATTGAGGAGATTGGGAGGATTGAGAGATTGTAGGGGATTTTTGGAGTAAGAAGTCATATATGGGGTTAGGAGGTGATTCGAGTGTATCTAGAGGAGCAGGAGATGGTGGTACGATTGATTTAGAAAGACTGGCTTGACGGGGGATAGGAGGGTTGGTGTCAAGGTGGGGAGAATTTTGTATGACATGGTTCTCATGAGGTGAGACCATGGAGACTGGAGATTGGCTGACCGATGACGTGGTTTTGAGCTTAGAATCCTGTTGAGTAAGATCATCAGAAGAAGTAACTTTACTGGATAGAGCAGATTGTTTGTTTGTCTCGATTTGGGAGAGAGCGACAATAGGTGTGAAATAGAGGAACATTTGTTTGTGTATATTATTGACAAACAAATCAAGTAGATTTTTTTTAGCATCATGATTAGTTTAGAGGATGTAAACAGAAAAGAAAAATAAGTAATGAAGGTGCCTAAAGGAGTCTAAGGTTGGTTTCAGGTAGTTATGGATTGGGAGATGTCTGAGGTGATTTCCTGTTGGGTGTTTAAGTCCCCAAACAGTTAACCAGGTGAGAGGAATGTTTGGATGTGTTAATTATGTTTGTGCAGTCTAAGGCAGTGTGTGATAAGTGAAATGTAGAGAGTTAAATCCTTTTACTTAAGCTATGTGATCAGGCAGGATGTAGAAGGTTCATTTTAGACCAAAATGAAATGTGACATTCGATGTAGAAAAACACTCAGGAAAGGGAAAATTTGATGCAGAAAAGAGAAAATAGAGAAAAATGAGAAATACTTGGAGAATCACTTATCGTGGTTATTTAAGTGCGTTTGATAGTGATGTATTTAGAAGCACCGGTTAATGACCGGAAACGCCCGAGTACCCTGAAATGGCACCGTTTATGAGCTGAAATTGCACTGTTTGACTGCAGGAGGTCGGTAAAGGTTTTTTTTTTTTGCGGTGTGTTTGATTTGAACATTGGTCTTTGACAGCGTAATTTAGACTTTTTCCTGCAAAACAAATATAACCATTAGTGGATATGAGTTAAAAAGATATAAAAAAGGATAATAAAACAAAACATTCTAATATTTATATGTAAAATAAAATCCTCGGTGTAGGATATTAATCTAAAAAAAAAAAATTGTTGTTTGTGTGTTAATTAGAATAAACAAACAATCGAAACTAAATCAAATGCAAACTAAATTATAAACTAAATGATGAAATACCTATGATTTAATAATGAAATAAATGATGAAATAATTAGATAACTCTCAAATAAATACTCAATGTAAATATTAACATGGAACGATAAACAATATAATGTGATAATGCATTCAAAATAATGAATTACGACATGCACTATACAAATGACAAACCAAACGCTAACTGACTAAAATAACAATTAAGCACCTAAATAATAAAACTACATTATCCAAGCAATATGAACATGTAAGTTGCATTTATTTAACAACTTATCAAATCTAAACAAATTTCACCAACAAATGTTTATTAACGACATAAAATATAGTTGAACATTAGATATTGGATGTCAATTAATGATATAATGAGATACAACGTCTAATCAATGGGACAAAAAAAGGAAATATCTTATCACCCTTTGTTGTTAACACTTCCTTATCTACTTTTTGATAATTTACAATTGGTCCTACTGCACATGGATATGGATTTTTACATTGACGATGACATAATGAGAATTGTAAATGAAAAATACATGTTTGGAAATTGTAAACTACTTGCTATAAGGAGACTACCCAGCTACCAAATTCTAGTCCAATATTGAATAACTATGTTCTATGTTCAATGTAATAGCTACCAATGGTGATAAATATGTTTGAATGAATTATAATTCAGTTGCTATAAAAGGACTGTATAGTCATTATCAACAAAAGCTCACGTGAAATGGAAACTGAACTGGAGATAATTAGACACTGGTAGCTGTGCGTGGGGATTGAGTGCGGAGTCGTGAGGAAGACGAGATGGAAGAGGGGAGATATGGTGGTGGGCGTGATGGAACTCAGAGCAGGGAAGGAAAGGAGAGGGAGTGGACGTGAAGGAGATGAGTGGACGGGAGGTAGCGTGGGGAGGACTGTAGGAATAGTGGGTGTAAGGTGGCAGGGAGATGAAGTCGAGGGGAGTGGTGAGTAGTTCAGAGGTCGGTGGTGAAGTAGAAACGAATGGTGGTGAAGTTGGAGAGGAACGATGGTGCAGTGGAGAGAAGGGACGATGATGGAGATGGGGAGAAGGGACGTGGGAAGGAGATGGGGTTTGCAGGTGGGAGGATTGGTAGGCATGGGAGATGGAGACGAGATAGGTAAGGGAGATGGGGCCTATGTGGAACAGGAGTGGAGGGTGTGTGGTGGTCTGCGTGGGAGACGCGTGGTCAGGTGACGTGTAGAGATGGGTGTAGTCTATGGGGAGAGAAAAGAGATGGAAATCAGTGGTGAAGTAGAGGGAAGGGACATTGATGAAGAGAAGATGGGAGAGAGGAGATGTGGGTGGCAGGTGAGGACGCAGCCGAGACAAGAGAGATGGGAGGAAGGAGAGGAGAGGGAGGAAACGTGGCCTGTGTGGGAGATGGGAGGAAGGGCCGAGTGGTGTGAAGATGGGAGACAGGTGGACAGAAAGGAGATGGGGCAGAGAAGAAGGGAAGGGAGATGGTTGGACGGTGAGGTGGGAGCTCGAGGGAAGTGGTAGGGAGGAATGGAGGTTGAGAGGACGTGAAGGTGGACGGGAGAGGCGAGAGTTGGGAATGGTGGATGAGTGGAAGCTGAGGAGAGTGGAGAAGAGAGGGAGATGGTAGGGTAGTTGGTGGGGAACGAAAATGGAGGGATGGAGTTGGTTGATGGGTAGGAACGGGTTTCAGAAATTTTCAATGGTATATGTGAGGTGAGGTGGCTAGTTTGGCCGAGTTGGCCGAGCTAGGGGAATTAGGGGCTAGGTAGGGTAATAATTTATTTATTGAATTTAATTTAATTTTTTTTATAATTTTAATTCCAATTTAATTTTTTCTTTTATCAATTGTTATATTTAATATTAATTGTCTCTTTTTTAATTATCTAAATAATACAAATTAATTCTATACTAACTTCAAAAACAAAACTTCAATTTTTATACTATTGCAAAAAAGAAATGAACGATCAAACTACTTACTTCAGGGTGGAGACAAAAAAATTACAAAAGGTAAGTGACATGTCAAACAAAGAAAGATAGTACTAAACCCTGTGAACAAGTGAGTCAGAAAAATAAACGATGCAAAATATAAGATATGACGAGCACTAGAAGAACTAGGTTAAATTGCCAGATTCATATCCCATGCGGGTAAATAGAAAACAAAGAGCACATACCTCTGAGGTGACTTAAACGATGGATTATAATAAACTAAGATCAATGAATATTAAGACCATGCAAACAAACATGTTAGATAAAATAAGTAAAATAACAAACAAAACAACCAGATCTAGGGTCTGGTCCCACCGGGTGTGCCAAATGTAGATCTACGTTTCCTGCTTCCTATCTAGGTGAGTGTTCGAGTAATCAAGAAACACAAGACCACGTCGAGTATACAAGGGCTTAGTACCTTGGAGATTGAGATGGATGATACGGGTGCAAAGAAGTCAGATGCATGATATCAAGAAGTTAGATCTGCAAAACTTAAACCAGATAAGATTAGAACACAATATGCGGGGGTTGCCCGGATAGTGCTGGTTCCAAGAGGATTTCAACTCCCTTGGAGGATGTCAACCCCCATGTCAGACAAGATAATTAGATTGTGAACAACAGTAAAAATGACAAGCAAATGGAAATAACAAAAATTATTAGCTCATGTCCTGATATGGAAATGAACCAGGCATCCGTATGGCAAGATAAGAGACACTGTCAGAGCTTTCTTCTTCTTATGTCTAAAAATATATCCTTCTTTTCTAAGTCTTCCGTTTTGGTTCTTGAAATGTCTCGTCCTTTATTTTTTTTCTTTATTTTTTGAAATATGGGGAAAAACCCCATATTTATAACTTAGATATGAGAGTAACTGCATGTTAGATGATACCCAAGGTGTAGTAAAGTAACCTGAGTTAGGGATGTGATGTGATCATGTGGGTCCCATAATTTGACTTATTAGGCAAAGTGGGGGACATGATTTGAATGGGTGGTGAAATAAAGATTTCATTTTTAAAAGAAAGTGTCGGATGGGTGCAATTTGAATTAAATTATTTGTGAGAGATGGGGGATGATTCCAAAAATTGAATTATCAAATGGGTCCATACGAAGCCCATTGATAATCAATCAAATAATATGAAAAAATAGATAATATTTTATTTAATTTAAAATAAAGAGAAGCGGGGATAAAAATTGCGTGAATATAAGATGTCAGAGGGGCACTATACCAAAAATAGGTGTCTACAGCAGGACGTAGAAGATGCAGGGGACCAGATCAAAGCCATTGCCAAATGGAAGGAACAAATCATTCACCAGGCTTCAGAGCAATTCGAACGAATACTAGATGAATTGGAGAACATGCACAAGGCAGTATCTCAGCTAAAGGAACTGATGACACAGATAAAAGATGAGAATATAGTTGTTGAAAGTCATCTTGATACTTTATCTAAGATACACTCATTGCCAAAGGATGTGCTGATTGCAAAGTAGATTGTGCTTGGTGGATTGGCGGAAAAGGGGAAGCGGTTAGAAATTTCAGTTTCCTTCTACATTAAGATCCTCAAGCTCATGTTGAAAAGGATGCAGTTGCTGGAAAGTAAGATGGGAGAAGTGCCAGAGAGCATCCCAGATGAATTACCTGCTTCCCATGAGGAATTTATTATGGTTATGTGGAAAGAAGTTGATGAAGCCACCATGCCTTTCACGATGGATTTAATTAACATACTCACAAAGCTTTAGGAAGATGTTGAGGGATATGGGCCTAGTTTAGAGAAGGTAAAGGCTAACACTGCTGCTTTGTCCAGAGGGTTGCTGCAATTCAGAACAGAGAGAGATACTATTGTTAAAACATATGGGAAGATGTTGAATTACGTGTTTTTCAAATATATTCAATATCATAACAATAAAATATAGATGTTACAGCTGGCAGATCTTCATTCTTCTCTTATTTTCTATGTTCCCAGATGAAAATGTAAGATTAAAGTTATTGGTTTAAAAACCATTACTTTAAGTTATTTGGAAAGATTCTTTAAGATAGGTGACATATGTGCACAATTTTGGCTTGAACTCCTAATGCATGTCACTAAGAGAGGAATTCTAGGAAGATGATTGCCAAATGTTCCCTTTATTACTTCTTCATGTTCTAGTTCAGTTGCAGTTGCCCATTTGTAATTTCCCCTATACACACTATAAGTAGAGGAAGAACCTACAGGTTAAAGGGATTGAAATTTTTAATCAACATTCTTGTGTTCTAGACTTTGAGCTGAAACCCCTGATAGCTTTCTGCAAGTAGAGGAATAGAGAAAAGATTTCCGGAGAACTTTGTGCCAACGATGCATTTGTCTTTTATTTCTTTTTAGATCTATGAATAAACTTTGTGTTGTCTTAGATCTAGATCTGGAACTTCCCCTTGCTTCAAATTCTACGTTTTAAGATCTATTTATTTCATCCATGTGCATGTAATCAACTCTGTCAACTATTGGTTAGGTTGCACATTTCCTTTCCTTTCTTCTTGCATTTAATTATTTCTCTTTCCTACACATATTGCTTACAACTGCTTACTTGCTGCAAAACTGTCTAGCTATGGTTCATGAGCTACATAGTTAAAATAATACCAACAAATAGATATTAGGAAATACAACTGAAAAAATCTTACAAGGGAGCCTCACTAGTAAATGAGGGAGATTTATCTCATGAATGCCTAGGTTTTCAGCTATGCATAAAATCTAGCCAACAAGTCACCTCCAAGAACATCTACCACTCTATTGCACGGCCTTAGGAAGCCTCTACACAGAGTGAAGATCCGAGCTGAATAATGTGTAGAAGAAAAAATGCCCTAATTTATCTACACTGGATCCAAACCAGAATATAAAAGTGATCACACACCGAGTTGATTCAAAATGAATCCAAACTAGATAACCAAATGACCACAGATCTAGTTGATTCTCAATGAATCTGAACCAAAAAATAGAAGATGACCACATATCCAGTTGATTCACAATGACTCCGAAATGGAAAACAATATGATCACATAATGATGAACTATAATGTTGTAAAATGGTAGTTAATCTAACTATGAATAGTAGTAAATAACAGTAAATAAAAACAATAACTAAATATAAAAAGTGACCCAAACAACTAAGAAATTAGATATGTAAAACCCTAAAGTGTAAAGAGAGTTGGAAAGAACTCAACTGATTCAATGAGCTTGTTGGTCTATGTCACAAAGAAGGCTGGAGAAACAGGTGGAGGAAACAATTGTGCCGAAGTCCAAAAAAGTGTAGATTTGGGAAATCTTAGTGGACTGGAATGCGTGGATAGGTACATGGGCACCTATGGGTGCCCTAGTCTATAATATACGTGCCCTTGTCTATGAAAAAGCTCTGTAACCTTCCTCCGCGGTGTTGCTTAATGGTTTCCTACCTTCACTTTCTGTCACACTAACTTTGTTGCACTACACCGTATGTTGTTGGTAATCAGTGATGAAGAAAAGATGTGCAAAACCCCAAGACAAACATCAAAACCTAAAAAAGGATGCATATGAAGGGGTCAGACTGTCCTTAACTACCACAATGGTGGACTTATAAACTATGCACTGCGCTACATCTCAGACCCGATGTGGTTCTATGTGCTTGTGTGTGCAATCATGCCCTAGGTGCTCTTGTACCATTCACACTTTGTGAAAGTAGCGAGCAATAACTATGTGTAAAAAATGTAATAAAATGGTGGATGGCATAAAATAAACTTCCCTCCTATGCAATGTGATGCAGATGAACCAACCTTGTGCCTTGTGATGGAGCTAGATGGATGCAACCTTGGGTGATGATAATAGTGCTTAGTGCTTCGTCCCTCATTATGGTTTCATAACTTCATATTTATATGGTTCTTTTGATCTATTTTCTGAATTAACCCCAAAAAGGCCGACCACAAGAAATATGAAATGTTCAAAAAGCTAGAAAGTACCCAAAAAGTGGCAAGAAAGTGGGAAAAGGATTAGGGCGCCCAGACTGGGACTAGGGCACTTGTCGGCACCCCAATTAGAGAGAAAACAAAGCAAAATGGTAGAACTAACTGGGTGAGTATATGGGGGATTTCGGCAATGATGACATCAAACAAAGTAAAATGGCCAAAAGATGAGGGTTAATTAGTACTTTCTTCACTCAAAAACCATATGAATAGTAACATGATACTGAGACTAAATAATATCTAAAGTGCATGATTTAGTGTCTACATTTTCCCCCACTTTATGTTGATGAGTGGAATGCTCGATAACATAAAGTAGATAGAGATGGGTACTTGATGTCCATGAAGATTATAGTAGAAAACATGCCAAAGGACTAGACAAAGTGTGGAATGACAAAAAGATGATAGAGCTTGGAAAGCTAAAGATTTAAAAGCACAAAAAAAAAGTGATGAGAGTGAACCTAGGGAGGAAACATGTGTGCAGTTGCTGATGTGTGTGATGTATCTGCATAGTTAGTATATTGTGTGATGCTGCAAAATGTTGTTGTTGTTTCCCTCAATGTTGTAGTTATTTTTGACTACTTGCTTCTCATATGGGGTTAGTCCTGTAAGGACAAGATGATAAAGAAGTAAAATACACATGTATATATGTAAAAACACATGTAAAAGACACATGTATATGTATGTAAGATTATGTAAACGTAAAACCTGCAAATGAAAAATGAAACATGTGCACTTGATCTGTGATGAGAGAAAGGGTGTAGAAAGAGGATATCCTATCCTGGGTTTTTTGGGTGATCCAATGTCATAGGCCAAAGAAGTATAGGGAGGAATTCTATTGTATCCTCCAACCTTTAACTATTTCCCTAAACATGTATGAAGAGATCTTTGTATTGCCTAGTTTTTTGGGTGATTCGATGCCACTGGCTGAAGTAGTGTAGAGAGGAATTCTGATGTCTCGTCTAACCTATAACTTCTCCCTAGAATGCTAAGGAAAATCATGTCTTGTAAAAGTTGTTGTGTGCGTGGTTTGTAGATTGATCTGAACCCACTCGTTGTATAACCCACAATGCCAAGGGTGGAAACTGAACTGGACTAAATTGGTGTAGAAGCAATGTATAATATGTAAACCCTAAATGAGGCCCCCCTCTTTGGGGGCATATGTAATGTCACTGATAGGATAATGCGGTCCCAAAAGAGGACCAACCACATGAACTGTGTAACTCTACCCTGCAGTAGGAAAGGAATGCGCTTGGTAGAGGTAAAGGCACACACAAATAGGAGGCTAGCCAAAGACAAGTGTTAGTAAAAGAAACATTCATGTATAAAACAACTGTAAACTACAAAGACAATGTATAAGATAGAATGCAAGTACACATGTAAGAAGACTAAGTAAGCCACACAAAGTGGGTTACAAACATGAGACATCACTCACAATGTTGCAAGACACGCAAGACCATCATGGCCACATACAAAAAATAAGTGTGCACACAAAATAAAGGGCAAGACTCGCATACAACAGGTAAACTATAAAAAACATCTACAAACAACAGATAACAATAGAAGCAAGTAATATTGTAAACAAATGTTGTACATGAAGCACTTGTTAACATATTATAAAGATAACCAATATGTCAAAAACATGTATAACCATGTAATATATAGTGTTAAGTACAAAATGAAACAATAACACCTATGAAAGACGAATGTGGATGCTCCCAAGGACCAATGTAGGATGGGTAGAAGGCGAGCATCTGTATTATGTGAAAAATACATGTATCTACGATCAAAACTAAGCAAAGCCGTGAACGTGCATGTGTGTATGGTATAGATAAATGACATAAAAGATATCTAATTAACATCCATAATAAAACAACCATTTACAAGCAAATGCAAGAAAGAGTAAAAGCAACCAAGATATGTAATATGTTGTGGATGGATGGAATGGAATGTAAGATGGATGATAGGATCTGCACGCCCCCCGAGTGAATGGAATTGTATGCAATGAGGCTCATTTGGTTTGCCCCCTCAACAGTAAAAAATGAACAGTAAACGAGAGTGCGTCATCAGGAAATCGTTGAATCGTGTGTCTAACAAGTTGTGATTAGTTTATATGTGTATTGAGGATATGCAACCTAGAGATGATGTATGTATGACCCTTATAGCCTAAGCGTATATCACTACAAGATGATCGAAAGAGTGATGATGTAGCCTAAGGTGTATATCACTACAAGATGAATAGAGGGAGTGGTGATGTAACCTATAGCATGTACCACTACAAGATGAAGGAATAAGTGACCATTTAGCCTAAAGTGTATGTCACTAACCTAGTAATGTCACATGATATAAGGTTAAATGATGAACGTGTAAGTATGATAAGGTCCATTTGATTTGTAAACCCTCAACAGTCGAGTATGCACTGAGGAACTAGAGTGCGTCATAGGGTAGTGAGTGCAACACGTAAAAGATGATGTAACACGCGTGATGATAATAAACGACCATATGCTGCATGAGATGTGTAATACATGGTGAATAGTATGTAATGTAATGTGTGTAAAAAGAATAGGAATGTAAAAAATGTGTGCTACATAGTAGTATGTAGGTTGAGTAGTATGTAATGCTAGATGCAAGGACAATAGTGGTGTGACATATGTGTGATGAACACTAATATGACATGTAAAGTATGTATGATATGTAAATATGTAATGGTAAAAATGATGTAGCCTAAATGTAAGATGTATGATGTAGGATGTATGGCGCAAGATGTGTGAAGAGTTGCGATGTGTAATACCTATCGTGTAGTGTGTGTGGTTCATGTGTAGTATGTATCCCTCAACAGTCAAATGTGAACTAAAATACAAGAGTGTGTCATCGGGTAATGATGATATTGATATAAGTGTGAGGAACACGCAATGTGATAGGGATGTGAGATGCATATGAAGTATGTTATGTTGTGATGGATGCAGCTACTAGGTGAGGGGGGAATGTGTGTAGATATTATGCCCCCAAGTGTGCAAGATGAGAAATCCATCATGTAATGTCATCTAAGAGATCGTCAGTTCCGGGATCGAAGTCATATGGGTAAGCATTAGAGACCTGCTAAGCAATAGTGTTTGGTTGATCATGTAATGAGCCATTGAGGCTCAGATTAGACATACCCATGGCATATTCCTCACCAGTGAATGGAGGAAGTAGACAACTATGTGCATACCAACGAGCGAGATTTTACGAATAGCCAAGAAAAGAACTATTGCAAATAAAGACAAGATGAAAGGGCATGGGGAAAGATATCTCTGTATGATCAGGATCAAGAGTTCCCCCAATGTAATCAAGCCATGATTTCCCTAATGTAAGTGGTGCAGATTGAGGCTTACGTGCAAGGAAGACCGCGAGGTAAAAGACACAGAGACCATAAGCGGAAGTGATGCGAACAAACCCATAATAAAGGTGAGGAGAATATGATGTGGGATAAAGGTCCTCAAAATCAAATCCTAGTCGGGCTAGACCATCATGTGAGAAAATGGTGTCATCACAAGTAGGATCAAATAGAATATGTCCCCAATATGAGTCATTCATGAAAAATGTGCAAGTAAATGGTGGGTGTGCTAACGGAGGTGGTACATGTGAAGGTGTGGGTAATAGAGTGACGTTCATAGACTGGACATACCCCTGATAAGGAATCATACCAGTAGTAGTAGTAGTAGTAGTAGTAGGTGGCATAAAATAAATTGCATCTATCACACAAATGACACCTTTAAGTGGTGGTAAGTGAGGTGGTTCCTCCATAGGTTGAGGATCAGTTGTAGTATCAATACGTGGAATAAGAAGAGTAGTATTAGGATCATGATCACAATATTAGAATGGGTCATAGTCACGAAGGAAAATATATTCAATGCCTTCATGGAGGAATTTAACACAATGATACACAGTAGATGTGATGGCTTGCGTGATATGAAGCCATGGAATACCGAGTAAACACTTATAGAAGACTGGGAAATCAATGACAAAAAAACACAGTGGGGATAGTTTTGGGCCCTACAGTGATAGGCAGTGTAATGTGGCCAACACACGGATGAACAAAATCATCATAAACATGCAGTGAAAGAGAAGATGGACTAATGCCACAAGTTGAAAAACTGAGGTGTTGAAGGAATGACATGGGACATAGGTTGAGTTCAGACCCGTTATCAATTAATGTGCACTTTGTAGACACCTAAATTCCACTTTTGGAATCTTATTGCCAAAACGCATGCAAATCACTCTCATTCTCACCAATTATGTTATAATTAGTGATTTCCGCTAATTAACTAACGTTTCTTACCACTTTGGTCAATTACAAGCACTTCATTAATCACCAAACCTCTTTTGCATTTAGGATGCCACTTTATGGTGAATCGTAAGTCAAAATCCTCTTCGAAATGGAAAATTAGCGATTATAGGCTAATTAAGCCTATTTCGCCCTTCTATTGGTCAATATACCCTAATATTGGCTTAAAACCCTCTTCTAACCACTCAAAATCACCTCAGCCTCCACAATGTCTCAGCAAGCTTCAAAAGCTTATCCTAGCCTCCTAGTTGACTCTAAGCGGTTGATTAAGGCTTCATACCTCTTAATCACTTGGAAATTCACTAATTGTGATTAGCAAGGCCTAATCATGATTAGCATCTCAAAATACCTCTTGCAAGGGCCAGAGTCAAGGGGGGTCAAGTTAGAGGAGGGATTTGGGGGTGCATCCCCTCCCAAAAGGGGCAAGCCCCCCCAACCTGAACTCTAAGTAGTGCCGCCCCAAGAGGGAGGGCCCAATCAATAGTGTTTAGGGCAGGCTATAACGAGAGAGCCTTATTCGGAGTATGGCCCTCCCCCTATTTAGATATAACAACCAGAATACTAAAGAACCAAGCTAGGCCAGGACCAACCCCCACTCTATATAGGGCAAGGGTGGGTGGGCAGGCCAAGACTAACCCAACCAGCCCCACCTCTTTCTAGGTCAGGGGTGGGCCCACTCTATTGTAGGCACCGAGCCTACCAAGTCATCTTTGTTTATTCTAATATAATTTGGGGATTATAGTCCCACATGCACCAAAATACAAGTTTCTCTCAAAAGGAAAACTATAAAAAGAGTGCACCTCTTACCTTAATATTTTACTCCATGCTTTTATTAGTAGCCTCATATAAGATATATGTTCAAGAGGCTAAACTCCTTTAAGGATTCACATGCTCATATTTGCTTAAATCCTTCATTATGGTTAGTAGGAGGGTATCTAACATGACATTGTAGTCTTATGTTAGAGATATCTCCTCACCATTTGTGGAGTAATAATCACTCCCAATTTTATTGCTCTTAGATCTATTTAGGTCTATGTTAGTTAATCAAACATACTAGTAGGCATGCTTAGATGTTAGTCAGTTTCATTTAATCTCCATTGTTATGTTATTAAGATTTTATCATTGATGTTTCATTCCTTAGCTTTGCATTTAACTTTAGATCATTATGGTGTTGATCTTTCTTTAAACTAGTTAATTTGTGTTAAAAGTTTGGGGTGTTATCATTTGGCATGCTCGGTGGGAAAATACCCCATTGCCTTCAATTTTTAAAGCTTTTTAACTTAGTTTCAAAGTTTTTCATTTCAAGTTTTAGATTAGTTTTAAGTTTCCTAGATTAGTTTCAAGTTTTCTAGTTTAGTTTCAAGCTTTTTAGAGTAATTTCAAGCTTTTTAGATTAGTTTCTCAAGCTTTTTAGATTAATTTCAAAGTTTTATAGATCAAATTCCAATTTTTAAAATTGTTTTAATTAGATTAGTGGTAGAAGTTGTGTTTTCATGCTTTTTGTAGGATATAAGTATGTGAAGCCTCATCAAAATTGCCTCAAAATATCAAAGATTGGAGCTTTTTGAAGTTTTTTTTTTCAAAATTCAGATTTTGGCCACCTATAGGAAAAACTTGCGCATGTGCATTAAAGAGTGTGCCTGTGCATCCAAAGGCACACCTATGCATTGAAACTTGCGTCTGTGCACCAGGAAGTGCGCATGTGCAACACTATAAATTTCTACCTCTGAGTAAAGCTTGCAGGCCTATGCATTAAGGTTTGTGCCTATGCCTCTATGGCCGTGCCTGTGCACTATTGACTGTGTAAATTTGACAGAGCCGCACCTATGCGCTTAAACATGTGCCTGCGTTTCTAGGGGTGCACATATGCTTCAAAACTTGCGCCTGTGCACTCAGATATTTTTTTTCAAAGTTCACGATTTTTCAATTTTTAGGGTTTCTGTCATTTATTTTAAAATATTCTTAGTTTTAGTTTTTGTCAATTTCCTAATATTAGAGCAATGTTCCTAACAAAATTCACTTATGGTTTGATAAGTAATTTTTTGCTAAAATTGATTTAGGGTTTGATAAGTGATTTTTCATGCTTTATTTGAGTTTGGAATAGGGTGTGTATGCTCTTCCCTTGCACTTATTGTGATCTTGGGAATCAAAAGCACTTCTAAACCATTTTTTCTATTTTAGAGTAAGTAAGAAAAATCATCATTCATTGATATGCTTGATCTTTTAGTTTAAGATCTTTTTCACTTAATAAAGAATTAAGGCTAAAAAGTTGTGTATGCTCTTCCCTTGCACCTAGTGTGATCTTGGGAACCAAAAGCAATTTTTAGTATCTCATTAAAAAGTACTTGGATTAATTGAGAATAAACCTTACTTTGCAAAAAACAATTATGGTAGTTAGTTGATTTACAAGCTTTGCATTTTTATTTTAGTTAGATTATTTGTTGTGTATGCTCTTCTCTTGCACCTAGTGTGATCTTGAGAAACAAAAACAACACTTAATCCTCTTTCTATGATATTGTGAACCTTTCTGAACTACTAATCATTTATATGAAGGACCTAAAATGTTTGTCAAAGAAAGAAGGGATCTCTTTAAAACCAAAATATAACATTCACGTGTGTTGAAGGTTGCAATTGGTGGTCTCAACCAAATTACTTAATCCAAAAGATAAAAAATACACCACTATTTAAAACACCATATTGCAGGTTTTGGTTAAGAGCCACGAATCATCCTCTCAACTAGGACATAAACCCTTTGGCATAAGCCTTAAGCTAAAACAATAGGGGTGGTCCTAGGAATTTTAAAGTAGTTAACGTAAGAGGGAACCTTGTGAATGAAACAGGAAAGTGCTCCACACTACTGACTTGTCTAGTATGCCTTGGTGAGATTAGAGTTAAATATATCCATATCATGACCCCAGTGAAAGTATAACTAAATGCAATTCGGATCTCATTATACTGAAGGGGTTAAAGTAAAGCCGAGACAATCCAAAACTAGTAAGTGTAACTTTTTGGGTAAATCGATCTCGCTCTAAATATCTTGTGAAAACCTAGGTGAGAGAACCATTAGGAAGCTTGTCGACTTGGATCCAATTTTGTCTTAGGTAGTATACTTGAGAGCTCTCACAAAGTTTCCACTTTGTTAGATTATAACTCTTTTTATTTGAACAAGGAAAAAATCTCTTAAATTTGGAGGCGCGTGATATTTCATCACGAGACTTACAACGTGTTACTTTGCTCTAGTTTTTCATTTACCTTAAGGCATGTCAAAAATTTGGCAAAGTATACTTAGTTTGTTTCACCCTCATTTGGTCTACCCCTTTATTATCTTATTGCCCATTTTGGGACAAAAGAGTAAATGATATATACAGATACCGCTGGGAATAAACGTGTCCACCATTTTTGTAGTCTACTTGCGTGACTAGGTTGCAATGCCAGAATGCAAGTGTTAAAAGTGTGAATGGTACATGATCAGGTCCTAGTAGGCCCCTTGTCTCATACCTATATTGAGACTTATTATCATTCTAGTTAGGTGGTCTTATCATTTTCTTGCTTAGAGTTGTTAATTTTCACATATTTTAGCTTTACAATTGTGATACTTACATCTTGTTTCCTTTGTGGAACTTGGTTTAAGTCTCCATATTGTAGTGTTATGCTGCTCGCATGGGTAATAGTTCCTTGGTATACTTAGGCTTAGTTTTTGATTCCAACATTATCTTGAGATTTTGAGGGTGTTGACGTAGCATTGTTAGTATCATGGTAGCATCATTTTGGTACTAGAATATTGCTTTTCTTACAAGGCTTGATTGACGTGCCCAAATAGTGTTGTTACACTGCTCGCATTGGTAGCTTCCATTTTCAAAGACTTAGACATTGTTTGTGTCCAAAACTAGTTTTTGTACACCTTGTTGGAGGATCACGTCAATACTCTCTTAGTATTTAGGTCTTTTTTATATTTAAAATTGACCTAGGTGGTAATATTGTATTGTCACTATTTGCTCTTAAACCTGTCTTAAAACAAACATAAGGAGTAAACTATTTTTGTGATTGTGATTATAGTCATGTGCTTAGTTGTTGTATCTTAAGTACTTCTTGACATATATTACCTTGTTAGATTTGATTATTTTTGTGTTCTTTATTCTAGGGTTCACATTGAGTAATTGGATTTATGGCTATTCTATAGTCATCATTTTTGTTGAGACGAATTAAGCGTTGTTACATTGTAAAAATTTATCTAGGGTCCATTTTTTTAAACCTTAGTGGAAAATGTTCATGTTGTACCCCCTGTTTCAAGTATGCCTACTATGAGAATTCTATTCCAAAAGTTAGGGTCTAATCCCTTTGTTTTTTCCTAAGCTCATTGTTTGCAACCCACTGTGTGTGGCTTACTTTGTCTTCTTGCATGTTTTACTATCTTGCTTGGTAACTTATACACTATTTGCATAGATTACACATTGTCTTATACATGCATGCTTGTTTATACTTATACTTGTTTTCGATAGCCTCTTGTTTGTGCATACCTTGGTTTCTACCAAGAGTTTTCCTTTCCCCCTGTACGGCAGAGTTACAAAGTGCATGTGCTTGGTCTTCTTTTGGGGCCACATTCTCCTAGCATCATTTGGAGTTTACATACTATATAGATCTCTATACCAGTACAGTCCAGTTTAGTTTCCACCCTTGGCATTGTGGGTTATACAATGAGTGGGTTTAGACCAGTCTATAATCCTAGTACACAACAAATTAATAGGACATGGTGTCCTTAGCATTTTGGGGAGAAGTTAGAGGCTTAGAGGTTACAGTGGGTGTACCTCCCTACACTACAACCATTCACGTTGGATCGCCCAAAACACTAGGCAGTATAAATATCTCTTCACACATATTCAGGGAAACAGTTACAGGTTGGAGAATAATACAACTTTCTCCCTACACTTCTTCGACCTATGGCGTCAGATCACACAAAATCCTCTTTCTACACCCTTCTCTCATCACAGATTAGATGCACATGTTCCTTTTACTCTTTTTCATAATTTCTTTTTAATATTTTCATTGCATATACATGTGTCTTTTATATGCATTTTTGACATATATACATACGTATTTGACTACTTGATCGTATTCTCCTTTCAGGTCCGACCGTATGAGAAGTAAGTAGTCAACAACAACTACAATAATGGGGGCAACAACAACAACATTTTATGGCAACACACACCATACTAACCATACAAGTACATTACACACATCGACAACTACACACGTGTTTCTACCCTAGGTTCACTCTCATCACTTTTTTACACTTTTCATCTTTAGTTTCCACGCTCCATCATATTTTTGTCATTCCATGCTTTGTTTAGTCCTTTGACGCATTTTCTACTACAATCTTCATGGACATCAGGTACACATCTCTATCTGCTTTATGTTACCAACCTTTCAACTTACCAACATAAAATAGGGACAAATGTAGACAAAAAATCAAACACTTTAGACATTATTTAGTCATGGTCTCATACTACTATTCATATGGTTTTTGAGTAAAGAAAGTACTAATTAACCCCCATATTTTGGCCATTTTTCTTTACTTTCTGTTGTCATTTCCGACCTTCAACACATACTTTCCTAGTATGTTTTTATCGTTTCTCGTCATTTTAGCATTGACTGGGGTGACCGAGCTAGTACTGGGTGCAGATGGGCACCCTGGTCCCAGTCGAGGTGCCCTAATCCTTTTCCCACTTTCCCACCACTTTTTGGGCACTTTCTAGCCATTTGAACACTTTATCTTTCTTGTGGCCGGCCTTTTCGGGGTTAATTACGAAATTAGAAAGATAGAACTATATCAATATAAAGTTATGAAACCATAATGAGGGACCAAACACTAGTCACTACTATCATCCACCTAGAGTTGCATCCATCTAAGGCATCTAAAGCTCATTTGCATCCATCTAACTCCATCACAATGGTGTAAGTCTGGTTCATCTTCATCACACTGCATAGGAGGGAAGTTAATTCTATTCCATCCACCATTTTATTACATTTTCTACACATAGTTATTGCTCGCTACTTTCACAAAGTGCGACTGACACAAGAGCACCTAGGGCATGATTACACACACTTGCACATATAACTACATCAGGTATGAGATGTAGTGGAGTGCTTAGTTAGTAAGTCCACCATTATGGAAGTTGAGGATAATCCGACCCCTTCATATGCATCTTTCATCTTTTAGGGTTTGATGTTTGTTTTGGAGTTTTGCAGGTCTCCTTTTCATCATTGACTACCAGTGACATACAACTAAGTACAATGAACTTAGTGCAACAGAAAAATGAGGTCTGCAGTCTAGTGACCCTACAAGTTTAGTTTATGGAACTCCTGCATAGACTAGGGTGCCCAAAACATCACCCTGATCCCCTCCCAGGCACCCCAGTCTAACCAAACAATTTAGATTTAGCATTTTTAGGACCTCTGTATGTTTGTTCGTGCTTCCTGAATAGTTAGTCTATTTTACGACACAGTCCATATCAGCCGACGAATTAGCTAAGCTCCTTCCATCCCTTCTTTGCATATTAGAGTTTCCATTTTCATTAGCATAGTTACTTGGGTCACTTTTTTATATTTATTTAAATGTTATTTACATCATTTTAATACTGTTATTTATTGTTTTTCCTAGTTATATTAACTACACATTTTCCACATTTTATTTAATCACACATTTCTCCATATTTTACACATAGGGCACAATCTACTCCTCCTTTTGTTAGACATTTCACATGCTCTACTAGGGTATTCAGACCCTTTCTAGCCATGACGTAGAGAAAAGTGCCTTTTTTCAACTTCACCGGTGGTAGTCCTTTGGATCTTGCCATGCATCATGATATACTAGTGGCTGCACTCAAAATTATACCATTTTTCACTAGTGAGAACCAAGTTATCCCTGCTGAGCACATTCAAAACATTGAAAACATATGCTTTGTTCACTTGGTTACTGAAGATGATGTAGTTGTAAGGCTGATTGCTTCTTCAATCAAAGGAAAAGCACTTTAGTGGTATAAGAGCTTAAGATACACCTCTATTACCAACTGGGATGCACTTGGCATCACGCATTCCAATCCATTTGAGAGGGCTGATAATATCTCCTTGTTATAAAAACTCATAATGATCACGAGAACTAACTCCCCATGAGCTCATGGCTAATTTCAACTTCAGATTTTAGAAGACATGGGATAGAATTCCAGCCCTCTTAAGACCAACCCCCCAAGGTGCTTTTATCTATTTCTTAAGAGCTTCGAAATCTGACATTGTAGTAATGATATAGTCTATGGATGGTACACAACTTCCTAATGCCTATACTATAATCATTAGGCCAGAGAATTATCTCATCCACACTGGCAAGTTAACCCTTAGACCACCTACGCCCTTGTTTCTTGAAATCCCTCTAGTGCCTCAACATTCTATTACCCCCATTCTTGAGCAAAGCTCCCAGCCCACTACCTCCACATCCTATTCTCCAATGCAGAAAAAAGAGGATGAAGAAATCAAGGCCTTGATTAGAAATTTGTCGAATAAAGTTATATCCTTAAAAAATTAGCACATGCAATCCTGTAGAAATAACTCTAATCAAGGATTTAATCGGAGCCATCAACCTTCATAAATGAATACACAAATAAGATATATTTTCATAATCATTCAAATGATATATGGCATGCTAATGCACACCTCCCTCTTCAAACAATTGCTCCTGCACAACCCCTTCTTGTTCCCATGCTCAAATAAAGCACTGGTTCACGTACAAAACAATATGGTTTAAGAGATAGATTGGTGTTTCCCCTATAACTTGCCACATAGTTAGTATAACTGCACAAATTCCTTGCACACACAATCCTTCATGATCCAAAGTGCTTCAAGTTATGAGCCTTCCACTAGTACACGTGAACCAAAAAAATGAAGAAGTGATAAAAGTTTTTCCTGAGACCAACCTTATGTTCTTTGGTGTTGAGGACTTATATGCAACAAACTAAGCTATGGATAGCTCAAATAGACCACATGCATGGGTTGATGATAACACAAATTATAAAAGGAGAATGTTAGAAGCTAACATGAAACCTTCTACTCCTACCAACCATAGTGATCCTCAATTGCAAAAGGATGATAATCATCCGAACAGTTTTGGAAAACATCTTCCCATGTGCAAGGTCCCACGCAATGTTCCAAATGAAGCTATGCTCACCTCTCCTTTGGTAGGTTAGGCCTCTATGTAAGCTAAGACCACTACCTCTACACCTGAGAAACCAAGAAAAGATTTTTTCATGCCTCAAATGCACAAGTCCATGGGCCTTCCATTCAAAATTGTGGACCAGATGAAGAAGACAAATGTAAATGTCACAATGTGGGATGCCCTTACTATTCCATCTTAGTGCGACATGTTGTATGAAGCTCTGACGTAGCTTCCGCGCGTTCATCCAGTTATCCAAAGACCTCAAGATGTTGTCAACTTATGTCAAGTAGAGGAGAAGAAAGTAAGCAAATTTGTCAAAACCCCACCCTTTTATATTTCCTTGATAATATGCAAACATCTCATTTACGATTCTATGATTGACTTAGGGGATAATGGTTCTGTCATGCCTAAGAAATTTTTTGATGTCCTAGGTATTGAGTACATCCCTATCTATAAAGGAGGCATGAAACTTGATGGATCAACTGTTACCACCCTAGGAGTCATCAAGAATGTTGAGTTAACCCTCCATGCATGTCCAAGTCTAACTATAACTCAAAACGTGTCAATCATTTATTTACCTCCATTGTTTTCTAATTGCTTGTTAAGAGATTTCACTGCTAAGGTGGGTGGCTACTTGTCTTCTGATTGGTCTCATATGTTACTAAGAACAAGGTATGATACTAGGTTTGCCATGCAATTTGAGCCTATATTTCCCTTTCATGTCGAGTCATATGACCCATTTCCTCTCCAATCTAACTTCCTAATCCAAGAAGGCCAAGAACAAGAACCAATTTCAGAAGAGTAGCCTATTTCTCCTTCTATACCTGATATATTATTAGATGAATGGGAAAAGGAACACTATTAATTTAATCCATATGATACATCTATTGAAAATGGTTTTGGAACCTATTACATCCTTGAAAAATAAGTCATGCTACCCACCCCGCTTAAGCAACAAAAAGATGAAAGTTCTAGACTGTGGTGGATGTATTTTGATGGTTCAAGAAGCAAAAATGGCGTTGGAATAGGTGTTGTTCTCATCTCTCCCATGAGTGATAAGTTCTTCTCCGTGCACAGGTTGCAGTTTATATGCTCCAACAATGTATCGGAATATAAAGTGTTTGTACATGGTCTTCTTATTGTTGAGAAAAGACATATTAAGGCATTACAGATCTTTGGAGACATTGAATTGGTCATCCACCAGGTCACAAACAAGTGTACAACAAAGAGTAAGCTTTTGAAATTTCATAAACATAGAGTTTGGTACCTCTTAGAGTAATTTGATGCTCTCAATCTTCATGTGGTGCCAAGGAAATTGAATAAAGAAGTAGATCATATGGAAGCCCTTGGTTCACAGTTCTCACTAGCTGAGGATCTTATCTAAGGCAATGCACAACACATCAAGTTGGTGGTTAGGCTATCTATCCCAAAAAGTGAAACCAGATGGCAAGTGTTTGACAGTGATGCTCAAATTTTCCAGTTCATTTAGAACGAAGTTGAGTTTTCTTCAAACATGCAAGTTGACTTGCATAAAAACTACGATGACCAAGTGCTTCAACTAAAGACAAATGAGTTGCCTAAAGGGATGGTCACCTTAGAGAAAAATTTCAGTCCTGATGATGAGTTCAAGGGTGAGGAAAATTATATGCGCACATCACAATAAGACTGTTAGTAATCACTATTGCACACTTCAGAGAGTTGTTTCTCAAAAAAGCATGTGCTCAAGATGAAAAGCAGACCTTCATTTTTCTATGTCAGAAGTATATTCAACATATTATCATGGGAGTATGAAGACCTCAAAGGATTTGATCCAAGTGTTGTTCAACACTCCATTGACCTCGATCATAATATCAAACTCATTAGACAAAAGTAAAGGCCCATTAATCCTAAGATAGAGCCCTTGATGAGGAAGGAGTTATCCAAACTCATTGAGACAAAGATTACTTTTCCCACCAAATACTCTACTTGGGTGGAGAATCTTTTTCCAGTGCACAAGGAGAATGGCAAAATCAGGATTTGTATTGATTTCAGAGATTTGAACAAGTCATCTTTGAAAGATCACTATCCTTTTCCTTCTATAGAGTAGATTCTACATACTAGTGTCTTGGCACGCAAAAAAATTTCCATACTAGATGGCTATTCGGGTTTCAATCAGATTATGGTCAAGGAAGAGGATCAATTCAAAACAAAATTTACAACCAAATGGGGAACATATGCTTATCATAAAATGCCTTTTGGTTTGTCAAATGCAAGTGCAACATTCCAGAGAGCAATGGACATTGCCTTCAAAGGATATATCAATGAGTTCATCCTTATTTACTTAGATGACATAACTGTCTTCTCAAAGCAAAGCGTGGATCACATGATGAATCTAGAGAAAGTATTTTAAATATGTAGAGAGTTTGGGGTATCCCTTAACTTTAAGAAGTGTAACTTTGTTGATGCACAAGGTAGGATTTTGGGCCATGTTGTATCAGAGGATGATATTGCCAGTTATCCTAAGTGAATCTTTGCCATTCTCTTTCTTTCTTTTTCGATGCACAAGAATGACTTACAATCATTCCTAGGCAATATAAACTTCATTAGGAGATTCATTCTTAACTTTTTAGGTTTGGTTAGGCCCATCACCCTCATGTTAAAGAAAGACAACCTTCAAGTGGACAACATAAGGGAAAAAACATTCAACAAGATCAAGCAAGAAATTCCTTACGCACCAACACTCATCAATCCAAATTACTCCAAGGATTTCATCCTTTATGCTTATGGAGCTGATGCTAGTGTTGTTGTTGTTCTTAACATAGGAGAATGAATAGGGATTGAAGTAGCTAGTGGATTTCTTCAGTCAAACACTGAAGGATTTTGAATTAAAATACAGTCATACGGTGAAACAATTCTTTACCATCATGTGCGCTCTTAAGAAATTCAAGAGTATGCTCGCCAAAAACCATATCAAAGTACTGGTTTCAAACTCATGTGTGAGAGACTTCATCATGGGAGAAGAAATTAGTGAGAAAAGAGCAAGGTGGGTGACCAAAATCACGGAGTATGATGTGACTATAAAAGGCACTAAGTCTAGTTCAGAGGCAATGCGTCTGTAAGCAAATTGATAGAGGATGCATAGAATGATCAATACACTTCATGTTTCTTGGATGAGGAACCTTCGCGTGCTGAAGTTGAGTAAAATGAAGGTCCTAGAGTGTGCACCTTGATGGAGGACACGATAACATTCCTTTCCTCCGGTTCATACCCTCTTGGTTTGAATAAGGAAAAGTGGTGACACCTGAGGCTGCAACCTATTCCATATGCAGTGATTGATCACATTCTCTTCAAAATAAACTTGACAATGTGCTGCTAAGATGTATCGATGGCATGCAGGTCAAAAAAGTATTAGCATAATTTCTTGATGGATTATTTGGTAGAAATTTCTCTGCCAAAGCAACAGTAATGAAGATCATAAAGGCATGATAGTTTTGGCCTACCCAATTTACAGAAACACAACTAGATTAAAAAATGTAAAGATTATGCTTTCTTTACATGAAAGAAGAAATTGGTAGCGCTTCCCCTCCAACCAATCCTAGCAAATCAAACTTTTGCATAATGGGGTATTAATTTCATAGGTATGATCAACCATCCTTCGAGCGCTGGTCACAAGTGGGTGTTGATAACCACATATTACTTCACCAGATGGATAGAAGTTATCACTCTCAAGGAATCAACCCAGTCATTCATTCTTGACTTTCTCAAGGTTATTTCTAATAAGGTTTGTTGTTGTTCCTTAGACTATCATCTCTGATAATGCAAAAGCCTTCCTTGGTACTAATTTTTTTGATTGGGCCCTTAGTCTTGGTATCTATTTGAATACTTCTTCCAATTATTACTCACAAGGAAATGGTTTGGTAGAGTCTACCAATAAGAACCTAATCAAAATCATGAAGCAGACAATGAATATCAACCAGAGGTAGTGGCATATGAAGGTCTCACATGCGCTCTGGGTAGACATAATCATGATGAAGAAGACAATTGATACTTCAACCTAAAAACTAGTCCATGGTAAGGGGATATAGTTCCTTTATCAATTGAATTGTCTTCATTAGAACTAGCCCAACAACTGAATTTTGAAAGCACGGATCAGAGAGAAATCATAATGGCATAACTGGTTGAACTTGAAGAATTGAGAAACTTTTTCATAATCAAGTTAAAATAACATCAACAATCAACCAAGTAGTGGTTTGATAGAATGGCTAGAACTCAAGCTTTCAAAGTGGGTTATCTGGTCTGTAAATGGGATGTTGATAGAGCCAAACTAGGGTTCCATTCAAAGTTTTATGCACTTTGGAGTGGCCCATATATCATCAATTCTTGTATGGAGGCCAAATCCTTTCAAGTTGTCTCATCTTGATGGAGATGTGCTACCAATCCTACGTTAATGGGATATATCTCAAGCATTTTTATTAAGTTGATTCTTCCACGTCATGTACACATTAGAGTAGTTTCAAAAATTCCTTTAAGTGTGTTGTGTGAAAATTATCTTGTTTGTACATAATTATTTCGTTATGTGCACTATTTTGTTACTTCCAAGTTGTTGGTTCGTTAACTCATAAGTTCAAAGAGGTTATGTTTTAGCCTGCTGGATCTTTCCAATAGTTTTGCACATAATTCATTGAGCAAAGAGTTCAGTCAATAGTAGTTTCAAGTGACTTTAGAATGTTTCTTCAAGTTACAGATCAGAATTTCATGTTTTTAGGATAGACTTCATGCCTAATGTATGCTTCAAAGCTATCGATATCCATCATATAGCAGGAAGATGGCCTCAAAAGTCACCAAACTATTGTCTAAAATAACCCATAGATATTTTGACAACTTGCAGTTCTATCCTAGCTCAGACATCAGATTTTTAGGTTGTGCGCGCTGCTGATTTCTTTCCTTGGTACATATGTTTGGTTATGGATATTCATGCACACCCTCACATGCTCTTCCTCCTTGTCCCTTGAGCTTTCCCTTCCAATCACCTCCTTTTACAAATCTCCTACATACTTGCACTTTCCTCCCTTGCATTCATCCATCTTCTTTCATTCCCCCTCTGTGCGCACTCCTTGCACATTAATTTTCCTTCCCTAGACATTATGCATCCATCTTGTGTGCACCTCTAGTGACTTATATTGTATTTAAGGGTTACTAAGTCCTTGACCTGTTTTATTTTGTGCATGCATTCCTTCCTAAGTTCTGTGCATCTCTCGCGTGCACTCTTTCTTTCATTTGTATCTTTTCATGAAGATGCTCACTCACTTTTATTGCTAGGGAATTTGATGCATCGATTTTAATTATGCATTTCTCTTCCTTACACATTATGCCAACTTGAAATGGAAGTGTATAATATGTAGAATATTCTGGTGTCATCCTTCAAATTTTAACTGCTTCCTGCAATATAGAACACCAATGTAGATGGTGTGTATAAATGTAGGGATATGTGTTAAGTGACCATATGCTTCTATGTAAAATCACTGTTGTGAGTTCTGCAGACTGTGGTGAACTACCAATCACTGTATATATTCTACCTAGTTTTAGTCATCCAGGAAAGGTTGTTGTGTTGAGGACCCAAGTCTAATTTTAAGTCCTGTTTGAAACTAAAAAACTATATTGTACCATTACTATAGGTAATGTCAGCTTATGTATAATATTGTATGAGTTTTGACTAATTCTCCAAATTTTATGATCCCCCTCATTTAGGGTGCATACAATGTCAGAATTGAAGGAGTATTAGCGGCTTAAAGGAAGACCCAGAATGTTGTGCTAAATGGTTACCCTACAGGGGGAATTGGATGTGCTTGGTAGAAAATTAAGGCACACACAAACTCAAGTGACTATGAGACAAGTGTTAGTACAAGCAAAGAAAAACATATATCAAATGTAAGCTAAGTAGACAATGTGGTATGACTAAGATGCAAGTAGACAGAAAATGTAGACCGCAAAAAGTGGGTTGCAAACATGGCCCGACATCACTCATGATTTTGCAAGACAATCGAGGTCGTAGTTGATGCAAGTAATCAGAGAACAAGCAAATATTCATAGGAAAAATCCTCAAACAACAATGACAAGCAACAAGAAAATAGTGTATTAGACAACCATGGAATCCTCCAATAGTCATGCCACACATTGTCTTGTTTGTAAATGTTGCACATGAAGCACTCATGTTAGCTCTGTTATAAAGATAAAAATTATGTCAAGGTGTTTATAATCTGATAAAATAATGTTGTATGAAACAAAATGAAACAATGGCATTTGAGCAGTTGCCCCCGGGAGGCCCTAGATAGTCATGGTCTTTGCCAAACAGATGTTGATCATTAGAGGCCCTATGGGACTAGTACTAGGTACTGATGCCAATATCCATCCTTAAGTTACAATGTGCTATAATCTATTTACAACTAGAAAGCAAGTTAACATGCATGTGTCATATGGATACCGCTTATAATGACATACAAGCTATCTATCTAGCATGTGTAATAAGATGAACATGTATAAGTAAATGTAATCAAGAGTAAATGCGACCAAGATAAGTAGTATGTTCTACAATGGTGGAATGGAATGAGAAAGTTAAATGATGGGAGTGACATGGTCTCCCCAAGTGGATGTTCCTATGGCTGAAGTAACATGGACGCATTCCCTTGTGTGCCCTTATGCAATGAGGTTCCATTTTCTTTATGCCCCCTCAAACAGTCAAGAATGAACTGTAAATGAGAGTGCATCCTTTATTAGAAATATTCTTGAATGATGTGTTGTCGTAATCCTGTGAGAAATAGTGTATGAATAAAGTGTAGATTGTTTATCATAGCACAATGATGATCTCTAAGATGACATTGAATGTGACATATGGATGATTAATCTATAAATCTTGTCCTAAGAATGAGGTGATGATCTTTAAGCCTAAATCATATATCACAGATTGCCTGAGTAGGATTTCAAAAAGCATGACTGATGTAGCATAAAGTGTATATCACAATATGAATGAGCAGGAAAGCTAGAAAGGGGTGATGATTTAGCATAAAGTGTATACCCTCTTACGATATGTGTGAAGAGGGAGGCACTAGCATAGTAATGTCGCATGGTAAGAGGATCATGAATGATTGAATGTGTGACTGTGATGAGGTCAACATTTGAGATGTATACCCTCAACAATCCATTATGAGACCGTGAGACTAGAGTGTGTCATAGGGTAGTGAGTGCAACACATAAAAGTAGATGTGTAAAAATGCGTACATATGTGTAATAGATGTTGTAATGAGAAATCTCATGTGTAAATGTGTAATATCAGGATGTATAGTCATGGAATGCAAGATGTGTAGATGCATAGTACTACCAAAATGTCCAAACATCAGATGTAGGATATAGGGCCCTCTCTGTATGTATGTGTGAAGATCGTGATGTGTAGTCTCTGGAAGAGCATGTGTAATGAATTTGCATGGATCATAGGATGCCCTCAATAGTCAAGTGTCTAACCGAAGCACTTTAGTGCGTCATCAGGAAGTAAGGTGACAAGAGTCACCAACCAAAGACCAAGTTTTTGTGAAGTTGGTGGAAGCATGTGTCTCAAAAGTGACAACAGAACCATGCAATGGTGGTCAGAAATCTTCTCTTGGTTATCAGTAGGAGGAGCAAGTTGGCTTTGACAAAATGAATTGGAAATAGAAGTAGAGTGGGATGGGGTAGAAAGCATTGAATGGTGGCAACTTTTGGTGCTGTTGGATGATGTTGCAGAAGACTTCCATAGGAGAAGATCCTCTTCCTTTCTTGATTCTTGAGAGGCATTGCTCATTGTAAAAGGTTGGACCCCCTTAGTTTGCTAAGAACATTGTCCAGAGAGGAGGTGCTCTTTAGCATTTTAGTAGGCCTCAAATCATAGCCATTACATGTAGATCCTTACCTCTCTCACCATTATAAGTGATTGTGCATCACTTGGAAGCAATGGAAATTTTGTTTTGTGGCTATTCTCTACCTTATATTAAGTTTTACTGCATCTTCTTTCCTTCGTTTGCATTGTTAATCCGTTGTGTATATTTTATATCTCTTGCAGGGCTTTGGTTTGTTGTGCTCCACGAAAACGGGTGTGTGAATGCGTTTTAGAATAGGGAAAACTTGTCTTCCCTCTCAGTGCTCTTTTTCCTTCATTTTTTCTCAAGTTAAGTGTGTTCATCCCCCTATTTTTGGTGTTATCACCTCCCCTTGGTTTAGGTTTCCCTTTTATGCATCTCCTTCTCACCCTTGGTCCCTTGGAATCTTAGAGTAGTTATAGGTAGCTGCATTTCCCTTCCTAGGAGTAGTTTTATTAGTAAAAGTAGGTAGAGGAATCTGGCCTTCTCCGGAGGTCTGTCTCAAACACAAGTCCCACAACTTGGAGACCATCCGATGTTGCCTCAAAGCCCTAGTTCATCATGATCTAGAACAAGTACAATTTTGAGCTCCAATAATTATGATTTAAATGATAGAATTGATTTAATTAATATTAAAGGGATGTATTATAGTAGGATATAATTAATTAATTTAATTCTAATGGGATGGAATTAACATAGTTAACTCTGAAGGGGTGCAAATAGGATATGAATAATCCAATAATAAGCTAGAAAAAAGTATGTATTTTTATGGTGTCTACACCAAACTATGTGTAGAAAGGGAAGGTAAAAATTCAACTAACTTATGTAGAAAGGGATGTTGTGCATCCATAATCTTTAACAAAAAATGAGGTGAAAGAAAGGTTACACGAATTGAAACATGAGTTCAAAACCACTTGAGAATTGTGGTAGTAAAAAAAGACAAGATAAAATACATACGTAAGGCCCATATAAACTAAATAGTTGACTAAACTATTGGATTTACTGAGGATGAAGGGTGTCATAGACATTTTGAAGGTATGTTTCAAGAAAAGTATGGGGATGCCTAGAGAATATAGTCAAATATTTGCAAGATGTGAGATACCACCAATAAGGATTAAGAACAAGGTTTATTGAAGCATGACCTTTGCCTAAAAACTCTTGTTAGTGCAAGGTTCAATTTATATTATATCTACAAAGTTTTGATCAATGTGAGGTTGAAAGTAAACTTAATCTTGAAGGATGGCTAGGTACGAAAGGGTAGGCATGTATTATACTCAATGGGAAATAATTTGTTCATGGATAATATGACTACCACGAGACCTATTGGATTTTTGTGGGATATCAAAATTAACATCATAAGAGTCTTATTTTATGGTGTCTTTGAGGCCACTGAGATGAATATGAAGGACTGATACCCTGTAATTCTTGGATGACCATGATACTACAATAGTTAAGTGGAGATGTGATTTAAACTTAGGTTTACGAGCTTAAACAATGTGGACTAGAGGGCTATTATTTTAATATATTATAGTTTGGGGCCAACTTACATGAAATATGTCACAATAAAAAGAGAGGAGATGGATCTTCAAAGACTTAATGTGCATGAAGTGATCAATTAGGACCTAAAAGAGGTTTATTCTTTCAATATAACATGTGCATGTTTGATGCAAAGCCTAATAAGTTCAATAGAACTACAATGCCAAATTTTAATACAATTAATAATGATCTTCCAAATAAATCACCTACTCTTCTCAAGCTTAACCACACTCTCACTATCCAAATTGACCCATAAGTTCAAAACCTTACCTATTTGTAAATTGCCTTATTAGGCTTCTTGGGCACTTGCCACATGTAGAATGGTGGTTGGAAGAATATATAGACCCTCTGAACAATATTTGAACAACTTTATATTCTCTTTTAGATCTACAAGGTGTATTCAAAATCTCATTCCTTCATTCACAATGAACCTTCCTCAACTTCACCTTACACTCACTAGCCAACTTCTCTCCCTAGTATCCCTATATAACTTTAGATATCATGACTCAATTAACTAGCCACAAACCTTTTGATATATCCATTAGAGGACTTTTCAGTGTGCAAAATATTAGGGTTGCATCCTTTGCAAAATATCCTGCAAATAGAACTATCTCAGGTTTTCAAATTAGGTCTCATTGTTATCTAGTGTGTTGTAGGTTCTCTATTAAATATTGCTTGAGTTTGGGTATAAAAGAGAGAATAAAACCACTAAAATATCCTTACATGTCCCATATAGATATTATCTTATTGATTTGGGAGTTTAATTCCCTTGTTATCTCTTCTATAGGTCTGTCAAGGAATTGTCTCCACTTGTTGCTTGAGGAAAAAGTATGAGGCTTCAAATCCTTCATAAAATCAAGGTGAATGTTCCTAGGAATATTCCTTCATTTGCCTTCATCAAGATATTGAAGTTAACTTTGAACCCCATGATATTTAGTAAACCCTGAGATTCAACCTTCTTGCACAAGAAACTATTATAAGTAACTCAAGGAGAACAAAAAGTTTGACCTTAATTCTTTCTTCAACATGTAAAACAACCCCTCATAGATATTTTTTCAAGATTTCAAGGAATTTTAGTGGTTTGTTTTAAAGAAAGATGAATTTTGTATTTTAAACCTAGTTCGAGGGTTATCTTGACTGTGTAGACCCAAGTAAGAGAAAAACGTTTCACAAAAAATATTTAGTCACTTTATTAGCTCAAAACTTCTTTAGTGTATCTTTATCCCTTACATATCCTGCTAGATATACCAATGGATCTTGATCAGGCCCTTAAACCTCAAGTTAATTGATTGTAATCACCTCTTGACTGATAATGCAAAGTATAGAGGGTTTGAGAAGAATAAAATTCTTCATCACACGTTTACTTAAACTTCCAAAAGATATAATCAATTTGATGTGTTCATTAACACCTACTAGTTCTTGTGAACTTACCAGAAAGTTTGTTCTCCTTCTAATGGGTAGGCCACCATTCCAAACTAATGCACATTTACATAGAACAAGGGATCTCTAAACCCTTAGGCTATCTCACCAGCATATGCATCTTCATTCATTATGATCTTTGAAGGATTTCCTCCCTCCTTAACATCTCTTAACTTCCTTTAATCTCAAATTTACCCTCGATCACGAGTTGTAACAAAATATGGAATCAGTTGAACTGTAAATTAGTGTAAACATTGCCAAGAGACTTTATCCTTGTCTTAGTTTCTCAAAGCTCAAAGGTTCTCTTCAATTCAAAACAAAAAAAATCGTAAATTTCCTTGACTCATCTTGGTTATAATTTCTCTAAACTATTTAGGTTTCTCACTTTGCACCAAACCTTACTTAGCTAAGAGATATGTATATTTGTCACAAATTTACACAGACCTTTCAAAATATGCATTAACATACACACATTGATATCTTGCAAAACTCACCATAGAATCTCTTACTAGTCATATTATTTCTTACCATTACATGCATAAAGCTATAATCATTATTCACCATGCAAAAGATTGCTTGAAACTATCAAAAAGTGTACATATACACAATAATCCTTACAAAACTCTCTTGAAACTTCTCTCTTTGATTCTCATCTGTATGGAATGAGGTAAATTAGTTACATATTCAAATTTATATGTCTTCCATCAATTCCTAACTGATTGCACACCCTCAAACTCATTGGTAATATGAGCGACCTTAACCCTAATACCAAGTTTCTTAGCTTTAAGACCAAGTCCTTGACTTCTAGATTCATGTTATGGTTTCTAGACCCTACGTAAGGTACATACATTTAGACCTATTTTCATCCTTTTACAAGGTTACAAGCTCCAAGAATTCATGAAAACAACAATAACAAGCCAAAAATGGCCTTCACACTCAAATTTTTACACTTGAAGGGAAAAGGATCCATTTGAATATTGAAGGCCTAAACACCAACTAGCACACCTAAATGAAACCTAAAAATCCCTAAGACTCATACAGACTCTTGCAAGCCAACATTTGGATGTTGTCATCCTCATATACATGTTAGAGCTGAAACTCCTACATCAGGGTGGCTCTATGAGTCTTATAATATATATGGGTAGAAATTGCATAATATTTTAGAGTTGTTATGACACAAGTCTTCTTGTAGGGGTGATGAGTTTGGTTTGTAGTTTTATTAAGAGAAATAAGATAATACAAAACCAGATGGCACCAAACACCAGGTTTACTGCATTTGACACTCCCTAGAGGAGAACTTTACACTCAATAAGGAAAAACAAACCTTTGGAGCATACTCATATCCTCCATGAGGGATTATTTGGTCACTCAACTATCTAAAAAGGGAGAAAAGTGAGGGGAGTCAAGTATTTCAAAAATTACACCAAGAAGTAATGGACATGCATGAGATGTCAATGGAAATCAAACATATGGGAGAGAGGTTCTTAGACTTTTATGTATAAAATTAAATAAGGTTAATCTATACATTACCCAACATTGGTTGTAAAAACACAGCACAAGAGGTAGTAGTAGGAACATGGTTAAAGAGTAAGAGATCTATGGAAGAAAGTGTAGAGATGTTGTCCACATCGACATTGTAGAATAAGTAATGGAAGTCTATCTTGGATAGGCTAGATTGTACACCATGTAAGGCATTCATAACTACAATGACTACACAAAATGGGTGCTTTGTGGGCTTGTTCCCCTCAACACCATATGTACATAGGATTTAGTGTAGATGGAGTACGAGAGTTATAAATATTGAGGATGATGATATTTAATAAGGTTGGAAACCAATAAATGCCACACAATATAATAGAGATATGCTCCAATTAGTTTTATAAATATGTAGGATAGTTAACTATAAAAATAAAATACGCGATAATTTTATATTTTTGTAGATACGTAAGGAACGAGCTATTTAGAAGTAAATGTTTGTGATGGTATAATGTTTGTTCTTGTGGAATAATAAAAGGGGATTAATTGTTGGCTAAATCTTCATGCATGAAGACATAATGTATGATTGGAATATGGAAGGGACTATAATTTTTGCAAAGATATAAAGTAGAGAATAATATATGGTTGCTAATCATGGGTGATAATCTCAAGGAAAGAGTAGGAAACATAAAATGAGTCATTTGCAATGAGATGGTAGGAGCTATTAAGTCATTATTTTCCTAAGGAAAGTGAATTTATTAGAAAAATTGTGAAAGAATCGTGAAATATAATAAAATTATAAACTATCTAAATATCTCACAAAAAAATCTAGCCAAAAACTCGAGTTCCATACATGGACAAAAGAAAATAAGAGTAGAAAACTAGTGGATAAAAAATAGTAAAACAAGAAGAATGACTGAAAAAAGATATGCACTGTAAGTAAGGCCTAGGATATGTTGTTACAAGTGGAAGAGAGTGGGTGGAATTGTTAACATGATGAGTTCAAAAGAAAATTTGAGTGGTAGAAGAATGGAGGGATATATCTTCATCATTCAAGAAGACACTAAGATGGAAGCTATATATAAAATAAATAAGGATAACGATATAAAGAGATGGGGAAGTTGTTAAGAAGGAACATGAGAAAAAGGAGAAGAGAAAAAATTTGGAAGAAGGAAGAGAAACAAAAGAGGAGAAAAGAAGGAAATAAAAGCAAGAGGATGAAATAATCCCTTTGATGTCATATTTGGACACCGTTGCTAGAAGGAAAAATATTAAAATATAGGTTTGTAAATGTGCTACTATCATATTCAACCTAAAAAAACACTCTATCTAATGAAAATATTTAGAGGAGTTGGGAGAAAATGTAGGTGGTGAGTATGTCGTGCAATAACTACTTGCATAAATGGGATATTTGATTGTGTTGAACTTACCAAATTTTGGAAATTCGATCAAGTTGATTAGACTCTCTTTGAAAAGGGCGCACCATTAGAAGATGTTCATTATAGGGAGAACAATTCCCATCACTTGAGAAAGGATTTCTCAAGTTGCATGATTTCCAGACTAGGGAAATAATATTACAAATACATTATAGAATAGGGAGTGTTGGTTGTCATTATTACTCATATGAGGTTTTTACATTCATGATCGAATCAATGATCCTTTTACGCTGGCATTATCAACTAGGTTTGCACCTAGAGATCTCACCTGAAATGGAAGAGGGTTTTCACAAGGACATAATATACGATAAGATTGTGGGGTTGGAATGCTAGTTATGGTTTGAGGTTCACAAACTAACATTCATGCATCATTAATAAATATATAAAAACACTAACCACATTATATTTAAAATATATCAAGATTACATATATCTACGTATAAATGCACATCAAACATTGCAATAATTTGTCCTCTTCCATAAGCTACCGGTCTTAATTTGAATTTCATGACTATAGATACCGTCATCATCCTTGTATCATCATACTTCTACAATATTCCCATGTACTTTAACTTCCTCTCATCTTGATGTGTTCCTTTTATCTTTCTCTTCTTGTGCACTAGTATATTCTCAAAAGACGAACTTGGTCTTCTATTTATAGTATTCATTCCCTTAATATATTCTTACGAATATTCCTCCCATGGTGGATGCCAATTTTCATTTGGATGTTATCTTATTGGTACATACTACCTAGATTGTTGTAATCCACGACCATCCATAAATTTATGCTTCCTACTGTCGATACTCAAATGTGGTAATTTACCCTTTGACACTATTAGTTACGACATTGATCCTTTACTAAGACAAATATCCACATTCTATCCCCAATCAATACATCTTATTGTCTCTCTCTCAACTTTCTTATTTCTACACACTAATGTGTCATCACATTCTAAATATAAATACATAAAATTAGTATTTCTTTTTTGTTTATCATGATACAAATTTTAGATTACATGCACTGTTACCTTGTCTAAAACTGTATGGTTTGGTCAGGATGCAGAATCTATTCTTGGTCGACTTGTATGGTCTTGAATAGAAACATCCTCCAAATTTTATTTCAATTAGATTATCTTTCATTGGCCATTTCATCTTCCTGGGAAAATCTTGTCATAATAATTTACCTTTGGAACCCAATATAAGCAAGATAATATCACTTCATTTACATACCTTCCATATTATGAACTCTTATTGAAAATACTAATGCTAAAGACACTCAAGGATACCTAAATATTGTCGAATATTGTGAACATCCATTGGGTTAATCACTACTATAGTTATGAAGCACTTAACTAGGTCAAGGAGTTCAACTTCCCTCATTTCCAAGCATCCAAAAAATTCAATTCAATGTATTAGTAAGAGAAAAATCATCCCAAGCATGAACAAAATGGCTCAATTTTCCAAACTAGATGCATCCATATAGATATCACATGCTAAGTGGAGAACTATGTGTGGTTTCAGGCATCTTTGGAGTAGTGTTGACGTAGGTGGTGCATGGATTTCACATTAATCCAAACACTATTTTTGATAATGACATACATTTCTAGGTAATTGATGGGAACAAGATGTTATAGAGATAAAGGGATCATGCTCCATGGATCTCGTCAATAACATGAAAATCCTTAGTATTGAGTGTGTACCCATCACAAATCTTAAATTATAAAGACACTTTTTTTGGGTTTCATGCTAAAGCAAAGGACAATTTATAACATCATGTTATTCCCTACAAATTTCACAAGATTTATGAAAAGTGTGCACATTTTTCCTAAGATAAGTTTTCTTAGTATGCCACTTGATCTTGTAATCGGAGCACCAAATCTCATTATGCATATCATGTGTGCTATTAGTTGTCAAATTTTTCAACTGGGCAGCCATTGATACAATATGTGCTTCCATAAATGGGCTTACTCTAATATCAATACTTCTAATCATTTCTATGCAAAGCACAACTTCTAACACTTCCCTAGGATCTGTATAAGTCTTGTGTGAGAGGGTTCATTAGAAAGGCATAAATAATCCTCCAACAAACCATTTTTCATGCTAAACATGATGGATCTCATATGAAAGCTTTGCAATTAATGTTTTGAAATGCACTGTTAACTCCTTTCAAATGTCCTTCAAGGAGGATATGCTCTGTTGTTCAAACTCTAAAACATTAAATTCCTTGAGAAAGTACTCTTTCATTATTTCATAATCTATCATAACTTGTGGGTCATACTTGTGATACCAAGTATGTGCATGCTTCAACAATGTTGTGGAAAATTGGCCCACCTTGCACTATGGAGATATGATCCCCTTCATGCACCAGATCAATTCGCACTTATGAACGTGCTCCATTTCATTTTCTACCCCATGATATTTTGGGAGATGTAGAGACATCTCGTAGAAAATTTAAGGTGCAATATCAGGTTGTGTGGTACAAATAAATCTGCTTTGTATTGGTGCTCTTGTTGTTTTTCCGATTCTTGATGTTCCTGTACCTCCCTTGCTTCTATAAGAGAGATGTGAAATAGTATTTTTTGTATTGGGTGTAGTTGTCACGACTCACCCCATATGTGAAATGACTACTTGTTTCATTTGAACAACGTTGTTAGTCCCTTTTGTTTGTGTACTACCAAGATCCTAGTTCACTAGCTCAATTCTCATCATTCCTAATCGACCCACTCTAAATGGATTCCTAAGAGGCGTAGATGGTATTCCAATTGGTTGTTTAAAGAGGGAAACTTGGTGTAATAGAGAAGGATATGCACCATCCAAAACTTCCTTCTCCTCCCTTTGTCTAGTTCCTCTTCAGTATCAATTTTGATGGTCATAATCCTATTAATGTCAAGAGACTCAACTGGATGAGCATAAACCTTTGGTTGGGAAAGGAGGCCATCTATATTCTAGTGTAGTTCAAAATTATTTAGAGATTTATTTTATCCAGTGACAAGCATCTCTTCATATCTTAGGTCTTCTTATTCGTGGTGGTCATCCTTGTGCCACTCCATCCACTCTATGCCTTCGTGGCATTTCTAGAGTATGACTCATCCTCTTGTTGAAGGCCTTTCTCAGCTAGAGCCTTCCATCGAGATTCTCCATGTTGTTTCCACCTAAGTGCTTGTTCATCTAAGACATCCATTTTGAGCTTCACAATCAATTTGCAATCATCTCCTTAATATTTTTCACCATTCACACACGTAAGGTTTTAGCCAGGTATAGGGAAATTCTCAATCCCAAGATCTACCATTATCTTCTTAATCTCAAGGGGAATTTGTCTTAAGTAAGTTCCACACATATCCCAAAAAAATTTAAACATTGCTTCCTCCAGGAAAGAATATGTAGATACTGTGTACTCCAAGATGTAGTTGTGTACTCTTCTCCACTAGACGTTAACAACACATGTCGACACCACATATAACTATGTAATTATCCAAAGGTTTTCTTGTGTCCAAGGATGCTTATGTACCAAATTCAAAATTTGGTGCATAGAATAAGAATTCAACCAAGCATATATATTTCACGGGTGTTCACTAAACAAGTTTCATACAAATTACTGTACATATGCCTTTCCACCCATTTCATTGGTGAATAATTTCTGCAACTGGGAAACCTTTATACAAATTCCTCTTCATCCCATTCTAGTCAGAGCTCAATGTTTTCTTGAGTGAGATGAAAAATCCTTCTAGGGTACCACGATGACAACACAAGGTGACATGACATAGAATCATAACCAAAATGTTTCTCTAATTCACATTTTTTAGTAACGTGCATGTAAGCCCAAGTCAACACTTTGTGCACTTTGTTAAGAACCCACCAACTCAAGTATATCACATAAGAGGATCACCTTGTGCACTCACACAAGGTGTAATAACAGACCAATTTTTTTGACGACATGATGTCTATGTTAAAGTTCACTGTCATTTAACTTTCAATCAATAATAGTGCATTCATACACATGGATGCATAAGAATATAAAAGATTCCTACTAAGAAAACATGAAACTTAAGTGGAGTGATGCTTCATAATCATGTATAACCATTTACCATTCATTCAATAACCATGGATTATAGTCTATCTTTATCACAATAACAATCCTTCAAAACTCTAAAAGTATCTCTTAACAATGTCCTAAAGGGTATTGATACTGATGGAGCATTTACCTTCATCAGTTTATCAAACAACTAAAATTAGCCTTAAAGAACCAGTTTACATTGACGTAACTTGTAGTCTAAGGTTAACACACATGCATGCTAAAGTCAATCCCTATCTTTCAATACATGCAACATTCCTCAGTTGAAATCATATTGTTGTAACTTCACTTTTATTCGTAAACTTTAGAAAACTCACTGTTACGCTCCAAATATTCTTATCCTCCATGCAACTACTCATTAGTTGGTAGTTCACAATCCATCATTTTTCTTGTTTGTCTCCCTTCAAATTATCACACACTATCAATGGGCATAGTGTTCAAGTCCTTGTGTGTGTCGGGTGGAGGGAAAATTTCCTTCTGCCATGTATGCCAAATGTAATGTCAACCCTAAGCCTCTTTATGTGCTATCTAAGTTCCATCAAAATTACGGGTGTATGCCAAATACAAAATTTGTCTTCATGCATATGTGTGTATATGCTAACCCAAAATTCATTATGCTCCAAAAAAATATTACTTAACCAAAACTTGTATATCTTCAAAAAATTATGGGTTCAACAGTATGATAAGCTAATTTTTTATAAGGTTCGACCATGTAGTGTCCTAAATAAGTTTGCATCAAACACATGAAATAGTGTTGTCAAATGGGGTATACATTTATGTTTTTTGTTCAATGTTGCATATTTGTACCCATAATGTGAAGTGTAGAAAAGTAATGCATTATATCATATAAAAATATAGTGGAGGCACCAACTACCAAAACAAGAGTGCAAAGAAATTGAATACATTCTAAATGAACTTGTAGCAACTTAGGTAACATGCAAGAAATATTATAAGGAGTTTACGGTAAAATGGAGGGAAGAGAAGTTTATAATTCATCTTTTCTTAGTGCAAATGAGATTATTAAATTTGGTCAATTCATTAGATACCTTAAGAGACACACTTGAACAAGGGCTCAAGTTTCTTCGTACTCGAGGTGTATAATGTAGGATCATTTGAGTTCACTTGCAAACCTATATGAACTTAAATAAGTTAGAACTAGAAAAATAAATCTTGCATAATTTTGCATAACCTTACACAAACCTTATGCATCAAGTTGTTTGAATAAGAGGAGGTTATCTCATAAAGACTTATAGTTTTACACATTCAAATACTTACACAAAAACCATGTGCAACTGTGCACCTCACTAATTGAATATTTGTACAAGTTGATGCCTTCGGGCCTCATAAAACTCGTGGAGTTTTGCATTGATGTTTGTACAATTTTGTGCCTTGTCAACCTTGAGTTATTTTTCTCTCATGTCAACAATAATATAGTTGGGCAAGCACACTTGGGCCTTGATCCCTTTCTTTGCCATAAGATGATCGTCTGACCTGGAAAATTTCGGTCAAATGGAGATGATGCCTCTAGTGATTACATGCAAACTAGATGGATGGAATGTATGGTCATATCAAAAAATGAAAAATATTTACAACATCTTTGTTGCAAAGGAATCTTTACTCTCCATATTCTATAAATAGAAGGGAGGAGTGGAGGTGCAAAGACACGAAAGAGGTAAGAGAAGAAGATCATAGGTTCTTGGGTACTCGCGAGTAGTTAGTGTGATCTAGTAAGTGATGTTGTAAGCTCAATTGTCTAGGAGTGATTCTAATTTTTGTATCTATAGAATCTTAACAGAGTCAATAAGCTTAACTAGGGCAATTAATATTTGTAGATTTTTTTCATAAGACTACGGAAAAGTGTGTTATATAATTACACTTATGTAATATTTCCTTGTATTAATTAAATTGCATTTTATTGTGGTTTGCAATTTTTTGAAGTATTTCTTTGAGGAGATCTAACTCTAAGAACTTAATTGAAACTTCTAATTGTGACTTTGTCAGGGAGTCCAATGAAGGACAACCTTAGACAATGCAACACACTAATTTACACACAACAATGGAAATACAACCCATTCAAGTAATATACATACAATAACTTATCTTTATTACTCCTAGTGAGAGATTACAATGTAAACACAACCACGTGTTTTTCAACTTTATTCCATATTACACTATGCATTTTAATAACAGTAGTCCATTTACGAACATGACTCAATCCTACAGTTCACACTTCATATTTGCACTTATATCAAATCTCTTCTTACAACTATCCCCCCCCTGGATCGAATCCATTCCAAGGAAGAATTAATTTCTTACTAAAAAACACTCTAAGAAACCGCTACCCAGATGTACTGTTTCTGTTGAACAGTGGCACAAAATTTGAAGAGTCGCGTAGAAATTAAAAACTTGTGTGGAATTGAAATATCATGCAGAGGTCGAAGAGCCACACGAAAGTGAAAGATGATGCGGAAGCTGAAGAAATGTGTGCAATTGAAATATCACGCAGATGTTGAACTCGTGCAAGAGTAAAACGACTCACGCAAGAGTATAATTAACACAAAAGTAAAAGCAATTACACAAGAATAATATTCACACTAAAAGAGTAGATTGAATAAAATGAGAGTAGAGCTCAAGTAATAGTATAATGATTCGCACAAGAGTACAAGTGCAAACTTACAAAACATGTATCCTCTGGAAGTTGTACTTTTGCAGGCAAACTCGAAATGAGATGTTTTTAAGTTTTAATTTTTCGAGAATTTGTATCTATAATAATATTATGCTTGTGATATATGCCCTGATATGTTATTACGTTTACCCCAAAACCATTCCAAAACTACAGGGGAGTTAGTTAGGTGACACTAACACACCTCTACTTTGTTCTAAGTGGTGTAAAATTGTTTATATTCCTTGGATGTTGTTATGTACATAGGGATACAATATTATAATGTATATGGGCTGATGGAGATGCCAACATGTGGGACACATTCCCCTTAGTTAGGGACATGGTTATAATATATTGGGTCAAATAGGTAGCTTATAGAAATAAGTTATATTGGGTAATGATTCGATATACATTGGGATTAGATATTACCCACACAAGTGCAATGTATGTCTATAATAGAGATGAATTTCATTATGATGGATTTCAAGAATGTGAAGAATCTTATATCTGGTAGAAATAAATTGGAGTTGTCCCATTTGAAGTGGCATTCCCATATTGAGAGATTTTGAGGGGTTGTTATTTCTTTAAAGAGGATCATATGGTGTTTCCCTACATTAAGGGTACTTATTCTATTTCTAAATGCATTAAATATTATGGCATCTTGGCCCACCAATATATTTTATGTTGTGTTGATCTTCATTATATTATGCATATTTTTCGAATTATTATATGTGAAGATCTTACCAAATGCTCCTACATTAAAATCTAAGGTAGAAAATTTGAGAGCTCCCACTAATAAAGGTAAGGTGACCAATAAAACCGTTTTTTGGTCAATCTGAATGGAACCAATGTGCCCTTCCACCTTATTAGGAACATCTAAAGTATATTCCTTTGTTTCTTTCTCCTTTTCTCTCAACTTAAACCATAGATTATCATCCTAAAAAATATATTTGATCATCCCTCTCTTTTCTTCATCCATTGCTTGGGCATAGTCCATCCACCTCCTCCACGCTACCCTCTTTCTTATCTTCCACCCTCTTTTGGGATTTAACCTGCCACTATCCATCCATCACGACCAATTATATTCAGTTCACCATTGTTTCTCAAGCCTTCATTGACTTTTTACCAACCATTTTTTCCTTAAACTCGACATCTCTAAGACTTGTAAAATAGAAACGTGTAGTTAATGCTTCACTTCACCAATCTTCCTTCCAACCACATAATTATTTCTCCGAGAGTGTATTTCAACCTCAATTTCTCCTCCCAAGTATTTATTATCGAAGAATCTATCACATCATCTCCTCATCAAATCTACAACCATATACCATGTTTAGAATCTAAAGGCTCATTTATTACGTCGAATGTGTTATTTATAGGGGGATAACATTTGCTATGAATGCATATCAACTGTGTGCATTGTAGTCATACGTGTGCAAGATCTCTAGAGAAAGAGGATTTTGACATTTGGCTTACCCATATTTATTCCAAGTATGGAGTGTTTGATTTATAATTGGATAACTCACGTCCAAATAATACCTTGATAACTAAAGTTTTTTTGTCCATTTATAAGCGAGCATGTGTCGCATTAACCATTTATATTCTCCCAAGTTTACAAATAAAATATTCATAGTGGGAGAACACTGGTAGATGTATCATTGTCTGGTTGTGGACCAGTCAATCGTATTTGGAAAAATAACCTTAGACTCTCAGCAAAACATTGGTTATATGCATATCATCTAATCATTGCATTCCCTGAGGTAAGAGTATGTTCCAACATTCTTAGAAATAACTTAAGAGAATCTTCCACACACCTGTTTTGTGCTAAATGGTCAATTTTAATACCATTCTATCATTTCACAATACAAATATAAAGCCTCCTCACCGTACGTCCAACACAATCCGTAATCATTATCGTTCATGCCACCACATTTTGTTCAGGAATTTCATCAAACACTTTCCGAGCGTCTTTCAAATCCCCGCATTTTGCATACATGATCAAAATCTTAGCATCTAATGCGTTAGTTTCCCTTTGAATGATATGGGAATAGACTAATTTGCTTCATAATTGCCTTCTTGTTAACACACTCATGCAAGAGATACGTATATACATTGAAATTTGCTCCAATGCCTCTTTGATCCACACATTGTAATAAGTTCAAAGCCTCTTTATTTCTTCCCTAGTCAGACGAGACATTTAATCTCCTATTAGTGTCAATTTTATCATTATTATCATTGCTAAGAACAATTTGTTCATATGTTCTTCAAGCAAATGCATTTTTACTGTGCAGGGATTGAATCTTGGTTTTGAAGGTTATGTCGTTTTTGGGTTCCATGACACTGAATCATGGTTTGAAAAATTTGTTTACCTGCAAAATCGTATACATCTAATGCGTTCCAACCAAAAACCTTAACACCATAAAAATTAAAATTAAAAAATATCAGTCCTTTTTTCCCATATTTTCTATAAAAAAATGTTTCTTTCAGTTATATAAGGGCTAACTATCAACACCATAAAATTGGCGTGAAAGTTAATGGCTCTGCCTAAGTTACCCTTCCATGTATGGTAAAAATAACTACACTACTACATTATTCCTAAATTCGATACCATTCTTTATTGAGTGGACTCATGTTACTCATTACTTAATTATTCCCTTTTTGTTGTCATGTGGATATCTCACAAACCACTTCATTGTTAACTTTCTAAACTAATGCCAATATTGTGTTTTACAAGTTCAAACATCATCTCAGATCCCCATAATATTGTTCAAAACATCTTCTCTAATTCCAAATCCAAACTCTTCGCAAGCTATGGGGGGGTTGCAATGACCCGTGAATATGGTGGCAAGTCTTAGGCCATTGGCCTTGATGTCCACATTCTCCTCACCCTTTGAGGCTTCACAAGGTCTCCTTCACCATCGCAATGAAGATAACAAGCTTGCATATGTCTGAGTCCTTCAAGATTTTTTCCTTTCCTTCCATGCCCTCCAAATCATCCTCATCATCCAAATTATCCTTTTTGTTAAGAGACAACATAATGTCAACAAATTCAGTCAAATTTTTCATTAGAGGTATAAATTTCTAGGCCCTTGATTCAGTGTTCCTATGTGGAGGAGAGCTTTGGGATGAGGTGCTCCCTCAACTCACTTGCCAACATTCTTATTAGAAATGATAATCGAGAACCCAACAGCCAGAGAGCAAAAGACACAACTAACCATATTTTGGAATGGTCTTTGATTTCAAATTTCACATTTTAAATCTCAAAATTATCTCTACCCTCTTCTACATTACACCACTCATCACCCAAGGATTGTCACATGGAAGCATGACAAGGATATCCCAATGTATTTCAGCAAGTCTTATGTCTCATAAGGAAATGCTTTAGTTTCGCACTTGCACCTCACAATATTCCTTTCAAAAAGATTATTGTAAACATTGAGAGTGCCATGAAAACCCTTCCATTACATATCATTGAGGATATTAGAAAAGATTGTTCTATGGTACTAAAAAGGGAAAAACCTTTGATGAAAAATATTACAAAAGAAGAATACTTTGCATTAAATAAACTTAATGAAAAAAAAGAAATTTTGGCACTAAAAGCCAACAAAGGGAACACCACTTTCATTTTGAATAGGGAAAATTACATAAACAAGAGGAAAAATCACTTTCCGCGTAGTGGGAAAAAAAGACGTGTAGTGAGAAATCCTTTAAACAAAGTCACGAGGAATGTCATGAAAATTATTAACTCCTCCCTCTCCTTAGAGATCAAAAGAAGTGTATGGTGGGCCAAAAATGTGTCTCAATAGCTTGCATTCTTAAATCATCCATTCTACAAGGGTATCGAGGCAACGAGTAAAGAAGACACACCGACATACAATGGATATATTTAAAGGGGCTACAACGAGCACTAGGGTTGCATATCTAGAGGGCAATAATCCTACAATAGGTCAACATAGGGTTTCCAAGACTCGTAATCAAGATAGAGGAGAGAACCCTACTAAGATATCAATGGTTGGGTGAGGAGAGGTTGGGTGAATGATAGGTAAGACAAGCATGCATGATATAAATAAAATGAAAGTAATGTAAAACTAAGGATTTGATCATGAATAAGAGTATTATGCTAACTACCATCCAAACATATGTAATACTAAGCTAATATAACACTCATCTTGTACATGTAGGGTGGTCACAGATGCATCTATCTCTCCAGAGAAACAACACACCGAGAGAGAATTGTTATTATGTGGATAAGGGGGACATTGTTCCTCTCTTAGACTCACTATATAGATGCCCAATAGTGCAATAAAACCAACGTAGAAGAAGAGTGTCCAATCCAATCCAAATAAAGTGCAAGATGAACCAAGAGCTAGGCAAAAAAATGTGAATATGTCGTAAAATAAAAGAGTAGATGGTAGTTCCTAAGGTCTGAGCTTCCTTCCTTTTGAATGTCAAAGTGAGGTGAGTATATATAGAACGCCATCGTCAGTGGGTGATAGCATCGGCAAAGAAAAGCATAACATCGACACCATTTCCCACAGGTGATGGTGTTGGCCAAAGGTGGTAAAAAGAAGTAATGTGTCATGAAAAGTGAGAAAAAGGTGTCATAGATCATGAGAATGGATAAAAAAGGTACTAAATGGCAAGATACAAGTAGAATGTTAGGAGTGCAATGTGTGTAAAACTTAAGGGAACAAGGATAACTAGTGGAAGGACAACTAAGGCTAAGACCAAATAACGACACTCTCTCTGTGTACTATCTCTAACCCATAATGGTTACGTGAATAACCATTCCCCATTCCTAACAGGCCCCTTAAGGCACCTTCTCAAGAAATAGATGCATCAATGACCCTTATCTGCATAAAGGAAATTGTTAGTAACAGGTATGAAAGATGAAAAGTGAAAAATTAGGTGTATACATATGCCCCAGCCGTTGATCACTGCATGTCTCAATAGTGAAACATGGGGTGGTCAACGAAAAAATACAGTCCATAACACCGATATTGAAAGTAAGTACATAAAGGAATGCTGAAAGGACTAGTTGAAATGAAATATACCCACCAATGTGTACCTGATAGTGTCACTCATCCTAGAATGTGCGGGCGTAATCAATGCTGCAAGAACCCTGGAGAAGCAAAAATGAAAGGAAACACTAGAGGATCATCAGTAAAATAAGACATAAATCACCTAGCTAGGAGCCCATGGGATGGATGTTGTGATGGTATGGTGTCAAAAAGAGGCAAAAATCAAATATTTTCAAAAATAGTCAAGTAATAGGTCAAAATAAATGACATGAGATCATGTTCGAGACCCAACAGATGATGCGCGTTTCGAAGTTGGAGAGTGAAAATTATGATTGTTTGAAGATTTAGGCTGATTGTGACCGAATTTGAATAGAAATTAAGTTTTATATAGTGATTTTGATTTTGATTTGGTTATTTCTATTTCTAGAATTGAGAGAACCGAGCTCTATAAATCCAAATTTGAGGTGTACGACATGAGTACGAGGTGGTTATGAAGGACAATGAGGTGAAGCATGCTGCGGGATGTGACCACGAGTAAGTCGTTGCATTTAATTTAGTTTAGTAGATTAGGTGTTATTTAGTTATATTTATTTTTTAGAGTCGTTAGTGTGTCATTTTTATTCAAACTTACTTCATTGGGTAGGTTAGGACAAAATGCAAGTGGGTTTGGGAGGGTTTTAATTTTTATTTTGTCATTTTGTCATTTTGTCATATTTTGAAAAAAAATTAGAAGTCGCGATCACTTTTTACCTAGACGCCATCGACTCCTTTGCAACATGGAGGCCGATGGCGTCGAGATGGGGGGAATTCGGAGCCAGGGCCGATGATGCTTCCATAGGCGTGATGGTGAGAGGAAAGCTTTCCAAGGGCCAATGGCGTAGGGAATGTGTTGGTATAGATATTAGGCTTTGATTTTTCACTCTAGATTGATATTTTAGAGTTCTAATGTTTACTCATCATTTTGTAGATGCATGTAGACTGCAGGATCCACCTATGACAAAGTGTAGATGTATCGTAGTTGAGTGCGATGATTGTTGGGTTGACACGGGAAGAGGTTTCCTAGTTGCAAGGTTGGGGTTTTGGAGGCATCATACAAATGCCCATGATACCATTAGACCTAGATTTACTACAAATGTTCTTGGCTGCATAGGAGACCATGTCTAACACCTTTTGGTGGTGGAAAAACGAGGAGACCATGGAGATGATGTTGAATTTTGGTGATGTTCATGGTATTTTGGGGTTACCGATTGGTGGCTCCTGCATGTATTGTGATCTTAGTTCAGATGTCGAAAAATGGACAGTAATTAGCCATATGGGTGACTGGGAGTGACACATATGACGAGAGCATGTTGTGTGTCTGACTCAGTGTAGTGCAGGTTGTAGGGATACTAGATATACTGAAAGGTAGTGATGGGGATTTTGGTGGCACATATAGTGTTCCACAAAGCAAATGGAGCCATCCCATTGTATCTAATTGTGGTATGCATATATGTTGTATATCATGGGGTATTGTTCAAATAGGGCACCACGATATGGTTTTAGTTGGTTCATGATTTGTACAGGGTTTGACGCAGAGGATAGAGGATCATGGGACCCGTGATTTTATTGACAGCTTGGATATATGAGAGGTTCCCTATGTATAGGCCAACAGGGACACCATCAGCAGTAGCAACAGATGCCTTGAGAGTGCTTCAGTGGGCACATGGCCAACAATGAGGTCACTTTGAGCATTCTAACCACTAGCATATGTGCGTCTAGGTGATGTTATATAACAACCCTACATAGGGAATGTAGATCAGTGGACCAGTTGTCCCAGGGAAGATTTCTCTGACACCATCACAGAGGTGATGAGACACTATGTTTATTGCATAGAGACCCATATAATGAGAAAGGTCCCAAGACAGTTTGGGAAACTAGTGCCTAGTGGTGATACCACCATTTCCACCCTATCATCATGTCATGCCAGAGAGGTTGCAGGAGTAGAGGTTAGGGTACCAATACTTTGACCCCGTAGGATATAGCAGGTGCACATGGTCGGAGAAGTTAGTGTGGTGGGGATTCTCAAGGCCCAACACTGATTATAAGAGTTAGTGGTTCAGAGGAGGGAGCTGATAGAGGATCAATAGATATAGGACCACATGGAAGAGGTACAAGTGGAGATGGTCCCAGTACCAGAGGAGGAGGATCCAGAGAACCAATGCCATGTCTTAGATAACACAAGATGCGATAGCCATGCGGAGGATACTTGATACCATTCAGGGTCCCGATGTCCATGCATTTGAGATAGAGGCACAGACCAAAGCAGAGAGGGGATATGATATTGGTGCCCCGAGATAGGTGGGCACAATATGTAGGAGCCAAACCTCATCATGATGACAAGGAGGAGGAGGTGTTGGGCTAAGCCGTGGAGAATGATGAGACCATCGTAGAGAGGCCTAGTAACATGGTATGTGTGATATTATGTTATTTAGATGATTTTTGATAAATGGATTTGTGCCATATTGGTATTTATGAATAATAATTATCAGTTTTTGGATTTGCAGAGCAAATGGTGGAGTGGAATTCCCTTAGCAAAATTTCCCACCATGATATCATGTATCTAGTGTTAGATGTCCAAGATACTAAAATTACGGTGGATCCAACAATACCATCAGCTAGAGATTCAATGAGCGCATTTTATTTTGTGGGAGAGGCATCCAGAGCATTACAGAGATATCAGGATGCACAAGCATTAGTAGCCACAAACATCATAAATGTAATGTTGAATAGCTTGTTACAACAACATGTGACGTTGGTGTAGGAGTAGGTAGCTCACCTCTTAGATGCCTAGAGATCCGCAGAGTAGATTACGCCATTAGATACATAGTTAACAAGAGCATAAGGAGAGGCCTCCAGATCCCAATCTAGGGTAGAGTCCCTAGCTCACACATCTAGAGGCACTAGCATGGTTCACTATCGACCTAAAGAATCCAAAGACCCCCCAAAGGGTGTGAGGTGCTTTAGCCATTTTGTATATGGGCCGGATCCATTTTGTATGATTTTTTCGATGTATAAAAATTGATTTGATATATATATATATATATATATATGATTTTTGATGGTATTTGGTTGTTTGGTATTTGTTGTTGATTTACTTATCATTTTCTTGTTTTTCGCATGTATGTATGTGATAATACCCATGGTACTTAGGAACAATGATAATGTGATTCAATAGGTAAATTTGGTGGGAGGTGGATCGGTAGGATAGCCCAACCCACATAATGTGAAAAATCCAAGAGGTGGAATAAGGCCAAGACATCCAGTGGTAGGAAATCACGGCAGAATTGGGTATATAAATCCAAGCAAGGCCATAGGCCTAGGAAAGAATGCAGAGATTACTGCAATGATCTAATAGGAAAGACAAAGGTGAATTGGGGAAAAAATAGGTGGAGTCGGGACCAAGGTGCTCCAACAGTAGGAAAAACCAAGGCGTACATTATGATAAATCCAAGCAGAGGGAACAACCCAAACAAGGATGTAACAAGGTATTTGAGATAGTGTGATATGAAGAGCCCAAGTGAAGGTAGAAGGTGTTGTGTAAAACCAAAGTGGGGGCCAAGAGCCCGCGAAATCAAGATTCAGGCCAAAGAATGAAAGTAAGATGTAATCAAGGTTTTAATGATAACTAGCCATGAGGGGTGAAAGATTGGAATGTATCAGTGATAATATCATCAACTTGATTCAAAATGTGGCTTTTAGCACGAGTCATGAGGTCCTCAATGGCATGTTGTGTAATAATTATTTTTCAATGGACTTCAAACCATGTGGTGAATAAGATGACATCTATCTTATCCTCTAGTTGGGTGATATTTTCACACCGAACAACATCCATAGTGGGACGAGGATCGGGGCAAGGTGGTGGTCCATAAGTAGGTTGTGATCAAGTTACTCTAGGGGAAGGTGGTCAGTTCCAAGAGGAATTAGATCCATGCTTCCAATTGCCAGAATAAGTTTCAGGAACGAGGCGTTTGCTATGTAGAACCCAACAGTCAGTGTCGGTGTACGCACAATACCCATTATGAGAGAAAAATAAGGGAGCTAAAGCGGAAGGTTGTGTAGCCTTTTTGATTTAGTTGTGTTTGACATCACCTTCAATATTTTTCATTTGGCATCAATAGTCTCTACAGTCAAAAACATCATGCCTAGAGCCTCGTGCCATGTGCAATACAACTTAGTCATAGAGGACTGAGGAGCCATAAGGGCAATAGGTAATGGTAGAAGTCTCATACATTATAGAGGGCTAGTGAGAGTATTCGATAATGGCGACAATGCAATGGGTGAAGATGGCACCGATGGAGAAACACATTCACCTCAGTCATCGAGGAACAGTAGATAAGGATCATCACCCATGAGATCATCGGCTTCATACTCAAAACTAGCGACTCGATCATATACTTTTGTTAGGGAAAATGGGTTGGCTAAGTCAATGGTAGTATGTGGAGGTGTATCCAATGGAGAAATTTGAGGCTCAGGCACCAGTTGGAAGAAATTATCAACTATGTTCGAAGATTTCCTCTTATATAGGATGACGTTCATGTCATGAGTGAATTTGGTACAAAGGGTTTCTTGGTAACACAATACTTCCCTATCACGAATTTAGGCATAACTAGCTACGTGAGGGTCGTATAAAGTGTAACTGTCATCATAATATGATGTGGAAACATCCACCACACAAGAATTGACTATGGTCTCAAGTTGGACCACATATTCTAGTGGGGGTTGTGGTGTACATGAGATGAGATGACTGTGATAATCGAAGGCTCCTTCCTGTGAGGCCGTAAAGAAGGAGGCAATCAGGATATGATGAGTTCATAGAGATCAAAAGTATTGATTCTAAGCATGATTTAATCCAGCTCATTATCATTTGAATCCAAGAGATTGGGGTTGTGCACCCGACCAATTCGGGATGACTGACATTGTCGAGAAGAGCATCTATAGGTTAGTTAAAATGTTGGTATTCTCAAAAGAGGGATAGGAGATAATTTGTCGAGTGTTGGGAGCTTATATTTCCCTTTTTGTTGAAGTGTATCATAGTTATAAGGGTTAGTGTCCCCTTGAATCTTATAAATATCTCCTTGGTGAGCGAACTTCACACACTGACATGCAGAAGAAGCAATGATGCACATACGATGAGTCCAAGGCCGCCCTAGGATAATATTATAAGATAGAAGAAAATTGAAGACCATAACTTTAACGTGGACAATCCTAAAGGGAACGGTGATGGGTAACCAAATACACCCCATAGTAGCCATATGTGGGTGATCACATCCTTGACAAGTGGTTCATTTAGATGTTAGGTTATCGATAGAACAACCAATATCCTTAATGAAGTCTAATGAGGCCACACACGTGCCTACTCCTTTGTAAATTAGAGTACACTTTCCTGTAGTGTGATCATTCTGAACTAATATGAAGAGAGGTGGATCATTTACATGAACCAAGAGCTCATCTAGGATTATAAAGGCTATAGGAAAATGAATGCAAGAATGAGCATTTGTGGTGAGATCAATATGAATGGAGAGCTCCTCACATTTTCGGTTGATGCTTTCCTCCGAGCCATGCAATGCGGGACTCTACCCTAAAGAGGGATGAAAAGGAATGTTCATATCAAACAACACAATCATAAGACACACACGATGGTGAGGTGATGTACACATGAGCTCTAAAAAGGGAACCAAACCAGGAATTTGGGCAAGTGCTTCGAGAGGATCCCACTCATTGTGACTGGACTGTGCAGTAGGCTGAGAGTGTTGGGAGTCCTAAGAGACATAGCCAAAAGGAGAAAGGGTGATTAGGGATATTTCTGAAATTGATTTTTTGTTAGTTCCTACATGATCAACCCTGCAAGTTTGATTTGCACATAGGCCGATGGTGTCTGTGGCCAGGGATACAGATCTAGACTCCATCGCTCCTGTAGGAGAATTTCTTCAAGGGCCGATGGCATCTGGAGTAAGTAGATTTTTCCTTTGAGGAGCTTGATTTTGGGGTAAAAAAGGATATATGACCCTGTGAGTCCAAGGTTGGAATGATACAGGGTATTTTGGTTCTACATAAGCTATGACATGTTCTACATCATTAATTACAACTGTATTTTTAGGAGGGTAATTTGTGTTAACTACATTGGTCATAGAATTTTCTTGCTTCTTAGAACTTTTAACAACATCATGATTAGGCATAAGATTGGAGAAGATGTTTAGTGATCTATAAACTCTTCAACTTTGGAATTATCTACAGAATCACAAATTAACGTTGTTGTTCTACTTTCTATTAGAAAATGACAGAGATAGCTAGTGAATGAATTTTGCTTATGCTTAGAATCCACAATTACAGGAAATGAAAGAATATAAACTCATAACACCAAAAAGGTTTATCCTGGAAACCTCTAGAGGAGGAAAAACACTCAGGAAGGGCAATTGCTCTTTCTTCCCACTTTTATTAGCCAATTCAAACAATAAGTATGAAAGGGAAGTAGATAATATCTCACACTTCCTCCCAATTACTTGCTTGCTCTATCTCAACACTCATTTCTTCTACAAAACACAATTCCAGCACTAAGAACTTCTTGCTCACTTTCTTTCATGCTTCGATGATCTTGTTCTCTTCTACAAACATGTCTTTATAGCCTTTCTCATGTGCTCTCATGCAATGGAGAATGCAAAAGGTCATGGAGGAGAAGAGAGACGAAAAAGCTTTCAAATTCTGGGGCTGTTCGTTTCATTTTTTTATTTTCTGTCTGAAAGAGCCAGGACCACCACCCAATGCAAACCGATAGTCTTAGGACCGGCACCCTGGTTGGGCGGTGGTCCTGTAACTATAAAGACAAAACCTCTGTGTATTATTTTTCCTTCTTCATGTTGAGTGATCTGATGAAGTAGAGTCATTCCGGATCCCTATGGATCACACCTCCCCTTCTTAGGAGGATTTTGGTCCCAAAAAAGCTTAGTGGGGGAGTAGATGAGGAAATAATTCCCTCACTTGCTCCTTCGAGTACCACCTGGTCTGCCTTGGTGTCTTTCCTTTCAGTCCAATCTGCCAAGACTCCTGCAGACCTCTCTTAGTCTCTTTGAACTTTTGCTGTAGCACTACATCCTCCTCTAATTCGCCTCATGAGTCCAATACACAATCCTCAATGGAAGGTAGCAACTGTAGTCCTTCATCTTCATCTAACATTGATGGCTCATATAGGTGCAATTTATCATAGTTTACTACAGAGTACATCCTCATAAATGATGATAAATCAAGTCAATAGGCATTTTCTCCAGCCTACTCCAATATGGTGAAGGGCCCATATCGTAGTGGTTTGAGCTTCCGTGCTTGACCTTGTAGTATCTCCTTGCTCAAGTAAAGCAAAACTCTATCTCCAACATGAAGCTTATGTTCCCTCCTATGTTGATCGTGCCTAGCTTTGTACTTGGCTTGAGATTTCTCTAGTTGTTCTTTGACTTTGAGATGGATTTTTTGGATCCTCTCAATGAATTTATTTGCTATAGTCACCTTTGTGTCTCGTGTTTCATCCTCATCCCACTGCCCAACTACTATGTCCAGCGAATTTGTAGGTATATATCCCAAACATGCTTCAAATGGTGGTTTCATAGTGGATGTGTGTACTGTCCAGGTATAGGAATGTTGAATGTAGGCTAAGGACTCATCCCAAGTCCTTGGGTATTTGCTATTATACCCTCTAAACAACTATACCAAATTCTTGTTCACCACCTTTGTCTGTCCATCTGTCTGTGGATGGAAAGTTGTGCTCCTCTATAACCTAGTATCCATCTTGTCCCACAAATTAGTACAAAAATTCCCTAAGAACCTAAAATATTTGTCAGAAACAATAGACTTCCAAAATCATTCCTGAATCTTCCAAAATCTCTTCCATGATATTTCTAGACCCTCAATTCACCTCCATGTTGGATTTGACTCCTCTGTTCCACTTTAGGGGTTTTTGCTCATCCTAGGAAGGCCAGTGATAGTGCTTCCCACAACTAACTGAAATTTACATTTTCCAAGAAATCCTAAAATCACCTAGGGGGGTTGACTTTAATTTCCTAAATCACCTAGGGAACTGATTTAACATCATCTGGGAGATCATTGCACTGATTGTGTAGACCTTGGGTGCCCTAGAAGGATAAAACATGAAAATTTTGGCATAGGGGTATCATTGTCATGCTTGGAAATTGTCAATTTCCCTATTGCACATTTGCATGACAACAAATGGCTCTAGCTTGGGGACATGACATGGACTCAGCACAACAAAGAAATGACATTGAGAATCCCAGAATCTTAACTTTACTATACAAATACTAGTGCCTTATCCATTGGGCCCTACGGAGTCATGTACAACTTACGAGAGAGAGAGAAGAAGGAAACACACACACACACCAAAAAAAATGAAAGGAAACAAAAAAACACACGGGAAGGAAAAGGTGCACACAACAGAAAGGGAAACACAACTAAAACATCACCTATGGTACAAGGTGGGGGATAACCCACTTTCACTGAAGCACTTTCCATTCCTCAAAAGTTACCCCTGAGAGGGCAACACTAAGTGATGTTGTTCTACGAAACCATTGACTGGTTTTAGAAAGTAGCCTTCTCTCCTTAATTGTTTATGAAAGTCAAGTGCTTTCATGATTGTATGTGTTTTTTGTAGGAGTGAGTCCATGTGAGCTTCTTGATGTTCATGCCTTCACTTAGAAATTCCATTGCCTTCATTCCCTTTGAAATTGGTCTCCTAGTGTCAGTTACATTCCATGTTTATCCACATAGTTAATTCTTCATTGAGCATCCTACCGCTGCCCCAGGGCTGCTTTTCATTCAAGTTACTTGAATATTCTAGATTCTTTTTTTTCCAAGTCTATGCTCATTGACCTCTTTTCCATGAGAAAACTCAAACCTATCATTTTGCTCTACTCCACTGTGAGGTGCTCGAAGATTGAATGGAGGATCAGATGTAGCTTCATACATGTCTTGTATGGCCGTGGTACGAGCTAACAAATCAAGAATCAGCTTAGGATCTTCATTACTTTCTATTGTATCCAAGATTTCATGTAAGGAGTTCTCCTTGGTTACTTCATGCAGTTCATCTTTTTACTCCTTCGAAGAATTTTAATTCTGAAGCTCAAGACAATTGTATGGAGGGATTAGTTCATCATATCAGGAATTGTTGCATTCTATCACTCTTTTGTCAAAGGGAGCCTTGACTTTAAGGGCCTCAAAAATCCTTGCTTCAATTTATTCATCATGGAAAGAGTCTTTATTTTCAAATAGGAAAGAAAATACCTCCATTTCATCGTTGTATCCATCAACCATTAGCACAAGAGGGACATCATATTTATCCTTGCTTTGCTCCATCGTGACCAATCTCTGAATCATTTGATGGATTAGGATTTGATTCATGCTTTTCTTGCAACTTCAAAGTCTACATCATGAGTTTGAGACTGATCGTAGGGTCTTTTTTTTCTTCCATAGCTCTTAAGAGATCTTGCACAAAATGTTCTCTAAAACTTTTCGAGGGTTCATTGTAGGCTGGCTTGGTCTCTTCTTGGGTGACATGATAAAGGGAATCTCCATATTTGAATGGGAATGAGAATATATCCTCATCATGGATAACCGCATAAGTTGATTTTTTCATCTGAAAATTATCCAGAACAAGTTCCTCTTTTTCACGTCTCACATAATCTGGAAATTCTGGGCTATTCTCTTGCATCTCAAAATTCCTCAATCCTTTCTCTAGATCTGTATTCCTTAGGGAAGGAAGGATTGGTCCTATCAAAATTGGGATATCGTCCTCTTCTTTAGTCGTCACAAAATAATTCATCCTCTTGCTATTTTAATACTAAATGTTGGCTCCTGGGCTCCTTAACTTTCGCACTATTTACCTCATCTTCTTATCTAGAAGCAATTTCTCCATGTCTCCCTTCACTAGAATGTTTGTAGAAGACCAATTCATTTGTATTTTCCCTCCCAATTGTCAGAAGAAAATTCTACCTAGCAACATTCCAAATGAATCTGGAATGTATGCTACCAAAATCATCATCAAAACTTTTTTGTTTGGAAATTTGGTGAGAGCCACCTGATCATCTTTAATCTTCCCTATAAATGGGACTTCTTTGGACTCCGTGGAGTAACAAGAGCCACTAGGAGAAGTAATAGGGAGTTTAAGAGCTTTGGAAACCTTCACAAGCATCACATTATTTGAGGTAATTGAATCTATTATGTAATTGTTCAATACAAATTCCCCAACTAGAAGGGAGACATAAAAAGGATCGACCTTGTCTGTCTTTGATGCACTCATGGCTAGCATGTTCTATGAAGGAGGTGTAGGTGGGTTTGGTATTAATCCTTTAGAATTGGGTGTTAAAACAATGAGTTTCAAACAACCATTCTTGATATATCAGATGAATATCTCAAATTATTCAGGGCCAGTATGCAAATATTCTATTTCAGTAATTTGTACTTTAGCTTTATTTGCATATTCTATGAAGTCAAAAGGAGAAAATGTGGATGAGGGTGATGAAGGGACTGATTTTGAACTTCCTTTTGATGTCATTCCAACAAGTGATGGATCGGGCAGGAAAGAGGTAGAACCATTTTGTTGATTTTTCTTGGAGAGACTCCACAAACAATCTTACAACGACATATTCATGTTGGACACTAAGAATTCCACATGATATGGTGAAGGTTGATATGCGCTCTTCAGGGAGTTGTGTGCCATCAACTTTGAACTTGGGAAATTTCTTGCAGGAATTTGTCCGTAAAATGTGAAGAGGTGGTTTATGATCAAGTAGGCCTGTATTTCTTCCCCACGAAACAATGGGTTAAGGTCTTTCTTCTTCTTCTATCATTGTTTCTCCCGCTTCAGCTTTGGATTCTACTTCGACAAACTCTTCTTCAAATTTTAGCACTGAAAAATTTTGTAATAAGAATATGAAAAAACACTGGGGGATACGAAAGGTCACTTGCAAGAATCAACAATGTGTCTTTCAACAACGAATTTCCATCAACTCCATTTTTTTAATTTTTTCAATTTTTTTATTTATTTTGTTTTTGAGATATTTTATTTATTTTGTATTTATGGACCTTGCGGTCATATTTTGGGTGCAGATGATGCCAAGTTTTCCCCATGGTGGGTGCCAAAAACTGTTGGCGAGAAAATTTGTAGGGTGGAAATTTTTTTAGATTTCTTGCCAATGCTCTGGGAGTCTAAGTCCCTCTACTTAACTGGTGTAACTTTCGTATATGCATGCACAAGTAAAGGTGAATTTTCCTAGTGGCCTTAAGGTCGAGGATCCAACAAGGGCACTCCACTAACACTACGACAAAGCTAGCAATTTCTTGCTAGAGAGGACTGTTAGTGCAAAATCACAACACCCCCAAATGAGTTATGGATATGTTTTTCTAAGGCAGGGTCATTTGGTGTGATTTGCATAACATTGGATCATTCCCCAAGCTATGAGACTTTCAAATGGGAATAATCCTCCAGAGAAGGCTGGTTCCTCTTCCTAATCCTAGCATTAAACTACTTATAAGGAAGGAAATGCGACTATCTACTCCTAATCTAACAATTCCAAGTGACCAAGGAGAGAGAGAGCATGAAAATAAAGAAATACTACACTACAGAGGTGATAGCACCGAGAAAAGGGAAAGATATATTCTGTTGAGGGAGAAAGAAATAGAGAAGGTTCGCTGCTCAAAAATGGCGTCGATAAATAAATTTGACAGAGTTTTTCTATGCCCAGAATGTCTCTCTTCTCAAACAAGAAGTGTTACAGTATATATAGAAATAAAAGAGAGAGAAGAGGGATAATTTGAATCCTGCTCCAACCACCAGTCATTAATGCTCCTACAAATATGCCCGCAATCTGCCAAATATAGTTCTCCATGTTTGTTTTTGGCATATTAGGGAGGGAAGGATGGAAGATAATATTAAAAAATGGGTAGTGGAAGTAATCAGATCCTCTTTAATGGCGTGAAATCCATTTTCCTATTTTCCACCCACTAAGGCATGCAAAAAAATGATATTTTATGCTTCCATGGTGTAGTGGAGGTCCAGAGCTTTCCAACAATGTCAGATTCGCAATATTTTGAGCCCTGGGTCGAAAGATATGCCCCTTCGAAGTTTGTATCGAGTTCGTACAAATGGGCAGAAAAAATAGTTTTAAAAAATGGGTCCCCTTTTGATATGGGACACGTGGCACTCTTTGGTTGACCTGGGAGATGTGCTTTCATCTTTTCCTTTGTGCCCCTTTTGACAAAAGGAAAATTTTCACCTTTTCCTCTGACTCCCCTCTTTGGCTTTGACTCGGGATCAAACGCTGACATTTTCCCTTTTTTATTTATTTTAGAGCCTGCCCGAGTCTGTCAAATAGATTTAAGACACAGATTCATGCAACAGAGCCGTTTCTTCTCTTTCTTGCACCTAGCTTCTCTACGACACTATTTTTTCATTTTCGAGTCCACCTGTAACCTATTTGTTGTCTTGGAATGTGAGCTTGTGGGTCTGAGTCATTTCCTTCATAATTTCCTTATGTGCAGGAGTTGTCTTGAACAAATTTGTCGAGGGGTGAATTTGGGATAACAATTTGGTGACTCACGGGGACATCTGCCTGCTAGATGAAGAGACCAGTGGCCTTGAAGCATCCATTAGGCATGAAGTATGCCTAATAAACACAAAAATGATCTGAAATTTTGAAGGTTTGATCCCTAAATCACTTGGAAACCCACTGAGACTTGAAGTTGAACTTCACCAAAATCCAGCTGAATGCACTGTGCAAGAGTAATATAACAACACCAAAAACTATGTACAAAATGAAAATCATACATGCTCCAAATGGAATATGCAGAGCGTGCAAAAGCACTTCTTCTGCTAGAAACAAAGTCTACTCCTAATCCTACACTAACTAGAGAGAAATAATGCTTAAATAAAGCCTGCTACAAGTAGGAGAAGTAACTTCCCTTTCTCAAGAGGGGCAACCATGCAAATGATTTGACATTAAAGACGGCTGCCTGTATGAGTGAAAAACTGACAATAATTCAGTCCTCCACCTAAACCTTCAAGGTATCAACATTAATGGAAAATACCTCCTCAAGCTGACTTGCTTTCGACTCTCGGAGGTATTGATGATGACCCTTGGTACTTTGATTCTCATCCTCATGCCCTGAAGTAGGAATGACTAGTTTTGGTTTCTCCTTTGGCTGCAATAAAGCCAAGTACCTAATTGGGCATGGTCTGATCCTTTGGATGTGCACATTTCTCTAAAATTCAACTCCAAAAATTGAGTCTTATTGTGGACCTTATTTAGTGGATGGTGTGAGAGAGATGATGATATCTTTCTACCTTTTATCTTCCTCCTCCTTTGAAGAACATGGAAGATCAAGATCTTCCAACCTTGGTTCCAGAGGGCCGTTGTGAGATGCAAGTTGTTGTCCTTGGATGTTATCCTTCATGGCAACAGGTTCGTGTGCTTGGAAGGTTGAAGATGGAGGGAAAATGATGGTGTCTCCTCATGCTCCTCTTCATTAAAACAATCTTCCAAGTCTGATAGGCAGTCTACCTGCTTGTTGTCCTATTACATGTGCTCTACCTCCTCCATGGTGCCTTCTTGATCTGCAACTTGATCACCATGGCTCCCTTCACTTTCAAACATGAAGTTTGAAAGATCAAACTCTTCTTCAACATTAAAGCTTGAAGGGGGTGAAGTGGGAGGAAGAACTGAAGGTTCTTCTGTAGTCTTCTCCACACTCAGGGCCTCTAAAACTATATGGTCCTCCTCCTCTGTTGGAAATTCAAACTCAGCCACCACTGGCTCTTCAACCTTGACCTCCTCTATTGGCTTGACCATCAAGGGGATCTTTATAAACCTAAATTCAGCAGCCCAACTCATCAAATTGTCTGTTATTTCTTTTTGGTTGGGCTCCTCTTCTTAAGTATCTTCCCAATATGGACTTGGGAAAGTAAGAGGAGTGACAGTTTGGGGTTCGACTAGCTTTGCAATTATTTGTGGTGGGGAGGGAGGTGGAACTTCTTGTTTGTTCAGAGGGGATGACTGTTTGGAAGGGAAAAGGGTAGAAGAACTAAAATGAGATGGTAGACTAGGGGATGAAGAAATGGATTTCACACTTGGGGCAGCATACAATGGGAGCTTGGAAATTGAAGCTCAAATTGAGATGTTGCTACTTGAGGAGTGGAAAGAAAATTACCAGATAATGGTGTAGGATTTACCCATTGACAAGGATTCCTGGCACCAAATTTATAGGCCTCAATCTCCTTAGTCCATTGTGAAATTTGGGGCAACATTTCAACCATGAAGTCTAGCTTCTCCTAAGGGTTGTAATGTCTTGGAAAAGGGCCTTCCCATGGACAAAGTGCCCTATAACCAATCTCGAATGCCTTCATTCGTGCTATGCCCCTTGACTGAACCATGCCAGCGTCCATTTTTTGAATCTTCTCTAGTAAACCAACATCCTCTGCATAACTATAGCCATCATATGTGTCCCCTTGTCATTGATAAGCTTCATAGTCAAACTGGTTTTGACACTACTCATATGATTAAGCATAATGGTCTTAGATCTGATTATAATATTGATCTGAAGGAGTTGGGAAATACATTGGAGGTAGATGGTATTGCTGTAAGTGTGAGTTCCATGAAGGGAATGAAGTAATGATTGCACAATCTCATGGAATGGGAGAAAATGAAAGAGATGGAAGAAGAAAATGGATGAAATGAGTGGAAATGGATGGAAACGGTTTGCAACTTAGAGAATGGGTTTTTGACTAGATGGAGTCGCCAGATGTGCCTAAAAGTGCCTCCAAAGGCTGAAATCTTCACCAAGAGCACATCGAACCTGATGAAGTGAAGTGGTAAGGTGCTTCAGACTTGTCCCACCGAGCATGCCAAAACTATTCGTGTGAAATCACAACACCCCCAAATGAGTTATGGATATGCTTTTCTAAGGCAAGGTCATTTGGTGTGATTTGCATAACATTGGATCATTCCCCAAGCTATGGGACTTGCAAATGGGAATAATCCTCTAGAGAAGGCTGGTTCCTCTTCCTAATCCTAGCACTAAACTACTTGTAAGGAAGGAAATGCGACTATCTACTCCTAATCTAACAATTCCAAGGGACCAAGGAGAGAGAGAGCATGAAAATAAAGAAATCCTACACTACAGAGGTGATAGCACTGAGAAAAGGGAACATGATATTCTGTTGAGGGAGAAAGAAACAGAGAAAATGGAGATGAGGGAGGTCAGACAGAAGTGACATGGCCCAGATCTTCAAATTCACCATTAAACTCCATGAAACACAACATCTTGCACTTGCAAATGTGAAATACATGCACAAAAAAACAAATCTAGAAGGGGGAGGCACAAAGAAACAACAAAACGATGCAAAGGGTTGAAGAACACCACAAAAACACGTTTTTATTGCTCTAGAAGGTGCACAGACCATTACATTTCTAGAATAGAGGCACAGATGCATTTTCCAAGAGTGGGAGAAGGTTCACTACTCAAAATGGCTTCGAGAAACAAATTTGACAGAGTTTCTCTATGCCCAGAATGTCTCTCTTCTCAAACGAGAAGTGTTACAGTATATATAGAAAGAAAAGAGAGAGAAGCGGGAAAAGTTGAATCCTGCTCCAACCACTATTCGTTAATGCTCCTACAAATCCACCCACAATCTGCTAAATTTGGTTTCCCATGTTTGTTTTTGGTGTATTAGGGAGGGAAGGATGGCAGATAATATCAAAAAATTGGTAGTGGAAACAATCAGATCCTCTTTAATGGCGTGAAATTCATTTTCCTATTTTCCACCAATTAAGGCATGCAAAAAATGATATTTTATGCTTCCATGGTGTAGTGGAGGTCCAGAGCTTTCCAAAGGTGTCAGATTCGCAATATTTCGAGCCCTAGGTCAAAAGATATGCCCCTTCGAAGTTTGTATCGAGTTCGTACAAATGGGCAGAAAAACAATTTTAAAAAATGGGTCCCCTTTTGATATGGGACGTGTGGCACTCTTTAGTTGGCCTGGGAGATGCACTTCCATCTTTTCCTTTGTGCCCCTTTTGACAAAAGGAAAATTTTCACCTTTTCCTCCGACTCCCCACTCTATCTTTGACTTGGGCTCAAACGCTGACCTTTTCCCGTTTTTTTTTTTTTTAATTTTAGAGCTTGCCCGAGTCTATCAAATATATTTAAGACACACATTCACAAAACAGAGCCATTTCTTCTCTTTCTTGCTCATGGCTTCTCTGTGACAATGCTCCTTCATTTTCGAGCCCACCTGTAACCTGTTTATCATCCTGGAATGTGAGCTCACGGGTCTGAGTCATTTCCTTCATAATTTCTTTGTGTATGAGTTGTCTTGACCAAATTTGCTGGGGGGAAATTTGGGATAACAAGGACTTTGTCAAGAGAGTGGGAAAGGGGGTGAGAATATGAAGTAGGGGAAACTAATGCTGCAAGTAGGAAATCATATGCTTACAAACATTAGTTAGAAGTTTCAGCACATGCATTGAAATTGAGAAGAAACAAATATGCATAACAACAACAAAACCAAATTACATTTAATGAACACAAAGTATCACTAAACTCCTTATTCAAAAAGGCTAAAATTCCTTCTTCTTGTATTGATGCTCAAGCAGAAATTGTACATAGTTTGAGGATGGAAGACATTGAGAATGGGGGGAAAATGTCTAACTCTTTTCACTCACAAGTAAGAAAAATCTCTCTCATGAACTTACAAAAATACCACCAGCTAGAAGAATTTCAGAATTAGAACCCTTTGGAATGAGGATTTCATTACAATTTATACAGTGAGGAGCAACTCTTCATCTTCCTGATGATCCTCCATATGCCTTATTTCTGACTTTAGACTATTCACATTCCTACCAAATATTAAGTCTCGTTTATAAAATCAAGGTGACTTAATTTACATTATGTGTCTAAGGTCACCTTTAGATGACTTAAAGGCATATCAAAAAGTGTAAACCCCAACAAAGAATTAGAACATTTGAAGAGAGAGAAAGTTGAGGGGAAGAAAGAGAAGAGAGAGAAGAAGAGATGATATCGCTCCTGACGAAGTCAAATGATCCTTGTTGATGGAAATCTCTAATGTGGTGAAATTATGGATCTTCGAACACTTTGCACCCTATAAAACTCATTCAAATTGGCTCACGGATGCTTTGGGAAGAGTGTTTAAAAACACTGTTGAATGGTTCTTCCAATGACCATGAACGCGACCCATGAAGATTCCCTCATAAGAGATGGGAGCTCAAAACTGGCCCTGCCAGGCTGAATGAACCATCTTACCGATGCCCACAACTTTCAACTTGTGACCTCGAACCATGAGTGTCGAGAGACATTGCCAGGGTCTCCCGAGATGAGTTTTGAAAGATCCATGAAAGATGACAAAGATACTTCTTGTGAAAATGTTATGACTTTCTGGCACAGATAACACATTGAAGAGATGAGCATTGAATCTTGGTGAAGGCAATATTCAATGACAACACCCATTTTATAAACTTGAGTCCCGCTATCTCTTGACACTTACCATTTCAAGAAAAAGTAACTATTTTTAGTAACTGTGAAAATTCTTCTCCAAACTCCAATTGGGATAGTCAGATTGATTGCTACACTCTTAAAATGCTCCCCTCGTGAAATTGACCGTCTAGAATGACTTACTTTTTTTAGTAAGTGCCAAAAATAAACTTACTATTTTAGCAAGTACGAAAAATTAGCTCCTTCGAACCTTGACCGGCTGAGACCACTTACTATTTTGAGTAAGTGTCAATTCAGACCAAGCTGATCATTTCGATGAATTTCAACGGTAGTACATCCTTTGTGTTTACCATCTCCTTCGCAGATTCATCAGTTGATGACTTTCTCAAAATAGCAGTCTCCTATGTAAAAGACTTGATATTTTTAGAAAGTGGGCTTCTGGTGGTCAGATCGACGCAGAATTTTTTTTTCCGATATGGGTTATTGCCTAATATCACCCCTCTAAAATCTTGGACCCACCCAATCAGTAGTTTGGGCGTTTTTAAAGTTTCAAAAATTTGACTTGGGAGCACCTCTGAACACAACAACCATTAAGGGACCTTGAAAATTACAGGTATGATTTTCTTCTCCATTTACAATAAAAATTATAGTTTCATTGTGGATTTTTGTTTTTACTCCACCGGTGAAATTTCTCTTTGATTCGACTGTCGGTTTGATGGGAAATCAAGTTTTTTCTCTTTGTTGAGCTGGATGGAAGATTTCTTCATTGTGAGTGGTTTGAGTAGCATAATGAGGATTTTAAGGTGAGGTTTTAATTTTTTTCAAAAGATAAGTTAGTGGGAAAATATGACTCTCCATTTCGTTAACCGATTAGCAAGATCCATTCGAATCTTCGTTCTATGGCAATGGAGTTTTCTGAAGAATTCCTTCACTTTTCTCCTTCGTTCTTCGTTCCTCTGGATCTTTTGGTCAATTTCTCCTTCAAAAGCTTTGCATTCTCATGGATTTAAGGATTTTTTTTTGTATTGGAGTTGGTTTGAGGTACATCAATGGTGTATGGAGCTTCTGTACAAGTTTCTCAGCAATGGCAGAGTATGGAGAGTAAGAAGTTAGAAGCGGGAAAGAAAGCAGTAGGAAGGATTTAAAATATTCAAAAAAAGAAAAGCAAGAGTGAGGTGAATTTTCATGTATCTTATGTCCCTTAAGCATTAATGGATGAGAGGGATATCAATTTTCATGTGGTGCCTGGTTGCGACACATGGCAGAAATCGGCTAAGGGTTTGAGATAAAAAGCAAGCTGGAAGCACTGAGGGGCTGGAAACTAGTTGTATGGAAGACTAGGAGACATTCCTTGGGTTTGGCACATTTTTTATGTCCCTCATGCCCTCCAGCACAAAGGGACATGAGGGTCATCAATTTGCATAGTGTGCCTCATCTTGACACTTGGCATCGATCTAACGGCCATTCGTTTAGCTCCACTAGCTCCTAGGGGATGAGAAAGTGCACTGGAGAGGGTCACATGGGTGACCAGAAGACTCCTTTGGGTTGGTCACATTTTCATGTCCCTCATGTCCCCCCAGCACTAGCTCCTAGGGGATGAGAAAGTGCACTGGAGAGGGTCACATGGGTGACCAGAAGACTCCTTTGGGTTGGTCACATTTTCATGTCCCTCATGTCCCCCAGCACAAAGGGACATGAGGGTCATCAATTTGCACGACGCGTCTTAGCTTGACACTTGGCAGTGATCTGCCGGTTGAGGGTTTGAGCTCCCGCAAGCACTTGGGGGATGAGTTGGAAATCCGGGAGGTTGTATGGGTGACCAAAGGACTTATAGGGGTTGAGCACATTTTTATATCCCTCATGTACCTTTTCTTGAGGGATGAAAAGGACATGAAATTGTGTCAGGCTCCTGGAGCTGAAACGTGTCCTCATCAAATTTTGACACTCCCGATCTCGTTCATAGAGGGCAACTTCAAATGACAATACCTCGTAATCCCAATGGAATTTTTTGGAAAAAAAATTATGTGATATTGAATGAAAATTGCCTTCTGAATCTAATGGTGGGGGTGTCAGGTCTTGATTCCTCCAATTTAGCCCTTAGAAATCAACATTTTGATATGGTCCTTTTCTTGTGTCAGAGAAAAACTAGTTATAAACCTATTGCACCAAGGTTATGTGAAAAAAATGATTTTACCATCTTGTAGGGCTTAGAATTACCTTTCCGAAGATGTCTTGTTTTGCTCATAAATCCATCCAGAGCTCCTAGAATCACTTCTTGAAGCTCAACAACTCTTTTGACCCTGTGCCATGATTAGGCCCGTGAACCTTGTTTTTTATCAAACTACCCCAACTTCTCCAAATAATTCTAAAATCTTCCAAAATCACTTCCATTATATTTCTAGACCCTCGATTCACCACCATGTCATATTTGGCTCATCTCTTCCACTCCAGGGGGTTGCACTTGTCCTGGGAAGGCCATTGACAACCCTTTCCACAACTACTCGAAATTTACATTTTCTAAGAACTCCTAAAATCACCTACGAGGGTTGACTTGACTTTCCTAAATCACCTAGGGAACTGAGTTAACATCATCTGGGAGGTCATCGTACTGATTGTGTAGACCTAGGGTGCCGCAGAAGGATAAAACATGAAAATTTGTGCACAAGGGTATCGTTGTCATGCTTGAAAATTGTCAATTTCCCTGTTGCACATTTACATGACAACAAGTCTGAAATGTAGTGCAACACTCAGTTGTAAGATCACTTGTTTTACAGTTGAGGAAATTCCGATGTAATGTCCCCTTTCCTACGCCAAAGGCCTAAGGGCCAATTTGATTCCAAGTCTTGGTCATACCCAAGGGGATTTAGACGCTGGGAGCTATTGGGTATGAATATCTAGTCCATTTTGTTATAATTCTTCATTGACATATGAAAAAAGGTGTTTAAGAAGGACTAGATGTTACATTTTATCGATAGGAAGGGGCCACATGGTACTAATGTTCTAATTTTGCGTTGGGGGGGTCACTTTTGGACCATGATGACTTAAAAAGGGAAAAGTAACTTAAGTTACTTTTATTTTATTGGCCCTTCCAAGGGAAAAATGCAACTAGGGTTTATTGGGGCTCTTTTTCCTTGGAGAAGTTATATAAGGAGTTGGGGGAGAAATGAAAAGGATTCTTGCATACCTAATTATCTCCTTTCATGTGCAACTGTTGTTTGCAAATCTATAGCTTGTGGAGTGAAATCCCGTAGGAACCCTAGCTTCGGTGGTGAGAGATCCATCCCTAGCTAGCAGGGAATTCTTTGGTAATGAAAGATCTACCCTAGCTTGTCATTTTGGAGCTGTTTGCAGGGCTAATTTATAGAGATATTTTAAGAGGTTTTTAGAGATAGGGTTTTGAGGGTTTTTGAGATAATTTGTGAAGATAATCAATGGGTTTTCAGATCAGATTTATGACAGCAATAAAGAAAGGGTTTGGCTTCATTTCCTGAGGATTTCAAAGGGGTTTTGACCATGTACCAAAAAGGGTGACTTGCTTTGGAAATTGCAACCTTTATTTGGAGGATTTCCATTTGTCCTTTTCTAGATCTAAGGGTTGGAATATCATCTTCTACATTTGTAAATATTATTTCCAAAGTGCGGCACATTCGAGGATTAATTGTGAAACAAATAAGTCATCTTATCTCCTCTTTGCACTTAGGGTTTCATTATTTCTTAGCTTAGTTTTCTTGGATCTATTTTGTACTTAATTGGTTATTCATTTACTATTGTAGTGCAATCAAATTAGGCATCTATAAATTCTATATTTTACTTAATTAATGGGCTACCTAAGGTACATAAAGGGGGATACCAAGAAGGCCCATTGTGGATACAATGGAGTCACCTACATACACTCTGACCAAGTACCTTGAAGTAAAATTGGAGCCCTTCGTTTACAAATTTCATCTCACATCAAGGATTACAATGAATTTGTACATAAGCTTTAAGGGAAATGCATTGGTCAAAAAGATTTGCTCATGAGTTTTGATTTCGTTTCACTATACACAAATATTCCTCTAGATGAGGTTATTGAAGTCATTAGGGTAGTCACTGACATTGAAACCACCGAATTGGTATAATTTTACTTTAAGGTCTACATATTTTGCCTTTTAACGTGGATTTCATGAACAAAATGAAGGAGTGGCTATAGCCCCCCCACATTGCCCAATTGTAACAAACTTGTTCATGGAGAGATTTGACAAAGAGCATTGGATTCTTCTCCATTGAAACCAAAATGGTGTGTAAGATTTGCGGATGACACAAATGTAAAGTGGCAACATGGGTTAAAAAAACTTAAATGAATTCCTATATCGCCTAAACATGCAATCAAAACATATCAAATTCACTATAGAGGTTGGCTAGAATGGTACACTACCATTTATCGATGTTTTAATCATGAGAGACAATGATGGAAAACTAGCACATCAAGTTTACAAAAAGAAAACACACACAAATGTGTACATTCAAGTTGACTCACAACACCCTCCTTCACAAATAACAAGCATTCTTAATACACTCTTCATTAGAGCACTAAGGATATCTTATGATATACATTTTGAAATGGAGGAAAACCACCTCATCAATGTTCTTAAACGTACTGGTTATAAAGATTGCAAGTCAAGGCAACTACTACACATGTAAAAAATGGACCCAAAAGATGTAGGACTCCAAATAATGGACTAGATTAAAAACAATTCTTCCATACATTAAAGGCACTTCTAATAGAATATCTAAAATATTAAGAAGAAAGCACAAAATCATTTTGAGACCAATCAACACAATTAGAAATAAATAAGGGCTCCTAAATCCAAGAGTGTGCAAATCTAAGGAAGGGTTTCTTCTTCATACCATGTTATTACGGAAAGTAATATATAGGTAAGACAAGCTGCTCACTCCAAACAAAATTAAAAGAACACTGCGAGGATTTGGAGCATGCTAGAGTAGGAAAATCAACACTTGTAGCACACAAAGATAACAAAAAACACTCTATGCATCGAAAAATAAAAATTGATTGCCATGGAGATTTTCTATGCAGACAAGTAGTTTCAAGACGTTGTGGAGATCGAAAAACATTTGAATAGTCAAAATTGAGATGTTGGTTGGAATTTAAGTGATGTTTGGAAGCCCATTCTACATCAATTGTGCCCCCACTACCATGGTCCTATCCTTTCACCCATGAACATTAGTTTCCTTCCCTTTGTGGTATGTTATTAATTAATTAACTAACTTAATTAATTAATCTTTAGATGTATTAATTAAATAATCAATAAAGGCTCAAAAAACCCTTAAAATTGAGGAGCTTCTTTAATTAAGTTGATAAACTTATATAGCTCCTTGATGTCCATGTTTAATTAATCTTTTTAATTAATCAATCAAAGTGCACCATCCTTTCCTTGGTCGACTCATTCCCTTACCCTAACCCCATAAAATCTCATCCCAATATGGCATATTTACACTATAACAGGTCTCATAACTCCTCTCAAGCCTAAGTATCATTTCCCTAATCACGGGTTCAACATTAGACTTAAAACATTGGTTATTAAAAAATATTACATAATATATCCAGAAAATAATTTCACTTATCTAATTGTGAGATGAATCTCAAATCATAAAGTATTAAGTACTCAAATAGATCCACAACAACATCTTCATACATTCATCTTCAACCTCCAAACACAAGTTTTTCCTACAAGTCTCGTGGATTATGAAGATGCATGGATTTCTTCCTATTTATACAAGAGAACCCCTTATTTCCTTTATTGCTTTGGTCAAATTTTGAATGCATATAGCTTGGCCTCCACCCATCCTCATGTGTCACCTTCAATGTATCTATTGTAACCTTCAGGTGCTCTTACAAGTTTGAGCACCCACAACAAAATCAAAAAACCACATGCTTCGAGATCAAAAATTCTCATAGACACTAGTCAATTCAACACTAATAGTATTGTAACATCACTCTTCAGAAATTCATCTCCTATTGCAACTTGTATTTACACACTCTCAACATGTTTCCATTATTCAATTTCTATAATAAACTTATAATATGTAGTATCACGAGAATTCAACATTCTCACACAAACTCTCAACTTGTTTGCATTCTTCGCTTATTACAATAAACTCAACAGTTGTAGTATCATAAGAATTTGGCATTCTCATATGCATCTCCTCCAATGGCATCTCGACTACAACCCTACTCTCCTCTTCTTCACTCAATTCTTCTTTCAAATCAACATCATGATCATTCACATGCGCACCCCTCTCCTCCATCTTCATGCCATTCGAAAGGCACACTTCAGTTGCAACAACATTCTCTTCCTCAAACGCTTTAGTTGATAACAACATGAACTTCTCTATCTCATTATCTCATTTGTTTCCTTCTTTTCTCTTCATCTTCTTAGGCATCACAAACATGCCACGTGCTAAGAAACTTGCACTCTCATGTCCATGTCAAAACTATCTAGCTCTTGACTCATAAGAGCTTGTTATTCAACTCCTATGCGTGTTTCTCCCACAAATGCAACTTTGTGTTCCTGCTTCAATGTTCTTTGTAGAAACGTATTTACCATCTTTAGATAATCCCACGCCTTTATGGAAATGTCTATACAACCTACAAGATATCACTAACCTATCTCATATGCATCCACATGTTATCCATACCAATAAACATGTTTTTATACTAAGACATTTTCTTGGTTTTTTTATAAGCACATTGTGAATGTTTATCACTTTGTCATATGTGTGTGTTTATCAACTTGTGTTGTGATTTTATGAATATGTTTATCAAAACTTTGTGAATCAAACCCACAACCTCTTGTTTATGGATGTAGTGCTTTATCAATTTCTCTACACCATTTCTTTAAAAATTCCTCTTTAAATTTTGTATATATCTAAGAACGAGTGACATTCGCAGTAGGACCCACCAATATGCATGATGATTTATAATGATATGTGTGTAGGGCCATACATCTGACATGTTATCATGTAGGGTGAATAGGCATTGGATACCTCTATGACATGGCTAACATTTCTCATCTTCCATAGTCCAAATGTTCTTGGGATCCACCAACTATTTTTGAAGTTTCTCTTCTTCCATCCCTCCTTCTCCATGTGTTTATAATACTTGTAGAAACATCTCTTTAATCTTGCTTTCCTCTTCATTTTATATATTCCTCATTGTTGGACCTATAAAAATCAACCATGTTGTGGAAATAGAAAGATCCCACAAGCACTCGTTACATCTCTTCACCATGCCCCATAGACACACAATCTAACTCTTCACTTTGCATTCTTCACATAGTTTATAGTCATATAATGGATTATCAAAGGTCGGAATGCTTTCAATGATATAATGGACTATCAAAGGTTAATTCTCAACAACATTTACCATTATTGTGTCACTGTTATCTATTTTATTTGTTTCCTTTATACCACATAGATGGTCTTCAATTGCACTCTCATCATGTGTGTTGAATAACACTTCAGTTTACCTCATTTGCTTCCTTTATGCAACTCTTCGCAATTGCCCTCAACCACCCTCCCTTGCAAAATATGAAAATGAAAATTCACTCATATCATTTTCCAATTATATTTGTGTGTCTTCCCACTTAGGTAATACCACAAAACCTTTCCCATCATTCAACAACATTTTTTTTTTCCGGTTGACAAATTATCACCTCTATATCCTTCTCCATGACGATTTCTTCTTCTACAAGGAGCTCACAAACTTCTCTCTATTATTTTCAAAAACAGAATTGGGTTTCCCTCATAAAAAACTCACTCTCTTATTTCCTTCAAAGGAAATTTTCTTCTCTTCACTCTTTACAACATCATCCACGAGAACTTCTCTTTCTCCTTTGTCGTTATTTTTCAACATATATTTGAGTTACTTACGTGGCAATTTCACTCTCTCATTTCCTCTCAAAAAAAACTTATCTTCCCTCTTAAGTATCAATACTTTAACCTTATTCAATGAATCTACTTTCATTTTAGGATGTATGACATGACATGCCATCTTAGAAACCATATGTTCCAATATCTCTACCTTATCCTTTCCCTTATCTTATTTTCTCTTTTGGAAAATTCCCCAGTCCACAACTGCAACTCCACATATACTAATGTTTGCAATCTCCACCTCTTGAGGTCTTCAATATTTTTCCCTTCAAAACAAATGTTTAATATCCATCTCATGAACTCTTTAGAGTCTCTTTACCACAACACAAAAATATATTGCTAGTGGGATTACCTTTTTCTTTACCTAAGACCTTTGTTGGTCTCTTTTATTCACTCGTCGGTTTTTTTTCCAAGACATCCGACTTTTCTTGAAGGGATATCAACTTCTTCTCCATCTCTTTTCTTCTTTATTCACAATTGCAACAATTCTTCCTCCTTTGCTAAGCTTTATCATCTTAGTGTTCTTCCTCTTCTGAGACTTTCCTTTGTGTGATATCTTCCCACATAACAAGATTTTATTTCACGCCTTGCAACTAACAAACATGCTTCTCTTTCACAATCTACAACTACAAACATATTTCTCTTTCACAACCTGCAACTAGACTAAACAATGGCCTCACCCAACCAAAGGGGAAAAAAATATGATACCACTTAATAAGTGGTTACGGGGTCCAATGAAATAGAACCTTAGACCTTGTAACCCATGAATTGACACACAATAACAGATGCACACAGAGCATTTTCCGCATTTAAAAACAATAAATTATTTTAAGGCTATTAATGAGAGATTACAATGCACACACAACCACAACATGTTTTTTTAGCTTTATTTCAGATTACACAATATGCAAGTTTACAACAACAATGCATTTATGGAAATGATTCAATCCCACAATTTACATCTTTGATCTATACTTTATAACCGATCTATTCTTATCTTGGATATATACTCAATAACAAATATATTCTTATAACCCTTTAATGGTCGTACTCTTTGAACTATCCCTCCCCTCAGGGATTAAATTTAACAGCCACCTATGCCTGGCAAACAATTTTTTTGTAACGATAATTTTACAATACTGCCCTTCAAAAATTCAAAAATACTATACTAATAAAATATACAAAAGATTATTTTATATTTATTTAACTATATTTATTATATAGTAATATAACTTACATATACATATATATTAAAAATGGCGGTTGGATTTTAAATATCCAAGTTGCGTGTGACGGTTATTTTAGAAATCTACAAGTATTTTACAACTTAAATCACAAAAACGTCTAAACAGCCGTCAAATTTAACCTCTGCCTCCCCTCTAGATTGAACCCTTTTCTAAGAAACATTCCATTTTATTTTTAAGACACGTGTCAAGAAATCATTACAGAAGTCGAATTAAGTCAATTCTAGAGTCGCATGAAAGTTCAAGGCCCAAGGGTTTTGCACAAAAATGAAATTTCATGCAAAAGTTGAAGATTCAAGTGAAAGTGAAAGCTCACGCAATAGTTGAAGACTTATGTGAAATTAAATTCTCACACGGAAATTGGAACTCACACCATAACAGAATGACTCATGGCTCGCGCACATGGATAAAACGGTGAGCGAGGGCAGGGTCCAAATGGCTGACGACAACGGGCTATTTACCCCCTCCTGCGCACGTGTCATATTTTGTTAGGTTGGTTTGATTGAATAATTCAAAAATATTTTAAAAACTGTGCCAAAAAATTTCCATATGCAGGGCACCCTTGGAAATCCTCGACAACAATACTTGTTGCTTGCTGAGCACATACAAAGAGCTCGGGGGTGTTGTAATAGTGGAAAATGCACGTATTTCATTGCATGTGTGCAAGTCTTCACACAAGAGTGCAAGTCACATGAGAGTTAAATGACACACACAAGAGTAGAAGTCACATGAGATTAGAATGACTCACATAAGAGAAAACCATAAATTTTTACATACAATGTTTCTTTTTTTTGGAAGTGCATAATTTTTCAAGACCCCAAATCTGAAATAATGTTATGCTTTTGATGTTATGCCATGTGATGTTCTTGCCTCTACCCCAAAATAATTTCAAAACTACAACCATGCCACTTAATCTACACAAAGACAACCCTACTTGTTTTTGGGTTATGTAAGATTACATGTACTCCTTGGATGTTGTTGCATCACTTTCCAGTCGTCTTCATTTTCTACAACATCCCAAAGAAATTAGACCCTAATCATACATGGAAGTTATGGATAAGGATCTTTAGAGTTATAAAAGCAATTCCAAGATGTGATGAAAATGCATATCCAACATGGGGTGGTAAAGGATTATTTAGAGGCAATTAAATGAGTTTTTTTTTTAGATTATAAAGCCATGAAAGAGAAGGGAATGTTGAGCAAGAAAGCCTACTTCCATTTTGTAGTCACATCTATTGGCATAACGATCATGGTATATTGGGGTTTATGTGAAGCCTAACAATCAACGTGGGTGACCACTCTTGTAAGACAACAACATCATGAAATCATTGGATCATCTTGGCATTGCAAAACTTGAGCATATGCACAAATAAAGACTTATATGAATAATAGGTCCTTTCTTATGTACTGAAGCCATTTATTTAACAAATTAATGAGGCCTAGAACATATTACCATATTTTACACCCTTGGTTAGTGATCCTTCAACAACCACATCATAGAATCATTGGGCCATCTTAATATTTCAAAACTTGAGGCATATGCAAAAATAATGACTTATATGAACATCTAGGTCCTTTCTTATGTACAAATTAGATCATAGATCAATCAAGTCACATCTCAAGCATCAAAAACTATATATTGAAGACAGGCCTAGAACATATATTACCATATTTTAGACTTTTAGTTAGTGATCCTTCAAGCAAAAAGCATTATGTTTGTTTTGCCTTTTCAACAGGCTGAAAAGGCCAAACAAACAAATATTCAAGAACAAACCACTCGCCCAAAATGAATACACCAACCTCCCACACCCATTCTTCTTGATTATCATAATGACATAAAAAATCATAGTTACCTAAGACTCTGGGACGATAATGTTTTTTGAAATTTTGGGGATGGCCTTGGGATGGCTGATAAAAAAATTATATATATTATATATATATATATATATATATATATATTATATATATATATATATATAATATATATATATATAACATGACTAATTCAATAAACTAAGACTTTAAAACTAAAAGTTTGAAGATTGAAACCATTAATGAATAATCCAATTATTCATCATATAAGCCAAGGCCCAAAATGTTATATATTCAATGTTCAATATGACTAAAAATAAGTGTTCAATAATCAACATGTGAAGAGTACAAATATATATGTTATTAAATAATATGTCATAGACTCATAGTCATAACTCAAAAGTACATATATGATATTACGTAACCAAAATGGCAACAAACTAATCACTATCAGAGTCCTCTGAAGGAACACTCATGAACCGTTTCTCTTTACTAGAAGTATTTGTGTAAATGTTATCTACATCTGCAAAGGAGATATCAACCAATACTCGTTGCTTCTTATATTCGTCAATCTGTGTTGAATCCTCAGGACCCACATCCCATCGTAATATTGGGGTTTTTTGTATGTAGGTGTCTTGTGATCCATGAGACGCAAGGCACTATGAACATCAACAAGTTTCTTTGTTCTCTTAGATGTAAGTTTGTTCCTCTTAAAAGAGTGGATCCACCCATATGTTGACCAATTCCTCTCAGAAGCAGAGGAACTATAAACCTGAGAAAGAAGATGAATTTCAAGTGTACGTAGCAATCCTACAGGTCCATACAATCGCCACCAACTAACTGTACTCTCTTGTGACTATGTACTCATGTCTATTTTTTGTCAAATTTTTGTAACCTTCCATATAAGCAAACTTGAGCCAACTAGTTCTGACTCGTGAACCATCCTTTGCATTATAATTATATATATATATATATATATATATATATATATATATATAGGGATTTCAAAATACTCTTCCTCACCTCCTCATCATCTACAGGGAGAACTATATTAGGCCTCTCAGTATACCAATTCAAATTTAGTGCATATGCAACCATGTGTAAAGTGGTGTTCAACTTCTCTCATCTTTGCTCAATAATGGGCTACATATGGTGATGGTAAAACTCCAAGGTGGGGACCCTTTCCCAAATAGTAGCCTTCATCTGGCCAAGCATACTATCAATACATTCGTGTATCCTCACCAAGGTTAGGGCTCCCAGAATCCCCGTATTTTTATCACAATGAAAATTGAGGATACTGTGGATGTGATATATCGCATATTTGTCCAAAATGTTTCTTTCATGCACAACTACTTTCACTTTCTTCCCTCTCTATGTCTTAGACCCACCCCATCCTAGACCACTCTGATGTCATGACTATACATTGTAATGACTCTTGCAACTCAACCATACTATCCAAAAAAATAAAATATGATGCAAAACATGTGTTCACTGACTTGAGGAATTCCTTCCTCAAAAAGCTACAGAAGAGTGTCAATGATGTATGGTGGTTGCAAATGAACATCTATACATCTCTAGCATCAGCCTCTACATTTTTTACCCAATCAATTTTTCCAATATATTTTAGTGCATTGTTCATGGCATGCACACAACATGGGGTCCAAAATATATGTCGGTAATGAGCCTCAACAAGCTTACCTACTACCCCTGTACTGTGACAACCTACACAACGTTGGCATCTCGCAAAATTGTGAATTAGAACTCTACATCATTCTTCTTTCCTAAACAATCAACTACCCTTGAAAATAAAGGACCCTCTCTACATGAAAAAATGATATTTATGAGTGGGTGGTGTTTGATATCCGTCCACCCATCCATGATGATACTACAACTGTAAGATACCCATGTGCACCTCATTTCCTCCATCAATAAGTTAACCTTGGAATAATTCATATCCAAGATTGTGGTTCTCAATCTCCTGGGGGCACATAACTTACACTTGCTTTGGCTACCTCAGTCATGGCCTCCTCATAATAAGGAGAGCGAGTAACATGGAATGAGATGGCAGTGGCAAATAAAGGATCCAACAACTTCATCAACCTGTTCTCTAGCATTTGTATCATACATGTCCACAACTAGATTACAGGCCACGACCTTCCTCTTCCCCCTACTACCAAAAGCATCCACTTCACTCACCTCATAAGATGTTACGCCTACAATATTTCTGAAACTAGGATTAGTTCTTAGGGAGTGAGAACTAGAAGGGGTGCCAATAACATGATGGTGGAATTTTTTATTATTATATCTCCATAATACAACCTCACCATTTTTGCCCTCTCTCCAAGTGATAGTTGTCCACATATGCCTACACCTTTTCCTGAGATGTGCAATAAGTGCGCATTCAACCTAGTAATGTTGTCTTGACCAAGATGATGAGTGATGTAGGAGCATCCATGGGGTTCGCATAATCAACATCACCAGCAAAAAAGGAATTAGTTAATTGTTTTTTATTTTGTTTTGTCTTGTTGTAACAACTTTCAAGCTGAGTTAATTGTTTTTGTTTTGTCTTACTGTAACAGTTGTCAAGCTGAGAGACTACAGGTGTTTGTTATATTAAAAATAGACTTTTGCATGTTTGTTTTGAGAGGCAGTTGGCTACCATAGGAGAGAGGAAACTTTGTTTTGTTGGTTTTTATTTACAGCATGCCAAAGAATTAATAAAGGGGTTTTTTTTAGGTGCATAAACCAGATTATGTAGCTATATTTTTGTGTGCACCAATTTTGGTATCAGAGCAAGTCCTTCCTTGTCAGAGAAGTGTGAAGAGCACTTGTAGAGAAGTCCGAGTGTAAGCAAACTATGGAGGAGAATTTTTGCAAGTGTAGAAGCAAGTTGTGAAACAAAAACTTGCAACTGTGTAACAATGGACTTCAGATGGGGTGTTTGGTAGAAGGGTTGCAAGAACATGAGCACCTAGGGTCGTTGATTTAGCACAAATGATGAGAGGGATTCAAGAAAGGATGGTTGCAATGGAAATAACACAGAGAAGAGGGATGCAAATGAAAGATGTGAGTTACGATGAAGAGGAAGAAGCACAAAGAGTTGAAGGACGTAGAGATGAAATGGGGGATGGAGCTGAAAACCGACTTCTCAGAGCCGTCACCAGAATTAGGAGCAAACCAAAACTGGAACCACCATATTCTGATGGAAGTTTGAATGCTAAGGAGTTTGTCGATTGGATTTGCAAGATGGAGAAGTATTGTGATTATGAAGCAGTGGATGAATAAAAAAAAGTGAAATTTTCCTGTACAAGATTAAAAAGCCATGCATCACTTTGGTGGGAAAATGCGCAAGTTGAGAGGCAAAGTAAAGGAAAGGAGAAAATCAAATTTTGGGACATAATGGCCACCAAGTTGAAGGCCAAATTTTTACCTTTTGATTATCACACTAGTTTGTTTTGAACTTTACAAAATTTAAGACAGAAGGAAATGAGCGTAAAAAAGTATACAAAGGAGTTTTACAAACTCACTATAAGAGTTGGACATGTAGAGGATGATCTAGAGTAAGTTGCAAGGTATTTGAATGGACTATGCTTCAATATTCAAGATAAAATTAGCTTGTTGAACCTTAGAACGGTGGAACAAACCTATCAAAGTGCATTAAAGGTAGAAGAGAAGTTGTCACAAAGGCAAATGCGAACTCTAGTGGTAGAGGAATGTTCTTGAGAGGAAGAGGACAAAACTTTAATGACAGAGGACAACAAACTCAAGATGGGGACGCAAGTAGCTCTCAAACTCTAAGTTTTACAGTGCATGAGGAAGAGGAGGCTACACACTTAGAGGAAGAGGATTCTATAGAAGAGGAAGAGGGTTTATGGGAAAATGCTACAAGTGCAATAAGTATGTTGGTCACAGGGCATTTGAGTGCCCAAAAAATGTTCAGAACAACGACAAAAGGACTGAAGGTATGTTATCCCGTAAAATTGGCAAGGGAAATTTTACAGATAACCATACCGAAATTTTGTTCCGATCCCTCGTTAGGGACTCCTTGCGATCGGAACGTTGCAAAATCCCTTCCCGGGAAATCTGGTTTTTCGAACTTAGTCGTTTTTTTGGTCTTTTTGGCCGAGCGCATAGAATGACTATGCAACATCAACTTTGGATGCGCCCCCTTTAAAACCTTTGGCGCATGTTTTCTTGTGTCAGCAGGCGTTTTGGTGCACCTCTGCCTGTTTTCTCATGTTGACAGCTCATTTGGTGCGCCCCTTTAAAAAGTTGGTGGCGCATTTATTGCTGCCTCGCCAAAAATTGTTGGTCCGAAAATCTGTCGCTTGGGTAGATCTATGGATAGACAAGCCAACAGTGCGCAGGGCATAGCCCCTCTTTGAGTCAGCAAAGCGAAACTGGTTTATTGCTATTCTACCAGCAGGAATCTATGCAAGTTTCACAATATTCTGCATTCGGGGGTTTGAGATCTCATCCCAGTAGGGTGTTTCCAACTGCGAAAAGAAAGGAATGAAAGAGAGGACGAAGGAAGAGCAGGTCCGAAGGGAGAAAAGAAATGAATTCCAAAGCAGAAAGGTCAGAGGGTTTATGTTTTGGGATTGGTAGTAAACAGAGCCAAACCTACTTGCATAAATGAGCAAAGCAATACTGATGAATAAATGACAATAAAACAGAAGTGGATCCAACAGAACAAGCATACAGATCTAACGTAAGAGAGATCCAATTCAAATAACACACGTATTCAGCACAAAGTCTAAATATTGTATTAATAATTCTTTCTGTTACAAAAAGCTCAAAGTCTTTTCTCCTCACTTATATTTTTCATCTGAAAGATATTCACTCCTTCACACCACAACAAGTATTGGGGTATTTATAGAAGAAGGAGAGAAAAGAAGGCAAAAAGGAGCCAACCACCTATTTACAAAGATATTTACAAAATATCTACAAGGAGATACAAAATATCTTAAAGTCATGTTGACTTTTGACAATTTGATGGATGACATCATCTCATGGTACAACATGGATGATGTCATCATTTGTGCCAACATACTTCAGATATTTACAAAAAGAAAGTTGAAGAAGAGAGAGAAGAAGAAGAAGCCACTATTCATCATCGTCATCTTGCGGCTGAAAGGGAGTAGCCTGCTTTTGCTGCTGCTCAGGTGACGAGATGTGAAATTGAGCGTGGTATTCCATGAACTTGCTGATCATGGGCCCTAGTTGATCCTGGGAAGGATCTTTGTGTCGCTCACTGATTGCCTCGCAAGTCTCCCGCTCGTCTATGAGCTTCTCTGGGAGTTTGGAATATTCTTTCTCCGCTTCTATGAGGAACCCGATGAAGTCCCGACAGGCCAGCATGTTATTGATGGACTCCGTGTCAAAAGTGACCTCTGGCCCCAACCCTTGTGAAACGATCTCCTTGAAGATCTGGATGGTTTCCTCAACTTTTCTTAAGGCGAAGGAAGGAGTAAGCAACCCTGGAGACATGTTGAGAACGATTTGTTCCATTTGGTGCATCGCGTCCAGGGCTTCTTCTTTTACCTTATCGATCTTTTCAAGGACAAACTCCAGTTGATCCATCCGGTAGTCCAGAGTGGAAATGACTTTATTGAGGGCCCTGGGATGGCCGAAGACACTGAACTTGACCAGATCTTCGACTGAACAGTCGAACATTTGTTAAAAGGTCTCATGCTGCAGCCTAGCATGGTCCAGCTCTTCTGATATGGGTCCTGCTAGTGCTTGGAGCTCTTTCTTTGCCTTGTTGATGTTCAAATACAAACCAGAGAACTCAGCGATCACTTTTTCACTGTCTTTGAGGATCTGGCTCCTCCAAGCGGAAACTGCCATGCCCTACTCGCCAATCTTTGCATATTCATTAATTTTATCCTGGCTCAGAGGCTCAGGAGTCTCGGCGGCAGTTGTAGGAGGTGCACTGCCCATCTTCTGTAAGGCTTGGAGCAGATGTTTGTTTTGCTCTTTCAGTAGCCTTTTCTCTTCTTTTGTTTCTCGAAGCTTCTTGCAGAGGGCGTCGACTACAAATAGGGCCTCTCCCTGAAGGCTTTCAGAAGACGTACCCATTGTGACTTGAGTCACTGTGTAATCTATAGGAGACAGATCCTTTTTATCCTTGAGGGGATTGGGGTATGCGATCTCCATCACCCTCTCTCCCGAAGCCCTCTGAGAGAAGCATGTGACAAGCTTCTGTTTCTTTGCCCCTTTGGACGGGATTACGGAAAAGTCCATCGGAGCGATGGGAACTTTCCTTTTCTGCTGACTTAAGTGCTGGGAGATCCAGGCTGGACTTATGGGAGAAGGGCCAAAAACAGAGAAGGGGACAGCTGCAGTAGTAGAAGGAAAAAAAGTGGAGACACTTGGAGGCGGCATCGAGAGGGAGGTCGAAGAAGTGCTCACGGGAGGAAGAGATACTGCAGGAGAGGAAGACATAGGAAGGGAAGGAAGCTCAGAGATGAGGGAAGAAATGGAGGGGGACAAATCCGCAAGAGAAGAGAAGATGGACGAAGAAGCGGGAGGAACAGTAGAAGAAGGGGGAGAGGACACGACCAAAGGGATGGTCGCTTGAGTCACTCGAGGAGGGGGAGGAGGAGAAGAAGAAGGGACAGAAGGGACCTCGGTAGTTGCAGCAGTGCCGACATCCTGAGTGGATGGGCCTATTGGAACATCTTCCGTTCCTTTCTCTGGAGAAGCCAGAGTTATGACGTGTTCGGGTGTAGCGGAAGGAGGACTTTCAGGAGCTTCCTCTTGAGAAGTGCTGGATTCGCCCTCTTTGCCTTTTCCTTTGCCTTTTCCTTTGCCTTTAGGCTGCTGTTTAGATCGAGAAGGTGCGTTACCCAATGGGGAGGTTGTGAAATCAACCCCGAGGTAGATGAGTCTGTTCATTCGACACCAATGCTCTGTTCTACGCAGAGTTTCTTTGACCCTTTCCTCAATTGTCTGAGGTGCTTTGTTTCTATCAATCGCCACAAAAGGCCAATCGTCCCCACCTGTATTAAGATATACTTGATCTACTTCCTCCTTAGTAGTTTGGAAGCCTTTGGGGACGATGGCTACCCCATACTGGATGATTTCTGCCAAGGCCAAACGAGAATGGTCCTTCCTCTTGAGTTCCACCTCATGATATAGGTCGATGTAGATATCCTCGATCTCAGAGACGTGGATTGGATCGAGCTTAGCCCTCGGCAGACAATTCCTCGGGTCGAAGGTGGGTCTAGATGGGAAGTCATGTTTCAAATTGAGCAGCTCCAACTCTGCAAACATGTCTTTTGCCTTGTGGTGAGAAAGACATGTATATCTACCCACTGTGAGGGGGAAAGGAGTTCCACCCTTTTTTCTTTTGAGGCACTTCTCATGGTAGGTGATTAGCTATCTTGACAGCTCTAGCAGAATCAACTTGGGTCCAGCATACCTTGGCAGTCTAGTTGGCTCTCCCAAGAAGTTAGCTGCCCTCAAATCGGTGAATGTGGGGAATTGGGTGAACAGGGTCCCCCATTTCTCAGTGGCTGTCACTATGCTCTTGGTCGTGCGACCGTAAGTCATATTTGGCCTCAAAAGGCAGATGATGAAGTAGAAAAATGCATCGTTGATCTTGGTAAATTGAGGGATGCTATTTTCCAGCCTCAATTCTGGATAGTATTCATATATTTTGACCTGAGGCCAAACCCCACTCCACATCAGAGCTGGATAGTCCCTTTCAGAAGCTGCAGCATAAACAACATAGGAATTCATGTAGAATCTTCCTGTTGTGGGGAATTGTTGCAGTTGTTCTGATATCGTGTTGCTTATAATTTCTGCCCATTCGAAGCGTTGATCAGGCACATTTTTGTTCATGGTTTCTAAATACCGCAGCATCCATTTGTGGAAAAAGTGGGCGTCAGGAAGCCCAAACACCCTGCTCAGGAACATGATGGTGTCACTGAGCTCCTCTGAAAAATCACTGCGGTGAATGATTTGTGGCCAACGGGTCACTACTTTCTTGTTCTTCAGATAGAATTCATTCATCAGTTGTATGCACTGATCTTCATGGTCGTCCCAGGCTTTGATATAATCCTCTCGGCTGACGGCCACAAAGTGTCGGTGATGAGGAATGCCGAGTATTATCTCGAAGTGGCGGGCAGTGAGGTTGATTACGACCTCACCCTTCTCATTTACGACACACCTTGTGTCTTTATTATAGCACTGGGCAACCACCATCATGAATTCATTGTTAACAGCGCTGACTAGGATTCCTCCAGCGAAGTGCAGGGCACTGCCTATTAGCTTGTCCATCCACGGACCTCTTGTGACCTTCTGAGTCCTGACCCAGAATTTTTCCAAATCAATATGACCCAACTCTGAGTCTCAGATGTCCAGGTCACACTCGGCCTGGGAGTCGGGCATTTTGACCCTCTGATATTTATACTTCATTTCTTCCTCTGTGAGTTTGGCCTTGCCTTTGGATTTGGTAGGCCTCTTGCTTGATGTTGACATATGTTCTTCTGAGTTTAATTGTTGATCTGCAAGAATAAGACGTGAAACCCAATCGAAGAAAGCCGTGTCAGCTGCTTGATTTTCTATTGAAATGCTGACAGAAGAAAGAGTTAGCAATTTTGAGGCCTCGGGGCGCATGGTGCACAGATATTGCAGATTGCAGAGCTAAATAGGTAAGGCGCACAGGAAAAGGGTGTTGCAAGGGAACAGGATGCGCCCGTGGCGCATGTATCTTTTATGTTGCATAGAACTTTGGTTCGCCAGAGGCGCATATAGAGTTTGTGTAACATGTGCTTTTGGCGCGCTTAAGGGAACTTGGCGCGGCGCATGGAGGGTCTGCACAACATGATGTTGCTGCGATGAGGAACGTGCCTGCGTCTTTATAGCTTAACACTTGGCGCATATGAAAGAGCTGTTACATGGGCGCAAGGTGCACCAAAGGGCGCAGGAATTCTTTATGTTGCATACAAGTTTGATGCGCCAAGGGGCGCATGGGAAGCATTTGCAGCATGCGAGGGAAGTGCGCCATGAGGGCGCATCTTTTTATGATGTAGCAGGCAGGGAAAGCGCGCCATTAGCGCGTGTATCTTTCATGTTGCAGGGGCGAAAGATGCGCTGAGGGCGCAACTGTTTTTAATGTTGCATGGCGAGCTCATGCGCCAAAGGAGAAAATAGTTTTCTTTTTTAGTTTTGATCTCTCTCAGAGGTGTTTCCACATATGGCTTAGCTTTTACAACAAGGTTCGTTGTAGGATATGAAGAGGTGCTATACCAAAAGGGTTTTTCAAGCTATCATTTTTTAGGACAGAGCTTCCTCTTCCAGCAGATCTGGAAAGAGGAGGAAATGTAAAAAGGCAGCAAGGGGGGGGGGAAGCAAACTCATAATCTATTCTTTTCAATCCATACTGAACCAACCTAGCAGCCAAAAACTACAAAAACAAAACGCGTGAAAGACAGAAGGCCACTTACCCGGATATAAACGATGAAAAAGCATGAGAACGGGTCCAAAAATCAATTCGAAAGCGACGGGGCTGGTGCGCTGACAAGCTTAGAGAAAAATCACGTGTTTTGTATTGGTGACAATGACAGCGCAGACGCGCCTATATATAGGCGAGGCAGCAATAAATGCGCCACCAACTTTTTAAAGGGGTGTACCAAATGAGCTGTCGACATGAGAAAATAGGCAGAGGCGCACCAAAACACCTGCTGACACAAGAAAACATGTGCCAAAGGTTTTAAAGGGGGCGCATCCAAAGTTGATGTTGCATAGTCATTCTATGCGCCCGGCCAAAAAGACCAAAAAAACGACTAAGTTCGAAAAACTAGATTTCCCAGGAAGGGATTTTGCAACATTCCGATCGCAAGGAGTCCCTAACGAGGGATCGGAACAAAATTTCGGTATGGTTATCTGTAAAATTGGCCTTGCCAATTTTACAGGATAACAAGGTACAACCCATATAATCCAAGGAGATGAGAAAAGTGTTAAGTCACCCGTACACATTGAAGAACTAGAGCAAGGGGAAGTCCTTATGATGAAGAGAGTACTCTTAAAACTTGTTAAAGAAACAAGTGAACCACAACAACGGAAGAACCTCTTCAAGACCATCTGCAAATCCGGAGGTAAGTGTTGTAAGTTCATTGTTGATAGTGGTAGGGCGGGCAACCTGGTATCCAAAGAAATGGTAGAGAAGTTACGACTGATAAGGTCAGCTCACCCAACTCCTTATAAGGTCTCGTGGTTGCTTAAGGGTCGCCAAGTGTTAGTGAATGAGCAGTGGTTAGTAAATTTTCAAATTGGCACATATAACGATGAAGTTGTATGTGACGTGATGCCCGTGGATGTGTGTCACGTGTTACTGGGTAGGCCATGGCAGTTTGACAAGAGAGTTGTACACGATGGTAGGGAAAATACTTATACCGTTGTGAAGGATGGAAAGAGATTCACTTTGAGTCCACTACAAGATACAGGAGAAGAGGCAGAAAGCAATCCAAGAGTTATGTTGGTGTCTAGAAAAGAGTTCTTGATGGAAACCAAGAAAAAAGAGGCTTGCTTTGCATTGATTTCAAATCCTGTACAAGTTGAGACAAACACCAAGGTAATTGATTTACCTGCTGAAGTTCAAATTTTGTTAGAAGAGTATGATGATATTGTATCCACAAAGTTACCTAAAGGATTACCACCGGTTAGGAGCATTAGTCACCACATGGATCGAATGCCAAGAGTTAGTTTACCAAATAAGGCACCTTATAGATTAACACCTCAAGAGAATGAGGAGATCAAAAGGCAAGTGCAAGAGCTATTACAAAAGGGATTAATCCGTGAAAGCTTGAGCCAATGTGCAGTACCAGCCGTGTTAGCACCAAAAAAATGTGGCGAATGGAGAATGTGCACGGATTCAAGGACCATCAACAAGATCACAATAAAATACAAATTTCCATTACCCAGGATGGATGATTTAATGGACTGTCGAAGTGGAGCCAAATACTTCAACAAGATAGATTTGAAGAGTGGGTATCACCGAATCCGGATAAGAGAAGGTGATGAGTGGAAAACAATGTATAAAACCAATGATGAGTTGTATGAATTGTTGGTTATGCCATTTGGTTTATCTAATGCCTCAAGTACATTTATGAGACTCATGAACGAGATACCGAGGCCATTGACGTGTAAGTTTGTGATTGTATATTTTGATGATATCTTAATTTTTAGTTATTTCAAAGAAGAACACTTACTCGTGTAAAGTTAGTGCTGAGCAAATTGAAAGAGGCAAACTTGTTGATCAATTTGAAGAAATGCAACTTTATGCAAAAGGAGCTCATTTATTTGAGATTTATAATCTCACAAGATGGGTTAAAGATGGATCCAGAAAAGGCAAAAACAATAGTGCAATGGCATTCACCAAGAACCGTGTTTGAAGCTAGGAGTTTTCACAGTCTAACAAACTTTTATAGGAAATTCATAAGGAATTTCAATGATATTTGTGCACCTATCACAGAAACCATGACAGCGGATAGAAAGAAGTTTCAATGGACCCCTGAAACTGAGGAGAAATTTCAATTGCTTAAGAAGAAAGTCATAGAACAACCAGTTCTAGCACTACCTAATTTTGACAAAGTGTTTTAGGTTGATTGTGATGCAAGTGGAACATCCATAGGAATAGTGATCAATCAAGGTGGTAAGCTAGTTGCTTATTTCAGTGAAAAGTTGAGTGAAGCTAAAAGAAAGTGTTTTGTTAATGATCAAGAGTTTTATGCTATAACACAAGCTCTTAAGAAATGGAGGCATTATCTATTGCCCAATGAATTCGTTTTATTAATCAATCATCAGACACTTCAGTATATAAACAGTCAAGCTAAGTTGAACCAAAGACATACTAAATGGGTGGAGTTTCTCCAGAGCTACACTTTTGTTTTGAATCACAGAAGTGGTAAGTCTAACAAGGTTGTCAATGCCTTAAGTAGAAGAATCCTTGGGTTAAACGAACTGCAAGTAGAGGTCCTTGGATTTGAAGCAATAAAGGAATTATACGAAGAAGATTAGAGAAGCTTGGGCAACGTGTAAGAACCCAACAAGTGGTGAGAGAACTCCATAGTTAGAGTACATGATACAAGAGGGACTATTGTTCAAAGGTAAAAGATTGTGGATACCCCAAGGTTCCATGAGGGAAAGCCTACTGAGAGAAAAACATAGTGGTGATTTAGTTGGTCACATTGTGTATGATAAAACATTGGCTCAATTGAAAACACAATACTATTGGCCAAAGATGAGTACACGTGAAGAAATTTTTGGCAAAGTGCAAAATATGTCAGCATGCCAAAGGGAAAAGCCACAACACAGGACTATATCAGCCATTGCTAGTTGCAAGTAGACCATGGGATGTAGTAAATATGGACTTTGTCCTAGGATTACCACGCACTTAGAGAGGTAATGATTTTATTTTTGTAGTTGTTGACAGATTTTCAAAAATGGCTCATTTTATAGCATGCAAAAAGTGTAATGATACCACAAATATTGCAAACCTTTATTTTCATGAAGTCGTGAGGTTGCATGGGTTGCCAATGAGTATTGTATCGGATAAAGACACAAAAATTGTAGGCCACTTTTGAAGGATGATGTGGAAGAAGTTGGGCACAAGATTGAATTTTAACTCAACTTACCATCCTCAAACGAATAGACAAATGGAGGTTGTGAACAAGTCTCTTGGAAACTTGTTAAGGTGCATCATCAATGACAAGCCCAAATAGTGGGATTTCACCCTATCACAAGCTGAATTTGCCTACAATGACTCGGTAAATAGGAGTACATGGATGAGCCCCTTTCAGATTGTGTATGGCAACAACCCAAGAGGAATTTGTGAGTTGAGGAGCACAACTGAGATGAATAAGCAAAGTGTTGAAGGTGCAGAATATGCACAAGCCATGCAAGATATACACATATAAGTTAGAAAGAGATTGGAAGAGAGTGGACATATGTACAAACAATTTGTTGATTAGAAATGCTGAGAACAAAATTTTGAGGTTGGAGACTTGGTACTCGTTCATTTGAGGAAAGAAAGGTTTCCCAAAGGTGAGTACAGTAAACTGAAGACGAAAAAGATTAGACCTTGTAAGGTCTTACACAAATTTTCACCAAACGCCTATGAAATTGAGTTACCCAACACAATAGGCATTTCACTAATTTTCAATGCTTTTGATCTGTATAAGTATATTGAAGGTTCTACAAATGAGGAGACTCAAGAGAAGGATGTACCAACAATTGATTGGAAAGCAAAAATCCCTGAGGGAGTAAAAAAGGAAATGGTAGCAATCATCAACATCAAAATCAACAAGAGCACCAAGCACAAACACTATTACAAGTATTTGATAAAATGGAAAGGAAGAACGACAAAAGATGCAACTTGAATGTCTGAATCCAAAGTTGTGAAGCATAGAAAAACCATTGAAGATCTCGCAGCGGGCACATGAGTTAGAGCTCATGTTTTGTTACCCTGGGTGTCTAATGCAAGAGCATCCGTGGGGTTTGCATAATCAACATCACAAAAAAAAGGAATTAGTTAATTGTTTTTAATTTTGTTTTGTCTTGTTATAGCAGTTGTCAAGTTGAATTAAGTGTTTTTGTTTTGTTGTAACAACTGTCAAGCTGAGAATTTTCAAGTGTTTGCTATACTAAAAATAGACTTTTGCATGCTTGTTTTGGGAGAGAGTTGGCTGCCATAGGAGAGAGGAGACTTTGTTTTGATTTGTTGGTATTCACAGCAAGCCAAAGAATTAATAAAGGGTTTTTTTTTTAGGTGCACAAATTGGATTCTATAGTTGTGTTTTTGTGTGGACCAATGAGCATATGTTGCACTTCCATGTTTTAGTCCCCCCCTAAAATGTTTGATATAAGACCCTCACTAAATTTAACCAAATTGTTTCAAAGGCATTTTTGTTTTCAAAAGGTCCTCTAGCATACTTGTTCAACATTGTAGAGGCGCAACTAAACTTGTCAACACTCCCATGTCAACTATTAGGTGTTTTTGTTCTTTTTCCTTACACACCCATCTCATCGCTCATTTCAATCTCACATTCAACTTCATAATCATTGTTTGGTCTCATTTTGGGACTGCAATAATTTAAAAATAAAATAATATAATTATACATTATAAATTTTTTAACACACTTTGCATTTATAATTTAAAAAAATTAAATTAAATTTTATTAAATATTAACTATGCTTGCATTTAAAAAAGATAAAAACCAACAATGACAAATGCCCTTGTTTACCCATTTTCTCATTTGAAAATTTAAAAAAATACACCAATGAATACACTTCGAAATTTAAAAAAAACAAACAATGCAATGCCTGCCTTTGTTTCTCTCATTCCCCGCCTTACTAATCTAAATAGAAAAAACAAAAAAATAAAATCAAAGAATACACTTTTTAAAAAAAACAATGAATACCTTAATTTGTTTATGTCAATTTGGCCTTTGCATTTGGACATTAGAAATTTTATAATAAAAACAAGGTCATTTGTACATAACTCTTTCTATTGCTCCTCTTTTTCTTTTTACTCTTGTTTTTTGCTTTGTGTGATTTCAGTGAGTGTGAGATGTGCTTTTTATAAATAGGGTTAGCGTAGAGCAATAACATTAAAATTGATTAAAATAATAAAATAAAGCAATGAAATATAAGATTTCTTTTTTAAATGTTTATACGAGGGAAGGTGTGGGGACGTCCCCTCATCTCGGAAGCCCCTGGGAGGTGCGTCCCCTAACTTTAGGGGACGTCCCGACTCCCCTTTTTTTTATATTTTTGGGATGTCATGGGAACGTCCCATCCAGGTCCCCTAGTCTTGGGGACGTCCGAGACGGCTGGAAAATAACTCTCTAAAAAATAAAAAAACAGGGGACTGTGGTCTTTCAAAGAATTTAAGTGTCATCTGAAAAATGAAATATGAAATATCAGTAGAGCATTAAAAGTATAAAATAGATTACAATTTGACACATACATCAAAGCATATGCATGTAACATATATAGGCAATAATAATCTAAATATCGGCAGCCGTAGACATCATAGAGAGGCCCGTTATCATTGTTCTAACAAAAATCTTTGATGGATAATACATGTAAATCTGTCGGCGAGGATGTAATATACATGTAAGGACAAAATGCACAATTCAATCAGTGCCAGAAATTGTACCAGCAATGCATCATTCTAACAAAAACCAGTACAAATACACTGTAAAGAGGAAGTCACTTGTCCATTCAAAATTGTAATGCTTCATATCTGAGATGAAGCAATCTTCACGCAAAGCTTGTTATATCAGAGATAAGAAAATTGTAGCTTTAAAATTTGTACATTGGCAAGGTGAAAAAATGTATTGCAATGCCTAATAATAAATATCTTGTTTAAAAAACATTAGGTTGTGAACGAATTTTTATGTCAATCGAATTCAGATTAAACAGACTTCTCAGATTATTGAACTCCGCAATACATAGTCTCCTATACTGGATATATTCCAAGGAGCTAGTATAAGCCAGAAGAGCTTATGGAATATGTATTGTCAGCTGCTTTAAGTTTTTCATGTTCTCCAAAATACTTTTTGGAGAACGAACTATGTTTGATGTACTGATTACAAATATTGGTCTTAAGAAACCATTCAAACCCATGTGCTCATAAAATTTTTGTATGTTAAACAAGTGGGCTGAATGCCTTCATGTCATGCAACCATATCGCAGAACATATAATCAATTTAATATTTCAAACTTAAGGTTAAAAAAGTTAAAAAGGGCACCCATGTTTGTGCTTAACTATTGATGAGCTGGCTCAAGCAACAATGGCTGCATTTTGGGAATGGCTTATTAACAAAACAGCAAGGTATAAAACCAAACATCGTCGTCCATTAAAAGTCACTCCTATGGATAGATATTGATTTTTTCAAGAAAGTGTAACCCAGTTGCAGTGATCTGCCCTATCAAAGGCTTACTAGCCAAACAAACAGATACTCAAGAAACAAAACATCACCCAAAACAGATAATGGCCTCCAATATCATAATTATAAAACTGTTTTTCTTATATAATGGCAGCTTCTATAAGTTCCCGTATCTATCTTCTTGTTAGTCACAATAACAGTATTACACCTGGAATGCAGCCTTTAGAAGAAAGCACGTCTCAACCAAATAATGAGGTATAGAAATAAAATTAAGAAAGATTGTAAAAACTTCTTCCTTTCCCCTTGCAATTTAGAACATACACAAAAGAATAATTTTGAATCTAAACAATAACAATTTAAAGATTGACAGCCATGGACATTATAACTTCAAACACTTCTGCCACATCCACCCTCAGCACATCAAGCACATGAAGAAGCACCCATGCAAAGAATCTAGTGAGTGAAGAAAAGGGGTTGTGGGACAACCAAGTTTGTCGCGATTTAAGCTTAGTTTATGTTGAAGAAAACGTCGACTACAATTAACAATGCTGAGTTGCATTACTTGAAATCTATTACAGTTTAGTAGCTCAAGATTTTCTGGTGACAAACAGAGAATAGTAAATTTAGCGCTCAATAAAACTGTGGAAAGTTGAGCAAACATTATTTATCTTGTCGATCAAATCTACCAAAAGAAACATTCAAAGTGTTTAATATAAATGCAACCTAATTTGATGAATATAAACTGCCAAATTCTAACCTTCAAAGGTCTTTTTCCGGAAGTGCCTGAGATATGGACCGTAATATCCTAATGTGTTACCAAAGATAATAACTTCTCGCATGCATTGTAATGTAAATTCTCATGATTCACCAAATACAGTACAGTGCTTGAGTTTGCAAGTATGTTCTGGGATCATGGTTTTGATCTAGTTGGAGGTAAGAGGCTTTGCATATTTCACAGAATAATTCTATCTCTGTGGAGCCACAATTTCTCATCATCAACAATAGTGCTATATAGACGTCTAAAGAGGAATCCAGCTTTTCATGATTAAAAATTATCCCTTCATACATACATTAGATTTCTCAAGCAAAATAATCTACAATTTACCCACTTTTCCTTTGTGATACTTGATTAGTTCTTCCCACTCAAATCCGCATATGGAACAGAATTCAGATTTATGGTTATCTTAGCTACACCACTGTCAAATAAGTTCGCCAAAGAAACGTGTTACCTACTTTCTCTTTTAACACTAAATTCAGATACCGGCAGAAATTTTAATCGGCATCCTCAATTATTCAGCATACAAGCTCAATGAGATCCGTAAATCTAATAGTATAAAAGTAACTTGAGAAAAAAACCTGAAAATTGCTTTTTATTTGATGATTGGCATTATGCAAAAACACATTAAGAACTTATAAACAGGCACTAATGCAAACTGCAGAAATTCTAAATAGATGCCAGCAAGTAATCCTAGAACTTGCCTCGGACTCATTTTGGCAACATAACATAATCAAGTTAGAAAAAAAACAAAAGATATGGCAACTTACAGGAAGACGGTCTCAGTCTCTCATGCAAGCTACCGCTTATCTGCCCTATATTGAATGGCAAAGGCTTCTTGCATAAAAAAAAACTACTTTGCCCAGTGAGTGCTACCTACCCTATCCCAATAACTTCAATCGCCGGAGAGTCTTAAATCTCTGCTGATTAAATTGTTTTAAGTGACGTGCTTTTGAGAATCCATACGATCATCCTCTACAAGGTAAACTTTTAGAAGCAAGGCAACCTAGAATCTTTACAATGAGGTACTGAAAAAACCCAGAGTGCTGATTTAAGAAGATTGGTCAGACTGTGAATCCTCCGGCAGGTCTAGCAGCTTGTCTTTCTCCTCTTCCGACGGCGGTGGGGGTTCATCTACTTTTTCGGCCCCAGTTATTATAGCAAACAGTAGAAAAGACATCCCTCCGATCACCTTGTTCAGACACCGAAGCACAATCACAGAGGACTTAAAGACGATAGGAGGTAGTACTTTGGCAAGCAAAAATTCAATGCCATTCAGAGTTTGGTACCTCAAATTTGCGCTCAAACCCATCTGAAGAGCCCATGTAGATGCATTTAACAACGTTGGAGGTGGCTTGTTTGGAGTCTCAAAATTGGGATCCATTTTCTTCCTAACACTGATCAAACCATTAGACAATGCAGTCCCCACGAGCCCTGCAGAAAACCCAACAGCTGCCAACAGGATACCCTTGTACACATAAGTGCCCATCCTCTCTAAGACATTGAAGTTCCCTGGCTCAAACATGTGGCCTGTAGGACAGCTTGCAAATAGACCAGGGAGAGTCTGGGCCGCTGCCGACATGCCAGATGATGAGGGTGCCAACATGTACATGAGAGTAAAATTCAGGATGGCTCCGACAACAAGAGTGGAAAAAACAAAGTCCAGCTCGTTGAGGCCAAAATTAGGCCTACATGCCATATCATCAAGAACACGTGCACTTAGCCCTACAATCTCCTCCGTCAAGACCTTGAATGGGAACTGTGGATCTGCTTCCACTCTGGACTTCCATCCATGCAACAATGCACCCAGGAGCCCGCCTTTGATTTTGTCGGCCCCATTGTCATCGGATTTTCCCCATGATCCCCCTTCTCCGCCACCACCACCACCACGACCATTGTTGTTGCGAATACCTGCATCGCCCCCACCAGACTCGATCTCTGAACCTGAAGATACCCATGTCCTTAAATCCCCTCTGCTCGATGGACTAGTGCTGATCCTCTGATACCCATTTGCAGCAAACTTGAAATCTATGATGGGGTTACTGGCACTAGGAGTTTTCAGTGTTTTTCTGTTATTGGGCAAGCTAGGGGTTACTGATTTGCCAGATATGGCAATACAGCACCTCAGCTGTGACATTGTTAGATATTGAAAAGAAAAAAATTGAATAAACCCGATAGAAGGCAGGAAGATACCAATCAGGAATTTACCCGGATCGTAAACTGTGGTGAAGCTTGGATGGTATTTAGAAACCCTAATCTAAATCTTGGAAAGACCTGTATTATTTAAAACTCTCCATAGTTCAATGAAGGCGGACAGAAAAAAAGTTTAGATATTTTTTTTAAATTGAAGATGCCCGAGTATTAAATTGTTGAATTGTTTTGAAGGTATTAGTATTGCTTTTTAAAAAATAATTACCATTATATAGTTTCAAAAGTGAGATATCTAAAAAAAAAAAGGGTTTAATATTTGGAGTTATTTTGAATTTTGAGTTAATTTAAATCCACAAAAAAATTGTATTGTTCTTGTTGACATTTTGAAATGCACCCTTGGGAGAATGGTGTGATAACTCTCCTTTCAATTGACAAAATGGAAACACTCTTAGGTTATGCGTAACATGTATGTTGGAGTGAATCTCAAGAGAGAGTTGCTTCCCCTAGTGCAACACCTAAACTAATTCTACCTCCTAAAACTGACTAGGGAAAGGGAGAATGAAAATGAAATAAAAATAACTAAAAAGGGAGGTGATACACCATAATGTTTTGAGAACTTAAAAACTTATTTGGATCACATAGATGAAGCAAAAAAGCCACACACACCATACACAAACTATAAGTAATTGATTCAAATCTGAAAGTGATTCACAAAAAGGTTTTAGAATTGAATTGTCACAAGATAAGAAATTGTAACAAATGGCTCCACAAAAAAAATCCTACAATCTAACATGTCAAACACAATATATGACCTAAAAATTAACAGAAGACCGCATAAGAGGCATGAGATATTTAATTGATAGGAACAAGGATAGACACGTATCATAAAAAAAAATCAATTCAAAATAGAGTATGCACTAAATACATATTTGTTGAAGGTAAAACACAAATCCTTTATTGCTCCACGAAGATGGAATAAGCATAGATAACCACTCACGAACCTTTCTTTCTCACTCAAAAAGATTGAATTGCCCTAGAAAATATGAATGACGAAGTCAGAATCAATTTTACAATGTTTTTTTGAAGTTTTTATAGAAGTCTGAAAGAGAAAAGAATGATCCAGGAAAAGCCTAGACATGCAAGTCTGACTTAAAAATAGAATAAAAGCTAGTTTTTTTTTAATTTCTTGCCTCGAAAAACAACTCCTTTTGTGCTGAAAGCATGTGTTCATTTATGCTTTATTTTATCTTTTTCTCTAAAGATAAGTATCTGCATGACTCAAAATAGCATTTCCTTTACTTTGCATGATTTGTATCTTCTTTTAATCTCTACTAGATGAAAAAATGAGCTTTATTGTTTGCCTTTATCTATTTTTATTCTTCTGAATGACCCCTTATTATTAATTTTCTTGGTATTTTCCTCTAAAGTCTTCAATTTCTTAAATAAATGCAAACCAAAATTGTAGAGCTTGGTGAGAGCTTTCCAACGAGATCGATTTTGCTAAATTTGGAGTTATAGATCAAAATGTTATGGCCTCTTAAAGTTATGTTTGTCGTAATGCATAAAAAATTGACATGTTTCAGCTTCTAATTGGCTCAGGAATTGGGTTTGCTCATGTGTCTACCTTAACTGACCTTTTTTCCATGTATCCTCCTCTGATTATCTCATAAAATCAGAGCTTTTCTTCTTCCTTGAAACATGTGAGCCAATAAAAATATACCACATATGTGCAATGTCAGAGCTTATAAAAGCTTTAACTGTGAAGTATGGACCATTCACAATCCTCCACATACTTCGGTGATGTCAGTATTTTGACTGGTTTTGACTATGCTCTGTGAAATCTTCAAACTAATAAGATAACAATCCCACGTATCTCTGTGTTAACCTAAGCATATCTTGCGAAGGTCAAGCCAATCAAATAGCTCCATAAATCCTTTAAAAATAAAACCTTGACTATCCTTGCTTGTAAAACTACGACAATAGAAACAACCCATGCGTCTAGGTGTTAGTCCTAGACTGATAATTACGAAATCCAAGACCAATAGAAATAGTATCCACGTACTTCGCAAATCGTCTTCGCTTGGTTGACCACTTGCGAACTGTGAATGAATAAGAATAGTCTCCAATCGATTCTTTAATTTTCTTGAATGCATTTTTTGAAATGTGAACCAATATGGAAACACCACTTATTTTTCAAACTAGAACTTCTACTAGCAACTACGAAGCTTAGACTAATAAAATAACTCAACGTTTCCTTTGGCAAATAGATTTCCTTGACTGAAACTCTGTGAAATGCGAATGAATCAGGAACCTCCCACGAAATCCTTATGTGTCAGTCCTTAATTAAGAGGACCCTGTCGGAATGAGAAACATGAGCTAATAGAAAAGTCTTCACGTTTCCTTTGGACTTTTAGATCTGTGACTGGGTTCTATGAAATATAAACCAATAAAAAGGTTCCACGAACCCTTAGGGGTGTCAGTTTGTCCTTTGATGGCTGGCTTCAATAAGATGTTGACACGATAGTTTTTACCTATTAATAACCTGACAACTAGAACCCGAATACTTGTAAATTAAAGATCATTCTAGCAAGCTTATGTCTGCTAGAGTTTCAAAAATAAAGCGAGACCTATAATAGTGCCATGTAGCCTTCCCTGAGTCGTTGATCTATCGACACATAACCCCTATATTTCCTGGAGTAAAATTTGACAAGCCATTTGAACATCACATGACTTTTATAAAATCCACTAATGATTTTAAACTTGCTCCACATGTATTTTTGAATGCTAATGGCCAACTGTTTTTGAAGACATGGAAATTGACGTGGTGTTTGGATGTATTTTGCTCTTAAAAACGGTTAAGTCCATTTTTAAAGACTGGTTTGTACTCTGTCATTTTGATGCTTTTGTCCTCGATTTTTTCAACAAAACCTTTTCAATTATAGTCCTCAGCTCGTGCAAAACATTCATAAGTCATTCCTAGGAACTTGTCTTGCTCAAATGGCTGAGTGTAAGTTATCTGAATTCAACCCAAGGGAAAATTTGGGATAACAATTGGCGACCTCTAAGGGAATCCGCCTGCCAAATTAAATGATTGGTAGTTTTTTTCATATCATCCATTGGGCATGGAGTCATGTACTAAAAGTTGCAACCTGTTTGGAACTATGAGAAAACTGAAAATACCTTCCTAAGAAGAAAACACGTGCATGCAAGCACTTATTAAAAAAATACTAAAAATATAAGCTGGAAATGTGATGTGCATGCAAGCACTTATTGAATTGAAAATCTAGACTACCCTAAACTAGCCAGACAGAAAAGGAAATTTAAACAAAAACCGCATACTGGGTGTGAGAAATAAATATAGACACCTAAATTCGGTATTTATACCCTTATCACCTGCATGCGCATATTTTAATCCATCCTCCTTAATTTAATTAAATGTCCACCTTATTATCACATCATTTATTAATATTCATCAATCGACATTAATCAATTAATCCCCATTAATTAATTGATTATCCATCCACTTGTCATAACCAACCTTCTAATTAGGATGCTTTTATCCTACACATAAACACCCTTGCTTTTCTAGCTTTTATCCTATCTATTTTTATGCCTTAATTACTCATATCTCATCTCTTGCCCGCCTAATGCTTTAAAGCACTCGCCTAATCTTTAAAAACATGAAATCTCGACCAAAATTAGAAAATCATGCCCACTAGGGAAACTTTCCCCGTAATCGGCAACGACCCAACCCATTCGTCGTCGACGCTATAAAGTTGAGTGCTTTCCTTCCTTTCAAGATCAGAGGCATGCACATATCATAGTTTTCATGCAGCCTGTGAACATCTCCTCGTGTCTAATCATCCTTGTAACAACTATAGGCCTTCTGGAACTTCTTCTAACTCGCTTGCACCATTCATGAAAACTCCTTTGTGATATTATCATTATCTTGGTGTTCTTTTATTCTGCTATTATCATATTATTGTTATCTTGTCAGATCTAATCTTTTGCAAGACTAGCAGCAGTTGGGGCTCTATTATCAGCCTATTCCATCAGTTGTTCTACTTGCAGGTTGCACTTTCAGCTTCTTTCCATTCAGACTTGCCTCACTCTGTCACAATTTTCATCGCTCATCTCAGGTCACTGTCTACTTGGCCCTCTATCATCATATTTTCTATCTCCAAAGCCTTCCCTAGCCTCTGCATATATTATGCTTATGTTTCAGACCACGTATCCACCATCTAGCTCCTTGGTTGCAACATTTACAACCTCTTACAGTTACCAGTTGGCATCCATATCCCCACAGATCTACATATTTACATTATTGATTAGATCTTCACATCCAAATCGTCGTTGACCCGCCTCCGCACAATCTGGGTCATCGTCGACCTAGTCAGGTACCATTTAATTTACGTCTATTTATATCAGATTTATATGTGCCTTACGTTTCTGCATTTCCAATTTCTGTGTGCCTCATATTTTTTATAATATCTAGTTTATCATTATTGCTTTTATCATCTTTTATCTAAACATGGGGGTTGACATCCGCTAAGGAAGTTAACCCTTCTTGGAGCCAACATTGTCCGAGCAGCCCTCGCATAAATCTATCCAATCAAATCTTTCTCTAGTTTTGCAATTTACATAGCTTGCAATAGAGATCAATTACCTTTACGCCCGTATCCACCACATCACACATCTGAGTTAACATAAACCCTCCATCATTCAAGGTTTTCTAGTTTCCTTATTACCAGATCATTAAAATGAAAGGAATGAAAAAATGGTAAACATTCCTGGCACACCCGGTGGGACCACCCTTTAGGTGATCTTTTGCATTTTTTTTTTTTTGTCTTTGCTTTATTTGTCTTCCACAAACACTACAGCGTGAGGCTCCGCTTTATTGCTTGTTAGTGTTGGGTTCATGGCTTAGATTGCTCATAACTCAAGAAGTGCAGATAAAAAGGAAAAATGTTATCCAGGTATTCCTCGCTTTTTCCTTATTTGCTTCTTTTTGCATCATACTGCTGCTTGTGTCATCATCGAATATCATACTTCCCTCTGGGTTTAAAAGGAACATTCTTTTGGCAGCATGCTTGCTCACATAGCTTAAATAGGGGTTTAACCTTTTGCATCTCACACTTTATCACACACTACCTAAAACTCACAAATCAATTAACATATCGAAACATCTCCTTACTTGGTATACTGATTGAGATTTGATCACCCAACAAGAATCCGCCTGAGACTTCCCAAGCCAAAACATATCTAAAACCAAAAATAGATCGCCTTTCTTCTAGGTCCTTTGTTATCCATCCCCCTCTTCTTTTTCACATTTTTAATCAAAAACATAAAAAGAATTGTTTTCCTGACTTGCTTGATTTAAAATGGAACAAGACTTCATCCCAAACGGTTCTACACTAACATCTACCACAATCAATATCTCATGCTTGCCTCCTTCTAGATCACACCGACTTGTAGATTCTATCCCACACCCTTAGACTATCCTTGTTTCATCCAATGTCACCATGCATGTCCAGCCTATTGATATTTTTGTTCCTCATACATTAGATCTTCCCATCCAATTCCAACCATCTTATCATGTTCCTCCTTCCCAATATCATGCACCCCCTCAACCAATACGGTCTTCACCACTCCCTGACATTTTCAGAGAACCCTTTTCTAACTTGCCACCAACAAATTTGTTCTCACCAACCACACCAAAAAAATATAAGCCATTTTCAATCAATAGCATACATCAAACACATCTACCTCCTACTCCTTTAGAGGCCTTTGAGCCTCCCCCCAACCCCATCTATGAATTTCTACTTCGTAGACCCCCTAAAATCTATCAAACCTATCAACCTACTCAATCGGAGGATTCTACATCTTCTCTTGTAAACACTATCCCTACTTCCATCAGTTTTCCCTATGGAATACCCATCCAATCATCACAATCTACCAACATTCACACTTCTTGTGTGCTCCAACAATCAAAAAATTTAATCCAACTCCACAAATCCTATCTAACATCTCCTCCAAATTAACATACCAAGCTTCCTTATATCATTATCCATCCACTCCTTGTATTGTGCACCCAAGGCCATCCAATATTTATCCTACACCCACACCAACCATAGTTGTAACCCCCATGCCTATCACATCATTTGTTGTTGGGGTTAGCACACCGGTTGTATAGACAATATATCATATCTAAGCATACATGCAAATAAAAGTGGATATTATACCAGAAAAATATACAAAACAAGAGATATAAATCAACACCAGATTTAATGTGGTTCACCCAGTGTGGGCGACGTCCACCAAGAAACAAACCAATCTATTATCCAAAGCTTTGACAAGATATACAATTGAAGATTTTCCACACCTCTCAAATGTACAATATTTTGCTTGTTCTCCAATAATTCTCTCTCTCACAATTATTCTTAATTCTTGTTAATTCTCTACTTCCAAACCCTATCTTTTATGCTTATATAAGTGTTTATAAACTTAGGTCACTTAGCGATGTAATTACAATCAATAGATATGCTTTAATGCTAAAAATAAATATAATTCCTGGGAGTTAATTAAAACACTCCTGCACAGGTAACCGATGTCGGTTCCTCCTTGCCTAATCGATGTCGGTCCCTCCTAACCGATGACTGTTACTGTGTTTTCCAGCAAGTTTTACATTGCATACTAATATGAAGTAATTGAGCTCCAAAACTCAACAATCTCCCACTTGGAAATTAATTACTGCACCATACCACTTAATAAATGGTTACAGGATCCAATGAAATAGAACCTTAGACCTTGCAACCCATGAATTGACACACTAGCAGATGCACACAGAACATTTGCCGCATTTAAAAACAATAAATTATTTTAAGGCTATTAATGATATATTACAATGCACACACAACCACAACATGTTTTTTAGCTTTATTTCAGATTACACAATATGCAAGTTTACAACAACAATGCATTTATGGACATGATTCAATCCCATAATTTACATCTTTGATCTATACTTTATAACCGATCTATTCTTATCTTGGATATATACTCAATAACAAATATATTCTTATAACCCTTTAATGGTCCTACTCTTTGAACTATCCCTCCCCTCAGGGGTTAAATTTGACGGCCACCTATGCCTAGCAAACAATTTTTCGGTGACAGTAATTTTACAATATTGCCCTTCAAAAATTCAAAAATACTATACTAATAAAATATACAAAAGATTATTTTATATTTATTTAACTATATTTATTATATATTAATATAACTTACATATACATATATATAAAAAAGGCTTTCGGATTTTAAATATCCAAGTCGCGTGTGACGGTTATTTCAGAAATCTGCAAGTATTTTACAACTAAAATCACAAAAAATGTCTAAACGGTCGTCAAATTTAACCCCTGCCTCCCCTCTAGATTGACCCCTTTCCAAGAAACATTCCATTTTATTTTTAAGACACGTGTCAAGAAATCATTACAGAAGTTGAATTATGTCAATTCTAGAGTCGCATGAAAGTTCAAGGCCCAAAGGTTTGCGCAAAAATGAAATTTCATGCAAAATTTGAAGAGTCAAGTGAAAGTGAAAGCTCACACAATAGTTGAAGACTTATGTGAAATTAAAGGCTCACACGGAAATTGGAACTCACACCATAATAGAATGACTCATGGCTCGCACACATGGATAAAACGACGAGCAAGGGCAGGGTCCAAATGGCTGACGACAATGGGCTATTTACCCCCTCCTGCGCACGTGTCATATTTTGTTAGGTTGATTTGATTGAATAATTCAAAAATATTTTAAAAACTGTGCCAAAACCTGTCTATATGCAGGGCGCCCTTGGAAAGCCTCGACAACAATACTTGTTGTTTGCTGAGCACATACAAAGAGCTCAGGGGTGTTGTAATAGTGGAAAATGTGCCCATTTTCATTGCATGTGTGCAAGCCTACACACAAGAGTGGAAGTCACGTGAGAGTTAAATGACTCACACAAGAGTAGAAATCACATGAGATTAGAATGACTCACATAAGAGAAAACCATAACTTTTTACATACAATGTTTCTTTTTTTGGAAGTGCATAATTTTTCAAGACCCCAAATCTGCAATAATGTTATGCTTTTGATGTTATGCCCCATGATGTTCTTTCCTCTACCCCAAAATCATTTCAAAACTACAACCTTGCTACTTAATCTACACAAACACAACCCTACTTGTTTTTGGGTGATGTAAGATTACATGTACTCCTTGGATGTTGTTGCATCACTTTCCAGTCGTCTTCATTTTCTACAACATCCCAAAGAAATTAGACCCTAATCATACATGGAAGTTATGGATAAGGATCTTTAGAGTTATAAAAGCAATTCCAAGATGTGATGAAAATGCATATCCAACATAGGGAAGTAAAGGATTATTTAGAGGCAATTAAATGATTCTTTTTAAAGATTATAAAGCCTTGAAAGAGAAGGGAAGGTTGAGCAAGAAAGCATACTTCCATTTTGTAGTCACATCTATTGGCATAACGATCATGGTATATTGGGGTTTATGTGAAGCCTAACAATCAACGTGGGTGACCACTCTTGTAAGACAACAACATCATGAAATCATTGGATCATCTTGGCATTGCAAAACTTGAGCATATGCACAAATAAAGACTTATATGAATAATAGGTCCTTTCTTATGTACTGAAGCCATTTATTTAACAAATTAATGAGGCCTAGAACATATTACCATATTTTACACCCTTGGTTAGTGATCCTTCAACAACCACATCATAGAATCATTGGGCCATCTTAATATTTCAAAACTTGAGCATATGCAAAAATAATGACTTATATGAACATCTAGGTCCTTTCTTATGTACAAATTAGATCATAGATCAATCAAGTCACATCTCAAGCATCAAAAACTATATATTAAAGACAGGCCTAGAACATATATTACCATATTTTAGACTTTTAGTTAGTGATCCTTCAAGCAAAAAGCATTATGTTTGTTTTGCCTTTTCTACAGGTTAAAAGGCCAAACAAACAAATATTCAAAAACAAACCACTCGCCCAAAATGAATACACCAACCTCCCACACCCATTCTTCTTGATTATCATAATGACATAAAAAATCATAGTTACCTAAGACTCTGGGACGATAATGTTTTTTGAAATTTTGGGGATCGCTGATAAAAAACTAAATTATATATATATATATATATATATATATATATATATATATATATATATATAATATATATATATATATATATTACAAATATAACATGACTAATTCAATAAACTAAGACTTTAAACTAAAAGTTTGAAGATTGAAACCATTAATGAATAATCCAATTATTCATCATATAAGCCAAGGCCCAAAATGTTATATATTCAATGTTCAATATGACTAAAAATAAGTGTTCAATAATCAACATGTGAAGAGTACAACTATATATGTTATTAAATAATATGTCATAGACTCATAGTCATAACTCAAAAGTACATATATGATATTACGTAACCAAAATGGCAACTGAATAATCACTATCAGAGTCCTTTGAAGGAACACTCGCGAACCGTTCCTCTTCACTAGAAGTATTTGTATAAATGCCATCTACATCTGCAAAGGAGATATCAACCAATACTCGTTGCTCTTGATATTCGTCAATCTGCGTTGAATCCTCAGGATCCACATCCCATCGTAATATTGGGGTTTTTTGTATGTAGGTGTCTTGTGATCCATGAGACGCAAGGCACTATGTACATCAACAAGTTTCTTTGTTCTCTTAGATGTAAGTTTGTTCCTCTTAAAAGAGTGGATCCACCCATATGTTGACCAATTCCTCTCAGAAGCAGAGGAACTATAAACCTGAGAAAGAAGATGAATTTCAAGTGTACGTAGCAATCCTACAGGTCCATACAATCGCCACCAACTAACTGTACTCTCTTGTGACTATGTGCTCATGTCTATTTTTGTCAATTTTTTGTAACCTTCCATATAAGCAAACTTGAGCCAACTAGTTCTGACTCGTGAACCATCCTTTGCATTATATATATATATATATATTTAGGGATTTCAAAATAACCTTCCTCACCTCCTCATCATCTACAGGGAGAACTTTGTTAAGCCTCTCAGTATACCTGTAGACACCCCAATTTCACATCTATCCTAAATCAATTAATTCCCCTTCCTCATTTCCCACAAAAATACACTTCGAATTAATCAAATATAATTTGATTAATTATCCATTTCAAAATCTAAAAATAATCTAATCCTCACCACATGTCATTATTCTCCATGTTTTTCCACTATTGAATTAAAAATTCAAATTCAAATCTCACCCACCATTCGTGGTCCCCACTCACATAAAATCCTCCACTTATGAATTAAAAATATAATTCAAATCCTCACCCATTCTTCGTGGCCCCCACTCATCTAATCTTGCCCACATTTTCAAACCACTCATCTAATTTTGCCCACATTTTCAAACCACTCACCTAATCTTGCCCACATTTTCAAACCATGATTACTTAAATTAATCTAAGTTAATCACTCCCCCAGGCTATAAATACAACCTTACCCCTCCCCTCTAAAGACACAGAGAATAAGCTTGCATGCCATATCTAAGTTCTTGCATCCTTTGAGCAAAGAACATCCTTTTGCCTAGTCATAATGCCAAAATAGCCTCATAATCCTTTTTCCCATCCAGTGCAAAGTAAGAGGATCGTTGTTGCAGGAAGGCCTTGCTCCGTCTTGAAGAAAAGCACCTACATATCACAAAATCAGGGCTCAATCCAAGTTTCCTAGCCCATTCTGAGGTTTGCTACGGAACGCGAAGGAGGAGGTATGATTATTGGTATTTTACTTCCTTATTAGTAGTGTATTTTTCATAGCTTACATTCTGGCACGCCCGGTTACTTTCGATATGTTACCATTACTTTCTCAATTAGTGGTTTTATCTATTCTTTGTTTATTATTGTTTATTATTATTTCTTTTTCTGTTTCTTTTGGTCTTCTTTGGTTAACCTTCACGCTTTGGGTAGTGTTTTTGTTGTGTGGTGTCTTGTGGTGTATCTGCAGGTTATAGCAACAATGAAACTATGCAGCTCATCCTGTCTTTGATCTCCTCAGTGCTTGGTGTTTAGTAGTTCTGATTTTGCTATTCACTCGTAATCTATAGAAACACAAGCACTAATCATTAGTTTATCATCTTAGTGTCATGGGACAACCAATCCGGCAAATATATTTATTTATTTCCTTTTGCTAAAATAACTGCTTTGTAGGAAGTTAATCATTTATTTATTTTTTTCTTTCTTTTATTTTAGTCAATCATTTTATGATCTAACTCTTTCTTTCTTATTATTGTTATTTTTTAACCTTGATGTCAAAATTTTAGCTTCTCAGGTGAAGTACAGAAGTCACAAAATAAAAAAAACCAGCTCCTGGGATGTTTTTCTCACGTTCAAAATTTCCATTCAGAGCGTTCTCGTAGCCCATCTTCCGGAAGCCATAACTTTTGCTCCCGAACTCGGAATGACTTCATTTTTTTTTTAACGGAAAGGTATTGAAAAGATATATGCAATGAAAAAATAATTTTTAGATTTAGACTTACAGAAAAAATTTGGTTTCATTTCTTCTAACACCTGTCTTTTTAACAAAAAAACAACAAAATTATAGTTTTATTTATTTATTTATTTCACGAAACATCCTCACACGTATGCTCTTTCCTCGCACTTCAAAAGTGATCTTGGAAATCAGAAACGTGAGGCCACCCGAGCTCTAGAAAACAATTTTTATTTTTAATTTTTTGCCTTACATTTAACTTTTCCACGACAACACTTCAAGGTAACGTTTTCACCCTCTTCTTTCATCGTTTTTCTTTTTTGTGAAAATAATCATTATCGCTATTTAGCAATCATGATTAATTGCAATAATTATTAACATTTTAAAAAAAAACTATTTCAATTGTATCCACGTATGCTCTTTTCTTGCGTCTTCGAGCGATATGGAAAATCAAAAACGGTCACAATTTTTTTAGTTTCTTGTTCTAACATGGCAGGATCCTCTAGTTTTGTTTTCCAACTGTCATTTTAATAATTATTTTCCTTTGTCATATTCTTAATATTTGTTTGGTCGTTGGTTGTGTATGCTCTTTTCCTGCACCTTTGAGCGATCTGGCAAATAAAAAACAACCACGATCACTTTTCTAATATTTCATTTGCAGGATAACTACTAATTTGTTTTCTGTAGAACCGCATTACTGGAATATTGTCAAAAACAAAAACAAAAACAAAAACAACAAAAATCCCGCAAAAATACCACCATTCAAAGACAATTGCTGAAACAAAAAAAACAAAAAGTATGCTCAGGTACGCAATTATTTTCTGCTAGTGATTTATTTCAAATTGGAAAGAACCCTGCGTTTAATCACTTCATCATATTGTTTTAGCACGTAGACAAGGTGGATTTCATCGCCACCAAAGCTACACCGGTGACGTGGACTTGACTACCACGCACCAACAGCATTTGCATCTGCATTGCACTTTGAGACCTAGTCTCATCACAGCGTTCGGTATTTACCTCGCCGCTGCTCTTCACTTACAGGTAATGTTGTCGTGCAGCACATGCGAGTCATGCCTAAATAGCTGTAACAACGAAGCCTGGGCATCATCCCTGTAAATCTTCGGGGAGTTATAAGGACACCATACACATTCATCCCTCCATCACCTTCCACCTTTTCACAAAACTTGTTCTGGACGTGGTGATTCACTCCGAAACAGGTAAGTAAGAATTGGTGAGTCTCCTCCAGTGCTCTAAGGGTTCCCCGTACCAATTCTGTCCCCGTACAGAATTAGGTATATCAAGACTAGGGTATATCGGAGGACGCATCTTCTTGGAGTAATAAGAGCCTGCATCCACCATTTCAAAGCATACTTGTATGATCGCATGAAACAATGATCATTCCTGAAGAAGTTACCTCATAAGCCAAAACAATTGAATCCACATGACTGCTTGCTGTTTGAAAATAAAATAGTTTAGCATTTTTTTTTATCATAAAACTTGGCTGATATCAATGTGGTCGTTGTAAAATTTCAGACCCTAGTTGTGTTCCACAAAAAAAACCAGTTCTCGACCAATTCAATACCAAGCGAAAACATCCAAACAATCCAACAACACAGATCAAACCATCACACCAATTTCATTATCTTACCTCATCCAACAATACATTTGTCATAACTTGGCATCGGCTATATCCAACTGATATTGAGTGACTAGCATTCACTCCCCATATTGTCAATTGTCAAAACATCCTCCATAGCTTGTTTCCAGCTATATCAAACTAATACTGGGTAACTTGTTTGAGTTCACTCATTATTCTGTCCACCATCACATTTATCCAAATCATAGCCAACACAAATCCTTTCACAACCATATCGCGATTAACCTATTCAGGTTACTCTCCCCGTCAATAGTCCAGAGCTTGTTTAAGTCAAATCTACACAACGTGCAACAAATCGTCTAATAACTCGTCTCGAGTTACATCATTATCATATTGAGATAACTTGTTTGAGTTACTCTCCTTATCAGTCATCACAAGCTTATCCACGATAAATCCAAAGTAATCAAAGTCATCATGGTATTCACTCGCAGTCACAATCATGAAAATGACGACGAAGAAGTCGCACAACCAGAACTCACCACTAAAGAACAAGAACAAGTCAATAGGGTGATAGAACAAAACAAAAATGAATATCTGTTACGCATCCTAGCCATGGGGGAAAAACTACCTCCTAACTTCGGGACCGAAAATTTAAACAAACTCATCGATAATGGTGAATCCAGTTATCACAATGAAATACCAAACAATCCAAATGGTTCTTCGGCCGAAGAATTATTCGCTAAAATCTAAGATTTAACAAAGAAACTTGAGGAAACAACAACTAGAGCTGAAAGATTAAAAGACCTCAATCTAGATTCCAATACTCACGACATGTTTGATAAACCGTCCCCCGCTTCTCCATTTGCACAAGAATGGAAACTTATGAAAGACACCATTCAGGGACTGCAAAAACAATCGAAACAATTCAACTTTGAAGAATTGTGTCCTTATCCATTTGATACAGAGATATCACGATTACCATTTCCGTCATCCTTTGAAATCCCTATGTTTGATAAATACAAAAACAAAGGTGACCCCCGTGAACATGTCAAGGAATTTTACATGCAATGTCAGGAAGTTGCCTATAGAGACACGTACCTTTTACGATTATTCCCCCAAAGCTTAGGAGGACAAGCTTTAGACTGGTTTTTCCATCTACCCAAAGGGTCGGTCACTACATTTGCAGACTTATCGGAGAAATTTGTCAAACATTTTTCTTATAACCTAGACTCAGAGATAACCATGCTTGATCTCTGCAACACTAGGCAAAGGCTAAATGAAAATTTTGCTTCCTTTTTACAACGATGGCGCGGAATTGCAAGCCGATTTCCCTGCTCAGTACCTGAGAAACAACTAGTTAGCATTTTTGTCCCTAATCTCAATGCCGAATTATCATTCCACATGCAAATGCATTGTCTGAATACTTTTGAAGAAGTCATCGAAAAGGGGACACAAATTGAAAAAGCCCTCATTTCTAAGGGCTTACTTAAAGCACCCTTTAGAGACCAACCTTATCGAGACACTCCTCCAAACCAGGACAAATCTAAATTCTTTAACCGGAATCGAAATATCGTCAACGATGGTGTTACTGATTCCCGCCATGTCCGAAATGTCCAAAACCATCCCACCACCACATTAAAATCTAAACAACCAATCATTATCCCTAGAAAGGAAGTTTCTTCTCGGGATCGACGAAGAGAGTTCACTCCTCTGGGAGAAAGTCTATCTAGTGTCTTTCGTCATTTAGAAAATGCTAATATGATTACATATCCCATTGTCAGACCCTTTGAAGAAGGACAACCTAAACCAAATTGGTATAAAGACAACGAATATTATGATTACCATCGCATAAAAGGGCACTCCACAGATCGATGCATGCAACTCCGCCATTACGTCCAAGACCTGATTGAACGTGGAGACATAGAAGTTGAAAATACTTTTGAGACAAAAACACCTAATGAAAAACTTCACATGTTCAAAAATCTATTCCCTAACCATGATAAAAATTCAAAAGATAAGGGTCAATCATCAAGCAATGTCGAGTATGACTCAGTCATCTCGACCATAGATTATGACCAAGACTTAGTGGCAACTATAAAGATTAGAACTGATTGCGCGATCACCACTAGACAGAAAAAAATATGGGTCCCTACAACAAAAAAATCTACCACTTCGTCCCCGGCATCACCTCCTAATCCACCATCTAATTCCACCGCCAATTCCTCTCCACAACCTACGCCGTCATTTAATATTGTCAAACAATTAGAGAAGACTCCCGCACAAATTTCAATCATGGAACTACTTAATTCTTCTCCCGCACTACAACGCATCCTTATGCAAACATTGAATAATGCTCATGTCCCTGAGGACATCAATTCACAACAATTTCAGGCTTTAATTGCACATCTTACAGTCCCCAATCCTATTTTATCTTTTGGTCCCGATGACATGCTTAATCCCAATATCGCTAATAATCATTCTTTATACGTCGAGGGTTATGTAACTCATTGTAAAATCAAGCGCGTCTTAATCGACAACGGATCAACATTAAATATTTGTTCTATGAAACTTTTACGTTGTCTAGGTTACATTGAAAATGATTTGCAAAACAATATCATAACCATTCGTGGGTATGATAATAGCGAAAGAAAGTCTGAAGGCACAATCACGTTGCCTCTCCAAGTTGGACCCATCACCTTAGACACGATTTGTCATGTGGTAGATGTAGAAGTTACCTATAACATTCTTGTCGGCCGACCATGGATTCATGCCATGAAAGCCGTCCCATCAACATTCCACCAATGCATTAAGTTTCCTCATTTGGACAAGGAATTTACATTACATGCAGATCCCCAACCTTTTGAGTATTGTAGATTCCTCGAAGGACGGTATCGACATGATCACTATTGTCCATCCACAGATAAATACGCTTCACCTCGGATAATCCCCAATGAAACACGCATTGATCCTGATACACTCCCTAACAATAATCTGAAACCATCATCTCATAACCAAAACACATTTTCCAATCCATTATCATCCGCTAGTCAACCACCTTCCACCAGTCCTCCTCCCACTAATCAATCTTCTTCCACTAATCAAGCTTCTTCTTCCAGCAACAATTATTCTTCCACCACACCACCTTCTTCTTCACCTAGCCAATCTTCTTCATCCAACCCCACCTCCTCTATTAAGATACCTCCTCCTGTGAATAACCAACCTTCATCCTTCAATCCACCCCCTTCTTCTTATAACCCATTTTCTTCATCTTTTAAGACTACCAAACTAACTTCCCCACCACATGAGGTACCTATTGATCCCCCATCTCACACATTTAAAATCATTGACACGGGATGCGGTGAATATCAATTTCAAAAGATGGCAGACTCTTTTTATATCACCAAATCCCCACATAGCTATGGCAAACCTAACGCTCCACATCTGAAAATCCATCCCAATTACCAAATGGGTCAGCCAGTTTGGAAAAAGTTTGGTCATCTTGACAACGAACATATTCCAAGTTCTTCAGGATCTTGGTTATATAATGACGACTTTGCTCTATGTTATGAGTCCCCTCAATTTACCAAAGCTCACTGAATAATGAAAAACATGCGATGGCAGGGTAAAGGACTCGGTCCAAATGAACAAGGTTGTTTAGACCCTATAAATTGCACACAACATCACGGTAAACATGGTCTAGGTTTCAAGGTGTTTGATGTCGCTCCCATAATAATTTCGAGTGAAAATGATGACACCAGTTCTGATAATGACATTAGATCTCCATGTAGTCTTTTTGAAGACCTCGCTAAAACACATCTTGCCTTTGAACATTTTTCTATTAATGTCATCAATTTTGAGCCTACACATCCAAGTCTCATAGACCATGGCCAACCACATCATGCAGCCATGGACATGTTCCACAATGATGAAGCCATCGAAGAATTCCTTGGAACTCGCGACCAAATACCTACTTCAGACCATAGAAAAGGATTTGAAATCAATCTAAAAGGCAATCTTACTTAACCACTTCCGTCACATGACAATCTTATGTCAGGGTCCTCCCTACACTTAACTTGTAATCGTGAACTTCTCCCCCGCCTCATTCTTCGTTCAATTTGTTGATCGCTTCTTCCACCTGGTATCTCCTATTACCCACTTTTTCCTCCTCCTATTATCCTTTCTCCACATATTCTCTTATAACATACAACTCATCTCTTCCACCTACAATCACATTCTTTTCCCCCATTTTCCCCTCTTTGATCCATCATCCTTCATACCGTTTCTTCCCATTCTTTTCATGTTTTGGTTCTTAATCCTCACCTCGTTCATCCTCATCACCCCCATCCTCTCCTCGCTTTCACTTAGTCCCAACTCATCCTTCCCATCTTCTTCAATTTTTCCACTTCATCTTCTCAAATTCCCCCCACATTTCTACCCACACACATATTCGCCATTCTTGTTAACACTCCTATATCATTCTTTCATCATCATCTTCTCTTCCCGCGCTCATAATTGTCAATGGGTTTTCCCTAAAAATTATCAATCCGCATTTCGCACAACCTCATTCACTCCCTTGGACCTTCTAGAGTTTCCCTTCATTCCTTCCCTCCTCTAAGCCCACCACTCATTGGCAACGGGTTTTCCCTAACGTCCCTTTGTTGGCGTTACCCTTTCCAGTCCTCATTCGCTTTCTCTTTTTCTTCATTTTTTCTTTCACCCTTCCCCACCACTCATTGTCAAGGGGATTTCCCTAACATCCCTTCATTGGCATTGCCTCTTCTATCCCCCATTCTCTTTTCTCTCCTATTCTTTTCCCTCACTCCCACCCTTTCTTGTCACTTTTTACCCATCTCTCCATCTCCTCTTTGCCCTCTTCAATATCTTTACTGTCTTCATCATACCTCATTTTTCTATTTTCCCATCATCCTAGTATCCTCATTTCATGCATTTCCACATCTTTTCCAATCGATGTCATTCCTCCCCTCTTTCTTCTTTGAACATTCCTTCTACCATTTCCTTTCCAACTTATTACCCCCTTTCTGTATTCCCTTCCTTCTCCATCATTTTCTTTGTTATCCTCTTCTCTCTCCCACCCCTCGTCTTATTTCCCTTCCCCTATATCATCTTCTTCCCCTTTTTCCATCACGTTTCCTCCTTACATCCCCATCGATAACCTGGTTGTTCAGCGTTGTCCTGTCTTTTTTATCATCCCACTCTCCACATGCATCTCCATACGGTCTGTTCCATATTCTTTGCCTTGGTCTTCCTTGCAATGACGTGATTCCTTCAATCTTCTCCTTGTATTCGTTCTATCTTCCTTTCCTCTTCCCTAATTTTCACGTTTTCTTCTGACCCACTTCCCCTTTTCTCTACCACCCCTACCTTTTCGTTCATTCTGTATATGTTTCTCTTCCTTTCTCTCCTCTTTTTCACACTTTCCTCGCCCCTCATAGTTTCTTTTTTTTCTCCGTTCTACTTATTCTTTTGTCCTCTTTCCATTTCCCTCCATTTCACCCCCTACTCCCACCTCGTTTTCTCCTTCTTATTTATCCTTTCCCATTTCCTCCTTTTCTTCACTCTCTCATTTATTTCATTTCCACGTATCCCTCTTTACTATCTCTGTTGCTTCCTTCATTTTGCACATCTCTCTATTTCATCCCTTCACCCTCTACTCTGTCATTTTCCTCTTTTTGCCTTGTTTGTCCTTCATCATTCCCTTCTTCCCCTATCATCTCTCTCTTATTTCTACCTCTTTCATTCCTTTTTTTCCCCTCCCCTATCTCCCTTACTCTTCTCATAATCAACCCCCAACCCTATCCATTCCCTTTTCTCTTTCCCACACACCCTCACACCTAGCATTCCAGGTCGATTGAATCCTTTCTCCATTTGCGTCGTGCGGTCATTCCAGTCTCTTCCACTCCATTATCATCCTCTTCTCCGCCGAATCCATTTCCTTTCTTTTCGAGAGTTCTGTCGTATATTTCATTCTCGTCAGTCCTCTCGAGGGGGCATCACCACATCTATCCATAATCACATATTCTCATGACATTTTTGTCTTGGAGGATACTATGACATCCGTCACTCACCACTTTCTATTCTCCCCAACAAACATTCGCTCTACCTTTTTAAAAGTAGATTGAATTCTTCCCCCATATCGTCTACTTTCTTTGAAAGGACACTACTTTCATAGTACCATTCCAAAGAGGGGCAAATGTAGACACCCCAATTTCACATCTATCCTAAATCAATTAATTCCCCTTCCTCATTTCCCACAAAAATACACTTCGAATTAATCAAATATAATTTGATTAATTATCCATTTCAAAATCTAAAAATAATCTAATCCTCACCACATGTCATTATTCTCCATGTTTTTCCACTATTGAATTAAAAATTCAAATTCAAATCCTCACCCACCATTCGTGGTCCCCACTCACCTAAAATCCTCCACTTATGAATTAAAAATATAATTCAAATCCTCACCCATTCTTTGTGGCCCCCACTCACCTAATCTTGCACACATTTTCAAACCACTCATCTAATCTTGCCCACTTTTTCAAACCACTCATCTAATCTTGCCCACATTTTCAAACCACTCACCTAATCTTGCCCACATTTTCAAACCATGATTACTTAAATTAATCTAAGTTAATCACTCCCCCAGGCTATAAATACAACCTTACCCCTCCCCTCTAAAGACACGGAGAATAAGCTTGCATGTCATATATAAGTTCTTGCATCCTTTGAGCAAAGAACATCATTTTACCTAGTCCTAATGCCAAAATAGCCTCATAATCCTTTTTCCCATCCAGTGCAAAGTAAGAGGATCGTTGTTGCAGGAAGGCCTTGCTCCGTCTTGAAGAAAAGCACTTACATATCACAAAATCAGGGTTCAATCCAAGTTTCCTAGCCCATTCTGAGGTTTGCTACGAAACGCGAAAGAGGAGGTATGATTATTGGTATTTTACTTCCTTATTAGTAGTGTATTTTTCATAGCTTACAATACCAATTCAAATTTAGTGCATATGCAGCCATGTGTAAAGTGGTGTTCAACTTCTCCCATCTCTGCCCAATAATGGGCTACATATTGTGATGGTAGAACTCCAAGGTGGGGACCCCTTCCCGAATAGTAGCCTTCATCCGGTCAAGCATACTATCAATACATTCATGTATCTCACCAAGGTTAGGGCTCCCAGAATCCCCGTATTTTATCACAATGAAAATTGAGGATACTATGGATGTGATATATCTCATATTTGTCCAAAATGTTTCTTTCACCACAATTGCTTTCACCTTCTTCCCTTTCTATGTTTTAGACCCACCCCATCTAGACCACTCTGATGTCATGACTATACACTGTAATGACTCTTGCAACTCAACCATACTATCCAACAAAATAAAATATGATGCAAAATGTGTGTCCACTGACTTGAGGAATTCCTTCCTCAAAAAGCTACAGAAGAGTGTCAATGATGTATGGTGGTTACAGATGAACATCTACACATTTCTAGCATCAGCCTCTACATTTTTTACCCAATCAATTTTTACAATGTATTTTAGTTCATTGTTCATGGCATGCACACAACATGGGGTCCAAAATATATGTCGGTAATGAGCCTCAACAAGCTTACCTACTACCCTGTACTATGACAACCTACACAACGTTGGCATCTCGCAAAATTGTGAATTAAAACTCTACATCATTCTTCTTTCCTAAACAATCAACTACCCTTGAAAAGTAAGGACCATCTCTACATGAAACAATGATATTTATGAGTGGGTGGTGTTTGATATCCGTCCACCCATCCATGATGATGCTGCAACCGTAACATACCCATGTGCACCTCATTTCCTCCATCAATAAGTTAACCTTGGAATAATTCATATCCAAGATTGTGGTTCTCAATCTCCTGGGGGCACATAACTTACACTTGCTTTGGCTACCTCAGTCATGGCCTCCTCATAATAAGGAGAGCGAGCAGCATGGAATGAGATGGCAGTGGCAAATAAAGAATCCAACAACTTCATAAACCTCTTCTCTAGCCTTTGTATCATACATGTCCATAACTAGATTGGAGGCCATGACCTTCCTCTTCGCCCTACTACCAAAAGCATCCACTTCACTCACCTCATAAGATGTTGCATCTACAATATTTGACAAACCAGTATTAGTCCTCAGGGAGTGAGAACTAGAAGGGGTGCCACTAACATGATGGTGAAACTCTTTTTTTTCATATCTCCATAATACAACCTCACCATTTCTGCCCTCTCTCCAAGTGATAGTTGTCCACATATGCCTACACCTTTTCCCGAGATGTGCAATAAGTGTGCATTCAACCTAGTAATGTTTCCTGACCAAGATAATGAGTGATGCAGGAGCATCCACAGGTTTCGCATAATCAACATCACCAACAAAAAAGGAATTAGTTAATTGTTTTTTATTTTGTTTTGTTTTGATGTAACAACTGCCAAGTTGAGTTAATTGTTTTTCTTTTGTCTTGTTGTAATAGTTGTCAAGCTAAGAGACTTCAGGTGTTTGTTATACTAAAAATAGACTTTTGCATGTTTGTTTTGAGAGGCAATCGGCTACTGTAGGAGAGAGGAAACTTTGTTTTGTTGGCTGCTATTTACAGCGTGCCAAAAAATTAATAAAGGGATTTTTTTAAGGTGCATAAATTGGATTATGTAGCTACTATGTTTTTGTGTGCACCAATTTTGGTATTAGAGCAAGTCCTCCCTTGTCGAACAAGTGTAAGAGCACTTGTAGAGAAGTCCGAGTGTAAGCAGACTATGGAGGAGAAGTTTTGCAAGTGTAGAAGCAAGTTGTGAAACAAAAACTTGCAACTGTGTACCAATGGACTTCAGATGGGGTGTTGGTAAAAGGGTTGCAAGAACATGAGCACCTAGAGTCGTTGATTTAGCACAAATGATGAGAGGGATTCAAGAAAGGATGGCTGCAATGGAAATAGCACAAAGAAGAAGAATCCAAATGAAAGATGTGAGTGATGATGAAGAGGAAGAAACACAAAGAGTTGAAGGACGTAGAGATGAAATGGGGGATGGCGCTGAAAACCAACTTCTCAGAGCCATCACCAAAATTAAGAGCAAACCAAAACTGGAACCGCCATATTTTAATGGAAGTTTGAATGCTAAGGAGTTTATCGATTGGATTTGCAAGATGAATAAGTATTTTGATTATGAAGTAGTGGATGAATCAAAAAAAGTGAAATTTTCCCGTACAAGATTAAAAAGTCATGCATCACTTTGGTGGGACAATGTGCAAGTTGAGAGGCAAAGTAAAGGAAAGGAAAAAATCAAATTTTGGGACAGAATGGTCACCAAGTTGAAGGCCAAATTTTTACCTTTTGATTATCACACGAGTTTGTTCTGAAGGTTACAAAATTTAAGACAGAAGGAAATGAGCGTAAAAAAGTATACAAAGGAGTTTTACAAACTCACTATAAGAGTTGGACATGTAGAGGATGATCTAGAGTAAGTTGCAAGGTATTTGAATGGACTATGCTTCAATATTCAAGATAAAATTAGCTTGTTGAACCTTAGAACGGTGGAACAAACCTATCAAAGTGCATTAAAGGTAGAAGAGAAGTTGTCACAAAGGCAAATGCGAACTCTAGTGGTAGAGGAAGGTTCTTGAGAGGAAGAGGACAAAACTTTAATGACAGAGGACAACAAACTCAAGATGGGGATGCAGGTAGCTCTCAAAGTCTAAGTTACAGTGCATGAGGAAGAGGAGGTTACACACTTAAGAGGAAGAGGATTTTATAGAAGAGGAAGAGGGTTCATGGGAAAATGCTACAAGTGCAATAAGTATGTTGGTCACAGGGTATTTGAGTGCCCAAAAAATGTTCAGAACAACGACAAAAGGACTAAAGGTACAACCCATATAATCCAAGAAGATGAGAAAAGTGTTGGGTCACCTGTACACATTGAAGACCCAGAGCAAGGGGAAGTCCTTATGATGAAGAGAGTACTTTTAAAACCTACTAAAGAAACAAGTGAACCACAACAACAGAAGAACCTCTTTAAGACCATCTGCAAATCCGAAGGTAAGTGTTGTAAGTTAATTGTTGATAGTGGTAGGGCGGACAATCTGGTGTCCAAAGAAATGGTAAAGAAGTTATGACTGATAAGGTCAGCTCACCCAACTCCTTATAAGGTCTTGTGGTTTCTTAAAGGTCACCAAGTGTTAGTGAATGAGCAATGTTTAGTAAATTTTCAAATTGGCACATATAACGATGAAGTCGTATGTGATGTGATGCTCATAGATGTGTGTCACGTGTTACTGGGTAGGCCATGGCAATTTGACAAGAGAGTTGTACACGATGGTAGGGAAAATACTTATATCGTTGTGAAGGATGGAAAGAGATTCACTTTGAGTCCACTACAAGATAAAGGAGAAGAGGCAGAAAGCAATCCAAGAGTTATGTTCGTGTCCAGAAAAGAGTTCTTGATGGAAACTAAGAAAGAAGAGGCTTGTTTTGCATTGATTTCAAATCTCGTACAAGTTGAGACAAACACCGAGGTAACTAATTTACCTGCTGAAATTTAGATTTTTTTAGAAGAGTATGATGATATTGTATCCACAAAGTTACCTAAAGGATTACCACTGGTTAGGAGCATTAGTCACCACATGGACCTGATGCCAGGTGTTAGTTTACCAAATAAGGCAACTTATAGATTAACACCTCAAGAGAATGAGGAGATCAAAAGGCAAGTGCAAGAGCTGTTACAAAAGGGATTAATCTGTGAAAGCTTGAGCCAATGTGCAGTACCAGCCGTGTTAGCACCAAAAAAAGGTGGCAAATGGAGAATGTGCACAGATTCAAGGACCATCAACAAGATCACAATAAAATACAAATTTCCATTACTGAGGATGGATGATTTAATGGACTGTCGAAGTGGAGCCAAATACTTCAACAAGATAGATTTGAAGAGTGGGTATCACTGAATCCGGATAAGAGAAGGTGATGAGTGGAAAACAACGTTTAAAACCAATGATGAGTTGTATGAATTGTTGGTTATGCCATTTGGTTTATCTAATGCCTCAATTACATCTATGAGACTTATGAACGAGGCACTGAGGCCATTCACGTGTAAGTTTGTGATTGTATATTTTGATGATATCTTAATTTTTAGTTATTCCAAAGAAGAACACTTTACTCATCTAAAGTTAGTGTTGAATAAATTGAAAGAGGCAAACTTGTTGATCAATTTGAAGAAATGCAACTTTATGCAAAAGGAGCTCATTTATTTGAGATTTATAATCTCACAAGATGGGTTAAAGATGGATCCAGAAAAGGCAAAAACAATAGTGCAACGACATTCACCAAGAACCATGTTTGAAGCTAGGAGTTTTCACAGTCTAACAAGCTTTTATAGGAAATTCATAAGGAATTTCAATGATATTTGTGCACCCTATCACAAAAACCATGAGAGCAGATAGAAAGAAGTTTCAATGGACCCCCTGAAACTAAGGAGAAATTTCAGTGGCTTAAGAAGAAAGTCATAGAACAACCAGTTCTAGGACTACCTAATTTTGACAAAGTGTTTTAGGTTGATTGTGATGCAAGTGGAACATCCATAGGAATAATGATCAATCAAGGCGGTAAGCCAACTGCTTATTTCAGTGAAAAGTTGAGTGAAGCTAAAAGAAAGTGTTTTGTTAATGATCAAGAGTTTTATGCTATAACACAAGCTCTTAAGAAATGGAGGCATTATCTATTGCCCAATGAATTCGTTTTATTAATCAATCATCAGACACTTCAGTATATAAACAGTCAAGCTAAGTTGAACCAAAGACATACTAAATGGGTGGAGTTTCTCCAGAGCTACACTTTTGTTTTGAATCACAAAAGTGGTAAGTCTAACAAGGTTGTCGATGCCTTAAGTAGAAGAATCCTTGGGTTAAACGAACTGCAAGTAGAGGTCCTTGGATTTGAAGCAATAAAGGAATTATACGAAGAAGATTAGAGAAGCTTGGGCAACGTGTAAGAACCCAACAAGTGGTGAGAGAACTCCATGGTTAGAGTACATGATACAAGAGGGACTATTGTTCAAAGGTAAAAGATTGTGGATACCCCAAGGTTCCATGAGGGAAAGCCTACTGAGAGAAAAAACATAGTGGTGAGTTTAGTTGGTCACATTGTGTATGATAAAACATTGGCTCAATTGAAAACACAATACTATTGGCCAAAGATGAGTACACGTGAAGAAATTTTTGGCGAAGTGCAAAATGTGTCAGCATGCCAAAGGGAAAAACCACAACACAGGACTATATCAGTGATTGCTAATTGCAAGTAGACCATGGGATGTAGTAAATATGGACTTTGTCCTAGGATTACCACGCACTTAGAGAGGTAATGATTTTATTTTTGTAGTTGTTGACATATTTTCAAAAATGGCTCATTTTATATAGCATGTAAAAAGTGTAATGATACCACAAATATTGCAAACCTTTATTTTCATGAAGTCGTGAGGTTGCATGGGTTGCCAATGAGTATTATATCGGATAAAGACACAAAAATTGTAGGCCACTTTTGAAGGATGATGTGGAAGAAGTTGGGCACAAGACTGAATTTTAACTCAACTTACCATCCTCAAACAAATAGACAAATGGAGGTTGTGAATAGGTCTCTTGGAAACTTGTTAAGGTGCATCATCAATGACAAGCCCAAATAGTGGGATTTCACCCTCTCACAAGCTGAATTTGCCTACAATGACTCGGCAAATAGGAGTACAGGGATGAACTCCTTTCAGATTGTGTAAGGCAGCAACCCAAGAGGAATTTGTGAGTTGAGGAGCACAACTAAGATGAATAAGCAAAGTGTTGAAGGTGAAGAATATGCACAAGCCATGCAGGATATACACATAGAAAGAAACAGGAAGATAGTGGACAAAAGTACAAAGAATTTGTTGATCAAAAATGCACAGAACAACATTTTGAGGTTGGAGACTTGGTACTCGTTCGTTTAAGGAAAAAAAGGTTTCCCAAAGGTGAGTACAGTAAACTGAAGACGAAAAAGATTAGACCTTGTAAGGCCTTACACAAATTTTCACCAAACACTTATGAAATTGAGTTACCCAGACACATTAGGCATTTCACCAATTTTCAATGCTTTTGATCTGTATAAGTATATTGAAGGTTCTACAAGTGAGGAGACTCAAGAGAAGGATGTACCAACAATTGATTGGAAAGCACAAATGCCTGAGGGAGTAAAAAAGGAAATGGAAGCAATCATCAACATCAAAATCAACAAGAGCACCAAGCACAAACACTATTACAAGTATTTGATAAATGGAAAGGAAGAACGACAAAAGATGCAACTTGTACGTCTGAATCCGAAGTTGTGAAGCATGGAAAAACCCATTGAAGATCTTGCAGCGGGCACATGAGTCGGAGCTCATGTTTTGTTACCTTGGGTGTCTAATGCAGGGGCATCCATGGGATTCGCATAATCAACATCACCAAAAAAAAAAAAGGAATTAATTAATTGTTTTTAATTTTGTTTTGTCTTGTTGTAACAATTGTCAAGTTGAGTTAATTGTTCTTGTTTTGTTTTGTTGTAACAGTTGTCAAGCTGAGAATTTTCAAGTGTTTGCTATACTAAAAATAGACTTTTGCATGTTTGTTTTGGGAGACAATTGGCTGCCATAGGAGAGAGGAGACTTTGTTTTGATTTGTTGGTATTTACAGCAAGCCAAAGAATAAATAACGGGTTTTTTTTTTGGGTGAACAAATTGGATTCTATAGTTGTGTTTTTGTGTGCACCAATGAGCATATGTTGCACTTTCATGTTTTAGTCCCCCCTAAAATGTTTGATATAAGACCCTCACTAATTCAACCAAATTGTTTCAAAGGTTTTTTTTTCTTTTCAAAAGGTTCTCTAACATACTTGTTCAACGTTGTAGAGGCGCAACTAAACTTGTCAACACTCCCATGTCAACTATTAGGTGTTTTTGTTTTTTTTCCTTACACACCCATCTCATCACTCATTTCAAGCTCACATTCAACTTCATAATCATTGTTTGGTCTAATTTTGGGACTGCAATAATTTTAAAATAAAATAATATAATTATACATTATAAATTTTTTAACACACTTTGAATTTATAATTTTAAAAAATTAAATTAAATTTTATTAAATATTAACTATGCTTGCATTTTAAAAAAATAAAAACCAACGAAGCATGAATGACAAATGCCCTTGTTTACCCATTTTCTCATTTGAAAATTTAAAAAAATACACCAATGAATACACTTAGAAATTTAAAAAAAACAAACAATGCAATGCCCCCCTTTGTTTCTCTCATTCCCCGCCTTACTAATCTAAATAGAAAAAACAAAAAAATAAAATCAAAGAATACACTTTTTTAAAAAAACAATGAAGACCTTAATTTGTTTTTGTCAATTTGGCCTTTGCATTTGGACATTAGAAATTTTATAATAAAAACAAGGTCATTGTACATAACTCTTTCTATTGCTCCTCTTTTTCTTTTTACTCTTGTTTTTTTGCTTTGTGTGATTACGCTCATGTGATTACAGGGAGTGTGAGATGTGCTTTTTATAAATAGGGTTAGCGTAGGGCAATGACATTAAAATTGATTAAAATAATAAAATAAAGCAATGAAATATAAGAATTTTTTTTTTTAAATGTTTATAGGAGGGAAGGTGTGGGGACGTCCCCTCATCTCGGAAGCACCTGGGAGGTGCGTCCCCTAACTTTAGGGGACGTCCCGACTCCCCTTTTTTTTATATTTTTGGGGTGTCATGGGAACGTCCCATCCAGGTCCCCTAGTCTTGGGGACGTCTGAGACAGCTGGAAAATAACACTCTAAAAAATAAAATAACACTAGGTCTGTGGTCTTTCAAAGAATTTAAGTGTCATCTGAAAAATGAAATATGAAATATCAGTAGAGCATTAAAAGTATAAACTAGATTACAATTTGACACATACATCAAAGCATATGCATGTAACATATATAGGCAATAATAATCTAAATATCGGCAGCCGTAGACATCATAGAGAGGCCCGTTATCATTGTTCTAACAAAAATCTTTGATGGATAATACATGTAAATCTGTCGGCGAGGATGTAATATACATGCAAGGACAAAATGCACAATTCAATCAGTGCCAGAAATTGTACCAGCAATGCATCATTCTAACAAAAACCAGTACAAATGCACTGTAAAGAGGAAGTCACTTGTCCATTCAAAATTGTAATGCTTCATATCTGAGATGAAGCAATCTTCACGCAAAGCTTGTTATATCAGAGATATGAAAATTGTAGCTTTAAAATTTGTACATTGGCAAGGTGAAAAAATGTATTGCAATGCCTAATAATAAATATCTTGTTTAAAAAACATTAGGTTGTGAACGAATTTTTATGTCATACGAATTCAGATTAAACAGACTTCTCAGATTATTGAACTCCGCAATACATAGTCTCCTATACTGGATATATTCCAAGGAGCTAGTATAAGCCAGAAGAGCTTATAGAATATGTATTGTCAGCTGCTTTAAGTTTTTCATGTTCTCCAAAATACTTTTTGGAGAACGAACTATGTTTGATGTACTGATTACAAATATTGGTCTTAAGAAACCATTCAAACCCATGTGCTCATAAAATTTTTGTATGTTAAACAAGTGGGCTGAATGCCTTCATGTCATGCAACCATATCGCAGAACATATAATCAATTTAATATTTCAAACTTAAGGTTAAAAAAGTTAAAAAGGGCACCCATGTTTGTGCTTAACTATTGATGAGCTGGCTCAAGCAACAATGGCTGCATTTTGGGAATGGCTTATTAACAAAACAGCAAGGTATAAAACCAAACATCGTCGTCCATTAAAAGTCACTCCTATGGATAGATATTGATTTTTTCAAGAAAAGTGTAACCCAGTTGCAGTGATCTGCCCTGTCAAAGGCTTACTAGCCAAACAAACAGATACTCAAGAAACAAAACATCACCCAAAACAGATAATGGCCTCCAATATCATAATTATAAAACTGTTTTTCTTATATAATGGCAGCTTCTATTAGTTCTCATATCTATCTTCTTGTTAGTCACAATAACAGTATTACAGCTGGAATGCAGCCTTTAGAAGAAAGCAAGTCTCAACCAAATAATGAGGTATAGAAATAAAATTAAGAAAGATTGTAAAAACTTCTTCCTTTCCCCTTGCAATTTAGAACATACATAAAAGAATAATTTTGAATCTAATCAATAACAATTTAAAGATTGACAGCCATGGACATTATAACTTCAAACACTTCTGCCACATCCACCCTCAGCACATCAAGCACATGAAGAAGCACACATGCAAAGAATCTAGTGAGTGAAGAAAAGGGGTTGTGGGACAACCAAGTTTGTAGCGATTTAAGCTTAGTTTATGTTGAAGAAAACATCAACTACAATTAACAATGCTGAGTTGCATTACTTGAAATCTATTACAATTTAGTAGCTCAAGATTTTCTGGTGACAAACAGAGAACAGTAAAGTTAGCGCTCAATAAAACTGTGGAAAGTTGAGCAAACATTATTTATCTTGACGATTAAATCTACCAAAAGAAACATTCAAAGTGTTTAATATAAATGCAACCTAATTTGATGAATATAAACTGCCAAATTCTAACCTTCAAAGGTCTTTTTCTGGAAGTCCCTGGGATATGGACCGTAATAGCCTAATGTGTTACCAAAGAAACAAACCCAGAATTTATTATAAACCTAGTCTGATCAAAGTTACATATTTCAATGCACTCGCCATTGACAAATGATAATAACTTCTCACATGCATTGTAATGTAAATTCTCATGATTCACCAAATACAGTACAGTGCTTGAGTTTGCAAGTATGTTCTTGGATCATGGTTTTGATCTGGTTGGAGGTAAGAGGCTTTGCATATTTCACAGAATAATTCTATCTCTATGGAGCCAAAATTTCTCATCATCAACAATGGTGCTATATAGGCGTCTAAAGAGGAATGCAGCTTTTCATGATTAAAAATTATCCCTTCATACATACATTAGATTTCTCAAGCAAAATAATCTACAATTTACCCACTTTTCCTTTGTGATACTTGATTAGTTCTTCCCACTCAAATCCGCATATGGAACAGAATTCAGATTTATGGTTATCTTAGCTACACCACTGTCAAATAAGTTCGCCAAAGAAACATGTTACCTACTTTCTCTTTTAACACTAAATTCAGATACCGGCAGAAATTTTAATCGGCATCCTCAATTATTCTGCATACAAGCTCAATGAGATCCGTAAATCTAATAGTATAAAAGTAACTTGAAAAAAAAACCTGAAAATTGCTTTTTATTTGATTATTGGCATTATGCAAAAACACATTAAGAACTTATAACCAGGCACTAATGCAAACTGCAGAAATTCTAAATATATGACAGCAAGTAATCCTAGAACTTGCCTCGGACTCATTTTGGCAACATAACATAATCAAGTTAGAAAAAAAACAAAAGATATGGCAACTTACAGGAAGACGGTCTCAGTCTCTCATGCAAGCTACCGCTTATCTGCCCTATATTGAATGGCAAAGGCTTCTTGCAGAAAAAAAAAACTACTTCGCCCAGTGAGTACTACCTACCCTATCCCAATAACTTCAATCGCCGGAGAGTCTTAAATCTCTGCTGATTAAATTGTTTTAAGTGACGTGCTTTTGAGAATCCATACGATCATCCTCTACAAGGTAAACTTTTAGAAGCCAGGCAAACTAGAATCTTTACAATGAGGTACTGAAAAAACCCAGAGTGCTGATTTAAGAAGATTGGTCAGACTGTAAATCCTCCGGCAGGTCTAGCAGCTTGTCTTTCTCCTCTTCCGATGGCGGTGGGGGCTCATCTACTTTTTGGGCCCCAGTTATTCTAGCCAACAGTACAAAAGACATCCCTCCGATCACATTGTTCAGACACCGAAGCACAATCACAGAGGACTTAAAGACGATAGGAGGGAGTACTTTGGCAAGCAAAAATTCAATGCCATTCAGAGTTTGGTACCTCAAATTTGCGCTCAAACCCATCTGAAGAGCCCATGTAGATGCATTTAACAACGTTGGAGGTGGCTTATTTGGAGTCTCAAAATTGGGATCCATTTTCTTCCTAACACTGATCAAACCATTAGACAATGCAGTCCCCACAAGCCCTGCAAAAAACCCAACAGCTGCGAACAGGATACCCTTGTACACATAAGTGCCCATCCTCTCTAAGACATTGAAGTTCCCTGGCTCAAACATGTGGCCTGTAGGACAGCTTGCAAATAGACCAGGGAGAGTCTGGGCCGCTGCCGACATGCCAGATGATGAGGGTGCCAACATGTACATGAGAGTAAAATTCAGGATGGCCCCGACAACAAGAGTGGAAAAAACAAAGTCCAGCTCGTTGAGGCCAAAATTAGGCCTACATGCCATATCACCAAGAACACATGCACTTAGCCCTACAATCTCCTCCATCAAGACCTTGAATGGGAACTGTGGATCTGCTTCCACTCTGGACTTCCATCCATGCAACAATGCACCCAGGAGCCCGCCTTTGATTTTGTCGGCCCCATTGTCATCGGATTTTCCCCATGATTCCCCCTTCTCCGCCACCACCACCACCACGACCATTGTTGTTGCGAATACCTGCATCGCCCCCACCAGACTCGATCTCTGAACCTGAAGATACCCATGTCCTTAAATCCCCTCTGCTTGATGGACTAGTGCTGATCCTCTGATACCCATTTACAGCAATCTTGAAATCTATGATGGGGTTACTGGCACTAGGAGTTTTCAGTGTTTTTCTGTTATTGGGCAAGCTAGGGGTTACCGATTTGCAAGATATGGCAATAGAGCACCTCAGCTGTGACATTGTTAGATATTGAAAAGAAAAAAATTGAATAAACCCGATAGTCAGGAATTTACCCGGATCATAAACTGTGGTGAAAGCTTGAATGGCATTTAGAAACCCTAATTTAAATCTTTGAAAGAAGGCGGACACAAAACAAGTTTAGATATTTTTTTTAAATTGAAGATGCCCGAGTATTAAATTGTTGAATTGTTTTAAAGGTATTAGTATTTCTTTTTAAAAAATAATTACAAATTATATAGTTTCAAAAGTGAGATATCTATTAAAAAAAAAGGGTTAATATTTGGAGTTATTTTGAATTTTGAGTTAATTTAAATCCACAAAAAAATTGTATTGCTCTTCTTGTCATTTTGAAATGCACCCTTTGGAGAATGGTGTGATAACTCTTCTTTCAATTGACAACATGGAAACACTCTTAGGTTGTGTGTGACATGTATGTTGGAGTGAATCTCAAGAGAGAGTTGCTTCGCCTAGTGCAACACCTAAACTAATTCTACCTCCTAAAATTGACCGGGAAAAGGGAGAAGGAAATGAAAGAAAAAGAACTAAAAAGGGAGGTGATACACCAAAATGTTTTGAGAACTTGAGACTTATTTAGATCACATAGATGAAGCAAAGAAGCCACACACACCATACACAACTATAAGTAATTGAGTCAATCTGAAAGTGATTCACAAGAAGGTTCTAGAATTGATTGTCACAAGACAAGAAGGGGCAACAAATGGCTCCACAACAAGATCCTGCAAACAATCTATAAAACACAATTTATGACCTACAAATTGACACAAGACCGCACAAAGGCATGAAAGATTTAACTGATAAAACACAAAATAAAATCAGTTAAAACATAATATGCACTAAATACATATTTGTAGAAGGTAAAACACAACTCCTTTATTGCTCCAAGAGGTGGAATAAGCACAGATAGTCACTCATGACCCTTGCTTTCTCACTCAGAAAGATTGAATTTCTCTAGAAAATATGAATGAAGAAGTCAGAATTATTTTACAATGTTTTATGAAGTTTTTATAGAAATATGAGAGAGAAAAGAAAGATAGGAAAAGCCTAGACATGCAAGTTTGACTTCAAAATAGAATAAAAGCTATATATGTTTGCTTGTTTGAAAAGTAACTCATTCTATCTGAAATCATGTGTTCTTTATGCTTTATTTTATCTTTTCCCCTAAAATAATCTTTGCATGGCTTAAAATAGTTTTTCTCGTGTTTTGCATGCTTTGTTCTACTTTTAATCTCTTCTAGATGACAAAATGAGCTTTACTGTATGCTTTTATCTATTTTTATCCTTTTAAACGACCCCTTATTCTTCAGTTGCTTGGCTTTTCCTCTAAAGTCTTCAATTCCTGAAATAAAGCAAACCAAATTGTAGAGCTTGGGGAGAGCTTTCCAACAAGGCTGATTTTGCTAAATTTGGAGTTATAGATCAAAAGTTATGGCTTCCTGAAGTTTTGTATGTCGTAACGCATGGGAAATTGACATGTTTCAGCTTCTAATTGGCTCAGGAATTGGGATTGCTCACATGTCTACCTCACTGACCTTTTTGCCATGTGTCCTCCTCTGATTAGCTCACAAAATCGAGCTTTGCTTCTTCTTGAAACATAAGCCATTAATAATATGCCACATATGCGCAGTGTCAGCCTTATAAAAGCTTTAACAGTGAAGTACAAACCAATCATAGTCCTCCACATACTTTTGTGATGTCATTCTTTTGACTGGTTTTTGTTAGGAATATCTATGTTGTAGTGTGAACATAGAATATTATGTAAGTGATTATATTATCTAGGATAATATAATATGTGTTGTAATAATTAATTACATTATTGTAAATGTAATTATGAGTGGGTGAGTAAATATTGTTATGAGTTGTTGAGTAAACAAATCATTAACAATATTAGTTTTGTGAGAAAACAAAATCTCACGTATAATAGCATGGAGTTGTTTTAGGAGTTATGTGTGGAGATATTTATGGAGATTATATCTCCTTAAATATAGGAACAACATCTCCTATTTAAATGGATGTAATACTTCCTATGTATTGAGCAAGAATAAAGAGTAAGATTTCGAATTTTCTTTATGCAATTATGATATTAACTTTTCATTTGGTATCAGAGCAGGTTTGATGCAAGAAATTTTAGTGCTTTCATGATCAGATCCGTCTCAAAGAATATATTATATTTTTCGTTTCCAGATGTGGGTTTTTCTATAATTTTGTGTGCAGAATCACGTGCTGGTCAAGAAACTACAAAAGAAATTTCAGAAGAACCCAGAACGTAGTTTGGAAGAAATACGGATTTTTACTATGCAGCTATCAAATTAAGCACATCAATTCTTCTACTGAAAGTTTTCTCCAATTTTCAATAATGTTGAATTGTTAATACAAGTTCTTGACTTGCTTGGAGGTTAAAAGGTATTCAATATAAAATTTTAAAGTACTTGATTCAATTTTGTATTTTTTTATCAGTATTGTACAAAATAATGGAGAAACTAAATCTGATTGAAAAGTTTGAAGGACAAGATTTCCATACATGGCAACTACGGATGCAATTACATTTAATAGAAAAGGATCTATGGGATGTGGTGAAGTCTAATTCAACTCCACCCACTGGAGGAAATGAATTGGCAAAATGGAATGCAAAAGATCAGAGAGCATTGGGTACCATTGGTCTGGGCTTATCAAAAGCCTATCTACATCATGTGGATTTCACAAAATCTGCAAAAGAAATTTGGGAGTCTCTTAACAAATTGTTTGGTTCTGACTGAAATGGCAAAGACTACATTGAAGCAACACTTGTACGGGTTGAAAATGGAAGAGAACTCAAAAATGGCAGATCATATAAGTAAGTTTCGTTCTTTGCTAAATCAACTAGCTGGAATTAAAGAACATGTAAAAGATGATGATGTTAAAGCTATTCTTCTTAATAGCATGCCTAAGAGTTACTCAAATATTGTATTTACTTTGAGTAAAATTACTATTAGTCTAGAAGGAGTGATTTCTACATTGTTAGAACAAAGCAATCATGAAGAACATGAAGAAGTACTATATGTAGGAAACAAACCGAGCTCCTCATCTAAGAAGGAAAAACATAAACCAAAGAAGGTTCCTTCACATGGAAAAATAAAATGCTTTTATTGTAATGAGATTGGGCATGTAATACTGAACTGTAAAAAGAGAGCTCAGGATCTTCTTGATGACAAGATAGATCAGAAAGCCCTTCTAGCTGAAGTAGAAACTGATTGGGAAGTCTACTCAACTGATGAAGAACTTTCATGTCCTAGTGATGAGGATTTCCTATGGTAGACTCTTTTCTTGTTGGAGGAAGGAGGCAATGGAGGAAGGAGGAAAATCAGCGTCCTCTCGTCATTCACCAACGATGGGGTCGCAGACAGATGTGGTGATATTTTATTTCAGTTATGTGGTGTGTTTATACACAAGGGGGTGAAACTAGTTTCATGTTTTGATTTTAATGTGTTCACATAGACTAACAACAGTTCCTGAGTGTCTATTTGGTGTGGAAGAAGCAAACTGCATGACTCAGCTTACAGGGAAAAATCATCTACGTACGGTCCTCTGACTGTCGTACGGTCCTCTGACTGCCATACTTCGGTGGAAGGTACTTCGGTGGAAGGTGATCAGTCGATGAAGATGTTCATACGACAAGGATGATCATTAGCAGCAAGATCCAGATAGCAAGATCCAGTAGCAATGAATACTCCGACAAGGTTGATGTTTCCAGGAGCTCTTACCCCATGTTCACACTAAGGGGGCGAATGTTAGGAATATCTATGTTGTAGTGTGAACATAGAATATTATGTAAGTGATTATATTATCTAGGATAATATAATATGTGTTGTAATAATTAATTACATTATTGTAAATGTAATTATGAGTGGGTGAGTAAATATTGTTATGAGTTGTTGAGTAAACAAATCATTAACAATATTAGTTTTGTGAGAAAACAAAATCTCACGTATAATAGCATGGAGTTGTTTTAGGAGTTATGTGTGGAGATATTTATGGAGATTATATCTCCTTAAATATAGGAACAACATCTCCTATTTAAATGGATGTAATACTTCCTATGTATTGAGCAAGAATAAAGAGTAAGATTTCGAATTTTCTTTATGCAATTATGATATTAACTTTTCAGTTTTGACTATGCTCTGCAAAACTCAAACCAATAAGATAACAACACGTACCTTCACCTTTTTTCTTGACTGACCAGTGCGAACTTTTGTCCAATAGAAAAGCAACACGTATCCCACAATGTCAATCCAATTGTACCTGCAAAAGCTTGACTAATTAAATATCTCCACGCCCTTCGCAAATCGTTTCTTTGACTGAAACTTGCGAAATGCAAACAAATAAGAAAGTCCCACGAAACATTAGGTTTCAACCTTATTTAAAGGACCTTGCCAGACTACGAAACACAAACTAATAGAAAAACTCCACGTTTCCTTTGGCTTTTAGATTTGTGACTGGGTTCTGCGAAATGTTAACCAATAGGAAGGTTCCACGAAACATTATGTGTCATCCTTATTTAAAGGACCTTGTCAGACTGCGAAACGCGAGCTAATAGAAAAGTTCCACATTTCCTTCGACTTTTAGATTTGTGACTGGGTTCTGTGAAACGTGAACCAATAAGAAGGTTCCATGAACCCTTAGGAGCTAGTCTGTCCTTGATCGCTAGATCAATAGGGTGATGACAGATAACTTTGACCTCGTTGACCACAACTCGAACCCGAAAACTTAAAAATTGCAGCTTTTTTCGCAAGCTTATGTCTGCCAAAGTTTTAAAAATAAAGAGAGGCCTAGAATGGTGCCATGTAGCCCTGCTTGAACCATTGATCCGCCGACACGTAACCCCTGTTTGTTGGAGTAAAATTTGACGGCCAAATGAACGTCACATGACTTTTATAAAATCTGCCAACATTTTAAACTTGCTCCATATGGATTTTTGAATGCTAATGGTCAGTGCTTTTAAGACATGGAAATTAACGGGTGTTTGGACGTATTTTGCTCTTAAAAACGGTTAAGTCCATTTTTAAAGACTGGTTTGTACTCTGTCATTCTGATGCTTTTGTCCTCGATTTTTTCAACAGAACCTTTGCAATTATAGTCCTCAGCTCGTGCAAAAAATTCATAAGTCATTCTTAGAACCTTGTCTTACTCAAATGGTTGAGTGTAAGTTATCCGAATTCAACCCAAGGGAAAATTTGGGATAACAGTTGGCGACCTCTAAGGGAATTTGCCTACCAAATTAAATGATTAGTAGTTTTTTTCATATCATCCATTGGGCATGGAGTCATGTACTAAAAGTTGCAACCTGTTTGGAATTATGAGAAAACTGAAAATACCTTCCCAAGAAGAAAACACGTGCATGCAAGCACTTATTAAAAAAATACTAAAAATATAAGAATTGGAAATGTGATGTGCATGCATGCATGCACTTATTGAATTGAAAATCTAGACTACCCTAAACTAACCAGACTGAAAAGAAAATTTAAACAAAAACCACAAACTGGTTGTGAGAAATAACTGTAGACACCTAAATTTGGTATCTATACCCTTATCACCCGCGTGAACATATTTTAATCCATCCCCCTTAATTTAATTAAATGCCCACCTTATTATCACATCATTTATTAATATTCATCAATCAACATTAATCAATTAATCCCCAATAATTAATTAATTAATTAATCAATTAATTATACATCCACTTGTCATAATCAACCTTCTAATTAGGATGCTTTTATCCTACACATAAACCCCCTTGCTTTTTTAGCTTTTATCCTATCTATTTTTATGCCCTAATTACCCATATCTCATCTCTTGCTCACCTAATGCTTTAAAGCACTCGCCTAATTTTTAAAAACATGAAATCTCGACCAAAATTAGAAAATCATGCCCACTGGGGAAACTTTCCCCGTAATCGGCAACGACTCAACCCATTCGTCGTCGACACTATAAAGTTGAGTGCTTTCCTTCCTTTCAAGATCAGAGGCATGCACATATCATAGTTTTCATGCAGCCTGTGAACATCTCCTCGTGTCTAATCATCCTTATAACAGCTATCAGCCTTCTGGAACTTATTCTAACTCGTTTGCACCATTCATGAACACTCCTTTGTGATATTATCATTATCTTGGTGTTATTTTATTCTGCTATTATCATATTACTGTTATCTTGTTAGATCTAACCTTTTGTAAGACTAGCAGCAGTTGGGGCTCTATTATCAGCCTATTCCATCAGCTTTTCTACTTGCAGGTTCCCCTTTCAGCTTATTTCCCTTCAGCCTTGCCTCACTCTGTCACAATTTTCATCGCCCCATCTCAAGTCACTATCGACTCGGCCCTCTGTCATCATATTTTCCATCTCCAAAGCCTTCCCTAGCCTCTGCATATATTATGCTTATGTTTCAGACCACGTATCCACCATCTAGCTCCTCAGTTGCAACATTTACAACCTTTTACAGTTACCAGTTAGCATCTGTATCCCCACAGATCTACATATTTAAATTATTAATTAGATCTTCACATCCAAATCGTCGTCGACCTGCCTCCGCACAGTCTGGGTCATCGTCGACCTAGTCAGGTACCATTTAATTTACGTCTATTTATATCATATTTGTATGTGCCTTACATTTATGCATTTCCAGTTTCTGTGTGCCTCATAGTTTGTATAATATTCATTTTATCATTATTGCTTTTATCATCTTTTATCTAAACATGGGGGTTGACATCTGCCAAGGAAGTTAACACTTTTTGGTGCCGACATTGTCCGGGCAGCCCCCGCATAAATCTATCTAATCAAATCTTTCTCTAGTTTTTTAAATTTACATAGCTTGCAACAAAGATCAATTACCTTTACTCCCGTATCCACCACATCACACATCCGAGTTAACATAAACCCTCCATCATTCAAGGTTTTCTAGTTTCCTTATTACTAGATCATTAAATTGAAAGGAATAAAAAAATGGTAAACATTCTTAGCACGCCCGGTGGGACCACCCTTTAGGTGATCTTTTGCATTTATTTCTTTTTGTCTTTGCTTTATTTGTCTTCCACAAACCCTACAGCGTGAGGCTCTACTTTATTGCTTATTAGTGTTGGGTTCATGGCTTAGATTGCTCATCACTCAAGAAGTGCAGATAAATACGAAAAATGTTATCCACGTATTCCTCACTTTTTTCTTATTTGCTTCTTTTTGCATCATACTCCTGCTTGTGTCATCATCAAATATCATACTTCCCTCTGGGTTTAAAAGGAACATTCTTTTAGCAGCATGCTTGCTCACATAGCTTAAATAGGGGTTTAACCTTTTGCATCTCACACTTTATCACACACTACCTAAAACTCACAAATCAATTAACATATCAGAACATTTCCTTAACTGGTATATTGATTGAGATTTGATCACCCAACAAGAATCTGCCTAAGACTTCCCAAGCCAAAACGTATCTAAAACCAAAAATAGATCGCCTTTCTTCTACGTCCTTTGTTATACATCCGCCTCTTCTTTTTCACATTTTTAATCAAAAACATAAAAAGAACTGTTTTCCTGATTGCTTGATTTAAAATGGAACAAGACTTCATCCCAAATGGTTCTACACTAACATCTACCACAATCAATATCTCATGCTTGCCTCTTTCTAGATCACACCGACTTGTAGATTCTATCCCACCCCCTTAGACTATCCTTGTTTCATCCAATGTCACCATGCATGTCCAACCTATTGATATTTTTGTTCCTCATACATTAGATCTTCCCATCCAATCCCAACCATCTTATCATGTTCCTCCTTCCCAATATCATGCACCCCCTCAACCAATACGGTCTTCACCACTCCCTGACATTTTCAGAGAACCCTTTTCTAACTTGCCACCAACAAATTTGTTCTCACCAACCACACCAAATAAATAGAAGCCATTTTCAATCAATAACATACCTCAAACACCTCTACCTCCTACTCCTTTAGAGGCCTTTGATCCTCCCCCCCAGCCCCATCTATGAATTTCTACTTCGTAGACCCCCTAAAATCTATCAAACCTATCAATCTACTCAATCGGAGGATTCTACATCTTCTCCTGTAAACACTATCCCTACTTCCATCAATTTTCCCTATGGAATACCCGTCCAATCATCACAATCTACCAACATTCACACTTCTTGTGTGCTCCAACAATCAAAAAATTTAATCCAACTCCACAAATCCTATCTAACATCTCCTCCAAATTTAACATACCAAGCTTCCTTATATCATTATCAATCCACTCCTTATATTGCGCACCCAAGGCCATCCAATACTTATCCTACACCCACACAAACCATAGTTGTAACCCCCATGCTTATCACATCATTTGTTGTTGGGGTTAACACACCGGTTGTATAGACAATATATCATATCTAAGCATACATGCAAACAAAAGTGGATATTCTACCAGAAAAAATATACAAAACAAGAGATATAAATCAACACTAGATTTAATGTGGTTCACCCAGTGTGGGCTACGTCCACCAAGAAACAAACCAATCTATTATCCAAAGCTTTGATAAGATATACAATTGAATATTTTCCACACCTCTCAGATGTACAATACTTTCTTTCTCTCAAGCTTTTGCTTCTTCTCCAAGAATTCTCTCTCTCACAATTATTCTTAGTTCTTGTTAATTCTTTACTTCTAAACTCTATCTTTTATGCTTATATAAGTGTTTATAAACTTAGGTCACTTAGCGATGCAATTACAATCAATAGATATGCTTTAATGCTAAAAATAGATATAATTCCCGAGAGTTAATTAAAACACTCCTGCATAGGTAATTGTACGTACCCAAAATTGTAGGGTACTGCACCACCGGAATAACGTAACACGTGCCCCAATGATGACACATGTCTCCTCGCAAGGTGTTCGGGATCTGGAAAAGCTCCCCAAGTATGCATTAAAGTCCCACATGCCCCGTTTAGCCTCTGCATGCTTTGTTGTTCTCTTTTCCCCTCTTTTCTTTGCGTTTTGTTCTTCAGTTATGAAACCGCCGCCCTGCCTGGGCGGCGGTCCTTCACGCATTTTCCAGAATGCTCTTTTAATGTGACTCATGTAAATTTCAACATTTACCAGCTTTTTTTCACCGCCTTTGGCTTGCATTAATGATTCTGGTTCCCTGGAATAGTGTTTTGGCATTGTTTATGGTTTAAGAGATCAATTTGGTTTTTACCTTTGGGTAATTGGAAATGCTATAAATAGTTGGCTTGTGCTCAAGCAAATGGCCCCTCAAATTTGCCTCTGAATTTCTCATTTCAATAGCTTAGCCTTTCAGTTTTGTTTAGGATTCATAGTTTCATTTCTTAGATGCATAGTTAGCGTTGTTTAGCTGTCAGAAAGCCACATATTCTCCTTGTGTAAAGTGTTGTTGTCATTTCATCCAAATCAATTGGAGTAGGATAGTTTCATTTCAATAGGAAGCCATTAAAGTTGTAGGTTTTGTTCATCAAACATGATAGTTTCAGGTGCTGGACGTTTTATGTTGCATGACTCGCAATAAATCCCGCTAGGAATTGCATAAGCCAAGCTCTGTACTCTTGCGCTATCCCTCTCCTACTCGCATTGTATTCAGTCTGCATCCTAAGCTGCCTTTGTTCCAATATCTACTCTTGTTGATGCTAGCATTACATGCTTTTCTGGATCCGCGTGAGCACGAAAGAACAAGGAGATCACACTGAGGGGACAAGGTCACACACCATTGGATTCGCCACTGTTCTGCAGAATCCAGGTTCTAGCTTTCAAAGTTCTAGTTAAAAGCATATCAAATAGAGTAGCTAATCATTTCATTTCAGTTAAATTTTACTTTCGATATTGCCAGGGAAGCTATGGGGATTGATAGTTTCTGAGAAACTATGATTCACTCCTCACTTCTGAGGTAGGATCGAGAGTCTTTCAAATAGAGTAGATCAGTTATCAAATTATTTAGAATAGATCTAAAAACTACACAGACAAGTAGCTATACTCGGTTGCTTTGTTTGTTTTAATTGCGTTATTAGTTTAGTTGTCAATTTTAGATATATTAGATAATTGCTCTTTAAATTCTGTTCAGTAGTTTATCAATAACTATCAGATTTAGGAATATACATAGACATATCTTACGCAGTTAAATTATTCTGTCATTAGTTAGATTTGTATCATTTCCTTTTGTATGACAATCACGGGACCTAGAGAGCCCAGAGAATACGTATTCGAGCCAATCGTGCCTCAACCCAATCTTATTACGGCAATAACTGATATAGATCAGAACCTTAGAATCCAAGTCTTCTGAACAATAGCAGACTTACAACAGATCAGCTCACAGTTAAGCGAGTTAAATATAGAAGACGACCAAGCGCACACATTTTGGTCAAATCAGCCAAACTACAGATTACTCTAGATAAATATCCGCATGACTATAGAAGGACTTGAAAGAGAGCAAATGTTTGGTTGTGATCCTTTGGTCCCACAGCCAGATGCAGGAGACACTCTCACAGACATAGATACTAGCTTAAGGATTCAAGTTGCAAGAACGCCTATAAGATACTCAGAAAAGATTGCACAACTATTAATTCTGAATATAGAGGCCGAAAAGGCATACGACTATTGGATACTAGGGATTAGGGACTGATTCCGCACATGACCATAGCAGGTCCACAACAACCATGAATCTACGGTTGTGACCCACAAATCCCACAACCCAACGAGCCTACAGGTCAATCTAACATTGATGCTGGCTTATGCACATTAATATTTAGATCCACTCCACTTCCACCCATCATCATCACACAGTTATCCTTGTTAGATGTAGTAGCTAACAAAGCTAAAGAGATTTCTGGACTAGACCAGAGAATCGACCATAGAATCCACTATATATCCATCATCCATCATATGACCCTGTCTGGAGACATACACGAAACCATCCCAGGTCATTTTCCATGTATCCCACAACCTATAGATCGGATCACGCCAGAGCTCGATATTGATTGGAGCCTTCGAGCAGTCATCCTTACCGACCGATCTATCACGCCAGTTCAGGTTAGGAGGGCCTTCTTTGCCTTAGATTCACAGATTCCATTAGTGTGTGTCGAAGATATAAGATTACCTAACTAGTTTATCCATACCCTACGCATAATCCATCCCCACCGGCTGTCTCGGCACGACCTCGAGAGGTCGGGTGCGAGGAAGAGTTACTTGTAGATTCCCATGCTCGCTTGTCACTTTTCCATCGTACAAAATTGGTGAACCCAACATGAACAAACAACTACAACATCTTCCTATCTCCTTTGTCTTCCACCTTCCCTCCTTCCCATTATTCTGCGGGTATTCATATACCCCTCGAATATGTCGGGATTCGATGCATATGGCAGACCTCTCCTAGGTCTTGAGGCATACTACGCTCAACTGAATAGACAGTCATCACCCTCGCTCTCAGTATGGGGTGACAATTATTCAAATAACCAACCGGTTGTCAACACAAACTCCACCTCCAAGGACTAGATATAGCTCATCTTTCCAAACAGAGGAGTTGGATCAGCTCGCTTAAACACAACACACAGAGCCTTCAGGCTCGAACAATATGACGTTCACAGGAGAATCTGGTTCATCTCCTCAGGTGCTACTTAGACCACAAATTAGTAGACAATCAGACCCATACCTGGTTTTAGATGATGAACATTCAGTGTGTTATGCCAGAAATGAACAACGCTCTCGGGGTATGTACCCACCTATAGGAAGTTTACAAACACAACCCGAGGTCTCTTTTCAAGAAAATACCTCCATACCACTACATATAGGAAATGCCCTTGGGGAAACTTGGCAGGGAAATGATCAGTTCATAGCAGGGTATCACATGCCTATACAACATCAGGATATACAACAAACGCCACTAAGGCAAAATACCGTGACTTCACCAAATGAAGTCATTTCAACTTTAGTAGAAAAAGTTAGGGGGTTAGAACTTGCTCAAGCAAATCAAAATTCTCAATTCATGTAGGTAGGAAGTTCCAATCCTCCACACCATCCTAGCCAAGTAGATCTCCTCACAGGAATGGGCACGTTGGGCATGCCTCCTCAGTATTCACAACAAACGCCAACTAGAACCGCCATTTCTAACACCGTTCTGATACCTCCCGGTCTAGTACAAAATAATCCATTCCTAGACAATACCCCTTCATACTTAAACATGTACTCCAAATCACCACAAGGGGATATGTTCTCCTCTCCCGGCATGTTTTCTCAACCACAGGGGTTTCCTTATGCCCCTACCAATGCATACGCTACGCCATATCAACAACCCATTCCACCGCCGCCCCCTCAGCAGGCACCATCAATGGTCAAAACCTACGTGATAGGGACTTATTCAGAATATTTGAAAGAGCCCTTAGACTTCACCATACGAAGCGTCATGCTTCCAAGACCTCTTCCCGATTTTCCCAAATACAAAGGTGAGGGAGATCCGAATGCACATATCAAGGCTTACGCCACAGCCATTCGAGAACTACTCCCTTGGGATGGGGTTGTTGCTAAAATATTCCCCAAAACCTTGGAAGGCATCGCCCTCGATTGGTATTATAGAATACCTGAGGCTTCCATCCATTCATTTAAACAACTCGTTTCAGAGTTCATTAAAGCGTTTGACATGAACAAACTATTGAGAACAGGAATCAGGGAATTCTTGCACATTAAGCAAGAACACAATGAATCTGTCACTCATTTCATCCAGAGGTGGCGTACAGTTCTTTATTCTTCGGCCAGTGCTCCAAACATGGACCAAATGGAACTATGCGATTTATTCCTTCATTCTCTCAGCAGAGAAGTAAAGGAAGAAGTCCAGAAGTTCCCACTAAGGACTTACGATGAAGTACTTGAGAGCGCTCTCCGAATAGATCAAGCGGCAATAGATAGTGGTCGTAAGACGTATGGACAAACGGGAGGTTAATCACCTCCAACCAGAATACTACGACTTATCCTACTACCACAAATGTCAATCAAGGACCTAAAATCCTTAATAAAAATCACGGAGTGACAACAGATGGAGTAACTGATCAGGCTAAAAAGGTAAATGTTGTGAATACTCCACCACTAATGAACAATCAACGAAACAACAACTTTACCCCAACAATCAATGCAGTGGATTTTAATCATCCACAACAACAACAACAACAACGGAAAAACCCTACACAGGGTCCAAGCCAAAACTCAATTGGATATCAAAACCAGAACCAAAACCAAAAACAACAAATACAAAACTTTAATCCTAATAGGCAATGGTTTGATCAGAATTTTGGGCCACAATATACACCAAACCAACAAACTAGGAATTACAATCCTAACTCGTATTGTGGTTTCCACAAAATTTGAGGCCATGACACTAGAACGTGTCGTGACTACAATAAATTCATGCAACGTTTTCCAGAGGAACAAAGACAACTCTTCATAGATATGTTCTTGGCAGATTCTGCGTCACCGACACCAAGTACTTTTACAGGGGCAGTTTCCCCTCAAAATGCTCCCCTCAAGATCTTTAATGACCCCCTCCCAAATCACAATAACAATAGGTTAAATCCAAATGGGACAAATAAGGGCATAATGACAGGAAACAATGATCATGAAGCCTCGACTTCACTAAATCCATTAGTTGCACCACAATTAGGAAGTCAGCCGCGACCCAAGATAGTCGGTTTAGTGGAGTTAGACGCCGAACTACCCGTGGAAGCTGTAACAAGGACACGAGAGTATTCCTCTCAGCCAAGTCCAAGTTACCTACCAGAGACAGATAACATCCAACAAATATTAGTAAAACCCGTAGGTGCCTATGATTTAATTAGTGATCTAACAAAAACCTTCTCGCACATTTCTTTTTTGGACTTACTGAAGAACTCTCCCGCCCACAGGGCTGCTCTTTTAGAGGCATTAGGTTTAGGTCATTTAATTAACATCACTCCACCTCCCGAAACACAGGTAAACCATATAGACTTTGATATTCACCCTCCAGGGCAGCCGGATAGGGATACCGAGTTTATATTTGAAATAAACAAAATGCCAACAGACGCTGAGATTGCACGCAGAGGTGATCCAAGCCTTACATTTGCAAGTTTGGGTTTATAACAATTATGTTAAATGCATGCAATGGTTGACGATGGAGCAGCAGTTAACATAGTCCCCTTCTCTTTCCTTCAAAAGCTAGGGTATGGAGAAACGAATTGTTCCATGACTCGAAATACATTAAGAGGCTATGATAGCCTTAAAGCCACGTCGATTGGAACTATAATACTACCGGTCACCTTAGGACCCAAAACAATCCTGACTGAGTTTTATATTATAGATCGGGAAACCAACTATAATATGATCCTTGGCCGACCATGGATACACCGTATGAAGGCAATCCCTTCTACATTATTTCAAGAAGTAAGATTCTTGCATTTAGGAAAGGTGTTCGTAGCCAAAGGTGATCCAAAACCATTCGATATACACCTAGCTGACTTAAAGAAAAGACCAGGCATTCACTCGGAGTTTGAACTCCCAACAAACCAACTTAATAAACCCACCGACGCAAAACCAGAGGAGAAGTTGGTACCTACAACAGATCTTGAGACTATGAGCCTAATCAAGACTATCCCAGCCCTCAAAGATGAGGCTAACATTGTAGAAACAGTATCGTTAGGAACTACTGCAAAAATTGTCGAATTATTAGAACAGGATCTACTGATGTTCCTACCATTTGATTCTGTAGGCATGGGATATACCCTAGGTGTTGGTTCTCTTCCAGCAGAGGATCTCTGCATGGTAGAAGTAGAAGATGTTAACACAACAAATATCCCAACGTCCATATTCCCAGCTAAATATTGGACTCTCCATTTTGATGGAGCTAGATGTCGTTATGGAGCTGGGGCAGGTGTAATCTTTACTTCTCCAGAGGGAAAAGTCCTACCATTTTCCTTTAAACTAAATTTTGAATGTACAAACAATGGTGCTGAGTACGAAGCCCTCCTCCTTGGCCTCATCTTAGCTAAGAGGATCGGTGTTAATAACATCAGGGTGTTAGGAGACTCACAATTGGTAGCAAACCAAGTCTCTGAGGTGTATGAAACCAGAGCTGAGCACTTACAGCTCTACAAAACAGCTGTATTGGATTTGAGCAAAGAGTTTGACTTCATATCAATTGAAGCAATCCCGCGAGAACAAAATCTTCTCACCGATTCTATAGCAACCTCAACATCATGCTTCACTCCAAACAGTGAGTTGGAAGATACTCGTTTCATGGTATCCCTTCGTACTGAACCATTGGTAAAAAAAAATGTCAAACCCTCTTTTAACAAACAGAGATGAGAACAAATCTACTATCCTAGACCACATTGATAGTGATAGAACCACTCTTGATTACTTAAACGCCTATGCAGTGTTACATCTCACCCATCACGTGATAGATTTGTCCTTAATCCCACATTCATCTTCCTACTTTGGAAATCCCATGATAGAGCTTCCCCCACAAAAGGAGCTCAGCATATACACGGTAGAAAATGGAGACGATCTGGAATTACCTCCGCCCCGCCTGAGTTTGAAGAAGGTAACGCTTCTTTAATCGAAGAAACAATTGATATTAACATCGGAACAGAGGATGAACCAAGGATATTGAAATTAGGATCCTCGTTAACTCCATCAGAAGTAGAAATACACACTCGAATCCTCAAGGAACATCAGAAGGCTTTTGCATTTAATTATAAAGAAATGACAGGGGTTGCACCACACATTGCGGTACATAACCTCGTCACTAAATCAGATGCAAAGCCAATTAAACAAAAATCGAGACCAATGAAACCCAAGGTAGCTCTCATGGTGAAAGAAGAAGTAATGAAACTCCTCCAAGTAGGATTCATCAAACCAGTCGATTACTCTCAGTGGGTATCTAATATCGTTCCCGTTCTCAAAAAGAATGGGAAGATACGCATCTGCATAGACTTCCGAGACATTAACAAGGCATGTCCTAAGGATGACTTCCCGTTACCATCCATAGACGTCATTGTTGACGCAACAGCTGGATTTGAGCTTTTGTCTCTCATGGATGGATTCTTAGGATACAATCAAATCAGAATATCCGAACAAGACCAAGCTAAAACCACGTTTATAACTCCTTGGGGAACCTATTGCTACGTTGTTATGCCATTCGGTCTCAAGAACGCTGGCGCTACATACCAGCGGGCTATGACGTATATATTTCATGATCTTATTCATAAAATTGTGGAATCCTACGTAGATGACTTGTTGGCCAAAGCCAGGAGACGTTGTGATCACCCGGAAGTACTCCATGTCATTCTTTCACGTCTAATAGAATACAGAGTCACGCTAAATCCAGAAAAATGCGTCTTTGGTGTTGTTAGGAAATATATCTTAGTGCTCCATTTGTATGTATGGGTGAATAATAATTACATGTGTAATTATTATTATGGTAAATACGAAGTCATTATGCTAAATGTAGAAAAATGTGTCTTTGGTATGGTGTGACAGTATTGAGGGAAGCTCCTAGGTTACATTATATCATCACGAGGGATCGATGTAGACCCAGCCAAAATCGGGCTTGTTCTCGAAATGATGACCCACCCGGATGAATCCTTCATTTCTTGGATGAATCTGGAATCAGGTCATTTCTTGGAAAACTTGGTGCAATCCAGAGATTCATCCTAGATTTAAGCTTTTCCATTCATCCAATCAACAATCTACTCAAAAAATATTATAGTGTTGATTAGACTAAAGACTGTAACGATGCTTTTGAAGGAGTTAAGCATTTCCTGTTGTCACCACCCACGCTAATGCCACCTAAGCCAGACCGCCCTTTAATCTTATATTCACGAGCTACCAATGTCTCGCTAGCCTGCATGCTGGCCCAAGAAGATGATGACAAAAGAGAACGTGCGATCTATTTTATTAGCCAAACGTTGCTCGACTATGAAACACGTTATACGCAAGCAGAACGAGAATGCCTTGCCATAATCTTTGCAACCAAACGCTTAAGGCATTACATGCTAAATCAAGAAACAAGGGTCATTGTAAAAACAGACCATTTACGAACTTTCCTCACACAAGGGTCCTTGTCTAAAAAGGCTAGACACTTTATAACCTTAATGGGGGAATTTGAATTAGCATTTGTAAATCAAAATTTCATTAAAGGACAAATCATTGCGGATTGGTTAGCTGATAACCCACTAGACGGAGGCAATCTAGTAGATCTGGACTTTCCCGATGAATGCATATACTACATCAAAACCAGACCTCCTATCTCTGAGTGTCCTTGGTATACTGATATTATTAATTATATCATGGACCATACGTATCCAGAAGGTGCTACACCACAACGAAGAAGGTGGTTACGCATTATCGTAGCTAAATACGTCATTATAGAGCAGGTGCTCTATCGTAAAGCATTCGATGGAATGCTTCTAAGATGTGTTGACACAGAAGAATCCAAGAAGATTCTCCATGAATCTCACAGTGGAATATGTGGAGGCCACTTCGGTGGTCATGCCACCACTCGCAAAATACACCGGATGGGCTATTTATGGCCCACTCTAGAACATGACGCAGTAGAGTTTGTACGAAGGTGTCATAAGTGCCAAGAATTCTCCCACGAGATTCACATGCCAGCACAAGCTCTACAACCAATCGCTACTCCATGGCCCTTTTCTACATGGGGCCTAGATTTGATAGGGAAATTCTCTCCCTCGTCTACAGATGGCCATAACTTTTATAATCACGGCCACCGAGTATTTTACCAATTGGGTAGAGGCTATGCCTCTTACTACTGTACCGGGTTCTGTAATCGCCAAGTTCATTTTGAACCAAATCATTTGCAGGTACGGTGTCCCGCAAATCATTATCTCAGATAATGGGACTTCTTTTAAGAATGACGAAGTTCGTGAATTGTGCAATAAATTTAAAATAAGCCATCATACAGCCTCCCTGTATTACCCTCAAGCCAACGGACAGGCTGAAGCGACAAACAAAACATTAAAATCCATTCTTCTTAAAACTGTGAAAGAAAACAAGCGAGATTGGCATTTGAAGTTATATCCGGCCTTGTGGGCCCACCGAACCTCAATAAGAACACCAACAGGAGCAACTCCTTTTTCGTTGGTATTCGGGGCAGAAGCAGTTCTCCCGCTTGAGGTTGAAATACCCAGTCTCCGTATCTCATTACAAGGGATTCTGGATGAAGACGCTTACAGAGAAGCACGTCTCTCCCAGCTAGAAAGCCTAGATGAGGCTAGGTTAGATGCTGAACAGTGGCATAGAGTCTATGCTGACCAGATGTGCCGGCAGTATAACAAGAAGGTCTATGAATGAGACATATATGAAGGTGATCTAGTTCTAAGGCTAGACAGCCGGATCGATAAAAAGACCGGCGAAGGAAGGAAGTTCCGGCCCAAATGGTTGGGCCCATACCGAGTCATGAAAGACTATGGAAATGGTGCATATCTCTTATGTACACTAGAGGGTGAGGAATTTGGTGAAACAGTCAATTCCCTACACCTTAAACGATTCTACGCATAAGCGGCCAACACTATTTATATAAATATATCTACATTGCATCTTCATATAGTTAGGTTCATTTTGTCTGCTTGTTTCATACAATTTTGTGATCAAGGAACTCATTCTCAAAGCAATTCATTACAAACTTCTGATGGTATTGGCATAAACACTCTAATCATACTTCTTCATTTTATAACGTCATCACCTGTTTCGGAATCATTTCATCAAATAAAGCTAGATATGACAAAGCCTTAACGGTAACCATACCAAGATCTGCATGCTTGTTCTCATCTTTGGTTTCTTCCTAGGATAGGTGTCTTGCCTATGGTCTGTTCTAGAAGCTTCATCGTGTCACATCTATCCCCTATGTATATCTCTTTGGAAATAAGAATACACTGACATTTTGCTCAAATAAACAAGTCAAATATAGATCAAACAGAAAATTTTAATTTTACACATTTCCTTGCCCCACCAACCTTTGGTGATGAGCTTGCGTCTCTTACTAGTGACGTAGGGTTGGGAAAGGATGGGAATGCCCTTACTCGCCTATACCTTGTCCATGGTGATAAGCCCACGCTTCTTACTAGTAGCATGGGGCAAGGTGTAGGGAGTCCTCTTGACAAATAAACATTGAAGGCAGTCAGCAATCAAATTCAAATGAACCTTTGAAATTTTGAGTCAAAAACAAATGAATCAGATGTCCAAAATTCCAAGAGAATTCAAAACCCTGAAACCCAGATTTTGTCTACCATGAGGCCATCTACGGATCTAAGTCTAGATAAACCGCAAAGCAAGTTGCATCCCAAACTATGGAGTCACTCGAGTAGAGTAGGCTTGTAGCATCCTAATTTGGTTCCACCAAAGCTTTGTCTATCTCTCATCACTATCATTTCAACACATTTCATAACTTGTGCCCTTTCTAGCTCTCGGTGATGAGCCCTCGCATCTTACTAGTTGCGTGGAGTTAGGAGTGGGGCAAGTTTATCTGCTCATCATACCGGTTTATCATCACATTTTGTCAAAACAAATATGAAGTACCAAAAAATTTCTTATAAGAAGCTAGAGTTCGAAGTCACATTGTGTCTACATTATCATATATCAGCATCACGAAATACAAAAAGAAAGTAAACATTTGTATCATTTGTTCTCCATTGCATACATTCTGAGAAGCATATAAAAACAACATTATAATTTACATGCGTGGAAAATCATAAGAACATTAATACCAAGCGTCTGATCCAAGAAAATATATATATATATATAATATAAACAAGTTTCCTGTATAATGCCATCATGCGCTAAGCATGGTCAAAATGCTCAAAGAGCCTGGGAGATACAAAATACATCATAAAAATAGTCCAAGAGAGCCAAGTGGCTTCTCAACCCCTATGAGATCCCTCTGAGGGTGCACGCCCATGTCTAGGACTCTGGCTACGCCGGCACTCTGAGTGCATGGAGGGCTCACGATCCCGAGGAGCAGCTGCGGTCTCGCCATGAGAATGACTCCTCATCAGGTGCTCTGTTGTCCTGTACCCTGCCAGCTCGGTACGGAGGGTAGACACCATCCTGGCCACATGCCAGATAGGGGAAAAGATGTCGGTGTGCCTACCAGCTGCTGAAGGCTCCCCTGCATCCACGGATAGCTCTGCACGGGTCTTCTCCATAGGGATCATCAGGGTATCGGTGCATACCCGGCGAATCAGGTCTCGCCACTCATCGGCAGTCTCTGCAAGCAAAGGAGAAAAGCCAATTAGAAATGATCAAAAGATAAAAACAAATGTAAAAAAAGGGAGAGAGAGAGAAATTAAGGAAATCCTAACTAGAAACAAACGTTAAAAAGGAAGGATGATAACTCACTCGGATCGCCGGGCCTCCAAGATGGATCTCTAGGATCGGCACCTGCCACAGATGCCGCCGCTGACTAGTGCGCTCCTTTTGTGGCCGGGGCAACATATCATCCTGCTACGGACTCATCCTCTCCACCAAGGCCCTGAGAGAGTGGCTCCTCTGAAACCAGAGTCACCCTCTCCGCACTCTGCTCCGCCCTCTCTACCTGTAAAATATCCTGAGTGTCATGCCACTCAGGATCACTGTCCTCCTCTCCACCTGACTCACTAGCCTCAGCCTCGGTCTCCTCCTCCGTCTCTCCCCCTGTGAACTCCTCAGACTCAGAGTCTATGTCAATAGGGTCGTCACTGCTGTGAGTGGGACTGGCGGTAATCTGAAGTAAGGGTGCCTGAGGAGCACCGGCTCTCCCTCGAGCTCGTACTACTCGCCTAGCTGCAATGGGGACTCCAGGAGTAACAACTGTCCAACCCCGGCCTCTAGGACCTCCCCTGGCCTCTCGAACTAATCTATATACTGGCACCACCGGGGAAGCATACCCACGTAAGGCAGGCCAAACTGCTGAGGCACTCGACCGAAGGGATGTATCTCCACCCTCCCCACCCTGTCAACAAGCTACCCTGTGGTGGAGCAGGAAATCAAAGTAAGAGCCTCCTCGCCCCATAACCCTGCCATGGCCTGATACGGTGTGGCCTCCATGTCATCAGTGGTCAGGGAAGCAACTGGCTGGTGAGGTGCTCTGAGCACCGACATGTCTGTCCATCTGGCTGCCCTCATAGCTCCAGGATCTGCCACCTCTACACCTCTACCATAGGGGATGAAACGCTCATAGACCCAGCTCATAACCAGGGTCGGATGGCTCAATGACTGCCCCTGTAAATGGACCACCCTGTACAGATCATGGTAGGTAGTCCCAAGTATGTCGGCTCCCCAGGCATAAATCCGGCCATGTCCCTCAATCTGTGCAATGATGGGGGACCAGCAATAGAGTAGAGTGTCTCCTCCCTTGTCCCCAATCAATCTCGAGGCAAGGATCCCCATAATGGCCTGACGAATCAAGGGGATAGGCAGGCTAGGAATAGATCAGACCCTCACCCCCTTCTTCGAACCAGTGGAGATAACTGCATCTCCCATGTATGAGGCCCACTGTGCTATCTGAGCCCGTGAACCTGCTGTCTCAAGAGTAAGTTGTCTCCCGATGATCGGGACCCCCAAGATACGGTAAACATCCTCCAAAGTAATGGTCCACTCACCTCGGACCCCTGGTAATCGGAAAGTGTTCCGATCAGCATCCCAATATGAAAATAAGTCACAAAGTATGTGACTGGATGGTGCAACATGTGGAACCCGTGATATACGCAGTATACCAGCCCTCTGAAGAGTGTCCTGCTTGTCCTGAGAAAGGGCATCTAATACTGCTAGGAGCCAATCACACTCTCTCTCTCGGCTCCATCGAATATACTCCTCCCTCGCCTACATACACCCAAAAACACACAAAACAGAACAAGTTAGTATCCAAATGACATTAGAAAAATCATGAAAACACATAAGAATGCTAAAAATGCAAAATTAACTTCAAAAAGGTGTTGTTTGTGCATTCTGTGAAGGACCGCCGCCCTGAGCAGGGCGGCGGTTCCGTAATCACCGCCTTAAAGGTGGCGGTCTTGTAACCGCCACCCTGTTCAGGGCGGCGGTCGTGTCCCGAAAACCCACGTGGGTCATGTGCCCTAAAAAGGCCTAAAAACATGAAAAATGACAATTTTTGACCAAAACAAAGCCTACCCAGTAGGCGCCCCCCCTAGATGAACCTATTAAAACTAACATTTTCAAAAATTATCCCCCCATGACAAAGTTTTCAACATTTTAATATTTTGGGGATAAAAACGGTAAATTGAGAAAAACTAACCTGTGATCTCATGGGTCGGTGTTCCGCTCGTGGAGGCATGATCACGATCTCGTCCCGGATGTTTTGACTATACTCTCATGAGAAACCGTCACCGTGGGTCCCAGAGCTCAAAATCAACCAAATCAACACGTGCAAATGAATAGGAAAATGGGCCCACTTTTACATATATAGCAACCTGACTTGTTTTGAATGCCCCTTTCTGTGGGTTTGGAGTGCCGACGGAGGTAAGTTCTTATCCCCGCACAAATGGTACGTCCTCATTTCATGATATTTTAGTATTTATTTTTCGATCTTTTTTGTCTATCTGCACTTGAGTTCTCTTTTCATTTTGCAGGTAGCGGGAATTTCAGATGGCGTCATTCCGACACACGGACGTATCAGGTATAACTTCTAACTTCCCATTTCGGGACTGCCATACTCAGACCCACCATTTTACGCCTCTTCATGGCTAAAACACTTCTCTGAGGGGGCAATATGTACGTACCCAAAATTATAGGGTACTGCACTACCAGAATAACGTAACACGTGCCCCAATGATGATATAGGTCTCCTTGCAAGGTGTTCGGGATCTGGAAAAGCTCCCCAAGTATGCGTTAACATCCTGCATGCCCCGCTTAGCCCCTGTGTGCTTTGTTGTTCTCTTTTCCCCTCTTTTCTTTGCATTTTGTTCTTCAGTTACGAAACCGCCGCCCTGCCTGGGCGGCGGTCTCGTGACCACCGCCCTGCTCAGGGCGGCGGTCCTTCACGCATTTTCCAGAATGCTCTTTTAACGCGACTCACGTAAATTTCAACGTTTACCAGCTTTTTTCACCGCCTTTGGCTTGCATTAATGATTCTGGTTCCCTGGAATAGTGTTTTGGCATTGTTTATGGTTTAAGAGATCAATTTGGTTTTTACCTTTGGGTAATTGGAAATGCTATAAATAGTTGGCTTGTGCTCAAGCAAATGGCCCCTCAAATTTGCCTCTGAATTTCTCATTTCAATAGCTTAGCCTTTCAGTTTTGTTTAGGATTCATAGTTTCATTTCTTAGATGCATAGTTAGCATTGTTTAGCTGTCAGAAAGCCACATATTCTCCTTGTGCAAAGTGTTGTTGTCATTTCATCCAAATCAATTGGAGTAGGATAGTTTCATCTCAATAGGAAGCCATTAAAGTTGCAGGTTTTGTTCATCAAACATGATAGTTTCAGGTGCTGGACGTTTTATGTTGCATGACTCGCAATAAATCCCGCTAGGAATTGCATAAGCCAAGCTCTGTACTCTTGCGCTATCCCTCTCCTACTCGCATTGTATTCAGTCTGCATCCTAAGCTGCCTTTGTTCCAATATCTACTCTTGTTGATGCTAGCATTACATGATTTTATGGATCCGTGAGCACGAAAGAACGAGGAGATCACACTGAGGGGACAAGGTCACACACCATCGGATTCGCCACTGTTCTGCAGAATCCAGGTTCTAGCTTTCAAAGTTCTAGTTAAAAGCATATCAAATAGAGTAGCTAATCATTTCATTTCAGTTAAATTTTACTTTCGATATTGCCAGGGAAGCTGTGGGGATTGATAGTTTCTGAGAAACTATGATTCACTCCTCACTTCTGAGGTAGGATCGAGAGTCTTTCAAATAGAGTAGATCAGTTATCAAATTATTTAGAATAGATCTAAAAACTGCACAGACAAGTAGCTATACTCGGTTGCTTTGTTTGTTTTAATTGCGTTATTAGTTTAGTTGTCAATTTTAGATATATTAGATAATTTCTCTTTAAATTCTGTTCAGTAGTTTATCAATAACTATCAGATTTAGGAATATACATAGACATATCTTACACAGTTAAATTATTCTGTCATTAGTTAGATTTGTATCATTTCCTTTTGTATGACAATCACGGGACCTAGAGAGCCCAGAGAATACGTATTCGAGCCAATCGTGCCTCAACCCAATCTTATTACGGAAATAACTGATATAGATCAGAACCTTAGAATCCAAGTCTTCCGAACAACAACAGACTTACAACAGATCAGCTCATAGTTAAGCGGGTTAAATATAGAAGACGACCAAGTGCACACGTTTTGGTCAAATCAGCCAAACTACAGATTACTCTAGATAAATATCTGCATGACTGTAGAAGGACTTGAAAGAGAGAAAATGTTTGGTTGTGACCCTTTGGTCCCACAGCCAGACGCAGGAGACACTCTCACAGACATAGATACTAGCTTAAGGATTCAGAGTTGCAAGATTGCCTATAAGATACTCAGAAAAGATTACACAACTGTTAATTCTGAACGTAGAGGCCGAAAAGGCATACGACTATTAGATACTAGGGATTAGGGACTGATTCCGCACATGACCATAGCAGGTCCACAACAACCATGAATCTACAGTTGTGACCCACAAATCCCACAACCCAACGAAGCCTACAGGTCAATCTAACATTGACGTTGGCTTACGCACATTAATATTTAGATCCACTCCACTTCCACCTATCATCATCACACAGTTATCCTTGTTAGACATAGCAGCTAACAAAGCTAAAGATTTCTGGACTAGACCAGAGAATCGACCATAGAATCCGCTATATATCCATCATCCATCATATGACCCTGTCTGGAGACATACACGAAACCATCCTAGGTCATTTTCCACGTATCCCACAACCTATAGATCGGATCACGCCAGAGCTCGATATTGATTGGAGCCTTCGAGCAGTCATCCTTGCCGACCGATCTATCACGCCAGTTCAGGTTAGGAGGGCCTTCTTTGCCTTAGATTTGTAGATTCCATTAGTGCGTGTCGAAGATATAAGATTGCCTAACTAGTTTATCCATACCCTACGCATAATCCATCCCCACCGGCTGTCTCGGCATGACCTCGAGAGGTCGGGTGCGAGGAAGAGTTACTTGTAGATTCCCATTCTCGCTTGTCACTTTTCCATCGTACAGTAACCGATTTCGGTTCCTCCTTGCCTAATCGATGTCGGTCCTAGGTGACCGATGTCGGTCCCTCCTAACTGATGACTGTTATTGTGTTTTCCAGCAAGTTTTACATTGCATACTAATATGGAGTAATTGAGCTCCAAAACTCAACAATCTCCCACTTGGAGATTAATTACTCCACCATACCTATACAACATCATTCTTGGATCCCTAGCTTTATTTCTTCCTCTTCAAGTCTCAAACTCGAAGATCAACAGAAGTGGAGTGTAGCTCCAACTTCTCCTTTGATAACGAATTTGTTAGCATATCTGCAGGGTTCTTGCTCGTATGAATATTTTCTAGATTCAATTGTCCATCCTCCAATACCTGTCGTATGAAGTGATACCTCCACTGAATATGTTTCATTCTCGAATGAAACACTAAGTTTTTTACCAAAGGAATTGTACTCTGACTGTCACTGAATAGTTTGCAATCATCTTGCTCCTTTCCCAACTCTTTCATGAACCTGCTCATCTATATCATCTCCTTGCTAGCCTCTATAGCTGCAACATACTCTACCTCTGTAGTAGATAAAGACACAACCTTCTTCAATTTTGAAATCTAGCTAACTATCGTCCCACCTACTGTAAAAATATATTCAGTAGTGTTCCTTCTACCATCTAGATCTCTAGCCATATCCAAATCAACATAGCCACATAATAAAATATCTAAACCTCCATAGCATAAATGCATGCTAGATGTCCCTCTCAAATACCTGAGTATCCATTGGAATTTTTTTCAATGCTCTTTACCTGGATTGGCCACATATCTACTCACAACTCCCACTGCCTGTGCAATGTCTGGTATGGTACAAACCATAACATACACGAGACTCCCAACTACTGAAGCATATGACACTCATGTCATGTATTTGACCTCCTCATGTGATGATGGACACTGATCTTTGCTCAATTTGAAGTGCCCAACCATAGGTGTACTAACAGATTTTGCATTCTGCATGTTGAACATTTCTAACACCTTGTAGATATAATCTTCCTAAGACAAAAACAATTTCTTGTTTTTCCTTTCTCTGTGTATTTGTATGTCAAGGATTCTTTTTGCAGCTCCTAAATCCTTCATAGCAAATGTGTGAGCTAACTTTACCTTAAGCTCACTAATGTCCTACATACTAGATCCTGCAATAAACATATCATTCACATACAATAACAAAATAATATAACTCCCATTGTAAAGCTTCTTAAAATAAACACAATGGTCAGATTCACATCTCAAGTAACCATGCTCATGCATAAAACTATCAAACCTCATGTACCATTGCCTTGGAGCTTGCTTGAGCATGTATAAGCTCTTTGTCAACCTGCACACTAATTTCTCCTTACCCTTGACTTCATATCCAAGTGACTGTTGCATATAAATCTCTTCATCCAAATCACCATGAAGGAAAGTCATCTTCACATCTAGTTTCTCTAAATGCAAATCTTCTACTGTAACTAAACTCAATACAGTATGAATAAAAGTCATCTGTACAACAAGAGAAAATATTTCACCAAATTCAATACCTACTTTCTATGTAAATCCATTTACTACAAGTCTTGCCTTGTATCTTTTCTGTCCACCCTCTTATTCTTTGATCTTGTAAACCCACTTGTTTTCTATAATGTCCTCTTACCTTCTGGCAAGATAACTAAATCCCAAGTCTGGTTATGTCCCAAGGAGCTCATCTCCTCATCCATGTCATGTTCCCACTCGACGTGGGTTTTATCCTACATTACTTCTTCAAAAATTTCTGGTTCACCATTATCAGTCAATAATAGATAAAATAGATAAGGTGTAAATATTTTTGGAGTTTTGCTTACCCTTTGTGACCTTCTCATAGGAGTTTGGGATACCGAAGGCTCATTCTGGCCGTCCTGAACATTTGTATCCAAATCTGATAATGACTGACACCGATCATCTATAACCGATGTTGGTTCTGCTGACTGATGTCAGTTTGGCTCTTCTGTAACCTATACCAGTTTTGTTGACCGATGTCAGCAGGGGTAAACCAACACCGGTTACTGTGTAATCATGTAGGTATTAATTTTAAATACGAGAGTTCCTTTTCATGCAAAAACTTCTCAACCGGTTCATCCTTGGGTACCAAAATTTGATCCATGTACATTATCTTTTCATTCCATTCAACATCATGGCTCCTAATAATTTTAGAATTCTCTAAATCCCAAAAATACAGTCTGAAATCACTAGATCCATAACTAATGAAAGTGCATATCTTGGATTTTGCATCCAAATTTTTCCTATTTTCCTTATCCACATGCACAAAATCTTTTGAACCAAAAACTTTAAGAAAAGAAAAATCTACCTCTTTTCCGGTCCAAGCTTCCTCTGGTATTCCTCCATCTAGCGAACTTGAAGGCCCATGGTTAATCAAATAAATAGTTGTATCAACTGCTTCCGCCCAAAACTTCTAGGGCAATCCAAAATGTATCCTCATACTTCTAGCACATTTTGTGATTGTCCTGTTCATTTTTTTGCAACACCATTCTCATATGGTGTTTTTGGAACCGTTTTTTCTCTACGTATCTCATCCACTAAACAATAATCATTGAAAGCCTTGCAACAGTATTCACCACCATTTTTAGATCTAAGGCGTTTTAATTTATAATTTGATTCATTCAACAGGGGTTTTCCATCTTTTAAAAGTCTCAAAAACATCAAATTTACGTTTAATACAATAAACCCATACCTTTCTTGTAGTATCATTAATGAAAGTAACATAATACTAAGATCCTCAATGAGAAACTACCTAAGTTGGTCCCCACACATTTGAGTGTACAAGCTCCAATTTTTGGTCCTTAGTTTCCCCAACTTTGAGAAATCTCACTCTCTTTTGCTTTCCAAAGACACAATGCTCATAGAAATCAAGATCTAAATCTTTCAAATCTAATAACTTACCCTTAGCCTTTAAGATTTGCATTCCTTTTTCACTCATATGGCCTAGCCGGTTATGCCACATGCATGCATCTAAATCTGAAGTAGATAATGTAGAAAAGGAATCAGTAACACACGTAGATAAATATAACGTTCCTACCTTCTTACCTCTTGCCACAACAAAACACCCTTGGTGACTTTCCAAGAGTCTCTTGTAAAAGTAACCATACAACCAACTTCACCTAGTTGCCTTGCAGAAATAAGATTCCTCCTGAGGCTTGGCACATGCCTCACATCTTTTAATACCCATGTATTTCCATTTTGTAATTTTAGATGAACTTCCCATTTTTTAGTTATGCTGCAAGGTTCATCATCACCCAAATAAACATGCCCAAAATTGCCCTGGACATAATTTTTGAAATAACCCTTATTAGGGGTTGCATGGAAAAAAGATCTTGAATCTAAAACCCATGATTCAATTCTATTATCTAAAGAAAGAATAAGAACATCTTGCATTACCTCTGATGTGCAAGATTTGCTTCTTTACCTTTGTCTGGTTGTCGGTTCTCTTTTTCCTTTGACCAACAATATTTCTTTGCATGTCCTTTCTTTCCACATTTCAAACAAATAATTCCCTTACTTCTCGATTTAGATCTCCTATCCCTTGAATTTTATTTCCCATTACTCTTATTCTTGGATCTCTCCTTCTATCTGCCCCTACTTTCTACATTCAAAACATTCCCAGAGGATGATTCCTCTGTACTCTTCCTACGAATTTCTTCATTCAAGATTATACTAACCACATCATCAAACTTCAAAATATTATTAGCAGATGTTATATTACTAATAACCATTACCAAGTTATCCCAACTATCATGCAAAGAACATAAGAATAAAAGTGTTTTACTTCATCATCAAATGGTATATCAACCGATTTTAACTGATTTACAATATATCAGAAATCATTCAGATGACTAGATGCAAATCCAGCTTCATGCATCTTAGAACTAAATAGTTTCTTCATCAAATAAACTTTATTTGAAGCACTAGTTTTTCATACAAATTAGCAAGATATTTCATTAACTCTACTGTAGAAGTCGCTTCTGTTATATTTGAAGCCACAAATGTTGCTAGGCTCAATCTTATAGATCCCAAAGCCTTTCTGTCAAGAATCTTCCATTCTTCATCAGTCATCTTCGTAGGTCTAGAATTCTCATCCAACGGTAAATACAAATCTCTTTGATACAGATAATTCTCAATCTACATCTTCCATAATTGATAATTTCGGTCGTCAAACTTCTCTACCTTGTATTTGTTTTCTTTTTCCATTGTTGTAGTTCCCACTCAATCAAAAAACCCTCTGTGAGTAAATTTGTCAACACACAAAACCCTCAAACAAGGCTTTGATACCAGTTGTTGGGGTTAGCACACCGGTTGTACAGAAAATATATTAGATCTAAGCATACATGCAAATAAAAGTGGATATTCTACCAGAATAAATATTCAAAACAAGAGATATAAATCAACACTAGATTTAACGTGGTTCACCGAGTGTGGGCTACATCCACCAAGAAACAAGCCAATATATTATCCAAATCTTTGACAAGATATATAATTGAAATTTACAATCTTCCACACCTCTCAGACATACAATACTTTCTTTCTCTTAAGCTTTTACTTCTTCTCCAAGAATTCTCTCTCTCACAATTATTCTTAATTCTTGTTAATTCTCTTCTTCTAAACTCTAACTTTTATACATATATAAGAATTTATAAACTTAGGGCACTTAGCCATGTAATTACAATCAATAGATATACTTTAATGCTAAAAATAGATCTAGTTCTCGAGAGTTAATTAAAACACTCCCGCACAGGTAACTGATGTCTGTTTACCCTAACCGATGTCGGTTCCTCTTGCCTGACCGATGTTGGTCCTAAGTGATTGATGTCGATCCCTCCTAACTGATGATGGTTACTGTGTATTCTAGCAAGTTTTACATTGCATGCTAATCTGAAGTAATTGAGCTCCACAACTCAACATTTACCGCCACTCCTCAAACATCTAGCACGATCAATATCTCGTACTTGTCTCCTTATAGCCCCATATATGAATACTTTCACTATAACTCTGATTCTCAATCATGTCAATCAGAGGGTCCTACTTTATCCCCATCACCTTATACCAATGCCATCCCTGTTTCATCTACCACACTTTATGTACCTCAACAATCTCATCCATCCTATTTTGGCTCCACTTCTCAATATTACACAGTCCCCAAACCAATTTAATCTAAACTCCTATATATTTTTGAATAAACCTTCCCAGATCCACCATCGACAGGTCCATTTCTACCTTCCACACCATACAATTTCAATCCTTATTCAATCAATATTGTACATCAAACACCTCTTTCAATATCCACGCATACATCTACCATTGATTCCACATCTATACCTACCTCATATGTTCCATCATGCACATCTAAACTTTCATTACCCATAATACCATCCATAGATCCAATCACATTCCTTGCACCTACAACATCAATCATTGAGACCACATCCACATTGTCCTCCCCTCCTACATCATTTGAAGAACCTTTAAAATCACTTCAACTTATGAAAACTTCAAATTATCCTTCCACCTCATCAGTGCAATTGAATCAATCTTCACTTTCGTTAGATTCCATCAAACAAATATTGCTTCCTACACCTATACCAACACGTCCTCCAGATTATCTGGTGGAATTTTTTTTCATTCCTTATGAGGACAAAACCCCACAAATTAAATCTATAACCATCAATACATCGTCTCAAAAATCCATTATACATTCCTATAACGAAATTAATATTCCTTCCTCTAAAGAATCTAACACGACAACCTTTTCATCAACTAAAACTGAAATCATTCAACACTATGGCATTTACTAGTACCAAAATTGAATTTATGCCATCAAGACATCAGCATGCTTGAACTTTATCCTAAACCTCTGAATCATCTCAAACATCCATGAACGAGATATTCCAAAAATACAAAGCACCTCCTAATGCTTTGGTTGGATCATGTACAGAGGTCTTCTGACACTTGTTACAAATTCCCGTAATCATGCTTCCACCTCTTAGGGCCTTTGACCCAAATAACAAGAAGCCATCATGGTTTAATTCCAACCTCGTTTGCACATATCATCATACCCTTGGACACGATATTACACATTACAGAACACTTCAAGCCATTGTTCATAACTTCATTAAGGAAGGATACCTCCTTCCCAAACCAAACAAATCTCTTCCTTCCACTTCAACATCCACACCTTCGACTTCATCTATCCAAATGCAAAATTCCCCTTGTTCTTCAATATTTTTTTCAGCCATTTCACCTTCAAATTACAATTCTTCTAAAGATGATCCTTCATTATCCATCAAATTTGTTCAAATAACCACTTGGTCCGGTCCACGTCACCCTGAATATTCAACCAACACTAAAACTAAAACAAAAACACCAAAAATTCGAAGCAATCCACCCCATCTTCAACATCCAAATCATCTTATACATTAACATCCCAAACATCCACAACTTCCAAAGAAATGACATCTCGCAATGATGAATCCAAATCCAAAAAATCCAATCCTCCAACCAAATCTGATTTGTCTTCCAAGACACCTAATCTACCCATCTAATCTACATCCACACCTAAATCCCAATCCAAAATTGATTTGTATTTTAAGACACCTAATCTACCCATCTAATCTACATCCATGCCTAAATCCAATCCAAAACATTATGTTAAAACCCATAAGAGTTATCTTCATTTTGACACTTCGATTGGGTCCTACGTAGATATCCTTCAACATCTAACTCAAATATTTTCCATCACACTTCCCTCTATTAAATATTTTAATCCAAATAGTCCCAAACATTTATGGTTCCATCCCAATCACGCTTGTGCTGATAATCGTACTCCGGGTCATGACATTGAGCATTGTAAGGTCTTCCAGACTATAGTCCATAATCTTATTGAGAAAGACGATTTCCTCGTTCACGAGAACCATTCTTCTCCATCCACCACAACCAATCAAAATCCAATTCCTACATCCCCATCCACCAAAATTACTAGATCTCATCCTTCATTTATACCATCCCTTAACATCTCCCCTGCACATGACATTCCCCCTAAGGAAACGTCTTCCCTTATTCATCGATATTGTTCACCTTGTTGATCTTTCCTATGGTCCCTAGCCATCTATCCAATCCAAATATAAAGTTGTAATAAAAAATCCCATCCGATCCCCTCTGACATAGTCTCTTTCGCTGGGGGAGATGGTGAAGGAGTGAAGGACGAAGACCTGGAAGGAATTCACGTGCATCGAATAGTTGCACTTCACCAAAGTGTAGGAGTTGCGAGATTGAAGCAAGCAAGCTTTGTAAAGCAATGTGCATGCATATGAGAGCTCAAGATTCAAAAATGGAGTAGAATGGAATTTCTTGGCTTGGATTGGCTTATCATAGATCAAAAGAGGTGGTGTAAATATAGGGGAGTGAATGTGTAACTCTCATGTAAGAGAATATTCCTCCATAATGGAGAAAAGGAGTTACTTTCCCAAATGGGAATGTAACTCCTATGACACACTTACACATATGACATATTTCGTAAGGGAATCTATCATAACTAAGATGACACCTAGATCCATGTCCACCTAAGTGAGATGACTCACCCGGTGAGGTGGAATAACACTAAATAAGTGAATAAAAATACCACCTACACCAACACCCCCCCTTCATCGTAACTTTGGATGAGGCAGAAAGTCAAAAATGAGAAATGGGTCCCATCACAAAGCTTGATGAGGTACCCATGTACAAGAAACTCTCAAAAAGTGGAATAAAAGGAGAAAACCCATTGTGAAAAAATCCCCCCCAAAAGAGAGAAAAGTCCACTCTTTAATCTAAGAAAGATGCCAAAGATGGGTCCCGACCACATACAAGCCTATAAAGGTACCCATGTACAAAGAGGCAATCTCTCGGAAAGAAGAAGAAGAGAGAAGAAGAGGGAGACGAGAGGAATGCAAAAGATGCCATGGACGGATCTGAACTCTACAGCTCTAGGAGGTCTCCCAAAAGAATGTCGATGACGAGATCCTCTGCCTCTGGACTGAAGAAGAGCTACCTGCACCGAACTATGTGCTTTCCCTTAGGAAGGACAGAAATGGAGTGCTGGAAGTCTACCCACTTGACGAAAGAAACCGAAGGTAGCAACATGAAGAACTCTGATTCTGGTCCACAAAAGTGTGACATAGGTCTAGCAAGTGAGTGTGAAGGAACCAAAGGTAATGTCATGAGTGCAGAACTGTCAGAGTATGAAGGGTGAACTCCTGTAGAAAGGATGTCCAACTGATGTGAAGGAAACAAAACATCCCCCACAATAGAAAATGGATCCACAAGCAAGAGTGGATCAATGAAGATCTCAAGAAAATTGGAAGTGGTAAGAGTCCCAAAGGGGAAATCCCAAATTTTAATTGAGTGAGATGATGAACTCCTCTAAAATACCTGTAGATGGATGAGGAACATGTAGCACATCATAAGTGTACACTGCGAAAAGATGACCAAGGTTAGGCAGATACTCATCCCAATGAAGGGGCTCAACAAAAAGAAGGGCGATGTCAGATAGGTATGATTCATCCAATGAAGGTAAATGAGTGGAAGGGTCCTCACACATTAGAAGTGGAAAAGAGGCAGGTGTGATGATGGTATGAGACTAAATAGGATACTTCTCAATATCTGATGAGATGTGGGAAGTGTCAACACTCTCTGGAATTATGAGAGAAGGAGGAGAAGATTCCTCTGTAGTACTATCGACATCAGAACTAGCTGCACAATCCTCATCATCAGAAGTAGAACCAAACAATTCTATTTCAGTGGAACTGTCATCACATGAAGAAGAAGAGGAGACCACTGAATCAACAATAGCAACAACATCGACAGTTATGTGAAGGGTCTCCATAGAGGGACTGAAGAATGCTCTAGACATGGTGGGGTGGATCTAAGTCTGCCACGTGAAACCAAAGAGATCTGGAGACATGCATCATCAAGTGACCAAAAACATGGTCGCAAGTGTCAAGGAAGTCCTCCAGATGACGATGATCTGTGGGTGTAGGAACTGGCCCAAGTAAGAAGGGTGAAAGACCCTCGTGAGTGAAGTAATGTTTCATGGAAGCACGCCAAGCTGAATAGTTCCTTCTCCTGGTAAGAAGTGGCAGAGGCTGTAAAGCAATCGTATGACACTCAAGTCTAGAAAGAACACTCTCCATAATGTGGAATCAAAAGTGCAAGGTGCACAAAAGCAAGATGTCAAACTCGGTCGATAATGCATCTGCGTGTAATACAAGGCCCAAGAGTACTAGTGACCCCCCCGAATGCGGCACTTTATAAAGTAGTGCATTTACAAAACTGATAATGTCATCACATAATGTGTAAAAAATCATGCAACTCTGACTAAAGAAGCGCTCAAAATCGAGCAGTGAGTCAAAAGTTATAGCAAGAAAATGATTCCCGCAACTGATGGAAAATGTCAGTAAGCCTTGCAAACAAATTAAAAAAGTGCCCGAAATGGGTGCAAAGGGTGTCATATGGGTACTCATTGGAAATGACATCAAATTTTAGGTAGGGTTTGTTTTGCTTGTGAGGGGGGATTAGCCTCCTGCCAACCCCGGACCTCGCCCTCCATCTTCGACACACGAATGAAGGACATAATACAAGTTAAATAGGTACCAAAAATTATTACAATGCCATGAAATACATGTTTTGCCTCAAAACATTAAAAAAGAGGGATTGTTTTGACTACCAAACATTGTCTAAAAGGGAAGGGCCCAGCTGAGGTGTCAAGCCATGGATGCACCGTAGAAGCACCAAGTTGGCACGGTCAAAAGTCGGTGAATTTTACACTGGTGAGTCAGTCGGTACTAAGACTGAGTTGAATGGCACACAGATTACATAAAAGGCCGAGAGATTAGAAACAACCACGTTGGAGCTGGTGGACATGAGCCAGATGGTGCAAGTCGCAGAGATAATGACTGGTAATGGTGGATGTTGATTTAACAGTCGGTGAGTGTGCATCGCTTGCGGAAGATAACCAACAGGAGAGCTGATGTAACGGCTCATGGTGGAAAATAACAGCTGAGCAGGGGCCTGACAGGTGATAGGAGCCTTAAGTCGAACACAATTGTGGAAGAAGGCACAAGTCCATGGAGTTCAAGTTATTCCCAAAGCACTAACCAGAGATCTGAGCTTTGAAGACTAAGGTAGTGAGATAATGCAACGAGCCTGTAGCTTTCAAACGTGAACCGAGCTTTCAAATAGTCCAAGAACCCGCACTTTCACACCATGAGCTTGGTCCAGACAGTCGAGCCAAGTCACTCCAATGAATAGCATGAACAAGCAACCCTGGAAGGGACTTGGGCAGGTCAGCCAAATAGAGACCCGAGTAAGAGTTACGCCAAGTTGAAGACCAAACACGAGCACATAAATGATCAGTGCATGACCCAAGGCATATAATGACCCGCATAACAAACAGTTGAGTTGTTGCAGAGGTGGTTTAATAACCCGAGTCGGCAAGTTGAAAATGGAATGCAATTGAGATGTTATGAAGACAGTACTACGAGCTACATCCCAGCTTGGTTCTAGGACCTAACACAACACTTCTCAAATACCAAGAAACGACACTTATTTTATCCTATAGGAGCTGAATTTGAACACAACCTGAACCATAACCAAAAATTAATACATAAATAACCCATAAAAAAACAACCACTAGAATCTCAAAAATATGCAAGTAGAGCACATGCAAAAGAGAGAGAGCTTGCACAAGCAACTACATGGTGGAGCAATAATGGTGAGCAATGCAATTCCGGTCCCCTTGATCTGATACCATGAAGGAGTGAAGGACGAAGACCTGGAAGGAATTCACGCGCATCGAATAGTTGCACTTCACCAAAGTGTAGGAGTTGCGATATTAAAGCAAGCAAGATTTGTAAAGCAATGTACATGCATATGAGAGCTCAAGATTCAAAAATGGAGTAGAATGGAATTGCTTGGCTTGGATTGGCTTATCATAGATCAAAAGAGGTGGTGTACATATAGGGGAGTGAATGTGTAACTCCCATGTAAGAGAAGATTCCTCCATAATGGAGAAGAGGAGTTACTTTCCCAAATGGGAATGTAACTCCCATGCCACACTTACACATATGACAGATTTCGTAAGGGAATCTGTCATAACTAAGATGACACCTAGATCCATGTCCACCTAAGTGAGATGACTCACCCGGTGAGGTGGAATAACACTAAATAAGTGAAGAAAAATACCACCTACACTAACAGATGGGGCATCCTTGCCTCATTTTTAACCCCCTCACATCTAAGTATCCCACCCGCATAAATCCATAAAGCTCCCTTGATGTTGGGGTACTTCCCTTTAGTGTCACTTTATTTCATCTCATCTAATCTAAAATCTGAATTAATTTTGTCCAAATGATTATCTCATTTTAAGTCCACTTTTGTGGCCATAATCATCCCTTTCTTGGGGTACCATTTATTCTCATCAAATTCCACCATTGTGGTAATATTAGTTCCTCCTTTGAGGGACCATACATCTCTGTTCTCATTGAAGTCCACCTTTGTGGCCATATTCGTGCCTCTTTTAGGGGCACCATCTATTTTCATATTTTCCATTCCAAAGTCCACCTTTGTGGCCATACTCGTGCCTCCTTTGAGGTACCATCTTTTATTTCCATATTTTTCATTTCAAAGTCCACCTTTGTGTCCATATTCGTTCCTCTCTTAGGGCACCATCTTCATCAAATTCCACCTTTGAGGCCATATTCGTGCCTCTTTTAGGAGTACCATCTATTTTCATATTTTGCAAAGTCACCATTGTGGCCGTACTTGTCCCTCTCTTAGGAGACCATTTATTCTAAAGTCCGCCATTGTGGCCATAATTGTTTCTCCATTGAGATACCTTTTACCTTCACCATAAGCCCACTCTTGTGGCCAGTTTTGTCTCACTGAGATGCATCTTTTTTCTCTCACTTCCTCACTTTTTAAAGATAACACATAGTTTCCATGTTGTGTATCTTGTGACGTCTTATCCAATATTTTATCTCATCCAAAATCCACCATTGTGGTTGTATTTGTTCCCCTCTTGGGGGACCATCTACTCGTCTCATTAGGGATGCATATTTTTCACTTCCTTGAGGGTAGTGCATAATTTTTTATCTTTGCTCATCTATCTCATCATATCCCATATTTTACAAGCTATCATCCTATCTTGAACATAACGTTGATAAGGACATTACATGGAAAATTTTCCCTGCCTTGGTGGCAAACCGGAAGTGGAGCCTCTTAGCGCATTACACTTGTAACCATTCTACTATTAGCATGTCTACCAGTACTCTCAGTCATATCTTTAGATCATTCCCCAATCTTATCCTCTTCCATCTCTCATTGTGATGATTTGGGATTATGTGGTCTTCCGTCACTTCCTAGATGTGACCTTAAATGTGGGCACCATGGCTCTGCCTATAGCATATTCCTTATGGATAAGTTCTCCCCTTTGGTGAGATCTCTGTGATCATCACATCCATCATCCTCTTATTCACCTGTTGGAACCATACAAAGGGTACATGGGTGTCTCTTGTACATCATTATCCCCTCCTAATTGGTCTACTTAGCTAGTCCCAAATCTCCCCCATGTAAGTTAGAAATTCATGGATGCACAAATAAAAGTCAAAGTTATCAAAAACATACTAATCCCTCGAAGGATAGTTGTTCATGAAAAAAAAGTAAAAAAAAAAATCAAAAGCATGAAACCAATATCAATATCAAATAAATAGACTGATCCCTCAAAGGAAGACTATCATTTATTCTTGCCACCTATATATTGTATAAAGTAGACCATACCTTCGAAGGATGGCTACTCCTGATGGCATTCGAAGGCTTCCCATATTGATCAACCTTCCATTTTATTATCATCTGCATTCATCAACTTTCTCTTTCCCCTTCCTAGAGTTGGGGCATAGTTTAGGGAACACCACTTTTGGAGAACCCTCTTCCCTTTGTACAAGCACATTTCAAACTTATTTTTCATATCAACATTGGGTTTATGAGCTCATTTCATCCATGCTCCTTATGATCTTTGGTATGACCAACTGTTTCTAGTTACATACTAACATCTGTTGTGGTCGCATGTGCCTTGCATTACCAGGATCCCCTTCTCGTTCACCTTCAATGTGGTTAGAGGCATCCTTTCCTCATGCGTTCCTCGATAACGTAGTGTTTTCTATACCCTTTGGTCGCATCTTATTTAAATTACTATCCATCATCTCATGTATTCCACCCTAGTTATTCCATATAGCTCTATCCCATCTAAGTCTCATCCAATCTTATCCAATTTATCTCATCTTAAGTGCACTTTTGTGGCCATATTTTTGTTCCCTCTCAAAGCACCATATTTCACATTTTGTTATCTCACCTTTTGGGCCATATTTATGTCCTTTTCTAGGGCACCATCACTTTCATCTATCTATCCTCGTTTTCCTCTTGAAGTCCACCTTTGTGGCCATATCCATTCCCCATTAGGGCATTTTAATTCGAAGTCCACCCTTGTGGTCATCTCTATTCTCCCTCACGGAATTTTGTCTCACTATTTTGTATCATTCCCTTCTCACAATCCACCTTTTGTGGTTATAATCAATCCTCTTTCCGGCATTTTATTTTATAATCCTATCCAATTCGCACATAAATTCCTCCTTTGAGGCCATTTTCATCTTTCCCTTTGGGAATTACATTCATTATATCAAGTCCGCTCTTGTGGCTATATCTGTACACTTCCTTGGGGCACCATTACTCTTCATCAAAGTCCACATCTGTGGCCATGATTTTCCCCTCTTGGGGCATAGTTTTTCCTTTTTATCTTTATGGCCATGCTTTCCCCCTTCCGGGCATACTACTTTGTCACTCGCTTTTTCATTTTGCCTTCTTGGCCATTTTTCGTGTCCTATTGGACACCATATCATTCATCCTCATCCCTTGTGGACACATACCTTTTCACTCGATTCCTTGTGTACGAAGGATTTCACTTACCTTTTACATATAGTTACACATATTTCGATGACTTGCCCATGAACCATTGGTCTTCCTGGCCTGCATCCATATTGCAGTGATTTTCACCCCCTCAATGGTCCATAGAATGTTGTAGCCCATCTCCGTTGAGATCACAATTTTCCTCTACCGATGTGATATTGGAGTCACTGCCATAGTTTTTTTTCATATTGCAATCATTTTTGCCTCGGGCATCTTGCCTTAGTTATTCTTTCACCCATCTTTTCTTCACCCACATGCCCTTCATCATCTCCCTTTTTTCAAATGTGTCATTGATTTCCCTTGACGTCATCAATCCCCCATTTGAGGGGGATCTTATCATCAATCCTTTATCCTCATTTCATGGATTGCTAGCGTAAACCATTCAACATAAAGGGGTAAAATGTAGACACCTAAACTCGGTATTTATACGCTTATCACCTGTGTGCACATATTTTAATCCACCCCCTTAATTTAATTAAATTCCCACCTTATTATCCCATCACTTATTAATATTCATCAATCAACATTAATTAATTAATCCCCATTAATTAATTAATTAATCAATTAATTATCCATCCACTTGTCATAGCCAACCTTCTAATTAGGATGCTTTTATCCTACACATAAATTCCCTTGCTTTTCTAGCTTTTATCTTATCTATTTTTATGCCCTAACTACCCATATCTCATCTCTTGCCCACCTAATCTTTAAAAGCATGAAATCCCGACCAAAATTAGAAAATCATGACCATTGGGGAAACATTCCCTGTAATCAGTGGTGACCCAACCCAATCGTCGTCAACCCTATAAAGTTGAGTGCTTTCCTTCCTTTTAGGATCAAAGGCATGCACATATTGGAGTTTTCCTTCAACTTGCGAACATCTCCTCGTGCCTGATCATACCTGCAACAACTATAGGATTTCTGGAGCTTCTGTTGGACCTCAAATGTGACCCATCCCCGAATCATAGACAACTTGATATTTGAGATGAGGCCAACTTCCTCTATCTACTCCTAATACCAAAACTAATCCTAAGAATTATTATGCAACTACCCTGAAACTAACCTAAAATTCCAAGGGACTAGGGAATAGAAAGATGCATGAATGAAAAATTCTAATTAAGGGAGGCGATAACACCAAGAACAGAGTGGAGATATTCCTAGTGAGTGAAACTAGGGAAGAGAATAGAGCAGAAAAGGGTAGAAAAATGTGCCACAGTTCAAAATCACATTCAAACCTCCAATTTCATGGAGCACTACAAATTTGAATCCTACAAGAAGGAAAAAGTATGCGCAATGTACCTATGAATGCAATGAAAGGAAACAAATACAAGAAAACACAAGCTAGGGTAGAAAGAGCCACAAAACATGAATTTTATTGCTTAAAAGTGTGCACAATCCATTACAAATAGATACAAGGTAAGAATCTCCTTGCAGAACACCAAAATTTGAGGCCTGCAACTCACAAAGTATTCTGGAACAATTTTGCAAGAGTTTCTCTACGTTTTCAGAATGTCTCCCCTCAAAATGAGGTGAATTTTACAATATATAGAAGAAGAACCTCAAAATTGCCTCACCAACTGACATATTTCATTAAAGAGGTATGGGAGGCCATACAAATCCAATTCGCGAGGGTATTTTACTTACAAAGAAGTCATGGGTGCCATACCTCATTAAACTGGTAGTTGAACAACCTTGTACCACCTACCTCATTAATGTCTGGGTTCCTGCATGGCCAGTTGCATATTTTCTGCGTTTCCTAGACTGGTAAGCACATTTCTTTTAGTGTCCGGTTGCATAAATGCAACTGATCACCCAGTAACATGTTTTCCTCGCTACTGACCTTGTAGCTTAAAATCTATTTTCAGTTGGTTAGCATTGGTACAAATGCTATTGGATAAACACCATGTTGTTCACTGGTCAACGTACATCATTGTTGTGCAACCAGGCGGTAGCATGTCAAAATGTGCTACCGACCGGTAGCATTAACGCCATTTCTGTTACCGAAATCTTCATATGTCTTGCTACCGGCCAGTAACGTCCTATGTTACTAACGGTTGGTAGCATCTATACATTATGTTACCAATGCTTTTGCACCATTTTCGTTGAGTGACCACTATCCGTGCTACTGGACGGTAACACTTGCTTGTATACCAAATAGCTCTACATAGCTGCTACCGGTTTACAAAATACACGATGGTTTTTACCTCCACTTGGGGGTCCACAACTCAGAAACCTCACCAAAACGGCCTTGACCTTCATCGTGGCTTGCTAACTCACTGCAAATGGAGACCAACCCGATTGATGTAACCCATGAGTCATATTAAAAATTACAATGCACCCCTCAAACAAATTCCAACTCCTAGATCTACTAAGTTATCCAATTTGAAAGGGGTGTAAAAATTGGATAACAGTTTGGCAACTCATGGGGTAATTTTCCTGCTAGATTCTAAAAGATTATTAGCCTTGAAGCATGCACTGGGTAAGGAGTCAACCTGATTTTTTGAAAAAATGATCTAAAAGTTGAAAAATTCACCCTTGAATGTATATGAAGCACTGCCTGGACTTGATCATGATTTCAAACTGCTTGAGCTGGTAACTGATTGTTCCATCATAAGAGCTTGCCTTAAAACTAGAAGGTGAAACAATAACAAAAGGAAAAACTATGTACAAACAAGAAGATCATACATATCCAAAATGGAATATGCAGAGTGTGCACCAACACTTATTACAAAATAAAACCTAAACTTATGAACAATACAATGTGTTGAAAGCACTTGGAGGAATTGAAATCTAATCTAATATTTACAATGATGCAACAAGTTGTCCTAATGAGCATGCTTAAGATAAATCCCATTGACTGGGATTGGTAGTGCATAACCATCAAGATTGGTAAAATCAAAAGAATTTACTTCTTTGTAAGAAGTAATGGTATATGTACCACTCCAAATTACATCAAACTTGGAGTGCCTTCCTGGTTTGGCTTTTTCAGCATCCCACTTCAAGACCAAATCACCAACCATGAATTTATGAAATCTAGCCTTTTTATCAAACCATTGCTTAGTGGATTCTTGATGCTGATCTAATTTAGTCATTGTAGAGTTCCTTAGTTCTTCAAGCTCTACTAACTCTATATTTTTGATTTCTCTATGATTTACACCTTAAAATTCCAACTGTTTAGCTAATTCAAGTGAAGGTAACTCCAATGGAAAAGGCATCCTTGCTTCCCTTCCATAAACCAACTTGTATGGTGAAGTGTAAATTGATTTTTTCATGGTAATCCTGTCATCCCAAAGAGCATTCATCACCTTGGTATGCCATTGTCTCTGATTGACATCCATTGTCCTCTTCATAATTCTAATCAGGTTCTTGTTAGTAGATTCTACCAATCCATTACCTTGACAACAACAATTAGAAGAATTTTTCAAACAAACAACAAGATCAAGATCCTAATTATATATTTTAGTTCCTAGAAAATCCTTTGTATTATCAGAGATTATGGTTTGTGGGACATCAAACCTTATGACGATCTCCTCAAGGAATTCAAGGATAACAAATTCAATTGCTTCCTTTAATGGCACAACCTCAGTCCACCTAGTAAAATAATATGTAGCTATTAGGACCCATTTTAGGCTATCACTTGATGGAGGATTAATCATGCCAATAAAATATAAGCCCCACTGAGAAAAAGGATGATTTTCTTGGATTGGAAGAGCTGCCAACCTTTTCTTTCCGGTAAAGAAAGCACATTCTTTACATTTTCTGACCCATTTGTAGCAATCATTGAATAATGTGGGCCAGAAATAACATGCCTTTAGAATTTTCATGGTTGTGGCTTTGGCTTAAAAATGACCACCAGATAAGCCATCATGAAATTCTGCTAGGACCCTCTCTTCTTGCTCTCCTTCAATACACCTAAGAAAAACACCATCAATATTTATTTTAAACAAGACACCATCTACCAGTAGATAAGGAATGGATTGCAGCCTTAAATGTCTCCTTTTTGCCTTGTTGAGACCAAGAGGATAGGCACCTGAAGATAAAAAAGTGATCATGTCACTCATCCAGTTACTAATATTGGCTACATCATGTGGTAATTCTTCATTGATGAAGGAGGTGTCCTGATTGTTACTCTAAGCATCAACAACAAGCTGCTCACAAAGTGCTCTCCCTCTTACCAGTTTAGTGGCTTTGATGGTCACATAAAACTCCATAATCTTAGTGACCCATCCAGCTCTCTTCTCATTGATATCTACCCCCATAATGAAGTCTCTCACACTAGAATGTGAGATAAGAAATTTTACATGATTAGTGGATAACATGATTTTGAATTTCTTGAGAACCCTCATGATGGAAAATACCTTCTTCTTAATGTGACTGTATTTCAATTCATACTCCTTTAGTTTTTGACTAAATAAGGCCACTGTCTACTCATCTCCTTCATTATTTTGTTGTGTTAAAACAACAACAATACTAGAATCAACTCCATAAGCATATAAAATAAAATCCTTACCATAGTTAGGATTAATTAGTGTAGGATCCCGAGCAATCTCTTACTTGATTTTGTCAAAGCTTTCTTTCCCTTCAACTATCCATTTGAAAGTTTCATTCTTCTTCAACATGAGAGTGATGGGTTTGACCAATCCTACAAAGTTAGGAATAAATCTCCTAACAAAATTAATCTTTCCAAGAAATGATTGCAAGGATTTTTATGAGTAGGCAAGGAGAGAGAGAGGATGGCTGAAATTATGTATGGATCAATAGCAATGCCATCTTTTGAAATAATGTGCCCCAAAATCTTACCCCTAGGGACAACAAAATTACACTTTTTGGGGTTAAGAGACACCCCAAATTCTCTACATCTCTCAAAAACCTTCTCCAAATGGCTGATGTGATCCTTGCTCTAATTTGAAAAGATAGTAATATCATCCAAGTACACAAGGATGAATTCATTGATATAACCTTTGAAAGCAATATCCATTGCTCTCTGAAATGTGGCACCTACATTCAACAACCCAAAAGGCATCTTCTAATAGGAAAATGTACCCCACTTTGTTGTAAATGTAGTTTTAAATTGATCTTCTTCCCTAACCTTAATTTGATTAAAACCTGAATACCCATCTAGCATGGAAAACCTTTCAGCCCCTACAACAGTTTGCAAAATTTTCTCCATAGAAGGTAAAGGGTAGTGGTCTTTGAGGGAAGCCTTGTTCAAATCATGGAAATTGACACAAAGTTTGATTTCCCCATTTTTCTTTCTAACTAGGACCAAATTGGCCACCCAAGTAGAGTACTTGATTGGAAAAATTATTTTGGCCTCAATGAGTTTAGATAACTCCTTCCTCATGAGGGGCTCTATTTTGGGGTTGACCGACCTTTGTTTTTGCCTAACCGGTTTGACATTGGGATCTAGATCTATGGAATGTTGCATGATTTCTAGATTAAACCCTCTTAGATCTTCATAATCCCAAGAAAAGATATCACTGAAACTTTTACACAAAGAAATGAAGGCTTGCTTCTCATTTTCATCACATACCTTGCCTAATAGAATCTCCTTTCCTTGTGCAATAACAATTGGTTGGCAATCTTCTTGCTTGGCTGCCATGTTCTTCTCTTCACCCTTGAACTCATCATCCAGGATAAAAATCTGCTCTAAGGTAACCAACCCCTTTGGCATTTTATTTGTCTTTCACCTGAATAATTTGGTCATCGTAGATGTTCTCCAAATTAGATTGCATATTTGAAGAAAACTCAGCCTCATTTTGGATAAATTGAATAATTTGTTCATCATTATAAAATTTTTCCAGATGGTTTCATTTTTTGCAATGGATGGCCTTACCACCATTCTAATGTGTTGCACATTTCCTTTAATCAAATCCTCAGCGGGTGAAAATTGTGATCCAAGGGTTGCCATCTGATCTGCCTCTTTGTTCATCTTTCTTGGTATCACTTAAAAATTAAGAGCATCAAAGCCTTCCAAAAAATCCAAAACTCTATGCTTATAAGCTTTCAATAGCTTATTTTTTGTAGCACACTTTCTTGTGACCTGATGAATTACTAATTCCATGTCCCCAAAAATCTGCAACATTTTAATCTTTTTCTTTTCAACAATCAACAGGCCATGGACTAATGCTTCGTACTCTACCACATTATTGGAACATGCAAACTATAATTTGTGGGCAAAGAAAAACTTTTCCTCCTTAGGAGAAATCAGCACAACACCTGCTCCAACTCCATTTATGCTCCTAGAACCATCAAAAAATATTTTCCATAATCTCGAAGCATCTTCTTCTCTTTGTTTAAGCATATTGGGAAGTATATATTCTTCTTCAAGAACATAATAAGTACCAAGACCAGTCTCAAAGGACTTAAGTTCTTCAACATAGGGATCAAATTTATTATCTCTCTCAGCCCACTCATCTAACAATAGGTTCAGCATAGGAGGAGGGATATGATGCTCATCTGAAATTGAATCTTGTTCTTGATTTTCTTGGATTAGGCACTTTCCTTGGATAGGTGTGGGGTCATATGGCTCGATATGATAGGAAAATATAGGCTCAGCTTTTATGGTAAATCTGGTACCATACCTAGTTCTCAGAAGCATATGAGTCCAATCTGTAGACAAATAACCACCCACTTTGGTAGTAAAATCCCTTGACAAACAAATGGAAAACATAGGAGGAAAGTCAATGACCGATATATCATGGGTTATGGTTAGGATTGGGTAGGCATGAAGGGTTAATTTTAGATATTTTATGACTCCCAAGACACTAACTATTGAGCCATCAAGCTGCAAGACACTTTTTGCAATAGGGCTATACTCTAGTCCTAGGACATCAACAATTTTCTTTAGCATAACCGAGGTACTAGCACCTGAATCTATCATGCAATTATGAACCAAATGTTTTCCCACAATCAATGACATATAAAAAGGTGGGTTTTGAAAACTTTACTTACTTTCTCCTCCTTTGCATGGAAAACATTAACAACAGCAGGGGTCCTTTGAATCACTAGATCAGCTGGGGGGAAGCTGTTTGAGAGCTTCACACAAGAGGTCCCTTTGTGATGGGATAGCCAAAGCATCCCACATTGTCACATTGACATTCCTCTTCTTCATTTGTTCCACAATATTAAAGGGGAGGCCCATATATTTCTATAGTTGTGGTGCAGGATTCTCCTTTCTTTGTTTTTGCAATGCTAGAACAGGCATTTTTTATTGGGGAGAAACTTCCTTGGTAGGAACTTCATGTGATTTTCTCTTTCTCCCACCAACATCCTTTTCCTTGTTAACAACATTTCCGTTATTAGAAGATGATGCATGTTGTGATTCCAAAATTATTTTCTTAGATCTAGTATTATCAGCAACTATCTGATTTAAGGCACAAAAATCTTCAGCTCCAAAGAACATAAGATTTACATCCTGATTGGCCTCCTGAGCTCCTTCCACATTAGGATTGGGTGCTTCCACCAATGGCTCCTACTGATTGGAGGAACTCTGAATCATGAAAGCTTGGACATGTAATTCCCTCTCACAAATAAGCTGATTGTGTGGCTGGTTAAGAAGGAAAACACCACTTTGTTTCCTGAATCACATTATTTTGTACAGAACAAGTGCTTGACTAGAGCTAACAACAGGAGATGGCTGAGAAGGGTAAACTAACACAAGTGGAAGAGATGCATTTTGGGCCTACCACCTATTATTTTTTTGATTTTATATTTACCTTTGATTGGATTGGTTCATGTATGGCTGATAACCTTGATTAGAACCCTGGTTAGAAGACTGCCCCTAATTTGAATAATTCTTGTAAGATTGGGCTTGTTGTTTCTCCAAAGATATCACCTTATTAGAAAAAGTTCTAATTAAGGCCTTCATTTATTCATCCTCCTTTTGTTGTGCAGGGGAATAAGATGTGGAAGTAGTGGGTTGGGAAGGTTTCTCAGGAATAGGAGCAATGGAGGGTTGAGTAACTTGGGGTAATTCAGGGTATAGGGGCATAGGTGGCTTAGGAGCTAATTTGCCAGCTTGGATCAAGCAGTTTTCAGCCCTGATGGCTATAACATATGCACTAGGCAATGTTGTACCCCCCATAGACTGAATCATGAAACAATATCAGAATTAAGAGCTTTCAAAAAATAAATAAATGCACCTTCAGCTGTAGGCCTGATAAGAACTAGAATTCTGTCCCAGATCTTCTAAAATATGAAATTGAAATATGCCATGAGCTCATTGGGAGCCCTCTTTATAGTTGTTAGCTGCTCAAGCAAAGAAATATTATCTACCTTCTCTCCAAATTGATTGCATAAGGCAGTCCTCAACTGATTCCAATTTTGAATTGTGCCTGCTGCCAGACTTCTGAACCATTGCAAAGCTCTCCCTTTGAATGAAGAAGCTAACAACCTAATAGCCACATCTTGTTCAACAATTTGATGTATAGCACAAACGTTGGCAATATCCTAAATGTGTTTATCCGGAGTAGTCTGATTCTCCCCAGTGAAGAAAGGGATGCTCTTGAGAGCAGATGCTGGTATGGGATTGTTGGCATTAAGAGCAAGAGGATTGCTGCCAGTAAAATTGAAAAATCCCAAATTTTGTTGTGTTGCCATTCTGATAGGTCAGAGAACTCTGGTGGACTGCAAGAAAGGCCTACCATGAGGTGGAGTGGAAAGAGTCCTGTTTGGTGGTGAAGGTGACCTTTAAACTAATCTTCCTCTTCTTCCCCTTCCAAGTGATAATTGTAGGTACTCAAAAGCTCCCTCCTCTGTTGTTCTAGACCTTGTCTAGATTATTCTCATGAACTTGGGCACTTGCACTGCTAAAACCAGTTGATCTAAAAGATGGAGTCACCAGATGTGTAGAACAAGCCTCCAAAGGCTAGAAATTACTAAGTCACACACCAAGACTTAGCAACAATGAAGCTAAAGACCATATAAAATCTGACTTCAATTTGTCCCACCGGGCATGCCAAAATTGTTGGATCTCAAATGTAAACCTACCCCCGAATCATAGACAACTCAGGATTTGAGACAACATGGGATTGTCTCTAAGTTATGGGACTTGAACTGAGACAGACCTCCAGAGAAGGTCAACTTTCTCTATCTATTCCTAATACCAAAACTACTCCTAAGAATTGAAATGTAACTACCCTAACACTAACCTAAAATTCCAAGGGACCAAGGAAGAGAAATATGCATAAATGAAAGTCCTAAATTTAGGGAGGCGATAACACCAAGAACAGAGTGGAGATATTCCTAGTGAGTGAAAATAGGACGAGAATAGAGCAGAAAAGGGCAGACAAATGTGCCACAATCCAAAATCACATTCAAACCTCCAATTTCATGGAGCACTACAACTTTGAATCTTGTAAGAAAGAAAAAGTATGTGCAATGTACCTGTGAATGCAATGAAAGGCAAGAAATACAAGAAAACACAAGCTAGGGTAGAAAGAGCCACAAAACATGAATTTTATTGCTTAAAAGTGTGTATAATCCATTAAAAATAGATACAAGGCAAGAATCTCCTTGCGGAAGACCAAAATTTGAAGCCTGCAACTCACAAAGTATTCTGGAACAATTTTGCAAGAGTTTCTCTACATTTTCATAATGTCTCCCCTCAAAATGAGGTGAATTTTACAATATATAGAAGAAGAGCCTCGAAATTGCCTCACCAACTGACAGATTTCATTAAATAGGTATGGGAGGCCATACAAATTTGGTACTTTTCTTACATGGAAGTCATGAGCGCCATACCTCATTAAACTAGTAGTTGAACAACTTTGTACCACTCCCATTAATGCCTGATTCGTTCTTGGACTCAACTGATTGCATGCATTTTTTTTTCTTACAGTAGCATTTTATTCCTGGTGTTGGCCGGTTGCATAAATGTAACCAGACAGTAACATTCTTTCCCCGCTACCGACCGGTAGCTTAAAATTTTCTATCAGCCAGTAGCATCTATAAAAATGCTATCGACAACCCTGTTATCGACCGATTGCTCCATCATTACCTTTTTGCAACCTTCACTATCTGCTACCAGACGGTAGCATCCGTACATGCTACCAGACGGTAGCATTTTGAGTACTACTGACACCTCTGCGTCATTTTCCTTATGACCTTCCACTATCCATGCTACCGACTGGTAGCATATTACATGTTACTGGCTGATAACATCCATACCTGCTACCAGCTAGTAGCATATTACATGCTACCGACTGGTAGCATCCAAAATGCTACCAATGACTCTTCTCCATCACTTCTCCCCAACTCACCAACCTCGCCAAAACATCCTAGACATTTTCCGTGAAGAGCTGGGTTGAGTTAACCCATGAGCCATCCTGTAAATTACAATGCACCCCTCAAACAACTGCCAACTCCCAGATCTACTAAGTTGTCCAATTTGCAAGGGGTACAAAATTTGGATAACAACTTCTTCTAACTCACTTGCACCATTCATGGACACTACTTTGTGAGATTATCATTATCTTGGTGTTATTTTATTATGCTATTATCATATTACTGTTATCTTGTCAGATCTAACCTTTTACAAGACTACTAGGTCGGGGCTCTATTATTACCCTGTTCTAGCAACTTTTCTACTTGTAGTTTTCCTTTTCAGTTTCTTTCCTTTTGGCCTTGCCTCACTCTGTCATATTCGTCATCACCCAGGTTAGGCTATCATCGACTCGGCCCTCTATCATCATCTTTTCCATCTCCAGAGCCTTCCCTGGCCTCTATATATATTATGCTTCTGTTTCAGATCACGTATCCACCATCTAGCTCCTCTGTTGCAACATTTACAGCCTCATGTAATTACCAGTTAGCATCCAGATGCCCATAGATATCTATATTTGCATTATTTATTATATCTTCACATCCAGGTCACCATCAACCTACCTCCACACAGTCTGGGTCGTCATTGACCCAGTCATGTACCATTTAATTTATATCAGATTTGTATGTACCGTACATTTATGTATTTCTAGTTTTTGTGTGCCTCAAATTTTGTGTAGTATCCAGTTTATTGTTATTGATTTTATCATATTTTATCTAAACACGGGTATTGACATCTGCCAAGGAAGTTAACACTTCTTAAAGCCGACATTGTCTGGGTAACCCCCACATAAATCTATCTAATCAAATATTTCTATAGTTTTGCAACATACATAGCTTGCAACGAAGATCAATTACCTTTGCACCCGTATCCACCACATCACACATTTGAGGTAACATAAAACCTCCATCATTTGAGGTTTTCTAGTTTCCTTATTACTAGATCATTAAATTGAAAGGAACAAAAAAATGGTAAACAATAACTTCCTTTCCTTAGAAATTGCGGTCATGAGATCACATGGTATAATTGTAGACATGGATTCTACCATTGATTTGCTCAAAATATCAGCCCATATAAGAATGAATACCACTGCAGGATCTGTATTATGTATTTATAGATCTTGAGGATGATTCTTGACAATTTGAAGCTCTTTCTTATGCTCTAAACTGAGCACAATTGATGACAACTCCTATTTTGGTTCTAGACTAGCTAAATACCTGATTGGGAAAGCCCTGATCTTTTGAATTTACCCATTCATTTGAAGCTTGACCCCATGGATGGGATCATCTTGCAGACTTTCTTGAAAATTACTATTTGCAAGTTGATCTTGCTTGCTTGGAAGCTTCTCTTCCTTTTCTTTCTCTTGTATCTCTTCCTTTTCCATGATGGTTGCTTTTACAATGGTGTCATCATATTTTTCCTCAAAAAAAGTTTGAGAGATGAAATCTATCCTCTTCCTTAGCATGAAGCTCTCATTGATCAATTGTAGCTCTTGAAGATGTCCTTTATTGCTCGCTATAATCTTCCAAAAACCCAACAAGTTCTAAATATGCATAACAATGAGGATTTGTGCATTCAAATGTAATGTCTTGCTCACTTGGAAGCTTCTCTTCCTCTACTTTCTAGATGACACTAGTGATTAGAAACACTTCCTCTTCCTTTCCAATACTAACTTGAAATTCCTTCACATATGTCTGAATTTCTTTGCAATTCAACATCTTTTTTACATAGTTTTTACATTCTCATCCTCTCAATCTAAATCATACCAATCATCCACTGATATAAATTTTTCATCCTTAGTAGAATTGGTTGGATAAGAAGCATAGAAAAGAGGTTGCTCCTTCTCCCTAAAATCATAGCAAAACTCCCACTCTACTAGCCTTATAGGATAACTAGGCTTAGTAAGTGTTGGGTAGAAGCTAGAGATGCCATGTGGAATAACACAACTTCTGGAAACATTAGTGAAATCGGGTAATGCTCTTGGTGGAGGTGGGAGGGAATTTTGTAAAGCATGGGAAGTGATTTGAGCATGATAAAATTGTGGAACATCAAATGAAGGAAAAAAAAGCAAATGATCTTCTTGATTTTGAAAGGAAATAATAGATTTTCCATTTTCAACACAAGGAGAAACAATCATTTGAGATGGTGAGGGAAGAATTGCAGCAACAGAGATGGGTTTTCTTTTTTCCAACATAAATGAGCATCCTCTTAGCTTGTGATATAATGGTAAAATCCTAAGGAAGATTTTTTCCTCCTAGATATTTAATTAATAAAGATAAATCATCATCAAAGGATCTCAAATAGTACAAGAATGTCATACCTTTTGGGGTTTGTATTCTTGAGGAATTCTATGCCATATTCTTGTAAATATGATATTGAAATCAGAGATAAACTCCATTAGATCTCATTGTATTTTGTTGAGATGTTCCAAGAGGGAAATGACATCTGTATTCTCCTTAAACTAGTTGTGTAGTTGTTCTCCCAGCTAATCCCATATGGAAATGGATTGTGAAGCCAACTTATTGAGCCAATCTCTTGCTTTACCTCTGGAAGATAAAACCAGAAGTCTGAGGAAAATGTTCTCTTTTGTGATATTGTGAATGGCACAATGGTTTGCTATATCTTGAATGTGATCAATAGGAGATTTATCTACATTCCCATGGAAAAGAGGAAGGCCTTTCAAAGTTGATTTGGGAATATCATCCCATTGCTGCAAATGGAGGGGGGTAAAACTGAAATGTGATGAGAATGGAAGAGCTATTTGGAGAACCATAGGAAAATGGTGGCATGGAATTGGATTTTTTGGAGTGGGAGGAGCTTTAAGATCAAGTTTAGAACTTGAAAATATGCTCCTCTTAGGTGAACTAAAATGTAATTCAAAGAAATAAAATGGAATGCCTTTTGTAGATGATATGGTTGTAACCTTGGGCATGAAATATTTGCTAATTTAATACCAGGATGTGATTTAAATTGATGGAGTCGCCAGATGCTGGATGAAAATATCTAAAAAACTGATTTTTTTCAAAAATAACATCAAATTATTGAACAAATCTTTGTACTTGTCCCACCAGGCATGCCAAAAACTGTTATCACTTTGAAATGCACCCATTGGAGAATGGTGTGATAACTCTCCTTTCAATCTACAAAATGGAAACACTCCTAGGTTGTGGGTGATCTATATGTTGGAGTGAATCTCTAGAGAGGGTTGGCCCCCCTAGTGCAACACCTAAACTAATTCTACCTCCTAAAACTGACTGGGAAAAGGGAGAAGGAAAGGAAAGAAAAATAACAAAAAAGGGAGGTGATACACCTGAATGTTTTGAGAACTATAGATTTATTTGGATCACACAGATGAAGCAAATAAGCCACACACACCATACACAACTATAAGTAATTAAGTCAATCTAAAAGTTGTTCACAAAAAGGTTCTAGAATTGACTATCACTGGATAGTAAGGGGCAACAGATGGCTCCACAACAAGATCCTGCTAACAATTTGTAAAACACAATTTATGACTTGCAAATTGACACAAAACCACATAAAAGCATGAGATATTTAACTAATAAAATAAGGATAGAAAAGTATCACAAAATAAAATCATTTAAAACAAAGTATGCATTAAATACATATTTGTAGAAGGTAAACAACAGATCTTTTATTACTCCAAGAGGTGGAATAAGCACAAATAGTCATTCATGACCCTTGCTTTCTCACTTAGAAAGATTGAATTGCTCTAGAAAATATGAATGGAGAAGTCAGAATTATTTTACAATGTTTTATGAAGTTTTTATAGAAATCTGAGAGAGAAAAGAAAGATACGAAACGCCTAGACATACAAGTCTAACTTAAATATAGAATAAAAGCTATATTTGTTTGTTTGTTTTGAAAGTAACTCATTCTGTCTAAAAGCATATGTTCTTTTTGCTTTATTTTATATTTTTCCCCAAAAATAATCTCTGCATGGCTTAAAATAGATTTTCTCCTGTATTGCATGCTTTGTTCTACTTTTAATCTCTTCTAGATGAAAAAACGAGATTTACTGCATGCTTTTATCTATATTTATCCTTTTGAATGACCCCTTATTCTTCAATTTATTGGATTTTCCTTTAAATTCTTCAATTCCTGAAATACATGAAACCAAATTATAGAGCTTAGTGAGAGTTTTCCAACAAGACGGATATGCTAAATTTGGAGCTGTAGATCAAAAGTTATGGCCTCTTGAAGTTCTGGCTATCGTAATACACAGGAAATTGACATGTTTCAACTTCTTATTGGATCAGGAATTGGGATTTCTCATGTGTCTACCTCACTGACCTTTTTCCATGTGTTCTCCTTTGATTAGCTCATGAAATTAGGATTTACTTCTTATTAAAACACAAGCCATTAATAATATGCCACATATGCACAGTGTCAGGATTATAAAAGCTTTAATTGTGAAGTACAAACCAATCACAGTACTCTATGTACTTCGGTGATGTCAATATTTTGACTGGTTTTGACTATGCTATGCAAAACTCAAACCTATAGGATAACAACATGTACCTTCACCTTTTTGCTTGACTGACCATTGTGAATTTTTATCCAATAGAAAAGCAACATGTATCCCATAGTGTCAATCCAATTGTACTTGCAAAATCTTGGCCAATAAAAATATCTCCATGCCTTTCACAAATCATTTCCTTAACAGAAACTTGTGAAATGTGAATGAATAAGAAAGTCCCATAAAACATTAGGTATCAACCTTATTTAAAGGACCCTATAGAATGCGAAACGCAAGCTAATAAAAAATCTCCATGTTTCCTTCGGCTTTTATATCTATAAATCGGTTCTGCGAAACACTAAGCAATATGAAGGTTCCACGAAAAATTAGGTGTCAGCCCTATTTAAAGGACCCTGTTAGACTACGAAATACAAGCTAATAGAAAATCTCCACGTTTCATTCAACTTTTATATCTAAGACTGGGTTTGCAAAACGCAAACCACTAAGAAGGTTCCACGAAACCTTAGGAACCATTATGTGCTTGATCATTGGATCAATAGGGTGACAACATGTAGCTTTGACCTCGCTGACCACGTCTTGAACTCAAAAAATTAAAAATTGTGACTTATTCCTTGAGCTTATGTCTGCCAAAGTTTAAAAAATAAAGAGAGGTCCAGAATGGTGCCACATAGCCCTACCTGAGTGGTTGATCTGCCGACACGTAGCCCCTATCTATTGGAGTAAAATTTGATGACCAAATGAACATCACACAAATTTTATAAAATCTATCAACGATTTAAATTTTCTCCACATGGATTTTTGAATGCTAACGGTCGGTGCTTTTAAGACATGGAAATTGACAACCGCTTGGACATATTTTACTCTAAAAAATGGTTAAGTCCATTTTTAAAGACTGATTTGTACTATGTCATTCTAATGCTTCTGCCCTCAATGTTTTCAACAAAACCTTTTCAATTATAGCCCTTAGCTCGCGCAAAACATTCATAAGTCATTTTGAGGAACTTGTCTTGCTTAAATGGGTGAGTGTATGTTATCTAAATCTAACCCAAGGGAAAATTTGGGATAATAGTTCTCCAATAAAAAAAATTGGTTGGAAAATGTTCCATGAAAATAGATTTTTCTTAGAGGATTTTGATGTGATCTTTATAATAAGTGTCATGCTTTGGAGAGAACTTGGAGTTGACATAACACTCCATTTAATGATCATTAATCAATTATGACATCATTTTGTTGTATGGGAATAAGGAGAACAAGAGTAGCAATGCTGCTAAGTACTGTTGCAACCAAAAATTGTAATGCATTCACTGATAGTATGTTGGAAAAGGTGAACCGATTGGAATGGAAACCTCTTGTTCATGTTTGGTAAAATAATGCTAACGTGTCATGAGTTAATCCATATCCAAATTATCGATAGAAAATCACTAGAATTTACATTGCTACCAAATGTATCTTTGAATGTCTAAATGAAATGATGACTGCTAGCTTCGATGCCTCTAGCGAGGGATTTTTTTTAGTTTCCGATAGAAGCTTGAGATCTAAATGACTCATAAAAGACATGGTCTTGTTTTTGAGAGTCAATTCAAGTGATAAACTCTAATCCATTATGGATCCCTCGTTGGGATTTGTGAAGAGGTGGAGTAAGTATTTCCCAAACAACCTTACCTATGGAGTCATTTGTTGGTGTTTTTGAAGAGGTGGAGCAGGTATTTCCTAAACAAGCTTACCTGTGGAGTCATGTAAGTAGCACAGGTACCCCTCTTCGATCACGTCTAAAGTATTGACAAGCATTGTGGTGAAAATTTCTTAAAACATATCACATATAATTCTCAATAACAAACAACTTCTCTAAGAACCAAACATTGATTACACAAATAATATTCACAAATTTTGTGTGTAGACAAAGTTATGGGCTGATGACTAGAAAACCCACTTCTAAAAATTAAGATTTATTTACCAATATGCGCTTGAAAGCATTCTTGTCTTGTACGGAAGGAAAACTTTACTGTGTAAAATTTCATGACTTATTTTTCAAGCCGTGTAACTAGTCTTGATCCAAAGATTTATTATGGAAAATGACTCCAATTTCTATAGTTTTCTCTTTACTAGAAAAATAATAACCCAATTTGTAGATGAACTTGTCATAGCATGGAGATTCCCTCTATTTAGAATTTAGTTAACATTTTTTGAAAACTCCAGTAGCTCTAGAGAAAGAAGGTTTTCCAAAGTTTGGTATTTCAAAAAAGTTCAACCAAATGTCTGAAACTAGGCTAGTTCGGAAAACTAACAATATATGATGCATACCTCATACAAGCTGGAAATTCATGGAAACCCAAGTAAATTATTAGCTACTTTAATGCCAACAAAGCTATACCTGAATTTGGATACGTATAATTTAATGGGGCTAAATGATGCCCATATCTAAGATTTTTGGGGGATAATCTTGACTCAACTGATATAAGGGAAAATATAAGTGATTTAGCCTTCTAAAGTTTCGAAGTATACTGACCCATTGGCCGAACATTGCAGCTTTTGTTATGTAGAGTGTCTTTAAGTATCTCAAATATGCTTTCAAAAATTTAGTCTCATTTGGCACTACTTAGCGTATTTTTGAATACCCAAAAAATAACATTTACGGCTAGGATTTCATTATTTACATAGTTATTGAAACAAAGCAATAAATACCACAAAAGTGTACCATGTTTTCTTCAGTCAAAACACGATCCAAAAGATTGTTGTATTGAGTAGTCAGGTCATAGTCTCTTACCATAAAAATAGCTGCATGTGCAGCAGCGCCAACTATGAGAAATCCGCCAATCCACATGTAGTGCATGAATATAGAGAGTTGGGGGTACAACTTCCAAGTTCTGAGTTCATTATTATGACAACCACAAAATTTAAGAAGTTTATTGTAATCACAACTACAAGTATTCACAAATCCGATGGCAAAAATGTAGACCGGAGGTAAAAAGGCTATTTTTCCAATCGCCGATGATAAAAAACCCATGTATAGAAATCACATATATGTGTTTTTGGACACTCATTTCAAAAATACTTCACTGCAAAATGTAATTTTTTTCATTTCAGTGGAAAAATTATAACGGGTGTTGTGGTTTCGTGGATTTGATACGAAAGAGTTGGTACGGAATTAAACTTGTGTGCATCCTTTCGGATGTGTACTAACAAATTGCAGAAGTGCATTTAGGTCCTTGGCCTTGTTGTGATAAATTTAAATTATGTAAATAAATTATAATAAATGTTTTGACACCTATTTTTCTCGAATGTGGTAAAGATTGCAATAACATATCAGTTTACAAACTAATCAAATTAAAGATAAATAATTTTTTTACGATTATTTTGTTAAAAAATGTGCAAGTTTGTTAATGTGTAAAGTGTATATTTGAACTTATGAAAAATAATAACAATTTCTTATTAGTCGAAAAGTTCAAATATTAATGACTGTTTAAGAAAATGTGAAGCCTATAGTATACTTGCCTTTGATAGTACTAATAAGGACAAAAGTCTATCAACCAATCACATACATGAAAATTGGTAGTTGTAAATGAATAAAAAATTATATATTGTTTAAAACTATTGCCTATATGTAGTGCCAATTTTTTTCTAATGATTTAAATGATGCAAGCACACTAAGTTTTTTTTTTTTTTTTGAAGATTTTCTATGTAAAGCACCACTAAATAATTCAAGTGTAAATTTCATAACTATATACTTTTTTTTTTTTTTGTTATTTTTCTAAACAACAATTCTTCCAAATGAAGGCATTGAAAATAACAAGCCGATGATCAAAAACTATAAAATAAAAGTTTCCTTAATAGAGACTAATGCTTTATCAAATACAATAAGTACAAAATGGGTCTTTACAAGAGTATAAATCTTTACAAAGCTACATTTATTTACAAAATGAAGGTAATGCCCACAAAAGATGAGTAAGTCCAAGATGACAAGAGGCTCTACTATCTCCAACTTGAGCTCCAACATCAAGAGAAACATGGCTTGTTTACCACCCAACCAATAGGCATCATCACATGCCTTTCCATGGTTGGAAGTCATGCTAGCCTCCCCCAAGCCCATGGGAGAGAGGAACTAGCTTCCACAATGTGCACAAGAAATAATAGGGATTAAACACACAACAAGAAAAAACATAAAACCATTCAACCACTTAGACCTACTATACAATGAAAACCACAACATGAGGAGAACAAGGTCAACCTCACAAGGGGGAAGAGAGGAAGTAGGATGCCCAAATCAAGGTGTCCAACCATAGGAGCACCAACAAATACATATATTCAATACTCCTTATTCCTCCTAATCATACAACATCCTTATTCCTCCTTTTATGCAATAGAAATCCTTCTTGGGAGGATTTTCAAACCCAAGAGGGTTTCCTCACCAAGAATGGGGAAGGGTTCAAGCCATATGAACCTTTCTCCCACCTCAAACCATATGAGGGGATGAGAAGGGACCTTCATGGCTTGACCAACAACCATGAGGTTTGAGAGGGAAATCCCTCTCTCTTCCCCTACATTCTCCAAAAACCATCAATCCAAATGATGGTGGAGAGAAAACAAGGAAAACAACAAGAACAAGCAAACAACCACATTCACCATACATCATTTCACACACTATTCTATTGATCAAGCAAAGTTTACAAGCTAAACAAAACTAAGAGAAAAAAAGATAAGAACCCTACCTCTAATATGCTTTCCAAAAACTCTAAGCTTTTCCCCTTTGTCCAAGCTTCCCTCTAAGCTCCAAAATTCTCCAAGTGCTCCAAAAAAAATGAACCAAGAAGCCCATTCTTCCCACATGAGAAAGAATAAAAGAGGAGCCCAAAAGTTTCCTCACCAATGGGAAAGTGACAAGTGTCACCCCCTCTCCTCTCAAGAGTCAAAGATTCCAAAAACAAAATAAGTAAGAGTAAACTCACCTTTTATCCCTTTTCACCCCAAATACTAAAAACTAAATAAAACAAAGTGGAGCAACTTTTCACACTTTCACACAATCCAACCATCTTACATGGATGGTGACTAAAGAGGGCTAAATGGGAGGAAACTCCCTCCAAACCTTGGAAATAGGCCCCCCTACCTATAAGGTAGGGTCCAAGGGCCTATTTTCATGCTAAGGGAACCCCCAAACTCAAAAGGGGTCCCTAAAATTACCCAAAATAACCCAATTTCGGGTTTGGCATGCTTGGACACAAGGGTAGAGGGTGTGGGGTTCACTCAAGGTTCACATGTGGTCCCCAATCCCTTCTACCAACAACACACACTTCCCAAAACCAACACTTAACTTAAGATAAGATTATTAAACCCGTAAGCTAGTTTACTTAATACAAACACATCCTAAACCTAATTAATTTTACAAGACATAATTACATTACAAAATGAGGGTTCACCATGGTGCCCAATTAAAATACATCTAATCTAAGGCTTCAAACAATTGAGTATGGTTAGGACTCAGCCCATGGGCCGCTTGTGCACAATTGCGTAGCTGCCTTGAAACCCATGCTCTCCTATACCTGTCACCTGCACACTCATTGCACACATTAACCGCACCTGTCCAATATAGTAAACATCATCTATACATCACAATATCAATCAACTTATAATGTCCGAACATAATTTACAATTGATAGTGCAATGCATCCAATTATCCACATAGTTTGCCATGAATCATCCACAAATAAAATTGTAACGACTTACACTTAGGTTAGCATGAAAATCACCATCATTAAATCCAAAACACTATAACATCAATCAAATTAACCACAAGAGACTAACATCTAACTGATACGTCTATCATATAACCCTGTTAGTGTTATCACATCATACGAAATATATCAGTATATGAATCCAATCCAATTGGCGCTACGCACCCAAAATGCCATGATGTCTAAGAGGATAAAATATCATAGTAAAATGTCTAAAGTCTGTCAGAGTCTCAATCAAAACATGTCTAGAAATAAAGGAACCAACAGATAACTGGAGCTATAAAAATGTGGGCACTACATCCCCCTCTCCTAGAATTAGACTTCCTCCTGGAAGTCATTGGAAGAGATAGGGATATCTAGCCCTCAGTGGTGTAGCATCCTCCCAGGTAGCTGATGACTCATCGTATCAATCCCACTGCACTCTAACCTGGTCCAAATCTCGACCCCCGATGGGCCAACCTCCGGTGCTCCAGTATGCGTACAGGCTCTAATCTCCACTGCCCCTCCGTCCTCTACCTGTAATGCCGACCAATCCAAAACATGAGAAACATCTGGTACATATGTACGTAGTATAGAAACATGAAATACGTCGTGGGCCCATGCAAGGCGTGGTGGCAAAGCTAGGCGATAGGAAACCGGACCGATGACCACAAGAATATCAAAAGGCCCCACAAAAAAAGGCGATAGCTTAGAACCCTTTCCATAACGGACCGGACTCTTATGAGGACGAACCCTCAAGAAGACTTTGTCACCCACTGAGAAGTGACGATCGATCCTCTTGGTGTCTGCATACGCCTTCTAGCGTGCTCTAGCCTGCTCAAGACGCTGCAAAATCAGAAAAACCTGTTGCTCTAAATCCTGAAGGTAAGCTGGCCCCAAAATAATCCTGTCATCTAGTCTGTCCCAGCTCAAAGGTGTCCTACAAGGTCGTCCATACAAAGCCTGATAGGGAGCCATGCCAATGGAGCTATGATAACTGTTATTGTAGGCAAACTCAACTAAATGCAAATAGTCTTCCCACTTCTTCTGCTGGTCCATCACGTACATCCTCAACATGTCCTCTAAGAACCTGATTAACCCTCTCTGTTTGCCCATCTGTCTCTGGATGATAAGCCTAACTGAAATTAATCTGTGTACCCAAGGCCTCCTGAAAAGAAGTCCAGATAAAACTGATGTGTAGATGGTGTCTCTGTCATTGATGATCGTCTTCGGAATCCCATGCAATCTGACAATATCCTCCATGAACACTTTGGCAACGGCCTGTGCATTATAGGTGACTTTGGTTGGCGAGAAATGTGCAACCTTGGTCAACTTATCCATAGTGACCATAATGGCATCATGACGATAAGAGGACATAGGAAGTCCTACTATGAAATCCATGGAGATCACATCTCATTTCCACTCGGGAATGTCATGAGGGTAGAAGAGTCCTGCGGGATGAGAATGCTCTACCTTAACTCTCTGACACTCAAGACATTGTGCTACAAAATCTGCTATGTCCTGACGAAGACCAGGCCAATAATATAACTCTCTCAAATTGGCATGCATCTTCTTCACTCCTAGATGTGCTGCGTATGGGGATCGATGCACCTCAGTAAGGATGAAACTACACAGATCACCTGCCTTAGGAACGTAAATGTGCCTATGGAACCGAAGTAAACCATCTGACTCTAACATGCATCTTGAATATTTTCCCTCAAAACGACCCTGAGACTCCAACATCTGCCTAGCACCCTCATAAAACCTGTCCTCTGGAAGATGCTCAAGTATCCTGCCTCTCAAATCTGACTACAGTGTCAAAGAAGCAAGCACATGCCGTCATCTACTAAGTGCATCTGCAACAACATTTTCCTTTCCTTTGATATATTTGCACCTCCATGTCATACTCACAAAGGAACTCCATCCAACGCCGTTGACGAGCGTTGAGGTTCGGCTGAGAGAAGATATGCTGTAAGCTACAATGATCTGTCCTCAAGATGAAAGGTCTACCCAAAAGGAAATGTCGCCAATGCACAAGTGCATGAACCACTGTGGCAAGCTCTAAGTCGTGAGTAGGATAGTTAAGCTCATAGTCCTTGAGCTTACGAGACTCAAAAGCAATAACCCGACGCTCCTGCATAAGAACTGCTCCCAAACCCTCTAGTGAAGCATCAGTGCAAACAACAAAATCCTCTGTCGGGTCTGGAATTGCTAAGATGGGCGCCGTGGTTAACCTTTCCTTAAGCAACTGAAAGGCCTGCTCACATTTTTCTAACCAATCAAACTTCTTCACTTTCCTCTGAAGAGAAGTAATAGGGTGAACAATCCTAGAAAAGTCCTGCACAAACCTGCGGTAATACCCTGCTAAACCCATAAAACTCCTCACCTCAGTGACTGATGTGGGTGCTGGCCAATCCAAGATACCCTGAATCTTAGAGGGATCTACAAAGATACCCCTCGCTTGATATGATATGACCCAAGTACTAAATCTCTGTCTGAAAAGAAGCTGCATTTTTCCAAGTTTTCCATACAACTTCTGCTCTCTCAAAACCTGAAGTACCTGCCTCAAATGCTCCTCGTGTTCCTCCTCGGAACGAGAATAAATCAATATGTCCATCAAGGAACAATAAGACAAAGCGATCCAGAAATGTCCTAAATACTCCATTCATGAGGCTCATGAAGACAGCTGGGGCATTAGTCAAACCAAATGGAACCACTTTGAACTCATAATGCCCGTAACGTGTGCGAAATGTTGTCTTATGAATGTCTGCATCTGAAATGCGCAACTGATGATATCCTGACTTGAGATCGATTTTGGAGAACACTCTAGCTCCCCGCATCTGATCAAACAAGTCATCAATCCTGGGGAGTGGATAACGGTTCTTTATGGTGACCTTATTGAGCTGTCTGAAATCAACACAAAGCCTGAGAGAACCATCCTTCTTCTTCACAAATATGACTGGCGCTCCCCAAGGAGATACACTAGGGGCGAATGAGACCCTTCTCTAACAACTCCTCTAACTGAATCTTGAGCTCATGAATCTCTGAAGTCGTCATCCGATAGGGGTCCCCTAGAAACTGGTGCAGATCCAGGCACTAAGTCAATGGTGAAATCCACCTCCTTACTAGGTGGTAAACCTGGAAGCTCCCCTGGAAACACATCTGCATACTCCCTCAAAACTGCGTGATCATCAAGGGGTGAATGCTCTGGAGTACTGTCCAAACGATCACTGATAGTGATAGAAAACAACTGAAAACCCTTATGCATGCTCCGCTTGAGTTGCTTAGCCGAGATCATGTGCAATGAAATGGGTCTCTGCATCCCTGAAATCACAGCTGCACTACCCAAATCATCCTGACACTCAATGACCTTCTCTCTACAATCCACCTTAGCTCGATGAGCCTCGAGCCAATCCATACCCAACACTACCTGATAGGATCCTAAAGGAATAACTCGAAGGTCAAACGTAGTGGAGAAGACTCCCAAATCGAGTACACAACTCTCCACATACGAGTCCACGGCGAGTTTAGCCCCAGAGGCCAACTCAAACCTGCCAACTATCTGGCTGCCTAGCCACCACTAGCCCACACTGGTCCACTATAGAAGGTGATATAAAGGAATCTGAAGCACCTGAATCAAAAAGTACTGAGACAGAAATACCCTTGATAGTCCCTGTTGTCTCAATGATTATGGCCTGATGCTCGGCCTAGCGGTTGTCAACCGCTGCATACACACGATGGGCGCGTTCCATGTCACCCACCGTCTGCTCGGATCTAGGTTCCCTCTGCATATCCGTAGTAGTGGGCTTGTGCAGACACATACGCACATAATGATCTAGAGCCCCACAAATAAAACATCCTCTTGTACCCCTCTGAGATGGGGGTCCCTCCTGTGCTTTGGCGAACTGAACCTGCCGGTCCAACCCTAGTAGACTATTGCGAGCGGGCCAGTTAGTGAGTGATGAGTACCCGGCCTCCTGTCTCTAGACCCAGCAAAACCACCTCTAGACCCACCTCACTGAAAACTCTGAGTCTGTCTACCCCTATGATGCTGGTGTCCCCTGATACTATGTCTGCTGTGATGGGGTGTGGAGGAGCTCTCAATGCTGCTGGAGAAGACCAGAATCCTCCTCTAGGGGGTGGTACTGCTCCCCGTGCTCTCTGACTCTGGAATGCCTGAATTTTGTCCTGGAACTTGCTCTTGTTTCTTTCTCTGTGCTCCTGAGCCTTGGTCCTATTCTCCTCAGCCAAGTAGGCCTTCTCAACGGCCTTCCCGAGCGTGGGATGAGATAACATCCTAACAGCTCCTGCTATATTTGCATTCAGGCCCCGAATGAACCTGTTTACCCTGCAATTTCTCGTCTTGCAGGTAGTCTACATACTGCAATAGATCCAAGAACCTGCTCTCGTACTGCACCACTGAGCCAGAACCATATCGTAAATCGTGAAACTCATCAATCCTCTTATGCACAAAATGCTCTGACATATACCGGGCCCTGAATCGCTCCTCGAACATCTCCCATGTCACTGTATCTCGAGTCAAATGGAGCTTCCACTCCTCATTCCTCCACCAAACGCCTGCTGCGTCTCATAGGAGGTGTATGGCGAACCTGGCTTTGACGTTGCTCTCATGAGAGTGCAAGCCAAAGCAGCTATCCAAGCTAAGGAGCCAGGACTCTGCCCCAAAGCCATCTGTCGAACCAGTAAATGTAGGCCGGCTGCAGAGCGAAGAAGGTCTCAAATCACACTGCCTGTGTCTCGATCCTAGCGATGTGGTCTAACAGGTGAAAGAGGTCGCCTATCTCCAAATGACCCCTCGAAGCTGTGTGAACGGCTGTGATGAAACAATGCCACCCTCTCGCCAAGGATGGAAGGGCTGTGTGACCTCTCTCGTCTCAGAATGTCGTGCTCAGGTGGCTCTGGATGTGCGTCCTCACCAATCCCCTCCTCATCTCCTAACTGAATGTCCTCCTCTCTCGGCACCTGCAGTGGTGAAAAGACGCTCCTGTACGACACCTATCAGCTGTTGCACGGGTCTCCAATAACAGAGGCCCAAAATCGGCCAACCGGTGGCTCTCGCGTAGGTCCACTACGACCCAAACCTCGAGCTGAACATCCTCTCTTGGGTGCCATCCTGAGCCCGAAATAAAAATAAAAAAAATAAATTATAAAATTTCTAAACGTTTGTTGGTAGCGTTATACTATTATTATTTTAATTATTATCGTTATTATTATTATCATTGTAACATCAAATGCAATGCCCTTTCTCATTAATAGTTAATTTATAATAATAATTAATTAATTAATTAATTTATTTTCTCGAAATAAATTAATACCGTCCCGCAATAATTTAATTATTTAATTATTTTAATCTATTAAGCTCTCTAGGGTTATAAATAAAATTTTACATTTTTTGCGAATAATTAGTCTCCCCCCTTTCATTAACTTATTTTATTTATTTATTTTTATTTATTTATTTTTATTTATTTTTCTACCCTCTTTAATTTAATTTTGTTTTCCTCCCCCTTTTAATTTATTTTACCCACACACCCCATCAAATTAATTAATTTTTTTTTTATTCCCATTAAGGACTTCATGTTTTAAAGAAAAGTAGGGTTGAATGAGAGCCCTAGGATCTAAAACATCTTAGCCCTTGATCAACTTGTCCTATGAACTTACCCTAAAATTTGCCCTATATTTCTCTATGTTGTTTGTATTTTATTTTATTTTATTTTCTTTTTCATTCCTTTGTTCATTCATTTTGTTTATTCTTCCTTTACTATTTCTCTTATTTTGTTTCTCCTTTGTTTTCTCTTTGTGCAGGTGGAAGAACTATGAAGATATTGGCTCCATGGAATCTCTTTTTCCCTTGTAAAATCCAATTTTTATTTTTTATTTTTTTTATGTATTTATCTGTTCTATCTGTGTAAAACTTGTTAAAGAAGAAAGAAAAGAAAATCCAAATATGGATGATATATAAATACATATGATAGGCCTATATATGCTGGCCGTATATATATATATTTTTTGTTGCATGCTGTGAGTCGCGCAAGTGCAGTCTGTGCAGGGGGCGCGGCCTATGCGCGGGGGGCGGGGTAGAGTTGGGGGTACAGGGTTTGGGGATCCGTTGGGGGGCGCGGGAAGGGGTTGGGTCGCAGGGGGAATATAGGGGGGTCGCGGGGGGATACATGGGTATCGGGGAACGCAACCAATATATGGAGGGGGGGTGCGCAGGGCTGTGGGGGATCTGTCCGTTTGGGACTGTTGGGAGTGAAGGGGACGGGGCGCGAGTCCGTTGGAGGGCATGGTCTATCCGCGGGGCGCTGGCGCGGGACGGGGCAGGTCTGACAGGGGTTCGTGGGGTGGGAAAACTGTCGGGGCAGGGGGGCGGGCGGGCTGTGGGGTGCGGAGTTTGGGGGGGGTTTGGCCCCCCACCAAACAGTCTGTTTTTTTTTTTTTGTATATATATATTTTTTTTGTTTTTTTGTTTCTATTTTTATTTCTTTATTATTTTATTTTATTTTTATTATTATTATTTTTTTTACACATATAAAACTAACGAACGTACATATATATTTATGTATTTTATTTTACATATATATATATTTCGAATCTTTATATATATATATTATATGAGCAACGAAATATAATATCACTCCAAGAACACAAAAAAAAACCAGTATATATATTATTTATATTATTAATTATTATTATTATTATTATTTTTTACAATTTTTTTTTTTTTTAAATTTTTAAGCAAGATATAGTTATAAGTAGGAAGAAAACAAAATAACAATAAGAATAAAGTAATTATATTAAATTTGCTTTCATTTCTTTGTTCAATACTATCAAATTTGTAGACCAAAACTTAATATTTTTTTTTTGAAAAGATAATATAAAAACAAATTCAATGAACACTAGTTTTCCCTAATGAACTAACTACACTAGTATTTTCAAATTTCTGCAATGCTAACTAAAGAAATCACTTCAGATTTTCATGCAAAAGATTATATTAAGGGCATCCATGTATAAAATATTATATAAATATTTTTCCTTTGTTAAAAGCAAGACTAAGACATCTACAAGTTACCCAAAAGTCCATGTGTTGAAACCAAGCTCTGATACCAAAATGTAGAGCCTTTTTTTTTTAAAAAAATAAAATGAAAAGCAAGCACACTAAATTTTGTAGATTTTATGATGTACCTGCATATCTATATATGTCATTTTTTCTAAACAACAAATCTTTCCAAATGAAAGCATTGAAAATAAAAAGGTTCTTGATTTCATTATAACTTCAAATGACAATTTTACAAGATGCTTACAACTACAAATTGAAACTTTCTTTGTGGTGACCAATGTTTTCAAGAAACAATAAGTACAAAATAGTGATTTACAAGAGTGTATAGACTTGACAAGTCACATTCATTTACAAAGTGAAGGCAATGTCCTCCAAGGATGAGAAATGTCAAGATGGCAAGAGGCTCTAATATCTCCAATTCCAAAGCTCCTACAAGAATCAAGGCTTGTTTACCACCCAACCAATAGGCATCATCACATGCCTTTCCATGGTTGGCAAGTCATGCTAGCCTCCCCCAAGCCCATGGGAGAGAGGAACTAGCTTCCACAATGTGCACAAGTAATGGGGATTAAACACACAACAAGAGAAAACATAAGACCATTCAACTACTTAGACCTACTATACAATGAAAACCACACATGAGGAGAACAATGTCAACCTCACAAGGGGGAAGAGAGGAAAAAGGATGCCCAAACAAGGTGTCCAACCATAGGAGCACCAATAAATACATATATATAAAAAACTCCTTATACCTCCTAATCATACATCCTCCTTATTCCTCCTTATACTATAGAAATCCTTCTTGGGAGGATTTTCAAACCCACATGGGTTTCCTCACCAAGAATGGGGAAAGGATCAAGCCATATGATCCTTTCTCCCACCTCAAACCATATGAGGGGATGAGAAGGGACCTTCATGGCTTGACCAAAAACCATGAGGTTTGAGAGGGAAATCCCTCTCTCTTCCCCTACATTCTCCAAAAACCATCAATCCAAATGATGGTGGAGAGAAAACAAGGAAAAACAACAAGAACAAGCAAACAACCACATTCACCATACATCATTTCGCACACTATTTTATTAAGCAAAGCATAGTTTACCAAGATAACAAATCTAAGAAGGAAAAAGGTTAGAACCCTACCTCTAATATGCTCTCCAAACTCTAAGATTTTCCCCTTTGTCCAAGCTCCCTTCCAAGCTCCCAAAATCTCCAAGTGCTCACCAAAAAAGATGAACCAAGAAGACCCCATTCTTCCACATGAGAAAGAATAAAAAGAGGAGCCCAAAAGTTTCCTCACCAATGGGAAAGTGACAAGTGTCACCCCCTCTCCTCTCAAGAGTCAAAGATTCCAAAAACAAAATAAGTAAGAGTAAACTCACCTTTTATCCTTTTTCACCCAAAATACTAAAAACTAAAATAAAACAAAGTGGAGCAACTTTTCACACTTTCACACAATCCAACCATCTTACATGGATGGTGACTAAAGAGGGCTAAATGGGAGGGAAACTCCCTCCAAACCTTGGAAATAGGCCCCTCCTACCTATTAGGTAGGGTCCAAGGGCCCATTTTCATGCTAAGGGAACCCCCAAACTCAAAAGGGGGTCCCTAAAATTACCCAAAATAACCCAATTTCGGGTTTGGCATGCGTTGGGCACAAGGGTAGAGGGTGTGGGGTTCACCCAAGGTTCACATGTGGTCCCCAATCCCTTCTACCAACACACACACTTCCCAAAACCAACACTTAACTTAAGATAAGATTATTAACCTCCTAAGCTAGTTTACTTAATACAAACACATCCTAAACCTAATTAATTTTACAAGACATAATTACATTACAAAATGAGGGTTCACCCATGGTGCCCAATTAAAATACATCTAATCTAAGGCTTCAAACAATTTAGCATGGTTAGGACTCAGCCCTTGGGCCGCTTGTGCACAATTGCGTAGCTGCCCTGAAACCCATGCTCTCCTATACCTGTCACCTACACACTCATTGCACACATTAACCGCACCTGTCCAATATAGTAAACATCATCTATACATCACAATATCAATCAACTTATAATGTCCGAACATAATTTACAATTGATAGTGCAATGCATCCAATTATCCACATAGTTTGCCATGAATCATCCACAAATAAAATTGTAACGACTTACACTTAGGTTAGCATGAAAATCACCATCATTAAATCCAAAACACTATAACATCATCAAATTAACCACAAGAGACTAACATCTAACTGATACGTCTATCATATAACGCCTGTTAGTGTTATCACATCATACGAAATATATCAGTATATGAATCCAATCCAATTGGCGCTACATGCCTAAAATGCCATAATGTCTTAGAGGATAAAATATCATAGTAAAATGTCCAAAGTCTATCAGAGTCTCAATCAAAACATGTCTTCCTTTTTGCTATACCATATGAAACAAAAATACTTAAATGTGATTGGTTGCAAAAAATATTGAGTAATAAGAAAGTGAATCCTATAGTTACCTTCAAGAGGGATTAATAATACAAAATAGAAAGTCTAAATCAATAAACAACTAGCAATTGCACGTGAAGTGTGTGATGTTAACGCCAAAGGGGTAGTCTAAGATGAGGTTGATTTTGAGGGAGCAGAACATAAAAGGAGGAAAAGGGGTGCAGAAGAGAGGGTTAGAGGGAGGAGAAACAATCCAGAGAGGATAATATTGGGTGGAACTATTTTGTGGAAGTCATATGTCTTACTACAAGGAACATATGTAACAAGTTCCATCTGCAAGATTTAATCGACATTGATAATATATAACCAAGATTATATTGTAGATGTTTATCGGCCTATTCTAGTAATACTAGGAAATGTTAAGCATAAATGGAACCTCTTTCAAACCTTGGGAGTATCAAACAAATTTGTAACTTATTATTATCAAGCATGACGAATGTCAGGAAAGTGGGCCATTTTGATACAAAGAATAATGCACTTACAAATATCCATAGCAAAATTCAAACATGACATGAATATTCTTAAGGTGACACAATCTGAACCCGACAAAGAGGAAATCATTTTGCTAATATATGAAAGATAGATCACAAGAAATTGAGTTCAAAGCATATTGATTTAAGGCAACATAGAATGAAATAATATATCATGAAGTAGTCTTGCTTTGTAAAGAGTTATGGGAATCAATACAAAACCAAGCCAAGAGATAAGATAAATATACTTGGCCAAGCAAGACTTTTATGAAATTACATAGACAATCAATGCATGTAGGTGTAGTCACAAAATCATGCACTTTAGACATTATTTATCCGGTCTTATACTACTATTTAGAAGGTTGTTGAGAGAAGAAAGTACTAATCAACCCTCATCTTTTGGCCATCTTGTTTTATTTTATTTTATCATTATCGACCTCTTACACCCATATGCCCAGTCAACTTCTATAATCCCACATTATTTTAGCCACGACTAAGGTGCCCACATTAGTACTGGGGCGCCCGTGGGCGCCCTAGTCCCAGCAGGGGCGCCTCGGCCCCTTTCACGCTTTCCCGCCACTTTTTGGGTTGTTTCTAGTCATTTTACATCTTTATCTTTCTTGTGGTCAGCCTTTTTAGGGTTAATTATGAAATTAGATCAAGAAAACCCGATAAATATAAAGTTACAAGATCATAATGAGGGACCTAGCATCACTTACTACTATCACTCATCTAGAGTTGCATCCATCTATTGCATTGGAGATGACTTGCATCCACACAGCTCCATCATCAAGGCACGAGGTTAGGACATCTACATCACACTTCATAGGGGGAGGGATTCTATTCTATTCCATGCACACATTCTATTACATTTTATACACATAGTTATTGCTCGCTACTTCACAAAGTGTGATTGACACAAGAGAAACCTAGGGCATGTTCACACACACTTGTACATAGAACTACATCGGGTTTGAGATGTAGTGCAACACTCAGTTAGTAAGTCCACCATTGTGGCTGCTGAGGTCAATCTGATCCCTTCATATGTATTTTTCTTTTTTAGGGTTTGATGCTTGTTTTGGGGTCTTGCAAGTCTTTCTTTCATCTTGGATTATTGGTGACATCTATAGGAGCACAAAAAATATGATACAACACAGTGCGAGGGTTCTAGATCACCTCCCAGCCTTGTGGAGATCAGTTACAGAGCTTCTGCATAAACCAGGGCACCCATATTGTAGACCAGATCACTCGCAAGTGCCTCATTCCCCCTCCAGGTGCTCCAGTCTAGCTAGATTCTCCAGATCCATCCTTTTTGGGACTTCTCCACATTCATTCCTGATTTTGTATTTTCCAATCATCACTACAATACTATCTTGCGAGCATCTATTATTCAACTGAGTTCTTTCCTCTTTCTTCTTGCACATTAGGGTTAACATTTCCTTTTACATAGTTACTTAGATCATTTACATACTTCCTTTACTATATTTATTTACTTTATTACAGTTTTTCATAACTTAGATTAACTATCCCCACACTACATTAGTTAGTCCATTTTTAGTTAATCATTTTGGTGAACCCCATGTTTCAACACTTCCTTTTTGCTCATGTCATCTCCTTATCAAGTTATGGCTCAATCTTCTTATCCTACCCACACACCCATTAAGGTCTCAAGCATAGTTACTACCGTTGTTGATTTCATGCATTTACGTACCCAACATCCTCCTCACTTTGTCATGCCTATAGTTGATCCATCCATTAATGTTGTTGCTACTCGTCACACTCACCCACCTCTACAAATAGTTCCACTCATGTCTGTTCCACCACCCATTACACTGACAACTCCTCCTACCACCTCTAAGGGCTATGATATTATTAAACAACTTAAAAATATGCCCACTAAGATATCTCTTTATGACTTACTACGTAATGGACCAGATTATCGCAACACATTAGAAGCAGCCCTTTGTGTTATTCATATTGAATGTGATAAATCCATGGAGGCCTTTGCACATCTCATACAATCTCTTCATAATTTACCACGTGCTATCTCTTTCACAGATGAGAATATGTCACCTTTCGATAAAATTAATCCATGTGCTCCTTTTCTCATTATTGTTGTTGTCAGTACTACTTTCATCAAGCGAGTTCTCATTGATAATGAATCCATTATTAATCTTTGTGCTCAATCTCTCTTACGATAATTAGGTATAAATGATAATCTTATTTCTCATAATTCTACTCTCATTCACAGTTACGATTCTACCACCCGCACATTCCTATGGACTATCTCATTCCATATTCAAGTTGGGTCTAAAATTATTCTCACTGAGTTTTATGTCATTGATACATCCTTACAATTCAATCTCTTGTTAGGAAGGCCTTGGATCAATGCATTGCAAGTAGTTCCATCTACTATCCACCAGTGTGTCAAGTTTTTACATGAGGGCTATGGACATACAATTACTGCCAATCCTGAACCTTTCAAGTATTGTCGCATAGATCCTGTTACTATTATGCCTATACCACCTTTGCAACATATTCCATATACTAGCCTTGACACATATGACATAGGTTAGTCTAGCGCTTCACAATTACCTACTGGCACTGTCAATGCTCCTACTATTTTTACTCACACTATGACTATTATTTCACCTATTGTATCTGTCCCCACTAGTATTTTGTTTCTACTAGTTGCGTCATATTATAATTTGTTAACTGCGGCATCACCTACTAATCTACTTGACAGTGCCACACAACACAATGATGATCACACTGACGATTCCAATGATGAGGTTGATGTTATAGAACTTATAGATGAATCATTGAAACAACTTGATGTTACTCCTCTTGATGTAGATGATTCTTATTTTGAGGAAACCTTTGTGGCTGACAGTCTTGGAGAATATCAATTCAAAATTCCTCCCTCCACTAATGTTATGCCATTGTATAAGGGATCAGTCCACAGTGTCAATGCTATTTTATCTTCTCCTCCACCAGCGACCATGCCTTCCTTTTACATGCACATTACTTATCAATAGGACCTTTTGGAAACACATGCCCCTTTATTTCACTTTCTTAGATAATATTTGTACACGTAATAGTTTTTCTAGGTTTGGTATGACACTTAATGAAATCTTACCACCTCTGCATTTACAACATCTTTATCATGGCTACTTTCACATTATAACAGCTTATGGCTTGTGGGTTTTTCACTTAACAGTCTTTGTTGCGCGTACCTATCGTGATTCTCCACTTACACTTGGACAATATTGCTTGATTATATTGGTGGTGCAGTAGACTCTCTCCACTCTTTACTCATGTTTCCTATGCCCCTCAGCACTATCTCTATTCCTAATGATTCTTCTCCCACTTATGTTTCGAATATTTCTCATTGGTACGCACATGTTTGTCCACCCATTACATTTACTGACGAAGGGTATGTGATGAATGTGTACACATTCCACCGTAGTGGGTTCTTATATGACCCTCCTCATTCTATATCTTATCAGGTTTTTGACATTGCTCCAGTAGGTTTTGATTGTGACAGTGAAAATCTTCTTGATAGTGGCCCATAGTCACCTTTTCTATCATGTACTTGGGGGGAATCACACCTAATATCCCCCCTCCATCATTATAGCCTTGTTGTTACCCGATGACACACTCTTGTGCTTTAGTTCACACTTGACTGTTGAGGGATTACCATTACACTGAACCCCACACACTACAATATGACCATTATACATGGCATTTCATCACACATCACGCCATACTACACTTAGTCTAAATTCTACTATTATTCTACATGCATTTTGCATCATACCTAAGTCATTCTATGTATAATATATCCTATTCATTCTACACATTACATACATTATTAGGCTATCTATGTACATAGTCTAATCATACATTACTCATACCTACTTCAGACACATTATACATACTATGCTAGTTTATGGTAAATATGAGTCTAACTTTACATTTCATCCCTAAATTATACACTACTACACATGTTACGTTGCACATTATACATTAAATTTTATACATCCTACTCATTTGGCTTTGCATTTTCCACACTGTGCATTAACAAATTTTATTCATCACATGGTCGTTTATTCTCATTATATACACTGCATTGTCTTCTACGTGTTGCACTCTCCACCCTATGACACACTTTAGTTCCTCGGTCCATACTCCATTGTTGAGGGTTTAAAAATCAAATGGACCTTACACCCACCATGTAAGATTTCGTCATGCACAATTTCTAGGCTAGTGACATACACTTTAGGCTAAATCGTCACTCACTTTTTCTATCTTGTAGTGGTATACGCTTTAGGCTAGACCACCAACTCCATTCTATCATCTTGTAGTGGTATACACCTTATGTTACATCACCACTCCTTACTAGTCGTTATATAGTGATATAAGCTTAGCCTAAATCACCACTCCACATTTCATTTCATCATGGTATACGCTTAGGCTATAGGGTCCACACACATCTATTCTCCATGTCGCATATCATCACCACTACACACATACACATTCATCACAACATGCTAGACAAAACAAACAATACTCGACCATTTCCCAATGACTTAATCTCGTTTATGGTTCGTTATTGAATACCGAGGGGGAAAGAAAATGAACCTCATTACATACACAACCATTCACTCGGGGGGCATGCAAATCCTATCATTACATATTGCATTCCATTCCATCCACCCACAACATATTACCTTGCCTTGGGGGCATTTATTGTTGCTTGTTAGTGTTTTACATGTTCACTTTATTACACATGTTAGATTGATTTCTTATATGTCATCCACACATGCACATTCATACCTTTTGCTTAGTGTGATTGTAGATATAGGAATCCTACACGCGACATAGATGCTTGCCTTCTACCCTTCCTATACTGGCCACTAGGGGTATCCTCATTCATCTCATCTAGGTGATATTGTTTCATTTTGTACTTAACATCTTACATTACTTGATTATACACACTTTTGACATATTGGTTATTTCTCTAACATGCTAATGGGTGTTCCATATGCAACACTTGTTTTATAGGATTCTATGTTTCCATGAATTCTTGTTTTTTTATTTGTACATGTCTATTATTGTTTGTGGGTTTTGCCTTGTGCTTTGTGTGCACACTTGCTTGTTGATTACGGCCATGATAACCTCGTGTGTCTTGCAAAATCATGAGTGATCTCCCATGTTTGCAGCCCACTTTGTGCGACTTTCTTTCTTATGTGTTTTCATTTACTACATTGTTTGTGTAGATTACACATGTCTTCTATATGCATGCATTGGTTGTTTACACTCGTCTTTGGCTAGCCTTCTTTTTTGTGCATGCCTTGGTTTATACCAAGCACTTTCTAGGGTTACAACATACATGTGGATAGTCCTCTTTTGGGGCCGCATTCTCCTATCAGTGATATCGCATGTGCTCCCAAAGAGGGGGGGGCATAATTTGGGGGTTTTTACATACTAAAACAATGATTATACACCAGTATGGTTCAGTTTTCTACAGGGAGTGGGTTCAAACCAGTCTAAGAACCCCATACACAAAAATTTTTACAAGACATGGTGTCCTTAGAATTTCTGGGAAGTAGTTACAGGCTTGAGGGTTACAGTGGGTGTGCCTCTCCACACTACTTCGGTTAGTGGCGTCAGATCACCCAAAAGCCCAGGACGATACAAAGATATCTTCACACACATTTTAGTAGAAACAGTTAGAGCTTAGAGGGCATAGAGTATTTCCTCCCTACACTTCTTTAACCAAGGTGGCATGCGATCACCCAAAAAACTCACAGTACAAGATATCCTTCTACACTCTTCCTCTCGATATGGATCAGGTGCGGACGTATGAGAAACAAGCAGTCAAATTGGGGGAAACAACAACATTATAGGATAACACATTATTTACTAACCATGTAGGTACATTACACACCACAACAATTACACACATGTTTTGCTCTAGGTTCACTCTCATCACTTTTTTATTTATGCATTTTTCATCTTTATTTTCCACGCTCCTCCATATTTCTTTTATTCCACACATTTTTATAGTCCTTCAATGCATTCCTACTACACTCTTCATGGACATCAGGTACACATTTATAATTACTTTATCTTACCAAGGTTTCATCTCACCAACATAAAGTGGGGTAAAAATGTAGTCACAAAATCATGCAATTTAGACATTATTTATCTTGGTCTTATACTACTATTTAGAAGGTTCTTGAGAGAAGAAAGTACTAATCAACCCTCGTCTTTTGTCCATCTTGTTTTATTTTATTTCATCATTATTGACCTATTACACCCATACGCCCAGTCAACTTCTATAATCCCCATTATTTTAGCCTCGACCATGGCATCTAGATTAGTACGGGGGCTCCCATGGGTACCCTATTCCTAGCAAGGGCGCCTCGACCCCTTTCACACTTTCCCACCACTTTTTGGGTTGTTTCTAGTCATTTTACATGTTTATGTTTCTTGTGGTCGGCCTTTTCAGGGTTAATTATGAAATTAGATCAAGAAACCACTATAAATATAAAGTTATAAGACCATAATGAGGGACCTAACATCACTTACTACTATCACTCATTTAGAGTTACATCCATCTACCGCATGGGAGATTACTTGCATCCACATAGCTCCATCATCCAGGCACAAGGTTAGGACATCTACATCACACTTCATAGGGGGAGAGATTCTATTCTATTCCATGACACTTTTTATTACATTTTTTGCACATAGTTATTGCTCGCTACTTCACAAAGTGTGATTGACACAATAGCAACCTAGGGCATGTTCACACACACTTGCACATAGAACTACATCAGGCTTGAGATGTAGTGCAACACTCAGTTACTAATTCCACCATTGTGGCAGCTGAGGTCAATTCGACCTCTTCATATGCATTTTTCTTTTTCCAGATTTGATGCTTGTTTTGGGGTGTTGCAGGTCTTTCTTTCATTTTGGATTATTGTCGACATTTGTAGGATCACGATGAATCTGATATGACACACAACGAGGGTTCAAGATCACCTCTTAGCCCCCCATGGAGATTAGTTTTAGAGCTTCTACACAGACTACGACACCGAAATTATAGACTAGAGCACCTGCAGGTGCCCTAATCCCCCTCCAAGAGCTCTAGTCCAGCTAGATCCTCCAGATCCATCCTTTTCGGGACTTCTACACAATCATTTCTGATTCTATATTTTCCAGTCATCACTGTGACACTGTCTTGCGAGCATCTGTTATTCAGCTGAGTTCTTTCCTCTTTCTTCTTGCACATTAGGGTTAGCATTTCCTTTTGCATAGTTACTTAAATCATTTACATACTTCCTTTACTATATTTATTTACTTTATTACAGTTGTTCATAGCTTAGATTAACTATCCCCACACTAAATTAGTTAGTCCATTTTTATAAAATTAGTAGGGAAATTCCAAAAGAAGATTCGATAAATACTTTGATAATTTCCTAATACACAAGCTCAAAAAACTAGTTCATTTGAATTCTCAAAATAATAGATTTCATATGCAAGGATAATCACACAAATGATTTGACCCCTATCTAATTTCAGCACTCCATGATGTACATATGAGTTTTCACATATTAAACACACAAAAAACTCAAACTTCAATAAATTGAATATACACAATATAATAATTTTATCCACTCATTCTATTAAATTATTCAATATGATGGCTATATTTAATTTGAAGGCATTGTCTAGTTCTAACACTTGTCATTACAAAGGCTAATGAAATAAGGTCTATCCAACGGTCCCCAAGGAGTGGCTCAACTTGAAAGATGTGGTAGATTAAGAGTGCAAGATATTCTTACAACTTACTGCTTTAAAGTATTAAGGAATTAGATAAGGTGAGTGATAGCATTTGACCCCCATGAAATCCAACCAAAAATTCTAGATAGAATTGAAACTAAGCACGACCCTCATTCGATATGATGAAAAGTAGGTATGTGATGTAAAAGAGTATTATGTAAACAAATATTATTTTAAAACTTTGTGCCATTAAAAGAACCATAGTAACCATAAACAAATTGGTAGGTGGTCAGTTAAGATAATATTTAATTGATCCCCAATCATTAACTAAAAAATATGGAAAATAAAATATAATTGAGTAGAGATTATGACACGATCTAAAAATTTAAAGATCTCATCACATCCTTGGCACAAATACCCTTTAAGCCTCAACACTTATCCTGATAAAATTGATTATTCTATACACTTGATACTATCAATACTATATTTATTCAAAGAATTATGATGTTTATCCTTTGGTTGAAAAAACTAAAATAAAATACAAACAAAATAATATTCCAAAGAGTAAGTGTAAAATAGTAATATTCATATAAATATGCACATATAAATTTAAAAAACACAAAACAAGGGGAAGATGCAAGATGACGACACCATATAAAAAATGTAAAAATGAAATGGACAAAATTATTTGTTTGGATTATATAAGGGTTAAATAATTACTTATTATTGTTAATAGGAAACCTAACTAATTAACTAATTAGTTCATTAATTTATGTAATATTTAATAATAATAATTTGTTAAGTAATGGGATGATAAATTAATTGATTCGAAAAAGCAAATAATGAGTAAATGCTAGAAATAGAGAGCTAAACAGGAAAAAGGGAAGGGAAAAGTGGGCGAGGGAGAAGTTGAAGAAGTCTAGGGTTTGTATAATTTATTTAACAACCATTTTAAAAGGTAAATTAACATTCATCTACATACTCAAGATTAATATTATTTAGGTGTTTTAAATTTTCCATGGTTTTTCCAAATCAATTTCTCTTGTCATACATATAACATGCTTCATATTGTCTTTCTGTTATGTGAATGTTGATTTGTTTACTCTCACATGGTACAAATATTTACAGTGTTATTTCATTTTTTTGAAGAGAAATTGATCTCACTGATATACATTTTATTGGAAGAACATGGGATTATTACATGCCTTTTCTTAGATTTGACAAATAGGATCTTTAGGATTCAATAGAATTATTTCTAATGGTGTCAACATGTTTGAAATTTTTTCTAATGTGACATTTTCTTATTTAATATTTTAATAATTTAAAATTTGAAGTATCTTTAACAAATGGAAGAAATTCCTTCATTTCCCAAGCCTTGTTTGAATTCTAATCTTTATCACTCATTTTGTTTTTAGTGTGTTTCTTTATGCTTTCCTAACCACAATATTAGTTTTTCACTTATTGTATCTATTTTTTTGGAACCATTGTGAGATATATTTCATTCAAATAAAAAATGTTCACCAGAAGATATATTCTCAACATTCTAGTAAAGACAGTGTTCATTCTTAACTTAAAATGTAATGAAGAGGCATAATTGAAGTGAGTCGTAAGGCATGTATTTAAAGGAATATTAACAATTTTAATTTATTTTTATAGTTATAGAGGAGAGGGGAAGGTTGATCAAGAAAAAACTCTCATCTCAGAGCCAATCAGCCATCATGTTAGTAAAATGGTCATTTCCATTGTCATGTAACCCTTATTGTCATTTCCTTCCGGTTGTCAATGCGATCAACAAGAATGTTGGTAATAAATGGAGATTTCAAAACTTCACGAATGAGGTACACACCATCATAACCACATCCAATTAACTATTATAGAGGGAAGATGTAAGATGTCACCACCATATAAAAATATTAAAAAGAAATAGACAGTTTTTTTTCTGAGTTATCTAAGAGTCAAATAATTACTTATTAAAATTACTAATTATTAAATTTGATATTTAATTATATTAGTAATCAATTAATTTATTTAATAATTAATAATATTTTATTTTCTTCCCCTCACCAATAATGAATTAAAAAAATTGTAATTATTTAATTGTATATGATTTGTTTTTGTCTTTTTGTTGTGCATTTCCTTTCATAGTGGAATACAACCTGTGCCAAAATGAAAATGCTATCCCAGATCACACTTTAATTCAATTTAAATACAAAATTTTCCATCATAGCTGTAAATACATAAATCTTCAAACACAACATATGACGAGAATTTGGTATCTTCTCTGTCTATATGTTATACTGTCTAGCTGTGTGTCTAATAAATTTGGAGAGATGCCAGATTTAACAGAAGGTGAAAAACACAAGAAAAATGGATCCGTGTTTCACTGCGACACCGCTAAGAATAAAATGAATATGATTGTTTGAGAAGAGGCCAATGGGTGGATAAATAATTTATAGAGAAAAATGCTTGACATGGGGTTGTTGTGGAATGGCCGCACTAGTTGATCCACATTTCAATTGCTAGTTGTTGGAAAAATGTCTTTGTCATTATCAACGATAGATCCTACATTATTCAACCACTAGCAATCACACCATGGAATTTCAATGGAGACGTCGGTAGGGAAGGGGGAAGGAAATGGGATTTACACATTATTTTTTTAAATGTGAAACAACACATAGACTTCACAATATTTAGACTTATAAACAAATGTGTACATAGAAGACAATGAAATGGAAAATACTTCACATTAATTCATGGGACACTATTTTTTAACTAAAGAAATGAAGCGGTTTAAGGAGAGAGAAAACAAGGTTGGCCATAAGAAGGTTGAACAATATGTAATACATTTTTTTATAAATAAGTAAAATCACAAAAAGATGTGGGAGTAAATTTATTTGTATGTATAAAAGTGAAGAATGGATTTTTTGAATGATCAATGAAAAAAGAGAAAGTGGAAGAGAATATATAAGATGGGGGGAAGGTGTTAAGGAATTTTATGGAGCCACAAGTAGTTATAGGAGTTAAATGTGAGCTTCTTCTTTTTTCCATGGATGAACATAGGGTCCCAAACAATTTTTTATGTATCTTTTGAATGAGAAAGGGGGATTTTTAGGAGGAGTTTTTTGAGGCAACAAACTATAGTAATTGTTGTGAAATTAAGATCGCGACATTCCATACCTCCAATGTAATAATTTCTTTGTCCAAAGTGAGGCCTTGAGATTTATGTATTGTGAGAGCTCAAGCCAATTTTAGGAGTGGCCTTAGATTTACATGTGAAACATTGGGCATCAATATATGGAGAGGGTGGAGAACATCCCATTTGGGATTGATGTATATATATGTTTAAATTGATAATGAAAAAAAGAGGCAACTCATTTGGGGTAGCATAGACATTGTATATGATTGAAATGAGGTGTCCAATTGCATCATTGACAAGTTTAGCCTCAAGCCAAAGATTTGCAGTAAGAATAATTGTTTGTTCCATGCAAATAATAATTTTTTGCTACAATTGATTTCCATTAAGCTTTCCAAAAGAGTGACATCTTGCATATTTAACATTACAACATGAAACTGGAACATTCAACGATCTCACCATTTCATTCTTGTGGTGGCGAATCAAGTTATCATGGAAAATAAACAGGGAAATGAAAGGATTTTTTTCTTCAAGAGATAAAAAAGAATCAGTATGTGTCATGAGATTTTCCCAATCGTGGAAATGCACTTCAACATTATGAATATTTAGAATTATTTGGTGAAAATAAACATGTGTTGGGTCAGAATCTTGTTGAAAAAAGATAGTTCGCAATGTGATGGATATTTTAAAGCTTATCCAGAGGATCTCCCCATATGAATTCCCTATGTATATATTGGTGTATTCTTAATAGGATGTAGTTTCCTGAGGTTGCCTATAAGAATGATCAAATTTCCCCTCAAAAGTATTTTTGGATGGGGGAATGCCTCTCAAAGGTGAAGGCTAAGAAGGGAAAGCAATTCAGGCCTAACTAAACTCATTTCAACAATTAGAATGGTTTGTACATGTTTTAGAGACTCTCTAAGAGTCATTATTGATTGTTCTTCAAACAATTTCATTTCCTTGAAAGTTATTCAAATGCACACATGTATGGTGAATGCAGATTCATGTTAAAGGTGACAACACCAATGGGAGAAAGCAAAAGCAACGGGGAGTTTTTTTGGACGAGGAATTCATTAACCAATTAAATTAAAATATTACATAAAACATTAATGAAAACATTTGAACATGCAATAAATAAATAACACACAGTGACACAGATTTATGTAGAAAACACCAGAGGGGTAAAAATCACGGTGAATGAGATTATTCCATTAATATGATAAACATTTTTTACAGTCCAAATCTCCCTCCTCATTTCTCTCCATCAATCCACCATGTGAATTAAATGATCATGCCACATGATCATATTTATTTGACCCCACGGGTCACGAACCATTAAGTGACGAGTTGTGACTTTATAAAAAGCACCCTGATTTAAATATTGATTACTAATAATCAATTAACCATAAACTCATAGTTTATATTAAATAATTAAGAATACAAATATTTTGAATTATTTAATTATAAACTAAGGTTTATACTAACACTTAATATCATAAAAAAAAACAATTAATATCATATTCTAACACTCCCTCTTAATATTAAGTGGGGAACATATGCCAACATTCTCTGTTTATACAACATGATTTACAAATCCATAAACCACAGTGAAGGTTTAGACTAGAATATCACTTTTGAAGGATTTATACACCTTCATCATGTTCATCTTATATTTTGGTACCAAAGGATTTAGAATCCATAAATCAGTAGAGAATGATTTAGGCTAAACATGATTTGTGAGACTACATCTCACATTTTCTCATGTAAAAATATCAACAAGCATCTCTAGGAGCCTTTTATAACACAAGAACCTAATTTACAATAGATGTAACACACTTGACTATGTACTGTAAACTTAGAGTCACAAGTTTACAAATATCATAAAAATATATTTTTACAATGCTTTGAAATGGAGTATAAGTATAGAGGATAAGGGGATAACAACTGACCAACCATTAGGAGGTGGAATTGCCAAGCACACTCCCCATCAATGACAACTCTGAAAGGCCAAGCATTGCACCAAACTTGTAGAAATTTACAGCACACAATGGCTTTGTAAACATATCTGCAAATTGATCTTCAATCAGGCAGTACTGGAGATTTATATCATTGCAGAAAACCTTCTCTTAGATGAAATGTATATGAACCTCTATATGCTTCGTTCTCTGATGTTGAATTAGATTCTTAGCAAGAGCAATGTAACTCTGGCTATCACATAGAAGAGGAGTATTTATTTTAACTTCCATGTGTATCTCTTCCAATAGCCACTTTAGCCTCATGGCTTCTTTCGTTGCTTCCATTGCACTTCTACACTCTGCCTCAGTAGAAGAAATGAAGATTGTTGGTTGTTTTTTACTGCTCCAATTAATGACACTTGCACCAAACTTGAACACATATCTAGTTGTAGACTTCTTATCTATCACATCACCAACATGATCAAAATCACAATATCCATATAAACATGCATTTTTAGAAGTATAATGTAAACCAAAATTAAGTGTGTCTTTAATATATCACAATATTGTTTTGGCTAACTTCCAATGATCCTAATATGGCTACTACATAAATCTTGATGCAATACCTATTGCATAAGCAATTTCAGGTCTAGTAATAATAAGATAAATCAAACTACCTACAAGTTTCCTGTAAAGAGTAGGATTAGCTTTTTTTACATGCAGGTTTAGGATCTAGTTTACATCCAACTTCTATAGGAATAACAAGTGGTTTATAATCTATCATATTGAACCTTTTAAGCAAATTAATGGCATATTATGATTGAGATACAACAATAGAATTTTTATCTTGAAATATAGCCATGCCTAAGATATGATGTAGTAGACCTAAATCATTTGCTTCAAATTATTGTTTTAATTTAGTTTTAATTTTAAAAATTAAACTGTTAGAGTTACTAGTAATAAGTAAATCATCAACATATAATACAATGAGAATAATATTTTTTTCTTCATTTTTTTACAAATAAATCATTATCAAAAGAATAATTAACAAAACCAACTTCATTAAAAAAGCTATTAATTTTTGGATACCAAGCTCTAGGAGCTTGTTTTAGACCATATAGATATTTTTTCAACTTACACACATACAATTTTTTACCAGGTTCTTCAAAACCTTTAGGTTGAGTCATATAGATTTCCTCTTTTAAGTCATCATTCAAGAATGCATTCTTGACATCCATTTGGTGAATTTCTTGACCACATTGAGCAATTAAGGCAATAAGGATCCTTACAGTGCTCATTTTTTTAACTAGTGAAAATGTTTCTACGTAGTTGATATCAATTTTTTGAGTAAACCCTCGAGCTGCCAACCTAGATTTGAATTTATCAACACTACCATCAACTTTATATTTGATTTTGTATAGCCATCTAGATCTGACTATACTTCATTTTTTAGGAGGGACAAGATCCCAAGTCTTATTTTTGATAAGGGAAATATATTCAAATTTCATTACATCTACCCATATTTCGTTAGAAGAATCCTCTTCAAAATATTGGGGTTTAGGTTCATACATAGTCATTAGGGAATGATATGTAAGTTGACTTCTAATCATTTTACGAATATTTTTCAGGATTAGAGGCTTGGATAATAGACTCAGCCCATTTAGGTATTTTGGTTATGGAGGAAACATGAACAAACTCTTATTTAATTATGGGTTCATTATTAACATCATCAATATCAATCTTTTTTACTTCATTAGATTCATCATGAGCAAGAAAAACAAAAGAGGATGAAGATGAACAAAAAGGTTTTTTTAGTATTTTCACATTCATATTTTCTATAAATTCTCATTTTGTAGGATCATAGATATTGAAGACCTTTAGTTTTGTCTCCACAGCCTATAAAAATATAGGGATAGGAGGTCTGATCTAACTTTTTCTTTTTTGATTTGGGAATGAAGATAGATACTGGGATACTAAAGATTCTCAGATGAGACACATTTGGTTTTTGATTAGTCCACTTTTCTAAAGGAGTGGAATAAACTAAGGATTTAGTGGGTATTTTGTTCAAAATGTGAACAATAATATTCATTGCTTCAACCCATAGGAATTTAGGGATTTGAGATGAATGCAACATTGTTCTATCCATTTATAGAATGGTGTGTTTTTTCCTTTCCATAATCCCATTCTACTGAGGAGAATAAGGATTACTTAGCTCCCTTTGTATATCAAATTTGACACAAAATTAGTTAAATGCTTTAATGATATACTCTCCCCCATTATTTGTTCTAAGCCTCTTCATTTATAACTAGAACTATTTTTTAATAAAGTTTTGAAGTCTTTGAATTTAGACAAGACATCAGATTTACTTTTGATAAAAAAGGACCAAACCATACAAGAGAAATCATCAATAAAAGTGACTACATATAAAGATCCATTTAGGGATGGAACTTCTAAGGGTCCTTTGACATCACTGTGGACCAGTTCTAAAGGTTTAGAAGAGCTTGCATCATGATGACTGTAAAAGGGATTTACAGATTACTTACCATGTAAGCACCCTTCACACATTTCATGAGCTTGGGAAATAGGTGGCAAACCAAAAACTAGGTTGAGTCAAGACATGTCATACATGATTTTAAAGTTGACATGACCTATTATTTCATGCCATAATTGCATATCACTTTTATTTTGGGTTGATAAAAAAGAAGAAAAAGCAAAACTTTTAAACACATATAAGTCATTCTTTTATATGCCCTCAGTTATAGTGACATCTAGTTCATTCTTAATAAACCATTTATCTTTCAACAAGATTACACTATAGTTATTCTGAGTTAATTGAGAACAAGAAATTAAATTCATTTTCAATTTAGGAACTAAAAAAACATTGTTAATGAAACCATTAGAAACTTTCGCTTTTCCTTGTCCCTGAACATTGAGGATGGAATGATCACCTAAATAGATATGATCATTGCATTCTCTAATATCAATTAGGATATCAAACTTGTATGTCATGTGCCTTGAGGCACCACTGTCTAATATCCACTCATTTTCTTTTGCAGTGATAAGGGTAGCATACAAAGCTACAACATTAGTAATTCTGATTATTTTTCTAGTTCTTGTTTTGACTTTGATCTGGTTTATTTTCTTTTTGGTTTTTGAAATTTGTCTTGTTTTTTACTTTATAGTATTCTTTTTTATGACCAAATTTACCACAGTGGTGACATTTACCATCAAAACTTACTCTTAAGTTTCCAGGTTTCTTATCTTTATTAGGGGATTTAAAAGATGATTTTTTATTCTTGTTGAATCTAGAAGGATTGTTTTTAGATTTCTGTGCCAGAAGTGCCTGAGTGGAATTCTCTTTCGAATCAAAATTAGTCATAACCTGCTCTTCCTGAATTAGAAGAACACTTAGAGTTTGCAAATCAGGGATGTCTTGTTCAGTTTGGTATTTAGAATTCAAAATTGAAATGAAATTCCTAAATATTTCATGTATGTTCAATTGAATAATGAAATATAATAATTTATCATGAATTAAATTGCAGTTACACCCATCTAAATGAGATTTAATATTTTTGATTTTCGCTAAAAAAATTGATCACCTTTTCATCTCCCTTCATGGGAGTTGTCATCAGTTCTAGAATCAACTTTATAATTTTTTATAAATGTGTACCTTCATGCATTGATTCTAGTTGTGTCCAAGCCTCACTCAGAGTTTCCTGATTCTCGATGTGAAGAATGAAGTCATCCTACACGTTTCGTAATATAATATACATTGTTTCATGCACATTCTGTTGATATGCAGTTAGATTATCCGTTGTCACTTGTCTGCCAGTCGAAGCTTTCTTCGTACCGTTCATGACCATCTAGAGCTTATGGGAAATGAATTTTGCCTTTAATATTATCTTCCAGATGTTGTAATTAGTTCCATTCAACTTATATGATTTGTACATTGTAAAATGATTAGATCCCATATTTACTTAAACAATTTCAACAAATGAGAACAACGTGGTTTTTAGTAATAGTGGTTTAAAAATTCCCCCCATGTCGTTGTTCAAATTATGTCAGTCGTATTTTGATGGATTTTCCTTATTCACATCGAAAATTGAAATGTCAAGTAAATATTATAGACACACAACATATTATTTTGACTATAAAGCAAATTCGTTGAAATGTAAGTGATTTTTTTTAGATTTGAAAGAAAACGACTTACTTGATCGTCGTTAAAAAATGCATTATTTCTCATTCATATTAATTTAAAAAACCTTCTTCATCTAATACAAAACAGAAAAAATTGATTTTTTTTTTCAATATTGGATAGGAAAAATAATTTAATAATCTAATTTAAAAAAGAAAAAATATATTCTATGCATATGAAAAAAATTGCTGGAGCTTAGCTCCACTATAAATGATTTAGATAATTAGCCCAACCGAGTTGATTTTATCGACTCGACAAGTTGTCGTTGCTCATGAATTGACCACAATTCTTAACCAACTCATTTAACCAACTTCAATGCAACCGATCTCAACAACTCGCCAAACAACCTCACAACATTCACCTTTGCCAGTAAGTCACCGTAGGCAAGTCAATCACATTGAAATCGCGAGCCACATGGGCGAGTCATGGTTGAGTTGGAGGGATCTCAAGAAAAGCGATGTCAATGCGACCAAAGTCACATTACTACTTGCCACTGTCATGGGTTAAAACCCCCTCTTTCGCCCCATCCATAGTGGATGTGGGACTAAATTCCCAATGTAAAAAAATTCTATGGCAGTCAAGCCTGACATAGTTGGCAGCGGGCATGGAGGTGGTCAACCCAAGGGCGACAAGGGTACACGTGGCACAAGGTGATTAGAGTGGGTGAGGGAGCGCGTGGAGGCCGCCAAATGGGGAGTAGAGGGATGTGGTTTTATTGAAGGGGGCCATTCACATATAGAATATTGGTCGTTTGGCAGGGTTTTTAGGAATATAATTAATATAAACTATAGTTTCTATAGTATTTAATATATTGAAATACATATACTATAGTTTTTAATTAATTTTATATAGTATATAGTATATAGTATATATTATATAATATATAGTATATAGTTATTAGGTTATAGTTTTTAATATAAGTCAATCTTATAAAATTTAAAGGGCTATCTTAAATTAGACATAGGTAATATTGATTTTAAAAAACTATAGTTAAAATACTAATAAAAATTTACCAGGGTCACACTAGGACACCGGTGGTGTACTCAAGGATCATTTACAATCATCAAATCAACTATCAAAGTTATAATTTCCCAAATATTAATTATAACTGATGCAATATTACCTTGATTGGTCTCAGTAGCATTCTAACATGTTTAGAGTCTTCATAAATTATCCCACTCATTCATCATTTTATCAAAACTTCATTAAAATTCTTCAAATTCTTCACTTTGCCACTTTTGTACAAATTTCTTGCTTTGTAGAAAAAATCCTTCAATGGTTTTCTAAGCTCTATACCTTTCCTTTCATGCCTCTAACTACTTAAATTGGCTTGTACAAAGACTCATAGTTTAAGAAAGTTATCATCTTTCTTATATATTCTACCTTGCCCATCTTGTTGCTTCACTAGTTCCTCAACCAAAATAATCACTTTTTTGGTTTGTATCCTCCTTCATACCTCCTAACCCTCTGCCCCTGCTCTTATACCTTTAGCACTGTCAACTTCACCTTCATTTTGAACCAAAAAGCCAGCTCTTCTAACTTGCTCCATACTGTCCCTTTAACATCCTATTAGCACTTACTTGACAAAGCATGTCATATGAGCTCTTACAGATTATTCAAGGTCTCCTCCCTCATCTATCCTATGCACAAACTCCAATAAGTTTTATATCAAAAATTACATTGATTTCCAAAAGGTAAATAACAGACCTTTTCACTTATGGATTCAAACATGTTAGTTTATGCCCTTAAGACATGTCAAATTGCTATTGTCAGGCATATGGAATTCTATAACAGTCCATAAAATTGTGTCAACTGATTCCTTGACCCTTCACCATACTCAAAATGTGTCCAAAATTTCACCCCCTACTCTTTACTTTCCTCTTGCAAAACTACATTCCCTTTCTTGCTCACAAACCCTCACTTAGGTCTAATACAGTCAAGCTTTTTCTATAACTCTTGATGTGGATGATTTAAAAACCTAATGAGAGAATTTTTTGGCACCTTTAAATCCTTCTAAACTCACTATAAAATTTCAGGCTTGATCTCAAAGTCTAAAATGTATCTCCTTTGTTAATGTGATCACTTTCTTGAATCTTTCACTGTGCACTCAGTCATGGAATATGACTGGTAAAGAATTAGGAAAATTACACCAATGGAATTTGAAAATTCTTTTTGAAATGATTATATGACTCCTCTGGTATAATTTTTACAATTCTAGAGCTTACTTTGTTGTCTATGAGTTTATATAGCCCTCTCTTCCTTGAAACCCTAACTGTGAACACAATCAGCGTGAGAAGGGTTAATTAGTTATAGAACTCATTATACCTCATTTAAAAGTTTTGTATTTGGCTTGAGGGTATTTTTCTATCCCCTTGAAATTATTATTTTAGTAGTGGATATTCTTAAACAAGATTTATTTAATTTCACAGACTCTAACGGTTGATTTGTATGCACAGGACAATGAAATGGAACCCTCTTCCTCAATAAATGAATGACCCAGACTTCTTAGCCCTACAAAATATTCTTATTCATATTTTTTTTATGCTTCCACCCAATATTCCCATGGTTTTCATTCTTATTGATACAAAGGTTAAGTAAGACAAATACTTATCAACTTCACTAAACATAGTCACAGTTTGCAATTATTCAACATTCATTAATATACTACTGAGGTTTTATCTTCTTGGAACAGGTGCAAATATCCAATGGTTATGAAGAGAAAACTTACACACATATAATACTCAGACATTTTCACATACCTTTCTACAGTCAATATACCCTACTTCTAATAGGTCCACAATGGAGCTTTTCACAGAAACCTAATAAAATGCTCATCACAGATCAATTTGTGACCTTCCTATTAAACATGCATGATTCAAAAGTACTAAAATATTGAAAATTAATGGAATATATTAATCTAACCTCTTCTTTAGATATATATTAACATCTATAAGAATGTAATATGTACAAAAGCTATACACAGTTACAAGTTACATACACAACCACCACCATTTCTCCCTCAAAGCTTCACACTAATTTCCATTCAAATGGGAATGATAACAAACATTTACAATGGAGTTTTTATACCTTATATTTTTAGTTTCACTAAATTTCCACCTTTTACAAGATCTTCAAAAATACAAATTACCTTTATTTCATCACCCACTAGTTTCCAACTAAGCCTAGGACTCGAAATTATAAGCTATCACTTCATGCCTAAGGTTCCTAGTACTTTATAGGCTTTCCACATACTTGACTTACATATGAATGCTACAAGAACCCCTAACACTTAAAAACAAGCCAAAAATGCCTTGTAAAAATTTGAATTATTTTTGGAGGGAAAAGGTCATATTCAAAGTTTGCAAAGGCTTAACCCAATATCAACCCACTAGATGACTACACATGACCCCTAAAACGGATAATGAAACCTTTCAAGCCAAAGTAGGATGATTCAAGACATATTTACATGGTGGAGTGATGCTCCTGCATCATACTCTAGGGGTAGGAAAAATTTAAGCCTACTAATTACTTTTCTTCTTCTTTTTCCAATTCTTTTGTATCTTCATTTTATTCCTCTTTTCCTAAGCTCTCTCTATTTATTTTTTCTTCTCCAAGAGTCTCATAGAATTGTTTTTTGTTTCGTCTTCCTTGCTTTGTTCCTTTGGGAGCTTGTTTAAATTCATATTCTTCATTATGAGTCTTAGAAATGACTCATCCCCCTCATTCTTTGTTATACATGCACATTCATAACTAGGAATATACTTAGTTTTAAAATCACGAGGCTTCATTGCTTCCTTCACCATTGTTATCAAATTTTTATCCTCTTTTTTGTTTGGGGTTTCTTCAAATGCCCTCTTGATTTCAACTATAAATTCCATATTTCTAAAATCCAATTCCATATTTCTTTGCTCTATTTGAAGTCCAAATGACTCAAATTCTTTCTCTACTACTCTTTGTTGATATGGTTCATCAATATCATGATCTTTTTCACTCTTCATCTCCATGTCTTGGTCTATGATTGTAATGTTTTCTTCCGACTTTAAGTTTTCTCTAGCATCCACCTTGGTTTTCATCTCATCCTCTCCACTAAGACAACTCCACATGACTGTGAGAGTTTTCCATGACCTTTTCACCATGCCAACTGTTGCATTGCTACCCTTATTTGATTCATAGTGAGCTTGAGATGGCCCACACATCTCTTTTTCTATCTTGTCTTCACTCATGCTCTTTAATTCTTCATTTAAATCATCTTGTATTTCTTGTGTTTCTTCTCTTTATGTACCTAAAATCACACACTCAAAGACAAAATCAGATTTTAAAATGGGAGGATCTCTAGCCCCTTGAATAACTCTTCCAGTGAACTCTTCTTCTTATTTACTCAAACTCTTCTCTACTTCACTCTCTCTAAAAGATGCCAAAAATCTCTTTATAATTTCTTCTTCCTCATTTCTCTTGTCCTCTTCCAAGATGACTCTCTTGATTTCTTCTTCTATTCTCATTCCTCTTATCCTTCTCTCTTCATGTTTTATCCACTTCTTCAGCTGCATCCTTTTTCTTCTCTATATAAATAGCTTAATGGGCCACTTAACTCTTTTAGTAATCACTATCCCTCTTTCTTGGCCTTGGGATTTCATCCATTATTCCATCAACATGGATACTTTTTCCACATCTCTCTTAAGTGCACTAATTTCTTCCTCCATCCAATTCTCTCTTTTCCTCTCCATCTCTCTTATTTTCTTCTTTTTTTTTTCTTTCTTTTCCTTCTTTCTTTGACAAATCAAAGTTAGTAACTCCTTTAATAGCTCCCCATTTCCTTCTTCCCTATATTCTTTCAATCTTTCTTCTTTAGTTCTCTTAGTCTTGTTTTGGAGTTTCTCTTCATTTACCTCATTAAGCCACTTGGGCACCACATAACCATACTCATTAGCTAATTCACAAAGCTCATCCTAGCTCTTCATTCTCTTATCATGTATATCCTTCATAAAATTCAAGAAATAATTTCATAAAAACTTAGTAACTGACCTTAAAGGCTCCGATACAAAAAAATGGTGTAGTCAAGGATAATTTTCAATCATCAAATAAACTATCAAAGGTATAATTGCCCAAATATTAACTATAACTAATGAAATATTACCTTGATTGGTCTCAGTAGCATTCTACTTATTAACTAAAACATGTCATTAATGTCTATATTCTAAGTTAATCTAAGTAGGTACAAAAATGCAATAAATGATACAAATTGAAATACTGATTCTAAATATTTTATTTTGATATTTAAATGAAATGAAATAATGCCAATATGAGTGATAGGGTACTAACTTAAAAATGACTTACCTCACTATATGTTGGACTTGAACAAGCTGATGCGCATATAGGAAAGGATGTGAAGGTGCTACCCATGAAATTATAGTAATTGGAGATTTGAATGGACTGGGGTTCCTGGGAGAGGACTGGGGCGCATGTGGGTGCTTTCGTCTGTAGTCTGGACACTCTGGTCTACAGAAAATATCAGGATTTGAATTTAACAGTGTCACTAGATCTTCGCAATATCTTCGTCTTGTTGCGTAGATGTTGTAGTAGCCTCACTTATGTCATTGTGAATCTGTGATGGAGATCTACTTACAAAACCCCATATAAAGCATCAAATCCGTAAAAAATAAAGATGCATATGAAGGGGTCAGACTAACCTTGGCTAACACAATGGTGGACTTACAATGAAGTCCTGCACTACATTCTAGACCTAATGTAGTTATGTGTGCAATTGTGTGCCTAGGGTGCCATAACGTCAATTACATAGAAGTAGGGGGCAATAATTAGATGTAAGATGTAAATGGTGAATGGAAGAGAATGAATACAACCCTTTCCCCCTATGTTTCTATGATGTAGATGTAAATGATGCCCAAATGCAGTCCTTTGCCTTAGTAGATAGCTAGCTCTTGATGATAGATAGTCCGCCCTTAGAATAGTGAGTATGCTATGTTTATAAAGGAATATCTTGTTCAAATTTTGACACTAATGACGTGAAATGCTAACTAATACCTAGGGGAATGAGAAAGAAAATGACAAAGACTAACCTCAAATAAGTAAATTAGATCCAAGTGTTACGGGGACCAGGGCACCTAAAATTAGGGACTAGGGAGCCTAATATTAAGGACCAGGGTGCCCATGGGCACCCTAGTACTACTCTAGGTGCCCTAGTCAAATAATAGAGATGACCAATGAATAAATAACGACATATGATACTCCATGAGAGACGACTAGCTATGTGTAAACAACTGACGAATGTGTAAGACAAATGATGATGACGACCGACTAACTGATGACAGGATTAGGGGATGAGTCATTAGTGAATACTTTTCTAATGTGAGATTCATATATAAAATAACATGCTTGGTGGTATAAATGAAATAGTAAGTGCGTGATTTTGTGACTACATCTACCCCGTTTAGACTCTCCATAAATTAGCCCACTCATTTATCATTTTATCAAAACTTCATTAAATTATTCAAGTGCTTCACTTTGCCACTTTTACAAAAAATTCTTGTTTTGTAGAAAAACTCCTTCAATGGTTTTCTAAGTTCTATACCTTGCCTTTCATGCCTCTAACAACTTAAATTTACATGTACAAAGACTCATAGTTCAAGAAAGTTACCATCTTTCTTATATATTCTACCTTGCCCATCTTGTTTCTTCACTAGTTCCTCAACCAAAATAATTAATTTTGTGTTTTGTAGCCTCCTTCACACCTCCTAACCCTCTTCCCTTGCTCCTACACCTTTATCAATGTCAACTACACCTTCATTTTGAACCAAAAGGTCAGATCTTCTAACTTGCACCATACTGTCCCTTTAACATCCTATTAGCACTTACTTGACAAAGTATGTCATATGAGATCTTAATGATTATTTAAGGTATCCTCCCTCATTCATATTGTGCATAGACTCCAACAAGTGTTAAATCAACTATTACTTTGATTTCCAAAAGTTCAATAACATGCCTTTTCACTTATGGATTCAAACATATTAGTTAATGCCCTTAAGACATGCCAATTCAATATTGTTAGGCATATGGAATTCTATAAAAACCCAAAAAAATTTGTTAACTAATTCCTTGAACCCTCAACAAACTCAAAATGTGTTCAAAATTTCATCCCCCTACTCTTTACTTTCCTCTTGCAAAACTACATTCACTTTCTTGCTCACAAACCCTCACTTAGGTCTAATACATTTAAGCTTTTGCTATAAATCTTGATGTGGATGATTTAAAAACCTAATGAGAGAATTTTTTTGCACCTTTAAATCCTTCTAAAATCCCTATAAAATTTCAGGCTTGATCTCAAAGTCTAAAATGTACCTCCTTTGTTAGTGTGATCACTTTCTTGAGTCTTTCACTGTGCACTCAGTCGTGGAATACGACTGGTAAAGAATTAGGACAATTCCACCAATGGAATTTGAAAATTATTTTTAAAATGCTTTAATGAATCCTCTAGTATAATTTCTTCACAATTATAGAGCTTACTTTGTTGTCTATGAATTTATATAGCCCTCTCTTCCTTGAAACCCTAAATGTGAACACAATCATCGCAAGAAGGGTTAATTACTTATAGAACTCATTCTACCTCATTTAAAAGTTTTGCATTTGGTCTGAGGGCCTTTTTCTATCCCCTTGAAATTATTATTTTAGTAGTGGAGATTCTTAAACAAGATTTATTTAATTTCACAGACTCTAACGATTGATTTGTATGCACAGGACAATGAAATGGAACCCTCTTCCTCAATAAATGAATGACCCAGACTTCTTAGCCCTACAAAATATTCTTATTCATATTTTTTTATGCTTCCACCCAATATTCCCATGGTTTTCATTCTTATTGATACAAAGGTTAAGTAAGACAAATACTTATCAACTTCACTAAACATAGTCACAGTTTGCAATTATTCAACATTCATTAATATACTACTGAGGTTTTATCTTTTTAGAACAGGTGCACATATCCAATGGTTATGAAGAGAAAACTTACACACATATAATACTCAGACATTTTCACATGCCTTGCTACAGTCAATAGACCCTACTTCTAATAGGTCCACAATGGAGCTTTTTACAGAAACCTAATAAAATGCTCATCACAGATCAATTTGTGACCTTCCTATTAAACATGCATGATTCAAAAGTACTAAAATATTGCAAATTAATGGCATATATTAGTCTAACCTCTTCTTTAGATATATATTAACATCTATAAGAATTTAATTTATGTACAAAATCTATACACAGTTACAAGTTACATACACAACCACCACCATTTCTCCCTCAAAGCTTCACACTAATTTCCATTCAAATGGGAATGATAACAAACATTTACACTAGGGTTTTTATACCTTCTATTTTTAGTTTCACTAAATTTCCACCTTTTACAATATCTTCAAAAATAAAAATTATCTTTATTTCAGCACCCACTAGTTTCCAACTAAGCCTAGGACTCGAAATTCTAAGCTATCACTTCATGCCTAAGGTTCCTAGTACTTTATAGGCTTTCCAAATCCTTGATTTATGTATGAATGCTCCAAGAACCCCTAACACTTCAAAACAAGCCAAAAAGTCCTTGTACAAATTTGAATTAGTTTTGGAGGGAAAAAGTCATATTCAAAGTTTGCAAAGGCTTAACCCAATAGCAACCCACTAGATGACTACACATGACCCCTAGAATAGATAATGACACCTTTCAAGCCAAAATAGGATGACTCAAGACATATTTGCATGGTGGAATGATGCTCTTGCATCAACCGAGGGGCAGGAGTAAAACTTGAGCCAATAGGAAAAATTGATTTCCTATATTCATGGATTTGTGTATTCCGTGTGTCTTTGATTTTAACCGAGGTTTCTATTTTCACTCGCACACACTTTATAAACTATATATAAATAATAAAATATTTCAAAATAAATTCACCCTTACCTTTATTTGCAAGTCCCGAGTAAGCTTTCATAGGAGGAGTTTTCACCACGCGTTAATAACTTGGAAGGTTTGAAATATTTTTTTACATGCGTAAATGTCCCCAAGGAAGGAGGGAGGGGGTATTTAACATACACTTTCAAACTAACCAACTAACTAACCAACCCAAATGACACACTTGATTGGTTAATTCATTAATTAATATTATACTCGGCTTTGATACCATGTTTGGACAAGGAATTAATTAACCAATAAAATTAATATATTGTAAAAAACATTAATGAAAACATTTAAACATGCAATAAATAAATAACACACAGTGATGAGGATTTACGTAAAAAAACCCCCAGGGGTAAAAACCACAGTGAATGAGATTATTCCATTAATCTAAGAAATATATTTTACAGTCCAAATCTCCCTCCTCACTTTTCTCCACCAATCCACCATGTGAATTAAATGATCATGCCACATGATCATATTTATTTGACGCCATGGGTCACGAACCATTAAGTGGCAGGGTGTGACTTTATAAAAACATATCGATTTAAATATTGATTAATAATAATAAATTAACCATAAACTCATAGTTTATATTAAATAATCAAGAATATAAATATTTTGAATTATTTAATTTTAAACTAAGGTTTATACTAACACTTAATATTATGTTCTAACAATGTTGTTTACAATAACAACAAGAGAAAGAGCAACTTTGAATGAAAACTAAATATGAATATGTTGGCATTAGTGAACATTTTAAAAAGAACAACAATCTATATATTTGATTATAGGATTTTATAATTTTCTAAAAAAGAATTTGTATACCAGTTGACTTTTTTAAATGATAAAAATGTAAAAATTAGCAATGAACTATATCTTTGTCCAATTACCAATTATCATATCGACTTGACACAACAAACATTAGTCTAGCCATCCACTATGCGCACAAACTAATATGAAGGGTAAACACTAATAAACAAGTTTTGCTATTAAGATTTGAATGTTCGTATCCATGTTATACTTCAATGAAAAAAATCCCCACACAAAAATAGTTTCACTGAAAAAAAGCATAGAATCATAAAGTTTAAAAATTCATTGCGTTTCAAGAAAACCCTAATTATCAAATGGGTTAAAAGGAATTTACATGATTATTTCTAAGTGAAACTTTCTTAAATAAGAAAAATACTTTTCTTTTTATTTTCTTCCCATTTATCCTTGCTAAGATAATGAGTCTGAGTCATCAAATATTGTGGGAGTGTGTATTCCCGACTAGAGTATGTGGTCTTCACATGGTGTTTTTATTTTGGTTACAAAATTTGCACATAGAAATACCTAAGGTTTGCATGGTAAGGTAAATCCAATAAGAGACAAAAATATACCTGGCATAGTGTTCAAACAAAAGTTTGTCATTTATTTATCTTTTTATCTCTCTTTTCTTTTACATTGAAGATAACTTGGAGGTTTGTTTTAAAATCGTGGACAATATTGTATTTTTTTGTTCCCCTTATAACTTTTGTCAACTCCGCTTATTTGTTTTTTTGATTTTTTTCTTAATTCAAATATTATCCATTTTCAAATGTTAGGTTAAGCAATGCTAATAAATAAAAAAAATTCTATCTTATTTGAGGTACATGATGGATAAATCATCTCAACTTGATGTGAGCTCATCGATTACAATTATTACATGATAAATTACAATTATTACAGGGTAAATTGTGTTTGATGAAACTTCACAGCTTTTCAAATTAAAATGCTTCATCTAGTGGGCGTTCTGCTGGACAACCATATTACAATTTTTAGAAGAAATCATTATCGTGTTGAGCCATTGAAACTTTCACTAAATGCATTCCAACAAGTGTAACAACAATCCATTGCTTAAATTTTATTTTTTGTTGGCTAACTACAAAATTAGAATAAAGAAACAAAATGAAAATATAAATAATTTCACAACAAAAACAAGGTATACAATGAATAAAGTTTGACACATATTGTTGGAGATGTAACAAATTTGACAACCTTATATATTATTTTAATAAATTATATGTTATGAATAAATAAACAAAATATTTGAGAGTAATATTTGTAAAACATGAATCTCCAACATTAAACAAAGACGTAGATGGAAAAAAATTGGTCGGCTTACATAAATATTGTTTTGTACAACAAGCTTTAAAGAGATCTACATACATAATCTTCCCTGGTTCTAACAATAAAGATAAAAAGAGGATGTCGCCAATTATTCTTATCTTTGGAAATTTAACCAATAAGAGAAAAACCTACTCGGCTCCAAATGGCAAGCCATAGACAAAATTGCGGAACACCACGTGCTTCCCACCCAAGGGTTAAATTTCACGGTCGTTTAGACCCTTTTTGCAGTTTTATCCGTAAAATACTTGCAAATATTTGTAATAACCGTCACATGTGACATGCATATTTAAAATTTGATTGTCTTTTTTATAGACATTTATATGTAAATTATAAAAAATATACAAAAAAATATATTTAAGATAATTAAATAAATATAGAATAAGTATTATATACATAATATTGTTTTGTATTTTTGAAGTGCAGTGTTAAAAAATTACCGAAAAATATTTGACATGAATAGGTGGCCGTCAAGTTTAACCCATGTTCCCATGGTAAAGAGTGTAATTAAGACTAGATTTTAGCCACACAACACACAACAATAATGAATTTCATCTCAATGGAGAAAAATAAAACAACTAACCATTATACATATAGAGATAGTAATATCCAACAAGGCTAGACCTTTTCCATCTGAGTTGGGCCAAGGGCACCTTAGAATACAAACACATATTCAGACACGATGGTGGGATATGATAAACATATCCAAAAGCTAAGGCAACACTCTAGAGAATAGGAGGCCGCCTACAACACGCATAAAAAAGCATCATATTTTCAAAGAAATATGATAACACTTTCAATTAATTTTAGTGGCATTCAAATTTAACATGTTATTATATATTGATGATTAAAATAGCACTTGTTTACACTATAATGAAGACCCCTTAATTTTTCCAAAAAAATCTAGTTACAAGCTCAATAAATTTCATAACTAAATCATCGTACTCTTTTTTCTCTTATGCAAAGGTGGAACTGAAAACATGAAAAAAGAAAACATAAGATATAGAAAAGGGTGAGACGCGCTGTGCAAGATAGAATAAAACAATAGAAAACATACTCACATGGCTGTCTTGCTTATCATGTGGAACAACATCCCCTGCACATGCAAGATCTTGAAAACTTTTACACACCACTTGAGTATAATGTCTGCATTGTTTTCTTGGTACACATGAATTAGAAGCATAATTGTAATATTATTTTTCATTCACCCATGCCCTTATGACATCTGAATGAGATGTTCCACCAGCAGATCCCATGTAAAGGTTTCCTCCATAGGGACCCCCACAATGCTCAAAATCACAGTCAACAATGCGCTGATTTATATATTTTTAAGTGTAGGTTGCCACAATATTGTCCCACTGTAGAGGATCCATACACACTTGAGACCTTGCATAGTTGTGAGGGATTAATAATTGCGCTTGCAAATCTTGGCCTCCACACGACTACCATAGAAAGAATCCGTGGAAATAAACCCTTAATCACGTCTAAACTTAACCAACGTTGCAATAAACCCTTCATCAGAAATAAACCCATCATCTGTATTTTAAATTGATATATGCTACATATATCAAAAAAAAACATCCAACCACACTCAGTATTTAACTTACTGTTAGGATCGAAACATAGATGAGCAATAAAATAGAATTAAAACAGAAATAATATAAGCATGCAATCACAAGATAAACCCAAGATTTAACGTGGTTCACCCAATGTGGGCTACATCCACCAGAAACAAGCTAACCTTTTCCTTTATTCAGTCCAGAGGAATACAGTACAATTCTCTCTTTTTCATATTCTAAAGAGTAAATCCATGCACATATATATAACTTGTGCACCTCTTTGAAAAAGTTTGCTTCAACCACAAGCAACCTAAATATAACATGCTTATAAATAAGACATGCATATAAATAATATAAACATAAAAATAACAACTCTCATCTATTAATAAGACAATGCTATTTTTATAAACATAAAAATAACAACTCCCGTCTATTAATAAGACAATGTTATTTTTATAAACATAAAAATAACAACTCCCGTCTATTAATAAGACAATGCTATTTTTATCCATGACCATGCTTTCCTCCCAAAATCAAGGAAAAATCAAACTGCTACTTCATCTTTCACTTAGACTGTTACCAAAATATTGTGTAACATTATTAAATAAATCTCATTGTAATATTATTAATAATCATTTTATAGAACTCCTATCAATAATATAGTTGTAATAGTCTAATTATTGGTGAGTTGTGAGACCTCCAACTCACGTAGCTATTTTGCCCATTGTGTGTGAGATATTAGGGGATAAGACTGGGAGATTTATGGAGAGAGATATGAGGGATTGAAGATCATGTTGGTTCTCCACCATTGTAGGGGTTAATTGATATATATATGTAACTCTCTATCAATGAATGTAATTGTCCCAGATGAATTCTATATTCTGAACCACCGCATTTTTATGATACTTGTGTTAGATTATTTCTAATAATTTGGACCAAATTCTATTATTTGGTATTAGAGCACCAGGGTTCTTGTGACCAGTAATGAGAGTCAAGCATACCATGCGTATGTGTGAAGGATCCAAGTATTTGCTACTGCATGCATGACTAGGAGGTTATCTGTACATTCTGGACTCGTGCAGTTCCATTCATCATGTTTTTTGTTCTGTGATGTGAGTTCCCTAAAAAATCGTCCAATCGTGGAAAGCGAGTTCCCTGAGTGGCAAAGTTGTTTGTATACAGAAACAAAAAATCACGAGTTATCTATTTTTTTCCATTTTTGGATTCAGTGAAAAAAAAACACAAGGAAAGTAAAAAAAGTTCCATTTTTGGTAAGGGGTCTAGAAAGATGTTGGATTTAAAATTTGTAGTTGCCATAAATTGTTACTGGTAACTCAAATTAAGATGATTTTTTTTAAATGTGTGTTTTTCGAGCTCTTTGCATTGATCATATGCTATTTGTTGTCAATCAAAAATAAATTTCATAAAATTTTAGTTTATTGTAAGGGTGCATTTTCGACTGAATTCGACACTCATTATGGCCAAAATTAAGTCATTTTGCAAAAATTTAAAGGTAAAGAGCTTTCTATATCTGGCAAGTTTGAGCCCAATTATTGTTCCGCATTGAAAAAACATAATAATATGGGAAATATCCTATGGTAAAATACCAAAAACCAACTGATGCAGATGAAGCCACCAAATGGGAAATCTCAAGGACTGCCTTAAAAGTTTTTAAGCCACACCAATTATTGGCCTGGGATTATCTTATGCTTACTTGCATCATATAGACTTTTATCAACTCCAAGTTGAAATGTGGTATGGACTACATTGAACAAGCTTTTTGGATCCCAAATAGGAAGCACAACAATATCTCTCAAATTTTAGAAATTGTTTGGACTCAAGATGGAGGAAAGTGATAACATGGTGCAACACATAAGTAAGTTTCGCTCCATTTTAAAGTCAATTAGCAGGTTTAAAAGTTAGATGTACCTGATGTTTATGCCAAAAGTTGTATTACTAAATAACATGTCTTCGAGTTATCCAACATGGTTTCTACACTAAGCAAAATAAATCCTAGCCTAGAAGATCCAATTTCTTCATTGATAGATGAAGAAAATAAGAATATTGCTCTAGAAGAAAGTGTGTTGTATGGAAAAAATAAATACGACAAATCATTTGTTAAAAGAATATTTAAATATTCTTCCAAGCAAGGATCAATTTCTCAGGATTCAAAAAAGTGATTTATCTGCTACAATTTTAAATAACCTGGTCATATGGTTGTAAACTATAAATTGAGAGCTCAAGACCTACTTGATGGGAAACTACAAGAGAGTGCCATGGCTACTGATGAAGAAAAAGATTATGATAAGGAAGAATCAATGAATGATGAGAACGGTTATAATTGTGAATATTCAGAATCTTTACGCTAAATAAGTATAATCTTCATGGAGGAAAGAGGTCAAGCAACGATCATCTCCTCAACTGCAAGCGACACGGGCCTCACAACGTTGTTGTGGCATTCAAATTTCAGTTGTGTGTTTACTTTCTACAAATAAGAACAGATGGATCATACCTGTTCGGAAAAGGGACAGAGCCAGCTGTTTGTAATAAGTGAGCTCCTGTCGAAGCTATATTTCTTACATGCGTTATCCCTTAATGTCAGAACATTGTAGAAGATCATGAGCAGCCCTCCAATGTAAGTCAGTTCGTTGGAACCTTGAAAAGGTTTGTGGAAGATCCATCAAAACCACATGAGGTGGATAGTTGATGGTTCCTGTCACGTCAAGGTTTATGGTCTAAACCTCTTTAAAACCATGGAACCAGAGAGAGCCTTTCATTTGACCAAGGTCATGAGCCAAGTTGGGCATGCCACATGGGTGAGCATACTGCAGATAAGCGTGTGAATGTTTTTACCATGTCAACATTAGGGGATTGTATATTGGGACTGTTAATAATGTTAACAATAAGGGGAGTGAATGTTACCAAAATATTGTGTAACATTATATAAATAAATTGTAATATTATTAATACCGAGTTTATAGAAGTTCATATTAATAATATAGTTCTAATAGTTTAATTATTGGTGACTTGTGAAAACAACTCACGTAGCTATCCCGTTTGTGTGTGAGATATTAGGGGATAAGACTTGAGAGATATGAGGGATTAAAGATCACATTTGACTCCACCATTGTAGGGGTTAATTGATTTCTATATAGGGTAACTCTCCATCAATGACTAAATTTTCCCGGATGAATTTTATATTCTGTGTTTTTATGATATTGTGTTAGATTATTTCTAATAATCTAGACCAAATTTATTATAGACTCCACATCTCCAACAATCTCCCACTTAGAGACTAACTACTGCAACCCATTGTTACAGCTCACCCTCGGACTCTTCTCTAACTCATTTCTCTTCTTCAAGATAAATCTTGAAGACCTATCGAAGCCGAAAAACCTTCCAGCTTCTCTTTTGTCACTGCCTTTTTCAACATATCAGTAGGATTCTGACTTGTATGGATATTCTCCAACATCAATTGTCCATCCTCCAAAACTGATCTAATGGAGTGATACCTGAGTTGTATATGTTTGGTTATCGAATGGAATGCCGATTTCTTCACAAGATGAATTGCACTATGGCTATCACTGAATAACCTATAATCCTCCTACTTCTTTCCCAACTCTTCCATGAACCGCTGCATCCATATCATCTCCTTGCTTGCTTCTGTAGTAGCAACATACTTTGCCTCTGAAGTAGACAAGGCAACAATCTTCTGCAGTTTAGAAATCCAACTAACTGTCATGCCACCAATAGTGAATACATAACATGTGGTGCTCCTTCTACCATCCAAATCTCCAGCCATGTTTGCATCAACATATCCGTTTAAAGAAACCTCTGACCCTCCATAGCACAATTTCTTGTTGCTGGTCCCTCTCAAGTATCTAAGAATTCACTAGACTACATTCCATTGCTCCTTTCCTGGATTACTCATGTATTTGCTGACAACTCCCACTACATGGGAAATGTTTGGTCTTGTGCATACCATAACATACATCAAACTTTCCAACTTGTTGAAGCATATGGAAATCTAGACATATATTCAATCTCTTCATATGTTTTAGGACACTGTTCTTTACTCAACTTGAAGTTCCTTGCCAATGGTGTACTTACTTGTTTTACATCCTGCATCCTAAACCTGTCCAACACCTTGTTCACATACTCTTCTTGAGACAAAGTCAATATTTTACTCTTTTTGTCTCTATTGATTCTCATGCCAAGAATTTTATTTGTTGTACCTAAATCATTCATGGAAAATATATTGGCTAACAGTCTCTTTAGCTCATTTATATCCTGCAAGTTTGACCCTGCCACAAGCATGTCATCCACATACAACAACAAGATAATATAGGTGCCATTATCTAGTCTCTTAAAAATAAACACAGTGATCAGAATGACATCTAGAGTAACCATGTTCTATCATGAACCTGTCAAATCTCAAATACTACTGCCTTCGAGCTTTCTTAAGGCCATATAAGCTCTTCTTCAAATTCAAATTCTCCTTCCTGACTTCATACCTGTTGAGCTGCTCCATAATATTTCTTCCTCTAAATCACCCTTCTTTACATTTAATTGACTTCAAGATGAAAATCTTGCACAACTACCAAACTTAAAACAAGTTCTAATAGAATTCATTTTAACAACAGGAGAGAAAATTTCATCAAAGTCTATACCTTTTTCCTGTACAAATCCCTTCACAACAAGTCTTGCCTTGTACCTCTTTTTTTCACCTTCTTCTTCCTTCAACCTGTAAACCCACTTGTTCTGCAATGCTCTCTTTCCTGCAGGCAACTGAACCAAATCCCAAGTTTGGTTGTGATCCAAGGAGTCCATCTCCTCATCCATACCCTGCTCCCACTTTTTTTGTGTTTCTACCTGCATTGCTTCTTCAAAACTTTCTGGTTCTCCACCATCTGTCAATAAACAATAGTAAAGATCATATGAAGATAATCATGCAGGAGGTTTACTTACCCTAATAGAATGTCTTACAAGATTTTTTGGATTTTGAGGCTCTTGTTGTTCTTTCTAATTTTGATCTACATAATCAACACCAACTGTGCTAGGATTGATGCCAAACTTGTTGATTTTCCAGTCCTTTGAGAACTTCTCTATCTTTTATCTCATCAAGTGCTACATACTCAGACTTTTCTAGCTTCTTATCATGTAGTTGTTCCCTGTACATAACCCTTTCATTGAAAATAATATCCCTACTCCTAATGATTTTCTTCTCATCCAAACTCCACAACTGGAATCCAAAATCATCAGTGCCATATCCAATGAAAGTACATTTCTTTGACTTAGCTTCTAGCTTGGTCCTATTCTCTTTATCAATGTGCACAAATGCCTCACAACCAAAAACTTTTAGAAAAGAATAGTTTACCTCCTTACCGGTCCAAGCCTCCTCGGGTACTCCACCTTCCAAAGAACTTGAAGGTCCTTTTTTTATCAAGTAAACATCAGTATCTACAACATCCTCCCAAAACTGTAAGGGCAATCCATCATGCAATCTCATGCTCTTTACATGCTCCATGATAGTCCTGTTCATTCTTTCTGACACACCATTATGATGTGGTGTTCTAGGAACTGTCTTCACCTTACATATTCCATTATGTGAACAATAGTTATTAAATTCATTGTTGTAGTACTCTTCACCATTATTTGATCTGAGACACTTCAACTTCAAACATGTTTCATTCTTAACCAAATGCTTTCCACTTCTTGAAAGTATTAAATACATCAGATTTATTCTTTATACAACAAACCCAAACCTTCCTAGTAGCATCATCAATAAAAGTAACATAATACCATGAACCACAAAGAGAATATACCTGAGTCAGTCCCCACACATCCGTATGAACAATCACTAACTTGTGCTCCTTCTTAGTTCATCCAACCTTGAGAAATCCCACATGCTTTTGTTTCCCATACACACAATGCTCACAAAAGTCAATGTCTATGTTTTTCAAATCTTACAAATTTCCCCATGAATGTAAAATCTTCATCCCCTTCTCACTCATATGGCCAAGTCTATGATGCCACATAGTTGTGTCTATACCTGTAGTAGCTAAAATAGAAGATGGATCAGTACTAATAGTGGATAAATACAAAGTACCTACTTTCTTACCTCTTGCTACCACAAGAGAACCCTTGGTAACTTTCCAAGAATCTGAAGTAAATATAACCATACAACCCTCATCTCCTAATTTCCCTACAGAAATTAGATTCCTCCTCAAGCTACAAACATGCCTGACATTCTTCAACACCCAAGTGTTACCATTCTGCAATTTAACATGAACACTGCATTTTCCAAAAATGTTACATGGCTCATCATCACCAAGATATACCTACCCAAAATTCCCTTGAACATAATCTTGAAAATATTGTCTATGAGGAGTTACATGAAATGAAGCACTAGAATCTAAAACCCAAGATTCTGATTTACTATCTAAAGAAAGAATAAGAGCATCTTGTAACACATCACCTATTATGTTTGCCTCTTTTCTCCCTTCTTGTTGATCTTTCCTTGATTTTAAAGACCAACAATATTTATTTGCATATCCTGCTTTTCCACAATTCCAGCATACCATCCTGCTTCTAGATTTAGATTTGCTCTTTTTAGGACTTTCCATGGTGTCCATGACCTTTTTATTTTTCCTTCTATCTTCCCCTGTTCTCTACACTCAAAGAATTACCAGATGACTCACCTGTGCTTTTTCTTCTCATCTCTTCATTAAGAATCACACCAATAACATCATCAAACTTTAAAGTGTTTGAACCAAAAAAAAAATTACTCACATCCATAACCAAAGTATTCTAACTTTCAGGCAATGAGCACAAAATCAAAAGATCCCTAACTTCATCATCAAAACTTACTCCTACAGATCTTAATTGATTAGTAACCATGTTGAATTCATTTAAATGATCATTTACTGAATCACCATCTGACATCTTCATATTAAATAAAATTTTCATGAGATATACCTTATTGGAGGCTGAGGGTTTTTCATACAATTTACCCAATTTTTCCATTAGATCTACCATTGTCTTTTCCGTAGAAATATTGAAAGCTACTGTAGCTGTCAGGCACAATCGTATCATTCTCAGTGCCTTCTGATCAAGAACATCCCATTCTTCATCTTTCATAGCTGAAGGCTTTAAATTTTTCCCTTTCAATGGTAGATAAAGATCCTTCTGATATAGGTAGTCCTCCACCTGCATCTTCCATAGTTGAAAGTTTTGGCCGTTAAACTTCTCAACCTTGAACTTGTTATCTTTTGTCATTGCTCCCACTCAAACAAGAAACCCTCATGTGAGTTTTTTTTTCTACCAATACAAAATCCTGCTCTGATACCAATTGTTAGGATCGAAACATAGATGAGCAATAAAATGGAATTAAAATAGAAATAATATAAGCATGCAATCACAAGATAAACCCAATATTTAACGTGGTTCACCCAATGTGGGCTACATCCACCAGAAACAAGTCAACCTTCTCCTTTATTCAGTCTAGAGGAATACAATACAATTCTCTCTTTTTCATATTCTAAAGAGTAAATCCATACACATATATATAACTTGTGCACCTCTTTGAAAAAGTTTGCTTCAACCACAAGCAACCTAAATATAACATGCTTATAAATAAGACATGCATATAAATAAGATAAACATAAAATGACAACTCCCGTCTATCAACAAGACAATGCTATTTTTATAAACATAAAAATAACAACTCTCATCTATCAATAAGACAATGCTATTTTTATCCATGGCCATGCTTTCCTCCCAAACTAAAGGAAAAAGCAAATTGTCACTTCATCTTGTACTTAGACTCCACATCTCCAACACTTACTACAGAATCGAATGACTATCGTATACAATGAAAAACTACCAACATTTAACTTGTCATAGAAGTTAAAAAGTGATGCATACATCAAAAAATTGCCCCGATTTACTACCTATTTTGTCCACTGATGCATTTTTTGATTCACGAACCTCCATTATCAATCAACTAACATTTCCCTAGTAGTAGGCACACCTGTCGGCGTAGTAAGTGGAGGAAACAATGAAGGCCTAATATTTTTTTAAAACTATATCACAATACATTTCTACCTGTGACAAATCAACAGCCAATAGTTGATCCATGTATATGTCGACGTACATCGCAATGCAGGTCGTTGATCTCTTAATGCCTGTTACAGATCCCAAAGGCCTCTCCCATTGTAAGAAACTCCTTCGGCGTAATTACAACCATGGTCAAACCATAAAACTATATGTACAAAACACTAAAGTCACATAAGTTTTGGTTGTTTTTCGAGAGCATTGGTATTGAACACTCCACACAAACATTCCTTTATCTTTTCGAGAGTGGCCTTCTCCTCCAGAGTCTTAACAAATACATTATATAGCTTCACCCAAAGAGAGGAAAAAATATGAGTTTTTTGAATAACTAAAGTGGTACATTTTCTAGCAAACAGTTGTTGGCAACAATTTTTCCATATGTGAAAGAGTATAATCAGACGACAAGTGTTCCAGATGGCTGTGAGGATGGAGGGGAAAGAAATGCCAAACAAGGTAGTTTATTATTACAATTGCAAGGAAAGAGGTCTGGAGTGGAGGTTTGGAGACCCAAAGTTGAGTAGTAGATGGGCAATGCTAGAAGAGATGTGAAATACTTTCAGGGGCTGAACATAAGATACAACCGCTGATAGTAAGACAAAGCTTAGCTAGGGTGAGGCCAACATGAAGCTTCATATGGAGAAACTGCCATCCAAAAATTTAGCATTTTGCCTCAACTTGGGTCTGTCATATCGTGTATGCCATATACTGCCATTGAGAGGTGGAAGAGGACATAAAGTAGTTGTGGTTATGGGAGTCTTCAATTGACAATGGGGGTTGAATGAAGTGATACAAAATTCTTGGCATGACAGTGTTGATGACAGCCAAGGTTGGCCAATGCCTATCTTTCCAAAGAGTTGAAGGATTTTCCGTCACTATAAGAAGAAACTCAAGCGATATCAATGATAAAATTGTAGAATAAACATTTCCAAGTTTAATGGGTGGGTTGTACTTTTCGCACAATAGTGGCCAAGAGAGCCAATTGTCATTGTTCTTGTCCCAAATATCTTTAATTGTAATGATGCCTTTTTTTGCTAAGTATTTTACTGTTAAATCAAGTCAGACAACAAGCAGAAGGTTGTTGGATTGAATAACCCAATTCCACCAGAGGTTGGATGACGAAGTACCAATCTATGCCAGAGTGATTGGTAGCACCATTGAAATATCAAAATAGGTTGTATTTAAGAGTTTATCTTCCCAAGAGGTACAAATCCATGTGCCTTTGTAAGAGGCTTGCTGAATTCTCCCCCTCACAAGAATATTCCAAGTCTTAGAACCTCGAGTGGCTCTTACCACCCATTTTGCTGCTAGGAATTTCCCTTGTTGGTGGATCAATAATTTTGAGTCCACCAACGGACTTAGGCTGAGTGAAAAATTTCCAAGAGATGGCAGCCACCCCCTTCTTTCTAGAATTGATATTCTAAAGGAAGTTGCGAACCAACTTCGTGAGATTTTCATATGTAGATTTGGAGGGAAGCCAATAAGAGGAATAATATACATGACTAGCTAGAAAAAATTGATTAATAATCAACAACTTAGCAACAAGAGAGATAAATTTACACAACCAATTGTTAATCTTCTTTTGAATTTTACTAAGCACCCAATCCCACATATCCCAAAAAGATAAGTGAATGCCAAAAGGGATACCCAGGTAATGGGTGATCTTCCCATGAGGAATGATAGCCCAAGTTGGAGGAATCTATGATATATTTGGATCAATTTTAATGTATATCACTTTGGTTTTATGGCTGCTTCACTTGGAGCCAGACATGTCGCAATAAATATCAAGAATTTCCTGGGCATTATCAATCTCTACTTCATCATTTTGCAAAAAAGGAGAGAGTAATAAGAAAAATGAGAGTTAAGAGCATAATAATCTTGATGAAGATAAATTCCTTTTAAATCTCCTTGATGGTGTTCTCGTTGGAGCATATACCCAAGAGCATCAACAACCACCACATAAAAGAAAGGAGCAAGTGTACAATCCTGATGAATGGATCGTTGGAGGTCAAAGGGCATTGTGAGGCTGCTGTTAGTGCAGAATCACAACAACCCTGAATGGCCTGAGTGTGAGTGGGGCATTCGGTGTGATTGCACAACATGGGACCATCTCTTAAGCTGTGGGACTTGCAAAACTTGAGATGGACCTCTGGAGAAAGTCAATTCTTGCTTCCTAATCTACCTGCCACAAGCTACTCCAGTGCAGGTAGAATCTAACCTAATCCTAATCTAACCGTTCCAAGGGGATAGGGAGAGGTAGAGAAGGTGAAAGAGCCTACACTAAGTGGTGATACACCAGAAAAGGAAGTGGCAAGATACTCTGTTGAGGGAGAATGAAATAGGGAAAAGGGGACTAAGGGAGGTCAGACATAAGTGACACAGACTCAGATCCAAATCCACCATCGAAACTCCATGAAGCATGACATCTTACACCTACAAACGTGAAATACATACACAGGGAGCATACACAAGATAGAGAGGCACAAAGAAACAACAAAACAATGCCAAGGGTTGAAAGACGCCACGAAACAAGATTTTATTTCTCTATAAGATGCACAGACTATTACATGGGTGCTCAAAGGCACAAATATGCTCTCCAGGTGTAGGAGAAGGCTTGCAGCTCAAATGGAGTTGGGAAATGACTTTGACAGAGTTTCCCCACACCTAGAATGTCTCTCCCTTCTCAAATGAGAAGTGTTACAATATATAGATGATGAAAACCAGAAAGAGAGAGGAGAAACCCGACTCTACTCTTAAAATCCAACCACCAACCATTAATGCCCACCACAAATCCACCCACAATATGTCAAGTCCACCGCTCTATGTTTGTTCGGCATGTTGAAGAAGGAAGAGCAGCGAATCGAATCAAATCAAATTTGGTAGTTGAAGCAATCAGATTCTGTATTAATGGACTGAGAGACATTTTCTAATTTTTACCTACCTAACCTCACCAAAATTAAAGTTTCATGCTCCCATGGCATAGATGAGGTCTAGACCTTTCCAAAGGTTCCAAATTTGTTGAATTTAGAGCATTGGATCAAAAGATATGTCCATTTGAATATTTGAATTAGTCCTGTACAAAAATGGCAAAAACCAGTTCGCAGAACGGGTCCACGGACCCAAAATTCACTTTGCATCTTTTGGCACCAAAAATACAAAATGCAAAAAAAGTCTCGCAGCCCCTCAATTCAATTTTTTCAAAAACCATCTCCGGGCTTGCCGGTCCGCATTTTTCATTTGGGTGAAAAGTCCTCCCCAGGCCCGCCGGCCCGCATTTGGCAAAAATTCACTCCAAGGCCCGCTGTCCCGCATGAAATTTAGGCTTGACATGTGGCTCCTCTAGGCGTCGGCAGAGGTGCAACTCATTTTTATGCTTTACGCCTTTCGAGCCAAAAAGTTTGAATTGCCTCCGACGACCCGCCTTCCCGCTTTGACTTTTCAACATGGCCACGTGGCAAGCTTGCGCTAGTTTGGGGACCACTTTTGGATTTTTCTTTTGAAGTTGCACCAAAGAGACACGTGGCACCTTTCGCGGCTTGCTCTACTCCTTTGTATTTTGGCTAAGTCTCTTTTTCTTGGCGGGGTCATAAGTCTGACCTTGGACACGTGGAAGACCAACGCACGTTTGGGAACCCGCTCCGAAATTTACTTTTGAAGTAACGTCGTGCTGACACTTGGATCCTTCCGCTGGCCTTCCTCTGATTTGACTATTCAACCCCCGACTCTATCCCTTTTTTGGATCTGGAACACATGGAAGGCCCGTGCTCATTTGGGAAACCGCTCAGGATTTTACCTTTGAAGGAGCGCAGCGTCAACACGTGGCTTCTTGCGCCGACACATTTATACTTAGTCATTTTGGGCCCACTATGTCCCCCTTTTTAACTTGGACTATGTGGCGAGCCCGCACTCATTTGGGTCTTCGCTTTTGGATTTACTTTTTGGAGATGCACCGATGAGGCACGTGTCAACTTCTGCTGATTCTTTTATAGTTACTCATTTTAGGCCCGCTCTGAATCATTTGTGAAGCCCGAAGACTTTGAGCCTTTCCTCGTTTATCTCCTAAGAGCCTCTGATTCCTTTTGGTGTTGTTTTCCTCCTTAGCCAACCCTTCTCCTCCATTTCTGAGCCCTTCTGCAACCTGATCGTTAGATTTGAAACGTGGGCTCATGCGACGGAAAGTGACCCTTAGATTTCTTCCGTGCGGGGTCGTTTGATCATTCGCATACCATGCTCCTCCATTTTAGAGTCCCGTTGTTACCTGATTATTGGATTTGAATGTGAGTTCTCAGGATAGAGCCGACCCTTGGATTTCTTGTGTGTGGGGTCGTGTTTGACCAATTTTATCCTGGGGGAAAAATTGGGATAACAGCTTCCATTAACCATGACCTGAGCACATGCTTTGGAAAAAAACATTTGAATATGGTGTCTAAAGTGGGGCCCAAATCCAAACCACTCAAGCATTTTGAGGATAAACCACTATTGGATGCAATCATAAGCTTTGTCAAAATAAATTTTGACTAAAAGCGCATCATGATCCATATCTTCAGCCCATTAAGCAGTTTCCGAAGCATAAAGGATATTATCCAATATATACCTACCTTGTAAGAAAACAATTTTCTCCAGTCGAACAATGTCTTGGGAAATCAATTAAAACTTCATAGCAATAGCCTTTTCAATTATTTTATATGAAACATTGAGAAGAGTAATAGGGTGCCAACCACAGATTTGATTTTTATTTCATGTTTTGGGAAATTTTTTAATGAGGCCATGGCTTATGATATCCCCTAACAATGCATAGACATCCTCTTCCTTATAAACATGAAAAAAATTCATCTTGAGAGTGGGCCATAGAGCATGGAAAAAGTCATCCAGAAGACCATCCATGCCAAAAGCCTTCTCTGACTGCATTGCCCAAAGCGTTGTCTCTAAATCAACAACAATGACCTACTGCTCAAGGAGTTGACTAGATTCCTGGGTTACTTTACATGGGATACATCCACGCATCCATTCTTCAAGAAAATATTCATACTCTTCAAGATTATGTTCTTTCGGAAAGAGTTTACTGTAATCTTGAAAAAAAACTCCCTTGATGTCATCAAGCGAGCAAGACTCCATCCCATCTTCGGAAATGATATGTGGGATATGTTCATGTATTTATTTATGCCACAAGTATTTTTAAAAATACCTAGAGTTGCGATCACAATGTTGAATCCCAAACAAGAAGCCCTCATGCAAGCACATTGACACCTATAAATTTCAAAATTTCTTAAGTCATTTTCAATTTTAGCAACATCAGTTTGGATGCCATTGTTGAGGGGATGTGCCTCAAGATCATGACGTTGATGACTAATCTCATGCTTGAGGCTGTTTTCTTTTTTCCATCTCTCCTTGGCCATAAGCTTGTCATATCCATGATAGCCACTATTGTTTCCCACCATAAAATCCAACCTATTGAAGCATTAGGACAAGGCTGCAGCTCCCAAACAAATAAGACTTGAGCAATGCACCGAGGTAAAGAGAGATTATTAATATAAAGTTTGAAGGGACGATGGGTGTTAGGAAAAGAGGAAGGATTCAAAATGAAAGTGCAAGAAATGGGGGAGTGATCAGAGAGAACAATGTCATTGAGCTTGGAAACAAAAGGTGAGGATAGAAGCGAGTTGATAAAGGAGCTAATATAGAACTGGTCAAGCCTGTTGAGCCTCCTTTGAAATCCCATCTAATTATTAAACCATGTGAACCATTCATTAAAGCACAAGTTGGGGTATTTAAAAAGAGGATTAAAAATTACCAAGGAGTTACGACACTAAAGCCAAGAAGAAAATTCTTCAGAAGTGAGAGGAGAGGAATGAGACCAACTATGATATCTCTTCTGTTCCACCATATTAAAGTCGCCTCCTAAAATCCACTCAACTGGGGGCAGATTCGAACACATCCAATTCCAAAGATTGACATGCTTTGCAACAGAATTTGAGGCAAAGATGGAACATAGACGAATGATTAGCTCTCCAACATAGAGTGTGACCTAAACACACCTATGTTTAGGATCTTTGCATGTTGCAATAATCTTAGAAGCAAGAGATGAAAAAAGAAGGATAACTGCACCACCTTTTCCATCCTCAAGAGACAAAAAGGCAAGCAGTGCCTGACGATGCAATAAAGACTGAACAATAAATCACTACCACTAACAATAAAGAATCATAATATTGTTCTTGAAGGACCTTCTGATGTGGAATTTCCATTTATGGAGGGTGAGCCCCCAAACATTCAATGAGAGTAGAGAAAAATTCATTGACCGCCTTCGGAAGTAGGCTGCTTGACCTCATTATTAACAAGCAAGTAAAAGTGATTGGTGGTAGGATTAGGAAGAGGGGAAAGAGAATAAGATTTTCCATTTTTTCTCAAACGAGTCATCCGTCCAACATCAGGAGAAGCTTTAGACACCTTTTGGGGCACCTCAATAATAGACTTAGATATCACATTAGTTATGCGAGACAAAGTTCTACCTCGTGAAGAGGACTGAGATTTTTTGCTAATTGCTTTCCAATTGTAAAGTAGATGAATATCATTAACTTGTGTTTCGGGTCTGACATACGCAAGAGTGGGGCTAGTAGAAAGCAATTGAGTGTCATTAATTTTCTGAATTTTGGTGAGCGTATTGGATTTGGGATCACTCAAAAGTGGAGATGGGGTTTTAGGCGGAACAAAAACATGGTTGGCAGCCATTTGAGCCTCAAGTTCATCTAACTATTTTTGTTTGAGCATGCATTTGGGGTAGTCACAGATCAAATGCCCATATTCACTACAATAAAAGCATGCATTAGGTTTGTTGAGATAAACCACATGATGAAGATGATAAAAACCTAGGCCAAACAATTGAATTGAAGTGGGAAGTGGAATAGAGAGATCCATCTCAATACAAACTCTTGGATGACTTTGAAGGCTGAGAATTTATCCTTGTCTCATTTACACCAAATAACATTACCCAATTTCCCAACAAGCTCATGCAGAAAGGGTATGGCAACTAAGTTGATAAAGGGGAACTCAACCCACATGGGATATTGTGATAGGGATGGCCCTTCAGGGTGAAAATTTAGTTTATAACCTTGGAGATAACAAACTTGACTGATCCATGTGCCATATTGAAGGGCTTCCTGAGAAAAATCAGAAGAGGCAAAAAGAACATAAACATATCCCCTGCCTAAACCCCTTACAAAATTGATTTTCCACTCCCTATTCTCCTCCCAGACTTACCTTGTCCATTTATAGAAATCACTTTTAGGTGGAATACATCTAAGGAATAAACAAACAACTGTGAGCTGGGAAATCTCCGCAAAAATCTTAGCAAACTCATCAGGCATTTGAAATTCAAAAGCCTTACCTATATGGGGGACCTCCTTGTTGTTGCATGCAAAGGTATTGTTTGATGGTTGTGATTCTCCTTGTTGCTGCAGAACGTATGGCATAAGAGAAGCGTCCACGTCCACGTCCCTGAAACCCTGAACCTAAAAGGAAAAATCTTCTATGGAAAAATATTTTTTTCCTATAACCTTGTCCTTCACTCACTTTCATAAATTAGTCAAGTTTAGATACTTATTTGGTTCATGTTTTATGGTAACATCATTAATGTAATTTAATTTAGATATTAATGTTCTTTCGAGGCATGTAGACTAATGACAATGAAGAATATATAATATGAATCTAGCATATAAAAGGAATGGTAAGAGAATAGGGCTCATTTTTATATAGGAAATGTGGTCCTATGTAAATAAAAAACATTGTTGCTTTTAAAACCTAACAAAATTCGTAAAAAGAATTGACCATTTATATTTTAGGGAGAGGATTTCTAACTCTATAAAGGAGTGGGGGTACAAAATAAAATCTTTTACTTAAAAATTGCAGCTAATTTTTTGCAACTTGATATTTACATTTAAATTTCTCTCCCAAGTTTTCCTTCCAATAGTTTATTCGGGATTCATAAGACCATACTTCTACTACTGCTAAAGATTCTTATTATGTCTCTGCATAGAAAAATAAAAATCTAGGGGACCCTATTAATATTAAAATATTCTATTCTCTCTCTCTCTCACACCTACTTAAAAAATTTATCTTGCCCTTTGCATGAGACCGTAGCCTCTAAAAGATATAAAAAGAGAAATCTATGAAAAAAACATCTAAAGACCATAGATCTTAAAACCAATATAATGTTTGATCTCTTACAGGTCTGGACCATGTTGCTTGGGTATGTGGTCCCTTGATATTGTCAAAATTCGGTGTTTAGAAGTGACAACTGATATTTATGGAATTATTTGTATGTGAAGATTTCAATTTGAATATTATTATCGAAGTTGAAGTATCTCATGGATAAACAAGGCTAAACATCGCTCATCCTTCTACTAAATAAAGCTCCTCAATATTTAAAAAGACAACGATATTGTTAGAGTAGGTATTTACCTTAGCTCATGTTCACCTAGGTACATTATTTACCTTTATTGTATTTATCCTCACCCACTTATGTGTGTGGATATTTCTTTTTATTTATTTAGATATTAGGAGATATTATCTAGTTGTTAGGTATAATTCTTTCCTTGATCTATGGTATTGACTAGATCCTTGATGTCTAGTTCTCTGATAAATCTATGGACTTGATTAGTTCTTTGATGACTAGTTCTTTCCATGATTTATGGCTTGATCTAAGACCTTGACTAGTTCTTAGATTGTTACTCCTTACCTATATAAGCAAGTTCCATTCTCATTGTATTTCATTGAGTTCCATAATAATATATGATATTGCTGCTCATTTGTTTGCAAAGGTTTTATGTAAAGTTATTTTGGCGAATTGCTTTCATCTTATTGATCGTGGTGTTTGATTAGCATCTGTGTTCTTGGCTTGAAAAAATCATCTAAAGACCATAGATCTTAAAACCAATACAATGTTTGATCTCTTACAGGTCTGAACCATGTTGTTTGGGTATGTGGTCCCTTGATATTGTCAAAATTTGGTGTTTAGAAGTGGCAACTGATATTTATGGAATTATTTGTATGTGAAGATTTCAATTTGAATATTATTATCAAAGTTGAAGTATCTCACGGATAAACAAGGCTAAACATTGCTCATCCTTCTACTAAATAAAGCTCCTCAATATTTAAAAAGACAACGATATCTTCCATGAACCTCATAAAGATAGGGCACTTGAATACAAAAAAACTCATCACCTTAAGGTTCAAAAAAACAAAAATACCATATATGCTCATCATGTGGAAGGTTATGATTAAAATCCATCTAAAGTTAATGAGAGCAAACCCTAAACAGAGCTAAAGAGATTCGAAACAATACAATACATTTAGACAGTGGATAGTATTGGCGACTAGATGCACCTATGTATGTGATACCCGCCATATTATACATCCATACATATATACCACGTTAGTTAAAAAAGTCAAATACATATTTTCTTGTTAATATATATATATATATATATATATATATATATAATTTTCTTCAATGAATTTCACTAGCTACCATGCAATTTAGTTGGTAAAGACTTGCATTAATAAAATGCAGGTTGTGGATTTGAAATTACAATTCAAATTTTGGTAACATAGTAATTGCATGCATCTCTATGAAATAGATATGTGCATTCAATCACCAAATTAGTCATTTCCATATATCTGTGTATGGGCTATGTGATGTGGGAACATATTTTGTAGAGGCCACAACTTTTGACTAAGAAATTGATTGAGGCCATTTTTAAAACATAGATTTCAAAGAGTTTTGTGTTGGTCTAAGTTGCCTCATGACATTTCTGATAATTTTTTCAAGGCCAAAATAAACCATCTAAGGGTTGAAATTTTGCATTTTATTTTTTTTTAGTATTTTTAGGATTTCACAAATTTAATATTTTTGTATTTGGGGTGTGAACTTGCATTGCAACTTAGTCTTGGGCATTTTTAGACTCTTATAGGATAAGTGACAATTATTAGGCCCACTTAAGCTTGCATGCAAAAGTTACAAGAAATGAGAAGTTAAAAATAACAAGTTCAAATAACTCTAGGACTGCTTTGTTGCTTTGATGACTTTTTACTTTTAATAGTTTTGTAGTTGTGAAAAATGATCCCACCTTCGAGTTGTGATTTTATTTAAAGGCTCTTATGTATATCTCATGAAATAACATGTATATAACACAATAAAATTGATTATCCTGTTCAAAAAAATTGTATAGTTTATTGCTTGTATTTTAAATTATTGCAATTTTGGATTCATCATCCAACATCAAAGTAAGTTCGACATTGGGAAGAAAAAATTGAATGTAATATTATTAGTAATTTTTTACATATTTCAAAAAAATGGAGAAAAAATATGTTAGGTTGTGGAGCATGTTTTTAATCTTAGAAGTGTTGTAAATTGTACACTAAAAGTATTGTACACTCTTCATGTATTCTCATCGGGGTTTAGGGGTGGCAGCCCCCGAGAGTTTTTTGGGAGTAATTAAAAATGTGGTATTTTCATGTATTAATTATATGGGTGGTATTTAACACATAGGTTTATGAGTCGGTTTCTTGGTCCATGGTATTGATACCCATGGTATTGTAAAAATGCTTAGATAGTTACCTATTGACGTGTTTATAAATAGTTGGACATACAGTAGGGAAGTGTGTGTGTGTGTGTGTGGATGGGTGGGGGTGTGAGTGTGTGTGGGTGTGTGTGTGGGTGGGTGTGTGTGTGTGCGCGTGAATTCAAGTGTGAACTCAAGAGAATTTGTTGAGCGTAGCTGAAAACAAGATATGTGCATTGTAATTGTGAGAAGACTGATCTGAGAGTAGATTATACTCTTGTTGGCTCGTAATAAAATATGAGTAAGGGTTTCTTGGTGGATGTAGCCCACATTAGATGAACCACGTCAAATCTTGTCTTTTTGTGTATTTATTGTTGTTTTTTGTATTTTCTATTCATAGTTCTTGTTGTTGTGATTATGTGGGATTGATCAACATATACTATCTTGCATGTTCAGTGGTAATGTACTTTTCAATATAAAGTCAAGCTAATGGAGGACAATTCACTTGCAACATTGCATCTCTTGAGGTTTGCGACATAGTGTTAAGAAGGCCTGACTTGTATGGATGCGATGCTACATACTACGTGAATCCAAAAAGATGGATTGTTTGAATCAATTGTCAAATTTTCAATATGTTTGAGTCCTCACCTAGCAACCAAAGTTGCACTAGTCTTTGTCAAGAAATGTTGTAAACTCATCTTGTACACAATTTTTCATGTTACTTATGGTTCATCTAGAGACACCTACAGAAAAGAGGAATTTAGAATTGGTGACCACTACACCATCTTCGCATCATCTCGACAAATTACCAAAGAAACACAGTGAAGTCTTCACGGAACTGAAAGGCCTTCCAATATACTGCACAATAAAGCACCACATTGATTTGGTTCATACATCCCCTCTTCTAAACAACCCATTGTATCGTAGATCACTTTTGGATAATGATAAAGTCCTACACTAAATACAGCAACTTCTTGACCATGACAAGATCAAGCCTAGCTCTTGACCTTATGACATCCTGATAGTTCTAGCTTTTCAAGAAAGATGGGACATGACGTATCTACATAGACTATCACGCACTCAAAAAGATCAAAGTGAAGAATCGATATCCACTTCCATGTATTAACAACTTCCTGGATCAGTTCTGAGATGCACAATACTTCACCAAGATCAACCTGAAGTATGGTTACCACAAAGTCTCACTCTATCCTAAAAAAGCTTGGAAGACATCATTCAATACATGAAAGGATTGTACGAATGGTTAGTTATTCCTTTCAGCTTGACCAATACATACATGACATTCAGGTTATTGATGGACAACCTCTTTTGGCCCTTCCTCAATTCCATCATCATCTACTTGGATGGTATTCTCATTTTTAGCAAGACTTGAGAGGATCATGTGGAGTGCATCTTGTGTGTCCTAAACACTTTGCGCAAACACAAATGCATGAAAACATAACAATGTGTTCATTCAACGTATCACATATTCAATACATGGGCTACATCAACAATTGAGTAGAAGATCAAAGTGATTCAAGATTGGCCTACTCTGCGCAACCTCGTAGAGTTGCAGAGCTTTCTTGGAGTCACAAATTTCTACTACAAGTTTGTCCTTTATTTCTTGCATATATCTTGGCCATTTAGGTAAATTGCACATATCAAAGACAAGTTTGATTGGACTCGTGCACAAAAGCATGTTTTTGATATTCTCAAGCAACGCCTTTCTACAATACATGTTCTTACAATGCCTAATATTGTACACTCCTTTGAGCTTCACGCCGATACATATGATTACGCACTTGGTTTGGTACTCGTGCAGTATGGACATCTGGTCTCATACCACTCAAAGACAATCAACGACATGGTGCAAAGATAATCCAACTATGAAAAAATAGTTGTATGTTATTATGCAAGCAATTAAGCAATGACGACACTACATCTTGGGAAAGGAGACCATTATTCATTCTAATCATAAGCCACTTTTATTTTTGCAAATGTAAAACAAATTGGAGAATGCGTTGCACATGAACTAAACGATTTACCTTCAACAATTCCATCTCATGATCAAGCACAAGAAGGAAAAAGATAACAAGGCAACATATTGCCTTAGTCGACCGCAATACTCACACTCATCACAGTGTTGGACACACAACCACAAATTTTCATATTGGGTATCTCTCCACTCAATTGACAAGGGCTTCACATATGCCTATACCACTCTTTCGCATGGTGAACGAGTTTAAGAGTTTTATATGGATGACAAGCTTCTCGACAAACTTGGTCATCTTTGGGTACTTGATGGCGCACCTCATCAGAGACTCATTTGGGAGGTGCACTATGTCGAGACATCAAAGCACTTTGACGTTACAAAGACTAGCCACATTGTAGTCACATTTCTACTGTTTGTGCATACACTCAAACATGGAGCGCCACATCAAGTCTTGCACTCCTTGTTGCATTATTAATCTCAAGAACAATAATTTTGGACTCTACACACCTCTACCAATTCTATCCAAACCATCGGAATTTGTCAACATACATTTCATGACTAGCCTTCCTATACCAAAACAACAATACAATGCGATATTGGTTGTGGTAGATAGGTTTTTGAAAATGGCCATCATGGTTCCTTGTGGGAAGACAATTGACACAATATACTCGGGTCTTCTTCACCCATTTGCATCCACTATTTATGATCTCGATCCCCATTTTGTTGGTCATTTCTGGAAAACAATATGGAAATTGATGGGTAATCAACTTGGTCAGTCGACAATATTTCATCCTTGGACAGATAGACAAATTGAAGTCAACCGCACTCTATGTAATCTTTTGCTCATGTACAATGGTTCATATGTAAAGCCATGTGCATGCTTGCACATAGGATGATAACTTGCTTTACATCTAACATGCCTACACGAGAGTTTTGCACTATTCTACAAGGCACCTCCATCCCAAACATGTTTTGGATTCCAACCAAGACACCTTTGAACATCTCCTATCATGTACTAGCTGACACTGAGTCACATGAAGAGGAAAAGGAAGTGGAAAAAGCACTTTTTTTTTGCATTGCATATAATACGTTCATCAACAAGTGTAGAAAATTCTCTCACACTCACAACAAAAGTACAAAGAGTGCCATGAATCACGCCGCAATCCCATGCATTCCAAATTGGCGATAAAATTTGGTTGTATCTTCAAAAGAAATGTTTCAGAAACCCACACTAAAAGATCAAGCCTCTACACTATGGTCCTTACACCATACTCTACACAACTAGCGAGAGCACCCTTATTCTTGATCTACCTTTGAACTTGGGCACGCACCCAGTCTTCAATGTGGAACTTCTAAAGCCTTACTTTACCCCACTTCTTGAGCCAACAGTGACATATTATCATTCTGATTTGGACCATGAGCATTTGTGCCCTATTGATAATGATCAGATTATTAAAGTGACAGACACCCACACCTGTCATGTCACTAATCAGTTGTTTTGAGTTGTCAAGGTCGGGCAATATGTTGATCAAGACAAGTGGCACAACCTTCAGTAGCTTCAGGTTTAGTTTCCTCGACTAACCTTTGACATAATGGAGGCCATTGCTTACTAAGAAAGAGCGAATAAATTGTGCGTAACCTTGCAACATCTCGTATCCGCATAGGCTTCCTCGCTCCTCATGTAGAACTTGGACTTTGCATTGTGGTATCTCATGGCAAGGATACAATCTCACAGTGTTATGTAGTGTTGACCCAATCGTTTGTAGTATCACTTGTGACGTACTTCTTTCCCACAACATGTTTTACCTCTACGGCGTCTCACGGAAAATCCCTGGTCTCGCAACATCATGCAAACCTATTTGCACCATCCCACAGAGCTTGTTACTCTTCTACAACTTCCCCAACACTTAGCATTATTTGCTAAGTCCCATGTCACTTTGGTGCTTTTCCCCACACAATCCATTGTGCCCTGCACACATGTTTCACCCCTTACACATCCCAAACAATCCCTCGTGGTGCACATGTGTGCTTCACATCCCACACATCTCATGCAGTCTTATGCTAACATCATGCAACCTTCATTGCATCCACAATCTTGTGCAACTCCCTTCACACTACATTCACAACTCCTACAATGTCATGCAAGCCTCTGCACTTATCCCACACATTAGCACACTTTCACCTTGCTCCTTTGCAAGCCATTTTTTGTCTTGAATCAATGTAGGACCATTCTACCTTAGGTTTTCTCATCAAAGCCTTGTAGCCAAGTGACACGCCAAATGGTACCTCCAACACAAGGCCATGTTAGAGTATCATTACAACATGCCACATGTCGGATTCTAACTGCCTTGTTTCCTGAAATGGAATGGTTTTAACCATATCAAATAACTGTAGTCAAATCATCAACATGTTGTTGACGGTCCTAGGTTCTGTGGTGCAGATCATCAACACCTTATGTTGCTCTGTGTGGTCCTCACAAAGCGTGAAACATAGTCATGGAACTCGTTAGTGTAATCTTCCACCAAATACTTCTATTGTCGCACCTACTAGAACTTCATGTATTCATCCTCGATGTTTGATGGGGTTGTATTCCTTTTGCATAGTGTTAACAAAGTCATGTCAAGTTTGAATGCACTAGAATTCTTTCTCATGTAATACACTTGAATGTCTCCCACCAATAGGACACTAAAATGGACATCTTCAACATTGCAAAGGTGAGATTTTTGTCATCATTGAAGTTGTTTACCGAAAAATAGGCCTCCAACTAGCAAAGCCACTTATCCGTGTTGCAACATCTATTTTTCCTTTGAACATCAGGATGTCGACGTTCACTTGGACCTTGAAAGGGATTTAATGCTAAAACTATGAGACAATTGGGAGAAAGAAGTTGTGCTCGTTGGATTGAGCTGAAACATTAACTCAAGGAATTGGCTAAAGGGTTTGGTACAATGTTCTTCTAGTGAGTTTTTGATAAGCTTTTGGACATTTGGGGTTTCATTAGGTTGCTTCTCGGCATCAACCGTCTTGCTCTTATTATGATGTTTTTCTGGGTAAGTACAAATAGAACTAACTTTGTATCCTTTCTCTCGTGCTCATGTGTTTTCATGCATAGAAAGGTAGAGTTACGCTCTTATGCTTTGATACCAATGATCTCTACCACAAAGCCCAAGACTATACAAGGGGATAATCATGCAAGGATAATGGCAATGACTATAGAGAGTGTGGGCAGAGGTTAACTTGCGAATACTAACCAAAACACACAATGGTGCAACAAAAGTGTATTTGTAGGAAATGCAATGCCTATTCATTAATAGAGAATATGGAATAAGTATATAACGGTGTATAATGTTACAACAAGATCAGGAGAGCAAGCTCTTGTGATAAGAAGTGGGGACACTTCCTCTACTTTACCTAGACTGAACATAAAAATACAGATGCGTATGAGAAAGATTGAGTACTCAGGGTATGCTAACTATCACTACTATCTGGTTTGACTCTCAAGGATGTCGACCATTGGCCAAATATTTATGTTACATATTTATATAGAAAATACAATAAGCAATATCAATTTAAGAAAGTTATAGAGAGAAATGAGTACATGTCATTTCATCTTTCAATTGTGTGATAGTTCAACTACCTCCAATTGTGTGGCCATTGAGATTCTCGTTTTGACAGTAAATCTGAGAGATAGTTTGACACATTGTAGAAGTGAGAAGTGTCAACAGGCAAGCCACATAGAATCTAGGAGTTGTCATGTGGATGTTGTGAGATGCCTCTATGAGCAATGTAGGTATTGTGCAAGAGTGGGTTGTAGGGGTGACACATGATTGTGAAGTGAGGCAAGCTCTACGAGAGGCACAAGATGATGAAGGGGTTCTACGAGGCGCTGGAAGCTCTGCACATGAAGCAAGTTTTATGTGGTGTTGTGGGCATGCACAAAAAGCCATGAGACATGTGCATGTGAAACAAGTGTTGTGCAGTATTGCAAGCATGTGCAAAAAGGCCACAAGACTTATATGTGCACATGTTGCGAGGGGCATCACACAAGAATGAACTCCAAAGTGAAAGATGTGCAAGTTGTGTAGGTGCGCAAAAGAGAAATGCATCTACACATAAATCAATAGACACCCATGTAGACTTCCAATGGATAGGTTCTAAGCATAAGGGAAGGGGTAAATCCAATTGCACTTAACTTAAAAGGGAGCCACACAAGAGATCTAAAGCATTAAGTGAGATCAAGAAGACGCACATTTAAACATATGGTGAAATTGAAGCGCTTTATCAAAAAATTGTTTAGGCCTAACATGCAAGATAGAGAAATCACATAATTCTAGATTCAATCAATGGGACAAAAATTACAACAAAAATAAACAAATCGGGATATTAAAGCAAGAATTAAAATATAGTTTTGAGACTCGAGAAGAAAGGCAATCATCTATGAAAATCATAAGCTCAACATAATTCTAGATAGCAAAACTTTGCAATGTCACAAATGAGCAAATTTTATTTATGTTAACAAGAAGAAAAGTATTGCAACAAATTAATTATGAAAATAGCATGGAAAACATTAAGTCTCGCATGGATTTTTACAGAAATATTCTAGATCGAACAGATATAATTAATACATTTTAGAGAAAACTATAGCTTATAAATTTGCATATTGGCAAGTTAACAAAAAGTATCACAGCACCTAATAATAACAATCTAGTTAAAAAGCATTATAGGTTGTGGATGAATTTGTTTCAGATTAAACAGACTTCTCAGATTATTGAATTCCACAATAAAGTCAGTGTCCTAAACTGGACATACTCCAGGGAGCTTAGTATAAGCCACATGAACTTATGGAATATGTATTATCGGTTGATCCAAGTTTTCATGTTTTCCAGACTATGTTTTATGTACAGCTCATGAATATTAGTTATAAGAAACCATTCGAACCCACCTGTCACCTAGATAAATATTTGCGTGTTAAACGAGTGGGCTGAATGCCTTTCTGTCACCATATGGCAGAACATATTGATATAATCAACTGGATATTTCAAACTTAAGGTAAACACACACATATATTGACTTAAAAGGGCACCCGTGTATTTGCTTATCTATACCAAAAAGAGCATTCAGAGTGTTTAATGTAAGTGCAACCTAAATTGATGGATATAAACTGCCAAATTTAAGCTTCAAAGGTCTTTTCCTGGAAGCCTCTGAGAGATAGACCAAAGAAACAAATAATTACCACAGAAACAAACCCAGGATTTAATATCAACCGAATCTGATAAATATTTCAAATTCAATGCACTCAACATTGACCGATGATAACTTCTCACATGCACTGTGATGGAAATTCTCATGATTCAAATAATACAGTACACTGCTTGAGTTTGCGAGTGTGTGTGGGATATAGGAATTTGAAGAGGAATGCAGCTTTCCATGATTGAAAATTTTCCCTTTATGCATATAATCAATACCTCAAGCAAAAAAATCTACAATTTACCCACTTTTACTTCACAATCAAATCTGCATACTTCATCACTGCCAATGAACTTGACCAAAGAAACATAACTACTTTCTCTTATAAAATAAAATTCACATATTGGAAGAAAATTTAATAGGCATCCTCAATTATTCAGCATACAAGCTCAATGAGAAATCCATAAATCTAATAGCATTAAAGATATTTGAAAAATATCCTGAAAATTGCTTTTAATTTGATGATTGGCATCATCCCAAAAAAAACATTCAGAACTAACCAGGCATTAATTCAGACATCAGCAATTCTAAATATATGCCAGCAAGTAATCCTCGAAGAACTTGCCTCGGATTCTTCATAGCTACATGACATAATCAAGTCAAGAGAGGAGGGAAAAAAAGATATGGCGACTTACAGTATTATGGTATTCCATGCAGGGTACCACTGATCTACCCTAAATCGAATGACAAGGGCTTCTTGCAGCAAACAAAACTACTTTGACCCTGATTACCATCCGATCCCCATAGCTTCAATCAGCGAACCAACGAGTCTTACAACTCATAGGTACGCTGATTGAACAACTCAATCGGCGTACTGATTGAGTTGTTCAAAAGTCATCCTTATGAGGATCCACAGGGACATCCTCTACAAGGTAATTTTTTAGAATCGAAGCAACCTAAAATCTTTACAATGAGGTACTGAATAATCTCACAGTGCTGATTCAAGAAGATTGGTCCGGCTGGAAATCCTTAACCAGGCCTAGCAGCTTTGCCTTTCTCCTCTTCCGATGGCGGTGGGGGTTCATCTATTTTTTGGGCCCCCGTTATTCTAGCCAACACTACAAAAGACATCCCTCCGATCACATTGTTCAGACACCGAAGCACAATCACAGAGGACTTAAAGACAATGGGAGGAAGTCCTTTGGCAAGCAAAAATTCAAGGCCAGTCAGAGTTTGGTACCTCAAATTTGAGCTAAAACCCGTCTGAAGAGCCCATGTAAATGCATTTAACAACGTTGAGGGTGCCTTATTTGGGGTCTCAAAGTTGGGATCCATTTTCTTCCTAACACTGATCAAACCATTAGACAATGCAGTCCCGGCAAGCCCTGCGGAAAACCCAACGGCTGCGAACAGGATACCTTTGTACACATAAGTTCCCATCCTTTCTAGGAGGGTGAAGCTCCCTGGCTCAAACATGTGGCTTGTAGGACAGCCTGCAAATAGACCAGGGAGAGTCTGAGCTGCTGCTGACATGCCTGCTGATGAAGGTGCCAATGTGTACATGAGGGTAAAATTCAGGATGGCTACAACAACAAGAGAGGAAAAAACAAAGTCCAGCTCATTTAGGCCAAAGTTAGGCCTACATGCCATGTCACCAAGAACACTTGCACTTAGCCCTACAATCTCCTCCATCAGGACCTTGAATGGGAACTGTGGATCTGCTTCCACTCTGGACTTCCATCCATGTAACAGAGCACCCAGAAGCCCGCCTTTGATTTTGTCAGCCTCGTTGTCATCAGATTTCCCCCATGATCCTCTTTCTCCTCCTCCTCCTCCACCACCACCATTGTTCTTGTTCTTGTTGCCAATGTCTGCACCTCCCCCACCAGACTCGATCCCTGGACGTGAAGATACCCATGCCTTTAAATCCCCTCTACTTGATGGACTGGCGCTGATCCTCTGATACCCATTTGCAGCAACCTTGGGATCTTTGCTGGGGATATTGAATTTAGGGGTTTTCAAGCTTTTTCTGTTACTAGGCAAGCTAGGGGTTACTGATTTGTGTGATATGGCAATAGAGCACCTCAGCTGGGACATTGTGAATATATTGAATGGAAAATTTTGATCGTTGAACTCTGGTCACTGGTGACAGAGCTTGAATGGTACTACCAGTTTTTTATACTTGAAGCACCTGCAAATATTTTCGTTTGGACTATTTGGTATTAGTTTGTTTTGGACTTTGTAAGTACAGGTGACAGCTTAATACCTTTTATATTGTAAATAATTTATTTTTAATTGTATTTTTTTATATTTTTATTATTATTGGTTGGCATGGGCATTGACGATACATAAATCGCAAGGTTTGACTCTTTCCAAGGCTATAGTTGATATTGAAGAAAGAGAGACAATGGGGTTAACATTTGTGGCTATCTCTCAAGTGAAGTCGTTGCAGAGTCTAAGAATATCTCCGCCATTTTCATATGAGTGCTATGCAAAAATCCATTCGTATGAAAAAAGATTGTATTTTTTTAACTTGATAATACGGTTACTAATAAAATCCATAAGAACTTCGTGCATTATAGACCTTGGTTTTTTTTGCTCATACTCATTCTCCAAAGACAAATATGTGTTAAGTTATATAGTAATATAGTTACATAAGAAAATTACATATAAGTGACTATGTTTTGATAGTAAATAATTATAATATTAAATTATAAATTATATTTTATTCATACACGAACTAAATTCCCCTTTATTTTCCATACTTTATTTTTGGTATTGTTTTATGTATAATGCAACTCCTGCGGTTGCTACTAGCATACCTATATTTTATAAATATATGTAATATATGCGGAGAGGTATATATTACATATATTTATATATTATATAAATATATAGGTGCCTCGTGAACTTCACCTCTCGGCATATTTTACATACACATAGAAACATAAACCAAAACATGGTATGTAAAATATGCCGAGAGGTGAAGTTCACGAGGCACCTATATATTTATATAATATATAAATATATGTAATATATACCTCTCGGCATATATTACATATATTTATAAAATATAGGTATGCTAGTTTATTTTTAATTGTATTTTATTATATTTTTATTGGATGTTGTATTTTGATACGATTTTCAATTTTTATTTTAATCAAATAAAAAAATTAGAAAAAGAGTATGTAAATCCAAAATATTCATTATTCAACTAGCAATCGCATGTGCACAATGCAATGTGAATGCTCGAACGGTATATGTTATTTGATTTTAGAGGGATAGTTATTAGTTTTGTAGTTGATGTTGATAAGGGGCGTGATTGATTTTGTAAGTGTAGGAATATAGATGAAGCATTACATTTAAAGGTTCTATCTCTACATTTGAAATTTGTTACAAATTCGTACATATACATTTGTAAATCTTATATCATGAGTGGTAGCGTTTTGCAGACTATTTTATTTGAACTAAACATGAATACATGAAAACTTCCGTACATTTGCAGATTTTATATCATGAGTGGTAGTCTTTTGTGGCCAAGTATTTTGGCACTAAACATGAATACATTTATACATTTGATACTGCTTTGGATACAAGAAGTTTGAGTAAGGTAGTAGTGGAGGTGCTATCAAAGTAGAGGCTAGTATTTACGATGGGTTGATTTTGTTGAGTGATATTAGTCTCGAATGCTTTGGTTAATGATGAATTGACTTGGGTAGTCTATATGGAGTAGCCATGTGGATATGCAAAAGAGAGCAGAAAGCATCTAATGTGCTGCCTCAAAGAGGTGTTGTATAGATTGAAGTGTGCTCCCATAACCTGGTATGCTATGATTGATGACTATTTCTTGTAGAATGGGTTTCAAAAGTCTTCAAAAAATTCAAATCTGTTCTTTTTTAAAATTTATGTTAAAAAATAATGATAAACAATAGGCCTCGTCGAGGCAAAATGCGAGACTCGCGAGTCTTGACACGAGACTCGCTGAGTCTGCCAAATTTTCCCCAAGCATTTGCACAATGTTTCATAAAGTTTGTGGATGTGAAATTGAGGGCATGTATTTCTGGATGCCTAGAGAATTTCTTCCTTGAGTTTTAATTCAAGGAAGAACAGAGCAACAACAACCACTTTTTCAGCTCACAACCCAAGGAAATACATTCATAAAAACTTGATCAAATTTAAAGCCAGATGCAATACACCACAATGGTTGTTCACAGATTGAATACTGCTCCTAAAAATGAAGCATCCTTGCAATCAGAATCTTGTAGATCATGGTGGCTCTCAGGAAGCAGTGGGGACTTGTTGTCACTCTTTTCAGATGCTGCAAGAGTGTCTGAAGTCATCAATTATGTTGTGATGGATGTCTGCACCCTGTTCTAAAGCTCCCATTTTGGCACAGACTGGGAGGATGCTGACAAAGGTTGTGGAGTATGGAGTTATAGTTGACAATTGCATTTACTTAAAATCTTCAACAACCTTTTCAAAAAGCCCATTTTGTACATATCCTGCAATCATCGCATTCCATGAGACCACATCTCTTTGACACATTTTGTCGAACACTTCATGTGCATTGTGTATGCTTCCACATTTTGCATACATATCTATCAGGGCATTTGCAACTATAATATTTGACAGAAAACCACTTTTCATTATGCTTTGATGGACATCCATAGCTTGTTCTACAACTCCTATTTTAGCACAGACAGGGAGGATGCTGACAAAAGTTGTGGAGCTTGGCTTGAAACCTGCCGATTGCATTCGTTTAAATGTTTTCAAAGCCTCTTCAACAAACCCATTTTGTGCATATCCTGCAATCATTGCAGTACATGAAATCACATCTCTTTGAGACATTTTGTCAAACAGTTGACGTGCCTTGTTAATGCTTACACATTTTGCATACATATCTACCAGGGCACTTGCAAATGCAACATCTGACAAGAAACCCCTTTCAATTATTTTTTGATGGATGTCCATGCCATGTTCTACAGAACCCATTTTGGCACACACTGGGAGGCTGCTGGAAAAGGTAGTGGAATTTGGCTTGATTCCTGCCAATTGCATTTGTTTAAAAGTTTTGAATGCCTTTTCAACAAACCCATTGTGTGCATAACTTACAGTCATTGCGATCCATGTGACTACATTTCTTTCAAGCATTTTGTCAAACAGTTCACGTGCCTGTATACTTCCACATTTTGCATACATATCTACCAGGGCACTCGCAACTGCAACATCTGACAAAAATCCCTTCTCCACTGTACTTTTGTGGATATCTATACCCTGTTTCAAATCACCTATTTTGGCACAGGCTGGGAGTATGCCAGAAAAGGTGAACTGATCAGGTTCAAACCTTGTTGGTTGCATTTGGTGAAACAGTGTCAATGCTTGGTGAGGATGCCCGTGTCTTGTGTAAAATGCAATTATGATATTCCATGAGATGAGGTTTGTTCAGTCATTTGGTCAAACACTTGGTGAACACCTGCTAAACTTCCACACTTTTCATACATGAGTATAATGGTATTTTGTAATAGTTTATTTGTGGCAAACTTAAATTCCCTCTGATTGCTATACGAGTGAATTTGCTTACCATCTGAAAGGGTTTTCTTGGAAATGCAGGTAAACAGAATGTGTAATGCCTCTTTCAACAGATCACCTCTACATAGTATTGTTAGACTGAGATTGAGATCCGAAGTGGATGGCATTGGAAATGTGCATTGTTTGTCAGTCTACTTCTACCACAATGACATTGTCATCATTTTCATACTCAAAATTAGTTCTATTGGTGTTTATTAATTATTTGTGTGAATTACAAAGAGCCAAAGAAGTGGATGTTGACAAAGAGATGCAGCGAACGAGCCCTGTTGTAGAAAAAAGAGATCTACTTGGGGTGTGATACAATTTGATCAAATAGTAAATCAGAATCCAGTTGATGAAGAAATGGCAGGAACAAAGCCTTGTTATGCTACAAGAGTGTCTGAAGTCATCATTGAAATCCTCCAGCAGCACTTGCTAACAAATGTTTCTTCAGATCCTTGAATTCCAGGGAGTAGACACACTCACCAGTGTCTGCAAATCCTTAAGCTTTTTATAGCACACACCCACTATGACTCTCCCGATCCCGTAAAAGCCCGTCCCACGAAAAATTCAATCCCTTTGACTATGGGCAGCAGTAATGTCGAGCCCTTTTGCACCGGCGAACGCCATCTCCATGTCAAATATTTTCTTAAATAAGTCCCCGTACACCTTAAAAAATCCATCGCCGCAATGCCCTAAGCCTGCGTAAGCTTTAGTTGTGCAATACGACCACAGATTAGCATCCACGCTAAAATCAGTGCGAAATCCATGTGTTAGAAAAACAGGAAGAATTGTAGCAGGAAGTGGATGAATCGGATGAAAGATCGGTGCAAATCATTAAAAATAGGTAAAAGCCCGTTAAATTTAATCATTTTAAAAAAACATCCAAATGGTTGTAAACGTCAGCATCGTGCAGAAAAATTTAATCATTTTAACGTCCAACTTAAAAGCCTAGTCAAATTTAATCATTTTGAAAAAACATCCAAATGACTGTCAAGACATCAAATTTAGCATCTTTGCAAAAATGTCTGGAGGTCCTCTACCATAGGGGGAACGCCTTCGGTGTAATAATATTATACATGTTAACCCAAATTTATATATTATTGTAGTTAATTTTTTTTCGGTTATGAAAAATTATTTCCACGAAGTTGTTTCTTGAATTTTCATTTCACCATTATTTTTCAAGAAGAATTATATATTTTCTAGAGTGACACCTATAAAAGGTATATAAGTATTTATTAGTTGTTAAATTGAATGTTGTCATGATGTTTGTGTATTTATTCCATTCTTGCTCTACATCAAGATTTGCAGTCACAATGTTTATCTCTATGATTCAATTGTCACCACCATTTTCTCCATCAATCATTATTTCATCCCCTTTTTGTCTAAAACATGTATTATATATTTGTGGCATGATAAGAATACGAGTTTTACAATTATGTCATATTTCTTTTGGTCATTCCTCTTATTTACTTCATATAACATTTACCTGTGGTCTTTTTTTTCCTTTTTTGACGTTTGGATGTCAATTTACATATCAATAAAGTCTTAATTTAAATTCAAAGACTTCTCATATAAATATACAAAATATCCAAAGTCATTTAACTTATAAAAATCTAAGAAAGGGTCATTATATAAGAGAAGAATCACCACACACTACATAAATTAATCATAACTGTAATCAGATTAAAGTGAGATATTGACATCCTATTCCGTAACTTGGACAATGCTTTCTTTTATCTGGCTCCGAATACAAATCCATGTCCATTGTGCAACACGATCCATTGGATGTTCTCTTACCCTGAAATTCGGAAAAAAATACTCTCCCTGAGATGGAAACATTAACATCAAACCCTAAGCACCTGGCTTTCAGGAATTACAAAAACAAATAGATTAAAACATAACCTGGATGAAGAAAGCCCTTGCTTCCACTCAAACTCGCTGAAATGCTTCACAAAGCCAGCCATAAAAACTGCAGCTTAAACATAAGAACACAGAGGAAAAAATGCCTACACACTTATTTGCAGCATGTAAGATGTTCAAACCTGCTGCTTCGCACGAAATTTCTTATAGAAATACTTCACTCCAGAATATGGAAAACTTGGTGAGAAAGTCAAAACTGAATAATGGTAAAATTATAAAACAATTGCTTGCTTGTGATTTCCGTGATAGAATTGTGTTAGTGTTGCAATGTGTTTGAGACAGTGGTTGCATCAGTATTTTGGTTGGTTTTTTGTTGAAAATGCCTCAATTGTATTGTTGATAAGTGGTGTAATTGATAGTGGAAGAGTAGGAATATAGATGAAACATTACATTGAAAGGTTGTATTGTACATTTCAAATTTGTTACAAATTCATACATATACATTTGCAAATCTTTTATCACGAGTGGTAGCATTTTGTGGACTATTTTATTTGCATTAAACATGAATAAATGAAGCATTCCGTACATTTGCAAATTTTATATCATGAGTGGTAGGATATTGTGGACAATTTTATTTGCACTAAACATGAATATATATTCCGGGGCAGAGAACACAATGCGAAAAAGCCAAGGGAAGGGGGCAAGACTCAAAATATCTCCTACATAAGATGTCAGTATTTTTATGAATGTAATTTAGTCTTTTTCGGTTCATTTTTTCCAATGTTTGAGGTTTTCCATATAAAAGCATCCATATGAAAGGTGATACATCACTATACGACCCGTCTTCAATGCAGGTTCTTTGTTTCATACAAAGATTTAGATCATGTTATTGTTTTTTGTGAATTTTTGGACTGAAAATTTATGAGAATCTTGTATGCAGTAAACCCTTTAGTATAAGAACAATAACTTTGAATCTCCTATCAGAGTTTTTACTCCAATCCAATTGACACTCTACAAGAACCCCCCAACTCAAACCTCCAAAGGTTCAGAACATTGATGTATCTTCAAAACTTTGTACTTCTTTGCTGAGCGGAGGTTTAACCGCTTGAGGTTTACCCCTCTTTAATGCTTGGTGTTTGATTTTTCTTTGTCTCCTTGGTAACTCTCTATTGTGTAACTTGGACATACTTTTTGAGTCCCCATTGACTTTTGCTTTTATCATTAGTCACATTAAGATACTTTCTTCCTTTCTTTCAGTTGGAGACCTGCTTACACCCTCTAATACACATTCAATGAATCCAAAACCATACTACCACCTACAATTGAATCACGTCTAAGGAAATCAGGATGGTCAATAATCCAATTAGATTTCCTCTATGGTCGGGAGCTTATTAATTATAATAAACTTGTGTGCAATTGGTAGAGAACAGAGGCCCAGAAGTTAAAAAATTACTTACAAAAACATAATGTTAAACTGTTATTGATTGTCTAAATACTTTTCTTCTAAAACTGCGGACTGCCACTTGGTTCAGCATCTGAGGTCAATACACATCCCTAAAAGCTTTAAACAAAACAAATAGATCATATGAAAAACAAATAACCTCAATTGTGGGACTGCTAAACGCCATAAGATTCTACACAGCCGGTTTGATAAAAGAGCCCACATCTTTGCGCCATTTTCTCGAATCCAAATGAGAGGCGTGGAATCCAATTCAATTGGACAACATAATGTAGTGCATAGGTTTTTTTATTTTCTTGAAATCACAAATTACAATTATGCATTCTTCTTTTTGGTATACATCTCGGTATCCTAGAGGAAGTGGAATCTATATAATTTGCAACTCAGAACTGCTTTTAAAAAACAATACATACAAAGGTAATCACACTAAATAAGTGAGACATTTTTATATAAATCACAGACTGAGTCGAATCCAATCACATCAGAAAACATATTATGTTCAAAGTTTACTCTGCTCCATTAACTGCTCTACCAAATACAGTAGTAACCTTAAGGACAGTCTACATTGAAGGAAAATCAAAATTTGTTTGTCCCTTAATAGTAATTTATTTCAACTTAATGAAAAAACATTTTCAAGAGCACGCCACTCAAATCCGTCTTAGAAATCCCTTGAGGGAAAAAAAAAAATTAAGAGCTAAGCTCAAGGCGAACCATGGATATTGTTATTTTCCCACAAACCGACAAATGTAATTATTTGTTCTGAATATTTAATGCCTGTAATACATGCTTGTTATTACAGATAACTTAAATTATTTTCTTTGATCCTTACAACTCATCAATACCTGTTGTACTCTGCAGCTTCCCGCATCAATCAATGGTAATTCAGAGCCAGAAACCTCAAAGAATACTTACAAGTCTTGAAAACTTCTGGAGCTCCAAATGTTGTAACAATGTTTAATCTGACAATCTTGCAAATATCAGAAGTTCCCCCAGTACGATTTTCAACTCTAAGAAAATTGAGTGTCGCTTACCAATGTTTGAGGTCCATTTCACTTATATTTTGTGCATATCCAAAGTGGAGAGTTTTGAGACAAGGACAATAATCTCCACTAGTTAATACCTTTCATACACGATCTTAAAAGTCAATCTGCATGATCTCAATGCTACTGATTGGAAGCTTGTGATCACTTTTTGCACAATTGTTCAAAGTCACTTCCCAATTTCAGAGCAATGCTATAAAAATACATTTGGGGAAGAACCTCCCTCCAACCCGCACTTATCTTCATCACAAAATCTAGTTAGGACTATATTTTCCAATTATAGGCATTCCTAATGAATTTCTGCACTCCAATGAAGATTAAAGAAGCAACAACTATTTTAAAATAAAGGAAGATGAAGTTAGCAATTATTTTGTTTTAACTTTTCATTGTAATTTTCAATGGCCAACATTTATTTTTATGTTAATCATAAAATGCACTTTGCATTATTAGTGGAGAGTTAATTTTTCAGTTAAGAAGAATAATATACCTGCACATCCATTTGCCACCATTGCACATGATTTATATAGAATAGCCCACAATTAAACTAAAATTGCCAAATTGGAATGGAAGCCATTAATATTACAGTTGAAGAGTTTATAAGAAGATTTAGGCCTTGATTTCCTGGCGGGGACAATGATTCATAGCTCCACCGGTGTTAAATTCCATTCCATTCAAAATAACCAACTGTGATGTGTCCCGTGTAACAGTTGTGGTTTGAACTATTAATGAATATGAGTAAGCTTTTTTATTTCTGTGACAAAGACTTCCAAGTTTTTCCAAGAAGATCCCCCTGATTCCCCCCGAGGCACAACAAAAGGATGTGGGATAATGCCAGATCCCAGCTATCAGAGATTAGCATGGACATGAGGAACAACCTCAACATTCACCTTTACATACATATTAAAAGGGTTTGCCTTATATCTAACCAAACCAAACAAATTATGCCATCTCCATTGGCTTCAAGGTTTTTTATAAGATCAGGAAAGACGTTACGAATTTGAGGGGCTTGGTTGTTATGCGATGGGATTAGCTCAATGACCATGAAAAATCCTTCAAATAAAATGCTGAGAGTCTGGCTCATCACACTTAGAAACTAAATACTACATAATAACAGGTGTATTTAATTTAAATAAAAAGGAAAATCATATGGATAAACTTCATTAACTACAAATCATTTCCATCATTTTTTACATTTGAGATTCTTGATCAAAGAAAAAAAATCCATAAAACACAGTAAAATTAGAAACCCCAAATGATGACAGTATCAAAATTTGTTGGTCCAATTGGCCTCACTGCCCACTCTAGGGATAATAGAGCCCTTTTTGGTAAACTCATCCACTTTAAAGTTTGCTCCACACATTTTCCCCTCGCTGTCAATATGTGGTAATGACATCAGCTTGTTCCTCGGATGTTTGAAACTCTGTAATCCACCTGACGTGGAGAAAAAACAACCTCCAAAGGAAAATGGAACCACCACCTGTTTCATTATAAACTACTTTTCTTCTTAAACAAAACACATAAATTTAGAAGGTGCAAAATATTACCCCCAGGAAATGGAGCAAAAGACTTCCCACACCCTTCCTTGACTAAGCCTACTTCATCCGATAACACAAGGAAACCATTTTTTATGGTTCCGCAAAAGAAGCACACTGAACCATCAGCATCCTGCATGGATAAAAATTTCAAGGGGGATCAAATTTAGATCAAATGCTTAAAGTAGACAAAAAATAAAGAAAATACAAAAGATAAAGAGATTTAGAAAGACATACAGTTGCAGTGAAGAGAGTCGTGTAAGCTTCAATTATTGCATTCACAGACTTTATTAGAGCATACTACTGCCTTACCATCACTATTATCCATACACAAAATATATCATTTCCCACCCCATGCATAAATATCAACACCCCACCATTAAAGGACCCGATCTTGAGATTCCTCGCCGATGAGATTCGAGTCGGAGATATTTCAAAAATTTCAAATTTGCAGCGATTCCAGAGAAGCCGTGAAAACTATCACTGATTCCATACTGTGGTGGATTTCAGGCTTTAGTAGGGAAGAGTTAATTGTTGTTTCAAATCCCGCATCCGCTGCCAAACCCTAATGGATAGTGATGTCTATAGATTTTGCTTTTGGATGTGTCCGTCCACGGCTTCGATTTCTGTGGTCTGCTCTGATGATGGTTGTTGGATCACAAGATTTGATCGGAGATACCATGGAGAAGTTCTACCTAGTGGAGAAGTGTCTTGTAAGCCAGGGAAAAAAAAATGGTCGCCTTTGCTAGGTATTTAGATACAAACTTCTATTTTAGCTAGGATTTTGAAAAAAAGTCCAAACGGCTGTCAAGACGTCAAATTTATCATCACTGCAGAAACGTTTGGAAGTCCTCTACCATAGGGGGGATGCCTTTGGCATAATAAATAGAGTACTAGCAATCGTACGTGAAGTGTACGATGTGAACGTCGAAATGGATATAGGGACGAAGTGAAACAAAAGTAAGAGGAATAATGGGAAAGGAACAAGGAGTGGAAAATGGTGTATGATGGAGGAGAAGTGCATAAGGAAAGAGGAATAGAGCAAGGTATTTCAAAAAATACCCTCTTCAAAGAGCATGACATGTATGTTAATCATAAGGAGAGCTCATGTTGCAGAAGATGTCAATGAAACTATTGAGGGAGATATCACAAAATGTAAGTAGTGGATGGAAAATGTTGCGGAGGTAAATACTTGTTTGAATTTGCAGGTCTCAAGTTTATTCGGTTGTTACAAAAAATGTAAATGTAAGGGAAATTAAAATGCATGTTTCACGGGTCACGTTAGGGACTTAAAGATGCAAACTATACCTTGAACGCTTAAGTACCACAAACATGCAAATTTTAGGTCAGTTTTTTTGTCTAATTATTATGTTAACAATCAGGGCAATGCATTATTCATGCTAAAGGTGAAAAATAGATAAGGGAAAATTTAAATGGATCTTAATGTTTCCCCTTTAATAATAAATTATCAATGTTTTTTTTGTGATAACTCTTATAAGTACAAACATAGAACTCAAAGATAATGTAAGGAGACTTGAAATAGAAAACAATGTTGAATCACGAATAAAAAATCACATTCCAATTGCCTACAATGCGCTTCTTTACAATTTTCTTCATTGTTATCCTCAAATTGTTGTGCTTTTGAAGCATTTTTGGAGATACATTGAGTGATAAAGTGTCTGAATACACATACCATGCAAATTGACATAAAAAATAATTACCTACATTTTAGTATCTATTCAACGCCTAAATATAAGAAATTAAAAAAGTTGAGCAAGATTAACAATGACAAAACACTGACATTGAAGAAAGGAAGATACTTGAGAATAAGTTCTTCAAACTTGTCCAAAATGAAGAGACGTGTAACAAATAGTTGAGTTTTATGTTATTGGCACAACAAATTGCATATAGATCATGAGGAGCCTTTCATTGGATAAACAAAAGAGCCTTAACTCAATATCAATTTCTGCATTGAAACAAGTTTGTGCTCAAGGATTTTGCTTGCTAATATGTTGTACATGATGTGCAAGACTAAAATAGCAAACATTAAATAATGAACTTGGAACCACCCCTAAAAGTGGGGAAAGGGTTCCATTGAATAATGTTGTAAACAACAATGCCATTGATGCACCAAACTATCACCATGTTTGAATGGGTGCAAAGGCAGCAAACTATGTCCCAAAATATTGGAGTGCCAAGAGGGACACCAAGATGACACGGGGAATTACAAAAATGTACCATATCAAACTATTTCTAGTGAGTCCTTGAAAAAATCAAAAGATAACAATCCATTTCCTACTCTAAAACCAAGGTTTTAAATGTTAGGGGTGAAATCGAAAAAGGATGGAGTTGAACATTAGTCAACATACATCATGTTGATAGAAACCCTGAGCAACACTATATGCTATAGTGCCATCTATGGAAATCTCACACACTGTGTATGAATAAATATACAACCTTACAACTAAACAACAAATATAACAAAATACAGATCCAAGCCACTGCAACTCATGTTCTTTTTATTTTTACTATTATACCTGCAGCGCCAAAATGATCCTTGCACTCTGCGCCCACCATACAAAATAGTTGAGATTAGATTTTTTAAATATGATTTTTGACTCTCAAATATGATTTTTAGCCATATCTTTATCTATAAAATTATTTGTTAATGTGATACCCATACAAGCATCATGTATAGTAACTAATGCAATTGTATTTGTGGTTCCATAATCCAATTTGGTCTTATGGTCGGTTAGTAAAATCCATTTTTGATCTAAAAAGCTACTCATCATCTAGAGCCCCCAAGAAGGTAAAACCTACAACAATCTCTCCCACCCAAAAAATAAAGAAAGAAAGGTGACAACTCTATCAATTGAGAGAGACCATAAAAAACAAAACACAGCTCCAACATGGATTGCAAGGACGATTCCAATTAAATTTTTGTTTGCAAGATTCAAAAGCTAGAGTCGAGATAAACTACCCAAGCTTGGAGGAATATTGCCACTGAAAAAAATTTCATTGAGTAGTAAATAATTTAGATTTATATTGAGCTTCAAATAATTTAGATTGTAATTCAAAATGGTGAGATGTGTTTCTCCCTTTTTTCCATAACAGAGAGTAGTCAGGGTTGCAACTCCACCTCCCATGGAATGACCCACAAATATAACAACTTGTATCTTTTCTGGGTCCAGAAAACTCTACATCTGATGTAACAAACAAATAAATACATATTGATTGGAAACTACAAATTAAATCCCCCAAAATAATTACACAATTTGATCAGTTGCAAAAAGATCACTTATATACAAGATCTATTTACTACGAAAACATGAACTATATACACAATCTATTTACCTGGGCTTCAAATTGTGAACTTTGCTACAGGCATAGGTTGAGAGATCCTTTTTGAACCAGTATTGGCATATCATCATCACCCTTGAAGGAGGCAGAGGAAATTGTGGTCTCATTCTGGATAATGCACTCTCTGTATCTGCAATTATGCAGGTGATATTCATACAAGAGGTCAAAGAGATAATTAGAGGCCCCATTGACCAAGCCAGCTAACCCTAGCATGATCACATCCACTGCACAATAGTAAATGACAGGAACAACAAACGTGGCACAAAAAATGATAATATCATTTGAGAGTAATAAGCTCTTACAACAGAACAACCATTTGCATACTAATAATTGCAATTATTGTAGATAAAGGAATCATATTTCAAATTTTAAAAAGCAGCAAGAAAGTAAATGGATACCACACAACATTCTTGGATTTGGAGAGAATAATAATAAATTTTCTTTTAATTTCAAAAAAATATATGGAGAGAGTCTAGGAAGGATCTTTGTTGTCCGGCTGCAAATATAAATATTGTGATAAGCCAACACCACCCCATCAAATTCCTCATTATACCTGGAGACGACAGTGGGCTCGAATTATATAAGTAGTCATGAAATTTATATTTCAACTCCAATTCATCTAAAGAACTTTTAATTATCTCTTTATTTATTTATATATAAAGCAATAAAAAAAGAAAGTATTCAGGACAAAGCCAAATTACAAGAAACATAATGTAGCATAAGACAAATCCTTACCTCAATAGGAAAGAGTTAAGAAGCTGGAGGTTCCCCTATCGCACATCATCAGTTCGAGAAGGTTGCAAATAAGATGAAAGCATAGACTTTGCCACAGTTATCCCATCCATTTCTCTCCCAATAGAGGATCTTCTTGCATTAGCTGGACTGGCTACAAACAATGAGGGTGTTGCAGGGCATTAGAAAGATGCAATCGATTTGGCGGCTCCGAGTTACCAAAGTTATAGCCCAATGATTTCTATTTTTCCACTATATTCTGTAAACAAATTGTTTTGATATAAGGATACAATTCAATTAACTACTGCAATTTTTGTAGTTTCCTTGAAATATTTACAAATAAGTTTTGAGAAAAAATGGTCTTCATATTGACTTATCAAAGTTACTTGAATTTACCCTTCTGTGTAAACTGTAAATGATCCTAATACAAAAAAACCCAAAATCCTCCAAAGCTTTAGGGGATGATCATTGAAATCTATGAAAAAAAGTCAATATAGCTGCATTGTAAATAGGACACTCAAACAGTCTCAACAATTTCCCATGGTAAAAGAAACAACAAAAATCCTACTTCATATTCACATCCCCCTAAAAAATATATTTTCATGGAAGACTCTTCTAAAACTAGTTTTAATATCCACAATACATAGAAATAGAATCGAAGAATAAGCTCAATACGAAATTGAACAAAACCATATTGGAAGACAAAATACCTAAATGAAGGAGTGTAGGGTTTTCTATTTCTTCCATATTTGAGACTGTCATGCATATTTTCATTTTCCAGGAGTATCAAGACACAAGATATATATTTCTAAGCACCCATTAATGGTTTCTAGGTGAGTATGAAGTTTCAAGGCTTGGCTCACGGTATAAGGCTGGGTCTCTTCGTAAAATGGGTCCTTAAGCTAAGATTACAAACTGCGTCTACAATCCTCTAATGGAGTGGTAAAGAAATCTCACTCTTCCACCAATGAAACTCAAAACTTTCTCTTAAATCTCTTCGAGGACTTCTCAAGGTCATTTGTACAAGTTTTCAAAGCTAAACTCTTTACATGGCTATTTTTACCACATGTTTTCTTATAAAACCCTAACTGTGCTCAACACTGACCCGAGAAGCATCATTTACCTACAGATTTCACTATACTTCGATTCAAGGGCTCAAATTTCCTATGGAAGATTGTCATACACCCTATCTCTCTTTCCATTTTAGTAGTGATCAAGATAATAATGTGTGGGCTTGTGAACTAAATAAGACTATGCATACACACCAAAACTGGGTATTAAACCCTCACAGTTTGATTTGAGAATCTGAGTCTTACTTTAAGCCAACACTCACCCGTGACTCTTAACATAAATCCATCCAACCTTCTTTCATGTGCCTTCCTCACTAAACTCCTGCAAAGAAGATGATTACAGGCCACTCCAAGATATAGACAAGATCTATTTACCTAGGCTTCAAATTGTGAAATTTGTTGCAAGCATAGGTTGAGAACTCCCTTGTGAACCAGCACCGACATATCATCATGACCCTTGAAGGAGGTAGAGGAAATTGTGTTCTTATTCTTGATATTGCACTCTCCGTATCTGAAATTATGCCAGTGATATTCATATAAGATGTCGAAGACATAATTAAAGGCCCCACTGACCAAGCCGGCTAACCCTGGCATGATCACGTCCACCGCACAACAACAAATGATGGGAACAACAAACGTGGCATAAAAAATAATGCTCAAACACTTGATCTACCAATGATTCTTCTCCAGTTGCGTTCTTTTCGCATCGAGGATTTCCGAGAGCGGCCATATAAATAGAAGACTGCCATCCGCCTGATTAATCCAACTGATTACACAAATCTATGGCCTCAGCTCTGAAAACGTCAAGAAAGCCGTTGAAACCGTCATTTAGATCTTCACAATTAATTGCATTGGGAAAACGTCCAAACAGACATCAATTTTAACATAGTTGCAGAAACGTCTGGAAGGGCCTTTCCCATAGGGGAAACACCTTCGGCATAATAATGTCAATTATTCAATTAATTTATCTAGTTATATTATCATTTCAATTTTATTTTTTTCCAATAAAATTAATTTATAATGTTTGGAAAATCTATAAGTATATAAAATTGCAATATTAAATTTTAATATCTTATCATACATTACAATTATTCAAAATTAAAAAGAAAATTTACACAAAATAGAGTTGTGTGGCCATTCTTAATACATAATAAAAGCCTCTGTCTCATTTTTCTTAATATTTTGTAGTCTTAATTATATTGGGTACCAATTTCGACATGGTTTTGATAATGTTGCATCTTAATGGGATTATAGATATAGCTAAAATCAATGTCACTCAACTCGGGTTGATTTGATGAATTAGATAGGAGTTAATTCTTCTTCCTACTCTTTGATCTATAAATACACAAGTTATTCACAATACAATTTATTTGACAAATTATTTACTAAATTTGTTTATTAGAATTGTAACACCAAGAAACTATGTAATATGTAAGAAAACAAATCTTATTTCAATTATTTGTTCTCATTTCTACCAATTTGCCAATATGTACAATTCAATCACACAAATAAGTCTCTAAAAAAGAATAATGAAGTACTATTGCCTAACACTTGGAAGTTCCTACCAACCTACAATAATTATTTCTAACATGGAAGTTCAATAAACCTACAAGTATCTTATTATTGCCCAATACTTATTAGTTTCTACCAACCTACAACAATTATTTCTAACATTGAAGTTCAATAAACCTACAAGTATCTTATTATTGCCCAATACTTAAGAGTTCGCACCAAACTACAACAATTATTTAACCTGACATTTTTGAAAATCTTTTACAAATGTATTTTTCTTTTAAAATGAATATAAACACCTTATCTTCTTGATAATATTAATAACATAAAAATATATTGGGGAATTGTAGTATTTCAATGAATTTAAGTGTCATCATTATATAATTTTAAAATTATAAAATAGAATGCAATTTGGTACACACAACATATACATGTAACATATATCATCAATAATAATCTAAATATTGGCAGCCATAAACATTATAGAGCTAGGTTTATTATCATTTTTCTTACAACTAACTAGCAGGTGCAATGGTCAAGCCGATAAGGGTATGCAATCGAATGCTAGGGACAAATAACCGCTATTTGATTTGGTATTGTAACACACTTGTTATTTGTTTCCTTCTTCACATAAAATCCATATATAGATGGTCAACCACATGGTAAACCTTGTCGAGCAACTGATTCAAGTATTTGTGGTTGTACCAGAGATTTTTTACTTTCCAACTTTAACTTAATAAAATGAAATAACAAAAATAGACTGACCTCGGAAGACAACGGGGTTTACTGATACCTGTGGTAATGAATGTCATTATTGGTGGATAAAATCTCCTTCTTTCGCAGACAAAGAAACCTACAGATCAAATATACTTAAACATAGTTGATTAGATAAATGGGTAAACAAGCTACTCGACAAAGGTTGATTCCAAGAATCCAAAGGGACTTCTTTGGAGGATGTCAGCTCACTTTCAAACAATTAAGTAGACTGACAAAGATAATGACAAGATATATAATAGAAAATGATAGATGGATAGTAGATGAGAAGCTCTAGAACTCAAGGTTGAAGCGTAAGTCATGTGTAGCTTCGAAGATAGCCTAGGCAAGGGTGGATACAATCTGAACATACTTGAAGTAGTCATACATAAATTTCATGTTTTGAAAAATAACGGAGCTCCGACCGTGCCCCCCCCCCCCCCCCCCCCCCCCCAACCACCTCAAAAAATATCGAAAATTAGATTTTTTAAAAAATATGTATAGAATTATGCCTAGTTTGTGCTAGTATAATTTTTTTTCAATTTTGATGACCCAAACAAAAGATACATGATGAAAGATAGACATATTTAAACTTCAAAAAATAGCTATAAAAAGGCATAGTTAGAAAATAAATAATATGGAAACCTTATATTAGTCAGAAAATTTGAAAAATTATATTTTTAGAAAGAAGAAACTCTTCTCTACGTCGTGGTATAATTTTTTTAAAAATAGATCGATTGTTTTATTTTGATTTATCATAAAGGAAGTGGCATATTTACATTTTCCTGCAAAAATACGTTGTTTGTTGTGTTTTTACAGGTCCATGCCTCACGGTTGGGGATCCAAACCAGATCCCAAGCCTTGAGGCATGTGCTGGAAAAGGTAAAAAGCATAACACGTACACGTTATGCTTTGTTTATATATTGTGTGCCACCAATGTCCCTTTCATCTCTTTCACGGGAATTCTGCATACATTCTGTTTGGTCTGCAATTTTCTCTACATTCTTACATGATTTTTGGATATTTCAAAAGGTTGTTTGTGCCCAAAAGAAGCCAAAGGCCATATAAATTTTTAGTATTCAACTTTAGATGACAATGAACAACGTGTTTAGAAAAAAAAATTAGGTGAAGATGTCACTATGATTCAAGAAGAAATACCTCCTGAAAGTCATAAAGAGTCAATTCTGATTACCCAAAAACATCTAGAAGAACTTAAAGAGAAGATAATAATAGAAGAAAAAAAAAAATGGGAAGTGTCGAAGGATCACAACTTAACTAGAATGGAAAATCTATATGATGTTGTCGATAGTGTAGACACCCTAATTTCACATCTGTCCTAAATCAATTAATTCCCCTTCCTCATTTCCCACAAAAATACACTTCGAATTAATCAAATAGATTTTTTTACATTTCAAAATCTAAAAAATAACTCAATCCTCACCACATGTTATTATTCTCCATGTTTTTCTACTATTGAATTAAAAATTCAAATTCAAATCCTCACCCATTCTTCATGGTCCCCACTCACCTAAAATCCTCCACTTATGAATTAAAAATATAATTCAAATCCTCACCCATTCTTCGTGGCCCCCACTCATCTAATTTTGCCCACATTTTCAAACCACTCACCTAATCTTGCCCACATTTTCAAACCACTCACTTAATTTTGCCCACATTTTCAAACCATGATTACTTAAATTACTCTAAGTTAATCACTCCCTCAGGCTATAAATACAACCTTACCCCTCCCCTCTAAAGACACAAAGAATAAGTTTGAATGTCCTATCTAAGTTCTTGCATTCTTTGAGTAAATAACATCCTTCTACCTCGTCCTAATGCTTAAATAGCCACATAATCCTTTTTCCCGTCTAGTGCAAAGTAAGAGGATCGTTGTTGCAGGAAGGCCTTGCTCTGTCTTGAAGAAAAGCATCTACATATCACACAATCAGGGCTCAATCCAGGTTTCCTAGCCCATTCCGAGGTTTTCTACAGAATGCGAAAGAGGAGGTATGATTATTGGTATTTTACTTCCTTATTAGTAGTATATTTTTCCTAGCTTACATTCTGGCACGCCCGGTTACTTTCGATCTGTTACCATTAATTTCCCAATTAGTGGTTTTATTTGTTCTTTGTTTATTATTGTTCGTTATTATTTCCTTTTCTGCTCCTTATGGCCTTCTTTGGTTAACCTTCACGCTTTGGGTAGTGTTTTTTTGTGTGGTGTCTTATGGTGTATCTGTAGGTTATAACAACAATGAAACTATGACGCTCATCCTATCTTTGATCTCCTCGGTGATTGGTGTTTAGTTCCCAGTTCTGATTTTGTTATTCACTCGTAATCTGTAGAAACACATGAACTAGTCATTAGTTTATCTTCTTACTGTCATGGGACAACCAATCCGGAAAATGCATTTATTTATTTACTTTTGCTAAAATGACTGCTTTGTCGGAAGTTGTTTATTATTATTATTATTATTATTATTATTATTTTCTTTCATTTTAGTTAATCATTTTGTGATCTAACTCTTTATTTCTATTTATTGTTCTTTTTTAACCTTGCTGTTAAAAATTTAGCTTCTCAAGTGAAGTACAAAAGTTAGAAAATAAAAAAAACTAGCTCCCGGGACGTTTTTCTCACGTTCAAAATTTTCATTCAGAGTGCTACCATAGCCCATCTTCCGAAAGCCATAAATTTTGCTCCGAACTCGGAATGACTTCATTTTTTTTAACGGAAAGGTATCGAAAAGATCTATGCAATGAAAAAATAATTTTTTTATTTAGACTTACAAAAAAAAATTGGTTTCATTTCTTCTAACACCTGTCTTTTTAACAAAAAACAACAAAATTATAGTTCTTTTTTTAAATTTTAATTTTATATTATTTAACGTAACAACCTCACACGTATGCTCTTTCCTCACACTTCAAAAGTGATCTTTGAAATCATAAACGTGAGGCCACCCGGGCTCCACAAAACTATTTTTTTTATTTTTAATTTTTTTAAATTTTTACCTTACATTTCAATTTTCCACAACACTTCTAGGTAACGTTTTCACACTCTTCTTTTGTCATTCTTATTTTTGTGAAAACAATCATTTTCGCTATTTCACAATCATGATTAATTGCAATAATGATTAACATTTAAAAAATCTATTACAATTGTATCCGCGTATGCTCTTTTCTTGCGCCTTCGAGCGATCTGGAAAATAAAAAATGGTCACAATTTTTTTAGTTTCTTGTTCTAACATTGCAAGATCCTCTAGCTTTGTTTTCCAACTGTCATTTCAATCATTATTTTCCTTTTTCATATTATTAATATTTGTTTGGTTGTTGGTTGTGTATACTTTTTCTCTGCGCCTTCAAGCGATCTTAAAAATAAAAAATAGCCACGATCACTTTTCTAACATTTCGTTTGCAGGATAACTACTAATTTGTTTTTTGTAGGACCGCATTGCTGGAATATTGTCAAAAACAAAAACAAAAAACAACAAAAATCCTACAAAAATACCACCATTCAAAGAAAATTGTTGAAACAAAAAAAAGTACACTCAGGTATGTAATTATTTTCTGCTAATGCTTTATTTCAACTTGGAAAGAACCCTGCGTTTAATCACTTTATCATTTTATTTTTACACGTAGACGAGGTGGATTTCATCACCACCAAAGCTACACTAGTGACGTGGACTTGACTACCACGCACCAACAACATTTACATCTGCATTGCACTTTAAGACCTAGTCTCATCACAACGTTCGGTATTTACCTCGCCCCTGCTCTTCACTTACAGGTAATGCTGTCGTGCAGCACATGTGAGTCACACCTAAATAGTTGTAACAACAAAGCCTAGGCATCATCCCAGTAAATCTTCAAGGAGTTATAAGGACACCATACACATTCATCCCTAGAAATCTTCGAGGAGTTATAAGGACACCATACACATTCATCCCTCCATCACCTTCCACATTTTCACAAAACCTGTTTTGGACGTGGTGATTCACTCTGAAACATGCAAGTAAAAATTGGTGAGTCTCCTCTAGTGCTCTAAGGGCTCCCCGTACCAATTCTGTCCCCGTATAGAATTAGGTATATCAGGACTAGGGTATATTAGAGAACGCATCTTTTTTTGAGTAATAAGAGCCTGGATCGATCAATCCACAACATACATGTATGATTGCATGAAACAATGATCATTCCTGAAGCATTTACCTCCTAATCCAAAACAATTGGATCCACATGATTGCTTGCTGTGTGAAAACAAAATAGTTTAGCATTGTTTTATCATAAAACTTGGCTGATATCAATGTGTTCATTGTAAAAGTTCAAAGTTCTTGACTAATTCAATACCAAGCGAAAAATATTCAAACAATCCAACAACGCAGACCAAAACATCACACCAATTTTATTAGCTTGCTTCAGCTAACAATACATCTGCCATAGCTTGTCTACGGCTATATCTAGCTGATATTGAGTGACTAGCATTCACTCCCCATATCGTCAATTGTCAAAACATCTTTCATAGCTTGTTTCCAACTATATCAAACTAATAGTGGGAGACTTGTTTGAGTTCACTCATTATTCTGTCCACCATCACGTTTATCCAAATCACAGCCAACACAAATCCTTTCATAACTCATTTTGAGTTATATCACAACCATATCACGATTAGCCTGTTTGGGTTACTCTCCCTGCCAACAATCCAGACTTGTTTAAGCCAAATCTAAACCATTTTCATTATAGCCTATTTAAGCTATCACATATTTATCCAGAGTAGCTTGTTTATTTTGCTCCTTATAGTCTTGTTAAAACTCGATTGAGCCAAAACAAAGATCACAATCAATATGTTGAGTTCTTCATCGCACCTTTCTTCATTCTCCCTCTCTTTCAAACATGATGAATTCACGAAAAACATCACGCAATGAGCTATTAGAACAAATTAATAAGATGACAACACAACTCTCTCATATGGCTACCCAAATCAGTGAACGATCACCCAAAAAGCTGATCATACAACCTCACGAAGACATCAGTTTGTGTAAAGTCCAACGTCAGTTTACCCCCTTGGAAAAAATCTCTCTCGTGTTTTTCATCATCTAAAAGAGGCTAAAATGATAAGATATCCAATTACAAAACCCTTTGTCAAAGGGGAAGTTAAGCCATTTTGGTACAAACCTAACACATACTGTGACTTTCATTGCATTGATGGTCATCACACAGATAAATATGTGTGATTTAAGAATTATGTCCAAGACTTAATTGACGATGACGTCATCTCTGTAGAACTTGATAACAACACTCTTGTAACCAATGACACATCCAATACCACAACTTTCCATGAAGAGCTTACTACTGTCGAAACTTCTATATATACTGAAATTCCATGAGATCATGACGACAACAGTCAAGCCTCTCTAATTCCAAATCAATCCATATCTTCTTCAATTTTCCTTCCATTAGTTCAAACATACATTGAACCTGTTTTGGACAACAACATTCTTCCAACATCTACTGAGCGCTTGAACTTATTTCAAGTCTCTCTTTCAACCCAAACATACATTGAACCTATTTTGGACAACAACATTCTTCCAACATCTACTGAGCACTTAAACTTATTTTAAGACTTTCTTTCAGCCCAAACATACATTGAACTTGTTTTGGATAACAACATTCTTCCAACATCTACTGAGCACTTGAAATTATTTCAAGACTCTCTTTTAACCCAAACATATATTGAACCTGTTTTGGGTGACACCATTCTTCCAACATCTAACGAGACCTTGACCTCGTTTCAAGACTCCCTTTCAAATCTTGATATTACTGTAGACACTACAGAAGAGGTTCCAGCAACATGTACCATTAAGTTTTATTCTATTATTCCAATATTGGCTCTTATTCCTAACATCTCTAGCCTTGTTGTCAAAACACAACCACATCGAGTTTGGACACTTGCGACAATGCAACCTGTCATGTCCATTATGCTTTCAACGATCGATCTTGCAGGCATCTCATCACTAATGATTCTCACCTATCAAGACTTCTATGTTCATATATTCTACGAGGTACGTATACCTAGGAATATCTTTTTGCCACCTTTTCCATCTTTAATCATGAATCTATCCTTAAATCAATCAATTAATGGAAAAACAGAAGCAACAAACCAAATAATACAAACCATCATTGTCAACACACATGGAATCTATTGGCTTAACCAAATCTATCCCACTCTTTGGGATTACCGCACATCTTATCACACACCTACTAGAGCCACTCCCTTCTCCTTTGTTTATGGTTGGGAAGCTATTTTACATGTCAAGGTTGAATTTCCATCCTTCAGAATATCCCTCAAAGATGTGATCAATCAAGATTATTATTGACACTCACGCCTTAATGAACTCGAGCTTCTTGATGAAAAACAACTTAATGCCCTAGATCATCTTCCATTCTATAAAAATTGGCTATGGCGTAGCTACCATAAAAAATTAAAAGCTAGAAAATTTAAGGTCAATGATCTCATTCTTAAAGAAAATCGAAAGAACACACCCAAAGAACGAGACAAACAATTTTTTTTTTAGCCTAACGAAATCATACATAGTTTTGGGTTTGGATCTTATAAATTGGCCATTAACATAGGCCAAGATCTTGATGAACCAATGAATGCAGTTCATTTAAAGAAATTTTATCCTTGAGATATTCACTATTTCGGGAAACAACGACATGTGCATTGTTCCTTCTGGCTTGCTTACCTCTAAATAATTTAAAGTTATTCATTTCCATTTGCAGGTATTTTCCTTATCAAAATCACATCTTCATGTTTATCATCATGAGATAGGTGCTAACATCGATCCTATTAAGTTTTTGAGTATCATACTTCTTATAATATCTCCCATTTTCAATTGCTTTCACCTATGGTCATACCTAGAAGCTTACCGATGGTAATATATTCCCTTCAAAGACATTCTCTCTTTCATAACAAAGTTGTAAACTTCTTTACCCAGTTCATTTGGTCGTCCATCTCAGTCTTCGGTGCTGAACCCTCGCGTCCTACTAGTCGCATGGGGCTAAGATTGGGGACAAACGTTCCTTCCCAAATACAAAGTACTATTGTAAAAATATATCAATTCAATAACTTATGAATAATTCATCCGCACATCTTTCATCCTTCATAGTCTTTGGTGTTGAGCCCACACTTCTTCCTGGTAGTGTGAGACTGGGAATGGAGGAAGGTGCCCTTACTCATCTACGTCTTGTCTTTAGTGATAAACCCTTACTTCTTACAAGTGGCATGGGGCAAAGTGTAGAGGGTCATTCTCATAAAAGCATAAAAAAATTGCAAAATATTCAAAACAAAAAATAAAAAAAAAAAGACAAAAAGGGAATTCACTCGCCTATATTTTGCCTTTGGTGATGAGCCCTTGCTTCTCACTAGTAGCATGGGGCAAGGCATAAGGATTCATTTCAACAAAAAATATATATACAAAATCTTACAGTGCTTGAAAATTATAGAATCCCCAAAGAAGTAATTTAGATGCCTAAGTGAAGAAAGAACTATCCCTTCCCCTCATATCTTACCAATCAGCAGGCCACATAATTGTCTAAGCCTAGCATGTGACTCATAACGTGAAAGTCATTTTTGAAACTGGTTCAATACCGTTATGAAGAATGGAGTCACAATTTCCCCAAGGGATTGTTGTTAGCATTTGTCTTTATATTCATTATCTACCTCCTACGTCCTTCTTGATTCTCGGTGATGAGCCCACGCATCTTACTAGTTTTGTGGAGTCAAGAATAGAGCTGGACTTCTTTTCATCATATTATCACCACCATATCCTGCCAATGGAAAGAGAATTTTTGTTATTTTGAGCATAAGTTACTACACAGAACATGGTACATACAGATAATATCCTAGTTTATCGCCTCTCAAAAATAAGTCTGCACTCTAGTCCATAAATTTCCAATCACAGTGTAAAAATCTACAAACAGTGTGAAAATTGTCAAAAATCTAAAAACAGTGTAAAAAATCTTAAAAATCCTAAAAACATTTGAAAATCATCAAAAATCTAAAAACATTAGAAAGAATCGTCAAAAATCCAAACACATTTGAAAATCGTCACAAAAAAAAATAAAAAAAATCAAAAATCAAAATAAAAAAAATTAGAATATATATATATATCATAAACAAAAAACAAAAATGTTGTAAAATTGCAAAAACTCTAAAAATACCAACACAATTCAACATTTGAACTATTATCCCCAATGGATGATCCAATCACCTTATGACTACCGAATTCAAAACACTGCTCCTCGCATGAATCCTCGTTTGGGGCAAATCCGTCTCTCATTGTTTCCTTGTTTAAGGACAATGACCCAATACTTTACTATGTCCTCGTATCCCTGCTTAGGGGCACATCCGATCAATCCTCACTGTGGAACACGTTAGGGACATGTTTATTGGTTCTTGTGTTGCATTATTAGTTATAAATTATTAATTGCTTTCTTGTATCTTGATATATTACAGGGGGCATCTTGATTTTATGTATCCTGGTGTTCTCTCTAATATTCTTATGTTATCTAATTGCATGTCATACTAGGGCATCATACTTTCTTGATGGCCTCTGTCTATGCTCTCTTCCATTTGCATATTGTACTAGGGCATCAAACCTTTTTGATGGCCCCTGTCTATGCTATCACGCATATTATAGTCTAGTCATCCTGATCTTTTATTTCACGATGCATCCTGTTATGTGCTATCTTAAAATAAAGATGCTTTTTGTCACATGAGTATCTTCTTGCATGATCAACATCTTACTTTGCACTCCATCCATTCATCCATACTAATACATTCCCTAGTTTGGGAATCCTATTTGATCATAGTTGCAATTTGTAAATCCTACTTGACAATCTTTCTCAAGTAGCATTCACTATCCAGTAGCTCCTTCTCGCCCACCATGATCACCATGTATTTGATCCATTCATCCTCGCTCCTCATTTTTACTCCTCCACCACTTATCCCCATGTTACCCTTCTCACCATTCATGTCCCCTCTCACCCATTTGTATTCTTTCCTTTCCCCCTTTTGCTTCCCGCTTGACAATCCTACTTAATAACCCCTTCTATATGGGATCCTCAGTGGAGCTTTACTCTCTCCCTAAGATGTTCCCGCTGTAGAAGCTTCTTCACTACCTCCCCTCTCATCAAACAACAATCACCACCAAACACATCTTCCCATTCCACCTCTTCTGCTTCTCATTCTCACATCATTACTCTCACCACGCGGGCATCCCAATTAAGGATTCCCCTCACACTCTCTGCCCTCCACTACATATATTCCTTCATCCATTCATGTTACACTCCTTTGTTTCCTTTCTTTCTTGTTATCACCTCATCTCATATCATATACCACTCATGCATACCTCACTCACTCTTTTCTCATCCTTCCCAAAATCTGTCTTATGCCTAATCATCCTACTTACACGCTCTCGTAGTATGGCAAATTCACTTTACGGTTCCCTTTTAGTCCATTTTTTCATACCCTATTCCCACCAACTCTATCATCATCCTTCTTCTTCTTCAACTTGGCGATCTTACTTAACCATTCTGGCCGCATGGAAATCTTACTTAAGACTCCCACTTAAGGTTGATCTACCCTATGGCCTTCCCCCATCCCATCATATTTTTCCCATCTTATTTCTCCTGCCTCTCATCGCAAGATCATCTTCTTCAACCTATAATTCCACCCCTGTCCCCAATATCATCTTGTCTTTCTCCTTGCATATCTCCCTGTCGGTTAGGTGATCTTACGAAACCTCTCCGGTAGCATAATAATCTTACTTAAGAGATTAGCTTAAGCATGACATGTCATCTTACACTTGCCCATCACTATATAATCTCACCATCCATATTTCCTCTTCATTCCCCATCATCACATATTTTTACCACCACTATCACCCTCCTCTACTTGGCAATCTTACTTAACCACTCACCTGACATGGCGATCTCACTTAAGAGTCCCTCTTAAGGATGAGATGTCTTCTTGCCTTTCCCCATCGCTACACACCCTTCACCCTTCATTTTTTCTCGGCATTCCCCATTATCACATCCTTTCACCTCCTTTTCCATTCTCACAAACACCACTTCTCGCTTGGCCACTTGTCATCTCCAGTTTCGCTCGCTTGGCAATCTTACTTAACCACTTCCATGTCACATGACAATCTTATGTCAGGGTCCTCCCTACGCTTAAGTTATCATTGTGAACTTCTCCCCCACCTTATTCTTCGTTCACTTTGTTGATCGCTTCTTCCACCTGGTATCTCCTACTACCCACTTTTTCCTCCTACCATTATCCTTTCTCCACATATCCTCTTACAACATACATATAATCTCTTCCGCCTACAATCACATTCTTTTCCCCCATTTTCCCCTTCTTGATCCATCATCCTTCATACCATTTCTTCCCATTCTTTTCATGTCTTGGTTCTTCATCCTCACCTTGTTCATCCTCATCACCCGCATCCTCTCCTCGCTTTCACCTAGTCCCAACTCATCCCTCCCATTTTCTTTACTCTTTCCACTTCATCTTCTCAAATCCCCCCCCACATTTCTACCCACACACGCATTCGCCATTATTGTTAACATTCCTCTATCATTATTTCATCATCATCTTCTATTCCCATGCTAATAATTGTAAGTGGGCTTTCCCTAAAAATCATCAATCCTCATTCCGCACGACCTCATTCACTCCCTTAGACCTTCTAGAGTTTCCCTTCATTCCTTCCCTCCTCTAAGCCCACCACTCATTGTAAAAGGGCTTTCCCTAACGTCCCTTTGTTGGCGTTACCCTTTCCAATCCTCGTTAGCTTTCTCCTTTTCTTCATTTTTTCTCTCACCCTTCCCTACCACTCATTGTAAGGGGGATTTCCCTAACGTCCCCTCATTGGCATTGCCTCTTCTATCCCCCATTCTCTTTTCTCTCCTATTCTTTTCCCTCAATCCCACCCTTTCTTTTCACTTCTTACCCATCTCTCCATCTTCTCTTCGCCCTCTTCAATATCTTTATTGTCTTCATCATACATCCTTTTTCTATTTTCTCGTCATCATAGTATCCTCATTTCATACATCTCCGCATCTTTTCCAATCAATGTCATTCCTCCCCTCTTTCTTCTCTGAACATTCCTTATACTGTTCCCTTTCCACTTATTACCCCCTTTCTATATTCCCTTCTTTCTACATCATTTTCTTTTTTATCCTCTTCTCTCTCCCACCCCTCGTCTTATTTTCCTTCCCCTGTATCATCTTCTTCCCCTTTTTCCATCACATTTCCTCCTTACTTCCCCATCGATAATCTGGCTCTTCAGCATTGTCCTGTCTTTTTTATCATACCACCCTCCACATGCATCTCCATACGGTCTGTTCCATATTCTTTGCCTTGGTCTTCCTCGCAATGACACGATTCCTTCAATCTTCTCCCTATATTCACTCTATCTTCCTTTCATCTCCCCTAATTTTCACGTTTCTTCTGACCACTTCTCCTTTTCTCTACCACCCCTACCTTTTCTTTCATGCTGTATCTGTTTCTTTTTTTTATCTACTCTTTTTCACACTTTCCTCGTCCCTCATAGTTTCTTTTTTTTCTCCATTCTACTTCTTCTTTCGTCCTCTTTCCATTTTCATCCATTTCACCCCCCTACTCCCACCTCGTTTTCTCCTTCTTATTTATCCTTTCTAATTTCCTATTTTTCTCAGCTCTATCATTTCTTTCACTTTCATGCATCCCTCTTTACTATCTATGTTGCTTCCTTCATTTTTCACATCTCTCTATTTCATCCCTTCACCCTCTACTATGTCATTTTCCTGTTTTTGCCTTGTTTGTCCTTCATCATTCCCTTCTTCCCCTATCATCCCTCTCTCTTATTTCTACCTCTTTCATTCCTTTTTTTCCCTTCCCCTATCTTCAACTTTCTTACTCTTCTCGTAATCAACCCCCAATCCTATCCATTCCCTTTTCTCTTTCCCACACACCCTCACACCTAGCATTCAAGGCCAATTGAATCCTTTCTCCATTTGCATTGTGCGGTCATTCCAGTCTCTTCCACTCCATTATCATCCTCTTCTCCACATAATTCATTTCTCTTCTTTTCGAGAGTTCTGTCATATATTTCATTCTCGTCAGTCCTCTCGAGGGGTCCATCACCACATCTATCCATAATCATATCTTCTCATGACATTTTGTCTTGGAGGATACTATGACATCCATCACTCACCACTTTCTATTCTCCCCAACAAACATTTTCTCTACCTTTTTCTTAAGAAAAGTAGATTGAATTCTTCCCCCATCTCGTCTACTTTCTTTGAAAGGACACTACTTTCATAGTACCCTTCCAAAGAGGGGAAAATGTAGACACCCTAATTTCACATCTGTCCTAAATCAATTAATTCCCCTTCCTCATTTCCCACAAAAATACACTTCAAATTAATCAAATATAATTTGATTAATTATCCATTTCAAAATCTAAAAAATAACTCAATCCTCACCACATGTCATTATTCTCCATGTTTTTCTACTATTGAATTAAAAATTCAAATTCAAATCCTCACCCATTCTTCGTGGTCCCCACTCACCTAAAATCCTCCACTTATGAATTAAAAATATAATTCAAATTATCACCCATTCTTTGTGCCCCCCACTCATCTAATCTTGCCCACATTTTCAAACCATGATTACTAAAATTAATCTAATTTAATCACTCCCCTAGGCTATAATTACAACCTTACCCCTCCCCTTTAAAGACACGGAGAATAAGCTTGAATGCCCTATCTAAGTTCTTGCATCCTTTGAGCAAAGAACATCATTTTGCCTCGTCTTAATGCCCAAATAACCTCATAATATTTTTTCCCATCTGGTGCAAAGTAAGAGGATCGTTGTTGTAGGAAGACCTTGCTCCGTCTTGAAGAAAAGCACCTACATATCACACAATCAGGGCTCAATCCAAGTTTCCTAGTCCATTTTGAGGTTTGTTGCGGAATGCGAAAGAGGAGGTATGATTATTGGTATTTTACTTCCTTGTTAGTAGTGTATTTTTCCTAGCTTACAGATAGAATCATGGACAATCTTAAGGACAACATGCCAAGTTGATTATTTTTATTAATCCCAGCTGCTTCAACTTCACAAATCAAACCCGCAGTTCCAAAAGCAACAAACTAACAAGATTAAACTGCAATGAAGTCCCATCCAGATAATTGATCCTGAAACTTGTTTAGGAATTGTAACTCTTTATTTTTTTGATTGAGCATTCACCCATAGCTTTCAAATTCATTCTTAGAAGGAAGTCATTTAATTCTTATTTGATATGTGAGACGATAGAATGTTGATTTAGTCTATTACTCTAACCGGTAGTACCAATTACACGTAGTCACTGCCATTGTGATATCCAATGAATGCGTATCCTAACTAGATGATGTTAGGGTTCCACTTCTTCTTATATGTAGTGGTTAAGGAATTGTAAGGCAGTAAACATGCCAAGTCCATAGAGGTGCTTTTGGTTTATCCGTGTTTGCAGTTAAATATCTATACAATTTGTTTAAGAGAGGGCTAGTGTTTTTGAACACAATGTAGATGACAACATCAAAATTTCAGTAACTGAAAGTTTTGGATCATGAGAAGCCTAATGTTTTTGCATACCATGTATATGGCCAAGTCAAAAATCCTACCAAGTTTTGCATTGGAGTCTTTACGACAGAGGAATGAGTAGCCCGAACTTTTGGTACAGGAAGGAACCAAAAATGGCATCAACTGATATTGGTAACTTTTACATGCAATGTTTACATCACAAATATGCATATCAAACTCCACAAGATTCATGTTGACACATGGCCAAAACCTGTTAATCAATCTACTCTGACTATTTAGGTTAGATTTCTATAGTCATTCAATGAAAGTAGTTGCAAATATGAACAACATGAGCGGTTGAGACTATAAATTATAGAGTTATCTTGATATATGTCGTAGAAATGGGAGATGAAAGGAAATACTCCTTTATCCTTAAAACAAATGCATAAACACGCATCAAGGATCACAAACTGTGATGGTAGCTTGGAGTAGTCACCTGGACGATATGCAAAGTGAAACATTATGTTTGTGTTATTCAGCTATGAGCCTCACCAACTCAATTTTAAAAAAAGTTGATTTGGTATACATTTCTGCTTGGAATCATACTTGTGACTATGGTATGTATGTCACTACTAGGTATATTTCATGTATTTGACAACTGGTAGAAGTAGAGAAAGTAGATGGAGGCATGAATTGTTGGTTCTTGTGGTCATGACAAGAAATTATAGGATGGCTTGATCTCAGGTGGCCATTATGACATCTTTTTTTATGGGATTTGGGCCTATTAAGGGAATACGCCCAACTTTGATTCCTTGCAATGCGACTGGGCATTTTGGTGTGATATGGAGAATTGAAAATTTAATTATTCATATTTGTAAAAATAATTAATCATGAGATGATTACATACACAACAAATGATCTCAAACATCTAATAAGATGCAATAATTTTTTGTCCTTGAAAGAAGAGATGAGAATGTTGTAATGCAGGGGTCAAAAGTTTGAAACTCTTCAATACTAACATGGAAAAATTGTATTGATTGGCTATAGGTAGTGCAAGTGGAATTGGATTGCATTCCGATTGAAGAAGAGTCAGCCAAGCATTCTCCTACTATTAATATTAGCATAGAATACCGCTTCGAAGCAATTTAGAGATTGTATGACTCACGTAGACTATGTACCTTATATAGACTTATATTCATGAGTTGTTAGTGCCTTATTATACATACCTATTTCAACCCCAACAGCATTGAGCATTGTAGTATAGGTCATTGACATATTAGAAACAGTAATGTAACTGTAAAGAAAAGAAACAGACACAACATGAAATAAACCATTTCATGCCCAAAACCTTACACAAAAATGGAGTCTAAAGATAAATTTGAAAAGCACAAGAAGCTAGGGCTTATCATTGATTTTATGGTTGATAAATATGTTTGACAGTCCATATTTTGTTGCTTAGTATGATCTAATCCCAAACTGATTGCATCTAGCCCCCTCAACGTCTTACAATCAACATGATAAAACCTCTTATCTTTAGATAATGAGTTACAATGTAAATCCACACCGGGTAGCTTCCAGAAACTACATGATGACAAGGAATTTACATAAAGAGATGACCAAGACTTGAACACTAGTGGAGGATTTGTTTTGGTTCCCTACGCTCCCCGTGCTTTCGGGCTACCTTGTCCGGGCGTAGTCCCTTAAGAACCCTGAGACCAAAACACGCTATATCTTCGATGGGTGATTTCTCAAACTCCATAGCACTGAGAGATGTCTCATTAGATCTGAAACCTCCATGTCAAGGCCCTCTACAAAACCCTCTCACGGTTTTATTCATCTCTATTCGGTTGTCTCGTTGTCCTATTGTTTGCAAACACCCGAAATACTGCAGTCTGAGTCAGTGTAAGGTTGTCAAATGCTATATTTTGCAAATGGTAGCTCATGGAACCAAACTGTCTAGGCCAACACATCTAGATGGCCTAGTGAATTCTAGTAGAGGATTTTTTTTGGTTCCCTACGCTCCCCATGCTTTCAGGCTACCTCGTTCGAGCATAGTCTCTTAGGATCCCTGAGACTAAAACATGTTATATCTTCGACAGGTGATTTCTCAGACTCCGTGGCACCTAGAGATGTCTCGTCAGATCCAAAACCTCAATGTTAAAGCCCTCTATGAAATCCTCTCACAGTTTTATCCATCTCCATTTGGTTCTCTCATTGTCATATTGTTTGCAAACGCACAAAATAGTGCAGTCTGAGTCAGTGTAAGGCTGCCAGACACAATACTTTACAAACAGAAGCTCTTGGCGCAAAACCAACTATGCCAACATGTCAGGGTGGCCAAGTGAATGTTAGGGGAGGATTTTTTTTGTTCCCTACACTCCCCATGCTTTCGGCCTACCTTGTCCAGGCATAGTCCTTTAAGAGCCCTGAGACCAAAACACGCTATATCTTCGACGGGTGATTTCTTGGACTCTGTGGCACCTAGAGATGTCTTGTTAGATCTAAAACCTCCACATCAGGGCCCTCTATGAAATATAATTGTGGTTTTATCTATATCCATTCGGTTCTCTCGATGTCCTATTGTTTGCAAACGTGTGAAATAGTGTAGTCTGAGTCAGTGTAAGGCTGCTAGACGCTATGTTTTGTAAACAGTAGCTCGTGGGACCAAACTGTCTAGGAAAACACGTCCAAATTTCTTAGTGAACGCTAGTGGAGGATTTTTTTTGGTTCCCTACGCTTCCCATGCTTTCATTCTACCTCGTCTGGACGTAGTCCCTTAAGAGCCCTGAGACCAAAACATGCTATATCTTCGACGGGTGATTTCTTGGACTCTGTGGCACCTAGAGACGTCTTTCAGATCCAAAAACTCCATGTCCAAGCCCTATACAAAATCCTCTCGTGGTTTTTTCCATCTCTATTTGGTTCTCTCGTTGTCTTATTGTTTGCAAACGTGCGAAATAGTGTTGTCAGAGTCAGTATAAGGCTGCCAGATGTAATACTTTACAAACAGAAGCTCTTGGTGCCGAACCAACTACGCCAACACATTAGGGTGGCTAGCTAAATGCTAAAGGAGGATTTTTTTTGGTTCCCTGCACTCCCTGTGATTTCGGGCTACCTTGTTTGGGCATAGTCCCTTAAGAGCCATGAGACCAAAACACGCTATATATTCGATGAGTGATTTCTCAGAATCCGTGACACCTAGAGACATATCATTAGATCTAAAACTTCCATGTCAGGGCCCTTTACGAAAGCCTCGTACAGTTTTATCCATATCCATTCGGTTGTCTCGTTGTCCTATTGTTTGCAAACACGTGAAATACTGCAGTCTGAATTAGTGTAAGGCTGTCATATGCTATCTTTTACAAACGGTAGCTCGTGGGACCAAACCATCTGGGCCAACACATTCGAATGGCCTGGTGAATGTTAGTGGAGGATTTTTTTGGTTCCCTACGCTCCCCATGCTTTCGGGCTATCTCATTTGGGCATAGTCTCTTAAGATCCCTGAGACCAAAATATGTTATATCTTCGACGGATGATTTATTAGACTCTGTGGCACCTAGAGATGTCTCATCAAATCCAAAACCTCCATGTTGAATCCCTCTATAAAGTAATCTCATGGTTTTTTCCATCTCCATTCGGTTCTCTCGTTGTCCTATTGTTTGTAAACGTGTAAAATAATGTAGTCTGAGTCAGTGTAAGGCTGCCAGACACAATACTTTACAAACGAAAGCTCTTAGCGCCAAAATAACTACGCCAACATGTCGGGGTGGCCAGGTAAATGCTAGGGGAGGCTTTATTTTGGTTCCCTACACTCCCCATGCTTTCGGGCTACCTTGTCTGGGCGTAGTCCCTTAAGAGCCCTGAATGACTAGATTGACTTAAGAATGAATTTGATAGGGGAATGTCTAAGAACACGTGGGAGTTATCAATCACATAGTAAATCTTTCTTGTTTAGTTATTAATGGGATTCAGTTGACCTATGGCTTAGTGACCTTCCATTCATTGATAATTTATGTTATGATAAACCCGTGAACGCTTTCAAAAGTGCCTTCAAAAGAATAGGGGTAGTCATCAAGCCTAGTGAAGGGTGTGATGTGATTTACAAATAACTTGAGATGCCTACAAATTTAAAGGTAATAACACAAATTGGACAAGATTAGACATTCTCAAGCATTGGAATAATGTGTAGAAGACTCTCAGATGTTTTAACAGGGGAGAAGACTAAGAAGCATACAAGAATGTAGTAAGTGCATGATAAGATAAGAACCAATACAAAGAGACCATGAGCAAGAAGAAGCATAAGTAAGGTAAATGCACATATACACATTGTTAAATTGAATGAATAATTACTCATATTAGATAACTCTTTATATACATACATTATATAAATATCGATTTCCAAAGTTTGATGCATATTATACATTGAAAATGCTAGTACATATACATCACCAATAAATGAAAAAATAATCCATAATGTCTTACATATTGTCAAGTGCACATCATATTAGTTTCGTGTAAAAATAATCTCAGAAATGTAAGGTCTCATACAAAAATATCAAGTTCCAAATAGTATTTTAATGCACGCATAATAAATATAAAAAATGCCCAAATAGGTCATATGTAATCAAGTTCAAATGCCATATAGGCGTACATACAACGCCATGCACATAGGCATACAAAAAAAAATGTCATGTAAGACATATATATTTCCTAATCATCAAAATCTATCCCTCTCTTGGCCTTGCTCAAAGAAGTCCCTCCCTTAGACGAAGATGGAGATCTATGAGATGACTTTGGATCGTCTGAGCCCATGCTACGAGTCCTCTTCTACTGAATACTCACCTGTAGATGAGCCTGTAAATGCAAACAATGTTTTTTTGTCAAAACTTAATTTATATATGTTTTCAACATGTATTTAATACCATGCTAGAATGAAAGTATTTACATAAATACAAAAACTTACTGCAAATTTTCGATCATGCCAAATTTGTATCTCATGCTCAGATGAGTCATCAGGAGCTCATGGAGTACGAACGGGGGTATGAATATGACGAGATGGAGGAGTTTGTGCCCTCAAAGTCAAAATGGATGGGGTTGAAGTTCCCTACATACACATAAGATCAGAAAATCTAACATCAGAATTAACGAAAATAAAACTAAGTACATGTATGTACATAATGACAATATTTTAACTAATTTTATCAATATAGAACTATTGTTTTTACTCCGCCACGCCTGTGAATCAAATGAACAGGGCTACTACCTATCGCAAGCAACTCCTGCATATACAAAATGAAAGACATTATTAACATAATTTAATAATTCTACAATGAAAGACATTACTAACATGTAATTTAACATAATATGAATTACACGAGAAATTTAACAAAATTTACATGTTGTTTGAATACCTCAGTGAGTTTCTGCGCAAATGAAATCGTAGCAGTAACACCTTTCTCTACTTGTCGCAGAGATGGTGGGGTGTCTAGTGAAGTCAACATCTTTATCAAACATGTATCATGTGAGTTAGATGGACACACAAGAACATACATATATTTGACTTCAAAACTAATATATACATATATTTATATATTTGTCTGTATGTGAAAATTTTACATAATTAACAATGTTATAAATTACCTCTGTGAATGTATGTGTATGCATGGTGCTCGCTACCTGTGGTCGGGATGAAGATGCGCCTCTTACGCGTTGTAATATCAATGCATGTACAAATATAATTACTTCAAAAATTTAACATATATAAGTAAATCAAGTACTCCAAACTATTTGTAACACACATAATAAAACATAACAAATACCTGCAAAGGTGACGCTGATGACTGTAATCCAAATATCTCACTCAAAAGGACATCTGACATAGTGACATTATCATGTGCACCCCTAGCACCAACTCCACCAAAATCAGTATGCATGAATGTATCATCCTCCTCGAGCCCCAAACATATGCTACCACATGACGAGCAAAGATGTGGCCTCATGCTAGTACTCCCTGAGGGAATACTCTGTGTACCTCTGCGAGTATCTGGCTCAGAAACTCCCTCGTATGTCGAACAAGGGTCACAGATAGCCCCTGAAGCATGTGGAGTGTATCAATCTCTATTGTCTCATTCACTGATTTAGGGAAAATCTCAGGGTGAGGGGACTTCTGTGTGGGGAATCTACCCTGCTAAATAGGTGCACGTTGTGCACCTGGTCGATCCTGTGAAGATCCTTTTCCTTGGCCCTGGAAATCTCGGAAATAAAAATAATTTTGGATCTCGTTGAGGATAAACTCGCAATAGAGTTTCCTCAGAAAGTATAGTGGCACCTCGTTGTTATTACAAGGTGGAAAATCAAACACCATCCACCATCAGTCCCAAAAATTATTTTTAATCAAATTATTATTGCACCAACAGATGGGAAACTGTTTACAAGACAATGTAACAAGAAAATTAGTACAGGGTCCGTGAATAAGGTGCATATGAGGTCTTTTGTAATTTATTTTTTCTTTACATCCACATATGACAATTTGTTGGAATAAAAAACCATACAACCTTCTCTGTAAGTTGTCCAACAATCAATTTTCCCCATTTCTGCGTCAACTTGAGCAAGTAATGCCTCCAATGTGTTTGCAAGAGAGGCACGGTGGGGGTTTGTAGATTGTGAATCCCTCTTTCTTTTGATTAAATCCTCAATTTCAATTTTGTTTTCAACTATGTGGGTTGTTAAATCTTCTTGAATACCCCGGGGATGTTGAGCAATTGTGGGAGTGTTGGGAGGGATGACAGGAATAATAGGGTTTGGTTGTGGTTGATTCCCTTGACCTCCAACTGTAACAATAAAAAAATGTATTCAATTCAAATTTTAATCTATAATTATCATATTTCAATGCAATTTTGAGAAAATAATTGTGCCTATCTCTTCTTTGTGGCGCCATCGTCAATTTAGATCTTCCCGATGATCCAGAAATGATCCTTTGAGCTTGAGATCTAGCTGAATGAAAAAATGCAAGGGCACGGTTAAGCTCTGAAACTCACGTTTAAGGGAGATAAAATGATAGAGGATCGTGCATCTTGTTTTATTTATAGCAGACATAACACGTACACATTTCAACATGTACACGTTATGCTTTAGTAAATCCCAAACCTAAGAATTTAAAACGCGATCGCGTTATAATAGAACATGTACGTGTTTTACTTTTTTTCAGGTTTTTGTCCACTTTTTGGCCCCCCAACTTCGTGCACTTACCCAACTATGAGCAATCAATCAACTAAATGTCTTGCACAATAACTCAGAACACATAAATTACCATGGGAAACCTTTTCGGGAGAAAACCCACCAAAACCTTTGCTTATATTACAAAAAGCAAGGACTCATAATAATATAACACATCTTACAAGATTTGTTTGGTAAGGAACCAACCTCACCAAGAGCTCCAACCCCTACACCTTTGTTGACATTACACACAATAAAGGACTCTAGTGAATATTACACATCATAAGAGATTTCTTTTGCAAACACCCACCTACAAGGAAGCTACAACTCCCTGAATGTGCTAAGCTATAACTTAGACTTGATTTATATACATTTTGATCATCTAGTTACAACAATTGATGATATAATGAATTATGATCACTTTCCTAGCTCAGTCTATGTTCTTTCACAATCTTCTGATCATCTGATTTGATCCTGCTTGCTCGATCAATTTGCTGCTTTTGATGCATTTTTCATATGATGAATATTTGCTTCATCGATCTGCTCTCCTCTTTCTTCTATCTTTTATTTTGTCACTCCTTCTTAGCTTGATTGCATCATATTCTATCTTCCGCAGCTCTTCTTTAGCTTGAATACTTCTTTTCTTACTTCAGCCACACATTCAAAATAGTTCCAAGTTCGAAATATAATCACAATCGACCTAACTCTTCACTTCAAGTTGCGTGTCGTGCACCTGCCTGCTTGGTCACCTTAAAATTTGGCTCATTAATGAATACAACTAATACTGAAATTTGTTCCTTCTAAGTTCGGCTTGATTACACAGTTTTCAAATGTACCACCAGAAGCTATTTATTAGTCATTTGCAAAAAAAAAAAAATTCCCATATTTTTACAATTTACAACGTAACAGAGATGAGTGAGGCGTTTCCTTCTTCAAATTTCATTTCACCTTGAAACTAGGTATCACATACAAAATTTCAACTGCATTGCCACAAGGTCTATAAGCATTAAATGCTGACAGCTGAAATAGTGGATTTCTTCATTCTTCGTGGAGTTCAAGTCGTACACTTGTCCGTAATCTTCAGACAATTGAATCACCATCGATTTTAGAAAACCAAAACCTTACTTGTTCATGTTTGAATCAATTTCATTGACTTCAACCCTTTTTAGTCCATATTCTCTCAATTTGTAGCTTTCCTTAGCTCCTTTGACTTTCTCCTTTGTATTGCGGCTCATTTCTTTACTTGGTGGCATTTCCCCTTACTTGGTAGCTTTTTAGTTCTCTGCGGCTCTTTTCTATACTTCTCGCGACATTCACAATGTCTCACGGCTATCCTCCTTATCTTTATCCTTTCCGTGGATTTTTTCCACATCCGAAACTCTATCTCTTCTACTCGTGGATTTTTCAGTCTGTCACGGCTTCCACAGTTCTTCATGACTTTTCTCTTTATCGGTGACTTTGCTTCTAACTCCCTTACTCTCACTGTTTTTCCTTCACCTTTGTGGTTATTCCTTTGTGTTTTTGGCTTCACTTCTATCTTTCACGGCTCAGCCTTTGACTCCATGTAGCTTCGTGACTTTATCCTTTTATGTGTGATAACCACTTACCTTACGCAACGTTCTCTAGCATTCCACGGCTTTATGCAGACTATGGTGGTTATGTCTAGGCTTTGACCGCTATCTCCCCATGTCTGCAGCATACACAAACATTGACTAAGTCCCTTAGCACTTATCCTTAGTCATCCTGAGCCTCTCTGAGATGACACTACTAATCAACCTTTGTCTTTTCAGCTTGCTCACTTTACTAATTCACTCCTTTTTTCATCAATGCAACTTGACATCAACTGATCCAACTTGACATATCCCCAACACATATGACACATGACAAAGGTCCAACAGAGTCTTTGGTATTTTCCTCGATCTTGTGGAGGAATTCAAACTGATCTTTGATATGTTCTTCGTAAACAACAAATCATATTGCACACAATGTCAACTTGTGAAGGATGTTGTATTGTTCCTAGAAGAAGGGTAACTGGACTATAAGAAGTTCGTAGATGCTTGTAATTGGATGGGAATGGTCAGGAATTGTCATCTAAGGTAGAGCCATGCTTGCAAATAATGAGTTAAAGCTATAAGATTGATAAAATCTCAGATAAAATTGATAAATTGACAAAGAAATGCAAATTGACAAGGATAGCTGGTGATTTAGGCTGATCATTGACGATTTGGGTAATTGCTAGAGATTACTACTAAAAAGATAATTTTGCTAAAAACTATAAACCAAGCTCTTAAAGCAATAATTTCCATGGTTTTTTATATATGTATAAATTGTAAATGATAGAAAAAGCACGGGAATACCTTTGGATGTGGAAATGAGCTAAAAGATGCCTCAAATTGTCAAATGGATTTGATTGATGTTGATGTCCTGATATAGGGCTCCTTGAGGGTTAATCGGTGAAAAAGACTATCTAAATGATGTGTTGGCAATAGTCAGAGATTGATGTAGGCTCTTAAAGATCTACGGAATGACCTAAATTCATTGAGAAGTCGAAAATGTAGTACATACACGAGAAAAGGTATTTGAAGATCCCTGAGAAAGGAGAAAAAACTCTTATTTATAATCACCGACGATCGGTTAAGATCATTGACGATTCACTTTCATTTGGGAAAACATTTAGAAAATGGTTGAAACTTCTTCTAAACACGGGTTTTAGGTAATTGACGAGGGGTGGTGGTTAGGGGGAGGTTATGGATGAGTTGATGAGGTAATAAAATAGATTTAAGTTTTCTTTAAATGGTTAAGGTAGATTTAAAGTGGTTTGCTGGTTTAGGATAAGTAAATTGTGATTTTATGGGATTGTAAAATTATTTTTACAGAGCTAAGCTATAGGGGAACCAAAGGGTTTGTGTCCTATAGACGTGTGATCCAAAAAATGGGTATGAAGCCAAATTATAGGGGAACCAAAGGGTTCATATCCTATGGATGTATGGCTTACTATTGTCGAAAAATAATAAACAAAAAAAATGATTCTTGTGAAGGATAATTTAGCTTTGGGGTTCAAAATTGGGCATATCTGTGATAAATGTGGTAAGGTAGTTGAATTTTTTGCTATTTTTGGGAAAAGATGATTTATGATCATAATTGATGGATCACTAGTGATTAGGGTAAATCACCGATGATTGCATGGATCGTTAGCAATCAGGATGGATGGCTAGCGATTCATGATAGAATTGTTAGCTATCAATGTTAGATTGTTAGTGATTCAGACTAAATCATTAACAATGAATGTGTTCTGATAAAAATTGATGGAAATTTGATGGATATCTATTCTAATCGATGTTTTTGTGTTTTACGGATGCAAGTGAAGGCCAAGTTGACTATTCGAGATCGGATTTTAGTGGCCTTAGCAAATGTGAGGGAGGATATGTCTGATGATGAATGGGCACATTTGGAGGTGGCGGGTTTTGTGGGGATGCATTACTAAAGACACATCCACAGACAATGATGGTTATTGCTCGCTTTGATTGAGAGATGGGATCCTGCTACCTACACTTTTTGGCTACCCACGGGTGAGATGGCTGTCACCTTGGAGGATGTGCATAGGATTATCAGGGTTCTTGTACGAGGAGAGGGGATATGTTATATAGATGAGACTGAGAGGGAGGATTGTATGAGGAGGTTGTATGGAGATGATGCAAATGATGTGGAGCTTACAGCTAGCAAATTTTATTATCAACCTTTATATGAAGCAGATAGGTATGGTCATGCTACTATGACCATGATGATGATAGGGATCTCATGTTTTGCTTTACCCGACTCTGGTGGTGGTTGGTTTCTCTAGATGATGACTAGTGTTGTGGCATAGATACTAGAGCACATGACAATATTTGAGTGGGCTCCTACTTTGCTTGCACATACTTATAGGGAGATATGGTCTTGGAGGATTCATAAGAGATTTGGCATTAGTGTTGGTTTTTTATCACAGTGTTGGGCATTTGAGCATATTGATGTGGCTCGTCCCCGCGGTTTACCATGGGTTGGTGTCAATCTAATTGTGGATAATTTTGTGCGATGGAGTTCATAGGCAAGGAAATCTAGGGGAGTGCGGAGTGAGGAGCATTATCGTCAACTCTTTTCAGGCTTGCAGGCGGGTGATATATTGTGGAGGCCCTATATTGATTTTCCAGTGTGGCTAAGGCAGGAGATGGAGCTGAATTCTACTCAGTAGGATTTCTAGACTCAGGGGTGACGAGGGGGAGAGTGGGAACTCGTGATATTTAGTCGTGTCAGGAGATAGTTTGGTTTGATATAGGATGTGCTAGATGTTCCGGTTGTGTATAGATGAGATGAGGGGGATTTGGATATTTCCAAGGCAATGGTGGGGCGATAATATGTTATACCTGAGGAAGAGGGGGCAATAGGATTTGATGATAATGGTGATAGGGTACTAATTGATGATGTTGGCATGACCACAACATATAGGGCATGGTAGCCTGGTGCATTTTCTGCATGGGGAAGAGTTCAACCAGCCCCAAGGGATAGACGAGTATAGGCCCGGGTGGAGGGAGGGCAAGGAAGTGGTGGTGGAGGTGGGGATGGTGGTTAGTGGAGTTTGGGGTGAGGGTGATGATGGTGTATATAGAGTGGCCTTAGAGGCTACAATTGCACGTTTTGTGGCTTAAAAGGCCACAATGGAGACATAGAGAGATGGTTTGAGGGCTGAGCGTGATAGTTTGGTGACCAAGAGGGATGGTTTGAGGGTTGAGCCTGATAGTCTCAGACAACAATTGGCATGGGCAGCTACCGATCGTGATCTGTATATACATCATTGAGACACCCTGAAAAGGCTGAAAAGGGCTCTTGGTATTATAGGGACATCAATATTGGGTGCTAAGTTGGTGGCTCAGGCATAAGCCAGTAGTCAGGATGGTACACCAGGTATGGTTAACCTAGCTCACTATCAGTTCATGCAAGAGGAGCTAACATATTATGAGGACTTAGTGATACAAAAATTGCCTACTATAGTTCATTGTGAAGATCATTTAGCTCAGCAAGGGGAAATTCCTAGTGTTAGTGCAGTGAGTGTGGGCCAACCCCCTCGCGGTCTAGATGGAGGTGGGCAAGATGAAGGAGTGTATAGGTGGAGGTGCAGGGTCATGATACTGGAAGTTAGAATGGTCAGGAGTGTGTTGTTCGTGCTAGCCAAGTTCATTTTACTAGTGTCCATATTGGTAGATATATGTAATTGTATTTGTTATGTATACGGCTCTTTATGAAGCCTTGAATTTTTTATGTATAGATTTTGATAGATTAGAGTTGGGGGACTCCAGGGATGATTGTATACTGAGATATTTGATATGAATATATATATATGATGATGGTTTTGAGTTATGATTTATGTGTTGATTTATTTCGATTGTGTTTGATGTGAATGGACGTGCATTTTAAGTTTTGATGGATGTTAATGATTGTATGGATTTTGTTAGATATGTTTTTAGATGATGATTATGATGATGTGTTAATATGATAGTGACTTTAATGTGATCGAATGCATATCAAAAATGTTTCTAACTCTTAAATATGAATAAAACGTGGAATGATTAATTTGGTACTATGTTTGATACATATGTGATGGGTATAAATATGGTGAAGGCAATTGCACTTTTTGGTCTTAACAATGTGTTAACATGCAACTAACACTGGGTAGTCACATGTAGGATCTTGGATGTAGATGGAAGTGAAAAATGTACCTTCCTAGGACATGAGAAGGGTTAACATATGTAGGTTGTGTGGGAGAAAGAGGTTCTCCTTTCAACAATTTTCATAGAGAGATGCCCCAACTATATATTTTTATTTTTCTAACGCAAAATTGATCGATGTAGGGAAGTTTTCTTTGATGGGAAAGGTGATCAATGTAGGAAGATTTCTTGGGATAATTTTCAAGATTTGAATTTTTGAAGGTTGATCATTGCAGGAATCCTTTTTACATGGGTATCCATCCTTCGAGGGAGTGGTCTACTTATTTTGACTTTGACTTTTTTTTACAGATAATCATCCTTCGAGGGATCAGTCTATGATTTTAGCAGGTAGCTATCCTTTGAGGGATCAGTCTACTTTCTTTTTGATAATATTATTTTGTTTTTTTATAATTATTCCTTCAAGGGATCAGTCTATTTACTTTTTATAAGATGCACCCATAGATATTTTGAATTTCTTTTGAGTTGAGAGAAAACCCTGCTAGACCATTTACATGAGGGGAAGAAATGCGTACACATACTACACATGTGTGCCCTCTGGCATGTCTTTGGTTGATAAACAAGGTGGGTGGATGTAATGATCATGGGAGTTCCGTACTAAGGAGGAACTTTTCCAATTGAAATATGCAATGAACAGAGTCGTTGGTGCTCATCTTTAAGGTTTTCAGGATAGCGATGGAAGACCACATACTTTTAAATCATTACGATGATAAAGATGGTTGGTTTGATGATGGTAATAAGATCTTTGATGTGACTACTAGTCATGAGCGGTCTAGATGTTAACAGTAAAAATGATGCAAGTGTAAGGAATTAAGAGGTTCCTTTTCAAGTGTACCATCAAGGGATGCCAAATGACACGCTCTCAACCCATACTTGTGAGTGATAATGTATGGAACAATCCAGTTAGGGGAAAACTTTCCACATTTACTCCGTTATAGAGTAGTGAACTTTGAATTTTCCTTGAGAACGAGATCACCTATGTTAAAGTCACATTATTTGACATGTTTATTGTATGTGCATTTGATGTGCTCTTAATAGACATGATGGTGTTCAAGAGCTATTAAACATTTTTCATCTAATAGTTCTAATTGTGCTAGACGGTCTTATCGATAATGTTATTCAAGGATAAAGTATTTGATAAATACATGGAGTGATGGGATTTGAACTTCAAGGGGTAATACCTCCTTGAAGCCATAGACTAGTGAGAAGGATGTAACACTTGTAGGAGTACAGATGCTAATTCGATAAACCCCGAGAGTAAACAGGATTTGGAGATGTCAATTCCTGCCTGCTTTGTGAACTATTTTCATGAGGATTTTGTTAAAAGCTTCAGCTTGTCCATTTTCTTGAGGATAGTATGGTGATGAGCATCTTAGTTTGATGTTGAATGTCTCACAGAGTTTCTTAGCTTTTTTGTTTTTTAAGGATTTTCCATTATCAGTTACGAGTTTGTGAGGGATACCAAAGTAACATATGATATGTTGATAGATGAAATTGACGGTTTTATTTACTTTAGTAGAGGTCAAGGGAATAGCTTCAACCCATTTAGTGAAATATTCAGTGGCTATAATGATGGAATTATGTTGTTGTGATGAATGATGATTGATAGTGTCAATGAGGTTTAACCCCCATTATGAGAAAGGCCATGTAGGCATTGTGTAGGTTTTAAGGCTTGACTATGGATATGAGTGAGATTCAAATGTTGTTGACATTTAACACATTTCTTAATAGTATGCACAACAATATTGATTGATAGAAGGCCAATAATAGTTGAGTTAGAGGACATGTTTAGCGATAACAGTTCCATTGAAATTTCCACCACATATACCATCGTGGACTTCTTAGATAGTCTTAGTGGATTCATGGGATTTAAGACATCCTAGTAAGAGGCCATCAAATCCATGTTTATAAAGGATGTCACCTATTATGACATAGCGGGTAGCGTGTTGGAGGAAATATCTTTTAGCATTTATAGATAGATCAGAGGGAATTTAGGATTTTGAGAGATATTCAAATATTTGTGTGTACCAAAGGTCAGTTGGATTGTTTTCAATGACATTGATAGACGAGAGTTTGTTTTTGTGAGATGGTTGGTCCAATCTATGGATGAAAATGAATAGTTTGGAATTATCAGTCGATTCTTTAATTGATAAAGGAATGAGAGACCCTAAAGATGCCATGGTGTGCACAAATTTGTTAGACAATTGTGGAACTGTCTTAATAGTGTAATGGTCAAAAGCTTTGAGGAGGAATTCAACAATGGATTTATATTTTTGTAGAGTTTTGTTCTTACATTGATAAAATCCTTGGATTTAATTAATGATGAGCTGCGAGTCTCCATAAATTTATAAGATTTGAACACCAAGCATAACGACAATTTGAAGACCCATTATTAAAGTTTCATACTCTATCATGCTATTATTACATTCAAAGTTAAGTTTGAATGATAAAGGGATAGGAGTCCCCTAGGGAGGTATGATGACAATAATAACCCCTCCCCCATGTTGGAATTTAGATCCACCAAAGAAGAGGATAATTTTAACAGGAGTGAATTCTTGATCATTGATAGTGTCCATAGACTCATCGGGAAATTGTTCGTGGGGTGGTTGATTTTCTGGGAGAGGAGCCTCGGTGAGTTGATCGACGATGGTTTGTCCTTTGATCAAATTTTGCAGTATAAATTCTAGGTCAAACTCAGTCATGAGAATTATTAAATGAGTGATGCACTCACTATGATATGGTTTAAAATGCATGGTTTTGAATGGGTTAAAAATAGTAACCACGTAAGTCTTATGATTGAGTAGATAGTAGCGTAGTTTAGAAGTTGTGAAATACAAGGCACAACACAATTTTTTAGCTTCAGTATAACATGTTTCATATTCATAGAGGGTAAAAATTATATAATAAATGGTTTGTTAAGGACCCTACTCATTTAATGAGCGAGCATGGCACCTAAAGCATGATCTGTAGAGGATATGTAAAGGTTAGAAGGCTCCCCCTCATGAGGAGGCGTGAGCACAGGTGGTGATAAGAGATATTGTTTCAGTTCATTGAAGGATTTTTTACAATTGTGATCCCATATAAAGTTAACATCCTTACAAAGGAGATGGTGAAAAGGTTAACAACAGTCTGATATTTTTGATATAAAGTAGTGGATGGACTAAAGCTTACCTTGAAGGTTGCACAATTGTTTGAGGTTTGACGGAGGAGGCATCCTTGTTTGTACACCTTATATTCATGTGTCCTATCTACCATGAAATCTAGGGGAGGTATCCTTATTTGTACAAAGACTTGAGAGGTTCCTTATCCACCATCCTAATCAAATGTACTAGGTGATTTTTCTTCGAGAGGTTGTCACTTTGAGGCATAAGACTGTATAGGGGGGCCTAGAGCTACTAGGTAGATAAGCTATTTCTTTCAACCCACCTCAGATGTTGGAGTTAAACATCCTTTGGATAGATTCAATTCACACACATATGGTGATAGATCAATGAGGCGACATTTTTTTATGATTGAAATAATACAGTACATTATTTGAGTTTGCAAGTGTGTGGAATATAGGAATTTGAAGAGGAATGCAACTTTCCATGATTGAAAATATTCCCTTTATGCACATAATCAGATATCTCAAGCAAAACAATCTACAATGTACCCACTTTTACTTCACAATCAAATATGCATACTTCATCTTTGTCAATGAACTTGACCAAACAAACATGACAACTACTTTCTCTTATAAAATAAAATTCACATATTGGCAGAAAATTTAATAGGCATCCTTAATTATTTAGCATAAAAGCTCAATGAGAAATTTATAAATCTAATAGCATTAAAAATATTTGAAAAATATCCTGAAATTTGCTTTTAATTTGATGATTGTCATCATCCAAAAAAAAACATTAAGAATTGAACAGGCACTAATTCAGACAACAACAATTTTAAATATATGCTAGCAAGTAATCCTAGAAGAACTTCCCTTGGCTTTTTCATGGCTACATGACATAATCAAGTCAAGAGAGGAGGTTAAAAAAGATATGGCAACTTAGGGCATGGTCTCATGGAGGGGATACAACTCCAATTTTCTTGTTGCAGGAAGCCCCATGATTATTTTTGCAACCAGCTACAGGAAAAAATAGAATCTAAGCCTGAAAAATAAGAGCTCTACATTTTTTGCCCCTTAAACTTAAGAGGTGGGTGGAGAAGGGGGGCTGGAAATTTCCCCCCACAATTTAGGTTTTTTGTTTCTATCTAGCAAAAAACATGCATTCCCGTCACTATTTTTAGGTCAATTTGAGAGGAAAATAATCATTATATACCTGCAAATTGTCATTATTTCTCAAGTAGGAATTGTTGAGGAAAATAATCAAATTCATAAGACCCTAAAAAAACTAAAATACTCCTAAATTCTCTCAACAATACGTATCCCATACAGGTAAGATTGATCTTCTATATATCGAATGACAAGGGCATCTTGTAGAAAACAAAACTACTTTGACCATGAATATCATCTGATCCCAATAGCTTCAGTCAGCGTACCAATGAGTCTCATAACCCTGTTGATGGAGTTATTCAAAAATCATCATTATGAGGATCCCTAGGGACATCCTCTACAAGGTAACCTTTTAGAATCGAAGCAACCTAAAATATTTACAATGAGGTACTAAATGATTCAAGAAGGTTGGTCGGCCTAGAAATCCTTAACCAAGCCGAGCAACTTGCCTTTCTCCTCTTTTGATGGTGGTGGGGGCTCATCTACTTTATGGGCTCCTGTTATTATAGCTAACACTACAAAATACATCCCTCCAATCACATCATTCAAACACCGAAGCACAATCACATAGGACTTAAAGACAGTGGTAGGAAGTCCTTTGGCAAGAAAAAATTCAAGGCCAGTTAGAGTTTGGTACCTCAAATTTGCGCTAAAACCCGTCTGAAGAGCCCATGTAAATGCATTTAACAACGTTGAGGGCACCTTATTTTTATACCTTATAAAAAATAAAAATAATAAAATATATCTGAATAAAGGGACCACCAGGTGTGTCAGTAGGAAACTTGCACACCTGGTGGTCCCTTCCTCATGTCACATTTGCATGTCCATTCATTGTGAGGTGTAGTCTGACTAGAGTCCCTGCATGATGAAGGAGTAGTTTGACCAATGTCCTTGAGTGTGCGCGAGTTGTACGAAGTCAGTATGAAATGTTTGCTCCAACTATACGAAGTCAGTATGAAACTTGCACACCTGGTGGTCCCTTCCTCATGCCAGGGTAAAGTTTACCAAGGCTGGGAGAGTATGCTTAAATTGTAAAATGTAATGATTCCTCATGAACAAAAAATAAATAAAAATTGATTTTTAATTGTATTTTGTGGATTTTTTATTGGATGTTGTATTTTGATATGATTTTCATTTTTTATTTTAATAAAATTAAAAAATAAGAAAAAGAGTATGTAAATCCAAAATTTTCATTATTCAATTAATATATCCAACATTTAATTCAATTCTAATTCTTCTATTTTAATAAAAAAATATTATATCTTTCAAATGTTTCATTCAGATATATTTTATTATTTTTTATATAATATATTTATTTTCTTGGTTGTTATTTCAATGAAGAATAATTTTAAAAGATTGTAAATTAGTAGAGTATAATGTCAATTATTCAATTAATGTGTCTAGTTATATTTTTTGGAATATAATGGGTAAAAGGAGGGTTTTAGAAGGTCCCACAACCTTCATACAAAAAGCCCATTAGGCCAGATCTAGCATTTGAATTTGCAGAGAAAAAATACCTGAGAAGATTCCAAAAAGAAGAACGAAGAAAAACCGAGCCGTGAAAAAGAGAAGAAACATTAGATGAGCTTCTTCAGCTCAACGACAACATATTTAGCTCTAGGAGAGCCAGAGTCATTTGCCAGAAGATCAGCCAGCTTGAGAAGCTCCAAACAGTTGTCAGCTAAAGCCGCCCTGGTGGAATCCGTGAAGTCCTCCCATGCTTTCAGAGCCTTGAAGGCACGCTGAAGTTTACTTAGGATGGAGGAAATGATATCAGCTCTGTTATGGTCTTTTTTAGCAACAGCAGACTCAATATCAGCAGTATTAGAGTCCATAACAGGAGGGGAGAGAGGAGTGTCAGCAGTAAAATCTTTAACAACAGAGGGATCCTTAGTACCCGCAGAGTGAGAAGAGGGTTCCGCCACATGTTGATTAATATCATCCTGCTCCACTTCCGGGGAATCAGGGTACAGATGAGCAAGCCCCAAAAGATCAGCCGCGCTAGAGTAGTCGGGGCTGGAGACAGGAGAAGGAGCATGGCCACTGGCATTAGTGTCCTCCAAGAAAAGACAAGAGATGGGCGTAGGAAAAGAGGGGGTAGCAGTGGGAATGGAGGTGTCGCGGGGGGGGGCTCACAATGGCCACGTCAGAATCCGAACCAGAGGAGAGGAGCAGGCGGCGATGGAGCCGAGAGGAGCGGAGGGAGGAGGAGGAGGGGTGAGAAGAAGGGGAGGGGGAGCGGCGGCGACGACCCATTTTGGGAGGGAAACGGAGCAGGTCGGAATGGGAAGCAGCGACGGAAAAAAACAGATAAAGTAAACCTTGGTGGAGGATCACACCCTCACCCTCCCGAGCCAACATGACAGAATGTTCCAGAGACTGAAAAAGGAAGGTAGCCAAATTGATTTTTCTCCCCCATCGGAGATGGGAGAGAATGAACAGATGGGGGCCGAAGACTAGACGGTATCTTCCATCGATAGTGAAGTACCTCATAATGATTTCCACCACTCTGTCCCAGGGAGAGGGCAGAGAGTCACGGGTATAGCCAGAGAGATACTTCTTTGGCTTGTCACCTAGGGCGTTGAAATCTTGAATTTCGGCGTGAAGGGAGCGCCTGTAGTAAATATCACCCGCAGCAGGGAGCCCGGTGGCATCAGCGATGGCGTTCATTGAAATGGTGAACCGGAGTGCTACCAATTTGGACACGACCCCTTGACCACGAAGCAGTGACAGCATAAGAAACCAAAGCCAAGTAACCAGTCATTTTTTCCAGAAAAGTGGCAATCCCATTTTCCACTAAAATGCTCCACACCTCGCCATCATTCTTAAACGACTCGCAGTTGTCGGGCTCTAGGTGCTTCAATTGACCCCCCATGAGCTGAGAATTAGAATAGTCGCAGAGGCGGAGATAGGAGAGGATGAAAACCAGCTTGAACAGTAGACCGACAATGTTATTAAAACCCTTCCGCCACCTCCTCAGATGATTAATGTGTGAATAAAGCTCATTCGTGCGGGGATTTGCCGCATCATTGCAAGGCAACTTAATCAAGTAACCCGTGTTAAGTGTCAAATCACTTAAATTCACCATATTCACCGCCACCTTTTGAGAAGGCCAAGGCGAGCAAGCCGAAGCCCGAGTCAGCCCTTTAATCCACCAGTCAGCAGTGGGATGTGTCATTTTGAACAATCTAACAGAGGTCATTCGGGAAGTTATCAGTCCAATTTTGCTGATTTTCGATGATGACACCCATATTAGCAAGAAGATCCGCCGCTTTATTTCCTTCCCGGAAGACATGTTGGAATTAGACTTGAAGGAAAGATCTTTGTAAATTTCTAATATCAGCAATGATGTTCCTGATCGACCAATGGCCAGGGTCATTTGATCGGAGGAGGTTTATGATGTTGAGGGAGTCACTTTCAACTTGAAGGGGATCATTGCCAAGATTTATAGCCATCTCAAGGCCCTTGAGGATAGCTAAAGCCTCCGCACGATGGTTGGAGCCAAAATTGAAATTATGAGCAGAAGCAGCAACAATTAAACCCGAAGAGCAACGGAGAATAGCCCCTCCTCCGGACATACCTGGATTTCCTTTCGAAGCTCCATCCGTGTTGAGTTTTTTCCAGCCCCTTGGAGGGGGAAGCTAGCAGACCAAATTCTGATCAGTATGAGCTCTTTTACAAGGAATGGATAAAAACTTCTGCCACTCCTGGGTGTGACAGAACTGTAGTTTTTGCTGATATTTGGACCACGTGGTCAGATTGATATTTTCTTGGAGGGCTAGAGCAATCTGAGTAGCCACCTGACTAGGATTGAGACTTTTTTCTTTGAAGATTCTTCTGTTCCTTTCTTTCCATATGCCCCATAAACCATGCGGGAGGAGGAGTTTCCAAGCCAAGTTTAGAATCGCATGAGAGAAGGGAGAACTCCATTGAGAGAGGGTGTCCTGAATGGAATCCAGAAAGATCCAAAAAACACCGAATCTCGAAAAGAGCCACTGCCAAATATCATGCGAGAAAGAGCAATGGATCAAGAGATGAGGACTCCGCTTCATTGGCACATAGAACACATTTGGTGGGAAGGGAGAAACCCCTTCTCTTCAAGTTCTCCCCAGAGAGGAAAGCGTTCTTAGAGGAGAGCCAAGAGAAAAAACCAATTTTAGGGGTGATCTCCTTAGGCCAGAAATTTGTAAGAGGGGGGCCTATGTCAGCACTATGCATCGAGAGATAAGCAGCCTTAACTGAAAAGGAGCTTGAGGAAGAGAGAGTCCAGATAATCTCGTCCTCATTATGGGAAAAAGGGATGTATATGGAAGAGAGCAACGCTTTAAGTGAAGACAGCAGGTTTCTTTGCATGACGCTGATATCCTCCCATTCCTTGATATCCCATGAGGGGATGGAGTTTAACCTCTGCCAATAGCCCGAAGCTAATATGCCATGTATATTGATGATACTTCTCTTGATAGGATCCCAAGAGTGATTGAGGTCAAGGGGAACATCTCCAATCCAAGTATCCCTCCAGAAATCAATGAGACGCCCATTCCTGAATTTCCATTTAGTGCCAGCCTGAATGATGGGAAGCGAGCTACATATAGAGTTCCATATGGCTGAGCCTCTAGTAGGGATGGAAGTGATAAAGTCTTCATTGTTTGCTAAATACTTAGCTCTGAGCAAGTGGGCCCAACAGGAATCACCTTTAGCCACCTCCCAAGCAAGTTTGGCCAGGAGGGCCCCGTTCATCTCATACATTTTCCGAAGACCGAGACCACCGTGAGCAGTTGGTTTACAAACCTCTTTCCAGGCCACAAGATGAATCCTTTTCTTTTCTTCAGTTCCAGACCACAGAAAGTTCCTTTGAGTTTTTTCCACAACCTCCCTAACGTAGCTGGGAATCTTGAGCAAAGACAGGAAGTAAGTAGGAAGGTTCTGAAGAGTGGCTTTCACCAGCTGGAGCTTGCCAGCCTGGCTGAGTAGAGCTCCTTTCCATGCAGTGAGATTTTTTTTATATCTTTCAATGACCGGATTCCACATATTTTTTGATTGCCTTCCATGGAAGAGGGGGATGCCCAGATAAGAGGCGGGGAGGTCCACAATTGAGCAACCAAAGATATCAGCAATCTTCCTCTGGACTCTGGGGGGCGTGTTGATGAAGGAGATGCTGCTCTTGGTGAAGTTAACCATTTGCTGAGAGGCTGATTGATAAAGAGAGAGGATATCCATAATAGCCCTGGCTTCAATAACAGAAGCCAAACTCAGCAATAAGGTGTCGTCAGCGAACTGGCTATGAATGGCCAAGGGACAGTTTGAGGTGATTTTCATGCCAGAGATGATGGATTGATTTTTTGCCGCATCCAGAGCTCTGCTGAGGGAGTCCGCCATAAGAAAAAAGAGAAAAGGTGACAGAGGATCGCCTTACCTAATACCCCTACTGCTTTTGAAGAAACCCGCAGGAATGCGATTGATAAGAATAGAGAAGCAAGGGGTCGAAACACATGAGAAAATCCAGCTACACCACTTTTTGTCAAAACCAAATTTTTCCAAGGTCTTTATTAGGAAAGGCCAGTTGACTCTGTCAAAGGCTTTTTGCATATCCAATTTTAAGATCATACCTGGAGACTTCGCAAGAAGAGCCGAGTGGATGGCCTCATGGACAGTAATTATACCGCCTTGAATAAGATGACCTTTTATGAATCCGTTTTGATTGTGAGAGATGAGGTTCGGCATAAGAGGTTTTAGCCTGGAAGCCAGCATCTTAGTGATGATCTTGTAAGATGTGTTGCATAAACTTATAGGCCAAAAATTGGAGACCTCCTTGGAATTATGAACTTTAGGGGCAAGGGCCACGAAAGTGGTGTTCCATTCCTTAAGCAGCTTGTCATTCATCTGAAATTCATTAACTGCTAGGAATAGGTCCTGCTTGATGATTTCCCAAAAAACTTGGAAGAAAGCAGCAGGAAAGCCATCCGGACCCGAGGCTTTGTCTCTCTTCATAGCAAAGACAACTTTATGAATTTCCTCTATAGAAAAAGGCTTGGTCAGATTGTTGTTCATCTCAGGAGAAACCAGATGAGGAATGTGCTGGAGCATTTCATTCATAGATTGTTTCGAAGGGGCCAGATTAGCATGGAGAAGATTTGAGTAGAAGGATATAAGCTCATTGGAAATATCAGATTCAGCTGTAAGTAAGTTCCCAGCTAACGACACCAACTCACGAATCTTATCTCTAGCTTTATGTTTACAGGCAGTGATGTGGAAGAATTTGGTATTACGATCACCTTGCTCAAGCTAGAGGGCCCTAGAACGCTGCCTCCAATAGGATTCTTCTTCTTTAAGAGTGTTGTGATAATCACTGAGGAGAGAGATTTCTTGTTGGTGAAGATGATCCAACCTTCCAACAGCCTCAATTTGTTCAGAAATTTTAACCAAGCTCTGAGAAAGCTCCTTCTTGCGAACCTTGATGTTACCGAAGACCTTCGACTTCCAAATTTTGAGCTGTTTTTTGATTTCTTTAAGTTTGCTAGAAAATCTGAACATATTAGTTCCCTCAATCTCAATATTCCACCAGCTTGCAACTAGGGGAGTCAGAAGGTTATTTTCAAGCCAAGCCAGCTCAAATTTGAAGGGAGGATTCTTGGCATTTACCTTGTGATTGGCGCTTAACAGAAGAGGGCTGTGATCTGAGCTAGCCCTTGAGAGGGAGCTGAGATAAAAGTCTGGAAAGAGAGAAATCCAATCCAGAGAGCCAAGAGCTCTATCTAATCTGCATTGGATGTGGTTCCTGCCCAATCTGCGGTTTGACCATGTGTAAGATGAGCCATGGAGATCCATGTCCAGAAGTGCATTCTCCCTTATGAAGTCAGCCAAAGCATCCATGCTAGACGGCATAACAGGAATACCCCCCTGTTTATCCGAAGGATAAAGAGGGCAATTAAAATCACCCATTATTAGAATGGGAATTTTACCACAAGTGATGATGAAGTTAGTGATATCTCTCCAAAGTTTTCCACGATGAGTCTCCAAGTTTGGGGCATACACATTGATAGCAATCCAAGAGGAGTCAGCACCAATCTCTTGGAAGAGGATACATATGAAGTTGGGGTGCTTGAACAGGCAATCCCCTTTAAGATTTCTGGGATCCCACAAGGCACAAAGCCCCCCAGAGTTTCTAGTTGAAGGTTGAAATTCAAAGGTAGCTGCTGGCCAGATTTTATGGAGCCTAACCTCCGTTTTTAGTTTGGTTACCTGCAACATGATGATATCAGGAGAGTTCTGAAACCTGATGTCTTTGATGATTCTTTTTTTTGAATAGAGTTGAGCCCTCTTATATTCCAAGAAATGATCTTCATTTCTTTTGTTTGGGTTTACTCCCCACCACCATGGGGATAGTGCTTTGGGTTCCTTGCGCCACATTTGTAGCTACTTCTAGCTGAAGCTTAACACTGCTTGGAGTTCTGCCTCTAACCTTTTCCAAGCCAATATCAGGTTTCTTGTTGCTGCTTCTAGTGGAACGGTGATTGAAACAATCATCGGTGGAGAGCTCTGAAGGAGAGGGGGCAGAGCCTGAAATAGGCGGGCAGAGGGGAGGTAGGGTGGGGGGATTGAGGGAAGAGGGGATCAAAGGAAGGGGGGAGGGGAAAAGGAGCATGTAGCGGCGAAGGGGGAGGGGAGGAGGTAGCCAAAAGAATGTCCTCACCAAGAGACGAAGAGCCGGGAAGAGCCGAAGGAGCCAGGGGGGGGAGAGGGGATGGAGGGCTAAGGAGGAGGGGAGGATCTCAGAAGCAGGATCAGAAGAAGGGTTGATTTCTCCATCCTCAAGGAGAGCGAAGGAATTAGACGTGGGGATGATCGGGATCTTAATGGAGGACGATTTAGGAACTGATTTTTTCTTGTATTTTGGGGAGAGGGTTTGGGACATTGGTTTCGCTTGAGGTTGAGAGGGGCAGCCAGAGGCCCTATGGCCAAGTTTTTTGCAGAAGGAACAAGCTTGAGGAATGTATTCATAGTCAATGGGTTGTTTCCAGTTCCCTAAGTCCGAGATAAGCTCGATGTCCTTAGGCAAGGGGCAACTAATATCAGCATTAACACAGAAACGAGCATGAATGAATCTAGTTTTTGCTTTTGTGGCTTGATCTATAGCTATCAAAGAACCTATTGAAAGAGCAATACCTTCAATAACTGCCGGGTGCCAAAACTCCAGAGGGAGCCCCGGGAGGCGAACCCAGATTGGGGCTTGGGTCATGGATTTCGTGTGTGGGTTGAAACCAGGTGACCATTTCCTGAGATAAAAACCCTGCCTGCCAAAAAACCACGGACCACCAAGCAGCGCACGAGCGAAGTCTTCTTTCAAGCTGAAGGAGAATAAGATGAATCCATTTGGCATAGCCGCTATTTCTAGCGCACCACATGGTTGCCATTTTAAATGAGCCCATTTTTTTATATCCTCCAGTGGGGGCCTAGGGCCCATCAGCGTACCCACCAAGGACAGGTCATGAGAAGCAGCAGCAGCCTCCGTGATATGAGAGGGGATGCGTAGGGAAAAGGACCCTTCTGATAGAGAGGGGGAGAGATTTTCCGAGCTGTGAGCCGATGTGGAACCCTCCACGACTTTTGACCAAGCGAAAGGTTGCGTTGGAGAGAGGGACCCTGACAGAAGGGGCCCCCGATCCGGACCAGGGGGGTCCGGCATTAGAAGGAGGACCAGAGACAGCAGACAGAGGCAGCAGGCGGGAGCAGCCGAGGCGAGTAGAATTTCGTAGGGGATAATGTGTCTAGTTATATTATCATTTCAATATAATTCAATTTATTTTCTTTCTTTTTTATCTATAGAATATATTAGAATAAATAGTATTAATTTTTAATGTTTTGGAAATCTATAAGTATGTAAGATTGCAATATCAAATTTGAATAACTTATTATACCATAGCAAAAAGAAAATTTACAGAAAATAGAGTTGTGTGGCCATTTTTCATACGTAATAAAAGCCCCTAAGTCTCACTTAATATTTTGCAATTTTAATTATATTGAGTAGCAATTTCAACATGGTTATGATAATGTTACTTCTTAATGGGATTACAGATATAGCTAAAATCAATTTCATACTCAACTGGGGTTGATATGAATTGGATAGTAATTTATTCTTCTTCCCACTCTTTGATCTATAATTACACAAGTTATTCTTGATAGAATTTATTTGACAAATTCTTTACTAAATTTGTATATTATAATTGTAACACCAAGAAACTATGTAATGTGTAAGAAAACAAATCTCACTTCAATTATTTGTTCTTATTTCTACCAATAGGCCAATATATACAATTCAATCACACAAATAAGTTTATAATAAGAGTAATGATGTGCTATTGCCAGTTGGAAGTTTTAACAAACCCACAAGTATCTTATTATTGCCTAATACTTAAGAGTTCCTACCAACCTATAACAATTATTTCTAAAAATGAAATTCCAACAAACTTACAAGTATCTTATTATTGCCCAATACTTAAGAGTTCTTACCAACCTACAACAATTATTTTAGCTATCATTTTTGAAAATCTTTTACAAATGTTTCTTTCTTTTAAAATGAATAGAACCACCTCTTACACCTCATCTTCTTGATAATCTTAATAACATAAAAATATACTTGTGAATTGTAGTATTTTAATGAATTTAAGTGTCATCATTATATAATTTTAAAATTATAAAATAGAATACAATTTGGTACACACAACATATACATGTAACATATATAATCAATAACAATCTAAATATTGGGAGCGATAGACATTATAGAGAGGTATATTATCATTGTTCTTACAACTAGAAATTGCATTAATAGGTGCAATGGTCAAGCCGATAAGGGCACACAACCGAATGCGAGGGACAAATAACCACTATTTGATTTGGTATGGTAACATGCTTGTTATTTGTTTGCTTCTTCACATAAAACCCATATATAAATGTTCAATTGCATGGTAAACCTTGTCGAGCAATTGAATCAAGTATTTGTGGCATTCATCCATTGTTGGAAACAAAATAAGTTAAGGGTAGTAAGCATAAAACCATTATATTAAAATGCAAAAGTGCATACAAATGATCTTGAATTCAACACATTAAAATGGAAAAGTACGCATAAATGATATTGAATTGTTTTTGTTGTCTATGTTTCCACTTTCTTCATAGATATTCAAGATTTTTAAAAAGTCAATAAGGTAGAAAGATTACATATTGGTGGCATGAGCAAGGAGAATAAAGTAGGATTATTTTGGAAAAAGGAATATGTACAGATAAAGATGAACAATTTAAGTAAAATGGGAAAGCACATACAATAAATCTTTAATCGTTTATGTTGTATATGTTTCACGCTCTCCATAGATGTTGAAAATTTTAAAAAAATAAATACAAACAATTTATTTGAACATTTTATCCCGAGACTATGCTCATAGAAGTAAAGAAACACATATGCAGAAAAGGCAACAAAATATAGTTTGCAAATCTTGTCCATAAATGTTACATATATTTTTTAATACAATCAGTATATATTCGATATACATGACAAGAAAGTGTGTGTGTGTTTTGATCAAAATAAAGGTAAATAATTTATACCTAGGAGTCTCTTCACAAAGTGTTTTGGAGTATAAGCAAAAAAGTTGCTAATTATGGCTCCGATATATTTGTCTATAACATTTGAAAAGATTTGTAGAAAAGGAAAATGCACTTATAAAAGACAACATAGATGTAGAGCTTGTTCGATTCCGTGTTGGAAGAATACAAAATTCAAAGTGCAAGATGAATGTGAGTAATATTCAATTGCAAAAAGTTTCATTTTTTTTAGATACATAAAGTACCTTAAATATGACAGACATCAATTTATTTCAAATTGGAGGCCTTTTCCCTAACTGGTTCGTAGTGAAACATTTGATGAGCAAATATTTGTCTATAAATATGTAGTAGGATTTTTTTGAAATTGGGAAATAAATAGGTTATTACAATTATTAATGAATTTTATGAATTTTATGACATTTCCTCCCATATTATGTCATGAATGCCCCTTTTGTGTACTATTAGGCTAATAACTATTGCAAGTGATTGTTTTGCCTGCATTATTGATGGAGTAAAGGTTGTTCTACCTAAAATAAAAATATCAAGCTCAAAAAGTGAAGTGCAAGAATTAGAGGGGTCTAATTCTAGAAATCAAGGAGGTTTGTGGAAATACTTCAGCCTATGAAGAGAGAAATAATTGTGGAAGGAAAAACAAAAGCTTAAAATTTGTAGAATTTACAGAAGAGTTAGAGGACCGAATAAAATAAAAAACAATTAATTTAGATGTTAAAGGCTCATTGCTTAGAAAAAACCTAGAATTTTGGGACATTAGAATCAATTTTAGGTGTACCATGATTGAGTGGTATATGAAAAGCCTATGGTTGGATATACCTATGTAGGGCAAAGAAGTGGATGGAACGATTATTATAGCTCAAGTTGATTCAAACAAGTCTCTCCCAATTTTCTTTTCCATAATTTCTCGTCAGTAACCATGTACAAATTAAACGAGGCGAGGTAAGAATAGTTATATATTACAAGCCTATCAATAAAATTACAATTCCATTCAATTATCCCTTATACAATAAAGACAAGACAATTCAAAATATTGTGTCTACAAAGATCTTTTCTAAGATTTATTGCAAGTCTAGACATTATCAGTCAAATATCCAAGAAGCAGATTGTCATTAAAATTCCTTTTCAGTGTTTGGTAGTTTATAAGAATGGAATCTAATGTTGTTCATGTTAAACGTATTTGTAAGTACAATTCAAAACAAATAAAGGGAATTTTATGAGGAAGAACCACTTAACCTATAAATGATGGGTCTCTACATTTGGTTGATCTCTATGATATTATCTCTATTTAGGTTGTGTGAATGTTTACCTTATCTCGATGGCTTCTTTCAACTTGCGCTTTTGAAGGTGACTCTCCATTGCTAGTTACTTCATCTTTTCAATGTTAATAGAACGTTCGGTCTTGCACAAGTGTTTTGTTAGAGCTAACTTAGCTTTCTTCTCAAACTAGATGTTTGTGTCATGTTATTTGATCTTGGTATGAGTTGACTTCCATATTTCACCTATGTAAGGGATCCCGCAAGAACACTCAATTTTATAGATCCCACTCTTCATAAAGGGCTCCACTTGGTCCTTAACCAAATTTAACAAGTTCCTTAGCATGTTCTTGGGAATAAAGGTGGATTTGCTATCATGACATCCTTATATTCTAACAATCTTGTCAAATACCCCTTCGATGTATGGTAAGAATGGAACATGATAAGAAGAAGGGGAGCACCTTTTTTGTTGTGTGTCATAACAATATTTAGCTTGTTTCAAGGCCCTTGTCATTTATCTCCCTTTATATTCATTCATCTTAAAGACCTTTAAATACTCAATCTCTTAATATATGTTATCTTCATCACAAATCTTATGCACTCTAATGGCTAAAAGTAAAGTTTTTAACACTCTGCTTTTTGAGCTAGGTGATGATGAGACGAAGCATAGAATAAAGGTCATTGTGGATACCATTTCTGTAAACTTTAAATGAAAGGGAGCCATCATATTTTTGAGAAAGGATGACATCCAAGAAAGATAAACTTCCCTCTTTTTCTATTTCCTTAGCGAATTTAATGCTAGGGACTAAATAGTTGATGTGGCTTAAGGAAATCCTACAAACCATTATGTCCATGTTGCTAACATACATTAGTGTTGTCAACATATCTCTTCCGCCATTTTGGTATGAGGGAAAGAAATTGAGAACTTTTTCTTCAATTTTCTCCATATAGAGGTTGGCCACTAATGGGGATAGGTTGTGGCCCATCATCATTCCTTCCATTTGCTCATATGGAAATAAAAAAAAGTTGATTTCAAAGAAAGAGCAACCAACCTAGAAGTTTCCTCATCTGAGTGTTCCCTGACTACCTCAATAGCTTCCTCATCAGGAACTTTGGTGCAAAGGGAGACCATGTCAAAGCTAACCATTAACTATTTTTTCTCCAGCTTATTTTTCATAATCTTGATGAAATTTGCAAATCTTGTATAAAATATAAGGTTCTCCTAGTGTTTGGCTTAAAAAGTTGAAAACCTTTGGCCTCTTTTAAATGGGACTCTTTGTTTAATGGGGATTCCTTTCATTAATATTTTGACCATTGCTCAATTTCTCTTTATAATGAACCTAATTCTTTTGATTCTTAGATTTTTTTATTTATTTTTTTATGGTGATTCACACAATGTGATCCGAAAAGTTGAGCTAAAAGCTTGACATAATTTTATTCAAAAAATATCTTCCATATAATGGAGTTTGAAAGCATGAAATCTTACTTTTAACCTCTCAATCAAATCTATCAAAAAGAGCATTTATGAAAGTTTTTAGTATAAGTGCAAACTAATTTCAATAAAAAACTTTTCTATATAATAGAATGTGAAAGCATAAAATCTCTTACTTTTACCTTGTCAATCAAATCTATCAAAAAGAGCATTTATGAGAGTTTTTAGCACAAATGCAACTTAATTTAAAGAATATTAAATTTAGAATTTTAACTTTTTTGTGTGCATTAGAGGGACTTGGTTTCATATCTACATCATTAAAAACTAATACAACAAATGTAAAAGAATACTAAAACTTCGTAGACCTTTTTTTAAGTCTTTATCGAATGCCTTGACTCCTACTTCTTTTGATTCTTTGATTTTTGTTTGATGATGATTCACAAAATGTGATCCGAAAAGATAAGCTACGAACTTGGCATACATTTATTCAATAAAAATCTCTTCCATATAGTGATCCGAAAAGATAAGCTACGAACTTGGCATACATTTATTCAATAAAAATCTCTTCCATATAGTGGAGTGTGAAAGCATAAAATCTCTTACTTTTACCTTGTCAATCAAATGTATCAAAAAGAGCATTTATGAGAGTTTTTAGTATAAGTACAACCTAATTTAAAGAATATAAAATATAGAATTTTAACTTTTTTGTGTGCATTAGAGGGACTTGCTTTCATATCCACATCATTAAAAACTAATATAACATTTGTAAAAGAATACTAAAACTTAGTAGACCTTTTTTTAAGCCTTTAATGGACAGCTTGGGCTCCTCCTTTTGATTCTTAGATTTTTGTTTGATGGTGATTCACAAGATGTGATCAAAAAAGATAAGCTAAGAACTAGACATAATTTTATTTAATAAAAAGCTCTTCCATATAGTTGAGTGTGAAAGCATAAAATCTCTTACTTTTGCCTTGTCAATCAAATCTATCAAAAAGAACATTTATGAGAGTTTTTAGTACAAGTACAACCTAATTTAAAGAATAAAAAATATAGAATTTTAACTTTTTTGTGTGCTTTAGAGGGACTTGCTTTCATATCTACATCATTAAAAACTAATATAACATATGTAAAAGAATACTAAAACTTCATAGACCTTTTTTTAAGTCTTTAATGGACAGCTTCGGCTTTTACTTCTTCTGATTTTTAAATTTTTCTTTCGTGGTGATTCATAAGATGTGATCCAAAAAGTTAAGTTAAGAACTTGACATAATTTTATTCATTAAAAATTTGTTCTATATAATGGAGTGAAAGCATAAAATCTCCTAGTTTTACCATGTCAATCAAATCTTCCAAAAATAACATTCATGAAAGTTTTTAATACAAGTACAACTTAATTTGAAGAACATAAAATATAAAAAAAATTGATTTTTTTTGGTGTGCACTTGAGGGACTTGCTTACATATCTACATCATTAAAAACTACTATAACATACGTAAAAAAAATACTAAAACTTCATTGACCTTTTAAAAAAGTCTTTAATGGACGGTTTCGGCTCATACATGTGTGTAGTATATAGTCATCTGGTTTTATGGAAAATTATACTCAAATAATTCAGCTTTGTAACCAAAACGTTTGCTCTCTTATTTAAGATTTTTCTGGTCACATGATATCTTGGGATGTCTGAACCAAGAAAATATTGAATTCATGGCAATGCCTCCTTGAAAAAGACTCCTAAATTCTTTCAACAACACTAATTAAGAAAATTCATATCAACATAATATAACCAAATGTTTCGAGTCAATGAACTACCCTATGCCAGAAAGTTCCCAAATAAACAGACCCGGAATTTCATATTATCCTAAACAGTCGGCAAAGAAACAAATCCAGAATTTCGTATTAACCTCTAATCTGAACATGTTCCAAATTTCAATGCACTAAACTACGTTACCCTGTCCCAATAACTTCAATGGGCCGCACCGATGAGCCTTAAATCTCTGATGATTAAATTGTTCAAAGTGTCATCGTTTTGAGAATCCAGATGATCATCTCTTACCAAGAACCCTAAAATATTTACAATGAGGTACTGAAAAAACTGAGTCCTGATTCAAGAAGATTGGTGAGCCCGGAAATCCTTAACCAGGTCCAGCAGCTTGCCTTTCGATGGTGATGGGAGCTCATCTACTTTTTGGGCCTGAGTTACTCTAGCCAGCAGTACAAAAAGTATGGATCCAAGCACATTGTTCAGCCACCGAAGTACAGCCACAGAGGACTTAAAGACAATCGGAGGGGATCCTTTGACAAGCAAAAATTCGATGCCATTCAGAGTTTGAAACCTGAGATTGGCGCTCAAACCCATGTTAAGAGCCCATGTAAATGCGTTTAACAGCGTTGAGGGTGCCTTATTTGGGGTCTCAAAGTTGGGATCCATTTTCTTCCTAACGCTGATCAAACCATTAGACAATGCAGTCCCCACAAGCCCTGCAGAAAACCCAAGAGCTGCGAACAGGATACCCTTGAACACAAAAGTACCCATCCTCTGTAAGACAGTGAAGCTCCCTGGCTCAAACATGTGGCTTGTAGGACAGCCTGCAAATAGACCAGGAAGAGTTTGAGCTGCTTCTGATGTGGATGCCAGTGTGTACATGACAGTAAAACTCAGGATGGAGCCAACAAGGAGAGTGGCAAAAACAAAGTCCAGCTCATTGAGACCCTAGTTAGGCCTAGCTGCCATGTCACCAACAACGAGTGCACTTAGCCCTACAATCTCAAGATGGGGGGCAACAAGGAAAGTGGCAAAAACAAATTCTAACTCATTGAGACCCGAGTTAGACCTAGCTGCCAGATCACTTCCAACTAGCACTACACATGTAAATGTAAAACCCTAAGAAAAAGAGAAATATAAAAGGGTACTTGGCTGATTTCTAAGCAAGCTAGAAGTGATCTGGGTAGGTGAAATGCCGAAACAAACTGTAGACAGAGTCATTAATGTTCGCTCAAAATTTTGGGACTAAAAAACGATGCAGGATAGGGGCGCCCACAACAGGGCAAGAACGCTTGGACACTGGCGAGTGAATCTGAGTGTTGGTGGCTGTGAAATGCTCAGGATCTGATTTCTTTTGTGTCACAAGGATTTCATTGTTGATTCATGTCTGTCACTTGATATTCACTCCTTAATCGCCGAAGGTACTTGTAACTTGCAAAAAAAGATGTCTACCTGCACATGTCCACAAACCACATCAAATTTAATAAAAAAAGATGCAGAATGTGGAGTCGGACTGACCCCGACGGTCACCCGAAGAGTGAACTTATTGCCGAGTGTTGCACTACATCTCAGACCCCATGTAATTCTTTGTGAAAGTGTGTGTAATGATGTCCTAAGATGCCCTTGTGCAAGTTGTGCAATAGATAGCAGGCTAGATCTAGAATGTACCAAATGTATAGAATGTGTGGGATGGAATAAAATAGACTTCCCCTCCTATGTTGTGTATGCAAAAGTGATGCAACCCTTGTCCCTTGTATGAGTGCTAAATGGATGCCTTTGATGCTCTTGTGCATTTGAATGCAAGCTTAGGTGATAGTATGCAATGCTTAGAGACTGGTCCCCCATTTTGAAAGCACAACTATGCATTTATATGATTCCCTTGTTTGAATTCCGTAATTGAAAGTTGAAAGGCTGATCCATAGCAATAAAAAGTAATTAAGAAATGAAAGGGGCCCAAAAGGGGTAAGAAAAATATAAAGAGGGACATGAGTGCCCACAAGGACAGGAGTGCCTAGCGTTACTGTCTGAACTGGGTGCCAGTGTCCGAAACCATAGAAAAATAAAACAGTCAAATGCATGCATGAGTAACACATGCATAAAACCAATAAAAGTGCAGAAGACCAAGAAAAAGGCCAAAGAGAGTTGTCAATTACTAGTTTTCTCGCTTATGAATCATGTAAATGTTAGCATGCTTTTAGGACCTAGAAATGTACCCCAAGTGCATAGATTTTGTGACTACAATTTAAATCATATTTCATGTTTATCTCTCTCTTTACACACGCACACGAATTAGAGCATGAAGTATTGAAATGATGTAAGGAAACTTAAATAAACATGATAAATTTTGTACGATGCATTTATTTGTCTTTGCAAAATCAAGATAAATATTGTTGAATCTTGGCACACATACACATTCAAAAAAAATCTTGGTTGTCTAACTTATCAGCGGTACAACTTTATGATCATCTATCATACCATTGTGTTGTAACATGCTGTCAAATTTGATAAGGTGACATTTTCAATTAACTTAGTTACAATATATTCTCAACGTATCTGAATTATTTCAACTATTTTTCCATTTCCGAGGCCTTTCCCTAGAGTCCTTCTAGTTGCCATTGTCACTCATTAAATTCAACATTTGAGTTCTCAAATTTGTTGACCTATTAGAAATATCGATAAACTTTAAATTATCTCATTTTTCTAATGAAACATGTCTTCTTTGTTGTGATGTGTGTATCCAACTTCGAGTGATACACTTCATTCTTTTCTTGAGTGTTGAACATTTTCTAGTAGTATTCAATGTTCTAAGCTTTTTGGTTTCCTTGACAAAAGATATTATCATTTATTTGCATTATTTTAAATTGTTGTGATTCCAACGTTCCATTTGTAATTTAATGTGGTAATAATTGGGAAATTCTACTCTCAAATAAATAAGGTAAAGTGAAGTGTAATATATAAAACACTACAAAAACATAAGAATACAAAAAGAGGGCCTTCCCATGTAACTAAAATGTTCTCCATAAGTTATAGATATAAAATAAAAATAAATTGAATGAGTATTATGCTTCCATTAGAAAGAAATTTAACATATAATGATCTATCAACTACAAATCATAAAATCAAGGCTTTTTGAAAAACTCTCAAACACTACATCAACTACATGTAATGGAAGACATCTAGTATGTTCCAGAATGTGATAACATTTATGCAAATCTATTCATTTTTCACATTAAATAACTAAAAAACATTGAGATATACTCTATAATATCTAGCATCGTGCTTTTACAATCATATCAATAAAATAAGAGAGAGGGGAGGAATGAACATGTACACCATGACAAATATTTGAATTATAAATTTCTAACCTCTATCCATACCAAAATTGCAAGAGGTATTTTGTGATCCCGTGACTACTCTCACAAGAAATGAATAGGTACTTTGGGTTGAAGAGTAAACGAGTTATCCCATTTTTCAAATATATAGTGTAATATTATAACACATTATCCAAACTATTTCCCACTACGAACCTCACTCCAAAATTACAAAGAAATTTAAATCCCCTTCCCCCTTGAATGGTTAAGGGCTACGGGTGGAAAATTAGTGAAAAACAATTCAAAAGATAACTTTGAGAAACAAGAAGAGAAGTCCCAAACATATGTATTAAGGAATAACACATAGGAGGAACATAACCTCGTGGAGGCACTTTTCTCAATATTTCATACAATATTTCTTTGTAAAGTCTAAGCTTTGCAATTCAGGCATTTAGTTGGACCCTGTATTGTTGAATATAATATAGCATAATGATTTCATTCGTTGTAAATATATCTTGAATAATATAAAATTGTTGTTTGAGAAGGTATAATATGGGCTTTTGCCTTTAACCAGAATTTTATATTTTCAAGATTAACTTGAAGAAAGCTTATGATCACATCGAATGGACCTTCATCATATGTTCTTTATGCGTTAATCACGCAATTATAATGAAAATTGCATTTTCTCTTGTGCTTTGTAACGACCCTATATTATGTATATAGTTTGCTTCTTAATTTAAATGGACCAAAGTCACATTTCGAATGTGCAAGCAACTTAATCTTCTCTTTTAATCATGGTTGCACCTTATCACCAATAGGAATGCCAATGGACCTTATCAAGATGTAAGCTCTATGATGTATTGACTGATAAGTTTGCTTGATATTTAAAACTTGTTCGTTCCATATAAAAGACATTATGCAAAATGATATTTCTTCATTTTGAATTTTAGGTCTGCTTGTTTCCTTTGTAACTGAATTTAGTCTAATCATGGTTGTGCCTTATCACCAATAGGGATGTCAATGGACCTTATCAAGAGTTAAGTTTTATGATGTATTGAGTGATAAGTTTGCTTGTTATTTAAAACTTGTTTGTTCCATATAAAAGACATTATGCAAAGTGATATCTTTTCATTTTGAATTTTGGGTCGGCTTGTTTCCTTTGTAGCTCAATTTAACGTAATCAAAGTTTGTGAGGCCTCCATATAAAACATGTTTATTCTGAAAAAGAAAAAAGAAAAAAGAAAAATATATATTTTTAAAATCTCATCCAAGTTTTTGACCTGAAAATTGACAAGGGTGTGGACCGTTTTTTAATTTTAATATTTAGGTAGCCGTAAAAAATTATACGCTAAATTTAGGAAAGCGCGTGGTTGTTTGGGCCAGCTGGAGCCTGGATGGATGGAGGAAATCGAAAAGGTGCAGGTGAGACTGACAGTGATAGTGCTGTTGATAGGCAGCAACCACCGCGGTGCGCCATTATAATTACAAAATTAAACAACGCGGAGTGGAGTGGAGTTGAGCTGTAGAGCAAAACAATGGAATGTTGCACAAAACTCAATTAAATTATCATCATCTGCCTGGTTGTCCGCCGGGGTTTCTCAGATGTTTCCCATTTCTGTGGTTAGGTTTACTGATCAGACTCAGGCACGCGCTATAAAGCCTTTCCTTTCCTCTCACATAACATTCACAGCCAAGCAGTAAGCAGTAAGCAGTAGGAGTGCTATATTCTATTCCCTTGCGTTTCTTATTCAAAGTGTAACACGTAACAAACAACATGGACGCTCTGGTGTTATTGAACACATTGTTCCTCTCTATTTCTATTGTTCTGCCTCTTGCTTCAGCTAATTTTTACACAGACTTCGACATCACATGGGGAAATGATCGAGCAAAGATATTAGAGAATGGAGAGCAGTTGCAGCTTAGTCTAGACCACACTTCAGGCTCAGGGTTTCAATCCAAGCAGGAATACCTGTTTGCCACCATTGATATGCAGATTAAGTTGGTCCCTGGAAACTCTGCAGGCACAGTTACGGCCTACTATGTAAGCTAATAATCTCTCTCTACTCTCTACTCTCATGTATTGATATTGCTTAGTATGATATTTCTTGGTACTGAACAACTCTGTGTTACAGCTTTCTTCTCAAGGCCCCACCCACGACGAAATAGACTTCGAATTTCTGGGTAATCTGTCGGGAGATCCATATGTCATGCACACCAACGTGTTTTCTCAAGGCCGTGGAAATCGTGAGCAGCAATTCTATTTGTGGTTCGACCCAACCACGGATTTCCACACTTACTCTGTTTCATGGACTCAACGCCACATTATGTAAGCATATCATTCTACTCTACTCTACTCCTGTTTGCAACTCCCATTAAATTAGTGATGGCTTAGAATAAGAAGAACAAGTCCCATTAACTGCATTGGTGATTGCAGATTTTCTGTAGATGGGAGCCCTGTTAGACTGTTCAAAAACAACGAGGAGTTGGGTGTTCCCTACCCGAAGAAGCAACCCATGAGAATCTACTCCAGCCTCTGGAATGCTGAGGACTGGGCAACCAGAGGTGGCCTCGTCAAGACCGACTGGACCAAAGCCCCCTTTCTCGCCTCCTTCCGCAACTTCAACTTCAAACCACATACTATGGTGGAGGCAGAGACACAAGCACGACCTTTGGATTCCACCCAGATGCAGAGGCTCAATTGGGTGCGAAAGAACTATATGATCTATGATTACTGTGCTGACACCAAGAGGTTTCCCAATGTTCCTCCACCAGAATGCACGCTCAATTCCAAGCCATAGCATTCTTCACCATTCTTTCTACAACTTTTACTGAATTTGAATGCCCTGTTACCACCAACAACGGCAGAAGATCTAAGGTTCTTCAGAACGACTCAATTCTTTCATTCTTTTTATTTTCTTACAATCCATTGCACATTGCAATGGCCTGGTTTTATTGATCTGATGTACTCTAAGAAGAAATAGGAGGTTCTATTGGGAACCTCCTGCTATTTTGCAATGCGAAAATACTTTTCCCTTGAAAATACTTTCCCTGATTTTTACATTTACATGCTTAGTGCTTTATCTTACCTTTAACCTGTCAATCAAATCTCTCAAAAAGAACATTTATGAATGTTTTTAGTATAAGTGCAACTTAATTTAAAAAAAAGTCTCTTCCATATAATAAAGTGTGAAAGTTTAAAATTTCTTATTTTATCCCTGTTCATCAAATCTATCAAAAAGAGAGCATATGAGAGTTTTTAAGTAAATGTACAATTTAATTTGAAGAATACAAAATTTAGAATTTTAACTTTTTTGTCTGCATTAATGAGATTTGCTTTTATATCTACATCTTTAATACTAAAATTTTATAGACCTTTTTTTAATGTCTTTAAAATTTTATAGACTTTTTTTTAAAGTCTTTAATGGATGTTAAACTAAGAATTTGACATACTTTTATTCAATAAAAATCTCTTACATACAATGGAGTGTGAAAGTATAAAATCCTTTACTTTTACCATGTCAATAGAATTTATCAAATCAAACATTTATAAGATTTTTAATATAAATACAAATTAATTTGAAGAATTTAAAATATAGAATTTTGAATTTTTGGTATACACTTGAAAGTTGAGAAACTTAATATACCATATATAGACCTTTTGAAAAGCCTTTAATGGAAAGCTTCGGCTCCTACATATGTATACCATGTAGTTATCTAGTTTTATGGAAAATTACACTCAAATAATTTATCTTTGTAACCAAAACATTTGCTCTCTTATTTAAGATTTTTCTGGTCACATGACATCTTGCGATGTCTAAACTACTAAAAGAAATTATAAAATTCATGGCAATACCTCCTTGAAAAAAGACTCCTAAATTCACTACCCTATACCAGAGAGTTCCCAAAGAAACAGACCCAGAATTTCATATCATCCTAAAGACTCAGCAAAGAAACAAATCCAGAATTTCGTATGAACCTTTAATCTGATCATCTTCCAAATTTCAATGCACTAAACTACGTGACCCACTGAGTTACCCTGTCCCAATAACCTCAATCGGCCTCACAAATCTCTGATAATTAAATTGTTCAAGTGTCATCCTTTCGAGGATCCATATGATCATCTCTTACCAAGTAACCTAAAATATTTACAATGAGGTACTGAAAAATCTGAGAGTCCTGATTCAAGTAGACTGGTCACTCTGGAAATCATTAACCAGGTCTAGCAGCTTGCCTTACGATAGTGATGGGAGCTCATCTACTTTTTGGGCCCGAGTTACTCTAGCCAGCAGTACAAAAAGTATGGATCCAAGCACATTGTTCAGCCACCGAAGCACAGCTACAGAGGACTTAAAGACAACAGGAGAGGATCCTTTGACAAGCAAAAATTCAATGCCATTCAGAGTTTGAAACCTGAGATTGGCGCTCAAACCCATGTTAAGAGCCCATGTAAATGCGTTTAACAGCGTTGGGGGTGCCTTATTAGGGGTCTCGAAGTTGGGATCCATTTTCTTCCTAACGCTGATCAAACCATTAGACAATGCAGTCCCCACAAGCCCTGCAGAAAACCCAAGAGCTGCGAACAGGATACCCTTGAACACAAAAGTACCCATCCTTTCTAAGAGAGTGAAGCTCCCTGGTTCAAACATGTGGCTTGTAGGACAGCCTGCAAATAGACCAGGCAGAGTTTGAGCTGCTGCTGATGTAGGTGCCAGCGTGTACATGACTGTAAAACTCAGGATGGAGCCAACAAGGAGAGTGGCAAAAACAAAGTCCAGCTCATTGAGACCCCAGTTAGGCCTAGCTGCCGTGTCACCAAGAACGCGTGCACTTAGCCCTACAATCTCGTCCATCAGGACCTTGAATGGGAACTGTGGATCTGCTTCCACTCTGGACTTCCATCCCTGCAAAAATACACCCAGAAGCCCACCTTTGATTCTGTCAGCCCCACTGTCATCTGATTTTCCCCCTTCACCTCCATCGCCGCCACCGCCTCCGCCGCCATTTTCCTTCTTGTTGTTACCAATGTCCCCACCAGACTCGATCCCTGGACGTGAAGATACCCATGTCCTTAAATCCCCTCTACTTAATGGAATCCTGCTGATCCGCTGATACCCATTTGCAGCAACCTTGAGATCTTTGTTGCGTTTATTGGCATTAGGGTTTTCCGGGGTTTTTCTGTTGCTGGGCAAGATTGAAGTTACCATGGATTTGCCTGATATGGCAATACAACACGTCAACTGTGCCATTGTGAGGATATTGAAAAAGAAAAATTTGAATAAACCCTGTAGGAAACTGGAAGAATCCAATTAGGAAACTCCTCCGATTATAAAACCCAGATGAAAGCTTGAATGGTAAGGATAACTTCATTGCTCTTATCACCTGCAACTCAGAAACCTTCATCTTGCCCTATTTGGGCAGCAGTAACAAGTAAAACAGTAAACAATTCAGTGAATAATTTAGAAAATAAAATAACTATCTTGATATCTGTGAGGGCTCTCAATAATAGGGGAGAGGACCCTATCACCGTGTACCTAAATTTAGGGGCACATAGATATATTATGTAGGTACGTTGGTAGCGTAAAAAAATTATATCATCATGTAGCGTACGATCGTGTCATATCAACATTTTCGTTTCACATGTTTATTTGGAGGGAAAAATAGTTTTTGAAATTGATTTAATATGAAGAAAATCAATATAAAGCATTTGAAAGAGAGACCAATGACCGAGTGTCCTATGTGTCACATTCTCATTAACTCTTAAAAAATGTCATTAACCAAAAAGTGAACAACTATTGGTACTTTTGTCAACAACCTATGGTGAAAAGAGATGTACATGTTTTGGTGCATGCTCGATTATAGGGTCATCTCCGCTATACGGTATCAAAAACAACAAAGCATCCACGAGTTGGAATCACACATGAAGGAATCGTCACAAGTTACACCTATAACACTCGATTTTTTTTAGAAGCCGAGCGTCTCTTAGGCAGCGGTCCTATGCGGGGGCAACCACAACAAAAATGTAAATGCATGCAGTCCCATGGAAATTTAGAAATTTATTCACCGCCTAAAACATAATCTTCTCTTGAAAATGTGAAGCAACAACTGTATAAAAGACCCGGTTCCAACGACAAGAATAGATGGGGGGCTGAAATATTTTCTTGTTGCATTCCACTCTTTTTGGCCACCTGGCAACAGAACATTGTTTGGAGCAGCAATATCAGTTCATAGTGAAAAATAAACGACAGTTGGAATAAATATTCACCTCAATATTTACAGAAAAAATTATAGATCATGGAACAACAGGGTTAATACTACGTGCAAAAAAAATGATACGACACCCGCAATAAAATTGTGTGTTGCCCCTTGTATGGAACCGCAACATTATGTCCAAACGTTTTTGAAGCCCTCACTTTGATTCGCAGGTAGGCGTTCTCCTTTGAAGTTGCCTTCGCTGGAAAGTGTCAAAATCTGACAATACTTTCCGAGCAAACTCTTTCCAGCAATATTATTTTCTCTTATGCCACATTTTCACCACATTTTCAACAGTTTCAGTCTTCGTCTACTGTAGTAAAGCTCTCATCATTGTTGCATTTCCCTTCGCAAATGCTTTGTGCAAAGTTGTCTTGCCCGCAACGCAATCAAACATGTAGTAGTCAAGCAACACCCAACGCCCAACACAAGATGTTCACTATATGATCGATCTGCTGCGTAATGTAAAATCGTTCTAGCGTTACCAAAAGTTTCCATCTCACTTTTGGTCAAGCTATATAACCCAACTTGATTTTTTTTAATGCTTTGTAGTACTCAATATATAACTTCAATATTCGTCTCATCGCACGATAACAACACATCAACTTTTGTTTCTTGAGAGCTCAAGTTAATTCCAAAGTGGAGTTCTTTAACGAATGGCTTACCTGTCAAATGTCAATAGACATTCAACTTTATTCGATGTTATTGCCCATTAAAATGAGATGAAATAGGATCAGTTACATACCTGGTTGTCTGGACACCTTTGTTTCGACTAGGAGCATGTCATCCATGTCAGACCTAAACTTGTTTTGACGTTCATATCTATAACCGGGGCCACTCATCCATCCACTAAAAGACGTAATATATCCCATGACTTGAGGATCTCTTATTTCTTAATCTCTTCAAAACACGTTTCCACCTCATCCACACAGGCCAAACACCAATGCCCTAATATTTATGTGGGAGCCATTTTGCATTTCTTGAATTTCTTGGACATGTTCAGCTTCGCAATAACATCGAAAGTGGTGGTGCAAAAGAAACTTGTAACCAAGGTAGAGACTGGGGAAGATGAGGATTGGAGAATATTTCCCACATAGGGTGTCGCTTTCTCCATGAAGATAAAAATGCGAGTTTCGATCTTCATATGGTCCTCGTAGTAGGCAATGTCGAGAAGCTCTGTGAAACAGATGTTGAGGGCGGAAGAGGTCAACAGTCGGGCATAAATTTTTGGAAGCACAATGGACTGGGGGGGTGAATCAGTCCTTAAAAAATTAAATCAAATTTCAGATTGTTTATTGAAAACACAAAACCACTTAACCATCTATTAATGTGTGCACATTATCAAATATCACATATGCAATGAACAATGAACAAGAGAATCAACACAAGACATAAGATATAAGTGGTAAACCCTCAAGGGGAAGAAAACCCACTAAAACACAATCTTTATATTGATATGTTTCAAATTTAGTGAGGCACCAACCCCACAAGGAGCACCAACCCCTAGTTTTGTGAAGCACCAACTCCATAAAGAGGATAAAACCCCCCAAGATGATCAATCACCTACTCAACCGCCTTATGAAGAAGATATATAAATTTTTTTTTCTGCCACAACTGATAAAGATCACAAAATCAGCTCATTGCACTTCCAAAGCCTTGTTCAAACCCTAAGTCTTCAATCTCTCACAAACTAGAACTTTCTTCACTTCTCAATGCTTCAAACCATTGCACACACACTTTCTACCATTCCTCAACCTATGACACACTTGATCAACTCTCAAAACATGCTCACACACCTACAAATCACTCACACTTAGGTCACACTTTTTGCACACACTTAACTAGCTCACAAAAGCACCCAAAACTATGTTTTTATAATCTCTCCTTCATTCAACGTCAAAATAGGTCGGTTTCCCTCATTTATATCGACCCCATTATCATAAAAACATCTTATAAATTTTCACAACAGTAACAAGTGACTCAAGTAGGTCGGCCTAGCCAAAACCCTTCATCCATGCACCAAATATCCTCAAATCCCCATCATTGGAATGAGAAAAATCTCCTAACACCAAAACTATTTTTAGTCAAGATCTAAAAATCACCACACATGTTTAAAATGACATTTAAACATGATCCATGGTCACAATTATCATGAACCAATCAAATTATTTTATTTAATGGGCCCACTAGCTCATTACCCTCACCAAATAGGTGTTTCCAAAAACATGAAACTGTCTGTGGGCCTCAAGACCGCTCAAGATGAACTCAATCATGGCATGTGACCACTCTGTGGAAACCTCGGGACCTATAGAAAACTTCTAAGCAAGTTAGAGATCTTGAAACAATCACATGTTCAAACCACATCAACTTTTGTCTTCACCAAATCAAACTATCAAAAAATCATTTTTACAAATGCAACTGGTTAACACGATTCCTGACACATTCAAGACCTCAAAATGGATTAAATGGATTTCAAATGCATCCCTCTTCACTTTTCAGGTGATAGCAAGCATCACCCAATCCATTTCATGCACTAACCAACTCAATCTTTCAGCCAAAATAGTTTTGTCCTGAAAAGCTAGAAACCTTCTTTCTCACAAACTGGCATGAAAACCACATCAAATAAACTCATCATGACACCAAACTTATACCATTTGAAATCTCTCTGAATTTTCTTTCCAAAACATATTGGAACTCCTTCCAACTCCAAGTGGAAGGCCTTCAACCAAGTTGATCTCTGCAAACTGCCCTTTGACCAGTTAACACAAACGAAGCATACTTGACCATTCAATTGCATCACCATGACCTAAAACCATCATAGACATCAATAACAACTCACATACATCACATAAACTGCCCTTTGACCAGTCAACATAAATGAAGCATACTTGACCATTTAAATGCATCACCATGACCTAAAACCATCATGGACATCAAGAACAACTCACATACATCACATAATGGTCATTTAGTTTGCAACTCCTTTGGACAACCTTGTCCCAAACTGAACTTCTTTTCAGAAACAGGCCTCTTTGAGTGAGATCCACTCATCACCACAATATTTATCATACCTTTTTGGAAACATGGAAGATTCATCTACACCATTCAATCACCATCCATGAAATATCAAGTAATTATGACCACTTAGGAAGAAAATCTCTTAAACCGATTTCAAAAGCTTAACGTCCGTTCATAAAAACACATAAAGAGTTGTTTACCTTCTTAACGTCCGTTCATAAAAACTTGACGATGAAATGACATCATTATTTTTTTAAAAACTTATAGAATCAATGTAGAAACATATATGAAATCCATGAGGTCCCATACAAAGCACACAATTCAAGGTGAGCATCAGAAGGTGCAATTTGAGCTAGAAATGCCCTTCTTCTTGACCCTATTTCACCAAAAATGACATAACATGCAAAACACTCAACATGGAATCCTGAATTTTTTCCCACATCACTATGACACACTCTACATACATATCTAATCATAAGCATGTCACAAACAACATTTCATCTCTCCATCATATCTCATTTACATAGCTACCCCTTAGGGTTTTACACTGTAAAGGTTAGGGTCAACTGAAATAACCTCATAACACATCATGAAAACTCTCCAAAAGGCCCTAACATACCTGATACATCATAAATCAACTACCTATATGCATCCATGAGTTTATATAGCTCCATAACTCAACCTTATACATTCTAACAACCATACTTAGTCCAAATGAACACCTGAAACATGGTCACCAACCTGTATCTGCACCCTGCAACTCATGTGAGTGCCCAAGCACTCCCAAAACATGCTCTCCATCATGTCAACATGCTTCTCAATTCACCAAGAAGCTCCAACCTCCATACACCATCACCTAGACTAACTAGGTCACCTGAATAGGCTTGTAAGAACAAAAAATCCTCATTGAAACTCTTGATATCACCATGAACACATTTGAATCACCATGTCATCATCATCCTCAACATTCTATAACCCTTCTCCATTAATTAGGTTTTGCATCAATGACAACACATATGCAACAACATGCCAACATAACTCACTTGCTTCGCAACACTACATCATCCACTTTGTAGTTATTGTGATTACAGAGAAGCCGTAGTATACACAAATCCACTTTACAAATTTAACCGAAGGAATGAAATGTCCAACTCCGGTGAAGATTACAACTCATGTGTAATTACTAGTTTAAAACATAATCCATGCCTTAGGCCCCAGGGAAAGTGTCCATGAAACCAAATAATTTATGGGATTAAGTTTTGAAACAAGGACTCATGGAATTTCTCATTATAGTTCTCATTTTTTGTTTCACAACCATACATTAATTTTTAATTATTTAATTAATTAAATATATCAATGAAAATATTGAGTAATAGGGGAACTGGATCCATTGTTGAAACCATTAATTTTACGAACTTTGAACACCAATTAAAATGTGTTTTTTTGAAAAATGACTTCTTCACATAATTCAATAAGTCAATATACCATAGAGGTGTTTTTTTAAGAATTTTAAAACTACGTGTATCCCTATAGATTGTGTTTTCATAAGAACCCTCTATTTAATACATTCTTTTACTTGACCCATTAATTATGCATAAAATACCTTATTTGTATAATTAAAATATCCAAAAAAATTATGGTGCCTAAAAAAATTAAAAACCAATGCATTGAAAACATTTAAAAGCCTTAAAGGTTGCATGCAACACGTTTAATGCAGGTGTCACCACCAACCACTCCCATTCCATCACCAATAATTATGAAGCAAGTGTCAACACATCACTTTAGTCAAGGATGAAATTTAACGAACAAGATTGTCCATCATTGGAATTTTTTAGGTTAGGAAAATATATTTGCTCCCTATCCTCATATAAATTTATGTACTAAAACTTATATTCATTCAATAATTTTTTTAAACAGATCAAGATTAATAATAACAAAATATATTTTAATATTATTGAATAATAAATTAAACATGTATACTTTAATAAACTTGATGGTTTTTATAGATCAATGTTTGTCAACAAAGGACGGGTATAAACTAGCACAAACTGTTAAATATGTCTAAACCACCCGAAAACAGGCGGGACATGCATTAAATCTCAATGCTCATTTCAATATTGTTTTACCGACTCCTTTGCATTGAATTTCTTCATTCTTACCCGATGTTGGTTTATTTTTTACGCTCAACAGGTTCATTTTGGAGGAGTTGTTGGTAGTGCTGAGAAATGAGATATCTGCCAATGATGTGTTTTCAAATCACTGCATTTAGATATTTTGTTTTGCACTTAAGATTTTTTTGTTTGTGTTGATTGTTTTCCTAAGTATTTGTTTAATTGCTAGCTCCCATATTTGTGTAGGGTTATTGTGGTCTTTGCTAAATTTTCTACAATAATGGGGGCGTATGTGAGTTACATGATTGGAATATAATGTTTCAAATAAGGTATGTTATTTCAAGGATAAAAACCACAATTGTGAAGTTAATGCATTGTCCTTTTATTTCAGTATTGCTTCCCTTTCTTCTTTACACCCACTTTGTTTTCATTCATGAGCTGCTAATTCACATTGATTGCATTTTTTGAATATGTGATATTAACTTGAATCTTGAAACTCTTTCCACTTTATTGGTTTTTGTTTATAGATCCTAGAGCAAGGATGTTTACGTACGTATTCTAATTAAGAAGTAATGGCTATTTTGTATATCTTTCCTGCGAACTTATACATTGCATAAACATGGAAGTGAACAATCTTGTAATGTCAGTGAGATTATACCTTACATAAACTTTGAAGTGCACACGTTATGCTAAGCAACATTTTATTAAAAACCCATATACCATTTTTCTTTGTTGGGTTATTGCAGTTTTTCAAATTTCTGGAATACTAGGCCATATTTGAGTTGTATGATTAAAATAAAAAGTTTGAAATGAGATCTCTTATCGCAGGGATAAAACCCATAATTGTTTTATGCTACCACCATCACAACCTCCCACCTTCCTTTACTGATAATTTTGAGGCGACTACCTTAACACACAATTTCAATATTGCTTTAACTCCTCCTTTACACCAACTTTATTTTCATTTGTATCTGATGTTGGCTCATTCTTGAGGTGTTGTTGGTTGTTTTGAGTTGCATAATTGAAATTAAATGACATAAATGGTGTATGTTATCTCAAAGATGAAACCCATGAACATTAAGTGACTGCTTTGTCATACCAAATCAATATTGTTTTACCTTATGTTAAGTGACTGCTTTGTCATACCAAATCAATATTGTTTTACCTTATGTGAAGTGACTTCCTTTTCATGCCAAATCAATTTCGTTTAACCTTTTGCGAAGTGATTGCCTTGTATTGTCGTTTCAATACTCACACTACCACAACATTTATATGTTTTTTTGTCACTTGACATTTTTTTTTGTTGACTATTTTTCTAGCCTATCAAGTGGAAAGAGATCGTTTGATATAAAAATTTTGCACTTTAAAGTTGGTAATGCTATAACATTGTAAATAGGGATTTGAGTTTACTATTTTATGAACATTGGGGTAATATTTGAGTTGCATTATTGAAATAAAACCCATATATGGGAAAGTAAAACAATAAAGAAATGACATCCTAAGGCATTCACTTCACATATAAAAGTTTTTATTTCAATATTGCAACTCAAATATGAATGCATTGTCATGTCATTTTAGTATTGATTTACCTTCTTCTTTGCACCCACTTTATTTTCATTCTTATATTTTATAGGTTCATTTTAGAGGTGAAACTGATTCATTTTTCTTTGGAAGCTTTGTAAGATTATAATATGCAAATACGGTTTGAGGTTTACTTTAAATATTGTAAATTCCATAACGCACATGAAGTTGGTAATGTTGTAATTCTACACCCATTTTCATTTCATTCCTATATGGTGTTAGTTAATTATGGCTGTATTGATGGTTCTTTTAAGTTGCATAATTCAAACTCTTGAAAATATTTCCACTTTAGTAGATTCAGCTTACAAGGTTGGACCTAGGGCTTATAACTGAAACTATTAAAGTGGAAGGAGAATGTTAGACCTCGAGATTCCTGTAATCTTTTATTGGTTAAATTTCCACATTGGGAACTAAATTTTTCATTCTTTATTGTTATATTATTTGGGTTGCATGTAAGAAATACAGGAGATCTATGGACAATATTATAATAAAATCCATGCGCATGAATATTAGAAGAACCAAGCACGAAATTTGTGAAGGAATAATGCAAAAAAGGTTGGCAAGCGTACAAGTTGTAGAAATAAGTGTGAATGATTTGGGATAAGGCAAAATAAAAATTCGTTCCTAAAAATAAAACATGAATGTACACAGGCATGTCTGAATGGAAGCATATACATACAAGAGAGGAAGCATCCCGTCAAAAAAGAGATGAGATAAAAATAGTAAAAATAATTGTAGTTTGAAGTACTTGCATGAAGTAAAATAGGGATAGGCAGAATGGGTTAAAAGTAGGTGACCTAATACATAAGGCAAATAGAGAAAGGATATGGCTAAATATATCCATGCATGGTATAGAACTAGAGTCATGGTAACATTTGGTATAATCACCGCCTCAATGTAATAGTTGAGTGGGACTTTGGATTCCAAGGGCTAAAAATAACTTTTGTTCCACTAGTGAAGGGAAAGTCCCCACTAGTATATATACCCTTTATAGGGTTCAATGTAAGGGGGCATGAGATGATTATTGTTATGTGATGTTTTTAGAATTTAATACGGAGTACTAGATGTTATGGAGAAAATATATTTCTTGCACGTGAGTATATTAATCTATTGTGTTAACCTGATTAATGCTTTTGTTCTATTAACTACATAATTTCTTTATCATAATGATATAATATGATGAGACTGGTATTCTCTTGTGCCTTGGGAGAGCACGCCAAGGTTTCTACTTTGGTGTGATAGGTTGGTGAGAGGAGTTAGACTAATTGTTTGCACTAGTGTGACAAAAAAATTTGTTTGCATTAGTATGTTTGGTAGCTATAACTAGACGTATAACATTTTAGTTTTGTTTTTGGGACCATCATAATCATGAAAATATGATAAGGTGGAAAAATGATGTTCAGACTCGCGCAAGAACATATTTATATCTGACAGCACTCTATTGAATATGCCTTCACATAGAAACATCCTAGCCGAAATAACAGTTTTCCCAACTATTCTCCAAGGACATAGGTGGAGAATAATATATACAAAGAGTTATATGAGACATTTATTAGTGAACTTCCAGTAAACATGCATTCTTGGCTAACAACTTATTGTTTGGAAAAAAATAGAATTTAGGGAAGAAGCATCAGTGGACCCTAGAGTGCACAAAAAGGTTTGCACAACACGATGCAACTTGGACATGAGTTGTGAATTATTGGTGGAAAGGTACGCTTCACATTTATATTATTGAATACTCAATATCTACTTTTTCTTGTACATATGAAGCCCAATTCAACTTCTTCCAAGAACCACACAAGTCATATCTAAAGCAGTTTGCCTTGGAAATAAAGAAGTTGATGATAAACATGGGTATTGAAATTTTCCATATAGATGGCTAAACAATCCACACATGTGAGTGGTGCATAAGGATAGGAGAGGGAAGGACGAAAGGATAATGAGTGGTGTAGACACCTAAATTATGCTTTTTGCAATCTTATTGTCAAAACGCACGCAAATCACTCTCATTCTCACCAATTCTGTTATAATTAGTGATTTTCGCTAATCAACTAACATGTCTTACCACTTTGGCCAATTAACAATGCTTTGTTGATTGTGTAACCTCTTTCTCATTCAGGATGCCACTTTACGGTGAATCGTAAGTCAAAATCCTCTTCAAGGCAAACAATTAACGTTTATTAGCTAATTAAGCCTATTTTTCCCTTGTTTTGGTCAATATACCCTAATATTGGCTTAAACCCCTCTTCCAACCACTCAAAATCACCCCACTTTCCTCCACAATGTCTCAGCAAGCTTCAAAAGCTTATCCTATCCTCCTAGTTGACCCTAAGTGGTTGATTAAGGCTTCACACCCTAATCACTTGGTAATTCACTAATTGTGATTAGCAAATCTTAATCATGATTAGTAATTCTAAATATTATTTGTACTTTTAGTCCCACATGCACCAAGATGCAAGTTTTCCTCAAATGAAAAACTATAAATAAGACTAAGTACTACCTTCCAATTTTACACCATGCTTTTATTAGTAGCCTCATATAAGATATATGTTAAAGAGCCTAAACTCCTTTAAGGATTCACATGCTCATCTTTACCTAAAGCCTTCATTATGGTTAGTAGGAGGGTATCTAACATGACATTGTAGTCTTGTGTTAGAGAGATCTCCTCACCATTTGTGGAGTAACAACCATTCCTAATTTGATTGCTCCTAGATCTATTTAGGTCTATGTTAGTTAATCAAACATACTAGTAGGCATGTTTAGATGTTAGATGTTAGTTTCATTTAATCTCCATTGTTATGCTATTAATATTTTATCATTGATGTTTCATTCCTTAGCTTTGCATTTAAATTTAGATCATTATGGTGTTGATCTTGCTTTAAACTAGTTAATTTGTGTTAAAAGTTTGGGGTGTTATCATTTGGCATGCCCAGTGGGACTCAAACCTCATTTGCATTCATTCTCAAGCTTTCTAAACATAGTTTAAATTGTTTTAGATTTCAATTTTCTTAGATTAACTTCAAATTCTTAGATTAGATTCAAGTTTTCTAGGTTAAATTCAAAGTTTTCTAGCTTACTTTCAAGTTTCCTAGATTAAATTCAAAGTTTTTAAGCTTTTAGAGTAATTTTCAAAGTTTTGTAGATCAATTTTTCAAGCTAGGTAGTTGTTTCAACTAGATTAGTAGTAAAAGTTGTGTTTTCATGTTCTTTGCAAGATATAAGGAGGCGAAGCCCTAACAAAATTGCTTTTTTCAAAATACCAAAAATTGATCTTTTTTGAAGAAATTCTTGTCAAAACTTAGATTTTGGTCACCTACAAGAAGGTCCACGCCTGTGCATCAAGGAGCGCACATGTGCATCATTGGCCGCGTCTGTGATATACTGAGTGCATAACCTATCTTCCGGAGGCCATAACTTTTGCTCCCAACCTCAAAACAACTCTGTTTTGTTTTGTGTTGGAAAGGTATTGAAACAAACTACACAATGGTAACATAAATTTGTGTTTTAGAGTTACCAAAAAATTAGGGTTTTCATTTTTTAGATAACTAGTCAATTTCTAAACACATTAACTTAGGGTTGATGAGTGATTTTTTTTTCATGCTTTGTATGAGTTTGGAATAAGATTGTGTATGCTCTTCTCTTTCACCTAGTGTGATCTTGAGAATAAAAAAACCTCTAAACCTTTTTTTTTGCTAATTTAGAGTAAGTAAGAAAAATAACCATTCATTGTTATGCTTAAAGGAATAAACTTTCATTTTGATAGTTGTTTCAACTAGATTAGCGGTAGAGGTCATGTGTTCATGTTATTTGCAGGATAAAAGGAGCTGAAGTACAATCAAAATTCACTCAAAAGGCCAAAGTTTTGATCTTTCTCAAAAATCCTTGTCAAAACTCACATTTTGAACACCTACATGAAGGGGTGCACCTATGCATCAAAGGGAATATGCATGTGCATTAAGGAGTGCGCATGTGCCTCTTTGGCCGTGCCTATACATAACTAGTTGTGCAAAACTTGACAGAGGTGTTCCTGTGTATCAAAGAGCACACCTATGCATCAAAGGGGGCGCATTTGCATCACTGGTCACGCATGTGCTACACTAAGTGCGTAACCTATCTTTCGGAGGCCATGTTTTGATCCTGACCTCGAAACGAATTCATTTTTTTTGCATTGGAAAGGTATTAAAGTGAACTAGGCAATGGTAACATAAATTTGGATTTTAGAGTTACCAAAAATTTAGGGTATTAAGTTTTTTTAAACTATTCATTTTCTAACATATCTAATTTAGGGTTTGATGAGTGATTTTGTTTCATGCTTTGTATGAGTTTGGAATAGGGTTGTGTATGCTCTTTTCTTGCACCTAGTGTGATCTTGGGAACCAAAAGTACATCTAAACCACTTTTTGCTAATTTAGAGTAAGTAGGAACATTCATCATTCATTTTATGCTTAAGGGAATAAAGTTTCATTTTTGACATGTACTTGATCTTTTAGTTTAAGAGCTTTTTCACTTGATAAATAATCAAGGCTAAAATTTGTGTATGCTCTTCCCTTGCACCTAGTGTGATCTTGGGAACCAAAATCAATTTTAGTCTTTCATTAAGAAGCACTTGGATTAATGGGGAATAAACCTTGTTTTACAATGTTTTATGGTAGATAGTTAATTTACAAGCTTTTCATCTAGTTGGGTTATTTGTTGTGTATGCTCTTCTCTTGCACCTAGTGTGATCTTGAGAAACAAAAACAACATTTAATCCTCTTTCTATGATATTGTGAATATTTTTGAACTATTAACCATTTGTGTGAAGGACCTAAAACACTTTTCAAAGAAAGAAGGGCTCTCTTCAAACCAAATTTTAACATTCACGTGTGCTTGTAGGTTGTCAATGGTGGTCAAAACCAAATTACTTAATCCAAAAGATTAAAAAATACACCACTATACAAAACACTTGATTTGCAGGTTGGTTAAGAGCTAAAGCTCGTCCACTCAACTAGAACATAACCTCTTTGGCATAAGCCTTAAGCTCACAAGAGGGGTGGTTCTAGGAACCCTAAAGTAGTTCACACAAGAGGGAACCTTGTGAACGAAACATGAAAGTGCTCCAACTACCCACTTGATTAGTACGCCTTGGTGAGATTAGAGTCAAAGATATCTGTATCGCGACCCCAGTGAAAGTATAATTGAATGCACTTTGGTGCTCATTATACTAAAGGGGGTAAAGTAAAGCCAAGATACTCCCAAACTAGTCAGTGTGACTTTTTGGGTAAATCAAGCTCGCTCTAGATATCTTGTGACACCTAGAGAGAGAACCCCTAGGAAAGCTTACTGGCTTGGAGCCAATTTTGTCTTAGCTATTATACTTGAGAGCTCTCACAAAGTGAAAACTTTTTTGGATTCAAACTCTTGTTTTTCGAACAAGGGAAAGAATCTCTTAAAGTTGAAACCGCGTGACATTTCATCACGAAACCTATGACGTTTTACTTTGCTCTAGTTTTTCATTTTCCCTAAGGCAAGGTGAAACTTTGGTAAAGTATACTTAGTTTATTTCATCGCCATTTGGTCTACTCCTTTGTTTTCTTGTTTCTCATTTTGAGACAAAATAAGAACAAATATACATGGATACCACTAGAAATAACGTGTCCACCACTTTTGTAGTCTTCTTGCATGACTAGGTTGCAATGTCGGAATGCAAGAGTTGAAAGTGTGAATGGTATGTGCTCACGTTCTAGCAGGCCCCTTGTGTCTCAACACCCATATTGAGACTTATTATCATTCTAGTTAGGTGGTCTTATCATTGTCTTCCCTTGAGTTGTTATGCTACCCACATTGTAGCCCTATAATTGTGATACTTACATCTTGTTTCCATTTGTGAAACTTGTTTTAAGTCTCCATATTGTAGTGTTACGCTGCTCGCATGAGTAATAATTCCTTGGTATACTTAGACGTAGTTTTTGATTCCAACATTGTCTTGAGATTTTGAGGGTGTTGACGTTGCGTTGTTAGCATCGTGATAGCATCATTTTGGTACTAGAATCTTACTTTTCTTACAAGGCTTGATTGAGTGCCCAAATAGTGTTGTTACGTTGCTCACATTGGTAACTTATTTTTTTCAGGGACTTAGACATTGTTTGTGTCCAAAACTGGTTTTTGTACACCTTGTTGGAGGATCACGTCAATACTCTCTTAGTATTTAGGTCTTGTTTATCTTTAAACTTGACCTAGGTGGTAATATTGTATTGTCACTATTTGTTCTTGAGCCTATCTTAAACAAACATAGGGAGTAAACTATTATTGTGATTGTGATTATAGTCATGTGCTTAATTGTCGTATCTTAAGTGCTTCTTGATATATATTACCTTGTTAGGGTAGATCATCCTTTATTCATTATCCTAGGGTTCACATTGAGTAATTGGATTCATGGCTATTCTATAGTCATCATTCTTTGTTGTGACAACTTAAGCGTTTTTACCCTACGTAAATCTACCTAGGGTCCAATCCCTTTGTTTTTCCTAGGTTCATTGTAGTACTTCTACACATTTGTCAAACCTTAGCAAAAACATCCCTTATCAAGAAACTCTTGCATCGAATTGAACATAGGAAAAGAGTTTTCCTTTGTGTCCTTTGTGTTGCCCAATTTTGATCAAATATTTTGACATTTACAACTACAACTTGTTGTCTAAACCTTGTTGATTTGTCAAAATTGTGTCTTTGTGATACCTATTTTCCTTAGATTCTCTTTGGAAAAATTGCGCTATCTAGGTCTAGGAATTTTCCAACAATGACTGACTATCGCATGGCTCCTTATACGTACGACAATAGGGAACCTAGGTTTCTACATTCCCGTCAAAGGATGCCTATCATGACTAAGCCTCATTTGGTTCTTTGCGCTAGAGAACCCATTCAAGTACCCTGTTCCCCACCTTCATCTCATAGTCGGTGGTATGGTTTGGACACTTCTGATCCAAATTATTATTCGGGTTCCTCCCACTCTTCTTCTAACTCCAATCCAAACTATTATTCTGATTCTTCAGATTCACCTCAATCTTCTGAAAATTCTCATCAGAGTTATTCACTTCATTCAACTCTTAAGTCACAGTCCTCCCTTTCTTCGCAAGACTCCCCTTATCAGTCACCTAAACGACATCTTCCTCCTTTGAAGATTTGTGTTGCTCCAAGATCCATCAATCAAACATCTAATTTGGTTCTTGAGTCACGGTCCTCCCTTGCTTTGCAGGACCTCCCTTATTCACCGCCTCGACAACCTCCTCCTCCGTTGAAGATCTGGACGACCCCAAATTCATCTAAACCGACACCTACATCGTATTCATCTAAGTTGACTCCCACGTCGCATTCATCTAAGTCGACACTCATGTCACAATCTCCTAAGTTAACTCCCACGTCAAATTCAAATAATTTGACACTTATGTCACAATCTTCTAAGTCGACTCCCATGTCACAATCATCTAAGTCGATGCATATGTCGCAAACACCTTAGATGACTCCTATGTCACAATCATATGCTGATTTTCTATGTGATCCTCATTGTTTCCCAGCAATATGCCATCTTCTAGGAAAACCAATACCAATCAGCTATCTCAAAGCCATGTCTTCTTCTACTCGCGAGACATCTAGATCCAAATCTACTTCATCTCTTGAGTCATCATCTTCTCAATCTTCCACACCAGTTGGACCCATTTCTTCTAATCAACCTCCTATGGTCAAAGAACAAATACCCCTACCGATCGATTCATCTCAAGATGAGGAGATGATCATGGAATTCCTGGGGTCACATGATGGCATTCCCCTAGAGGATTACAATCAAGGATTTAATCTTGACTTTGATACGCTTGTGTATTGGGAAGAAGAAATTGATTCCTTTTGTTAGAATACTAAGGAAGATCCTAAGACCATTGAGGAAGATCCTATCTTTTCTTCACATCCTTCTTTTCATAGCATGATTCCTCAATCACAATCTCACCTTGGGTCACCACCTGGTAGCCCATTGTTTGCTTCTATATGTGGGGCACCTCCAAGTAGCCCTTCATCATCTATGTGTGGCTCTGGTACCTCCTGGGTCACGTCCTGGTAGCCCATCATCTTATTCTATATGTGGGCCACCTTTAGTAGTATCCCTTCATCTATATTGGGGGCTCACCTCCTAGTAGTCCCATTCATCTTTATTTATGGGACACCTCCGGGTAGCCATCATCTTCGTCTATACTAGGGGCACATCCTAAAACCCCCTCATCTTCTATTCTTGGGCCACGTCCTAGTATCCCATCATCTTCTATCTATGGGACACCACTAGGTAGTCCTTCATCTTCAATCTTAGGGCCACATCCAAGTAGTCCTTTATCTTCAGTCTATGGGACACCTCCTGGTAGCCCATCCTCTTCAATTCTTGGACCGTATCCTTTGTGTCCATCACATTATCCTTCTATCAATGATTGTGGCAAGCCCACCATCATTTCTCACATCAATTCTATTCATCCACTTTCTTCTCCCACTTCTCGAGATCAGACAAGTCACATATTAGCTTATAGGAAACCCAAACAGTTCCTTCATCAACTAAGATCAAAAACTTCCAAGAGCACCAAAGCTCCCAAAAATTCAAACAATCTTAAAGTTTAGAATCAAACACGATTCAAAAATGCACATCAATGCACCCATCAAGTATGGTGCAAAGTGCATAAACCTCTGGATAGGGACCTCAAGCTCCCACACACAAAATCCATGTTTCATGATAAAACACAGTCATCTATTGAGTATGAGCTCACCATGATCATTGAGATCAGGGATAATATGAATCTTGATAAGCAAACACGCCTAGCTTCCTTATCAAGGAAATCAATAACATTGTTGTTGGATCTTATCACACCGAATGACCTTGTCGGTCCCACTTTTCAAAAAAAGACAAAAACACAAAAAAAAATGAGAAAACATTTCATTAAAAAAATCAAAGGTAAACGAACACACATTGCAATCAGGTATTGCATACACATGGATGTTCTTTCTTCCCTTTCTTGCTCTTCTTCTGCAAGTCTTCCTACCATTTTCATCCCTTCGGTGATATTTTGGTTAGCCTATTCACACACATTTTGTGACATTTATCTCTATGGTATCCATTTGGCCTTGGTATTTCATCACCTTGGTAAATTAAAGAATGACTGACCTCATAGAGATCCTATCACAATCAACATCTAAATTGTGAAGAAATTTTGGACATATTTGTTGACACTAGCCAATGTCGTCATCACAAGCACTTCCACCTCCTTCCATCAAGCCATCAGTGGTTCTTAACCCCTTGTCAAACAAGAGAGCTGAAATAAGTTTTCAGAAAGTAAAAAAAATCAATCAAATCAAAAAGCCAAAGCTAAAAGCAAAATCAAATTGATATATAACTCTCTCTTGGGGTATTTCCAATAATCTCTACCAGGGCTATGGATGCCTAACTGAAGTAGAGAAATGTTGTGATTAGAATCAAATACATCTCTGTCGGGGCTATGGACACATGGCTGGCAGTGGAGCAATGTATAACTCTCCTTCCACAAATCCAATCACAAACAAAAAAATCAACTTTGAAAAATAAATCATTCCTACACATTGGCTAGGGTGTCTTCACTTGTTGTCTATCAAATCTTCCCTCCAAGAGGTAATAAATTTCCACGTGCACACACTGGATCTCTATGAGAAAACATGATTAGTATGTTACCAAGTGTCTTTTTTTGGACCTTGTTCAAACTCTTACTCTAGTCTGTATCTTGTCTCATGATTCATGCCTTTGGCTAATCGCTTCTTCATCGTGAGGCTTCTAAGCTACATTCACAACATTCATGTTGTTCTTCTACTTCGTTCAGAACATCCATGTGTATAATATTTCCTTTTTTCCATGTTTGCGGGCACCTTTGTCCCATTTCTCAAAACAATCTTCCACTTCTTTCTATCATGTGCTTCTTGGCTAGCTTACGCTGGGGGCATCCTTGCTCCTTCCTAGCACGTCATTGGGTTACGTTCATCATCATGTTGAACCTATATATATTGGCCTGATCCAACTTATGCACTGGAAGAGTTTTCCTTTGAATATTCCCATCTAACGTTGGGGGACAATTTTGCATCTTCACTTTCTTTGCATGTGCATGGCATTGTTGCCCTTGTACATCCCATTTATCGTTGGGGCATCCACGTTTCTTTGTTTCATGTACATAGCTTCCGAAAACTTCTAAAAAATAAAAAATATTCAAATATGTTTCAAAAAAAAAACATTCAAATATGTTTCAAAAAATAAAAAACATTCAAATATGTTTCAGAAAAACCCAAACAAATTAGTAAAACAATCAAAAACCCAAAAAATTGGTAAAATCATTAAAAATCCAAAAAAATTAAAAGTTTAATTTTTTACAAAAAAATGGTAAACAACATTTACGTAGCTGAAGCCTATGTCAATTGCATTATCCTCAAACATCAAAATGTGTCCTACAAAAACATCTTTCTACAGTTCTTGCTTGTTCTGGTCTCAAATGACTTGTGGATCATCATGATCTACCTCCATTAACAAAGTTGGGTCTACATATTATGTTGGTACTCTCATGCAACAGTGAGTTTCCAGAGACTGTTTCATAGTGCACAAAAGCTTTTCCATGGGACTAATTGTGTCCTTTGTTATTCCCCTTGCATGTATCCTTACTTAGGGCACCATTTTTAACCCTTTTCGTTACAACACGAACATTCGGGAACAACAGTTTGATAACAAAAACATTGTTACAACTATCTTGCAACGTTGTTTGTTTGACATGTGATTTGTTTCTTTTAGGTATGTGTGATTTTTCCTATTTTCTCTGTTGCATGGAGTTAAGATGGTTTACTTTCTCGTATTGCATTGCATTATGTATGTTGCATGGAGTTACGTAGCAATGGAAAAATGTTAGTAATTTAGCTTTTCATGTTATCTTACATTTTTGTTCATTTCAATAAAGGCCGATGATGTAGACATAAGGGAAAAATGATATAAACATGTTGTTTATTGAAAGGTTGGATACAACGATTGGGCTTGTCCTATATTCTCCATTAATCATTTCTTCTATGTTTTCATTTATTATCATTACTACTTTTTCTTCTAAATCACTTGAGGAAATAAACAACCATGTTTATCCCTATCCTTTTTTCTTCTAAAATAACCAAGGGTTTTGCGCCCATTCTATCCTATTTCTTCTATCCATTTCAATCATATTTTCGATCATCAACGAACTTCTTTGATCACCTCGTCGACACTCGAGGGGGCATCCTTCATTCCACTAATTTTTCTTCAAAAATTTACTTGTTTATGCTTGTCTACTATATTTGAAGTGAATTCACTAACTTCACCTCAAACAGGGGCAAATGTAGACACCTAAATTCCTCTTTTGCAATATTATTGCCAAACACACGCAAATCACTCTCATTCTCACCAATTCCATTATAATTAGTGATTTCTGCTAATTAACTAACGTTTCTTACCATTTTGGTCAATTAACAACACTTTGTTGATCACCAAATCCTCTTTCGCATCCAAGATGCCACGTTATGACGAATTGTTAGTCAAAATTCTCTTCAAAACAGGAAATTAGCTATTTCATTAGCTAATTAAGCCTATTTTCCCCTTGTTTTGGTCAATATACCCTACTTATTGGCTCAAATCCCTCTTCCAACCACTCAAAATCACCCAACTTCTCTCCACAATGTCTCAGCAAGTTTCAAAAGTTTATCTTAGCCTCCTTGATGACCCTAAGCGGTTGATTAAGGCTACACACTTCTTAATCACTGGTTAATTCACTAATCATGATTAGCAAAGCTTAATCATGATTAGAAATTCTAAATCTTCTTTGTACTGTTAGTCCCACATGCACTAAGATGCAAGTTTTCCCAAAGGAAAACTATAAAAAGAGTGCACCTCTTACCTTAATATTTTACACCATGTTTTTATTAGTAGGCTCATATAAGATATATGTTAAAGAGCCTAAACTCCTTTAAGGATTCACATGCTCATCTTTACCTAAAGCCTTCATTATGGTTAGTAGGAGGGTATCTAACATGACATTGTAATCTTTTGTTAGAGAGATCTCCTCACCATTTTTGGAGTGGCAACCATTCCCAATTTGATTGCTCCTAGATCTATTTAGGTCTATGTTAGTTAATCAAACATACTAGTAGGCATGCTTAGATGTTAGATGTTAGTTTCATTTAATCTCCATGTTATGCTATTAATATTTTATCATTGATGTTTCATTCCTTAGCTTTGCATTTAACTTTAGATCATTATGGTGTTGATCTTGCTTTAAACTAGTTAATTTGTGTTAAAAGTTTGGGGTACCAAAACCAAAAAGGATACAATATAAACCAAACATTTCAAAATCCCAAAGATTTGGAATGATGAGTGTTAGCTTAACAACATGAACATCAGGTGGCGTGCAGAAAATCACACCATCACAACAAGCAATTGGAGCTATCATGTCAATTTCTAGTGGTGGAGGTAGTGGAATTTATGGGGTACCTACAATAAGCACACCAATACAAGGAAGAGTTACAGTTGTTGTGAAGCAAGCATTAGCACCAAACATATTTTACAAGATGTATTTTCACCTACCAGAATATCGTAGAGTTAAGAATGTTGTTAAACATTTTCATAAGTGTAAATTGATATGGCATGTGAACGGAGTAATATCTCCAAAATAAAAATTTACTCAGTTCGCTACAACATTGTTGGACTGCACCCATACTTGGTATAGGATGCATGACCCATTATAAGGTGGGGTGGATTATGATTAGTTGAAGGTAGCCTTTTTAAAGGAATTTGACATCCTAGAGCTTGAGAAACAAAACATGTCTCTACTTAATGGAATAAGATAAGAACTAACTGAGAGTGTGATTAAGCTAAAATGTAAATATATAAGCCTAATCTGATTGTTATAGGAGCAGTAAATGGGTAACAATTAAATACAGAAATTACACCCAAACAATTAAGCAATAAGTAAGAAAAACCCTAAGTGTAAAGAAAGCGTAAAAAGCCTTAGCTAATTTGTAGACATTTGGAAGATGCACATAGTTGGAAAACTAGAAAATGTGAAGCATTTACCGTATCACTAGAGCTCATAAAAATTCAGAACTGGAGAATTATGCTGGACAGGGGCTATTGGAGAGGGATAGGAGCACCCACAGGAACCTTGGTCCTATTTCTGGGTACCTGGGTCTGCGGAAAATCTCAAAAAACCTCCTTTGAGCCATCACAATTTGTTCGCAATTAGTCACCTTTTGTCACTCTAAATCACACCAAGATCATTGAGGTCACTAAAAACCTGCAATGAAATACGAACTTGCAAAAAACTCAAATAAACATCAAATCCTAAAAAAGAAACATGCAGAATGAGGGGTCAAACTATCCTCAGTTGTCACAATGGTGAACTTACGAGTAATCCCTACACTACATCTCAAACCCAATGTATTTTTGTGTGTGTATGTGTGTAGAATCGTGCCATAGGTGGCTCTTATGCGTGTCACACTTGATAGAAAGAAAGTAAGCTAGATTTAAATAAATGTAATAGATTTGTGCATGGAATAGAATGAACATTCCTCCTATGAAGTATATGCAGAATAACCATCCCTTGTGTCCCTTATGAGGGTGCTAGATGGATTTAATGGAGCTCTTATATTCCTTGATGGATGTAACCTTAGGTTGTCATAGCTAATGCTTAGTGCTTGGTCCTTTATTATGATCACATAACTTTATATTTATATGATTCCCTTACTTGAATTTCATAATTAACCACAAAAATGTTGGCTACCAAAAAGATAAGATGCTCAAATGGATAGAAAGGATCCAAAAAGTGTGAGTAAAGTACGAAGGGGGCATGAGCACCCAGAGGGGATGAGGGCGCTTGGTGTTGGCGTCCTAGCTAGGCGCTGGTGTCCAGGATGCTAAAATCTAGATTATAAAGAGGTAGACTGAGCAAGTAAGGGTGCAAGACTGAAATCAGCAACAAAAATTAAAGTAAAGGTGGCTAAAGACATGGGTTGATGAATACTTTTCTTACTTGGGAATCATATGAATAGTAGTGTGTAATCAGGACTAGATAATTACCCAAATTGTATGATTTTGTGTCTACATTTTCCCCCACTTTATGTTGGTGAGAGGAACGCTCGGTAACATAAAGTAGATAGAGATGTGTACCTGATAACCATGTAGATCGATGACGAAAGATTGTTGAGGGACTAGACAAAACATGGAATGATAAAAATGTGAAGCGTGGATGCTAAGGAGGAGAAATTACAAAAAAGTGATGAAAATGAACTTACGATGGAAACACATGTGTAGATGTCACGACGTACCTATTTTCAATGTCGGTGTTGTTGTTGTGGATGTTGATGATGTTGTGAAATGACCTTGACTACTGATTCCCATATGAATGGACCTACAAAGAGAATAACAAACAAGTGGTCAAATACAAATGTGTAAATAGTATGTCAAAATGTTGAAAGTGTGAAAAAGGAACATGTGCACCTGATCCGTGATGAGAAAAAGGGTGTATAAAGGATCTTGAAGATTTCAATGAAGTGCAAGTTTTTTGGGCAATCTCACGCCATGACAGAAGAAGTATGGAGATGAAATTCTAGTGTCATCCTCCAACCTTTAACCGCTTCCCAAATTTGTAGAGTGATCTAAAATGTTGGTTTTTTGGGTGATATGACACCACGACATAAGTAGTGTAGAGAGGAAAGTCTAGTATCATCCTCTAACCTTTAACTACTCCCCATAATGAAAACACCATTGCATGTGGTGTGTACTTTCCCTCAATGTAAATGATCAGTGCTAAAGGACTCTCTACCCTGTCAAAATCCTTTGTGACATGCCGAAGAACTATGTAATTTCCCCTAGTTATAGGCATCTAGGGAGGACATCGTTGTTCTAAGGATCCAAGTCTGATTTTGAACCCTATCTAAAACTGACAATTGTGTTGTGTTATGTGTAACATTGTATGGGGTGACTAATTCACCCAAATGATGCCCCCCCTTATTTAAGGTGCATGCGACATTGTTGAAGGAGTATGTGGCCCAAAATAGGACTGAATGTTGTGATGAAACTATGCCATGCAAAGGGAAAGGGAATGTGCTTGGTAGAAAGCAAGGCACACGTAAAAAAAGTGGCTAGGAAACAAGTGTTAGTACAAGCAAAGAAAAACATGCATGTAAACTAAGGAGACAATGTGTAATCTAAGAAACAAGTAAACACATGATAAGACAATGTAGACCATGAAAATTAGGTTGCAAACATGGGACACCATTCATGATGTCGCAAGACAACTAGTTATAAAGTGGCCGTAAGTAGACAAGTGTGCACACAAGAAAAAGGGCAAATCCCACAAACAAGAGCATACAAAGAGAAAACAATGGCAGATAATGTAACAGACAACCATGGAAGAAAATAGTCATGCATAACAAATTTTTCACATGAATCACCCATTAGCATGTTAAAAAGATAAAAAGTATGTCAAAGCATGTATAATCTGATAAATTAGTGTGTTATGAAACAAAATGAAACAATAACACCTATAATGTATGAAAGTGGATGCCCCTAGGAGTCATTTTGGGACGTGTACTAGGTACTGTGATAAGCATCCATGCTGTGTGTATGAATCTATAGAATCTGTGATCACAAATAGAAAGGAAATTGAACGCGCATGTGTATATTATAAAGATAATGACATACAAGATATCTATCTCACATGTGAAATAAGATGTACATGTAAGAGCATAAGCAAGAAAGAGTAAGTGTGACCAAGATATGCAATATGATGTGGAGTGTAGGTGGAATGGAATGGAATGCAGAGTGAGTGATAGGAGCAATGTTCCCCCCTGACTGGATGTGTATGTATAAAATGAGGTTCATTTATTGACGTCCCTCAACAGTCAAGAATGATCCATAAACAAGAGTGTGTCATCGGGAAATGGGTTGCATGTGTGTAGAGTGTGTGAGTGAGTGAGTGATATAAAGGTTGAATAAGATGCCAAAAATGTGTTGATTGTAGGTTGTCATTTGATGTGTCGATTTGAATGTGTCATAAGAAGAATTGATTGTGTAGAATGAGGTGCTAGAATGTGTGATGATTTAACATAAAGCATATATCACGAAATGGATGAATGGGATGCTATCATGGATGAATTATGAAGTTTGGAAAATAATGTCATGTAAGGAAATAGAATGATTGATTGATTGATTGATTTTGTGAAGATTAAGTGAAGAAAATGATGGAACTGTGATGAGAAGGTGAGGTTCAATTCAGAAATGAGTAAAAAATCATCAGCTAGATGCGTGAAAGATGTTACCAAATGCATAGGTATGTAATAGAACCAACGCAATGCATAATCATGAAGAATGCGAGGAAAGAGCTTAGCTAAAAGAATGTGATCATCCGTAAATTCTAAACAAGCTACATGGAATGCTCAGAGATGCTCTTGTGGGTCACCATGACCATTGAAAATGGGAAACTTAGGGGTGGAAAAGTTAGGATGAAGTGGGTAAGTGGAAATGGTGATTTCAAATGGAGTGTGAAGTAACAAAGTGGAATCAAAGGATGGAGATGCATGAGAAGAGGCCTCTTGCAATTGACGGATTTGTCCTCGGAGATCTTGATAAAGAGAGGCTAAATATTGAATGCCAGCAGAGGATACTTACTATGTGTGTGAAACAAGAGGTGCAGTGAAGTGATTGATGGGAGTAGGAACATAAATATGAACAATAGAAATAGGTGGGAGAGTAGAGGTAGGCGGTTGAGTAGCAATAAAAGTGGGGATTTCCACATAAGCATTAAGCTCTGCTAGATTAGTGGTCTCCTCACAAGAAACATATAAAAGTAAATCTAGATCTTGGGGATGCTCAATGATATGATCATTAAGGGATTTAAGATGGTCATCAGTAAATTCTCCATAAGTTTGAGCCATAGTAATATGAGAAGAAGGGCCCCAAGGAGAAGGTGTAATCGAGGGTCGGGTTCACCAAAATGATTAAGCTAAAAATGTAAATATATTAGCCTAATTTGAATATTATAGGAGCAGTAAATGAGTAACAATTAAATACAAAAATTACACCTAAGAAAATAAGCAATAAGTATGTAAAAATCTAACTGCAAAGAGAGGGTAAGAAGCCTTAGTTAATTCACAGAGATATGGAAGATGCACAGAGCTAGAAAACTAGAAAATGCGAAGCACTGACTGTCACACTAGAGCTTAGAAAAATGTAGAACTAGAGAATCAAATTGGACATAGACACCTGGAGAGGGATAGGGGTGCCCGCGGGTGCCTTAGACATATTTTTGGGTGCCTGGGTCTTTTAAAAAGCTCAGAAAACCACCTCTAAGCTATCACAATTTTTTCGCAATTAGTCACCTTTGATCGCTCTGAATCGCACCAAGATCGTCGAGGTCGCTAGAAACCTACAATGAAATATGACCCTACAAAAACCTCAAATAGACATCAAATCCTAGAAAATAAAGATGATGAATGGGGGGTCAGAATATCCTAGGGAGACATTGATAGAAACTCATTTATAAAAATTGATAGCAAAGAATGCTAGGGAGACATGAAAGAGAGTGTGGTGCACGAATTGTGAGATAAAAGGAAATACAAAGAGTACCTTCTTGTGTAGAAATTTAAAATCAATGTTACTAACATGTGAAATATGTGAATGCTTGATATAACCAACTGTCAAGTGATTAATCAAATTCATGAAACAAATTCATTGGGACTAAGGAAATCTACAATGGAAAACACCCAAAAAGGACATGATGGATACACGTGAGGATGATGGGGCTGAGGTATAGGTGGATGCAAAGGAGGAAAAATACCACCAAGAATATGTTTTTAAGTGTGGATCACTAGACAAATATCAACACGACTACCCATCTTTTCTAGTATGTGCACATTGCTACAAAGAGCATAAGGTTGAAGACTATCCAAATCTTTATGCACTTATGAAAGAAAAGAGTGAAAAGGGTGTGAGAATGATAAATATTACATGAAACCTTGCCAAATAATGCTAACCTAGAATTAACATACCTTAGGAAACTCCTTCTCCTAAGGTGTAGATCACAACAAGAGGAATTTCCATTGTAGACATCTAAATCAGACTACGCGGTTTTAATACTATAATTACACTAATTATCATATTTCTTGTCATTTTGTTATAATTAGTGATTTTTTTGCTAATTAGCTAACATTCCCCTTTGTCTCAGTCAATTAACGACACTTCATTAATTAATTAGTCTTCCCCCATCCTGGATGCCAATTATCGACACTTCATTAGTTATAATTCTCTTTTAATTAATTAATTAACCATTATTAATTAATTAAGCCTTTCAATATTATATTTAATTAATAAACCCTCTTATTGGTTGAATCCCCCTCTCAAACCCTTCAAATTCTACATATTCCCCCTAAATCATCTCCAAATGGCTTCTATAAGCTTAACTTGGCCTATTAATTAATCCTAGTTGATTAATTAAATCACCCCAAATCCCATGAGTTTTTAATCACTAATTAATCTCTTATAATCATACTTATCCCTTTCTAATTATACTTTTCCTTTATCCTAAATTCACTAGGATGTAAACTTCTCCAAAACTGGAAAGCTATATAAAGAACCTAGTACACCATATTTCAATTTACACCATGACTTTGTAAGACATTTACACTTGATAAGGGAATTTTCATGTTATTGAAAATCTTTGTTCAAACCCCCTTTCTATTTGGCCAAGATTAGTAAGAGAAGAACCAAAAATTGTAATCAAGCCATGCTGGTGAGATCTCTTCATCTTCCTTGGAGAAATTCCTTATTCATGCATAGTTGTGTTCGGTTCATAAAGGAAGTACCTATAATCTAAAATCACATCCAACAATCAAAGGAGGTTTGAATTTTATGTTAGATTCAATGTTTTTTGAAATTAATTAAGCTTTCCTTTTGATTTAACAAAAATTGAATTTGTAAAACCCTAGATATTTTAGAGTCACATATGATAAATATAATGCTAAAGTACATATCTAACCCAAACAATAAGCTAAATTAAAATGAAACCCTAGGTGCAAGAGAGGGAATAAAAGACTTAGCTGATTTTGTAATGAATCGTGAAGTGTGTTGAACTTATAAAAGTGTTAAACATGAGGAGAAGACTACTGCAACTATGCCTGGTAAATTTTGGAATTGCCATATATGCCTGGAATGGGGCGTTTGGATTAGGTCAGGGGGCGCTTGGGCACTGGAGACCTATGTTAGGCACCCGTGACAAGGAAAAAAACCTCATAAAATAATTTTTCATGTGTCACAAGACGGTCGCTCACCTTCGTTGTTGATCACCCGTGTGTTGTTGGATTATCGTTGTATTCACATGTAACCTGCAAAGAGAGAGATAACCTGTAAAACCCCAAAACATATCAAATCCTAAAAATAAATAGATGCAAATGGGGATTCAGATTGACCTCATCGATCACCTGACTGAGTGAACTTATGACCGAATGTTGCACTACATTTCATACTCCATGTAGTTCCATTGTGTGTGTGTACAAGAATCATGTCCTAGGTGGATCCTGTGCAAGATGCACTTGATAGCGAGAAATAACTAGATGTAGCGATGTAAATAGATGTGTGGATGGAAAAATGAACTTCTCCTCCTATGCATGTATGTAGATTATGGAGTCCCTTGTGTGAAATCTAGATGGATGCTTTGATGTTATTAGAAAGCCTTTAGATGCAATCTTAAGTGATGATAGTAGATGCTTAGAGCTTGGTCCCTCATTTTGGTCACATAGATTTATATTTATATGATTCCCTTGGTTAAATTTTTTAATTAACAACTAGAAGGCTAACCCATAAGATAAAAGATGCCCAAAAGGAGTGAGTAAAGTAAAGAGAGGACAAGGGCACCCAGGAGGACGGGGGCACTTGGGCGTTGGTGTCCTATCTAGGTGCTAGTGTCCATAGTAATAAAATATAAATCAATAAAGTATCGACTATGTTGTAGGGTACAAGAGGCCATAAAGAATATATGAAACATAAAAAAAGGCCAAATGTAGCTACCAATTGATAATTTTGTCACTTAGGAATCATATGAATAATAGTATGTGATTAGGACCTAGAAATGTACCCAAAGTGTGTGATTTAGTGTCTACATTTTCCCCCACTTTATGTTGTTCAGTGAATACTCAATAACATAGAGTAGTTTACCTTAATTCCTTGTAGATCAATGGTGAAAGTGTGCCGAGGAGACAAGTCAAAGCATGACGTGATAAAGAATGAAGCATGGAAGCTAAGAAAGAGAAAGTAACCCTAAGGGTGAAAAAGTTTAATGTGTGTACTATGTTGTACATGTTGTCATTGTAGTTTGCATTGTGCTTGAGACTGCTAGTTCTTATAAAGATGGGCCTACAAAAATAAGAGCAAACGGGTAGTCAAAGTCATGTATATGAAAAATTCAATCCAAGTATGTAAATATGCAAAAAAATAGTAAAAGGAACATGTGCACCTGATCCATAACGAGTGAAAAGTATAGATGGATGCTTCGATGCTATTAGAAAGCCTTTAGATGCAATATTAGGTGATGATAGTAGATGCTTAGAGCTTGGTCCCTTATTTTGGTGGCATAGCTTTATATTTATATGATTCCCTTGGTTAAAATTTGTAATTAACAACTAGAAAGCCGACCCATAAGAAAACAAGATGCCCATAAGATAAAAGATACCCAAAAGGAGTGAGTAAAGTAAAGAGAGGACGGGGGCATATGGGCGTTGGCGTCCTATCTAGACATTAGTGTCCAAAGTCATAAAAGATAAAGTAATAAAGTATCGATTGTGTTGTATTGTTCAAGAGGCCAGAAAGAAGAAATGAAACACAGAAAAAAGGCCAAAGGTAACTACCAATTGCTAGTTTTGTTACATATGAATCATATAAATAGTAGTATGTGAATAAGACCTAGAAATGTAACCAAAGTGTGTGATTTAGTGTCTACATTTGCCCCCACTTCATGTTTTTGAGTGAATACTCGATAACATAAAGTATTTTACCTTACTTCCTTGTAGACCAATGGTGAAAGCATGTCGAGTAGACAAGTGAAAGCGTGAAGTGATAAAGAATGAAGCGTGGAAGCTAAGAAAGAGAAAGTAACCCTAGGGGTGAAAAAGTGTAATGTGTGTACTTTGTTGTACTTGTTTTCATTTTAGTTTACATTGTGTTTGATACTGCTAGTTCTTATAAGGATAGACCTACAAAAATAAGAGAAAACAAGTAGTCAAAGTCATGTATATGAAAAAGTAAATCCAACTATGTAAAAGAGTATGTAAATATGTAAAAACAAAGTAAAAGGAACATGTGCACATGATCCATAACGAGTGAAAAGGATAGAATGTGTCCTGAAAATGTTGTGTACAATGATTTTTTTGGGTGAAATCATGCCATAACAAAAAAGTGTTGGGGAGAGAGGTCTAGTGTTACTGTCCTTCAATGATTGCTTCCCAATTATACACCACTATAGATGGTGCGATCCATGTTTTGTTTCGATTTTATCGAATTATTTTTGAGTTGTAACTCCCCTTCACCATTTTTTTGCAATGACTAATTTTGATGCAGTACAGGCTCCTAATCCTTCTACAAGTGTTTCAGAGGAGTCCATCATCTCCTTTTTTGGGAGTGCCCCTTTTGGGCATCTTGTCACTTCCACCTTTTAGGAGATCATCACTGATCCACCCTTTCTCATGGATCATCTATCTGTTATGGGGGTTGTTGCTTTCCTTCACTTTACTTGGGAATAATTTCAGCAGATGTTCCTCTTTCACACTCTGAAAGTTATACACTTGTGACATTGCCTCCAGTTCTTGTGCACTCATTTGCTAGACCTATGTCACATCTTCGTAGACCAGATTCAGAGTTATTTATATTACCACCTTCAATTTCCTTTACGGAGTGGGAAGAATTCTAGTACTCTATTTTTGTCTTTCCCAATGGCAGGAACATAGTTCAATGTGGGTGGATCTTCTTCAGTCATGAGGCATAGGACCATGTCATCGACACTCTTCTTGGAGACTTCCTAGAGTTGCTTAGTTTAGATCTATCCACTTCTGTGTTTCTCTTATCTCCCTCTTCTCCTCACTTCTTCTTCTTCCAGATATATTTCCCTTTTGTACATGTGTACCTTATCAAGCTCCTCAGTTATCGGGACCCATTTGTGGCATCTTTCTTAGATTAGATAGTATTTTCATCTCTTGTGGTGGATGTTTTTCCCATTGGGGTTTCCTCCATTACTTGATATCCTTGTTGTTCATGGATTCCTTATCTGACTTTATTGTAGGGACCCATTTCTCATTTTTAACTTGCCACCTCATCCTAAGTTACGATGAAAGGGGGGTGTTAGTGTGATTCATTTTCCACATCACGTGGTAGGTCATCTCACTTAGGTGAGGTCATAGGTCTAGGTGTCATATGGGTCATAATTAAATTCCTTATGTGTCATCACACGTTAGTACATCATATGGGATTTACTTCCATTCCGTGAATTTAACTCCCCTTCTCCACTTTAGGAGTCATGGTTGCAAGCACTGGGGGGTACCCATCACCCTCTATTTGTACACCTCCCCTCTTTCAGATCTATGAGATGGATTGAGGATTTTTCCTCTTTCTAATCCTTTCATGCATATTTATGATTGATGTTTTCTCCTCCATGAGACCTCATCATGCTACCAAAGTGCAACTCGCTCTATGTTCATGTCATCCTGCATGATCCTCATGCTTCGTATTTTTGCATTCTTCGTCAATCTCGAACCAAAGAATCAGAACTGGTAAAAAGGATTATATCATCAACATACATTACCAATATCAATAAATCCTTACTACTTTTCAAAACATAATTTTTTATCTATCTCACAATGATGAAATCCAACATTCAACAAATTATCCATTTTCTTATACCGAACTCATGGAGTTTATTTGAGACCATAAAGAGACTGAGGAAGATTAAAAACCAAGTAATTATTTTTCATAAAACCTAAATGTTACTCCATATAAATATGCTCATGGAGATCACTATGTAGGAAGGCACTCTTTACGTCCATTTGATACTAGTCATGTGTGAGATGCAATAAAGGAATTAAAAATTCATACAAAATCCATTGTTTCCACAAGATAAAAAAATCTTAGAGTAATCTACTTCTTCAATCTGATAAAAACCCTTAGAAACAAGGTGAGCCTTGTACTTTTCAATAGAAAAATAAGTTGCATATTTGGTCTTATAGACCCATTTACATTGCACATTTTTTCTTCCCTTAAGAAGAGGTATTAATTCCCAAGTATTATTCTTCAATGAAGAAGAATACTCATCCTACACAACTTCATCCCATTCGATTTTACCAATAGACTCAAAAAAAGTAACTACATCAGATGAAATAGTTTGACTCATAAGATCCATTCTAGAAGGCATAGAGTGAGTGCAAAAAAAAATCCAAACTACCAAAATTTCGATCTCTGGTAAAACATAAATCACTTGGTTCACCAACCAAGTCACAAAAAGTAATTTAGAGTGGATTGAATCCATTTGGAAATTTTTTTATTAGGATGAGGAGGTGGAGGTGGATTTGGTGAAGCTAGCTCCACATTAAGATAAACATTAGAACTAGAAAACATATCCTCATATTCAAGTACATGTGAAGGAAGAGGAGAAGAAGGAGCATTAAAATCTATAGGTGTGTCAGATTCATCAACATGAACATTTATCTGATAAAAACCTCATGGGTAATAGTATCTAGAAGGTAGTATTCCTTCACATTTTCATAATGTCTAATGAGTATAATCTCACTTCTATTTTACTCCATGGATTTTCGCTTGTCTTCAGGATCAAATACTCATGCTTTACTTCCAAAAACTCAAAAATCAAATACATCAGGTTTCTCACATGCCCATGCTTCCTCAGGAGTCACCTCCTAAACTAATTTGTGAGGAATTATGTTTTGAATGTTGTTGTCATAATTCATAACTTCAGCCCATACATTTGGTGGTAAGTTCTTAGAATGAATCATGTAGTTAGCCATCTCATTGAGAAGACTAATTTTTACGATCCAAAACTCCATTCTACTAAAGCATGTAAGGAACTATATACTGATGTAAAATTCCATGATCAATACAAAAATATCTAAATACATTACTATTGTACTCCCCCAATTATCAGTGCGGATATTTTTAAGTGAATTTCCTTATTGCTTTTCAACAAAGGCCTTGAAATCCTTGAAATTATAAAACACGTCACTTTTATATTTCAATAAATACACCCAAGTTGTTCTAGTGAAATCATTAATAATGTTAGCACATACTTAACACCAAATAATGAATGTGAAGGAAAAATCATAATGTCAATATGTACTAAATCAAGAGGAGCCTTAGCTTGAGGGCATGTCCCTTTGGAAAGGGATCTTGATGTTACTTTCCAAAGATTCAACCTAGACAAACACCATCATTAGAAGAAACTTTTAGACGGTGAGTAAGCATGTTTTGTGATGAAAGCTACTACATCTATTTGTAGTTGAGGTGACCAAACTTCTCATGTCATATTTTACATAGAATCATAGTGAGAAATCAGATAAGATCCCACATAAGCGTCTATTTCTCAAAGTGATATAATCTATAAGATGGATTCACCACTCTTGTAACTACAATATCATTAGGATCATTCATTTCCCTAATTACAATACCTTTTGGTGATAATTCAACACTCTTCCCATCATTAAAAAAATAAAAAATTGATAAATAGATAACAAATTTTAAGAAAATTTGTGAACATAGAGATGAACATAGAGAACATCCTAAATAAGATCATTTGGAATGTTAATATTATAAACTCCCTAAACATCAACATAAGTAAAGTTTCCCATCATAATATTTGAAGTGCTACAAGTAGAAATTGAACTCAAAAAATATTTAGAATGATTTATATGATGTGTGGCACTAGAATAAAAAATCCACTCATCTTGCAATAGAGATAAGGCCCAAGCAGATAGATATTTCCATTTATAAATGTTGGAATAAGATAATAGAGGTGGAAAAAAAAAATTGTGTTGTTTTAATGTCTTTTCCCCTGCTTCTATTCTCACAAAGCATCTAGACTCTGAATGGTTTTTTCTTAGTACAATAAGGACATGGATTATGTACCTTCTTCTTGAAAGGCCTTTTCCCTTTTCTAGGATTAGATGGTTTAGGATAATCATTGGTTTTATGAAATTCAGTGGTGTGTATGTTTTGATCTAGTTTTCTACTTAGGTTTCTATTTAACCTTAGAAGATTTTTCTAGCAATGCCTAATTAGATCTTGGTAAGGAATCAAGTGACATTTATTTTATTTGTTCATGAGATAACCTATCATGTCAAATCAAATGAAGGCATGTGAAGTTGGTCTCCTAGGGAATCCATTGTGGAAAATAAATTAGCTACAAATACAATGAGAGGACCTTTTAACTTTTACAAAATCAAGAAAATATATTCATCATCCTTTTTATATTGACCAACATATTTCAAGTGAATCCTAAGTTCCTTAATTTTTTTCATAAATTATTCAATGGAGGGAAATTTTGATGGTGAACAAGAGGTCAATTCCATTTGCATTTGCAATACATTTATTTTTCCAAAATATATTTCACACTTCTTCCAGACCTCTTTTGGAAACTTGGTAGCATAAATGTGAAATTGGAGGCTATCTGTAACATTCAACGAAATGAGTCCAAATGATTCATATTTCTTACACACATTTCTATACTTATCTTTTTCATTGGTAAATACATGTACAATATCTTAGAAAATACACCAAAGACCCAAATGTTTGAGAAATTATTCCATTTTTAGTTTTCAAGCATGATAGTTTGTCAAATTTAGTGGTTCAAACAAGCAGATATCTATTATGTTTGTGGGAATAGATGAGGAGCCCGCACTCCTATACATATAAAAATTATTGTTCAAAATAATCACCTTATTCCTCTAATAATTTATTTGATAATTTTTTTTCCTTTTTTTTAAAATTATTATCCTTATTTTAAAAAATAGTATCAAATTTATTTATTTTTAAATTACCCCCAAAAATTTTATTAGCTCAATGAGCTAGTGAATAACTCAGCATCCCGTGTGAGCTAGGGTGAGTTAGTGGAGCCATGTGATTTGAACTCCAAACTTCATGCATCATAACTAATGGCCTTCACCAAATCCCATCGCATGTTTTGAAACAATGAATGTAGGATATATTTTTTTATATTTTCCTTGATTTGTACGAAAATAAAAAAGGAATGGCTCACGTGGAGCTAAAAAAGAGTATTAATCCTAAATTTATTTTGGATCACTTGACCAACTTAGTTTTACAATCAATAATCAATTCAATACCTGACTGATATGGAGTATGTGGATGCTTATAAGTGGCCATGTTGAACTTTTGAAGCAAATCTATAAAATATTTATGTTTCCCAATTGAAATATCCTTTAAAGATTAATGAAATTGGAGACTAAGAAAGTATTGAAATAGACCCAAATCTATCATATCAAAATTTTCCTTCAACTTCCATTGTATGTCTTGAACCAAATAATTAAAACTACAAGGAAGGATTAGATCATCAACATATAATACCAAGATCAATAAATCCCTACTAATTTTCAAAACATAATTTTTTTGATCTATCTCACAATGATGAAAGCCAATATTCAACAAAAAATAATCCTTTTTCTCATACCAAGCTCATGGAACTTGTTTGAGACCATAAAGAGACTGATGACGCTTGCAAACTAAGGAATTATTTTGCATTAAATTGGAAGGTTACTCCCTATAAATATCCTCATGGATATCATCGTGTAGTAAGGCACTCTTTATGTCCATTTCATACAATGGCCATATGTGAGATGTAGTAAGGGAAATAAAAAGGCATACAAAATCCATTTTTTCCACAGGAGAAAAAGTCTCAAAGTAATCTACTCCTTCAACTTAAGAAAAACCATTAAAAATAAGGCGAGCCTTGTAATTTTCAATTGAACAATAAGTTTCATATTTGGTCTTATAGACCCATTTACATCTCACAATTTTTCTTCCCTTAGGAAGAGGTATTAATTCCCAAGTATGATTCTTCAACAAACAAGAATACTCATCCTGTATAGCTTCATCCCATTCAATTTTACCACTAGCCTATAAAAAGTAACTAGATCAGATGAAATAGTTTGACTCATAAGATCCTTTCCACAAGGCGTAGAGTGAGTGTGACAAAAATCAAACTTACCAAAAGTTTGATCTCTAGTACAACATAAATCACTTTGTTCACGAGCCAAATCATCAAAATATTATAGAGTGGATTGAATCCATTTGGGAATTTTTGAGTATGATGAGGAGGTGGAGCTGGAGTTGGTGGAGCTAGATCCACATCGAGACCAACATTAGAAATAGACAACATATCCTCAAATTCAGGTACATATGAAGGAAGAGGAGAAGAAGGAGCATTAAAATCTATAGAGTGTCAGATTCATCAACATGAACATATTTATGATAAAAATACTCATGGGTAATAGTATCTGGAAGATAGTATGCCTTCACATGTTTATAATGTCTAATGAATATAAACTCAGTTCCATTTTACTCCATGGATTTCCGCTTGTCATTAGGAACAAAGGCCCATGCTTTGCTTCGAACAACTCAAAAATTAAATAAATCACGTTTCTCACATTCCCATGCTTCCTCAAGAGTGACCCCCTGAACCAATTTGTGAGGAATTATGTTTTGAATGTTGTTGGCATAATTCACAACTTCAGCCCATAACTTGGGTGGTAAGTTCTTATAACAAATCATGTAGTTAACCATCTCCTTGAGAGTTTGATTTTTATGGTCCAAAACACCATTATACTAAGGTATGTAAGGCACTGTATACTAATTCAAAATTCCATGATTAGTAAAAAAATATCTAAATGCCTTACTAATGTACTCCCCCCATTATTAGTGTGGATCTTTTTAAGTGAATTTCCTTACTGCTTTTCAACAAAGGCTTTGAAATCCTTGAAATTATCAAACACATCACTTTTATATTTCAATAAATACACCCAATTTATTCTAGTGAAATCATTAATAATTTTAGCACATACTAAGCACCAAATAATGAACGTGACGGAAAATTCATAATGTCACTATTTACTACCTCAAGAGGAGCCTTAGCTTGAGTGGCATGTCCTTTTGGAAAGGGATCTTGATGTTAATTTCCAAGCATTCAACCTAGACAAACACCATCATGAGAAGAAAATTTTGGAAGGTGAGTAACCATGTTTTGTGATGAAAGTACCTATAGGTATCTGTAGTTGAGGTGACCAAACCTCTCGTGTCATAGTTTACTCACATAATTATAATGAAAAATTAGAGAATATCTTGCATAAGTGTCAAATTCTCAAAGTGATACAATATAGAAGATGGATCTACCACTCTCGTAACTGCAATATCATTAGGATCATTCATTTCCCTCATTGCAGCACCTTTTGGTGAGAATTAAATTCTCTTCGCATCATTAAAATGACAAATTTGATAAATAGACAATGAATTTGAAGAAAATTTGGGAACATTTAGAACATCCTATATAAGATCATTTGGATTGTTAATAGTAAAAAATCTTGAAACATCAACACAAGTAGATTTTCCCATCATAATATGTGAAGTGCTACAAGTAAAAATTGAACTAAAAAATGTTTAGAATGATTTATTTGATGTGTGGCACCAGAATCAAAAATTCACTTGTCCTTCAATAGAGAGAAGGCCTGAGCAGATAGATATTTCCATTTATCAATGTTGGAAGAATACAATAGATGTGGAACAAAAAAATTATGCTTTTTCAAGGTGTTTTCCAGTGCTTCTATTCTCACAAAGCATCTAGACTTTGAATGGATTTTCTTGCTATAATAAGGACATGGATCATGTACCTTCTTCTTGAAAGGCCTTTTCCCTTTTCTAGGATTGGATGTTTTAGGATAATAATTGGTTCTAGGAGATTAAATGGTGGTAGGCAAATATTTTTGAGATTTTACATGTTTTGATCCAATTTTTTGCTTAGGTTTCCATTTACCCTTAGAAGAGTTTGCTAACAATGCCTAATTAGATATTGACAAGGAATCAAGTGGCAATTGTTTTATTTGTTCATGAGATAACCTATCATGTCAAATCAAATGAAGGCATGTGAGGTTGGTCTCCTATGACATCCATTATGGAAAATAAAGTAGCTACGAATATAATGAGAGGACCTTTTAACTTTGACAAAATAAAAAAAATGCATTCATCGTCCTTTTACTTGACCAACAAATTTCAACTAAATCCTGAGTTCCTTAATTTTTTTCAGAAATTATTCAACGGAGGGAAATTTTGATGGTGAACAGGAGGTCAACTCCATTTCCATTTACAATATTTTAAAATCATTTATTTTTCCAAATAATCTTTCACACTTCTCTCGTACCTCTTTTGGATACTTGGAAGCAGAAATGTGAAACTACAGGCTATCTCCAACATTAAACAAAATGAGTCCCAAGGCTTCATATTTCTTGCACATTTTTTCATACTTATATTTTTCATTGGTAAATACATTTACAATATCTTGGAAAATACACCAGAGACCCAAATATTTGAGAAATTGTTCCATTTTTAGTTTCCAAGCATGATAGTTTGTCAAATTTAGAGGTTTAAACAAGCGGATATCCATTATGTTTGTGGGAATAGATGAGGAGGTCACACTCCTAGACATCTTGATTAGAAAAAACAAAATACAGTTGTAAACAGTAATTGTGCAAACTATATCTTCACAAAAAAAATCATTGTTCAAAATAATCACCTTATTCCTCCAATAATTTGTTTGATAATTTATTTCCCCTTTTCAAAAAACCATTCTCCTTTTTAAAAAAATTATCTCCATTTTTTATAAATTACCTCCAAAAAAATTATTAACCTGAGTGAGCTAGGATTAGCTGGTGGAGCACTGCGAGCTTAATTCTAAAAACATCCCCTGTGATTTGAACTCCAAACTTCATGAATCATAACCAATGGCCTTTACTTAATCCCATCACATGATTTCAAACAATAAATGGAGGATATATTTTTTATATTTTCCTTGATTTGTAGTAAAAGAAAATAGGAATGTCTCACGTGGAGCCAAAAAGGAGTATTAGGTCTTAAAAAAACCTAAATTTATTTTGGTTTGCTTGAAGTCAAATGGACAATCAAAACATACCCCTCTACTTAGCAGACAATATTAGCATAAGGTCCACCGAGAAGGGACAAAGATATCCGCACCAAGTTTTAATAACATCCCACAGCATGAAACTCAAGCTAAAGATGTGTGCCAAGTGTAAAATATGTTAGGGAGAGATTAAACATCAAGGCACCAATGAGTGAAGGAGCTTGAAGATGCCAAGGAATGCCATTAAGACAGGTTCAGGTTGATCCACAAAGAATATGTGCCCTTGTTAAAAAAAATTCCTCCATCCAGGACTACACAGGGAAGAACTTAACGCCTATGTCGCGTCTAAAAATTCCAAAAAAAAGAGCAGAATAAATGCCAATAAAATAAAAACATGGTATGTGTAGGGAAATCTCCAAGCCATGGTGGCCTCCAAAACACCAATACTTTGGCCCAATGGGTCTGTGAGAATGAATAGGGAGAATGAAACCCCATGGAGATATAGACCACACCAAATAATATGTGTGTCAATCCGAAAAAATTGCCAGACTAAAAAGGTTATGTTGTTCCACAAAAAATGCCAAAACTAGATCAATCTCTATATCAATGGGAGAAAAGACAAAGTTTCATGATTTTAAGGGGCCAAACATTTTACATATATAATTTACGTATATAAAAGGTGCACATATGGAAGAAAACCAAAGGTCAATCTAGTAGTACCCGAACAAAGGCAACTTGGTCAAAAATTGAGCCGTATGCCCGACAAACTAAGCCAAGACCAATAAATAAACTTTGCAAAATAATTTTTTTGTAGGTTATATCTAAGCCAGAAAACTTCAACTCTCAATTCTAAGAAGAATTCTAACTCATGCTTCTACTGAAACTCATGGTGCAAACCGACAAGAAACAAGAAGATTACATACAAGAGATTCATATGCTATGATATCATATGGGATCAATCTATAAGATATTGTAGAGAAAACAACAAATTATTTGCACACAAATACTTATAGATTGATTAAAAAACAATGATTGCACACATAAAAAACTACACAACTATTCAACAAAAATCCATTTTCCCACATCCAAGAATAGGTGAATAAATAGGATAAAGGAATCATTATTCTCACCTTATAAATAAGTGAGCTAGCCTAAGTTTGGAGATGATAAAATCTCCGCAAATAAAGGATAGGAAACAAATCCAAAAACTCCTCAAATGTATATGTTAGTACAAGCAACTCACACAAAAATAGGTGGGTATGAAAACTAAGCCAATAAATCCCAGATGGATCTTACTGGTGTGAACAACAAGAAAAAAAAACTAGTTAGGTTTAATTTGTAAATTAGTTTGTGTGTTCACACATACAATAAAAAGCTTAGCATTTCATAGTAGATGATTATCATGATATCCATTCTAAGGTAAATCTCTCATAGCATGCCAAGAAACCAATAAATATAAGGGGTTACCATGTTGGAATATTTCAACCACTACAAGGCAATATCGTGATGGGGGGAAGGGGGTCTACTAGGATGTTGTGTATTGAAATTGATAGTTCTTTTTTATTCAAAAAAATGAGTTTCTCATCTAGTGCATAGAAATCATTATCACAATGCCCATTATTACAAAAAAAAACATCCTTCTTATTGATATAATTGATGAGGAGGATGGTTCTCATTAGACTGTACTCAAATCAATCACTTATCAAGTAGAGTAAGTAGCATATCATTTAAATAAGTGAGAGACTTATAAAATGTAATGGTTGGTGCTTATGGAGAGGAGGAGGCCTTGTAGTAGATATAAGTTTAGGTGTAATATTATAGGAAGCATTTTTGTGATATAAAACCTTCACTCACCCTAAAGTAGAAGATGATTCATCCGTAACAATAAAATTAAACTCCACATATGAAATAGGAATATGATCATGTGAATGTGTAGGTATATGTGGGAAATTTTGTAGATGTGTTACCTCTTCCCTAATTGATTTGATTTTAGTACTCATATCTTGAATTTGTAGTTTTAAATCATATTGTAAATTTCTTATTGATTGTACTACAAGCTTATGAAAAATGTCATTGGTAGATGGTGGACATAGAGTGAGGGCAATATTAGGCATATCAAGTTCCTTTGAAATAGTTTTTATTTCAACACAAGGAGAAATAGGTTGACATATATTTACATGTTATACCTTGGTAATAGGAATACAAGACATATTAGAATTTTCCACATGGTCATTTATAAGAGGCATGGAAGAAACATGGTCAAGAAAATCATTTTTCAATTACTTAGAGAATAGAGACACAAGTAGAGGCATTAGCAGTTTCAAGAGGGGGAGAAACATAAGTATAAACATGATTTTTACACGAAATATCAATATTAAAATTTGAATCGCCATCTATAGAAGTAGAAGGACATTAATCATCCCTATCCACATCCATGTTAGTATCGGAAAGGCTAGTATTATTAGTTCTTACAATATGTGTATGATAGACCCACCCAAGGTAGATACCATCATCATCATTATGATTTTAGTACTCATATAATCCACATTGTGGATTATATGTCATTAGGTAGTGGGTTATTATGAGAATTAGCCAACTTGGCAAGATAATGCAAGGAAATGATTTGATCATCACTCACCTAATCACTATCACTAGATGCATACTCAGAACTAAGATCATCATTAGGACATGGCTCCAATGATTCAGTAATGTTATGGTCAACTACTTTTTAAAAACCAATATAATTTTTCCAATCAATATACTTGTGAGGTACCTCTAATATGGGTAGAGAGCTATCTGAAGAGGCACACGAATAAGGTATAATAATAATAGATGTCACACTAGGATATGAAAATAATGGTGGATGTTACAGAGAAGGATGAATATAATATGATGTATCATCATAAACATAAAACACATCATCTAGAAAACAAGTAGTGGAAGCATAAACACTAGGGTATGGTGCGGATAAAACCTTGTTCTTGAACTCACAAGAGGCATGGAAACGATGAGAGGGATTGTATCCATTTTAGTTTCATGAAGAAAGAGCCCTAACACAATCCAAAATTATAAAAAGTATAATTAACCTTATATTTAATTGTATACACTCACTTAGAAATAGGAGGCTGATTATCAATATACCATAGAGGATAGGACCCAAAATGACTTTTATGAAAAATGAGAGTCCTCAAATTACTAAATGACAATTTATATAAATAAAGGTGAATGTATTGAAACAAAAAATAGGTAATTTATAATATGATATGTATATTTGCAATTTGATATGTATGTATATAATATGATATGATAGGTAGTAAAAAACTCCAAGGAATTTGCAAAATAAGTGTATATTTTTATGATTATTCCTTTATTACAAATATAGTAATTTTGAATTTCCTTAAATTGTGCTAAGCATTATGCCAATAAAAAATATGTTTATTTTAATATATAAAATTAAATAAAAACCTTCAAGGAATTTTCAAATAGATTCGTCAATTGTTAGAAATGCAACATAAGGTGTTTTGGCCAACATGAATCCCTAGAAAGAGACCCAAAGAAGAGAACCAACCATGAGACCCTATGGAAAATTTTGAGAATCAATTTTAGATAAAAGTAGGAATTGAATCTGAATAAAAACCCTATAATATTAGTAGAGCTAAAAACAAAGAGGAAGGATAAACCTTGTGAAAATTATGCTTAATAGATTGAAACACAATTTGGGTTCACCAAATGTGTATACCCTAATAAAAGTATTTAATGAAAATCACACAATAATATATAATACGAGGGTTCATTACAGGAGGATATTTTTATCTAATTAATTCATAATTAATCATATATAATAAGAACCGTGCATTAATAATTGCAAAAAATGACAAATAATCAAACTAATAGCTCAAATATCAAGAGGAGATTAATATCAAAATGTACAAGTCAAAACAGAGGAGGTCGAGATGTGTGAACAAGTGGAATAGAGTAATAAATTAATAGAAATGTTTTCTAATTGATATTGGAACTCTAAAATGAGCTTGTAAAGGACCATACAACCCTATCAATCACATTTATATATTCTCTCTCCTTCTATATGATCTTGTACCCTTTCATAGTAAGCTTCTACAACTTTTTGTTCCCTTCACTTTTTTAGAAATGTGTTTTGTATTTGTCGCTTCTACTCACACAACCTAAACACAATTTGTAATGACCTTAAAAATAGTGTAAACCCTAAATACCTATAATAAACTTCATCAAATAATTATATAACAAAAGGAGAAATAATGTGTGTGGTAAGGTTGGACTACATTTGGTGTAAAACCCTTGTCAAACCAATCCAAGTGTTTCACTACATGCACTCATGCATGATTAATCCTCATGTAGTTCTCTTATGTGTGTATAAAATTGTGAGTATGATCTAAGACAACCCCCTATGAGTTCCTTTGTTCCTCTTTACACAAAGATAATGTGATAAATATAGATTATATAATGTACCCAATGTAATGGTAGTGTGATATAGCATGCTTTAGTTATTTTTTTTAACCCTTTGTCCCTTGAAAGCATTTGACAATTATTAGATTGACATTCCTATTATTAATTGTTGTCATGTTAAATGTCTAGCATGCAAAATTTAAAATTTTGGTCATGACAACTAAACCCACATTTAAAATTCCATTTCCCGGTAAATGTAAACCTTTCCTTTGGAAAACATTTCAAATTGAGTCACCCTCATTCCAGTCAAGAGGAACATTTTAACATGATTTTAACGTGTGTTTTATGTGTAGAGAAGTGTACCTAGCTTGATTCTTAAAGATACTGACATATATGAAATAAAAATGCTCCCAGAGGCTTCAAAATGGCTATTTTTGGTATATTTTTCACTGGTGAGCACCCTCTGGAAGCTTACAGGTAAAATCAAACCATTTCGGAGTTGTATTGGAAACAAATGATGTTTTCCAAGGAAATTTAGGAATATTATGTGGATATAATTGAGGTTAGGAACAAGTTAAGAAAAACTAGGTCTTTTAGGGCAAGGCACTGGGAAAAGAACATTTCAAAAATCTAGTCACCTTGTTTGAAGGGTGTCAGGAGCCTTGTAAAATGTTGGGAGATCATATCCAATGAATTGGAAATATGACAGATCCTACTTCATGGTGAAATAATCAAGAAATAATTATGGGAGTGTAAAAATTTGGAAAATTATCTATCAATGCAGCACAAGAGTCTTTCTATAAGATGAAACTTTCTCGAAGGGTTTGAGACACCTCAGGAAGAGTTAAGATCCTAACCAAAGTTCAAAGTGGATTACATTAGACCCTACTCATGGTCCATGTGTTAGATTTTTTCATACTCATTCTGGACTCCACTGGAAACTCAACTTACTGACGAAAGTACATGGCAAAAAGTGGAAAGTGGACTTAAAAGGAAAATTTAAAGCTAAATCGGGTCTTGAAAATTGTGGGAATGGATTCAATGGTTTATTTTTAGCCAAAATATTATAAGGTTGGCCCTCCAAAATCCATTTCTTTTGTTTGTTTTTGTGACATACCTCTTCATCCTCGAGGATCTCATCCACATCACATGGTGAGTCATCTCGCTTAGCGAGATCATATGTCTTAAGAGTTATATGACAAGGGGTAGATTCCTTCATAGAATATGTCATTGTCATATTCATCGATGGCGTCTTACAATTTCCATTACCTATTTGTAATTGCAACTCCTCTTTCCCTCTTGAAGGGAATGAAATTATCCAAGCACGGGAGTTACACAACACTCCCATATGTACCCTCATTTTTTCGATCTATGAGAATGAGTAGACTATTTTTGCCTCATGCATGATTTTCCATTGTTATTTGATTCTTACTAATTACTTGTAACATATCATCACCACAGAAAATCAACCTCTTCGATGTACACATGGTTCTAGATTGATCCCTGTAGAACACTCTCACGTGGTATCAAAGCTCTTATTCGGTAAACATGTACTCGTGTTTTCGGTTGTTAATTACTTCCGATTTAAATTCTTTCACTTCTCATGTAAGTTTTCATTCATTTATTTTGGAATCTTTCTAATTGGTATTTACAGCTTGTTGTTTGGAGTTTGTGCATTTTCAGGGTTTGTGTATGTGTGGGTTCCAGAATTTCACCGCAAGATTTAGCTAGTTGCAGATAACTTTGGAGGGAAAATGTATCTAGAGGTTGGTTATTCATTTTCGGTCTAATAAGTAATCTATAATTAAAAGTGATTTTTTTAAAATTTCTTGTTTTTAGACCTGTTCTGTCCCTATCATGTTGTTTTCACTCTTTTTTTGCCCTACCTCCTTTATGTCTCCTACCTCCCCCTGACGAGCTAGCTCTTTCCCCTGCAAGTGCTGCGACAAGCTCCTCCTAGCTCAACTCGTTGAGTTGAGTCACCCAACTCCCTAGGAAAGTTGGCGGCGAGTTGTATTTTACACTTGCATTAGTGCGTCAAGTTGATCGTGTATGCAGGTTGAGTTGTTTTGCGTTGTTTAGTGCTCGAAACCTTGTGTGTTTTTGCATTGTTTCCTCTCATTGGGGCGAGCTTTTTGAATTACTCATTGCCTTGAACTCAATTTTTTATGTGTTGGTTTGCATTGTTTGCATGTTCGATGGTTTTCTTTGCATTCGTTCTATGTTATCGTGCCCCTTCCATTCAGTCACATTTGTTTCAACTCGGGTCCTTATGCGTCGTGCCCTACACTGTAGCTGACCCCCCTACTCATTTTTTTGTGTGGTTGCGCTGCTCCATCCTTGGTGCCGTGTTTCTTTTTCTTTCATCGAGCCTTTCCTTACACAGCGTGTCGTGTATGACTCCTTAATTTGCTCCCTCTGGTTGTCCATGTGCTCGCTTCTCTGTCGAGTCGAGCTTTGTATCATGTTATCCACCTGCCCCGGGCTGTTTCCCACCACCTCCCCACGCTGGACCTCCACGTACCCTTCACCATTGACCGTACTTTCCTACCCTTTTACCATTTGAAAAAATACCTCCCACTTTTTAAATCCATTTCAAAGTCTTTTAAAATATATAAAGTGGGGTTGTTAATAACTTTTGGGTCGTTTTAATTAAAAAGGAGGTTGGTTTATTAGTAAGGGTGGGGTTTTATAATAAGGTAGGGTCATGTTTTATAAGGGTGGGTTAATAATTTTATTTTTTTTAAGTCTTAGTGCTTATGCATTAGGATCTAATAAATTCATAAGGCAAGGTTTTAATTTATGTTAGGTCTTAGTATTTACACTAGGATCTAATATCATTTCTAAGGTAGGTTAATTTAATTAATCATAGGGCTTTTTTCCATTTAGACATCTAATTTGGGTTTTAAATAAAATATTTAATTTTGATTAGTGGTAAATTGTCATATTTGAATGTTAGTGTCGCCTTTTTTTGCCTTTTAATTTTTAAAATTAGATTAACAATACAATTTTAAAGTGGGATTTTAAGTGTTATTGGCATTTTTCTACTAATTTTATGTTGGAGTGTGTAGCATCATTTATAGTGGTTTTTTGCCTTATAGGACCCCTCGCTACGTCTTGAATGTCTTCTAGGCTCATTTTGGGCTCTCTTTTGCATTGTATTACTCTTGATATTACTAGTGGACTAATGAGCGCGTCTACCACAGTCTTGTGGTAAGGGGTTTATGTTGTGATGTGAGACACTATTTCTCACATAGGACTACATTTTTCCCCTTCTCTTATTTTTATATCATTTTTTTCTTGCTTACGGTGCTGATTTTTCGCAATCAACAAAACTTTTTTTTGGTCTCCACTCTTGTGCGTTATTACATTGATTGAAAGGTGAGTGACCGACTATTTCATGATGCACATTTGCATCTGATTCTAATTAACACACTAAACTATAAAGTTCCAAATTCATGGGGTGCTAATATTTTTCTAGGGTTGTTGTGTTTGTTTTCTGTTTCTGCATTCCTTTTTTCTCTCTCTCTATTATAAATGCCTCTTCAATACCTTTTCTCACACCTTTCAATTTCTTCGAATGGAGATATAAAATTTATATGGTATTAAGAAGTAAAGACTTTTTCTATGTCACCATGGAAGTAGAGACTGAACCTGAAGATGAACCCAAAAAATCTAGGTGGTTTAACCATTGTGATGAAGCCTTGGGTCTTCTCTGTATGTTTGTCTCTCCGGACTTGCTCTTCCACATAGAAACTTCCTTAACTCCTGATGGAGCTTGGAAAGTTCTTGATGACATGTTTAGGAAGCAATATAACATGAGAGTGCATGATTTTGAGAACAGACTACTAGGCTTAAACTGAAGTGAATTTCAAAACCTACAGGATTTCTTCTCAAAGTTTGTCCACACTAGATTGCTTCTTAAGGAATGTAAAGTAAAGAAGAAATAATCTCAGTTGATCTTGTCAATTCTTTCTAAGTTAGGTCCTAAATACTCCGTCTTCATTTTGAATTTCCATGCCATGACTTGAAAAATTCCCTCATTTGACATTTTTTCATCCCAACTTATTTGAGAACATGACAAACTCATTCAAATGGGGACTCTCAAATCCAAGTCACGTGCCCTTGTGGTAAGTAAGGGTAAGGAAAAGAAAACCAAAAAAGAAGATAGAGAAAAAATACCAACCCAAGAAGGAAACCAAGACCAACCAAGCACAAACCAAGCCTAACATGAACGCTTTTACTTCTAAGCCTAAAGCGAAGACGACAAAGTGTAAGTGTTCATATTATAAGAAGTCTGGCCATGAAAAGCATTAATGTATGAAAAAACAAATCGATCACTTAACTCATTTAATTGATAAAAATAAATAATTGTTCCTAATTCTATCAAACAGAATGCTCTAAAGGTCGAGTCTTCAAAAGAAAGAAAAAACTAAATTTGAGAAGAAGAAAGGAAAGGCCCTTGTAGCTATAACAGCTCCTTCATGAAGGTGGATTATAGACTTTGGTGCCTCACACCACATAGCCTTTTCGGATGTTGAAATCACCAACATCGAACCATGTGTCATGTCCCAAATCACATTGGGTGATGACACTACATTGTCGGTTTCTGGTAGTGGATCAGTAAATATGGATGGGGGAGCATTTAACCAAGTGTTGATTGTTCCCAATCTCTCTACCAATATCATATAAGTTTACCAAATCACTCACCTTGGCGAAGGAATGCTAGTGGAATTTGGTCCTAACTCGGTGATTATTCATGAGCTTAACTCTTACTCCATAGTGGTTGAGGGAAAGGTGGAAAACCTTTTATGTTTGTATACCTTTTCCCACTTTGCTTCTGATTTGACACCCACTACATTGGCTCACTCATGCAGATGAGGTTAGCAAGCTATGGCATGAGCATTTTGATCATTTTAACAATTGTTACCTTAAACAATTGATCCAAAATGAAATGGTCAACGAGTTACCCCGCATCAAATTTTCTAAGGGTATTTGTGAGGTTTGTGCCCTTGAGAAGCACCCTAAGAAATTTTTTGACAAAGGAAAATCCTGAAGAGCTACTTGTCCTTTGGATCATGTTCATAGTGACATTTATATTTGTTTCCCATCTCCCTTGTTTACTAGAGATATATATATATATACTAACCTTCATTGATGACTTTTCGTGTTACACTTGGGTGTATTTTTTTAAGCTTAATTATGAAGTCTTCAAGAAATTTCAAGACTTTAAAGCTCTTGTTGAGAAACAAAGTGAAATTTATATTAAGTTTCTTTGAACCGAGAATGGAGGAGAGTATGTGAGCAATGGGCTCAAACATTTCTGTACCTCCAAAGGGATTTCTTTGCAATGTACAATTGCTTACATCCCTTCACAAAATGGAGTTGCAAAAATAAAGAACCAAATTCTTAAGGAGATGGCCACTTGTATGGTTCACTCGAAATCCCTTCCTTTGTAGTATTGGGTCGAATCAATGAACTATGCTTGCTACATTCAAAACCATGTTCCACACAAGGCCATAAGAGGGATGACACCTTTTGAAGTTTGTTTTGGATGTAAGCCTGATGTAGATACTTTCATGTCTTCAGATCCAATGTTATGGCCTGGATTCCCAAAAAGAAATGCCAGGATTTTGAACCACGGTCCAAACCTTGTATTTTTGTAGGGTATCCTTATGGCATGAATTTTGATGAGTCATCTTTGACTTCTACGTCTTTTCCCTCTGAGGTTATTTTGCTCTCTAATTCAGAATCTGACTCATCAAATGATGATGTTATTGAGCATATTCCTCCTCTTGATCTTCTTGATCCTCCTTATCCTCCCGACCCTCATGCTTCGGAGTCATCCAATTCTGAAAATAGTGATGATGAGGACTTTTTCCCTTCTCACTTAAGTGAATAATCTTCCAACTCTAATCCCGATCCTCCTACCCCTTGTTCGGCTAGGAAGAATTTACAGAGTGTTGGAGAGTGGATTGGATATCCTTAGGATGAGAGATATACTCACTCATAATTTTTTGGAACCCACTCCTTCTTTTCCTCTTCTCAAACCCTTAGTCTTTCCAGGAGACTCCTAGGATTCTTGAGTAGGATTCTGCCATGGATAAGGAGTATTCCTCACTCATGAATAACGATACTTGGGATCTCACCCCTCTTTCGAAATGAATAATAATTGTTTGGTATAAGTGGGTGTACTGAATAAAGTATGGTATCAATGGATAATTCAAGAAGTATAAAGAGTGAGTTGTAGCTAAGGGTTTCTCCTAGGTAGTTGGGTTTGATTTCTCAGAAACCTTTGCTCTGGTTGCGAAGATGAATTCCATGCAACTGACCCTTGCCATTGTTGTCGCTAACAGATAATAATCCCACCAGATGGAAATTAAGAGTACCTTCCTTCATGGGAACCTAAAGGAAGATATCTACGTGGAATAATCTTTGGGTTATGTCCATGATCCCTCCCTCGTTTGTAAGTTAAATAAGTCTCTCTATGGCCTTAAAAACTCCCCTCGGGCTTGGTATGCCAAGATGGACTCCTTTATTCTTGTATCAGGGTTCATTCAGTGTCACTCTGACCTAAGTGTTTAGATTATGTGGTAGGATGACTCCATGCTCATCTTTGTTTTATATGTTGATGACTTGTTGATCACGAACAACTCTTCCTTTATCATAGATTATGTGAAGATTTCCTTGGCTAACAAGTTTTCCATATTAGACTTGGGTTTTCTTCATTACTTTCCTGGGTTCCAAATTTCACAATCTACCTTGGGAATTGTAATTTTGTATCCTAAGTACTCCCTTTATTTACTATCTAGGTTTCATGTGTCAGATTGTAATCCTTCTCCTACTCCTTTCCTTTCTAGGGTTAAGTTGGTTTCTAATTTATCTACTCCCTTGGTTGATGGTACCCTTTATCGACAGATGGTGGGGAGCTCGATTTACCTTACTCACACTTAGCCAGATCTATTGTATGTTGTTGTGATAGTGTCTAGATTTATGCAGGAAACTCATGAGTTACATTGGAAATTAGCAAAGCAGATCCTTCACTATGTTCGTGGCACTCACATAGACAACATTCAATATCTTGGAGGGATAGAGATTGACTTGGTTAGATATACAAACTTTTATCGGGTTGGTGATCTATATCATCATAAATATATTTCATGCTACTATTTATACCTTGGTTAAGGTCCTGTCATTTGATCCAGTAAGAAGAAAAATGTGATTTCCATATCATCTACAAAGGTAGAATACAGAGGAGTAGTTAACATTGTCATGGAAGTTATTTTTTTGCAGGGTATCTTGACAGAGTTTGGTATTCACTTTCAGTGACCTACCATTATCTACTATGACAACATGAGTACCATCTCGATTTTCTAAAATCCATTTCAACATCAGTGGATGAAGCACATTTAGATCCACATGCACTTCATACTAGAGTTGATACATGAATACATCACCGACTTGTAGTATTTTTAGACATCCGATTAGGTTACAAACATATTCATCAAGCCCTTCACTAAGGTGAAGTTTTTTCACTTGCGGTCTCTTCTTGGGTGAGGTCTGATGCAGCTGCTCATCTTCTTTAGGATTTCTAGTCCTTCTTCTCTTCATATTTTTCAGAGAGATTTTGTTTGTACGTGGGTACCTTATCAAGCCTTTAGTTTTTGGGCCCCATTGACACATATTTATTAGTTTTCTAGGGGATTTCTCTTTCTGTTTTGAATTTTCATGACCTCTTCCTTAGCTTTGATGAAGGGGGGTTTTGGTGTGTGAGACTTTCCTCATCATTCTCGGGGGTCTCATCTACATCATGTGGTGAGGTATCTCACTTAGCGAGATCATAGGTCTTAGGAGTTATATGACAAGTGGCAAATTCCATTATAGAATATGTCATTGTCATATGAATCAGTGGCATCATAAGAGTTGCATTCCCTATTTGGAATTGTAAATCCTCTTTCCCTCATAAAGGTAATTATTGTCTAGGCACGAGAGTTACACATCACTCCCATATGTACCCTTTTTTTATCTATGAGAATGAGTAGATTATTTTTTCCTCATGCATGATTTTCCATTATTATTTGATTCTTGCTCATTACTTGGATCATCTTGTCACCGTTCAATTGCATCCTCTTCGATGTGCATGGTGTTCTAGATTGATCCTCTTCAAATACTCTTGCCTTTTTCTCCCAAGCCCAAAATTTCACTCCTTAGTCTATTTTCATGTTGAAGATTGATGACATCATCATTCCAAAAAGCTTGGGCAGGGTTTTAGAGGCCTGATGCCCATTTTTCCATTTTTCCCAACATACAAGGGGACATGGGGGACACCAAATTTCACTCCCCCTATGGAGGATTTATTTCGTCCCTTAAAAGACAACTTTAGGTGTTAAAAAAAGGTTATAAACTCACCTTTTTCATGAGAGATATACCCTTGACGGAATTTTTAACATGTGATTTCCCTTTATACATTTTTCCCAACTACTAAGGGGATATGGGAGACACAAAAATGTGCTTCCCATATGGAGGAAACATTTCGTCACTTAAAAGTGACAACTTGAGTGCTAGAGAGGTGTTATAAACTCACATGTTTCACAAATTTTGGCCCCATCCTCATGATTCAAGCACCCATGATGCATTTTTGAGAGGGTGATGTCCCTTTTCCCCCTATTTTTTATGGTACAACCATACCTCTAACCTTCACTAGACCTGGGTTGGATAGTTTGAGTCTAATTTGGGTTAAGATGTGTAAATGGAAGGGAAAACAAGTTTTAAAGAGGGAAACCCATTTAACTCCATAATCAACCTTTTTTTAGCCTCATTTTTGTTATTTTATCTCCCTCATTACTGCTGGTATGATTTTATGTTGCTAAAAACACTTCAGACAACCCCATGCCCAAAAACCTTATTTTGTTCATATCTCCCAAACCCCATATCCATTTGTCATGAAATTTTAACTAAATGTTCCTTGAAAAAATGCATTTAATAAGATTAGTTACATTCCTCCATTGATGATATATATCATTTTCTACATCCATTTTAAATTTTAATCTAAAATACTCATTTCTCATATCTACAAAAACCTGACGATTGAAATCCTCCAAAAATTAGAGCAAAGCATCTTTGTGAATTAAGAAAAAAATTGAGACTAATTGCATTTCAATCTGACATTGGGAAGACCCACTAATAAAAACAGTAAGCCTTCCCAATCCTCAATACATTAAATAGTAAGTGTTGCAAACAATTAATTCTCATAGTTTTCATTGCCCTTTAAACATCAAGGAAACTCAAAATTGCCAAATTAAGAAACTGGTAACCAAAATAGATTTCTCAAAATAAGGCTTACTAAAAATATTAAGTGTCGGGGTATTGGTCATAAAATAAGGATGTTGATCCCCTCATGTTGAAGAAAGAGTGCCTGGATATGTTCGGGATAGTTGTGGAGCATCATAGTGGTTTGACAGGCTCAAAAGATCACAATTTTCACCTTCAATTAAGTATGGGATCCACTTCTATATTTAGTAATGATAAGGTCCATAGACACACTAGATTATTACCACTCAAACCTGGATGACAAATTATGTAGAACACGAGAAGAAAGTGATGCCAAATAAAGTATGAGAAGGTGAACCTTAATTCTCCATCGTCTTCTTACATTTATTATTGAGATGTGTTTGATTAAGTATGATATTGAATGTGGGGCCTCTTCCTTCACTGTTAGAGAAGAAGGACTCCTCAATCTGGAATAAATGAACAAGAATTTATTTGAGTCTCTCAGGTGGATTCCATTCCATGGATGAGGTATCTTTTTCACAAAAATGATATTTGAATATCAAATGAGTCATGAAGAGGAAATTAAGGTTCTCATTCCAACTTTGATCTTGTGCTTAGCTCTCTTTCCAAGGATATGGGACATCATATGAATAACACCCTAGCAAGGAATAGATCATATTAGGCCAATGTGTGTGAAATATGGTCACTTGGACAATGGATTAAATTAATAATTTCATGAGATATGTGAAGGATTTGAAACATCAATAACTCTATTGAAATTCAGGTCATCAAAGAAATGGTCATCAGGAGCATGAAAAGAGAAGATCACTATGAGTGATGTTAGTAGTCATCTCAAGTTCACAAACAATTCATATCTCATAATAATGTTTTTGAACACTTATTTAAATGCCTTGAATTGTATTTGCATCTCACCGAACGAAGAATTTGCAGCCACAGTGTTCTAATTCAACAAATGGTCCTAAGAGATCCAACATCAAGGACCTAGAGAGTCAACTCAAGACCATGAAGTGAGAATGGGAGGTTTCTCAATGACTTAAAAATATGGTAAGCCAATGAACTATTTCTTTATATTTTCTGACCCTTTTCTACGTTTTTTAGGATTGTTTGTTTTTAATGTTTTTTATGTTAACTATCATTTTGAGGCTTGTCTATTTTTTGGTTTTGTTGTTGTGGCGCATTTGGTATTTATTTTGCATATGTTTTTATCCCTTTTTTGGTGTAAGAGGGAGACGGACATCTCAAAACCACCTTTTTACCTACTAATGAAAAAAGTAACGTGAAAATTAGTGAAAATCCACCACCCACTACTTAATGTATGCCAAGATGGTGTACAAATTTGATTAGATATGCCAAAATAGATGGATTCCTAGACACATCTACATCTTGACTAAGAACATGTATCAACACATTTGAAGAGGTAAACATGTCCTTGATGAATCTTTTTGTTTAATCTTGTGAACCAAAAAAAGGTCCAGGAATCCCTTGAGATAAAAACTTGGAAACAAACCATGGAGGTTAAATACCAGTCTTCAATGAAATATAAAACATAACACTAGTAGATGTTCTACTAGAGAAAAATCCAATTGACTTCAAGTTGATATTTATGATTAATTATACCATAGATAGTAGAATGAAAAATCACAAGGCATGGATTGTAGCTAAATTTTATGTTAATGAAATAAATAGGGTATGAGGAGACATTTTCTCCCACCACCAAAATCAAGGCAATCATGAATGTTTTTTCCTTGAATTCTCAATTTGGTCGGAAAGTTCATCAATGGAATCTAAATCTAAATTCATCAATGGAGACATAAATGATGAATTCTACATGATTCAAAAAGAAATTTTTGTTTTCCCAAATGAAGAAAGAAAGGTCTGTATGCTCATGAAGTCATTATATGAACTCAAGAAAGCTCCTAGAGCATGGTACAAAAAATTAGATCAGCGTCTCATTCATAATGGATTCGATAGGAAATATTTTGATCAAAATATTTACCTTAAAATGAGAGGGGGTATCGTGATCATATTTTTCTATTTCAATGATCTAATAATCACAAGAAGTTATTTGTAGGTGATAGAAGAAAGATAGAAAAATATAATTCAAGCATTCAATATGACATATCTCAGTTACTTCACTATTGTCTTAGATTGGAAGGATGGCAAAAATAGACTCCTATATTTTTGTAATCAAGGATAATAAACCAATATGTTTCTTGAGAGGTTTGAGATGATGTAATGAAATCCTATTTCAACACCTTTGGAGGTAAGGATTTAATTGTCTCAAATAAATCCATCACCACATGTAGATGTGACTCTCTATCATTAGTTGATAAGGGGTCTCATTTACCTAACCTACACTAGGTAAAACATAAGTTATTTAGTGAGATACTTCTCAAGGTTTATGCAAGTTCCAAATAAAAATCCTTGGAAAGTGTAAAATTGTATTCTCATATACATCGATGGTACCATGGAATTTGTGTAATAGTACACAAAGAATGGAAAATTTTTCTTGTAAGGTTACGTGGATTTAGATCATATAAGTAACATCTATAATAAGAGATCCACTTTTGGATTCATTTTTTCATTGGGATCTAGACCAATATCATGAGGAGAAAGAAGAAAAAAATTATTTCACACTCTTCAATTGAATTAACATATTGTATTATAGGAGCATCTTTCTGCGAAGCGATATGACTACATCCATGTTTGGATGGTTTGGGAGTTCCACAAAATAAACCATCCATATTGCATTGTGGTAATGATCATATGATAAAACTTAATCGTATTCTTCTCTATCATGAGAGGACCAATCATACTGAAGTGAAACTACACTTTATTCATGAGTACGTCCAAAAAAACCATATCTATCTTTAATTTTGCATAACAATAGAACAATGTGCATATGTTTTCACTAAGGAACTTGCACATGATAAATTCAAGGCAATCAGAGAATTACTCTTTGTGTCACTGGATTCAATGGAAAATTAAGGGAGGGAGTGATAAAATTATAATTTTAGAAGATTAAATTAGCATTTAATTGATAATGTTATGGATAATAAAGCACACATTGTCCAAGTGATGTTATAACTAGTTTGTAACTAGGTGCTAGTGATAGTTTATTGTTTTTTTTAATTATGTTAAGTGTTTAGTTACTAGTTCAGTTGAATAGTTATTGTTATCTCCATTTTTTATGGATTTTTATCATGGTTGATCACTTTTTGTTGCTATTTTTAATAATTCATTCAAAGCCCATATACATTGTAGCTTATTTCATTAATGAATTGATTAGTTTTAAGCATTGCATATTGATTTCTAGTTTCTATTATAATACAAATAGGTGGAACCTACACCTATATAAACATACCCCTATGCTTGTGTGAAATGGATACACATATACATTAATTTTAGTGATTAGGAAGCTTATTCGTGAGAAATATATACTTGCAAATATTGTGAGTTAACAAGCAAAGATATGCATATCTATTGATGTAATGTACCTTTTTTTTAGATTGTTAGGATGTGTGTGCACACATTGCAATTCCTAAGATTGATATCAATAAAGATATAATTTTTGTTACATTTTATTTCATGTTCCATTATGTATTTTGAAATATGTGAGGTTTATAAAAAAATTTAATTGAGACCCCTAGTCATGACTACATCATTTAGTATCATAAAAGGTTTCAGTCTTTACATGTGAGTTTTTTCTTTCCACATTATGAGTGTGGGTATAAATTAGCTACATACATATTAGAATGATATGTTTGAATATAAGGTGTATTCAATATTTGATTTTGAGGAAATTTCACACAAAGGAGGTTACAATATTTTATATTCAAGAAGTTTACTAGTGTCTATAACACAAACAACTATAAATCTAGTAATATTGATGAGAGATGAAATCCTATTTAGAGGAAATGGAGATATAACATTTATAAGGTGTGTTGGTAGTGGAAGATGTAAGAAATACTAAATTCATATAAGAATGACTTGAGAACTAAGTCAGCAAAGGATAAGAATGTGTTGATTAACTTTTAGATATATTTTTATTAGCTTCTATGATAATGACTAAATAAACCAAAGTTGCACCCTTTATATTAGTATGGAATTTTGAGTCCTAAAGAGCTCATTGACTAGATCAATGAGTTATTAAATTATTTTTAATATGATAACATGAAATAAAAATAGTGATTTAAGTTCACTGAAGATCATATGAATGGTCATGCATCAGGTTATGGTGGGAACATGCGTATTTTGAAATAATTCATAAAGGTAAATAGAAGCTTAAAACTTAGAATAGATTAATTGTGAAGTTGAAGGAAAAACTTGTTATTATGGATTGTCACATAATGTTTTTAATATGATTTAAAACTTGGGACAAAAGGAGATGAGTGTAAATTATTACATCGAAGAGTTATGTAAATAACCATTAGACTGTCTCATGTTGAATATACTGAAAAGATCTCAAGATAGGTGAATGGGGTACATATGTCAGTTCAATATGAGTTTGATATGATCAGATTGTGATTTTTGAGGAATCTCATCAGTGTCCCTGAAATTAAAAGAAACGTTGTCACATAAAATATAGACACTTAAATTTAGTAATTTAGCACTTGATAATGTCAATATTGATTTAATCAATTTAATCATGACTTGGGCACCAATTTTGAGCTCAATTACTATATTTTATTCTATCCTTATTCCTTTCAAAATAATTTATATTATCGTTACATTTTTGAATCCCTTACATGAGTGCTCATATCAGTAACTAGTAGTTCATTGCATTTGATTATCACGCACATATCATTACAACACCACTCCTCACTATTGAACAAAACTATCCAATAGGACCAAAATTTGTAAATGTTTTTTCCTAGATGGAAAATCCCCATCGTATCCAGAGTAGTACCAACATATAAATATGCTTTTAACTAACAAACTCAAGGTATTGGTCTATTGGTGAGTTACAATTAGTTTGTAATCATCAACCCAAGTTCTATTCCCATTGCATCCATTAGAAAATTTCAATAAGTAGTCATGGAGATACCTTGAGGTAGAGGTCGAACTTCTCCATGTGAACCAAATAGAACATAGTGGGGCGCTCCGAATGTGGATTTCTCAGTTGACATTAAGGACCCAATCCCACCTCCATGTCCCACTTAGAGAAAGTGCTCCTCCACCACTCCAATTCATAGCTCTGGTATAATAAAAGTGTTTACCATCCAAAGTTTTGGATTTAAGGTCTTGGTCTATTGGTGAATTACAAGTAGTTTGTAATCATCAACCCAAGTTCCATTCACATTGAGCATATTGGACACTTTCAATAAGTATCCATGTAGACACCTCGAGGTAGGGGTCGAACTTCTCCATGTGAAACAAACATAACATAGTGGGGCACTTCGAATGTGGATTTCTCAACGGACATTAAGGACACAAGCCCACCTCCATGTCCCACTTAGAGAAAGTGCTCCTCCACCATGCCAGTTCATAGATCTGGTATAATTAAAGTGTTTACCATCCAAAAAAATTTAGACTCAAGGTCTTGGTCTATTGGTGAGTTACAAGTAGTTTGTAATCATCAACCCAAGTTCCATTCCCATTGAGTTTCAATAAGTAACCATAGAGACACCTTTAGGTAGGGGTTTAAATTCTCCATGTTAACCAAATAGAATACAGCGGGGCACTCCAAATGTGGATTACTCGATAGACATTAAGGATCCAAGCCCACCTCCTTGTCCCACTTAGATAAAGTGCTCCTCCACCACTCCAATTCATAGCTCTGGTATAATAAAAGTGTTAACCATCCAAATTTTTCCACCACCCTGGGTTCTGCAAACTCAATTTCGATGGCTCTTCCAAAGGGAACCTTGGTCTTTTAGGGGTAGGGTGTATTCTTCGTTATGAGAGGGGTTTCTTGATCAAATATGGTTCTTTTGGATTCCCTTTAGCTCTAGTAATGCAACTAAATCCCAGGCTCTTCTACAAGTCATTAAAATAACCTTGAATATCGGTTGTACCAAGATCTGTATCAAAGGCGACTCTCAAATCATCATTCAAACCATTCATAAAGGTAAAGCCTTGGATTGGTCTCTTAATTTCCATATTTCTCAAATTATTCATTGGATCTCCTTCTTTGAATATTTTTCCATTCACTATGTGTTTATCAATCAGGTTGTGGACATCCTCACCAATTTTTCAATCATGTTGTGGACATCCTCACCAATTTTGGGGTTTATCAAACAACAGAGGTCATTATTCAAAATCAAGCCAAAGCTTGGGAAACTCTTGATGATGCCATACGTCATGATCGTGACAACTTCCCTTGTATGATCTAAGATATTATTTAATTGGGTAGTTCTTTTATAAGCTTTCATTCGATCCTTTTCCACTCTCTCTGTTACCTCTCTCATTTCCCTTATGGTGTCTCCCATTTTCCCTTCCATTCCCCTGCATGGAGAAAAATATGAAATGGATTTAATTTCCCCTATGTCCACTACCCATTTGCGCCATTTATTCCTCATTGGCTCTACTTTGGTGCATAATGTGATTGAGAAAGTCCTGGGAAAATAATACATTTAAAGCTCTGGGAGGGCTCATGTCAACTCCAAGATTGTAGGTGTTTTTTATGTTCAATTCTATTTTGTTCAGTGCCGATAAAGATGTGGCTTTAGTGGTTGCATCTTATTTCATTTTCCCCCAACACTACATGGGTTTGGCTGAAGCTTTGGTGGAATTTTCCCTCCATTCTCTTTTTTCTTCAGTTGGTGCTTCTTTGTCTCCAGTATGGTTTGATCATATGATTTTTATGCCATGGAAGAGAAAAATTGAGTTCTTCTTTGATTTTTTGAATATTTTCACATCATATGTCACTACCATGAGGCATTTGTCTCTATGGTACCCTATCGTAATTTGGTTTTGTTTACAGCTCCTATCTCACCCCCATGTTTGGGTGGCACTTTTGAAAGCCTCAATCGGTTTGTCCTTCTCTTTTCTCAAGAAGGTGGCATCGTTTGGTTCGGTGGACCAATTCCATAGGGAAATGACCGTGGCTCCTATTACAGTTAAAAAAGAAGTGGAGGTTTTGGAAATTAATGCTTGACCTCGTCTTTTTCTTTCTCATCTTCTTATTTTTTTAGGCATGGTTGTTCATGCCTTTGTTTGGCCTAGTCGTATATACAGTCCCATTTTTTTAGGAACAAGTTTTTTATTATTTTTCTTCTCCTAGATATATCTTTTGTATCTTGTAGGGTGGGGTCCCACCAACCCCCTGGTTCATAGCTCTGGTCAAAAGCATTTAACTATCTAAAAAATTATTTAACCCAACCACTAATATTTTTACAAGAAGTTTACCAAGGATTAGGGTTTCATGTAAAGGTAGTTGATTTCAAATGGTTTTATACATTATCATGACCAAAAATTTCATGGTGATCCATATACCAAATTTTCGTAGAGGTCCTAAAAGTTACAAAACACCATTTAAGACTTGTATAAAAATCATTTATGATGAATAAACCGTCCAACTATTTGTTCCTATACAAAATAGTTTTTTCCCTGAGCATAGTTCAGTTCCAAAATCAAAGATGAAGAATCTATAGAATATTTCTATCCATTTCATCACTATGTGACATCCATATAGGTGTATATAGCATTCAAAAAGATAATTGCACTCTTATTCTTTTTTCTTTTTATATTTAGTATGTTCTCTAATTGAACCTTCTTTTAATACATTAAATGTATGGTTTAGATATGAATTTTAATGCTTAATTAATAATAACGATGTGCATCTTATTCTAACCATAAGACAAGTTTAAATAATTAAGGACCCCCCATCCACATCACTTTATTTTTTTATGGTAAAGCATAAACAAACCCAATAATTGATCAAATCCTTAAACCATTTGGCTTCGGTTACCCTATTCAAGTTGGGCCTTCTATTATAAAACCAGAGGATTTACTTTTATATTTTTTTATTCCTTTATTCTATGTTCTTATGAAAAAATAATTAAATTAATCATAGACCAATTGACCATATCCAACTCCCATACAAAATTAGAATGCATAGGCATCTTATTGATTCCTCATATCTTCACGTTCATGGAGTACCTTCTGTTTTTTAGAATAAACATAATGATGAGAAAGATTTGAATTCTAATCTAGATTTTATAGTAAATCAGTCTAACCTTTTTCTCCCCGTAAGATCTAATGAAATCAATCCTGACATGTTTAATTATGTTGATCATGCTCAAGTTATAATCTTATCAATTTTCCATTAGAAACTTTGCTAAAATCTATATAACATCAATAGGATTATTCATGTTCTTCATTCCTCTAAGAATTTTCATCATGGTCAATCCCAACAATCTCATGAATATCCTTATTTTTCAGTTATTTACCTTTCACCCCCTATCACTCCATGTACAATTTCCATATATAATATCCTTATATCCATTCCTATCTAATATGGGGGTATCTATTATCCCCCTTCAACAAGTTACAATGCCTATTCCAACTTTTACTAATATTCCTACATATCTTCTGCATACTCATGGTCCCTTACATTGTCCATCTATTGTGTATTCCCTTTATCATATCATTCATGATTTGTATATTAATTCATTGCAATTAGATAGGGGTGTGTCTAGAGATGCTATTATAATGGATTCTAATAAATTACTTCATAATCCAACTACGCCCAAAGTGGTATATTTTCCTTTACCATCAGGTTTTTCTTTTCTAAGATTCATATATATATATATATATATATATATATATATATATATATATATATGGGTAAAGGTGATCCCAATCAAAAAAATCATTCTTATTTAGATTATTTTTACAATGATTAAATTCTCGTTAATTTTTATTAGAATTTTTAAGGATTATGTTTTGCAATGGTTATATAACTTATTCAATTTGTGAGGCCTTTTAAGATCCATTAGATAATAAAATTTATTGCACAATTATCTATCAACATTGGTGATGAGCTTTCCTATGCTCGAATGGCTAAAATGCAACAAGGATCTAATGAACCAATAAGTGATTATGTCTTGAACTACAAGACGATGCTTACAAAATGAGAAATATACTTATAGATAGTGAAATTTTGTATCTATTCACATATATTATCATATCTCCCTAGCAAGAAATTATCATGTTTGAAAAATTTATCTCCTTTTATGATCTATGTCATACTTAAAAAAATATATAGGTCAAGCTCCTACCATTAAAAAAGCGTAAGTATGGATCTACTCCACCTATTACATATACATGTAAGTTTCAAGGAAATTATAATTACAAATGCAAAACCAAAGATAATAAAAGTGAAGCTAAAGAAACCACTAATGATATATCTTAACCTACAAAGTTTCAGTTACAAGCTCCTCCTTGAAGAAAATTCACAAGATTTCCTTCCCCACTGCATGAGACCTTATGAAACATCATAAATATAACCTTATATCTATCCCTTTACCTATTACAGTTGATATAAGAAAGCCTCAAGCTAAATATTTCAATGTTAATGCTTGTTGTGAATACCATAAATAAATATTGGGAACTATACTAAAAAATGTTACAAGAATTAGAATGTTATTCTAAATTTGATTGATACCAATGCTATAAAATTAGATTCCACTCCCAAATAATATAAACCTTTAGTAAATGAGAATTATAGAATATCAATATCTTCAATGTCCCACTTCCCACTCATCAACCTTCTAAATCTAATATCAAATAGGAGGTGCATCATACATATAAGGCACAACCTCTTCTAGATATATACAATCATCCACTTTATTCTCTCATTGCTACAATTATTTATTTATTTCATCCTAAGCCCCTCATTACATTTTATGATAGAAACATAGTTGATGATGATTTTATTTCTCATGTGCTTTATATTTAATCATTTGTTAATCAAAAACCTATCCATAGTTTCCTAGTTTCAATGAATTGGAAGAGTTCATCGCTCAGGCCGATCAGGGGAAAACACAACCTTTGGGAATCAGCCCTTGACTCCATATTCTACCAGTATGAGAGCGCACCCAGTAGTGGGACTTATTCTATGTCACTCCTCCCCGTGAAATATACCGAGCAACACAAACCATCTATTGTTTACAGCTAGTGATACCAACCCCACCCTAAAAAGGGTTAGAGTCTCCAGGGAATGCTCTTGGTGAAAACTGTTTGTCCTTCCACCTAGCCATAAGGAGGCCTCGTGAAAAATTCCCATGTTCTAGAGAACGGGGGCCAAGTGGAAGAGAAACTCTTCCAGCATCACACCTAACAAGAAGGTCTTTCCCTACACAAATGTGCATCGTCTCCATAATGTATTGATTGATGGTGGCTATAATTAAAACATTTATAGTCTCATATTACTTGGTGGCTATACTTAAAATATTTATAGTCTCATATTACTTACTTTTTTGGGATACACTAAGAAACATTTGCATTTCAATGCACAATCTTCTAATCAATCTATTATGGATATATAATATTTGGTTGATAATGTTTGTGGGAAATGTTACATACTTCTAGGATGCCCTTAGATTCTTAAGATTAGGGGTATCCTTTTTATTATTAACAATTGTATGAAATAAATTTATTGCAATTAAGTTGTTACAATTAGGGGTATCCCTTATGAGGATTCTTTACCACCTATTCCACATATTCATTCTTCTAATATAGCAACATTTTCTACACCCATGCCTATTCAGTCTACTCATGTTATATATATCCATAAAGGGGTCATAAATATGCTCCAATTTAGTCAATGAGATAATTCTCTATCAAATATGGTTTGCAAAATTCTTGAGAAAAACATATAGCTTCGAGATAAAAGGCTTTTAACAAGTATGAACTTCATCATATGTATTATTTATTACATATTTGGATTTTTTGGAAATGTGTTGTAGATTTTCCATGAGTTACACTCACTCTTCTAGACTATACAACCCAACATAAAATATGGGGTCTAAGGAATAACCTCGGATAGGTGGTTGTCCCTCGAGAAAACAAATTGGGGGACCCTATTTATAGAATTTGGGGCCTATATAAGTGTTTTAAACCTATGTTATTATAGGTGGTTAGATAACTCGTGTTTATGGGGAACCCTTATGGGTTGTATTATTGGCCTATGGTTTTGGTACCATTGTATTGAAAAATTGGTGTGATGCTTACCTACTGATGTGCTTACATATAGCTAGACATGCAGTAGAATAGAGGAGAATTGAGAAGAAAATTATTATATGGTAAAATTATCAGGTCAAGATAATAAGGAGATAAGTTATTGTGTTGGGTTTTTCATGAAAGGATTTCCCAATATATATCTTGTGTGTTGAGTTACTTTATGTATGTCATTTTTCTATTTTCTATTTATCACAAATATTCTTTCAAGTATTTATTCTTCTGTATTTTTTTATGAGATCAAATTCCCTTCATTTGGTATCAAATATAGGTTCTAGTTTTGTGAAGAGTTAGGATTTTTGAACCCTTTTGATAATATTTTATTTGAGTGGGATTTTTTTGTGTGTGGATCTACTTAAATAAAGAAAAATTACTAGAATCCCAAGGATTGAGATCAAAAAAATTAATGGCCAACATTTCGAGTTATGGAAAATCAAGATGAAAGATCATTTTGTGGATATTGATCAATGGATTGTTGTGTTTAGAGTCATGTCTATGGGTATGATAGTAGAGGATTGGGAAAATTCAATAGGATCATGTCTATCATATTCAATATTACTTGATGTATCAAATGAGGAAATTTTTCATACACTATGGGAGAATTTGGGGACTCTGTATCAGACAAAGTCTTTGGTGAAAAAAATATGTCTATAAAAGAATCTTTATTCATTAAGAATTAATGATGGTGATTTTTTCATAGAATATTTAAATGTCTTTAATAATTTGGTAAGTCAATTGATTTTTGTTGATATTAAAATGGAAAAATAGGATAAATTTATTACTTTTTTGTCTTCTTTACCTAAATCTTGGGATTATCTAGTCATGGCTATTACTAGTACTACAACAAAATTCTTAGTTGAGGATGTAGTTGAAACTTTATTATTATAATAAAAGTGGTGGAAATTCATTGAGGATTAGTAATCTAATGACGCCTTGTATGTGAGAGGATGTCCTCAAGATAAAATTAATAAGAAGCAAGGATAGTCAAATTCAATAACTAAATCAAAAACTAAAAACAACTAAGAGGAAATACTAGAACTGTGGTAAAACAAGGCATTTCAAGGAAGATAATAGATATAAAATGATGGAAAAGGGTAATTCAGATGATGATGTTGGATATTTAGATATAAAACCCTCTAATGAATACTTAGTAGATCTTTTCTTGGTGGTGTATAGCTCACATGCATGTGATGGTGCATGGTTGATTGAATTTGTTGCCTATTTTCATATGAATCCTCATCAAGAGTGGTTTTTTGGACATGAAAATATTAATGGAGGTGAAGTATTCTTGGGATGCAACTCAGCCTACAAAATCATAGGTCACAAGAAAGTCATGTTGAGGTTCAAATATGGAAGGGTTAATATCCCCCCTAGTATTTTGTACATTCCATGTTTGACTAGAAACCTAATGTTTGTAAGTAAGAGGAGTGATGTGAGTGTGCAAGTATTATTTACAAAGGATAGTTGTAATATGGTTTAAGAAGTAATATTATTGGCAAGAGGATTCCATACATAAACATTGTTCAAGCTTGAGATAAGTATTGTGAGTGATGAGCGCAATAACTCTTTGGTTATGTAGGATAAGAATGATACAAATTTGACTCCTACATCTCCTAAAAATAAAATTATGTTGTGTCATAAAAGGATGGGACACATTGAAGATAAATGCCTTTGTGCATTAAAATTCAAAGATATGGCTGGACGAATTTCTTATTGTCCTTTATATATTGATTTGTGTGAGATTTGTGTGGCTAGAAATAAAACTATGGTAAATTTCCTAATAGTGATACAAGATCATAAGGGATTCTACAATTAATACATAGTGATGTGTTTAGACCTATGAAATTTCCATCACTAGGAAAAGATTTGTATTATTTCATGTTTATAGATGATTTATCAATGAGTACATAGGTATATTTATGTGGGACAAGTATGAGGTTTTCAATAAGTTCAAAGAGTTTTAAAATCTTGTGGAAAATCAAATAAAAAATAAGATAAAGGTTTTGAGAAGTGATAATGGTGGAGAATTTTTCTTTAATGCCTTTGATAAATTATATAAATAGTCTGGAATAAAAAGAAATAAAACAAATCCATAAATGTCACAACAAAATGGGGTTACAGAAAGAATGAATAGAACTTTGTTGGATTAGGGTAGGAGTATGCTCAGTGGTGTAAGTTTAGATAGTAAATTATGGGGAAAAGTGAAAACTTCTCCCTAGAATTTCCTATATAAACCTTGTTACTTGATCAATAGATCACCCACATACACCCTTGTAGATAAAACATCACAGGAAGCATGGACTATTAATAAACCATATGTTCAACATTTAATGGTATTTGGTTCAATCGCTTATGTATATGATGAAAGAGAAAAGGACAAAGTTAGATAATAAATTTGCTAAGTGCATATTTATTGGATACTCTAATGGTGTAAAAGGATACAAGTTATGGAATCTAAAAACACATAAGGATATTTACATTTGTAATGTAATATTCATAGGAGTTAAGGGGATTCCTCAATAGGAAACAACACCAAAGGACACAATAATTAACAAGCCTATGTTGAACTAGAAGTGGGCAAATATATATTTAATTTTGATGCAACTACAGAAGATGTATTAGAGAGAGTTGCAAGAGAAATATTTAGATGAAGCAGAGGACAAGGAGGAAACAGAAGATGCATAATCAGAAACTCTAGTTTTGAGAAGATTAGTTCCTGTGAGAAGGGGATCTAATAAGTATAGCCCTCCTAATTTCCATTTTGCATTTGTTTTATAAAAAAATTCAATTATTGATGATGATATGAAGATTTTAAGGGATAATTTTAGCTTAAAATAAAATAAGTAATGGAAGAAGGTTATGGGATAATAAATGGATTCCTTTAATAATCATACACGACACTTCGTAAAGTTACCTCTTAGAAGAAATCTTGTTGGTTGTAAATGGGTATTTAAGAAGAAGTATAATACATAATGGAAAATGGAAAATGGAAAATGGAGAATGGAGAATTATAAAGCTCTCTTGGTAGATAAATTTCTCATAGGTAGAGGTGTTTAATTTTGATAAGTTTTTATCCATTGCTAAGTTACATTCTATTATATTTTTATAGCTATTTATGCTTCTTTATATCTAGGAATAGAATAAATGAATGTTAATACAATTTTTTTTCATGGGTGGCTTGAGGAGCAAATATACATGAAGTAGCCAAAAAGCTTTAAGGTTAAAGGAAAGCAATATTTTGTGTGTGGGATGAATAAGCCTCTCTATGGCTTGAAGTAATTACTAAGAATGTTGAGCCAAAAAATTGACAGGTATGTGTTGGGACTTGAACTTGAAAGAAGTAAATTTTATTCCTGTGTTTATTTATGTTGGGGTTAGCACAAGGTTGTACAGATAATATATCAAATCGAAGCATACATGAAATAAAATCGGATATCCTACCAGAAGAAATATACAAAACAAGAGATATAAATCAACACCAGATTTAACATGGTTCACCCAGTGTGGGCTACATCCACCAAGAAAAAAATCAATCTATTATCCAAAGCTTTCAGAAGATATACAATGAAGATTTACAATCTTCCACACCTCTCACGATGTACAATACTTTCTTTCTCTCTAGCTTCTTCTTCTTCTCCAAGAATTTTCTCTCTCACAATTATTTCCACAATAATCATCAATACTTACTTCTAACCCTAGCTTCCCAGCTTATAAATACCTTATACAAACTTAGGGCACTTAGCCATGCAATTACAATCAATAGATATGCTTTAATACTAAATTTAGATCTAATTCCCGTGAGTTAAATAAAACACTCACGCACAGGTAACCGATGTCAGTTAGGCCTAACCAATGACAGTTCCTCATTTCCTGATTGATGTCGGTCATAGGTGACTGGTGTCAATCCCTCCATAACCGATATTGGTTACTGTGCTTTCCTACAAGTTTAATATAGCATGCTAAACTAAAGTAATTGATCTCCACAACTCAACAATCTCCCACTTGGAAATAAATTACTACACTATACCTATACAACGTCATTCTTGGATGCTTTCCTTAGCTTTGTTTCTTCATCTTCAAGTCTCAAACTCAAATACCAACAAAAGTGGAGTATAGCTCCAACTTCTCTTTTAATAATGGCTTCATTAGCATATCCGTAGGGTTTTTACTCGTATGAATCTTCTCCATTTTCAGCTACCCATCCTCCAATACCTGTCGTATGAAGTGATACCTCAACTGAATGTGTTTCATTCTAGAATGAAACATTGAGTTCTTTACCAAATGAATTACACTCTGACTGTCACTGAACAATTTACAATCATCTTGTTCCTTTCCCAACTCTTCCATGAACCTACTCATCCATGTCATCTCTTTGCTAGCCTCTATAGCTATAACCTCTGTAGTAGATAAAGCAACAACATTCTGTAATCTCTATATCTAGCTAGCTGACATCCCACCTACTATGAAAATATATCCAGTAGTGCTCCTTATACCATCCAGATCTCCGGCCATATCTGAATCAACATATCCACATAAAGAAATATCTGGACCTCCATAGCATAACTGCATGTTATACATCCCTGTCAAATACTTGAGTATCCATTGTATTTCTTTCCACTGTTGTCTACATGTATTGGCCATAAATCTACTCACAATTCACACTGCCTGTGCAATGTTTGGTCTGGTACAAACCATAACATACATGAGACTCCCAAATGTTGAGGCATATGGTACTCGTGTCATGTATTTGACCTCCTCATGTGATGAAGGACATTGATCTTTACTCAATTTGAAGTGTCTAGCCATAGGTGTACTTACAGGTTTTGAATTCTAAATTTTAAACCTTTCTAACACCTTGTAGATATAATCTTCCTGAGACAAATAAAATTTCTTGTTCTTCTTGTCTCTGTGTATTTGCATGCCAAGGATTCTTTTTACAAATCCTAAATCCTTCATAGAAAATGTGTGAGCTAGCTTTCCCTTAAGCTCACCAATGTCCTATATAATAGATCCTACAATAAGCATATCATCCACATACGATAACAAAATAACATAGCTCCCATTTTCAAGCTCCTTGAAATAAACACAATGATCAAATTCACATCTCAAGTAACCATGCTCATGCATGAAACTATCAAACCTCGTGTACCATTTCCTTGGAGCTTGCTTGAGCCCATATAGGCTCTTTTTCAACCTGCACACTAATTTCTCCTTACCCTTGACTTCATACCCAAGCGGTTGCTACATATAAATATCTTCATCCAAATCACCATGAAGGAAATATGTCTTCACATCTAGTTACTCTAAATGCAAATCATCTATTGCAACTAAACTCAATATAGTACGAATAGAAGTCGTCTTTAAAACAGTAGAAAAATTTCACCAAATTCAATACTTGATTTCTATGAAAATATCTTTACTACAAGCCTTGCCTTATACATTTTATGTCCACCCTCTTCTTCCTTGATCTTATAAACCCATTTGTTCTACAATGTCCTCTTACCTATTGATAACTTAACCAAATCCCAAGTTTGGTTTTGTTCCAAGGAGTTCATCTCCTCATCCATGTCATGCTCCCACTGTATGTGGGTCTCATCCTACATTGCTTCTTCAAAACTTTCTGGTTCACCATTATCAATCAATAATAAATAAGATAGAGAAGGTGTAAATATTTCTGGAGGTTTACTTACCCTTTGTGACCTTCTCACAGAAGTTTGGGGTACCGGAGGCTCATTTTGGACCTCTTGAAAATTTGTTTCCAATTCTAATAGTGAGTGATGTCGGTCACCTGTAGCCGACATTGGTTCTTCTAACTAATGTTGATTTGGCTCTCCTGTAACTGATACCAGTCAGGGGTCAACTGACATCGGTTACTAAGTAACCCTGTAGTTATGAGTTTTAAATTTGAGAGTTCATTTTCATTCACAAACTTCTCAACTGGTTTGTCCTTGGGTACCAAAATTTGATCCATGTACATTCTATTTTCATTCCATTCAATATGAAAAATCCTAATAATTTTAGAATTCTTTAAATCCCAAAAACAGAATCCAAAATCACCAAATCCATAACCAAGGAAAATGCATCTTTTGGATTTTGCATCCAACTTTCTTCTATTTTTCTTATCAATATGCACAAAATATTTTGAACCAAAAACTTTAAGAAAATAAAGATCTACCTTTTTTCCGGTCCAAGCTTCCTCTAGTATTCCTCCATCTAGTGAATTTGAAGGCCCATGGTTAATCAAATAAACCGTTGTATCAATTGCTTCTGCCCAAAACTACAAGGGAAATCCATCATGTATCCTCATACTTCTAGCATGTTCCATGATTGTCATGTTCATTCTTTCTGCAACACCATTCTCTTGTGGTGTTCTTGGAACCGTATTTTATCTACATATTCCATTCACTGAACAATAATCATTGAAAGTCTTGTTACGGTATTCACCACCATTGTCAAATCTAAGGAACTTTGAATTTGAATTTGATTCATTCTCAACAAGGGCTTTCAATATTTTAAAAGTCTCAAAAACATCATATTTATGTTTAATACAATAATCCCATACCTTTTTTATAGCATCATCTATGAAAGTAACATAATACTGGGATACTCCATGAGAAGCTACCTAGGGCTGGTCACCACACATCTGAGTGTACAAGCTCCAATTTCTACTCCTTCTTAGTTGCTCCAACTTTGAGAAATTTCACTCTCTTTTGTTTTCCACGGACACAATACTCACAGAAATCAATATCTAAATCTTTCAAATCTGATAACTTACTTATATCCTTTAAGATATGCATTCCTTTTTTACTCATATGGCCCAACCGATTATGCCACATACGTGCATCTGAATCTAAAGTTGATAACATAGAAAAGGAATCAGTAACACAGGTAGATAAATATAACGTTCCTACCTTCTTGTCTCTTGCCACAAAAAAGGCACCCTTGGTGACTTTCCAAGAGTCTGATGTGAATGTAACCATGCAACCAACTTCACCTAGTTGCCTTGCAAAAATAAGATTCCTCTTGAGGCTTGGCACATACCTCACATCTTTCAATACCCATGTATTTCCATTATGTAATTTTAGATGAACTTCCCCTTTATCAATAATACTGCAAGGTTCATCATCACCCAAATAAACATGCCCAAAATTTCCTTGGACATAATTTCTAAAATAACCCTTATTAGGGGTTACATGGAAAAAGCTCCTGAACCTAAAACCCATGATTCTATTTTACTATCCAAATAAAGAATAAGAGCATTTTGCATTACCCTTGTTGCAATATTTGTCTCTTTACCTTTGTTTGGGTGTTGGTTCTCTTTATCCTTTGACCGACAATCTTTCTTTGCATGTCCTTTCTTTCCACAATTTCAATAGTTAATTCCCTTACTTTTAGATTTAGATATGTCATTCATTGACTTTGATTTTGCATTATTCTTACTCTTAGATCTCTCCTTCTGCCTGCCTCTGCTTTCTACATTCAAATCATTCCCAAATGATGATACCTCTGTACTTTTCCTATGAATTTCTTCATTCAATATTATACTAACCACATCATCAAACTTCAAAATATTATTGGCAAACATTGTATTACTAACAATCATTACTAAGTTATCCCAACTATCAAGCAAAGAACATAAGAATAAGAGCACTTTCACTTTATCATCAAACGGAATATCAATCGATTTTAACTGATTTTAACTGATTTACAATAGATCATAAATCATTCAAATGACTAGATGCAGATCCACCTTCATGCATCTTAGAACTAAATAGTTTCTTCATCAAATAAACTTTATTTGAAGCACTAGGTTTTTCATATAAATTAGCAAGAGATTTCATTAACTCTACCGTAGATGTCGCTTATGTAATATTAGAAGCCATGGATGTTGTTAGGCTCAATCTTATAGATCACAAAGCCTTTCTGTCAAGAATCTTCAATTTTTCATCAGTCAAAGAGTCGTCTTCGTAGGTCTAAACTTTTCATCCAACGATAAGTACAAATATCTTTGATACAAATAATCTTCAATCTGCATCTTCCATAATTGATAATTTCTGCCATCAAACTTCTCTACCTTGCATTTTTTTCTTCTTTCATTGTTGTAGCTCCCACTCAATCAGAAAACCCTCTATGAGTAAATTTTTCAACACACAAAACCCTCAAACAAAGCTCTTATATAAGTTGTTAGGGTTAGAACAAGGTTGTAAAAATAATATATCTAAGCATACATGCAATAAAAGTGGATATTCTACTAGAAGAAATATACAAAACAAGATATATAAATCAACACCAAATTTAACAAGGTTCACCGAGTGTGGGCTACATCCACCAAGAAACAAGCCAATCTATTATCCAAAGCTTTCAGAAGATATATAATGAAGATTTACAATCTTCCACACCTCTCGTGATGTGCAGTACTTTCTTTCTCTCTAACTTCTCCTTCTCCAAGAATTATCTCTCTCACACAATTATTTCCACAATAATCATCAATACTTACTTCTAACCCTAGCTTCCCATCTTATAAATACCTTATACAAACTTAGGGAACTTAGCCATGTAATTACAATCAATAGATCTACTTTAATACTAAATTTATATCTAATTCCCATGAGTTAAATAAAACACTCATGCACAAGTAACCGATGTCGGTTAGCCCTAACTGATGATGGTTCCTCCTTGCTTGACTGATGTTGGTCATAGGTGACCGATGTCGGTTATTGTGTTTTCCAGCAATTTTAATATAACATGTTAAACTGAAGTAATTGAGCTCCACAACTCAACAATTAAACCAAGAAGGAGAAAATTTTGTTATCATTATATTGTTTCTATATGATATGTTGTTAATTTGTAACAAATGATTGTTCAGGTTAAATCTCAGCTTTCATCTCCATGTGATATAAAGGATATAGATGTTGTAAAATTTATTTTTGGCATGTAAATTAAAAGATATTGTGTAAATAGGAAATTCTAGTTAAATTAGAGGAAGTATGTTGAGGTGATATTGTTAGGTAAAGCATAGTTTACTAGGTTAATTTATGCATTTACTATTTAGTATAGGTACAGTTTGTTACATTCACTATTGGTAAATATTTAGTAGTTACTTGGGTAAATATTGGTTATTAATATTGTTGTATTGTTATAACCATATCGGGCATATTGTATTCACGTAGGTTTATTGTTGCACCTTGCAACATAATTTGTCTATATTGTATTTTTATTAATGCTTCCCAAATGTATTTAGGAAGTTTTTATAACCATGTTGTTTAGTTTTTTGCTATCCAATATCTATAAATATTGCAGCATTTTATCGTGTTGTAATCTGTTCATTTTACATTGACAAAATTCTCATAGGTTGCCTCATGTTTCCTGGTCCTTAGCATTTTCTATCAGAGCTAGAACTTAAGGAGCATGTGCAAGTAGAAAATGTTGTAATAGGATTGCAACAGGTTGAAGAGGTTTTGGAGAATAAATTTATATTTTAGGAGAGCTTGTGTTGCCTCCAGCAGCTTTCTAGAACCACCCTACATTCCTAAAACCTCCAGTTCAAAATCCAGTTGCACGAAAAGAAAAAAAAATTGCACTTGTGCCTCCTGCACCAACCAAGTAAATTAGTTTACATCTAGAGTAAAATCTAGTTCAAAAGAAAACCAGACAATCAAAAAAATAATCAATTTTTTCCAAGTAGGAGTTTTCCCTCTGAATCTAGAGGTGCTTATAGTTGGAGCTAAAACTGGTTATACTGCCAATTTTAGTGGACTATGTCAAATATAAAAGCATTTCCCATTGATCTAGGTTCTGTAAGCATTAGGCGAGGTCATCATAGAGTTGGATTTACATTACACTGAGTTGTGCATCTAAGAGTGGCGAGTTGGACAACGATGACCAAACTGTGCACACATCATTGTCTGTATTGCATTCAAGCCAAGTTGAGCCCCCTCCGAGTGGGTTACAAGACTCTCCGAGTAGACCAATGGACCCTTGGTGAGTTGATTGGGTTGAGCCCACCGCCATGTTGAGCCTACAAAGAGGTGAGGCCGAGTCGATCCATCCAAACGTGTTACCCCATGTCCACCAAATTACTCAACGTTGAGACAAACTTTGTTGTAGTTTTGAAGGGCCGAACCCTCTCCAAAACGAACATAAATCTCCCCTGGCTTTCATTACAAATAGTAAAGGACTGAGCTAATCATGAGTACCCACCTCACAGAGTTGTGAGGCAATCTCTACACAAACAGGCACTTGCATTGTGTTAAATAAAATCCAAAGTGAAAATAGTAGAAGAGAAACAACGACATCGGTTAAAGTGTGACAAATAACAATAACAAATAGTGAAACGAATCAAAGGAACTCAAACATAAAAAAGGAATCCAAATCCCTAAAACCCACACCCTCCCATGTAATGCCACATGGATCTCTACAACACTGCCACACCAAATTTCTAAGGTTAGTCCTTATTGAATATTATTTTAATATTAGTTTGTCCATCCTCTATCACATGTGCATTAAGTGTTTTTGTGGTTAATTGAATAGTCTTGGGGATAGGCAAGTCACATGTTAGACCCCTACCCCCACCACTATTTTATGTATAATTGAATTTGGTGGAAATTCTCTCCGAACTTTCATATGTAGTGCTTGAAACCCTTGCTTGAAACCCTTGCTAAAGGCACTAGTTAGATCTAAACCTCTACTAAATTTAGCGAGGAAAACAATACTTTTTGATAAAAAAAATTTACTCCAAATTTTCCAGAAAAATCATTATGAGAAAATTTTCTTGAGGGGTATCTAAAAGTGCCATTTTTCAAATTTTTGTATTTTTTTTTGTTGTTTTTCAGTGTGAGATCCATTATGAGCTCCAAAGGCCACTAGGGCCTCGCAAAACAAACAAACAAAATTCATTCAATTTTTCTACATAATCGGCTGTAAATAAATATTTTCGGTGTATTTTTGCATTGTTTTGTGTTAACAAGCCATCTAGTTGGGAACTATCTAGCCACCCACTATGGAAAACAATGCTCTGAAATTCTTCTTGTCTAACTCGCAGCTACTCCATGGTAACAATTACGTCGCGTGAAAGACCAAAATTTGAACTCAACCTAAGTTTGAAGAGATTTGATCTATTATGAATGGTTTTTTAACCAGATCAAAAGATGATGTAAACCAACAACGATAATTTTCCAAAGCCAATGAGAAGGCCATGTTGATAATCTTGTCCATAATTTCCAATGACGTGCAACCCTGCATTCAAGATGCCAAAACAACCAAAGAATCAGGGGACAAGTTAAGCACCATGTATGAGGCTAGAAACAAGAACACTATATTGAACTTATTGAGTCAGTTGCATACACTTAGATTCAAGCCGAACAATAAAGTGGAAGCTTTCTTATGGAGAGTTTCAGGATTGAGGGCTTCACTTCTAGCTTTGGGAGAGGATGTTACTGATGCAACTCTCATGCCCATTGTTCTGAGACCACTTCCTCTTACCACATTTTTGTGACGATGCTAAAATTTTCATATTAGACCTTCAATTTTGAAAGCCTGGTGAATTTGATGCAGCAAGAAGAAGCACTTTATAACAAAGATGAAGAAGAAGAGCAGGAACTATCTTGTCATCAAAAAGGGAAGGGCAAAACACAATCTTCCCAAAAGTTCTAAAAACGATATCAGTAAGGGGAAAAACAAAAGAAGAAATTTCCTATCTGTAAACAAGGACTTGAGTTAAAATATTGTTGGTATAATACATACAAGAAAGGTTCATCAAGAAATTCCAAACCTCGAATTCAGTAATCACAACAGATACAGTCACACTAGAAGTAAGGGCAGAAGAAGGTGAACTGACAAAAGAAACCCCATCAGTAATGAAATATAGTTGAGTAAGAAGACCATTCCGATGATTAGGAATTCTTGTGCAATGCCCATTCCAGTGAACCATCCACATCATCTAGTGATGTTTGGTATGTTGATTTGGGATCCACTCGACACATGACCGGGCATAGAGACTAGTTTACCACCATGAGGGGAAAACCTTTAAAAAATAATGTTTCGTTAGGTGATGATTCTTCTTACATTGTACAAGGTATTGGGAACATTTCTCTACCTATTGGTTCACAAAATTGTAGATTATTAGATGTATCATATGTCCTTGGCTCAACAAAGAATCTACTATCAGTTAGTCAGCTTCTAGATCATAATATGAAGATTGATTTTGATAGTCATTTTGGTAAGAAAGTGTGTTTGTTTCGAGACAAATCCAGAGGCTCGAAAATTGTTGCAAAAACCTCAAATGTGGGACAGATGTTCCTACTTGATTTTTTCCATAGGGATGATCAAGCACTAGTGGCTAAGAATTATTCCTCTACACAGTTATGGCATCGGAGACTTGGTCACATTAGTTTCAGATATCTCGATACACTTTGTCAGTAAAATATGGTGAGAGGATTTCCAACTCTTAAGAAGGATATAGAAAAGTGTCCTAACTACCTCACAGGAAAACGACACAGATCTTCATACCAGAAGAATACTTATCAAGCTCTAGGTAAGCTTGATTTGGTTCCCATCAATCTCTGTGGTCCGATATAACCTATTCATTATGGAGGTCACTATTTCATGTTATGTGTTGATGATTATTCAAGAAAAATGTGGATTTATTGTCTTCGTAAAAAAAAGTGAAGCTTTTGAGAACTTCAAAAATTTCAAAGTGGTTGTAGAGAATGAGACTGGTTACCATATAAGATCACTCTACTCAGATTGGGGGGAACTCACCAATACTGAGTTCAAAGCCTACCTGAAAGTTCATGGGATTTGTCAACAAATGCCTCATCCACACACGCCACAGTGAAAGGGTATTGTTGAGAGAAGGAACCATACTATCATGGAGATGGTGTGTTGCATGATCGATGATTCTAGACTACCGAGGAAATTTTGGGCCAAAGCAGCAAAGACAAAAACATATTTGTTGAACAAAGTTGTCATAGTTGCTCTTGATGGAGTAACACCACATGAAGCATGGTCGAATCGGAAGCCATCCATTGCACACCTCAAAGTATCCAGGTGCAAAACCAACATGTAAATACCTGAGCAAAATATAAATAAGTTATATATTCAAAACAAATTACAAAGCAGATGGGGCCATTGATAAGTACAAAGCAAGACTAGTAGCAAAGGGGTATGCACAAAACAGAGGTAAGACCATCTCAAGTTATTCAGAGAGTTCCTCTCCTCATCCCTTGAGGTAATGCAAAATTAAGGGGGGAATTTTAGGTAAAACATAGTTTACTAGGTTAATTTATGCATATACTATTTATCATAGGTTTGTTACATTCATTATTGGTAAATAGTTAGTAGTTACTTGGTTAAATATTAGTTATTAATATTGTTGTATTGTTATAGCCATATCAATCATTTTGTATTCATGTAGGTTTATTGTTGCACATGTGCAACATATATTTGTCGTATTGCATTTTTATTATGCAACCCGGATGTATTTAGGAAGTTGTTGTAACCATGTTTGTTAGTTTGTTGTCTAATATCTATAAATATTGCAGCATTCTATTGCATTGTAATTTGCTCATTTTACATTAATAAAATCCCCACATGTTGCCTCCATGTTTCCTTGTCCTCAGCAGATATTACAAAGATTTAAAAGGTAGGAAAGTAAACCTACCAGTATTCCCTTTCTTGTTGGTCAAAAAGTATTTGTTGAACAATATTCTAAAACTGAAGAAGAAATTGAGTACATGTCTCTAGTGTCATATGCTATTGTGGTTGGCAATTTGATGTATGGAATGGTATGTAGTTCACGTGATATTTCTCATGTAGTGGGAGTAGTTAATAGATTAATATCGAATCCTAGAAAGGAACATTAGACTATAATAAAGAGGATCTTCAAGTATCTGCATGCGACATTTGATTATGTAATATGTTACCAGGGTAATTTTGGTGAAATAAAGATTTTAAATGTACTGGGGTGTGGTGTGACCAACGCACACCCCATTCCCTTTGACATGAAAATGGAGCCCACTCTATTCTAGAAATTTAAAAAATAAGTATTGAGCCTCCTAAAATGATGAAGAAGAGTTATGTTCACTACATTCTGAGTTAACTCGTTAAAAGAACAAAGTTTAACTTGTTTTTATACTTGTAATATTTTCAAAGTTAAATTTTAGCACTTATTTTGGGTTTGAAATTTTATTTTTATTGCAAACAAAGTCTTTCATGGTATATTTTGGTGTTTATATTGTGCGCGATAAAACAAGGAAGATATTTGAAAATATTTGGAACTCAAAGCTCTAACTAAAGATTTACACTAAAAACAGGATGTCAAGATTTAAGCTTGGCCTAGTTTGTTTGTGGTTTTGGGGCGTGCTATCATACTGCCCACTTTTTGTTGAAAGCTATCTTGTATCTTATTGAAGTAATATAATATAAGATCATTTTTCATCAAAAAATAAAAATAAAAAATAAAAAATAAATTAAAAAATCATTGGACAACTTTGTGGAAATATGAGGAGTCATTGATTTAGTCCACATGTCGACCATCGGCTAGGGGAAAACCCAAATACTTTAAGCTTTGTGTGGAGTGGCTATATTGATCCTCACCGCGTGTTGGCTATCAATGGCCAAATAGTATGGAATACTCAGATTTTAAAGCCTCACCATGTGGTAAGCCCGATGCAAGACAAGTGTTGGAAATTGGTGGATGATGTCAAAGTTTGAAAGAGAGGTTAAGTGGATCTTCTCCACGTGTCAGTGATCCGTGGAAATAGGGTACAAAGGCCTTAGAGCCAAAAATATTTAAAAGATGTAGTTACGCCAATAATTGAAGCATGTTGCAAATCAGCGACGTAAATGCTTTCACAGAATTTAAGATTAAAAAAATAAATAGATGTGGAAGGAAATGACACTCATGATGTCCACTTGTCACCACGGTGATGTGTTTGTCAAGGTGCTTTGTAGGGAAAGGATAATTCCATGGTAAACACGGTGAGTGTCCACTTGTCATCACGACGAGGACGCTTTGTAGGGAAAGTAGAATCCCATGGTAAACATGGCGAGCTATAAAAGCACAGTCTTTTTCAACAGGAGACAGACGACTAGAGCGATTCGAACCCGCAACCTGCCTATTATTATCACACATTCCTACCAACCTACCTAGCGCCTGACACATGCAACCATCTAATTATAATCAGATATATTCAAAAAAAAAGAAACCCATGATTTGATAGTTGATGTGTGGGTCCCACCCATGCATGGGCATGCATGTCTCTATGGTGTTTTTTAAGGGTAGTTTTATGTATGTGGTGCATTTTGTGTGAAGAATAGCCTCCGACTGGTAAATACATGTCTTAGAAAGTTGCAATGAAAAAGTCCAGCCAAATTTATAAAGTATGAAACTGGGGAGAGGTCGATTAAGGCCACGTGGAATACATCGGGGAGGCTGGGTAAGTTACAGAGACAATCAAGTCAAGGGTCAAAAGCACATGGTGATACACATGGAAAAATCAAATTTTAAAATTAAAATCCAAGTTAATAATAAATTTTAAAGCTACTAAATTTGGATTAAGACTATTTAAAACATATACTAAATCTAAATAATGACACGAGGAAGCCCAAAACTAAAAAAATGTTGAATTAGAGAAGCTAAAATTAGAGCTATGGTAAGGTTAATATTGAAAATTCTTAGTGGGTAAGAGAAGACGGATTGACGGGAGAGCGCTTTTAGGGTTCGGGCAGCGTGTTTAGGGTTCTGCATGTCGAGAACAGAGAGTTTATCTGTAGTGAGAGATCTCTTGCCATTAATGTATTTATTCGGCCTCTTTTCTAGAGCCTAGCCGCTTGGCGGGCTTTAAATATGACTTCGCTCGACTCTAGTCCAGTTATTTCAACTGTGACGGAGAGCAGTGATTTTACGAAAAAATGGCTCCGGGGAAACGCCCTCGCAAGTTCGTGCCTAAAGTATTCCATGAGGTAATGATACTTCCCCTGATATTGTTTTACCGATTTCAAAATTTGATTCCGCTTGTAAATGGCTAGAACAATTCTGCTTAATAGGGTATTTTGTTGGAAGGACTCCCTTTGAAAGTATGCTTAAATCATGGGTCTAAACTGCTTAGTATTAAACTGGATTCTATCCAGATCCTAACACGTGGTTTTTCTTTGCCTTCATTTTGTTGATCCTAGACATGCTTTCCTTATCTTGCATAAGCAGCAAACCTAGTATGTAAGAAACTCCCCACTGGTTTTGTCTCCCTGGACCAAGGACTTTGTAGTCTCTAACCAGATGACTCTTCAGGTCCCCATTTGGGTTGAGTTCCCAAGGCTTCCTATGCCTTGCTGGCATTTTTTAGAGTGTATTGTGGCCACTCTCGGCCGTGTTATATACATAGAGCCTAATATGTTTTTTGCAGCTTGTCCATAAAAGAGGGTTTGCATAGAACTGGATCTTTCGAAGGCCCTGAAAGAGTCCATTACCATCCAGGTTGGTGATGTGTATTTCACTCAGAAGGTGGTATACATCAATCTTCCGAATACTTGTTTCCATTTTCAATCTTCTGAGCATAAAATTTAGGATTGTCCCTTGTTGGCCGCTCGCCGAGCCACTTCAGATCCTCTGGGTGATCCTCGCCCTCAACCTAAAGAGAAGGGTTGGCACATAGTGGGCGGCCGAAAAACCAACAAGAATAAAACCACTCATTTCAGGCCTTTGCAACCCAGTTCCATTGTTCAAGCTGGAAAGGCAATTCCAAATGCTTCCAGCTCAGCTGCAAAGCAACCTTCGGATACCAAGTTGCCTCTAGTTCATATGAAGGTAATGGCTAGCAGTATGGTTGGTTCTTCAAGCAAATTGGCACCTTTGGCCTCAAACACTTAGCCTGCTCTTTTAGAGAATGAGGGTGGTCTTGTTTCTAACAAAGTGGTTTCTCCAAAAAAATAGGAAGTTCGGCATTCTCGCAGCCCTCCTCGCGAGTGCGAGGAGGGGGAGTATAGCCCTAACAGCTGGTGGGCTACTCAACTGTCTGGTTTTTTTACAGTTAACCAGCAACGGTTTTTACAGAACATTTTTGGGGCCCTTGATGATTTGAGTGATCTAGACTCAAAAATGCATCTGGACAATGTTTCCTCATGAATTTCTACTCATGGAATGTTCAGGGTCTCACAGAATCCACTTGCAAATACATAGTGTGAGATTTTAGGAAAAGCTTCCCGGATATGGATATTCTTTGTTTACAGGAAATCAAAGTTACAGGTTTTTTGCTTGATTCTGTCGCCAAGACTATTTGGCCTGACAGTTTAGCTATCCCTAGCAACCATGTAGCTGACAGAGGTGGAATGATCACATTTATTTCTCCGAAGTGGATGGCCACATTACGTCAATCATGGATGTGACCCTGACAACCATATTCTCTAGGTGTTATTCAATATTGAAAATCTATCCTTTGGGATTATTAATGTTTATGCGCCTAATGACGTGTCAGAAAGGACGTCACTTTGGCGGTGGGTGGCTGACGACCTTCCAAATGCACATTGGTTAATCAATGGGGATTTTAATATGGTTGAGCATCCCAATGACAAAATGGGCCTTTTACCCATGAGGTGGCCAGCTGGCGAAAGGGAAGCTTGGTTTTACATGCATAATAAATTTGGGTTTTATGACCCTAATTATTCAGGTCACAGGTCTAATCTTAGAAATGGCCAAGATAGGGTTTTTAAAAAGCTGGATCATGTAATGATCTCTGTACAGCCTTTCTTTAAATTTTCCAGATGTTATTCTCTTCCAGTGGAAGTTATTTCATCTGTTGTTCTTTCTGACCACATTTCGATTCGATTCCGTATTGAATGGAATTTTCAACTGCCAAAAATTAAAAAGATGCAGTTTTATTTAAATACTGCTTTACTACATCATGACCCCACTTTGGCACACATATGCCAAATTTGGAACCTTGCACCTCACCCTCTTGGTAAGGTGGGTTGGATAAGTTGGTGGAAAGACGCTATAATTCATCTCACTAAATTCCTCCGGATGTACAGTGTTTAGCTCCCTAAATTCCAGTGGCGGGCCTATTCCACCACTTCCACCGAGCTAAGCCGCCTGACGGTGGTGCTCGAATAGGCTCCTTTCAATGTGGCTCTGCAACTCCAAGTTGCTAAATTGCGGCAAAAAATACACATTGCCGATGATTACACAGCTCGGGGTGCCCAGATCAAAGCTTAGCTACACTGGCTTAAAATTGGAGACCGTAACACCAAAGAGTTTTACCAGCGGCTCAAGGCTAAGCACATGAACCAGCAAATTTTTGCCATTATTGATGCTGGTGTTTAGATTTCAGACACTCCTCAGATGGTCCAAGCCTTTGTTAGGCACTATGTTCAGGTTTTCAAAGCATAGGACGAGTCTCCTAAGTGAAAAGTCACACTTGTTGAATTCCTCTCGGTAGTTCCTTGCAAGCTTTCACTAGCTCACAGAGTTGTCTGTGACAGATTGCTTACTCTAGAGGACTTATATGAAGTTGTTTCCCTTATGGCCAATGATAAAGCTCCTAGAATGGATGGCTTCCCTTGCAAGTTTTACAAAGCCCTTTGGGACATGGTTGGTCGGGATCTGCTGCAAGTCTACCTCGAGGCTCTCCACTCAGGGTCCCTCGGTGCCCTTATTAATCAGGGTCACATAAAGTTCATCCCTAAAGCAGGAGACCCAGAGCTCATCCTCAATTGGTGGTTGATTACCTTGCTCAATGTTTCATACAAGATCATAGCTAAGGCTTTAGCTCTTCGGCTTTGGCCCATCTTTCCCATTATCTTGTTTCATACAAAGTAGGTACATTCTAGATAATATTTTGGTTGTCTGGGAAGGTATGGAGTGGGCAAGAACCTCTAAACAGCCAGCCATTTTTGTCAAAATTGACTTTGAAAAATCCTATGACAAGATTGAATGGCATTTCATTCTTGGCGATGCTTGAAGCGTTGGGCTTCGGTTCGGTTTTCATCACCTCTATCAAAATGCTTTTTATAGATGCCACAACCTCTTTATCTGTTAATGGTCATACTTTTGAGCAGTTTGGGATTTTTCGTTCTATTAGACAAGGTTGTCCTTTAGCGCCTGCTCTTTATGTGCTAGCCGCTAAAGGTTTTGGGTTCCTCCTTGCCCATGCTTGTGATCAAGGGCTTGTGAGGGGTATTCAACTCCCTTCTACGACTCCCCTTCAGCTTGTCAATGGGTATTTTGTAGATGACTCCTTCCTCACGCTCCTAGAGGAGGAAGCGAATATCAACAATCCCATGCAATGTTTGGACACGTATTGTTTAGCTTCAGGTTCCAGTATCCAATGGAGAAAGACCCAGTGCTTCAGGCAATATTTTCTCCCCAAACCTAGTTGGCTGAATCATTTTGACTGGAAATATATCCAACATGGAGAAATTTTTAAATTTTTGGGCATTCCCTTTGCTTTCGATGCTTCTCCCAGTCAACTTTGGCAATATGTTATTGACAGGGTTTCCCACAAGTTGGAGTACTGGATTACTAAACCCCTTTTGCTGGCAGGAAAATTTCAGATTTACTCCAAGATATTGGCAGCCACACATGTTTATTATTCTTCGTGTTGGGTGCCAGCTAAAGCCTCTTACAATAAATTGGAGAAACTCCTCAGAGATTTCCTTTGGGCTAGCTTATAGCTTGGCAAAGGCTTTCACAGAGTTGCCTGGGAATATTGTTGTCTCCCTAGGGATTCTGGAGGTCTTGGTCTGACTGACATTGGCCGCTAGGGGTCTGCTCTGGCAGCCAAGTGGATCATTCGGGCCTGCACTGGCAACGAAGCTTGGAAAGTGTTGATTCACAATTGTATTTGTCAAGGCTCCCCTCAAGGGTGTAAAACTTGGCAAGGGCTGGATTTTCATAGTCTGCTCATTATCAAAGCCCCGGTTAAGGTTGTGGGCACCTTTGTTGTCAAAAGCATATGGAAAGCTTGGGAGTTACTAAAACCCTTTTTAATCTGGGAAGGGGATGGATTCAGAAATGGGCTATCCATTAATGACCACAACATTTGGTGGTCTCCTCTCATCAATTTTCATGATGTGCCGCTTGCCCAAGTGCCCTGGGTTCATGCTCTTAAGTTGTATCAACGAGGCTTGCGCACTCTTAAAGACATATTTTGCAGGTAGACCAAATTACTTCTCACTTGGCCTCAAGCTAAAGCCAAGTTTCGGCTTGCTTCTGGCTGACAGAGAGTCTTATCAGGAAGTTCTTGATTCCATTCTTGCCGAGATGCTTCACAAAGTTGGTGTCGTCTCTCTCAAGCCTTGGTGGAAGGATTGGAAATGGTTTCCAGATACCCCTTTTTTAAATTACTCCCTAGGAAAAGGTTATGCTATGCTCACCCCTAGGCTACCGATGGTGGCCTTGCTTAACTCCAGATGGTCCATCAATTCTGGATGGTCATCCTAGGAAGCTAGATTTCATACCGTTTGGAAAGCCATCATTCAGCCCAAGCTAGCCTATTTTGCTTGGTGTCTGCTTTATCAAGGTCTCCATCTTGGGTGCAAATTATCTCATTATGGGATTGCTCCTCGGCCATGCCCTTTTTGTGGGCACATTGAGATGCTCATACATCTGTTCTGGTATTGCCCAAAAGCTCAAGCTATTTGGGCTTGGATCCACGATTTCTTTCGGCCGTTTAGACCAGCTCAATTTCATTGGCAACATGCTTTGTTGGGGGATTCTATTTCCATTCCCCATGCTTTTGCGCAAGTGTGGCATACTTTCAGAGTGGAGATCCTTTTTTTATATGGAAAGAACGCAATTCTGTTGTGTTTTTGCTAATTCCACAGTTTCTTGCATTCTTTCACATTATGATAAGGCCATGCTTATCTCAAATGTGTTCTTACAGATCCAGGACCAGGCCTGCAAGGTGGAGCTGGAGGTGCGGCACCTTCAGACCCTTCTGGATCATTGGGCCAATGCTCCTTGCATTGTGGTGCGGGAACCCCCTACCTCCCCTTCTGGGAGTGTTCGTTCAAGAGGGCATCGTGGCCGTGGCCGGTCGGTTGACCAAGCTCATCGTCATCGCTCTCCCAGGCGGCAGCCCGAGCATCGGCATAGCCCTGTCAACTGCGGTGGTTGGGGGTCCCCTCACCGTTCTGCGCAGCACAGTGGTTGGGGTTCCCACCACCACTCCCTGCCTCCTGTGCAGAGGGATGGGTGGGATTCTGGCAAAGTTCCCAGGTTGGCTCTTGCCATTTCTCCTAATCAGCAGGAAGACAAAGATGAAGAAGTTTCTTCAGGCTGGCCGCCCCTTCCGGATGGCAACGATCTTCCTGGTAGTAACTTGGAGGATAAGGGGCCTCCACCGCCCCCTGCCTCTATGTTTGCTGCGGCGGCCTAGTTTTTTTTCCTTTCGTTTTCTGGCATTGTTGCTATGTTTGTTGTTGCCCCTTGGGCTTGATACTTTAGTCTCCTAGCCATCATGGCTAGTTTGTTCGTGGGGTGTGCCCTTTACCACCCATATTTTTTGTGGATAGGCTGTAATATTTTATAAAGTAATATAGACTATTTCATCAAATTTTGACCACCATGTTAAGCCAAATCAGTTAAACCAAAGATTAAACTTAGTTTTAATCCAGAAGCTCTATTTTGGGGGAAACCGGTTTGTTTTGACAAAATCATTGTAAAATGGGAACATGTTCCTATTTTTAGGTTTTTCAAGCTTTAGTTTGTTTTTTAAGTTTTTCTACTTTTGTTTTAGATTAGATTGGTTAGTTTAAGAGTTCTAAACATGCAAAGAATGTGGAGAAATCCATTACTCTATAAATTTGTGAAAATTCATTGTAAAAAGGATCTAGAATTGAATTAAATACAAAGAGGGCACTTTTGGATATTTACAAAGTTTTTTGAGTTGTGAATTATTTCTTAATTGTTAATTCATGTCTTTAGACTTAAACATGAATATCTTTTGCACTTCGAATATTAATTAAATTTGTAGGGTAAAATTATGCTATATTGATCTTACTTTTATTGTTGGATTTTTATTCCTCAATCTACCATCAGTATCTTAATTCTCAATGCAATGGAGCAAACATATGTGCATTATGACTCACGCATAAACTAGTACTCTTCCTCCTCTGGGCACAAATAATTCAAAACCACAAATTTTAACAAGTAGCTCCCTAATGTGCCTCTCCACCAAACATTCATTGCACACGTCCAAATTTCTTGAGTGTTATAACTGGCCAATGCAATCTACCTCCCGAGGATACTTTTCTCCTAAATTCTAAATTCTTTCAAGTTTGTAGGATGTTATTGATACATATAAGTACACAAGGAGCTCGTAAAAAAATATTTGATAGTTTGTCATATATCGCATCTTCCACCCATTTTTCAAGTCTCTCTTCCAACAGCTCATATGTTTCATCACAAATTCAATCTCTTGCCCTTCAAAGCATTCCTCCACCCACTACAATGAGATCCTTTCCAAAATCTCATATAAATCCCATCACCACAATTAGTTGGGTCTCAATAGTAGAATGAAAGGTTGGGGTTTTTATTGTTTCTCTCCTAACTTGGATGTGCATGTCCCAAGCACTACCCTGCATTTCACTTGAGGTTATCTCCCAAGTGCTCACCCCACGCAGTAGGAGATTACCTAGTGCTTATTAGGTCAGGGTGTTGGGATAACACCATTATTGCAAATTCTAATTAGTTTGAACATATATAAAACTAGATCTATTTTATTCATAAGTAAAGTGCATAACCATTAAAAGTAAGCTTACATGATAAATATTCATTCCACGAAAACAACACAAACATATGCAAGTAAAGAAAAAAAACACATCATCAAACTAATAATACTCATATCTGCATAGATTATCCACACTTGTTACAATGTTCTTGTTAGGTTTACTTAATGGGATGAAAGTTAATTGTAACATAGTTAGTATCTACTTAGGTTGGTAAATATTCTATTTAATAATGTTGTTGAGATATCTATAACTAGTATCTCATTTCTTAGATCATAGTTGAGTTTGTTCAACCCGTATATTTATTTTGTTATTTTAGTTTTGTTGTACAATACCTATAAATATTGTATATTTCTCATTTGATTATATTGATCAAAATAATTTTCATATCAATACAATAATTATTATTATTGTATTAGTTATGATCTATCATTTGATATCACAACAAGAATCTCTTTTACCTATGAGGAAGAATGTGAACAAGAATATCGATGGAAAAGAGAGAAGAAAATGAGGGGACAAAGAGAATCCTAGGTACTCCATAGATTCCATGTGCAAGCTCCATTACCGACACAAAAAATATTCTTTCTTTGTTAATTTCCTTTGTTTTCTATCAGAAACTTTCAAGCATTGAAGCAAGGTGGAAAGTGTGGCAACAAAATAGATTTGTTTGCATATGTGTTACAGAGTTGTTAATTGGAAACTAAGTTTTCTTTGGAGTGAAAGCACCCAGCGAACAAAACAAAAGTAAAAGGATTGCCTAAGACGAACGTCATAGCTCTTCCAAAAACATTTGGCACAAGGGGCTCACTATTGGCTTATTTTTCATTTTAGCATTTAAGCCTAGGTTTTAAGTACTTTCTACAAAGCTAGGGAAAACTCCAATGTCAATTTTAATATTTTTGAAGTTCAATAAAATACAAATTTCAGAAGAAGAAAAATTTAAAAATTTGCCTACAAAAAGCTTAAATGAAATTAATTGCCTAACTGACCAAACGAGGACGACTTAAGAGCTGAAACTTGGCCACAATGTCTCTTTAGCTATTCTCTCCCATACAATAAAGATTTTTTGAAAATACCTCGTATAATTCATGTTTTTAATGTTTCTATCTTCTTCCCTGAAAGTTGCAGTTAATTCTGTATTGGACAAACCAAAAGGAATTCGGACATAAAGTTTTCTGAGCCTTACCAAAATCACGGCCTAAAAATCCCCATGTGAAAATTTTTGTACAGCCTTATAGTTTTTGAGATACAAATTGTAGTCTAAAAATTTAATTTTTACCCAAAAAAAGGCCCTTAAACCTCAATTAATTAATATCTTGCAAATCGTGCATGCCCAGTATCTAAAATTTGCCACATTTTTTAAATTCTTTTTCAAAACCATGTATAAATTTGTATACTTTAACTCATCATAAAATATATTTTTTTAATGTTTTTTAATGAGATTTATGAGCGTAAAACAAACAGATCATAGAAAATTGGCATTTACAAATCTATGCATTTACATATTCACAACATCTAATATTCGCCGTGCCTCTAGTTCCCATTTATGAGTAATGTTGTTGCATTTGAACTACTACATCCATTATCTAATATAGCTACAACAATGACATATGTGACATCATCCCTATAAATCATCAAAAATAAGTAAGGACCATAAATTTTGTTCACAAATGATTCCCTTCATTACATATGTGCCACTATTACAAGACATGAATCTCGACAATTAGAAAATCCAAGTATATAGGGAAGTTATGCCCACGTACAAGGATATCTATCTAAGCAAGGGTCAAGATAAAATGTATCTCTTTCACATATTGTTTAAGTACCACATACTACTCTACTCTCACATGTGTTAATGTCTCTATCACGTACCATTAGGTATATCGATGAGATGAGATTCTTCCACGTACTGACGGGTATATTAGAAGGGCACATATACCAAGAAGTGAAGTATATGAAACTAGCGGTATATAGAAAGGGTGACATGTTTGGAGTGATTAGGAACCCATCCATCTCCCGTATTTTGCAAGAATGGTTGTAAATGCTATGAAATTCTTTTTCCCAAATTCACAACTCGTAAGAGGACATAATTATGTTGCATGGATAACAAAGATCATAGCTCAACTTGAATTTGAATACATATGGAATGTATTTGATGGTTCCTTCATTCATCTTGACCATAATGTTGCTTCACAACGGAAATTTGACAAAGTCAATCACAAGGCAAAGTTGATCATATTGTTTGGAGCTTCAAATCAGGTGTAACCCCACATTCGTGATACTAAAACAGTGAAAGAAGCATGGGATAAGTTGAACACAATTTATGACGCAAAGAATAGGAATATAATCATCCACCTCTAAACTCAGTTGCATTGTCTCAAATTGAAAAGCAATGAAACAATTGAAGTTTTTTAAGATGTGGTACAACTTTGAGGGCATTACTCCAAGCATTCGAAGTGGAAGTGATACATGACTCTCTTGTACCCATAATCTTGAGAGTAATGCCCCCCTCCTATAGGATCTTTATGACCACTTTGAATGTTACAGGAAAAACGCCCACCTTTAAGAAGTTGGTGAACTTGTTACAATAAGAAGAGTCCATGCTCACATCAAAAGAATAAGAGGAGCATGATTTTCCTTCACATCAGAAATGGAAAAGACCAATGAATTCTTTTAAACAACCCCAGTACAAATTATTTAGTAGAACCAACCAGGGAACAAACAATAGAAACAATGTCTTATTTGTGGTAAATATGGCCATGAATTGAAAAATTGTTGGGATAATGGATTCCAACATGGATCATCCAATGGAAAGAAGCTCAATGATCAATAGTCATCGCAAGGTTAGAACATGTTTCGGGGAAAAAATTAGGAAATTGGAAGAAAAATAAACCACAACAATAAGGCAACATTGTTGATGAGGAAGATAAACCCTCAAATGAGGACTTCTTGTATGCTTCCCAATTACACGAGGAATCAACGTTACAGAGTTCTATCAGGTATGTTGACTAGGGTGTAACCCGACATGAATGGATGAAAATATTGGTTCTTTAGTGTGAAAAATGCACCCAACAAAAATCATGTTCCTGTAGTGTCCAATGAGGTATTGGCAACATCTCGTTACCTCTTGGAACACATGATTGAAAAATCACATATATCCTATGTATCGGGACTCACCAAGGATTTTCTCTTTGTCAATCAAGAATTGGAGCACAACCTGAAGAGTTATTTTGATAGCAAAGGCGGTAAAAAGATGTGTATTATCATAAATAACACCAAGAGCTTAAAAATTATTGCACGAGCATCTAGCGTTGGGAAAATGGTACAACTTGATTTTGTTCCTAAGAACAATTAGGCACTTCTTGCAAAGGATTTAGACTCAACACAGTTATGGCACAAACAATATGGGCATGTGAGTTTTGTATTCCTACTTGCACTCTGTCACTAAAATATGGTGAGAGGATTTCCTCTTCTGAAGACAAATTTAGATAAATGCCTCAATTGTCTAGCAAGAAAATAACATCGAGCATCATTTCATAAGAGTACTTTTCAAGCTTCTGAAAAATTATATTTGGTGCACACCAATCTTTGTGGACAAATGTGACCTAGTCATGTTGGGTTTCAATATTTCATGTTCTTTTTTATGATTACTCACGCAAAATGTGGGTATATTGTCTTAGAACCAAAGACCAAGTCTTCTAGAATTTTAAGCAGTTCAAAGTGCATGTGGAAACTAAAATTGATCATAAAATCATAACTCTCCACTCATATTGAGCAGAGGAATACACCAATAATGAATTCTCAACATTTTTGTATGAAGGTGGTATTTTCTGTCAATTGACTCCGCCCCATACCCCACAGCAAAATGGTGTTGCAAAAAGGCGGAATCACACTATCATGGAAATGGTGTGTTTTATAATTGACAATTTAGGTTTGGAGAAAACATATTGGGTAGAAGCAGTAAAAACAACAATTTATCCGTTGAACAAAGTTCCCGCTACAACTCTTGATGGAGTGATGATGGAGTGACTCCACAAGAAGCACGGTCAGGGCACAAACCATCTATAGCTCATCTTCGTGTTTTTGAATGTAAGGAAAGCATGCACATTCCCAAAAAGAAGAGACATCATATAATTAGATATCAAATGGGACAAAACACCTATCATTAGGGTAACCCTGAAGAGACAACCAGGTCTTTTGACTTCATGGATCCAAAAACTCAAATAAATCTATATCAAGCAACTATGTTGAGTTTCATGATTGAAGAGTTCACATCATATACCCAGCTTCCATAAGCCCCCTTGATGATTATAGATGATTCAAGTGTTGTAAAAAATATAAGGTGACCAAAGCTCTAATAATGATATTAATGATGGTGATTATCAAAAAGGTCCACCACCCACAAGCGACATTACATCAACTGTATGCTACAATTTATTGTAATGTCCCTAGCATAAGGTGTTGCAAACTGACAGAATACACTTTAACAAAATGGTGCATAGTTTGATGGAAGATTCAATTTTGGACCAAAACATACTGGAAAATTAAATAATACAAAACAAGATACTGATTTTTATGAACAACTAGTCGAAAAACCCAAGATAGATCAAGATAATTCAGGGGGCCATTCATGCCCAATATTTATAGAGATTTTAAGGGGAGTTTGGGGGACAATTTCTATCATGAAAGTCAAGCACATACTCAGGGCGTAGAAAATGCGGCCTTATTAACCGCCAAGTACAGTTTGAGAAATAATCAAAATGAGGGTTTCTAAACCCCAACAATGCCCAAATAAGATTCATTCCAACCTTATTTATTATATCAAATTTGAATATCAATAAATTAATGAGTGTTGTGCCCAAGAAGGAACTTAGAATGACCTCTACCCTAGTTGGTCCCTTAGGGGAGGGCTCTAAAAATATATAGAAGTCCTTGTAGGTCTTCTTCTTGATCCAAATATGCAAAAGAGACTTCAATAGAGATTTTCAATTCACCAAAATAGAGATTTTTTGTTCTCCACCAAGCCACAAAGAAGGTTTACGTCCTCCTTGGATGCCACATAAGAGGTTTTTCGTCCTCAAGTGGAATGGTATTGAGAAACCAGCCCAACAAACCAAGTATAAGTGTAAATGCGCCAAAATATGATCTCCAAATGAGGTCATATCAACCTCTTTTATACCCCTTGCTTGGCGCCAAATGCCAAATAGATGAGGACCGACCTCCAAGCTCACTTTATCTTTTAATTCTTTGTTGGAAAACTCATAATCCCAGCCGACCTTCCTAGAGGAGGTAAATACTAAGGAAAACATTAAAAATAATAAAATAAAACTAAAATGAGTTTAATTACTTCCCTTGTTCACTTCCTTCTTGGCCATGGGAAGAGAATGGCAAGAAGTCTTCATTTGGAACTAATTCGAAAAAGGAGACATTGCATATACTAATGGGATACAAGATGCTAAGTTGGATGGAGTCACAAACACATCCACCATTAGACTAAGGAAGTCGCGGTATGGCTCAAAAGATGTTGATTTGGCCTTAATAAGTATAGTTGAATTTTTTAAGCCCTCTACAATTCAAGAAGTCCTAGAGTCAAAACTTGAGAAATATGCCATGAATGCAGAATATCAGTCATTGATGAAAAATAACACATGACACATTATAAATCTTCCACATGGAAGAAGTCAATCGGCTGCAGATGGATCTTCAAGACGAAGTACAAATCAAATGGCAATATTGATAGGCACAGGGCAAGACTCATAGTAAAAGGGTATGCTAAAAAAAAGACATTGACTGTGAGGATACATTTTCTCAATACTATTAAGATGATATTTACGCTAGTTGCTTGGTTTGGTTGGAAAGTTCAACAAATAGATGTTAAAAATGTCTTTCTAAACGGATATTTGTATAAATAAGTCTACAAGACTCAACTAGAAGGTTTTATCTTACCTAGAAAAGAAGAAAAGGTGTGTAGACTCATCAAGTCATTGCATGGTCTCAAATAGGGTCCCCAAGCATGGTATAAAAAGATTTATTGGCATCTCATTCATCATGGGTTCCAAAGAAAACCATATGACCCCACTCTCTACCTCAAAAAGAAAGGGGGGATTGTAGTTGTTGTCTATGTTGACGATCTAGTTATTTGATCCAGAACAGGGTTTTCAAAAATCTATTTTTGGGAAGTCCTGTAAATCTATTTTTAGCAGTTTTTAGTATTGTATGCAATGGAAAGTTGTAAAAGCTATGGAATGAGGCTAAAGAACCTCAAAACTTTGCTAACTCAACTATGCACCATGGGATAAGAGATAAACAAGGGAAACTAACATGAAAGCATTATAACTTTGACAAAAACATCAAAAACTAACATGATGAAGTTACTCTCTACTCTTTTGAAAGCCATAAAACATTGAACCTATGAAGATCCTAGCAATCAAATTGTGTGTTGTTTACTCCCAAACATAGTGAAGAGATCTCTCCAAGTTGGCTACATGGCCAAGCTTTAGATCTTCCCTTACTAACTATATTTGGAATGGATGAATGCAAGATGAAGGAGCTCTCAACAATGGAGTATGGCCAAGATCCAAATGTTCTATAGCTTAAAGCTATCACAAATGATTTCTAATGCCTATATTCCAAATGCTTGAGAGAGAAGGACTTATGAGTGAAGTTGTAAGTTTGAAAGGGAGGGGTGACCTAGCTATTTATAGATTTCCAAATGAGAGGATGTTGGAACTTTGGGTGCATGTGGGACTAAAGCTTTTAGATTAGATTAGGATAAACATGCTTTAGGCTTAGATAAGCTTGGTTTAGGCTATAGTTTAGGCTAGTTAAACTTGATTAGCAAGTGATTAGAGACTCACTGAGAGTTGGGAGGGGTCTAGATAACCAATTGTGACTGATAGATAGCCTACAAAGCCAATAGAAGTGGTCTAGAGAGAACTAGGGAGGTTCTGAATGGTCAAAAGGAGGAATGTTTAGCTAATAAGAGAGATATTAGCCAAATAAGTTGATTATAGGAGGAATACAACCAAGAAGGTGTCGTAAATGGGCATCCAAGAGTGGAGCGAAGAAGGGGGAATTAATGAAGTGTCGTTAATCGGTTGAATGGGAGGAAATGCTAAGTGTAAGCATATTTTAGGTGTCTACATTTTCCCCTCTTTGAGGTGGCGTAAGTGACGTCACTTCAAAGAAAGTAGACAAGCATAAACAAGTAGAAAATTTTGAAGGGATAGAAGAAAAAATGAGTAGAATGGAGGATGCCCCCTCGATTGTCGATGGGGTGATAGAAGAACTCGATTGACAATTGAAAAGATGACAGAAAGAGAACAGAAGAAAGAATAGTGTGAAGAAGAAGAAAAGAAAGGGGATATAGAAGAAAAATGAGTATGAGGAAGAGGGAATGAGCTAACATCCATCCAATGTCTTTTAAACAACTTTATTTTTCATCATATTGCTAATGATCTTCATCATCGGTCCTTATTAAAAAGAATGAAAAAAGTGTAGTATGACATGAAAATCCATATACGAACAAATGTCCATTGCTAAAAACACCAACTCCATGCAACATACAAAATGCAATGCAATACGAGAAAGTAAAAGATGCCTAACTCCATGCAACATACAAAATGCAATGCAATACGAGAAAGTAAACAAGCCAAACCTAACAGAGAAACATACCATGTTTTTGTTATCAAGCTTCAGTTCCAACCTATTTGAATTAACGACAAGGGTTCATGATGGTTCCCCAAGAAAGGATACATGCAAATGGAATAACGGAGGACACTTGGGTCCAATGAAAAATCAATGTGCACTACGAAACAGTACTAGGCAACCTGTTGTGTCCCAGAGTACAGACAAAGTAAAAAGCCTAGCTTTTGTTGATGGAGGTAGATCAAGATGACCCGCGGGTCAGGCACATGAACAGGTGAGAACCAAAGAGCGACATTTTGTAGGATGATTTTCAATTTTTAGAAGTTTTCTAAAACATATTTGAAAAACATATTTGAATGTTTTGATGATTTTTCTAACATATGTGAATGCTTTGTAATTTTCTAACATATTTGAATGTTTCTGTAATTTTCTAACATATTTGAATGTTTATGTGATTTTGAAAGTTTTCTGAAACTATGTACAGGAAGACGAGGAAGTGTGGATTCCCCTAGAGATAGATGGGATGCACGAGGGCAAAATGCCATGCGTACGAGAAAGGTGAAGATGCAAAAATGCCCCAATGATTAGGTGGGAGTATTCAAAGGAAAACTCTTCATAGGTAGAAGTGGGATCCAAGGCCATTATGGATAGGTTCAACATGATGATGAACATAAACCAATGAAGTGTTGGGAAGGAGCAAGGATGACCCCAACGTAAGTTGGCCTAAAATCACATGATAGAAAGGAAGGAGAAGATTGTTTTTGTGAAAGAGGACAAAGGTGTCCGAAAATAATGGAAAAAGGTGATCTTATACACATGGATGTTCTGAATGAAGTAGAAGAATGATGTGAATGATATGAATGTAGCTTAGAAGCCTCGCGATGAAGAAGTGATTAGCCAAAGGCACAAATCGTGAGACGAGATATGGACTAAAGTAAGAGTCTGAACAAGGTCCAAAAAAAGACACTTGGTAACATACTAATCTTGTTTACTCATAGAGATCCAGTGTGTGCACGTGGAAATTAATTACCTTTTGAAGGGAATATTTAATAGACAACAAGTGAAGACACCCTAGCCAATGTGTAGGAATGATTTATTTTGATAGGTGATAGGTGATTTGTGAATGAAGGGTGAAAGGATAGCCGTACATTGCTCCGTTGCCAGCCAGGCATCCATAGCCCTGATGGAGATGCATTTGATTCTAATCGCAACATTGCTCTACTTCCAGTCAGGCGTCCATAGCCCTGATAGAGATTATTGGAAATACCCCAAGAGAGAGTAATATATCAATTTACTTTTTCTTTGTAGCTTTTAGCTTTTGATTGATTGATTTTGTTTCTTTTTTTCTTTCTGAAAACTTATTTCAGCTCTCTTGTTTGACAAGGGGTTAAGAACCACTGATGGCTTGATGGAAGGATATGGAAGTGATTGTGATGACGACATTGGCTAGTGTCAACAAATATGTCCAAAATTTCTTCGCAATAAGATTATTAGATATTGAATGTGATAGGATCTCTAAGAGGTCAGTCGTTCTTTAATTTACCAAGGTGATAAAAGACCAGGGTCAAACAAATACCATAGAGATAAATGTCACAAAATGAGTGTGAATAGGCTAACCAAAATATCACCGAAGGGATGAAAATGGTAGGAAGACTTGCAGAATAACAAGGAAGGGAAGAAAGAAACATCCATGTGTACGCAATACCTGATTGCAATGTTTGAGAAAATGTACCTTTGATTTTTTTGTGTTTTCTCATGTTTTTTGTATTTTCGAATTATTTTTATTTTTATATTTTTGATAGTTTTTGGAAAGTTGGGACCAAAAACGTCACTCCATGTGATAGGATCCAATAACAATGTTTGCGACTTCCTTGATAAGGGAGACTAGTTGCATTTGTTTATCAAGATTTATGTTATCCCTAATCTCGATGATCGTGGTGAGCTCGTACTCAACAAATGACTGTGATTTATCTTTAAACAAGGATTGTTCATGTGGGAGCTTGAGTTCCCTATCCATAGGTTTCTGCACTTTATGCCAAACTTGATGGTTGCATTGATGTACGTTTTTGAATTGCGCTTGAATTACAATTTTGAGATTATTCAATTTGTTAGGAGCTTTGGGTCTCTCAAAAGTTTTGACATGAGCTTGATTAAGAAACTGTTTGGGTTTCTTATAAGCTAACGTGTGACTTTTCTGATCCCGAGAAGGAGAAGAAAGAGAACGTTGACGTTTAGAACTGATGTGAGAAATGACCATGGGATTTCCACAACCATTGATAGAAGAAAGATGTGATGGATGAAAAGGATACGGTCCAAGAATTGAAGAGGATGGGCTATGAGGAGGTGAGCCACTGATAGAAGATGATGAAGGGCTACTAGAATATGGCCCTAAGATGGAAGAAGTTTGGTTATGAGGACATGTCCCAAGAATAGAAGAATATGACGAAGGATTGCTAGGGTGTGGCCCAAGTATATATGAGGAGGGACTACCAAGAGGGGTCCCATAGATAGAAGAGGATGAAGGGCTACTAGGACGTGGCCCAAGAATAGAAGGGAATGGGCTACCAGGAGGTGACCCACAAGTAGAAAATGGAGGGCTACTAGGATGTGGCCCAAGGATAGAAGAAGATGATGGGCTACCCAACAATGACCCAAGCCGAGATCTTGATTGAGGAATGATTATAGATAATGAATGATTTGGTAATGAGAAGATAGGCCATGGCTTAATGTTAGACCCCGACATCTCATCATGCTCAGAGGAAGGTGAAGATGGAATAACAGAAGAAGAATCAAGTTCCATGACTTTAGGATCTTCCTTTATGTTATGTCGAAAAGGATCAATTTCTTTTCCCCAATACGTGAGCGTATCGAGTTCTAGAAAGAATCCTTGTTTGCAATCCTCTAGAGGGATATCATCATGTAGTCTGATTGTTTCTTCATTCTGAGAGAAATCAATTAGTAGAGGTTATTTTTCTTTAGTCATTGAAGGTTGAATAGGAGAAATAGGTCCGATAAGGAAGGAAGATTGATTGACAAAAGAAGATGACTCCAGAGAGAAAGTAGGATTGGAGGAAAGCATCTCATGAATGGATGATTTGGATTTGGACCTATGTCATTTTTCTAGAAGACGACGTAATGTAGGTTGGAAAGTAGGATCACATAGCCATCCGTTAAGTTTCGACGTAGGATTCGAATTAGATGATTGACTAGAGGGAATACGAGTCATGGAACTCTTCGACGGAGGAAGAGGTCATTGAGATGACTGATGAAGGAGGTCCTGCGAAGAAAGGGAGGACCGTGACTCAAGAACCGAATTAGATCTTTGATCGACGGAACGTGGAGTCGCATGAGTCTTCAAAGGAGGAAGACATCGTTGAGGTGATTTGGAATAAAGGTCCTTTGAAGGAAGGGAGGATTGTGATTCAAGATTTGATCTAGGGGTATCTGAACAATAGTTGGGATCCAAGTCTTCAGAAGAAGAGTGGGAGTCTGAATGGTAGTTTGGATCTGAATCAGAAGAAGAAGAGTGGGGGGAACCTGAATAATAATTTGGATCAAAAGCATCCAAACCATACCACCGACTATGAGCTGAAGGTGGGGAACAGGGTACCCAAATGGGCTCTCTAACATGAAGAACCAAACAAGGCTTAGTTGTAATGGGAATATTTTGATTTGAATTGCTAAACCTAGGTTTCGTATTGTTGTAAATGTGAGAAACCGCACGATAGTCAGTCATTGTTGGCGTTGTTTAAGCACAAATGTCTAGATCTAGATAGTGTGATGGAACTCCTTCAAAGGGAAGGAAGTGACATGTTGATTCGAGTAGCATAATGACATCCAACTAGACATTTGGTAAGTATGGAGATGCGTGCGTGATTTTTCAAAGAAGGTCTAAGGAAAATAGACATTGTGATGATGCAATCTCGATGAGATCAAAAAGGATTTTTCCTAGAAAACAATTTTTCCAGATGATGAATCACAAGGAATAATCATGCAAGTGTAAAACACAAGGTCAATCCATAAGGAAATAATCCCTAAAAATGTGTGTGCAAAATGATAGTTCGATGCAAAGATGGTCAACACAATGTAAATATTTACATCAAGCTCGAAATGAACAAAGCGTAAATATTAACAAAGGGTAGAGGTGACTCCCAATCAAAGGATATTATGACCAGTTTAGAGACAAGCAAGGCCTAAACGTCAAAGGGAGAGGATTACAAATGTAAGCCACGTAACCCCACCAATTAGACACGTCTATCAAGCTTCATGGAGAAGTGAGATATTGGTATCAAATTGGTATTGAAACGACACAAAATAAAGTAAGCAACACCCATCAAGATTTGGAACAATGTTTGAATTTAAACCAAGTCAAATTATACTAAGGATGTGCTAAAATGTGGGCAGCGTAACGCCACAATGTGGATACTTAGATCACGTTTACGAAAAACATGACATAAGTATCTTAATTGTGTCGAGACAATGCAAACAAGGTAACATGTCAAAGGGAGATCAAATGATGAATCAATCCTAACTATGATGATGACCTTGAAATCAAGATCAAGTGGCCATCAAATATATGAGGACGCATCCACGCACTTTAGACATTTAACAACTCAGCCGCAAACATGGATGAGCGTAAACGGACAAAAAAGTGGTGAACACTATCTATGACAACACTCCCGAAAGATGCCTTCTCTTTTCCCAAATGGGCAACAAGAATGCAAATATGTAGATCAAAAAGATGGAAAATAAACTAAGCATTACTTGGGCAGAGTTTCACCTCGTCCAAAGGTGAGAAAGAAACCAAGATAAGTGACACGTTGTAAACTTCATGATGTGATACACTTAGATCTAACTTAAATGGATTCATTACCATGTTCAAAAAACAAGGCTCTGAATCCAAACAAGTTATCACTTCGTTATGGCCAAGACGTGATAATGGACTAGTAAAGTGGGCTCCTTAATGGAATGGCTTCCCTGAAAAGATCTCTCAACTAGGTGTCACAAGCCATCTTAAGCAATCTCGATTTACCCAAAGAGTCGCAATGACTAATTTGAGAGTATCTCGACTTTACTTTACCCCCTTCTGATATAATGAGCAACTAGTGCGTTTAGTTGTACCGTCACTGGGGTCGCCATACAGATAACTTGTGACGCTAACTCACAGTGTAAAACTAGTCAAGTGGGTAAGCGGAGCACTTCCTATTTCATCCACGAGGTTACTCAGCGGTGGATTACTTTAGGGTTCCTAGAACCACCCCCATTGTTGTAGCTTAATGCGTTATGCCAAAGGGATTATGTTCCAGTTAAGTGGATAGGGATGTACCCTTTTCTGAAACCTGCAATACATTGTGAAGGGGAATGGTGTGTTTTTTATCTTTTTAACTTAAATGTGGTTTTAATTAGCACACCATTTGGCAACCTGTATGAAAACACGTGTTAGTGGGTTCTTTGTTTTGTCTTAGCTCCTCCTTTCTTTGACAAGCGTTAGGTCCTATATGTAAGGAGTTAGTATTTTTCCATAAAAGATCATAATATTAAAAGAGAGTTTGTGTGTTGCTTTTGATTCCTAAGATCACCAAAAAAGGCGCAAAGGAAGAACATACACAACGCTGAAACCCAACTAAAACAATATATGGAAAATACATTAAGTGTTTTTACAGAAGGAAACTCGTTTTAGCCAACTTCGAACTTTAATCTATTTTAAATCTTAAATTGAAGTGTTTTGGAAGAAAAAATAGAAGGTTTTTCAAATGTTTTTTATTCCCAAGATCACCTAAAAGGTGCGAGGGAAGAGCATACGCATTTCAAAGGACCCCTACAAATGAAAAACGTGAACACTCAACTAAGTTGGCAAAAAAATACAATGGAAAAGCAACCTGAAAATCACTATTAGTGTCACAAAACCTTTCAAAGTGTTAGAATGGTCAAGAAAACAAGTTTTCAGACTGTAAGACACGTTAAAAATGACTATTTACCTAATAATGTAAAACCATAAATTTTCCATAACTCAAAATCCTAATTTTATGATTCCATTGTGTATTTTACTTCAATACCTTTCCAACGCAACAAAAACAGAGTCATTTCGAACTCGGGAGCAAAAGTTATGGCCTCTAGAAGATTGGTGGTGAATGCAGTCCGACGCAGACACACCCCAGTACTGACATGTGCATGCCTATTTCAATGCAGATGCGCCAAGAATGACACCTACGCGCACCCATTGTAAAATCTACAAAAATCACGGATTTTGAAAATTTTCAAAAGCAAACAGGTTAAAGGTTAGCCAAAGAAGCCTATTTCTAGCTCAAACCCACAAAATATACATGATCAAGGATGATTTAGCCTACTTAAAAACTGAAATCATGTAAATAACAAGCTATTTATCCTAGAAAACATGAAAGTGGTTAGAAAACTAAAAATAAATAGCTTGAAAAGACTCCATTAATGGAGGATGGACTTCATGTCCCACCGGGCATGCCAAATGTATGCAATGGAAAGTTGCAAAAGTTATGGAATGAGGCTAAAGAACCTCAAAGCTTTGCTAACTCAACTATGCACCATGGGATAAGAGATAAACAAGGGAAACTAACATGAAAGCATTATAACTTTGACAAAAACATCAAAAACTAACATGATAAAGTTACTCTCTACTCTTTTGAAAGCCGTAAAACATTGAACCTATGAAGATCCTAGCAATCAAATTGTGTGTTGTTTACTCCCAAAAATAGTGAAGAGATCTCTCCAAGTTGGCTACATGGCCAAACTTTAGATCTTACCCTACTAACTATATTTGGAATGGATGAATGCAAGATGAAGGAGCTCTCAACAATGGAGTATGGCCAAGATCCAAATGTTCTATAGCTTAAAGCTATCACAAATGATTTCTAATGCCTATAACTCCAAGTGTGAGAGAGAAGGACTTGTGAGTGAAGTTGTAAGTTTGAAAGGGAGGGGCGACCCTTCTATTTATAGATTTCCAAATGATAGGATGTTGAACTTTGGGTGCATGTGGGACAAAAGCTCAAAAAGCACTTTTAGGTTAGATTAGGATAAACATGCTTTAGGTTTAGTTAAGCTTTGTTTAGGCTAGATAAAATTGATTAGCAAGTGATTAGAGACTCGTTAAGAGTTGGGAGGGGTCTAGATAACCAATTTTGGTTGATAGATAGTCTACGAATCCAATAGAATTGGTCTTGAGAGAACTAGGGAGGATCTAAATGGTCGAAAGGAGGAATGTTTAGCTAATAAGAGAGATATTAGCCAAATAAGTTGAATATGGGAAGAATACGATAGACAAGGTGTCATAAATGGGCATCTGAGAGTGGAGCGAAGAAGGGGGAATTAATGCAGTGTCATTAATCGGTTGAATGGGAGGAAATGCTAAGTGTAAGCATATTTTAGGTGTCTACAAGTATTTTACAATTTTGAGGGTATTCTGAGTGTTTCTGGAGTTTCGATGATAGGAATGATGAAATGAAGTGTAATCGTCATATGAGCTACCCACGCCAAGCTCGTTCCATGCTCTTTCCAATGCTTGTTTCAATTCACAAAACGAGTCAATGTGCTAGGAGATATGACCCCGACAAGGGGGACTAATAAAATAATAGTAATAGTTAGATAGATTTCGGATTTTTCCACTTCTATCTTTTCAAACCCATCCCTAAGGTGGATATGAATGGTCTCCATGTAGGATGACCTTTTGGTTCCCATCTAGAACTCTTCATATTCTATTTTTAGCAGTTTTTTTCATATTCTCCTTGTATAGCTATAAAGTAGTTTGTTTTGAATAAAGAGATAGATCTCATGGCATACATCTATCTTATGGAGTTTGCCAATTTGTAATTGCAATGAAGTTTATTCAAGTTCATAGTTATTTCATTGGGAATTTGATTGTTATAGTACATTAAGCCTCATTGTTAGTGTGTTGTCCATCGGGTTGCACTTCAATCTGAATCATTCTCACTAGCAATTCAATGAAGGTGATCGATGCAACAAACAAATATTTTAATCGACCATTCAACATGAAAGATCTCGGCTAATACACTATCATCTTGGACAAAGTATGGAAAAAGGAGCACCACATTTTTTGTCACAATTGAAATATGCCAAGACATTGTTTGAGAAGTTTTGAATGATGGACAGTAAATCATTTGCCACACCTATGGGGGCAAAGCTTCAGTTGTCTCACAATGATCCATCACCACAAATAAATGCCACTCTTTATCAACAATTGATTGGGAGTCCCATTTACTTGACATGTGATAAGCCAGACATCAGCTACATTGTCAGCTATCTCTCATGGTTCATGCAAGACCCAAAAAATCTGTCACTAGAAAGAGGCAAAGTGGATATGGAAATAGATAAGAAAACAATGGACTTTGGCATACAATACAAGAAAAATAATCAGCTCTTCTTGACAGGATATTCAAGCTTAGATCAAGCGGGTAATATTGATGACAAGAAATCCACTTATAGATATGTGTTCTCTTTGGGATCTAGTCCAATATCATGGGAGAGCAAGAAACGAAACTTTTTTTGTTGATCTTTCACTGAAGTAGAATATCACATTCTAGAAGGATTTTTCTGTACATAATGATATGGCTACATCATATATGTGAAAGATCCATCATGTATGTTGACAATGAAGGTGTTATCAAGCTTATTTGTAATCCAGTGATTCATGAATGTGCAAAGGATAGGTATAGGTTCATTTCATATGCAAACATGTTCTAAAACACAACATCCAGCTCCGCTTTTGCCCAAGAAAAGAACAATGTGCAAATGCCTTCACCAAGTCACTTGCATGGGAAAATTTTGAGGCATTTAGAAAATCTCTCTTGTTCACTTAAGACCGTGATGAATTAAGGGAGAGAATGATAGATTTAACTAAATTAATAATTCACCATGGGGTGAAAGTTAATTGTAAGTTACTTTTACTTCCAGTAGTTAGTATCTGCCTGGGTTAGTTGGTAAATATTCTATTTCATAATGTTGTCGAGATGTATATATCTTGTATCTCTTTTTTAATATCATAATTGGGTTTGCTCAACCCATACACTTATTTTGTTATTTCAATTGTGTTGGACAATATCTATAAGTGTTGTGGCTTTCTCATTTGATTGTAATGATCAAGATAATTTTCATATCAATAAAATTATTGTTGTATTGTTTCTAATCTATTAGTTCTCAACATAAGGTAAATACAATTGTTGAATATTTCAACAAAATTATGTTGTTCTAAAATCCCTCTCTTTACAATGGGCTTGAGGCGTGCTTTTATAGCAAAACAAACATCACCTCATCCCTAGCAATCAACTAACATATAGAAGTCAACCCGTGATTTACTCAATTATTTCTCTTTTGGGTATCTTCTTCTATGTTGCAAGCCAATGGTTTCCTTGATTTGCTTTGTAAAAGGTGTTGCTACACTACATGACTCTATACCACCAAAGATGTTGAATCTCCTTCCTCTCTCACGCATGTCCCCTGGTGTGCTCCAAAAATTGTGCCTCGTCATTGCTCATTCTGTTTAGGTTTTGCCAAGTAGGAGAAGGTAAAAGAAAAAACAACAGAAAAGAAATAAGGAGTAATCCCTACTGACACACGCAACGATGAAGAGGTGTGGAGAGAAAATTTGTCACAATTTTATGTCATATATCTTTCTCCATGTGAGGTGTGTAACTAAATCCAATTGTAAAATAACAGCAACACATGGCTGCATAGCAACGATGTGTATCATTGATAAATTTACACTCACAATTTACACATGTACAATCATCATATACAGGTGCCCCCAATAAGTATATTGAAAATGCCAAAACCATTAACATTTACATACCTTGTTGTGCAAACCACATAATATTCTAAGTTTTGCACATGCAAGTGAAAGTGTTCTAATACAATCTCTATCATCGACATTCATCTATCTAACTAGCAATCGCATGTGTTTCATGCAATGTGAACGCCGAACAGTAAATGTTATTTGTTTTAGAGGTATAATTATTACTTTTGTAGTAGATGGTGATTAGGGGTGTGATTGATTTCGTAAGTGTAGAAATATAGATGGGCCACTTAATGTGAAGGTTGTTTCTACTTTTCAAACTTGTTAACCCTTTTCAATAGTTAATTTATCTTAAAGTTGATGTTGTATGTATTTTATTCGTGTTTATTGTGTTAGTTGTGCATTGGTTGTTCAGTTGGTGTTCTGTTGGAAAATTATTTATTATACAGTTGATAATGTGTGTGTTTGATAGTTGTAGTGTAGGAATTGAGTTGAAACATTAGATTGAAATTTTGTGTGTGTACATTTATTTCTGTTACAGCGTTGTACATTTAAAATTTCATATAATATTTGACAACATCTAATAAATGTAGATATGTGTGCACACAATGAGACATGTATACATTTGCATTATTTATATCATGAATAGTAGCCTTTAGTAGGCTTTTTTTGCTTGAATAAACATGATTACATTTGAAACCCCTTGAGTAGCAATGTCGCTTTGGATAGAATAAGTGTTGAGTATAGTAGTAGCATAGGTGCTATCAAAGCAGAGGGTAAATTTTACGATAGGCTGAGTGATAGTAGTCTTGCTTCCTCCTTTCTTCTTTCTTGAAGTGTTGTTATGTTCACCATTTTTGAGTATCTCTCGAATGAAAAAGCAGGTGAAATACGCGGATTTGCAAGCGAGGGAACTCTAGAGAAAGCTGTGAATGTCAGACCCTGCCTTTTAGTGGTTCCAATGTCGACGATTGCTCTGTGTAAAGTAAGTCCCTGCGACTTGTGGATAGTTAATCCCCAAGCCATTTTAATTGGAAATTGTCTTCGATTCCCTCTTGAAATATGGGGTATGGGAATATGTAACGGGTTGCTGGGATCCCAACATGGGCCATTATATCTATCAAATTTGACAGCAACAAATAAAGGTAATGTTGGTGGTTGCATTGATGCATCGTAGACAATGTCGGTGATAGTTCCTGTGACACCATTCGCTAGGCCTGCGTCAACCCATAGATTTGCAATAAGCATGACTTTTTGTTGTTTGCACAGCAGAACTTTGTGTTCCAACTGATCATCATCAGGATTTCCTAGTCCAGTTCACCTGTTACTTTTAGCAATGGATTGGACGATTGGAACGTTCAATGCCTTCAACATTTGTAGGTTGTGGGAGTCGACTTGATCATTTTTTGCAAACAAATGTGGTGCATCCTTAAAAATTTTGAGCTCTTGCTGAGTTAGGTATGTGTCTATGCGAGACATTAAGATTTCCCAATCCTCAATTAGAGGGGTTGAATCTTGCATGTGGAGCAGTAAATTCCGAATGAAACTTGTGCATTGGTTGTTCCTTGTTGCCGAAATATTCTTTGCAATGTAATGGAAGTCTTAAATCCCTTCCAAAGGGTCGCTCCGTACGAATTACTTGCATAAAGAGGACTGTCCAAAACTGACGGTAATTGGCTAAGGTCGCCGAGGAGGATGATTGATCTGTTTCCAAATTCAGATGTTCTCGAGTGTGGGAAAGCTTCGCGGAGCCTACTGTCAATTTTGGTTAGTAACTTTGGGCCGATGAAACTCATTTCATCAATAAGAACATATTCTATATGTTTCAGCGAATCTTGAAAAGACGATAATGCAGTACCTTCAAGGGGTTTGAGTTCTTTGATTGGAAATCACAGGGCTACGTGGATTGTGGATACAGAGATGTTGAATGCTGAAACACTGGTAGGGGGCGAGCACAAGTAGAGGTGAGGGATATGTGATTGGTGATGTGAATAAATTGCAGATTTTATTTATCAGAAATGATTTTCCTGTGCCAGTTGTTCCTTAAATTATGAATCTTAGTGGAGGTAGAAGGGTTTTGTTTGCTGAATGGTGTAGTATGGTATCAAGAGTTGTTTTTTGTTCTGGAGACAAAGGAAGTGTGGAAGATGGTGGTGTGGCATGTATGTTGTTGTTAATTATGTCTGCCTTCTCTCTTTCAATGAATGATGAGCCAGTTATCTGTAATTCATGTGGAACGCCATGTATGTTCCAATTATGTTGTACGTCGAAATCTCGTTTCCCCAACATGTCAAGACTGTCTAGAACAATGTTGTTTCCCGGGTGAAGTTGTGTAAATACCTACCATTCTTGCAATGGTTCGTGTTGACTACTGCATTCGGGCTCAAAGTCTGAACTAACATCCGTAACAGGTCCTGTGTCTACGGTTCTGCGTAAAACATGCCACAATCTGTAGTTGTGCTTGAACATGTCCCAAGTGCCGTTGACATCATGTGGGGTTGCTCCAAATTCTGATGCAATATTTCTGAAAGGCTTGTATAAAAGGAGTTCTGACCAACAGAAAAGGTCATATGACGTTGAATCTTGAGCTGGGACATCCACAAATCTCAAGTGGACCCGAATAATTGCGTGTATCATTCGCTTTTTCCATTTATCACCTTTACAATTCTTGTTGTAGCTCCAATCTCGAGCAACTTGAATAAGTGGTAGGTGTTCCATGATTGTTGGACGAACTTTATATGCATCTAAGAAAGTGGATGTTTGTTCTGCATCAGCGTCACTTTCAACAACACGTCTCAGAATTTTTTCCCAACGTTTAATGATACAAATGGACGATTGCACATAACAAGTGGTATTTTTTGCAACATGTGGCATGTTTCTTGTGTGCTTATGTCATGTTCGACAATGCCTTCTCTGAGCATTTTATGGATCGTGATATGTGCTAGAGAATCTGCATCTGCGTCTCTTGAAAATCTAGATAACATTTGGTGATATGTTTCTGAGCGTTGCTCAGCTTTTGAAGAATATTTTACAATATACTTAAGAACGACATGGTGGGAAAGTACCGGTTGGCAATCGACATTTTCTCTCCATATGTATATCATAGTTCAATTGTGGATGTTCAATCTGTCATCATTTCTAGAGGGGAGGTACTTAATTTTCCCATCACTTTCAATGTGCAAGGAAGAAGTAGGTTGCACGGCCCAGGGGGCGTTGTACCTACACTGGAGCTGTGATTGCTTTCTATGCAGGCATGTCTGTTCTGAACATTTAGTGTGGTGTTGAACTCGATTAAGCAGTTCTTCAAGGTCTAAATTTGGGGAGGAGGATAGAATTTTTGTTGTATCTAGCAAGCAAGGGTCATCTAGGAGTGACCTGCGAACAAAATCCAAGCGGTTGCATGCCGGTCAAGGGTTCTAGGCAGACACAAACTTATCAAAGTATTGTTTTGTGGCCTCAATAATTTTTGTATCCTCCCAATCCATTTCATCAACTTTGGGCACATTCTCGAGCCACAATAAACCATGGACATGTGCAGAGCCTCTATGTTGCCATTCATACCTACGAGACAAGGGAACATAAATATTAGCTATGTAGTTTGGAAATAACTTCGAAACAAGTAGATTTGATTACCTGTACCAAAAGTCTACTGCTCCAAGTTCCTTCTGCAATATTTTTTCGTGAAATATTGTGAATCTGTGATGTAGGTATGATGATACTCAATGAGGGTTAGAGACAATGTTAAGTGTTCTCCAACGTTGTGCAGCTCAAGGATATGTTGGGCATTCACCCGGTATAATATTGTGGAGATCTGGCCATTTAGTGTCTACAGCACTTAGAGTGAAGAATAAGGTTGGTGTCCCCAATTGTTCCACCATATCTGAAAGCTCGCTTCTACTTTTTGCCCAGAATGAACAGGTCCCTCGAAGGCTCGATCCAAACCGCATTAAGCTATCTGGGAGGTTGTCTTTGAGGCATTCCATTAGTTGTCTTCGTAGGTCTCTAATTGTCAGAGGGATTCCAGATTTGAGGTTTTGTTTCATAAAGACTGCTGCTGTGGACTGGCTTCTGTGTCGCATTATGAGGTTTAGAAGGAAGTAACGAAATCTTGGGTGGGAACCAAAGCACCCATCATGGTAACGCATCAAATGAAGTGCGTATTCATGCATTGGAACTTCTTTTATGCGGGGTTGTTGCCACATTGCTTTTCCTGTCAGAAATAAAGTTGGGAAAGCCATTGAGAACAAGCCCTCCGTATTGTATTCACATATTGGCGAGAGGCCAAGCTCTGGCCATGGCATGGTAAATGGAGTGTTACCATTGTGGTTGAGCAGGAACTGTTCGATTTCCTCTTGTTTTGTTCCTGCATTGTGAGGTGTTGGCACGAAAGACGATGAGTGTTCATACGTTTCATCAAAGTGAGTGGGAGCATCATTACCATGAGCTGTAGAGGCACTTTGCATTTGGGGCAGTTCCAATGCGGTTGTGTTAAGAGAGGAGGAAACATTTGACGACTCTGATGGTAGAGAGGAAAGGGCGTTGTCGTCAATTAAGACATCTTTATAATAGGGATCGTGTTGGATTTTCTATTGCAAGGCTGCCCAAACACGAGATCTATTGACGTAGAAATCATAATTTTTTAAATTAGATCCTTCCCTTTGTATGAGAATTATGTCCAAATCTCCAAGGCGGTGGGGTAGGGGTCTTTGCTATTGAAGTAATGTTTTGCGGGAAGCTTATGGTGTGTCCTGAGTATTTGTATTGCCCGCCACGTACTTGGGCGACTTGCAGGAATGGATTAACTCGTGTGATAAGCATCTCCTTGATTTGGGTTAAAGACGTAAGAACGGTAGCCTGATTTCCAGGGTCCATGTTGTTCCATGAAGAGAAGCGGTGGCCTTGTTTTTCAGTTTTGCATCTATTACAGGATGGAAAGCCTTCAAAGGAAATTGTTTTAATTCCAGGGTAATTTTCCAAATAGATTGAGAAAGTTTGTATGTTCGCCAACAAATCTATTCTTTTTTGAAACCGACGTTGGGCTTCTAAATTCAATGAAGAGGGTGGGGATATGGGAATTGTCTGTGTATTGGAAGGGGTGGGGTGTTCTGTTTCAGTCCTTAGTGGATTGCAAGGTGGAAAGCAGTCTAAAGGAGAGGATAAACTGGTTGTATTTGTGTGATGAATTGAAGAGAGGTCAGTACTTGAGACAGTTTCATATGGCATCCCAGATATTTGGGGGAAAGTGACAGTTGTTGGCAAAGATGGGTTCGTACAGAAGGAAGTGGTATGCTCGTGAAAGTTTTTTTCCATGGAAGTTACATGCGGAATGTTGGTTGGCAATTCTTCAGTAGTTGTATTTGATGGCAAGATTGGAATGTCGGGGGGTCGTAAGTTTTTGGTCGTTGTAAGTTGAAAGATATTTGAGATTTTCGTTGTTCTATGCTCTAATTTATGACGTCGTTGCTCAGCAGTTATGTGTACTTTATTTTTTACGTAATTCTCTCTTCGTTGGGCTCATTTTGCAGGAGTCGACATGATTACAAACTCACAGGATTATGGAGTACCACCTGTTGGATAAAGATCATTTTGGGTTAGCAAGGAACGATACATAGTTTGATGACAAACAAATGCTAAAATAAGTGAAAATGTAAAACTAAATTCAATTGTAATTCATGTGGAGTTCCAATGGGAAATATGCACAAGAGGTAACAATATGAGTTTTGAGAAACTACTTTTTTTATTAAGGAAAAGAGTATTAGATATATAGAAACATACAATGTGTTCACATACTACAGAAGGATGTACATACGTACATAACAAAATTGCATTTTGTATATTTATTTTCTTAAAAGTACTAACAATCCACATAATAGAAGGAGACAATAGTATGTCAGTGTATAAGGGAATTCAACAGTTTTCTTTTGAAGCAGGGAAAAAAGTGAAACATAGATATGAAATAAGAAACATAGCAATGATAGTTCAAAGTATAGAATGGGATGAGTGAGGGTGTAATGTTTGAAGGGACGGGTGGGTTGGAAATCCTTGCGTAAAGGTTATGGAGGAGTTGCATTGTTTTCTGATTTCTTTGAACGGAGGATGACACATTTCAATCTGTTGTTTCCACAATATGTCTCTTTTTTCAGTGAAAGTGTGAAGCACTATTCGTTGCCGATGACATTACTTATAATTTCACTAGTCGCATCTTTGTCTATAGACAATATATGGAGGTCACTAGCTGCAACACCCATGATTAACTCAGTTGTCTCATCAAAAGCGGTAACTGATTGAAGTTCTCCTGTTGGGTCCTTTAGATCGATTCTGAGAGCATATCTATAATCATAATTTTGAACTTGTCTGTTGCAACTCGAACATAACCATGAACCATTACCATTCTCTCTCACCTTTTTCCTGCATTGTTTTTCACCTTTTTGAAGAGGACATGCCTTGTAAAAAAGTTGTCCATGCTGATATTCGTGATTTCTACAGTAACCATGGCCCATTCATTTCTCTCAGTGTTCCCATATTTAGTACCTCCAAAATCATCGTTACAGAGGTTAGGCTTTTTGGAGGGCCCAGAAATTGGCTTGTGATAGAGGGCGCCGGAAGCAAGTAGTCATTGGAATCAACCCAACGATGAAGTGTATTTGTTTCTGAAATTTGAGGGTTGATGTAACATTGGTTCTTGAAATAGTGTCCACTGAGCTTCCATTGAAACTGGAGATGCGGGCAGCTTTCAAGGCGAGGACCGGAAGAGGCGGTATAGAAAGCATGTCTTTAAGTTCGTTGCTTATATCATCTAAGTGTTGTCCCCATAATGTGACACTTACACTGAAACCCGACATGTCCTTTAATTGCAATGTTCTTCTCTTTGTTTCAGACTTGTCATACCGACAAATTGTTGAGCATGGTGACATCATAACAACAATGCCAATCAAATCAACTGTAGAACCTTCAGCGCTTGTAGGTAATTCCTTGATTTTGGTGAAGTGAAAGTTATGGGAAGGTATTGAATCTTCATTTGCTATGAGTGGAGATATGGTTGAGGAAGGTTGCAGGAAAATATCCAAAGCATTGTTCAAATGGTTGTAACATAGCTTTGCATCAGCAATACTCGCAATCCTCCCATTGGAAATTGTATATAGCTTTCCATTCTCAATCTACTCATAGAATGCTTCCGCGGCCTCGTTGAAACAAGTGATGTGGATTTCCCCCTCCTTCCTGATCAACAAAATCAACCCAAACACGGATCCATTTCCCCTTGCATTGTGATATTGGCGAAGGGTTGTTTTTGCTAGGGCACGGCCCTCTACGGACCACATGTGCATAGATGTATTCAAAGCACTTATTTTAGTTGGTGTTCTCGCAAATTATTCGTTAACCCGGTTTGCACTTTCATCTGTTTGCGGCAACTGAATGTGTTCAAGAGCATTTGTTGGTAGTCGGATTGGAGCACCGATTACCAAATGTGTTTCGACAAGAACAGCCATTTCAATGATAAGAACAGTCCTGCAATGGAAAAGGAAATCGGGATAGAATTAGAACTGAACAACGGATCGAAAAAACAAACAGAAAGAAATTATAATTAATATAGGAAGTTTATGTACATTGGTAATTGAGCAGGAGATGAAGCTTACAGTTCACTTTTGATCATTCTAACGAGGGATTTGTGTAAGCACACAATGGAGCCTTCTTGTATTGATTTGTCGGTTACACGACTTGCAAATTTGGAGGGTAGAAGTGTTGTCTGAAAATGTATCCCATCTGAAAGGTCAACACGATGTTGGGCACCAGTGTTGAGAATGGACATTAGGGAGGACAAGTGGAGTATCTGAAATGTGGGGTCAACATTGGAAGCGCCCTCAATCAATTGAGTAATGCCTTCGTGTGTCAAAGTTATTTCCATGGCAATTAAAAGATGCTCGCGACAGTGGAAATTCTGCAAATATATGGTGGACAATGTAAACTTGTAGGGCAAACAATCATGATAATGAAGGATGTGTTCAGGAAAGCATGCATTTGTAAAGAATGAGAACCTTTAAAGTTGGCTTCCTTATTATTTTATATGTGCTAAAAAGCGAAAACACGAAGTCTAATCCTTTAACAATTCAATATGCAAAAAAGTTATATAACACACAAAGCTTTAGTTGAAAAGAACTAAAATTTCCATGGTTGAAACGAATTACAGATTATTATGTTAAGCAAATAGAATGGAAGACAATAAGAACAATATGTACACTTGACGTAAGAAAACTATAGGTATTTATATGGAGATACAATTATAAAGAAATTCGAAAGCCATAGTTGTTGGATTACATAAACTGAACATGTGTTTAAAAAGTTTGATTCTATGTCTGATGTATATTGCCACAATGCATACATGGAATTATTTAGTACGAGTTACAGTTTGTTTCAAAAACACTTATAAACAACACTTATATTCTAACCAGTACAAGTTATTTCTTTAAATCAAATTTCTTGCTTTTTGCTTGTGTAATTTTCTTAGCACGTTTCTTGTATTTTTGTCCATTTACAGATGCCTCAATTGGTATTCCCATTCTCCTCAATTTGTGGGGTGGTTCATATTTCAGTGCATCTTCGTTAGAATCATAAATCAAACAGAAGCCTTGTGAATGATCTCCAATTGTTTGGATTTTGGAGAGAAAATTTGGGGATGTTGGCATCAGGTGGAGGCGATCTCTGATCATTTCAGCTATCACTGTTTTAGGTGGTTTCGGTTGCCTGCAATGCAAAACATTAACACATAGAATACGCTTAAAATCTTCCTCCCTCTACAAGCGAGGTGTAGTTAATGTCAATCCCGTTGTGGGGAGGGGAATTGTGTTTCTAGTCTGCATCATATTAAACTGGAGAGGGAAAATAAGTATGTTAGTCCACCAAGATGTTCTTAGGTATGACGGGCAGCTTTAAAAGCCTTGTCGCTGATCAGTCTAACGTCCAACTTGGGACGCTTCGAAATGGCCTCATTGGGGAACGAGCCCCTCAGCACATAACGAATCTTGTCATTGACAAAGGCACGTGCCCCCACATGTCACTTCAGGAAAAAGATTGGAGCCAATTTCAAATATAAATGGAATAATCCAAACAAAATTACATCAAAACTCTCCACAATAATTCCTTAGTCCATAGCATGCAATAAAGAGATCAATTGAATAAAAGCTTCAATCGGTATTGTAACCCACCTGAAGTTCGTCTAGAGACAACACTCTTTTCTTTACTGTCAGAGAAAGAGAAGTACAAATATCTTGCAAATAAACGAAATAGGAAGTTATTAAAACTAAATGTATCTGCGGATTCAAAAGGAGACACTCATCCATTAAGATTATTCTATATTTTTAATTTCAATCTCAAATATAATACAACAAAACCAAAAAGATTATAAAGAGTTATTAAAAATTGTATATTAGTATAGGCCATACATAAGAAAATAGTAAACTGTATTTTTTTATTATGGACATGACTCAGGAAAGATCAAATCTGACCATTAAATTTAATTTAATAAATGGGTTTCAAATTTGGGTAGATGGAGTTATTTGAGTTGTTCTTATCCATTCAAATTATTTGGCAACTGTAGTGTAGGAAACTTCATAGGGGAACCATAAATTATTGCTCATCATATTTTGTTATCACGTGCTGAATCAGCCAAACTCTATAGAGATAAATTTTAGGTTACATGTATCACTAAATTTCTCAGGGAAACTGTGCAAATCTCCACAAATTGAACCTGGATACAAACTCAAGCATACACATCATTGTAATGATACAACAATGTCACCAGGATTTCAGTGTGCTAGCTATGTCGAGCCCTGGTTGTCTCATAGTTTTTTGCCATTATCAAACTAAAATAACAATAACAAGTCTAAAATTATAGTACTCTTATCAAGGAAACTAAGTATCTCATTCATTATTTTGTGTAATTTTCAATCCAGAATATCTCCTGCAACCATTTACTGACTGAGGGAGCTAAAATCTCTTGGAAACCCTCTTGCAATAATTAAAATCTTCAAGAATCCATATTGCACAATTTATGATTCCATCTTGCAAGTGCGCTGCCAAAGATGTATGTAATTGTGAAAGCGTAGTAAACGCACATGAACTGTTTGACAAAATTTAAATAAAAGAATTTGCTTCATGGATCTAAAAACAGCTATACCTCCAAAACAGAACATGTCTAGTGATGAACTCATAGCCCTTAAGTAGGTGAAATATAATCCAGTGTTGGTTATTACAAAGGCAGAGAGAATGCAGTTGTGGTTATGGAAAAAGCATACTATCTTTGCCAAAATGGACGATCACATTATTGATAGTGGCATCAAAAAATTATTGAACAAGAATCCAATAAAGCAGATCTTTAAACCTCAAAAAAGCAATCATGAAATCCACTCTAAGAAAAAGAATAGAGGAGCACGGTACAAGTTTCCTCTCTTTTAATAAAAGTTATTACTCTTACCCAGAAAAAACAAAAATCTATTAGAAGCTAACCAAATGCTTTAAAGAAACCATCCACTTAGCTCAAACTGAACTGTCTAAAAAAGAAAAACGCATACCAGAAGTAGATGCCATGGATTGCTATCATTACCAAATATGGCCGTAAAATCCATATCATGGCATGGTTGGATAACAATATCATTACAGTCAGCTATTGTTTACAAACAGTTCACAATTTATTGACAATGTATAAAATTTTCAACAATCAAATATTTTAAACCTTCCAATACAATTTAACTGTATATTTTATATTAATATACCATAGAACCCTCAGAGCCCGACATGTAGTGCAAAAAAATAAATCTATACCGTAAGCTACCAGAGACTCATTAGCATTTGCAAAATTTGGGGAAAAATATAAAATACAAAATGGTTAAATGGGGTGTATGAAGACACCATGTTTATCTTGACCTATGCTTCTTCTAATTCACAATCCAGTCATAATTTTTTTGTACAAGTCTTATACAAGAATTAAAACATGTATGACATGCCATATATTATATTACATTACCAAATTTAAAAGAAGCCACTCCAAAATGCAATAGTGGATCTGGTATTCAGAAGTAACAATTCTGGTGGGGACAGAGTGGTTCTGGTAACTTCTGAGGCTTGCCATCTAAAATAAATATTGTCTTAAGAACGATGAATCTAATGTTCTTACGAATAATGAGTCTAACAATCGAGGATGTTCACAAAATCCTATTAATGTTAACAGATTACGAATAAGAATATACCCATTACTTTGATGCTTTCCAAGTACACATGTCATCCAGAATATTTAACAACTGTGTTTCACTATATGAAGGCTTCTCTTAAATTACCTAGTTTATGTTCTTCATTCTATAATCAGTCCCTTCCAGCAACTTTCTTGTAAACATGATTCCATTAAGTGGACGTTTGATTTCCATTCGAAGGTATGCCACTACCTTGATTCGTTTCACAGTTGTCTGTTCTAATATGCGCTACACGCGTAATGTCTGTCGAAGCTCCGGGCTAGCAACATGTAAAAAATAGAAAACTCTTGTGGTTCTTCCCACTTCATCTACTTTCTTGTTTTTAGAAAACAAGGCTTCTACATATTTACTGTGACGATTGAAAAAACCAAAAGGAAACCTTGGTGCAACAAGTAGGTTGATGAAATGCCTCAACGGGATGTGGTGGCAGTGAACTCATCCCCGCTAAAATCTTTCAAGGTTCTAATTTTTAATTTCAAGGCTGCGGCAATTTAGCCCTTCGGCCTTATTATGAACAAGTTAGACTATTTGGCATGACAATTGAACCAGGTCACCTTCATATGCAGTTATCTGCATGTGTCCATGCAGATCTAGTGGAAATGGGCTTTCCCATACTGAAACCCCACACAATAGACACTATCCCATGGCACCTAACAACAGATCGATTACTCCAGCATGACAGTAAAAAAAATCACGATTCATTGGCCGAGCATGGGATGTCACAATTATTCATAGTGGACTTCATTAAAAGACTTACCGACATTGAAACCCCATGCTGTTGAATGGAGTTGTTTGCTCTAATGCCTGTAGATCACACAGTAATGTAGATATAACAGACTTGGGTTGCATGGAGAGACAGCCAAAAGGGCTATGAAACCCACAGACCCTGCAACTTAAGTGCTTCTTTTAAACATGATTAAATGCAACATTTAGAAGGTGGGAAGACAATGGAAAAGATAAGAAAACTTATGGAAGATAAATTCCATTAAATTAGACACCTGGAAGGGCCAATTGGATTAAGGCATGCACGTAGATAAGATACATGGTTTCAAACTTGGAGGTGACAAATCATACCCGCAAACCCTAAACCATTATATCTCATTGAACTTCAAACTACAAATCTGAAATCAGCATGCATTCTAGGCGAAACACAGTCAATGTTCACTAAAGTTTTAGAGCAACCTGTATGGGTTCTTCGAGAGAAACTCAACCCCTGATGAATAAATTATTCTAATTTTTTTATAACCATACTATACTATTGTCCTTAAGTAAAAGCATCCTGCAAATCTGGCTACATGCTCAGTCTACGAATACCTAAATGGTCCTGATCACCACTGGAGTGTCCACACAAAGATCTTCACAATTGCTCTCAGCTGCCATCAGAAACAATTGCTTCCGAAAGGCCTTGAAGCGATTTAATCTCCCAGCCAAGCTCATCTGCCTTGAATGAATTGCTGGTAAAGAACAAGCAAATTCAACACAAAAATCAAAAAAGAAACTCGTTGCTCTTTATCGTACAGTACTTCAATATGGCACTGATTCGATATGCTTCACATTTATAGTGAAACTAAATCTCACGTGAGAAATATCCCCACACAGTTCCGTCAAAAGATTGGGACCATAGTGTTGTGTAGCAAGGATTTTCTATAATCAGAGCCATTGCTGGATTTGCCTTGGTCGAATACCCGCGTCTGACATGCAGACTGTGTGGTAGAGATCTTGCCCATGAATCCACTACAATAAATTAGGAACACAGGGGGACAACTGTCCCAAAAATGGATGCTCAAGTTCCTAAACGCTTCTTGACAAAAACGTCAAATGAACGTCCAAATTTAACATAGTCATCCGAAACGTCTGGAGGTTCCTTTACGCACATAGGGGGATTTCATGCCAAACGATTTGTTTGCACAGTGTGGACATTGAATCTCATCTAAGAGTTCCTATCAAGGTTGATTGGATAAGGAAGCTCAAATTGACATCGAAACTTTGCCCCTGGTTTCTGCAATGGTACAACTGCACGTGACCCATTGTCAAACAGGAGTATAAGGCCGCTCACCATTAATGCTTTCTCAATATTACCTTAACCTAATGTTAAATTGAAGTCAGCCCCTCCAAAGTGAAATAATCTCCATTTCTATGTACTCTTAGTGGTAGTTAGAGATAACTCCAAGAACACATAAGCGTTAAATGTGGGCCATCAGGTATTTCAAAGGAAAGTAGACTCTTGTTGAATTGGCATGTAAATATTACTTCAAAAGTGCATCACTTGCTAAAGTTCCAGATTGCATCATCCAACAGAGATAGCCTTCAGACAACTTATGTGACATGTATACCCTGATATCGAAGCTACATTATCTCATACGATGCTACAATCATAGTTGCACATGAGTGTACAAATACTTGATATCCAATGTCAAAGGAACACTATCCGCCACATAGCTTTAGGTTACCAATTGAATTTTGTGGGGTAGTGCCCAATTAACATATTCCAAATAAGATCAAAATGAGAATCAAGGCTTCTAATTACCTATTGACATCATATTATACAGCAACACAAAACGGTTCAAGGCATTAGTTGCTCCAATTGAGGCATTGCCATCGAACAACTTGATGTAGGATAGCTCATACCAGCGTTGTATGGTATTGTTAGGCCTACAAACACAGACCAAGGGTATTGCCAAGCTACATTCATCATTATCGATGCAAACCCACATATGCTTGATTTATTTCATGAAGACACACAAAATCAGTGGCATTCCATAAGTAGACCCACTTTGAAGACACAAGCGGCCATAACGAGCTAGTCAAAGCGAATTCATAGCCATTCGACAGCTTATAATTTTCCATTTTGAAAACAACAAAGCCAACGAAAACCCCAAGGAAAATTCACAATGTACAGAAACAAGCACAAGATCAAAACAAATAGGAACCCAAATCTTGTGAGAATATAATCCCAGGCTATCAAACCACATAAACAAGTAAAAAGTCTATAACAGGCTTGAGAAATTCGGAAAGAGAAGATCACTATTCACCCGGGAAGAGGAAATAGTTTTGCCTAGTTTAAACCGCAATGAGCACAGTATCACAAAAGGGAACTGCTAACCTCAACTTTTGTTACAATAAGGCAAAGGCGGTTCAAAAGGCATTGTGTTCGACGCAGAAACGGGCATCCTACACATGTCCCTGAAAAACACTACAACACGCAACTGTAAAACCTGCAGTCAACCAAAAAAATCAGCTGGAAAAAACCACCCAATTTTTATTTGTATATAAAAACCCATTAATTAAAACAGAAGTCTTGTATCTGAATACATTAGCAAAGGCGATCATTTTTTTTTGCCCTAACTTGCAAGGAAGTTTACTACCGCCAGGTAGAAATGTCACATACAACAACACAGTGACAGCTGCGACCCCCATGACCAAATCTTCAGATCTGGATCTTGTGATCTAACAACGCATTGATCAGAGCAGTTCCATAGCAAATCGAAGGCATGGATGGACACATCCAAAAACAGGTTCTACATTGCAAATCACGTGATCTATTCTGGCTGTTGTGACCAACGCGGATGCGTAGATTCGAAAGCAACATTGATGAGACTCTTCCTTACTATATTACCTGTGAAATTGCAAACCACGCCTATGGAATTGCAAACCCGATACTTTTCACGGCTTCTCTAATGAATCGCTGGGAATTTGCAAATTTGCTAAATCTTCTACTTATACTCAAAAATCTGTCATCGGCGAGGGAGGACCCTCGGGATGTTGTAGCAAGAAGGTACGCTCTTAAAAATAGCCCGACTGTGAAATAGTAGCAAACGCATGCAAAAACAAATACCACTGTTAATGATAGCCGCTTCATTCAGCATGCAGGGATCAAAAACACTATTAAATATAGTAGCGAAAATGCGACAAACGTCCAGACGGCCGTCAAACCGTCAAAATTAAGATAGTCGTAGAAACGTCCGCAGGGGCCTTTCCCATAGGGGGAACGCCTTCGGTGTAATAAATGCTTTCATAGAAATGGTATAAACCCCTTGTTTATAACTTTAAAAGGATCCTGTTAGTCATAGCAACAAAGTCTATTGTTTGAACACGGGAAGTGAAAGTGTTGTAGGCATCTGAATGCTTCCATACAACTTATATGGTTACTAAAAAAGGATAGCAAGTTGGAGCAACAATCAAATTTTCTAAATCAACTTCTTTCTATTTTTTGCCTGGTTTGTTTGGATTGGTTCATCAAATTTTTCGTACCTTTTCTATCACCAAATGAGCCCCAAAGTTTGCCTTAAAATTGGCTCTGGTTTGCACCCAAAAAATGGAGCAATGTTTTTCATTGTAGCAAAAAGCCAAAGTGATTTAAGCTTGAAGAACACAACTTTAGAAGGGCACTAATATTTTTCAAATATATAGATTTACAATTTTTCATTCCGTGGGATTTGCAGTGGTATCATTGGACCGCCTTAAATGCATGAAGCGCCCTCTATTAAATTCAAAAAGTGGTGTTTTTTCTTAATGCTATATCTTTGATTTCGCAGTATTATCATTGACCACCTTTGAATGAAGCACCCACCTTTAAATCCCACAGAAGTGTTTTTTTAGTTAATACTAGTGTAAGTTTGACCGCCTTGAATTCATGAAGCACCCATTTATATCCAAAATAAAATGTTTTCTTTCATACTATTATATTGCAGTGCTTCTTCAGAATACAAATTTATGATAAGTTGATGAATGCAAGATTGTATAATCAATAAGGGTCCTAAATCGATATTATATTATTTCTAGGGGAAACTACTTATTATGCAACAATTTGGCTGAGAATGAATATATTTCCTAAATGGAATATAGTTGTTCCAAGATCAGTTATGGCATAGTGATTGATGGAATTTTTTGCGGCAATTAGTAACTACGTCGATTGAGACTCGACTTTTGTTATGCCCTTGTCCAACTGAAAGAAGCATAGCTCTTTGATATCATTCTAGTTTGTACATTATTTCCACATCTTACAGCCTATCCAACCTTCTCAGTACAACACTTCATTTAATATTTTGCTATGAAAATGAAGCCACACAAATGCCTTGATTTTTGGGCAAGCCTTCCTTCGCATAACTCCTTCCATATTTGTCTTGATATCCTTATTTCATTGTTGTGATCAATGAGCAACTGATGTGCCAACTGAACTGTGCAAGCTCCATTTTTCCACCGTTCCGATCAACAGATGTCCCTTACCACCGTCAAGAGGATATATCTTCTCTATACCTCCTTTGTCAACTCCTGGACCAATGGGTTTTGCCTTAGATCTGTATTTTTTAATAATTCAAAATTTACTTTCCTCGAGTTGGTGTATTGAATAGTTGGGTACATTCATTAGCCCTTTCACTTCAATTTTTGTTGCAGCATTTTAAATCTTGAGTGCTCTCTGACTCATATCTGTCCAGTTATCAGTCTATATTATGTCTTCATACAATCCCGTTTGTCCCGAAGTACATCATATCTTAATTGTTGTAATGCCCTTTTTTATTTGTTTATGGACTGATCTATTAACTGTCACGTTTGCCGTGAAGATATCTTCTAACTCTGCTCCAAATTCATACTTAGCCTAATTAATGTGCTCCATTCCTGATCTGGGTTTTTATACATTTTCCATGCAAATTTCATTTTGAGAATTTTGTTGAGATTTGTAAATTCCTTGTCTATTTCCCCTGCACCTATTTCTTTTGTAACCTTCTGCCATGAGATTAAAGGATGTTTAAATTGCTCTTATCAAGCCCACCACGGGAAGTTTTGTTGAATACTTTCCACGCAACTTGAATTGCAATAGGTAGTGGCAATATGGCAAGAAAATATGCCAGTCTCACTTGCATCATTGATTTAAGCTGTTAGCAAATGATGACGACTTTGTGGTCTATTCATTTAGTTTTTCATGCATTTGAAAAAAAAAAACTTTTCCTAGGTTGATATCCTGTGCTGCTGGAAGTGTTATAGTTTTGAATACCAGTATGCTTATTTCTACCCTCTTCCGTCAAATGCCGATGTTTCTAAGGGAATCAAAAAAATTGTGCTTATTTTGCAGTCCTATGGCTTCTTTGTAGACATTGAAGTTTCTGAAGAGAATCTAGGATTTATGTGTTTATTTTGCAGTCTTGTGGCTTCTTTGTAAATTGTGCTTTAGGATCTTCAATGCTTCTATCAACATTGTGGATAGAAGAATCATATCATCAAGAAACTCTTAATTAGTAAACCTTCTACCATTTCTCACTGTTGTTAAACTGCAAATCTGGTTTTGCTCTCTGCATATTCTATCTGGTCCTTCTGCCATTATTATATAGAAGTTTGGTCACAGGAACCTCCTTGCCTACCTCTTGAGGATTGAATAGGTGATTTTGGATAAGTGTTTATGAGGACTCTTACGGGCTAAAAGCCTAAAACCCCACCATCAAGCAACCCATTTTAACATACTAACAAGTACAGATGATCTGTGCAAAAACTCTGTTGCTTGTGATCCGAAATTGATTTTGCCCCTTTGGCTAATATATCCAAGTTAAAGTACCTCTCAATAGTATATGCTGGTGCCATAAGTTATTTGTGACAAATGTATTGCAATAGCTTATGTAGCAAAATATCATAGTTTATATTCATTTATGGACTGCCTTCGACAATTTAAACCACATTCTAATTAAGATTGCAGAATGTATGAATTTAAATTGAAGGTGTACGGTGCATTACACATGCTTTATTCACCAATGGTCTAGATGAAGAAGAGGAGTAGAACTAAAGGAAATGCCTTCCAAAATTCAAATAACATAGTTCACAACATAACCCTACCAGGTGTTGTCAATTGGAACTATTTTCCAAAAGGTGAGATAGACATCAAAATTAAATTTCAAGATAACAGAGGACCAGATTATTTGTGCTTGAAAACAAAAGAATGATTTGTCTCCACTACATCAAATATGATTCTGTTTAAAGTTTCTCCCAACACCTGTCTTGAGAATGTCTTCTCAACATGGCTCCTTGCTTCCATGCCCATCTTTTTTGCCATGTCTGGATCGTTTAGAAGCATTAACATTGCAGAAGAAAAGTTCTGAGGTGTTGGCTCACATAGAAAACCAGTGATACTATGTTTAATGCTCTCCAAGGGACCACCACTGTTGCAAGCAATAACTGGCTTTTGAGCTGCCATGGCTTCAAGAGGAACAATGCCAAAGTGCTCCTCCTGCACAAAAGCCTCATTGAAATTTTTAACAGAACAATTCATGATTAATGCAGAAAAAAGGCGTAAATTAGAGCAAATGGTGTTCCTGAAGGATGGGATAAGTAAGACATTGTCGATATATTCAAGAATAGAAAATAAGTTTCAATTGGGGCCTGAAAGTTGAACAATCAACACGTAACAACAGAATTTAAGGAACAAGTATAAGGAGTTTTCTGTGCATAAGCTAGTAAAATAACGCTAGGATATTGATTGAAATTTTTACCTTCGGAGTATAAAGAACACAGCGGCACTCTGACAGTAAAGCATCCCTCTGTTCTGTTGAGCATGATGGGATAAAAACTACTTTGTCAGACACCCCTTCCTTTGCTGCTAAGTCTTTCAATTCTTCTAGATAATCCATGTTCTCTTTCAGGCGCTTGTCAAAGCCTCCTGAATTTGTACAGAAAAGAGATGAGAAACTCTCAGCTACATACAATTAAGCAATGAAAAGGAATCCCACCTTTATTGTTCTTTTCGAAGCCCTCTACTTAATTAGAAAACATTCACTAGCTCTGATTTTAAATAGAGAGAACCTCTCATACAAGAACATGTGCTTACCACACAAAAACCTACAATTGCCAATGAAACCTTAAGCAAAGAGTCTGAGCATAAATATTATATAGAAAGAAGTACTAGATCGACAAAGCTGCATTGCATCATGTTGTTAGGACTACAACTGCATCCGGAAGAGGAAAAAGATCCTGTCAATACTTCAACCCATAGGCAGGAATCTACAACACCAAATCCTCCATTTTGGTCCTAAAACATAACTTAGGGGATGGAATGAACTATGAAGGAGGTACTTGAAAGATCCCCGATAGATTTTTTGCCCAAATCTGATTTTTTACGACTTGCAAATAATAAAATATGATTTTTGGAAACCACGGCAAGCAAACTAGGGCAAATCTGAATTTATTCTAAGAAATGCGACTAGGGTTTGGTATTGAATCCCATGCAAATGACACTCAAAAATTTATCCTTTTATCACAATTGATTGCCACTTTTTTTAGAAGCCAGAATATATTAAAATCATAATTTATTGCAGCCAAAACAACTCAGAAATCAGATCTGAAATCTAATTATAAAAACTGGAAAAAAAACTCTAAAACCCTTATGAAAATTTCTAAAACTCAGCTGCTTTTATTCATAAAAACATGGAGAATTTAGCCAATAAATTTCAGATGAAAATACCTCCAAAATAATGCCCAAACAGCCCCAAGACAAGTCGATCCAATAGAATGAAAACAGTTAAAATTTTATTCTCCAAAATACTTTGATAACACTGATGGAAATGACTGAAAATCATATTACTATCAATGGGAATTTCCAAGTGAAAAACCCTCTTAAACTCTTGGGGTTTTCGTCCACAAGAGATAGAATTCACAAGGGGTTTCGTCCTTGGAATTTTTGCAAAAGCTGAGAGCTCAATGCAAGATAAAAATATCATATAAAATTTTTGGATGCTACTACACAAGTCAACCTCTCCTTATAAAAGAGAAATGGCCCCAAATGACCTCTAAATCAGCCAATCATAGTTTATGCAATCTCCTAGACCAGGACACATTTTATAGGAAGGAACATTGGCACACTTTACTAAAATATTCACTTCTAGAGCTGGACGCATTTTTCCATAGGAGGAATACAAAACATAAATAATATTTATCCTTCCTAACTTTATTATCCCTCTTTGGCCCAAGTCATCATTGACCTTTCTAGGAAGAATAAAATATAATAAACCCTTTACAATGATATTTGTCTCTCGTTTTGACCATAGGGATTATTATTTATCTTTTAATTAAACTAAATAAATTAATATAAGTGCTTTAATAATTTTGTTTTATTTTTTAATAGCACTTTATAATAATTTATTGTGACTTGAGTCACCCTTATATTTTTCCTTTGGCCGTCGGGTTGACAAAATAGGCCAAAGGTCTTCGATTGGAAAAGGGGACATTACAGTACTTCTCCATTAGGAAAACCATTAGTACTACATATTATGGGTATATAAGCTAGGATATGAATCATACCTTGGTTGCCGCCAAGACGTGTTAGGTATGCCATTGAATATCCTTGGTTATTGCAAAGGTTAATTAGTTAAGGCATGGTTGTCGGTTATGACCTAAAATATGTTTGCCAAATGCAGAATCCATCTCTATGCAAGCACTAATGATAGAGGAGTTCTTAGTTGAACCCACGAGGGAAAATACTTTATGAGACGCAAAAGTCAAATAAGTACAAAAGATGTTTTAGGTGTGACCAACATACAATAAAGTATGCTTACATAAATAGCAAAATTATTTGTTTAGATATGTTACCTAAGAATAAACCAAGAACATTCTAGAGGCATGATGTTTTGTCAAATTATTTTTATAATGTTTTGTAATGTTTTGTAATGTAATGTAAGAAAAAACCAAGAAGTACTGTAATGTTTTGTCAAATTATTTTTATGTCAGTTTAACTAGCAAATTCATCTTGTGGCATTATTACACTCATTCCAGACTAGTCGTTATCCATAGTGAAATTGTTATGCAAAACTTGATTTTCCAATGTTTGACTTGGCAGAACTTGTCATTTTATCTGGCAAAACAGCACTTGAAACAAATCATTCAAGAACTTATCCCTTGCAAAGAAAAATTCAACAAAAGATCAAAAGAATTTAAAAAGAAAATTCATGATGGAACTTAATAGCAGACCAAAACAGAAAGAATGAAAAGAGTTTTTTTTCTGGCGTTGCAACATATTCTTTTAGACAATTCACACAGTGTCAGACAATGATGTTCATAGGCATTTTCTTCGGAGAATCTGACGTACTTGGAAACCATCAGCAGTGAGGCAGGGAAGCCCTAAGAATTTTATAGGAATTCGCCCATCCACCTTTGGAATCTTATGTATTGGGGACACTGACGGTAATCCACATTCCCACAAGGGTAAAATATACTTAATATTGTGGGGATGAGTCTGGAGAAAGAACCAAGGTGCAAGCACTACAAAAGGTAAATGGGAGTTTTTAACTGCAGCGATTAAATGAACCTAGAGAGGTTCCCAAGGCCTAAGATTAAATCTGAGTCATGCCCTAAACCTGCTAAGAATTTGCTTATCCTGTAGGAGCAGTTTGTTGAACTTTTGTTAGAGAGAAGTACAGATTAGTACATCTTTCTTTTCTTCATTCCAAAAGCTTGCAAGCAACAAGATCAAATAGTAGCGTTCTTATGACTAATGAGCAGGTCGCTTATCGCAGTTGAATGCTGACTAAACCCATACCTAACAGCAGAGAAGTAGCTTCACTATTTCCCAGTGGAAAAAAAGACGTGGAGTTTCTTTACATGAGGGCATATGCAAAATGAAACAGCTATTTAATTAGAATTGTTGGATTTGATGTTGGATGGTTACTGCCATCATCTCCCATGATATGAGCTTCCATTCAGCATGCTAGTAGATTCATGCCGTTTTCTGTTATGGTTCTGTTGTTGATGTGATGCAAGGATTGTGTGACCTCATATGAGACTTTGGCTCGTACGATTTTATCTCTTGCACTAAAATATTTTTACAGCATTGTTTTCTTATTGAGATGATGGTTGGTTGCAGCACTATTCACACATTTGTTACATTTTCTGAATATGTTGATAGCATCATGGGTCTTATAATTATTGGCACATGGTTTATTTAGTGTTTATGTGATTTGGATATTTGGCCTCAGTTATCTATTAAGATTGTTTATGAAATGCGGTTGTTCACGATTATTATTATGCAATTGTTCTATTACTGAGATTATTTGATATTACTTTATCAAATCCTGGTATTGTTGATGCCTCTTATGGTTTCAGGTTGCGGATGGAGAGGAAAAGGGGTCTCCAGAATCAGGAGCTAGGTTCAACTCCGCAGCAAACACCCACAAAGAAAAACAAACATGTAAACTGGAAAGGTGCAAATGATGGAACCAGGTCTAGGGTTTATGTGTGTTGTCTAGTCTTCGTACTTGTGGGTGTTTGGCCCTTTGGGACTCTTTTGGGATGAACAAGATTGTTATGTGATTACATCTTATATTGCTTCTAACAAAGCAATGATCGCCTCAAAGGTCTTATCATTTTTGAGTTTGTCTCTTTCGAGAAAAGTCACTCTAGCAAATCAATGCTTGTGCAAGTGGTACCCTTACATAAAAGTGCAATGGTCTTGATTCAAAATAACTTGAAAGGCTTTTGGATGAGGGAAAACGAAGAAAATGGTTTTGGTATAGAAGACTTGCAGGTTGCAATTACCGAACTTCCTATGTATTGATTTCTTATACTATATATATATATATATATATATATATATTTATCATTAGCAGTTTAGCTGCCTTGCCATGCTTAAGCTTATGCATTCAAGGTGAGCATGTTAAGGAAGTTGGCTTAGATCATTAATCTAAAAAGGTTAATTTGACTAATAGGATTTGATAATTATGATTACGACAATAAATCCTATCGATTGCTTTGGCTGACTTAAAAGTAGAAATTTTAGGGTTTGTGATATTTAAATTTTGCTAATGAAATTTGAAGTTTTGGAGGAGACAGCAAGCACTGACTGTAACATTACCACCACGAGAGACATTAGCCAAAGGAGTTTGAGATGCCATTTGTCAATGGAGTTACCCTTCAGTTATGTTATGGCTTTCATGCCTTGTTCTTGGGGACTCTTCAACAATGCAAATCATTGTTGCATGGCCATGAAGTGGCAGATTAGTGCACGTCTGTGTATTAGTTTTGAGGAATACAAACCTGGGAATGGAAGGTATTATGATCATCAAGAATTTTTGGAAATTATGGGGTAAAAGTATTTGTTGTATTGCTTTGTAAGGGAGCAAGAAATTGTGAAAAAAGTGGAGAGATTGGTTGTTGCATTGCTTTGTTGAGGAAGCACAAGGATTGGAAAAACTTTACACAGCTTGGACTGTGAGAACATAGAGGATACAGGCAACAGTCTTTTGAGTGATAATCCTTTCCTTTTTGTTCTGTGTCTTCGAAGTGATATACACCACTTACAGATATTCCTCATTTTCAATCCATGAGAAAATATGTTCATTTATATGATATGAGCTGAATATGGATTTTTGGTTGTGTATAACACAGGAGCATCCGGGTTCACAGGAAATCCTGTATCAACCAAAAACAGTTTGAGTCATTTGTTTACATTTTATGTTGTTTGCAGACCGCGTTGTGATGGATTGTGTTGTTGGCGGGCAGCAGAGTACTAGAGTTGCATTTCTACATTGTTGGGGTAGTGCATAAGCCTATTGCACAATGTCAGTGTTGCACGCAATCTTATGGCACGATGTTAATGTTTAATCTATTGCACAGTCTGCACAAATCTATGAAGTCCTTGCACAAGCCGTGCAAACTGTCGGAAGTTTGCCTTACAAACATTGGCAGATTGGCAGATGCCGTGGAACACTAAGGAAGCCACACAAATCTATCAGAAGCTGTGGAATACTACGGAAGCCGCCTAATACTACAAATTTGAATTTGAAGCAGTGAAGTACTGATTAAAGCCGCGAAAGACTACAAAGTTGTTTGGAAGCCGCGAAGCATTAGAGAAAGATCATTTGAAGTCACGAAAGCTTGGAAAAGCTGATTGTGTCCATATTGGGTTTCTTTAGACCATACTTCATATTAGTCTTAGGAGTTGAGTTTGTGGCATTGATTGGCTATATAAGCAAAGCCTAGTTAAACTTGTGGCATTGATTGGTTGTATAAGCAAAGCTCAATTGCACTTAGGGAGTCAGCTTAGGAGAGTAGCTCATAGTGAACTTTGGGAAATAGAGCAAGATGAGGATGCAAGCTTGAGGCTCAAACCAATGTGTAATTGACAAGAGAATGATTATATGACATTGTGACTGCATCGTTGGCAACCAGTATGTGTGTGTTATTCCTCTAAGTATATGAATAAAGCTTGTCGATGTGTTATTTTGTTGTTGAATTCAATTTTGTGTTAATTGCATGCATTGTTGTATGTTTTCTATGCATGATTTTGAGGGCTGTGTGGTCTAAAGCGGATCTTCATTGAGCACCCTAACAGCTTCTGTGTCATTTGATATAGAAGAAATGTTTTGTTCCTTGCAACAGTGGCATGGTGTATACTAGTGGTTTTCCACATTTGCAAGTGTGTGTAGAAAAGCATTGTGGACATCTTCCTATGGGTAATTGTTGGGTAGAAGATGTGAGGATTACATAGCAAGCATTGGCGGTTTTCCACTTTTGCGAAGGCGGGTAGAAAATCATTGCGGACATCTTCCAACAAGAGATTGTTGGGTAGAAGGTGTGAAGGAGTTCGGAAGTTGCAATTGTTTGAGGAAATGCAGTAGCACATAGGAGGATTGTTATCTGAGAATGCAGAGACCAAGGTGTGCGAATTGAGGATTTTGCCGAATTGATGCAGACTATGCAAGCCCATTTGGAGGCCATGGAAGCCGCACAACGCTGAGGTGTTGTTGTGGAAGATCACAGTGATGATGGAGGAGGACTTACGCAACAAAAAGCACAGACCGTGAATGCAAATGCTAAGGAAGAAGAAGCACAATCTGACGGCCCAAGAGACAGGCTTCTACGCACAATTAGAAGAATGGGGAGTAAGCCTAGATTGAGTACCCCGAGTTATTCTGGTAGTTTGGAACCAGCAGAGCTCATTGATTGGATAACGGAGCTCAAGAATTATTCTGAATATGAAGACATGGAAGATCCCAAGAAATTCAAATTTGCTTTCATGAAATTGAAAGGTCATGCATCTCTATGGTGGTGACATATCCAGACAAACTGAGTGCAAGAAGGTAAACAAAAGATCAAGAGATGGGATAGGTTTGTTGCAAAGTTGAAGGCGAAATTCCTGCCCACACATTACCAGTTTGGTTTGTTTAAAAAGTCACAAAATTTGCAACCATAGTTACCATGTTCGAAAAGTTCGGGTTGTTCGGATAGGGAAAAAAGTTCGGAAGTTCGGAATTTTGTAAAAATTCGGTTCGGTTCGGTTCGGTTTGGCTCAAAAAAATTATAAATTTTTAAAAAATAAAAAATATGAATAATTACCAAAAAAATTATAAAAACTAAAATACTTATTAATAATATACTAAAAGTTAAACCTAAAATAATTAAATTTATGTAACTAGTTACTAAAGTAACTTAAACATTCGGTAACAAATTCAAGTATTACTATTATTAAGTATTAATCTCTACATATTGCTATTAAATTATTAATGTCTCTAAATAATAAGAAGTTGCTTGGTCCAAAAAGGTGCAAAAATGGATTTTATGAAAATAAGAAAAATATTGCCATCAATACGTAGAGCTTGAGAAAATATACACTTTTGGAGAAAACGGCACTAGAAACTGATCCATAGAATGAAAGTTATGGCACATGCAAGTTTTTGCTGCTACATCTTCCCGGACCCTTTCCAAAAATGGCAAATTTTTTTCTCTCCTTGTGAAAAAAAATCCAAAACCGAACTTTTTTACCAAAAAAGGAAAAAAAATATTAGTCCCAAACCGAACCTAGCGAACAAGTTCGCTTTTCCCTGAAAATTCGGTCCGAACCGAATTTCGCCTGTGTTCGCCCGAACATGGTAACTATGTTTGCAACAGAGGGCACTCAATGTGAAGGAATACACTGAAGAGTTTTACTAACTCGCTATTCAAGCAGGACATGCAGAGGATGATTTGGAGAAGATCTCTACATATATGAATGAATTGCATATTGCGATTCAAGATGAGTTTGGAATGATCCAAGTGCAATCACTTGAGAAGGCTTATCAAAATGCACTGAAGGCAGAAGACAAGTTAGCGCACAAGCAGCAAAGTGTTGACCACAGAAAAAGCAAAGCCACACAAAGCCATGGGCAAAGTGGTGGCAAAGAACAATTTGCACATCATGAAGGCGAAGCGAGTTCAACGCCCCACAATGAAGGAAAAGGTAGAGGAGGAAATGCTGCTAGGGGAAGAGGATCCTTTGGTCATGGAAGAGGTCGTGGATTAAGTGGCACATGTTACAAGTGTGGAGAAACAGGGCATAGAGCTTTTGGGTGCCCGCACGCCCAGAATGATGGGAAGAAGGGTAATGCAAGTGTGCACATTGCACAAGGTGATGGAGATGATTTGTCAAGTTATGCAGAAGACCCAAAACTAAGAGAAGTGTTGATGTTTACGTGCATGTTGTTGAAACCAGCAAAAGAAGTTGGTCCTGAGAAAAGAGGAAGTTTGTTCAAAACAACAAGTAGGTTTGGAGGTAAATTTTGCAAATTGATTTGTGGATAGTGGCAGCACCAATAATTTAGTTGCATAGGAGATGGTGGAAGAGGGTCGAGCATCCTAATCCCTACAAGGTCTCGTGTTTGCAAAAGGGACATCAATTGCTAGTGACTGAGCAATGTCTAGCGAAATTCTAGATTTGAAGGTATGATGATGAAGTCTTGTGCGATATTATGCCCATGGATGCATGTCATATGCTTCTTGGAAGGTCGTCGCAATTCAACCAGAAGGCACAACACGATGGCCATGCAAACACCTACAGAGTGGTGAAGGTGTAGACACCTAAATTTAGCAACTTATCCTTTGGCAATGACAAGTTTGGTTCTATTTTTTCAATAAGTCTAAATGACCCATCGCTATCTCTTGCTAACTTATTTTACTACACACATTGCTCAGTCATTCATAGACTCAGTTGCATTTAAACAAAGCAGTGTATCACTCTGAAACATCTTTTCCAGAATCTTGCTCAGTTGTCATGAATTTCTTGTCTAAGACCGTATGGACTAGGACAAATTTGTACTACGATTTAGGCCAACCCATATGGTCTCTTTCCCGCTCTCCAACGGCCCTTTTTCTAATTTGATATCTTTTATGAGTCATTTCTTATCCTATAGGTCAGCCTTAATGTGACATTTAACTCATCTGGCATTCTGAAGAGTGCGTATTGCAAAATACATTCCTAAAAACTCAAGACTCTCCTAAATCTTCCTAAGATAGCAACACATTTGTAAGAACGGCCACTACTCAGGTCTAAAGCACTCAAACCAGGTTCAAAAGTCTAGCTTCCCCATTTACAAACCTCCAAAGGTCCTAGAGCCAAGTCATAACAAGAGCGAGTCAATACAAAGTGTTGCCAAAGTTTATAAGGGTGAAAGGGAATCAATCTAACATCAACACGCATAGCACTTTATATCACAATCATGAAGGGTACATTCTATGCTATCTATAGTTACGTCTACTATCTTTGTGACAAGACACACAAAAGCAAGATAAGGGGTTGGATTAGAGTTGCACACACATTTGCACATACACTAGAAGAACTACATGGAGGTTGGTCTCGCCTTTGAGGGGTTGTAGTGCAGCATCTAGACCAATTCAGCAAGGGTTGACCACCAGGGTAGGTCCAACTCCACCACACATAGATTTCTCCATTTATTATCTAATCATGTTCGTGAAGTACTAGCGCAAGGATCTAGGGTTTCCATCTATTGCATGTCACTACAAGAGGTGGCACACACTTGCGAACCCTGACATCAGACGGCAAAGCACATTTCCAGGCCACTGACAATCGCCAGAAGTTGCAGCTCGCCAGCAGATCCCAATCCAAAACCATATAGCTCGGATCTGGGCCGCACTATGCTCCAGGACATATTGTACGGTTCTGTACCAGCTCAGCAGTCACAGTCTCAGAGACGAAGCACTTCTATATCTTTACTAGTCTGCACACACAGATCATCTTTTTACTTCTGTAATCAGCAAAGAGCTCTTCTCTTTGTGTTTTAAGCAATCGTTTCGATCGTTGTATCTTGTTATTTGCTTTGGGAGCTATATTTTGTTTTGCACATTAATGTCAATTAATTAATTCAGAATATATAACATGTACAACCCTTATGCCTTTAAATAAATAAGAACCTAATCTTATACCAAACACTTATTCATTCTGGGTGTAAACATTTGGTGAACCCAATCATTGCTTGAACCCTAGGTAGCCCTAGGACTTATCCTTCTTCCTTTAGTGTGTGATCCTCTTGTTAGCCCTACGCTTTGCTCTCATTTATGTTACCATAGCCCATGCCCCTAATGCTGAAATCTCTTTCATCGAGCTATTTCAAAAAGACCGTGTACTCGAAGATGAATTCATTAAGGTTTTGCAACGAATAGAGGTCCCTACAAATTTGGAGCCCCAATATGTGACGTCTATTCTCCATACTATATGCCTTTCAATTGTTGCCAAGATACTTGGCTCCTGTCTCCTCGAGGCTTCTTGTACTTATTCTTGAGCATACACATGATACACATTTTAATGATGGTTGCAATTGTGATGATGATTCTAGCAATAAGTCTAATGATATTGGACATGATGCTACTTCCTTTCCTATTATACATGAGCATGTGACAAACGTTGGTAATAAGTCTCTCTCTTCTCTTGCAATGGCAAATGATACAATTAATATAATAACAATGATACAATTGAATATTTGCTTGCTATAAACAATGTTACAACTGAATGTGTGTAATTAAACATGATGTGTTGATCCATAAACTTCTACTTTGGAACTCTACGAATCACACAATTATGTTGTTCTACTTTCAACTTTGGAAAATGACATATTTGCTTGAAAAATTAGAGCTTCGTGACTGATTATTTAGTGCTATAGAAAGGAAATTGCAGAGTAGGAAAGAATTCAAAACTTCAACACCAACAATTTTATCCTGGAAACCTCCAAGGAGGAACCACTCAGGAAGGGCAACTACTATTTCTTCCCACTTTTATTGGTCTAATATAGACAATTGCAGATTACAATAAGTATAAAAAGAAGCAACAATGTAAACCTTCTCTCCAATTACTTGCTCTATTTCTACACCTTGCTCCTACAATTCCATTCCAACACTGAAGATCTTGCTCACTGCTCTCATTAAACTCTGCTTCTCAATCTCTCCGGATCTTTGAATGCCTCATTCTCTTGCTCCTTTCATGCATTTATAGGTCTTCCCATGTCCTCCCATGCACTGGAGGATGTGAAAGGGCATGGAAGGGAAGAGACGCGGCTGGGCGCTTCAAATTCGCGTCCATTCGTGTTCCATTCTTCTTTTTCTATTCAAAAGTGACAGGACCGCCGCCCTGAGCAGACCGGCGGTCTCAGGACCGCCGCCCTTGCAAGGCGGCAATTCTGAACCCGCCACTCTACACAGAGCGGTGGTTCCTTCCAGAACCTCCGTTTACATCACTTTAATCATTTTTCTTCTTTCTTATTCTTGGTGTTGATGGAACTAATGAAGTGGTGTGTTTTTCCGGATCCCTATGGATCATGTGTTTACTAGTGATACATCTCTTATACGTGATAATGTGGACACTACTTACACTAGAAATCTTTTTACTATTAGGATAGAACATGGTTCATTTGAAGACCCCCCCTCTGAAAAATTAGTTTAGAATTGGTGGTGAATTTCCAAAATCGACTTTCGCATCAATGGCGAATTTTTGAAAAACCGTTTTGTGGCAAAGTCGACTGGGTGGGACACCCGTCCATCCTCTGCCGTACAACCTAGGTTGGACGCCATCCAACCCAGGTTATATAGTAAACGATGGATGGTCGTCCAACCTGGGTTGGACGGTCTTCCATTGTCTGCCATCCAACCCAGTCATCCAACCTGGGTTGGACGACTATCCATCGTCTGTCGTCCAACCCAGCCGTCCAACCTAGGTTAGACAACCGTACATTATCAACCCTCCATTGTCTGTCGTCCAACCCAGCCGTCCAACCTGGGTTGGACAACCATACATTATCAACCCTCCATTGTCTGTTGTCCAACCCAGCCGTCCAACATGGGTTGGATGACCGTACATTATCAGTCGTCCAACCTGGGTTGGATGGCTGTACATTATCTATCGTCCAACCTAGGTTGGAAGACTGTCCATCGTCTACCGTCCAACCCAGTCGTCCCTGGATAGGACGGTCGTACATTATCTACCATCTAACCCAGCCGTCCAACCTGGGTTGGACGACTGTCCATCGTCTGTTATCCAACCCAGTCATCCAACCTGGGTTGGACGACCGTACATTATCTGTCGTCCAACCCAGCCGTCCAACCTGGGTTGGACGACCGTACATTATCTGTCGTCCAAGTCAGTCGTCCAACCTGGGTTGTACAACTATCCATCATCAGTCAACCAACCTAGGTTAGACGACCGTACATTATCTGTTGTCCAACTCAGCCGTCCAACCTGGGTTGGACAGCTGTACATTATTTACCATCTAACCCAGGTTGGACGGCTAGGTTGGACGACAAACAATGGACGACTGTCCAACCCAGGTTGGACGCCCATCCCTCATTTGTCTTCCAACCTAGGTTGGACAATAGACAATGGCTATCCGTCCAACCTAAGTTGAACAGACATTCGTTCTTTGTTGGATGTCTTTATTAAACGGCTACCCCCCTACAACCTCCCATGCAATGTATTATACCTCAGTAAATACATGCATAAGTTAATTTTTACATATAAATAGTAGGCGAACTGACCCATACAAATGACTTGTCGGCTAAAATTTTTGGCGAACTGGGTGGCAACCGACTGTTGAAAAATCGCCATTTCCAATTTCCAAAATCCCTAATATTTGCAAGTTTACAAAAATTCACCACTAAAATTTTCCCTGGGATAGAACATGTTACAAATGTTTCAAATGATGCACTTGCTTCTTCTATTCATGTTACGGATGATTTGCATGCTACTATTGATGATGTGTGATACTTTACCCTCACCTATATCTAGCATTTCATCTCCTCTAGCTATACCTACTATTGCTACATCTATTGTGCCAATATCTTTGGGGGCAACCCATTCCCCCCACAACCTGTTATAATGTCTATTCCTATGGCTTCTACTATGCCTACATATCATACAATGCACAAGCCTACATATGTTTCTAATGCTTCCCATACTTCTATATCAAAACTTTTGCTAGTTGTTAGCCTTGTGTCTCTCCCTCTTTTTGAGGTTGATACAAGCAAGCCCCATGGCACTAGATCTTTTGCACATCTCTTACAGCCTTGGCTTCATATGTTATTATTTATTACTCTTGCACTTGTTACGATTGCTTCCACTACTATAGCCAATATTGACAATGATGCTCTCGTTTTTGCCATTTTGGTTACTAATGGTTTACATGTTCCTATTGCTAATACACATGTGCTTATCCCATGTGCGGCTAAGCCTTTTGTTTTCATCTTGCTCTTGTGTTATGCTATACATACACTATTCCTAGATCTTGAGTTTATATCACAATATCTTATTCCTAGAGTGCACAACACACATTTACAGCCAAAACCTCTTATATCAATAGGGTTCTCCTCATTCACCTTATTGACATTGCTCATAGGGTAGCTCATGTTGCCAATGCTTCTTATACAAAATATTTTAAAAATAAAAAAACATTCAAATAATCTGATAAATACAAAAACATTTGAATATTTTCTAAAATACAAAACCATGACCTACATACAATTAGATTTGCTAGCTAATTACTCTACATATGTTGTTTGTCATACAGTTTGATAAATAGCATATTTTTTTTTACACAGGTGCGTTCACGAGATATCTTGAGCTTGATTCAAGGCACACGCATGATTATACACGATGACCAGTGCTAGCCTAGACCCTTCCCAATTGACCCTACTCTTTTAGGGGCATCTCCCACACTATTCAAGTGCATTTGTTTCAGTACAATTACTTTCACTTTCTCATTATGCTCAATTTCTAGTCTTGTGCAATATACTATTTTTCGAACTAGTATGATTAACATGTGTCTTGTGCAGAGTTAGCTTATCTCGATTTATATGCCTCTGGGATACTGTTTGCTATTGTATTCACTTGATTGATTGCTTGTACGCTTGCTTCTATGTATGTGGCCTATAGCCTTCACTATAATTGTTTTGGTGACACTTTTGTGTCCCTTGTTTGCAGCTTTTATAGCCTATTGCCTATGTTTATTGTGTTTGTGACACCTTATGTGTCCCTTGTTTTTAACTCTTATGCCTTTGATTGTGATTATAGCATATGTAGATATTATTTGTTTACTTATAGTTATCATTGTTGAAGTTTTGTATTGACTGTTAACACTTGCTTGTTTACTATAACATGATTTTCATACACTGATTGTTTGTTTGTCTATCTTTGTGTGTCATGGTTTCTACCATGCACACCCTTGCAAGAACATGGATCTCAATGGTGGCCACCAAGACAACCTCCATTTGATCCAATGTAAATTATCATACACATCCAACATGGCTTGTACACATCATTATCTTTTTGAGTTAAGCATGTTCTTATTTGCATATCTCACTCACCTCAAATAGGGGGGCATTCAATGGGGTATATTACACACATATTTATGCACATACAGATACAGAATTCAGAACTCAATATATAAAATTATATAGACACAGATCCTTATAAAAAATATTCAAACACAAAATAGGAACAAATTTTACACAAGTACAGAACCGTCCACCAAGGAAAAAACCATCATACGCTATGGTCCAGGATGGACATTTTCATCCTCGGGGCAGATTTTCAAAGAATTATAGAATTCTCATATTTTCACAGACAGTTACAAGTTTCTTGATACAAGTTCATATTCATATTATGGCACAATTCATGAGCAAGGTTTATTCATTTTGGTATAAAATGTGGAGGGTTTGATACTTCATTCCTTTTGACACTACATGACTAGAAACAATTTATATATAGGGTATGGGGGCATGGGATATTCTTATCCTCTTTATATATTCAACATTGCATATATTAAACTCAATAATTACATCACACAAAGGGGGCATGGGCCAGCCATTCCCTTTCGACTTTATGCCATTTTACACTTGGGCCTAGATCCGCCTGCAACAGTGTAGTTCATGGGATTTGAAGATATCAAGGTGACCAAAAAACCTTGTGTCATTCTTTTTCTCACTCTTTTTATTATAAGATATTGGAGTGGCTAGATAACTCTATACAGCTAGTCTTCCTTCTTTTGGGATTCTTGGAACAAATGTTCTATGGCACCTCTCCTCTTGGTGTTGGGTCAAGTGACACTCAACTCCTCTCCGACTTTGGCTTCTCCTTCAACAAAATTGGGGACTAATCACCCCCAATCCTTTAGTGACTCGATACAAATCTGAATCTCCAAGTGCGATAACTTATGGGAGCTTCTCCCTTAGAAAGCAAACAGGTGTATTCCTTCCATGCTTTGTCTCTTTATTTTACTTATGTTACAAATTCAAATGCAAAGTTCAATTTTCAAAGTTACAAATATACTATTCTAATTTGAGTTACAGTTCAATTTCTTTTATGGACATTGACTACACTCTATGTTGCAGGTTTCATCATGGAGCGTGCCAACACCAAAGCAAAATCAACAACTCTAAGCGAAGACAAAGTGTGTGTACACACTCAGGTATTTTTTCCTTTAAGCATGTAATTTTCATTTCATACTTAAAGGCAAGGCAAATGTAGACACCTAAATTTTTGCAACTTATCCTTTGGCAATGAAAAGTTTGGCTTTGTCTTTATATTATGACTTGTGCACACATATCCTAAGTCCCAATTGATTATCTCTCTCTATCTCTCTTGCTCTTGAATTGCTTTACTCTACACACTACTCAATCATTCATATACTCAGTTTGCATTTATCCAAAGTAGTATATCACTCCTAAGCATCTTTCCAAAATCTTGCACAATAACATCACATGAATTCCTATCCGAAAACCATATGGATTCAAGACCAGGTTGTACTACAGTCTAGGCCGACCCATACGGTCTCGTTCCCACTCTCCAACGACTCTTTTCCTAATTTGATATCTTTTTATGGGTTGTTTCTTATCCTATACACTGGCCTTAATGTGACATTTAACCTAAGAAAGCTTATATAAGCAAGTCTAATGCACATTAACTAAACATGTTTAGCATTCTCAAGAGACTCCTATTCAAAAAAATACATTCCTAAAGCACTCAAGACTCTCCTAAATCTTCCTAAAATAGCAGCACATTTTTAAGAGTAGCCACTACTCAAGTCTCAGGCACTCAAACCAGGGTTCAAGGGTCTAGCTTCCCCATATACAAGCCTCCAAAGGTCCTAGAGCCAAGTCATGTAGCAAGAGAAAGTCAACACAAAGTATTGACCAAAGTTTCTAAGGGTCAAAGGGAATCAATATAACATCTAAAGCAAAACACACTATATCATAATCACTAAGGGTACATTATATTCTATCTATAATTACACACGTTATCTTTATGTCAAGAGACACAAGGGCAAGCAACGGGGTTGGCTTAAAGTTGCATACACTTTTGCATATACACTAAGAGAACTACATGGAGTTTTCTCCCACCTTGAGGGGATGTAGTGCAACGCCTTGGTCAGTTCAGTAGGGGTTGACCACCAGGGTCAATCCAACTCCGCCAAACATTGGTTTCTCCTTTTGTTATCTAATCTTGTTCATGAAGTGTTAGTGCATGTATCTAGGGTTTCCATCTAATGCAAGTCACTCCAAGAAGTGTCACACACTTGCAAACCCTAACATCAAACAACAAAGCACATTTTTAGGTCACAGATGATCATCAAAAGTTACAAAGCTACCAAATATCCGTCCAAAACATATATGCTCCCTAGGACGTACACTGCACTCCAAGACATAATATACAGGTTCATACCAATTCATTTCTAGTCACAGTATAAGAGAAAAAGCACTTCAAGATCTTTAGAACGTCTACACATCCATGTTTGCACACCAGATCGCCTTTATGTACCTTTGTATTTAGCTAAGTACTCTTCCTCTTCTTGTGTTTTAAGCAATCATTTCAATCATTATATCTTGTGATTTACTTTGGGAGCTATATTTTGCTACGCACATTAATGTTAATTAATTAATTTAGAATATAAAACCTATACAACCCTTATGCTTCTAAATAAATAAGAACCTAAGCTAATACCAAACACTTATTTATTTCGGGCGTAAACATGAGGGAAAAGAGTACACTCTAAATCTAATGAAGGATAAGGATGAGAAAGTAGAGAAATGATTGGTTACGCTAAAATTTGCTCCCTTGTTGAATCAGAAACTCAGCATTTCAGTGAAACATGGGATGGTCTCTCAGTGTGGGACCTGCTTTGTTAAGATTGTCCTCCAAAGAAGGCCAGCTTCCTCTACCTATCTATAATAGCACTAAAACTACCTCTAAGCTAAGCTAACAACTAACTCAAACCTAATCGAAGTCATCCAGGGTTGAGAGAGACCATGGTTAGAGAGAAAAGCATAAACAAACTAAGCTAAAATAGAGGCAATCGCACCAAGAACAGAAAGAGTGATCGCTCTCCATGAGGGGAAGAATAGGAAGGAAACACAGAGAGGAGAGGGCAGACACGTGTCATATGAATAGTCTTGCATCAACCCTTCCATTCCATGCATTAACAACACAGAAACAAAGAATCAATGATAGAATCCATACGTAATATAAAACACATGAAAGGAGAGGAAATAAAACAACAATGCAAGGAAAAGGGCGGTAAAAAGCCACAATATTCATTAAATCATTGCTATGGATATGTACAAACCATTACAAACACTCAGAAGGCATTGGATGCACCACAAAAGCTCAAATCTGAGGTCTGAAACTCATGGGAAGTTGGCCACCATTTTGACATGGTGCCATTACAATCAAAAGAGGGGTTCCTTTTACAAATGAATGAGTTGCATTTATAGAAAAAAGGAGAGAGAAGCAGAGAGGAGAGAAGAAGGCATCATGACATTTTACCTAATTACATACCATCAAATTTCCAATGTAGGAGGACGAAACCCATACTTCATTAAATTTTGGTTGTTGAGGTGGTTGAGCGTCTAGTTCAAAACAGACGCCGTTTTTTCATGCCTCACAGATTTTAGATGATTTTGCTTTGATTTGACTTTCTTCTTCGTTTATAGTTTTGATCCGCGACCTCTTTCATGTCCTCCACGACTATTTCCTCTTCTAGATCTGTGAGCACAATCAAAACTTTTCAATGCATTTACGCTCCCCGTGGCCTTGTCTTCCTTCGCGACCATTACTTTATTTCGTTGGCACAACTTTATTTTTGAGATGCGACCTTTACTCCACAGTTTACATTCCTTATCCACAACTACGTTCCATTTCTTCACCTCACCGCTTTTCCTTGGACTCATAACCTTTGTTCCACGGAATTGACCAACTCTATAGAATATTGTACTTTTTGATTCTGTATAACACTAGTTATTTCCCATGCCATGAAGCACTAAGCTTTCCCACTCCTTCTGCTGCCTCGGATCCTGTCCTTAGCTGATTTTCGGACAACTTTTTGTGGGCATGTAAAGCCATGGTGCTGATGATTTTTCCTTCAATCTGTGAAAGACTATTTTGATCTTTGTCCATGGAAGTTTGACTTTCAATGCCGTGAATTCCTAACATCTAACTTCAACCTCTGTGAAGCACTAACTCCATCAAAAATATGCCTAAGTCTTGAGATCTCCAATTCCTTTGTTTCACAGGTTAGGAGAACCCGCGGAACACTACATTCATGCATTCCATGAAAGACTAACTTAGTGTTCCACTAGCTTTTCCTGAGAAAATAGTGCCTAAGTCCTAACTTAGATGAGTTATTTAAAATCACATGGGGGTGTAATTTTGGACAACAATTTGGTGACCTCTAGGGGACATTTTCCTGCTAGATGATGAAGACCAGTATCCTTGAAGCATTCATTGGGCATGGAGTCAAGTATATACCCTTGAAAAATGATCTTAAACCTTTTGAAAATTTCCCTAAATCTACATGAACTTAACACTTATTTGAAGCTTTTGAATGATTTTGGAGCTTTGAATAAATCTTGGAAACAACCCCAAAATCTTATAATTTCTGCCATGGGTGGCAAAATTGGACTGTGCACAACCAAAAAAATCCCACAAAAACTTATATATAAAGTATTAAAATCATACATGCTCTAAGTGGAAACATGTAGAGTGTACACAAACACTTGTTTTGAGATAAGAAAACCTAAACTACTCCTAATCTAACCAAAAAGGAAAGGGGGCTAAACAAAACCTTGATATATGATGGGAAAAGTAGCTTCCCTTTCTTACAAAATGCAGCCATGTGATCTGTTTTGAAAATAAATCACATGATGGAAGTGAAATCATGTCCCACACTTGTTTATTTCTCAAAGTATCAATCAGAAGAAATAAATGTATGGACCTCCTCTGCTCTCTTTGCATTTGGTTTGGATGGGTGCATAGACTGACCTTTGATGCTTTGAATCTCTTCCTCATGCTTTGAAGTGAACATGACTGATGCAACTCTTTTTTTTCTCTAGAGTAGCTATATACCTGATAGGGCATACAATTTTATGATTGGATGGACCGATCTTTTGAATTTTCCCATTTTCCTTGCATTCAACCCCATAAATGGAGCTACTAAAGAAACTTTCCTCTTCATGATGGATGTTTGCAAGATGATATGAACTATGTTCTGCTTCTTCTTATGCAGAAAAATCTGTTTCCACTCTTGGATTCTCATTTTCTACTTCTTCCTCATTTACACAAACTCCATTTTATTAAATGTAGCAACTAAAGATGTTGTTGGTGTATCACTGCAATCTTCCAAAAGTGCAACAAGCTCTAAACATGTAGAGCAACCAGGATCATTGCATTCAATTATAACGTCTTGCTTACTTTGAAAACCTTCTTCCTCAAACCTGCAGATGCCATTACTGTTGAAAAACACTTCCTCTTCATCCCCAAGTCCAAATTGATTGTCCTCCTGGATATGCCTGATCAATTTTCATGTTAGATGCCTCTTTTACACATTTTTCACATTCACATCCTCCCAATCATAATCACACCAATCCCCAACTGCTATGAATTTGTCATACTTGGTGAAACTGGTTCGAGATGAGATATTAGCAAGGGGTTGTTGATTAATTACCTTCTCAGGAAGAGATGATTTGGGCTCAAGAATTTGACCTAACAATTTGAAATATCCAAATGGTCCTCCAAAACATGTTTTGATCTCTGCAATTCCTCCCCTCCATGAAAGTAGCAAAAATCCCATTCTACCAAAATTGTAGGATAACTCGGTTTATTGAATGTTGGATAGAGGATCGAGAGAGCATCTGACATACCACGGTTCCTCGGAGCTTGATGAAAATACTTTAGAGGGTTGTGTAATGCCTTGGGTGGAGGTGGGAGGAAATTCTGCAGAGCATAGGAATGTTTTGGGCATGATGAGCCTTTTGAGAAATAAATGGAGGATTAAGAAACAAAGAGGTTTCCTGAATATGAAGCGGAGCCTTTAAATTTTCCATAGTTGCATGAGAGATTTGGAGAAAAAGAGAGGGTGAAGAAGGAATGAGAACAATGGGGAAGGGTTTCCTCTATCCAGCTTGAATGAGACACTTCTCAGATTGTATAACAATGCCAAAAGCATGAGGAAGTGAGTTGCCTCACATTTTTTGGATCAATACAGCCAAATAAAAATCAAAGGCCCTCAAATAGTACAAGAATTCCATAATTTGTTGATGTCTGAATTCTTGAGGAATTCTATGCCATAGTCCTTGTGAATCTAATGTTAAAATCTGAGATATATTCCATTGAAGCTCGTTGTATTGTGCCGAGATGTTCCATGAGAGATATGATATCTGCATCCTCCTTGAATCGGTTATTCAATCATTCTCTCAGTCGATCCCATGTGGAAATGGATTGTGGAGTCAAACTCAAGTACCAATCTTATGCTTTCCTTTGAATGAGGAAACAAGAAGTTTGAAGCAAACATTTTATTGTCTGATGTTGTAGATGGTACAATGGTTGGCTACATCTTGGATATGATCAATAGGGCTGAGATTTCCATTCCCACAAAAGAGGGGCAAGTTTTTTAGGGCTACCTTGGGGATATCATCCCACTGCTACAAATGGAGGGGACTAGAACTGAAATGAGGGAAAGGGTAAGCTCTTTGGAGAGCCATGAAAGAATGGAAACATTAGAATGCATGAAAGGATAGAGGAAATGGTTTAAAACTCAAAAAATGGGTTTTTTGAATCAGTGGAGTCACCAGATGTGATGATTTGAAGCCTCCAAAGGATGGAATATCACCAAACACACATCAAAATTGGTGAAATGATGTAAAGCTCATAAGACTTTTTCCCACCGGGCATGCCAAAACTGTTAACACCTAAAATTTGCACCCTTTGCTGAATCCAAAATTCAACATTTCAGTGAAACATGGGATGATCTCTCAATGTGGGACTTGAATGCATGAGATCACCCTCTAGAGAAGGCCAAGCATAATTCCTCTACCTATATATCCTACCACTAACACTACTCATAAGCTAAGCCTATTATAACACATCCAAGTCACCAGGGTTGAGAGAGAAGAAATCATAAACAAACTAAGCTAAAAAGAGGAGATAACACCAAGAAAAAAGGTGTGATCACTCTCCATGAGGGGAAGAAGAGAAGGAAACATAGAGAGGAGAGGGTAGACACGTGCCACATAATAGTGTTGTATTGACCCTTCCATTCCACATGCTAACGACACACATAAATTAAGAATCCGTGTGTTGAATCCATACATAACGTAAAATGTATGAAAGGAGAGGCAAGAAAACAAAAATGCAAGGAAAAGGGTAGAAACAAGCGACAACATTCATTAAATTGTTGTTGCAATATGTATAGACCATTACAAATGATCATAAGGCATTGGATGCACCAAAAAATCTCAAATCTGAGGTTTGAAACTCATGGGAAGTCAACCACCATTTTGACATGGTTCTCTATTACAATCAAAAGAGGATCCTTTTACCAAATAATGAGTTGCCCCTTTATAGAAAAAAAGAGAGAGAATAGAGGGGAGGGAGAGAAGAAACATCTGACATGTACTCTAATTGCACATGCCATCAAATCACTAATGTAGGAGGAGGATGCCCATACTTCACTAAAGTTTGGTCATTGAGGTGGTTTGAGCATCTAATTCAAAACAGGTGCAAAGATTATTCACCCCTCACATACTTTTGATGATTTTGCTTTGATATGTGAAATTATTTTCACTTTAGTATCTTTTCATGCTTTGTGGCCTTTTTTGTGTTTTCCACCATTATCCACAAGCAATACTCAAACTCCACAATGATGCACTATTTTTAACAAAAACTTAAAATGGTCATAACTTTTGATCTGGGTGTCCGTTTGAGCCTGTGTTTTTTAAACCACTTATTTCAACAAGACGAATGCACTGGCCAACCCGCCATGCTGGTTGAAAGGAGCCACAATCTTCATTGAATGGTTGTTATGGATATGCACAAACCATTACAAATGCTCAGAAGGCGTTGGATGCACCACATACGCTCGAATCCGAGATCTGAAACTCGTGGGAAGTCGACCACCATTTTGACATGGTGTCGTTACAATCAAAAGAGGATCCTTTTACAAAAGAATGAGTTGCCCCTTTATAGAATAGAGGAGAGAGAAGGAGAGGGGAGGAGAGGAGAAGCGCCTGACATTGTTCCAATTGCACACCATCAGATCGCCAATGCAAGAGGACAGCGCCCATACTTCATTAAATTTTGGTTGTTGAGGTGCTTGAGCGTCTAGTTCAAAACAGGTGCGGCTTTTTCACGCCTTGCGGATTTTAGATGATTTTGCTTTTATCAGCGGCCTTCTTTTTCGTGTAATAGTTTTTCATGCTCCACGGCCTCTGTCATGTCCTCCGCCAAGATACGCTAATAACACTCAAATTCCACAATGCATTATACCACCCGCGGCCCCCTTGTTCTCCGTTTCACGGCATTTACTACGTTTTGTGGGCTCAAAATGGATTTTAAGCATGTGCAACTTTTACTCCGCACTTTACATTCCTTATCCACATGTCGCGGCATTCCATTTCTTTACCTCGCGGCTTTTTCTTAGTAGACTATAACCTTTGTTACGCGGAATTTCGTATTTTCCACATCCGCATAACACTGTATTTTCCATGCCACGAAGTACTAAGCTTTCCCACTCCTTCACTCCACGAATCCTGTCCTTAGCCAATTTTCCAACTTTTTGCAGGCATGTAAATTCCGCGATGCTCTAACTTTGCCTTCAACCCGCGAAAGACCGATTTTGATGCTCGTGAAAGATTGACTTCTTTAATGCCTCAAAGGTCTAACATCTAACTTCAATCTCCGCGAAGCACTAAGCCCATCAAAAATCCATCTAAGTCTTAAACTCCAATTCCTTTGTTTCGTGGGTTAGGAGAACCTGCAGAACGCTACATTCACACATCCCACGATAGACTTAGTGTTCCACGGCTTTTCTGAGCAAAAGTGCCTAAGTCCCAACTTGGATGAGTTGTTCAAAATTGTATGGGGGTGCAATTTTAGACAACAAATACCTAAGGTTCTTTTGCTATCGGATATGCAATTCTTGAATGACATGAAGTAGAACAATGCGTGTTTTGCATTGATTGTGACGCCTATGCAAATAGAGTGTGCAAGGACGGTGGCAGAAAAAGATGAACCAATGCCGCGCAAAGTGAAAGATATGTTCTGAGAGTTTGGGGAAGTTGTTTCCAACGAGTTGCCAGTAGGGCTACCACCTATAAGAGACGTTATTCACCACATGGATTTGATTCCAGGTTCAAGTTTGCCAAACAAGGCAACTTAAAGGATGACACTGCAAGAGAATGCAGAGATACAACAAATTGAGGAGTTATTGAGTAGAGGCTCGAATAGAGAAAGTTTGATCCCATGCGTAGTACCAACAGTTCTAACGCCAATGAAGGGTGGGGATGGCAGATGTGTACTGATTTGAGAGCCATAAACAAGATCACCATCAAGTATAGATTCCCATCACCACGCATGGATGACATCATGGATTGTCTGAGTGGCACAAAGAACTTCAATAAGATTGATTTGAAAAGTCAATACCATCAAATTTGCATTAGAGAAGGGGATGAATGAAAGATTGCATTTAAGACACAAGAGGGATAATATGAGTGATTGGTTATGTCATTTGGATTGACCAATGTACTGAATACCTTTATGAGATTGATGAATGAAATCGTAAAACCATTTTTAAGCAAATTTGTGATTGTGTACCTTGATATCTTGATATTCAGCAAGACGCGAGAAGAGCATTTGTTACATATAAGACAAGTGTTGCAACGGTTGCATGAGGAGAAATTGATGACTAATTTGAAGAAATGCAATTTTATGTAGGAGGAATTGGTATATATGGGATTTGTGATTTCCAATGAAGGGCTATAGATGGATCCAAAGAAGGTCCACACAATAGTGGAGTGGCCATCACCATGCAATGCTTTTGAAGCAAGAAGTTTCATGGGTTGGCTAACTTTTAACGCAAGTTCATAAGGGATTGTAGTGGAGTGTGTGCGCCTATCACAGAGGCCATACGAGGAGATAAGATGAGTTTTTTCTGGAGCCACTATGCAAAGAATAGTTTTCAAGAACTAAAGAGGAAGGTGACAAAGCACTCATTATTGGCATTGTCTGATTTTGCGAAGGTGTTCCAGGTAGATTGTGATGTTAGTAGTTTAACCATTGGTGCAATGCTGACTCATGAAAGGAGGCCAGTAGCATTTTTCAATGAGAATTTGAATGATGCAAAAAGAAAGTACAGTGTGTATGATCAAGAGTTCTATGCAATTGTGCAAGTGCTCAAGAAGTAGAGGTACTTCCTACTACCAAAAGAGTTTGTGTATTATAGTTTATTAAAAGTCGGGGGGCAAGTTGAATCAAAGGCATATGAAGTGGGTTGAGTACCTGCAGGGATACACTTTTGTGTTGAAGCAAAGATACGACAAGTTTAATAGATTTGACGATGAATTGAATAGGCGTTGTATGTTGTTGACTTTAAGTAGCGGGTTTTGAATCCATCAAGGAGTTGTATGAGCAACATGAAGACTTTGGTGAAGCATGGAGAGCGAGCACAACACCTATGACAGTTGATTGGACACCATGGTTGGATTTCTTTGTGTAAGAATGCTTTTTGTTCAAGAGCAACAAGTTGTGCATTCCCAAAGTATCAAAAGAGAGAATTTGGTGAAAGAGAAGCACAGTGGTGGATTTGCAAGGCATTTCGGTTTGGATAAGATGTTTGCGCAACTAACAGTGAGTGACTTTTGGCCACAAATGTTTGTAGATGTGCACTAGTTTGTGCAAGAATGCAAAGTATGGTAGTTGGCTAAGGGGAGATCTCAAAAAGCAGGGTTGTATTAGCCTTTTCCCATTCCAGAGAAGCCATAGGAAGATATCAGTATGGATTTTATTTTAGGTTTCCCCATAAGGCAGAGGGGATTTAATTCCATCTATGTTGTGGTGGATAGATTCTCTAAGATGGCACATTTTGTTGCTTGCAAGAGGACTACTGATGCGACTAACATTGCAAATCTTTTCTTCAAAGAGATTGTGAGATTGCATGTCTTGTCACGCAATATTGTGTCTAATAGAGATACTAAGTCTGTTGGCCATTAGAGAAGATGAATACAAAGTTGCAATTCAGTTAAGCATATCACCAGCAAACTAATGGACAAACACAATTGGTGAACAAGAGTCTTGGAAACTTGTTGAGATGTTTGGTTGGAAATAAGCCAGGAACTTGGGACTTTGCAATTGTGCAAGCAAAATTTGCATATAATAATTTGGTTAATCGAAGCACAAGGAAGACACCATTCCAAGTTGTATATGGAAGTAACCCACGAGATGTGGCAGAGTTGAGAGAGTTACAGTGTAAGGAAGAAAAGTGTTGAAGAAAAAGATTTTACAGAATGTATGAAGTGCACCAACAAGTGCATAATCAGTTGGAGAAGATGAATGCACAATATAAGCAACACGCACTCATCTCTTTTCTTCAGCTCTTCTCCTTCTCTTCCCCTCGTCTTCTCGTTCTCCTTCTTCCTTCCTCCGTATTGTAGGGTTGGGGTCCCTCTCCCCACCGGTTCATAGCTCCGGTCAAAAGCGTTTACCAATCAAAAAAAAAAAAACAATATAAGCAACACGCGGATGAGAAGAGATGTACAATATTAGGTAGGAGATATGGTCTTAGCCCATTTACGGAAGGAAAGGTTTCCTAAGGGGACATATAATAAGCTCAAATGGAAGAAAATTGGACCATGCAAGGTGTTGAGGAAGTTTGTGTAGAACGCATATGAGATTGAGTTGCCAGAAGGCATTGATATCTCTAATATTTTTAATGTGGAGGCTATATATCCATACCACGCAATACGAGGAAGCGTTGAAGGATCAAATTCAAAAGACAGCGAGGTGGATTGGAGAGAGAAGATGCCATAAAGAGTGTGCGAGGAAGCGGAAGGAGTAATCAACACAAGGATCAAACAACGCACAGGAAGAATATTGAAGATGCAACTTGACTAAGTGTTGTGGATGCTGCAAAACATGGCATTCGGATTCCTTAAGAAAAAGCCCAAGTTTTCAAAATTACTCGAGGTGCATGATGCAAGAGCATCCAGGTTCACAAGTAATCATGTATCAACCAAAATAGTTTGAACAATTTGAGTCAGTTGTTTGCATTTTTTTTGCATTTTGTGTTGTTTGCGGACCGCATTATAAAAGATTGTGTTGTTGGCGGGTCGTGGAGTACTAGAGTAGCAGTTGTGCATTTTTGTAGTGTGTAAGCCTATTGTGCAATGCCAGTCTTGCGCGTAATATTATGGCACAATATTTAGTTTGTTGCAAAGTTTGCGCAAGTCTATGGAGTCTTTGGGCATGCCACACAAACTATTGGAAATTTGTCTTGTAAGCTTAAACGATTGGCGAATGCCGCGGAACACTAAGGAAGTTGCACAAATCTATCAAAAGTAGTAGAACACTAAGGAAGCCACATAATACAACGAATTTGAATTTAAAGCGGTGAAGTACTGATTAAAGCCGCAAAAGACTACAAAGTTGTTTGGAAGTCGCGAAGCATTGGAGAAAGATGATTTGAAGCCATGAAAGCTCAGAAAGGCCGGTCTATACTGGGTCCTTTAGACCATACTTCATATTAGTTTTAGGAGTTAAGTTTGTGGCATTGATTGGCTATATAAGCAAAAATCCCAATTACCTTATGGAGTCAGCTTAGGAGAGTAGCTCATGGTGAACTTCGCGAAGTAGAGCAGGGTATGGATGTGAGCTTAAGGCTCAGACAAGTGTGTACTTGATAGGAGAATGTACATGACATTGTGACTGTATCGTTGGCAATCAATTTGTGTGTTATTCCTCCAAGTCCATGAATAAAGCGTATTGATGAGGTGTTCTATTGTTGAATTCAATTTTGCGATAATTGCATGCATTGTTGTATGTTTTCCACGTGTGATTTTGAGTGTTGTGTGGTCTAAGGTGGCTCTTCATATAGTGCCCTAACCACATCCGTGTCATATAACTTGTATGTTGTCATTAGTTTGGCAACAGATTGGTTTTCTCTTGGGCTTTTAAAAACAAATCGGTGAATATGGACTACAGGATACAAGTTATTCATGGGTAAGAATCTATTGAACAAATAGAGATGTGAATCTCTTTGTTTACAAGTATAAAACGTTAAAAGTATGTGATATATATATATATATATATATATATTGAAATCGCAGCCTTAACCATAGAGGGATTACAACGGGATTATGGCTATGTAATCCTTAGCTTTCATCACTCAGTCTAAAGGGTTGAAGTTGTGTTATGATCTCTTAGACATATTGTTATATTCTCTACAAAGGTAGATGGGTCCATGGGAAGTGGATACTTACCAACTGAAGTAAAAATAGGGTAGAATACTACAGCCCTACACTTAGATGGTGTAAACCCTTCGAGAAGAAAAATAGTGAAATTTTCAGACAATTTCCTATACGATATTCCTTGGATGAAGGCAATTTAAAATAAGTTTTGTAGATTTGAATTCTTAAGCTTGGATGAAGGCAGTTTTATTGTAAGTCTTGTAGATTCTAATCTTATTACTGTTCCTTGGATGTCGGCAGTTTTATCATGAGTACTGCAGATTTGATTTTTATTACTACCTTGAGGATATTGGTTTCCCTAAAACTAATCTTTAACCTTTACAACAATAGTAAGCATCACTCACATGTGTATGGGAAATGTTTTGTTGTTATTACTACGAATGGATACATCTGTACTAAATGCCCTGGATGGCCATGATCTTTGAGGGATCCTCCTGCACCTGATTACGAAACCCTTGCATGATGATCGATTGAAGATCATTGTCGCACACAGCCTTTACTCCCGATGTAAGTACGCGTAGTATTGGACTGTTGTGTGTTGACTTGTGAGTGTTTAAAGCACTAATGAAACTGGCACTAGCTCAAGACAATCACGGTTTGGTTGGGGTGAAAACCAAGATGCTCCTTTGAAGTAGTTGATTAGTGTTGGTGAAATATTTTGTCAAAGACAAAATATGAGTTTTCATGAACACTCAAGGAACAAAATCCATCCTCTTGGGAATGGGGAGGCTCCCATTTATTGAAATCTAGAAACTATGTACACTAGACTAATATCCTAGGTGGCTAGAGGCCGGGGAATGTCCAGAAACACACTTATTGTGACTACAACGCTAGAACAGAGGGAGAAATTTGTAGATAAGGAGAGAGAAAAATGAAAAGGGGAATTGTATTGATGAGTAGGACTCAAATTTCATCAACTACAACTCAGAGATGATTCCAGTTTCAATTGGAGGAAACATGAAAGCACAACACAACACCATAGCAAGATAATGAAATGGATAATGCAAGACAAATACAAAGCCTTATCAAGATGTATTCATTCCACAAAGAAAACACAAAGTCCTTCAACTTCTTACAAATATCAGCATGTGCTCGGTTGAGTGACAAGATGAGAATGGAGGAAAATATCAATGCAAGGAAATAGAAGAATACAACTTGCTAGAGAGGGCAAAAATTGATCCCTTGGAATGGACATAGCCTTACAATTTATATCCAAAGTCAATGACTCTTCACATTCCCATGTGACTTTTCAACTTAAAGTGCAATCACAACGAAGAAATAGAAACTTTAAGCGACTTAAGTCACTTTTGCAAAAGTTCTTTCACAACGGAGAAATAGAGTGTTAGGGAGAGGAAAAGAGAGAGAGAAGGTGATTAGAAGATGTTAATAGGATGAAGTCTTGTTCTTCCTTCACTGTAGAGATGAATGTTGCAACTGGATAGGAACTACCTAAGCTGCTTCTCCGATCAAAACATGTCTTTTCTTGGACCTGGAAATGATGCTCCACACCTTATCTTGACTAATCATCTTTGGTCATGCTTGGAAAACTCTATTTCAACTCTTCATCTCTATGAGCAGCGATAGGATGCACAAATCAACTCCTTATCACAAATGTCATCTCTTGTTTTCTACATGAAAAAGCAATCGCCTTGCAATCATCATGAAGAATGCACTCATACAACACATACCCTGGACTCGATAACCATGAGCTTTCTTGGATTTGACAGTGTCAAAGATTCATGAGAATCCTCGGCGGAAACATGGAAATCCTCTTAAATGGAAACACTTCCTCTTTGTGAGATGACACGAAGCAACCACTGAATGGATAATGTCTACCTGAAGAATATGAGCACTCCCTGTCATGTCTCTTGAATGGAGAATGGTGAGGAGATCGAGAATACACCAAGACCATGGTTCCCATCATGAAATCCTTCAATTGATTCAATTAGATGTTTCATGCTCAACAATCCTCCTGTGCAAGCTAACTCAAGTTGACAAATGAATTTTCCTTCTTATACAGGTGTCTTCAATGGTCTTCAATGATGCTTTCAGTTGCGACATGGATGCAATCGTGACTAATGAAGAACTCATCCAAATCACTAGAGAATGAATTTATTTCAAATATATTACCGATAGGAAGTGATGCTCCAACTTTTAGACAATTCTCTCACCTAGATCAACGGGAAAGTGCAAAATTCGAAGAAGTGGACAGACTACTGAGGAAAAACTCAGTCCTTCATGTCTCCAAAAATACTCCACATAATCATGCAAGAGATGGCTCAAATGAAAGCTTATTTTACAAGGAACATTTTCCCCAACTTTCAGACAATTTGGCTCATTAAGTCACCGGGAAAATGGAAAACAAGTTTCAGTTGTTCTGGCAGTATTTAATGGAGTGTGGGCTAAAAAATCAGTTCTTCATTCCCGGAGAAATACACAACAAAATGACATGATTCTCGATTCGTTAGAGGTATGGAGGAGGGGAGCCAATGCTCCGAATTCGTGATAAGGAGTTGATTTGTGCATCCTATCCATGAATAAAAAAAACATGCCATGATATCTTCCAAGTGATAATTCAAAACAAAGGTGTTCTAAAGAGGAAGAGGTGGGAAAATTTTCAAGAAGTTTTGACCGCGGGAGCTCAAGATATGAGCAAAACAAGATTTTGCAAATCTAGGGCACAGAGGAGGTTTTGGAAGCCAAAAATGGTTTTATTCATATCTCATGCATTTTCCCATCTTAGCACGTGAATGATAGCTCAAAATGAAGGTTTTTGCAAGGAGAGATCATTGGCAAGGTTTCATGAGGTTCCTCTCTGTGGTTTGCAAGCAACGATCGAAACAAGTTTTGGGTGGTTTTGCAAAACAGTGGTTTAACAGCTGTATTTTTCAAATGGACACAAAATAATATAATCAATCACATTACATGCTTCTTATATCATCTCCAAGGCATTTTGAAGAGGATCATGTGGTTAAAATTTGAGTGTGATTCGAACAAGGAATCAAGAGTTATGAGCAAAACAAGGTTTGAGCAAGCTAGGGCACAAAAGTAGTTTTGGTGGACATGAGAGGTGGTGGAAAAACGAGTGTTTTAGTGGTTTCACATGTTGCACTTCACCTTTTTTTGGTTTTATGTTTTGGAGGGAACTGGAGATTCAAATGTACTTTGCACATGGAGGTGGAGATTTGACAATGACTTAACATGGAGGTCGAGATTTGGTTCTGCAAATGCAAAGTGAAATGTCCACCCACTTTGCAATCTCCCCCTCAAAAATGCACCTCAAACAAGTTTGGGAGCACTTTGGTGGTGCAATTGCACCTTTGAAGTCCACCAAGTGCAAATGAGGTTCAAAAATGCGCCTTGGGAGTGAGAGCTGGGACCCACACATGCAAACTCTCCTCAAATTGCCCTTTTTCCCATTACTTTTGCCTTTTTTTTATCAACCAATAAGAGGGAGGTGCACTTTTGAAGGTGGAGTTTCAAAGTGGAGAATGCAAAGTGCTCTCTCTCTCTCTCTCTCTCTCTCTCTCTCTCTCTCTCTCTCTCTCTCTCTCTCTCTCTCTCTCGTCATCGATAGTAACTGTAATGGTCATTATCTCACTCTTATTTATGAGTTGTTGGGGGCTGAGTTATCTTAGTACAGGCTATTAATGTGTTTGGCTGAAATGGAATGTTTTATGGAGCATAGGCCTACTTGTAAGATTAGATGCTTGCATACTTTCTTATCAGACCTAAGTTTTGATATTATATTATGGTTGTCAATTTTAAGTGGAGTTGTTTTCTTTCATAAAGACAAAACTCGAAATGTTAAGCTAAATTGCTTATAAGAACAATAGTTTGGATTAAGGACAAGGGATCAAAAGGAGGCAAGGAACTAGCTAGTGGAGTTCTCTAAAACCTTGTAGTATTGTTTGAACAAAAAGTTCACCAAATATAATTCTTGGTTGGATTTATCCAAATGCTACTCTATCTTGTAATAGCTATGTTAAAAGTAGCAAACTTGTACACTTGCTTCCCCTAGTGTTTCAAGAAGGAAATATGATGGCAATGCAAATAGATTCAATACCTTCTTGTAGAATGTTTGAGTGGCAAATGATAGTTAAAAAGTCCAAACTACTCTTGACTTAAGATTTAATACAAACATTTAGTTCACTCTTATACCAAAGAACGTCTCTTTTATTTAAGGGAATGCTCATGTAATTCATATTGAGGGACCCAATTGCTAATATGACGAATAGAAGGTGTTGAGAACCTTTGTGGGCAAGTTGCTGTATTGGTAAACTTGATATTAAAACAAATTGAACTTTTATAGGAAGATTCATAGAACACTAATATGCAAATAAATCTGTTTAAGATATTAGTGAGTGTGGATCTTTAACTCACTCAAAACTCTTGATGGGGACAGAATCCCATCATGAATACAAGCTTGGTTCATAAGAAGTAAATTACTAATCCCTACAAAGTTGAAAGTGAGACTTGCGGATGAAGCCAAAATCAACTTGTCAACATATATGGATTTTATAGAATGGATATTTTATCCACATTCCATGATAATCATGGTGATCTCGTCCATTTTCGAGTCTTTCACCTCACAGACATTGCTAGAAGTATGATAGACTATCTAATGATCAATTAAAAAGAAGCATGAAGACCTAAAAGAAGCAACAGTTTAATATTCAGCAGATTGCACCAAGGCATACAAAGTCAAACCATGTATTGTATAAGCAAAGCTTTTAAAATTTGAGAGCAGACCTGTAATAACCAATGAAATATCCGTTTCTCCACCAGGAATCTGCTCCAAAATGCCTTTGGAGGCTTCCTTTGACATTATAGTTGCAAATGCTAATATTGCTAACTCGATATTTTTCTTTCTTTCAAAACGATTGATTGACAGAAATTTGGGCCTGGAAAAGGAATTCCAAGTAGAATGCGTAAGATTTCAACTAGATTGCTAAATATCATTATCTTGTATCAACATCTAAAAATCTCTTTTTCTGACAGTAGAAGACATGGAAATCCTTAGTTAAAAAAGTAAGGCATACCTTTCAGAATGAGGGTCTTTAAAGTTGATTCTGTACATTTATTTTCGAAAGTTATAATCAACAGAAACTTTTTAGAGTTCCTGAATTTTATATCGTATTCAGCAATCAATGAAAGATCAAATTCAATCAATTTAATGATTCTATATTCTAAGTTATGAAATCTCATTAGTTGAGGGTGAGAACTATGATGCTGATTCTTGAGTTAAGTATATTGTTAAAATATAGTGCTTTATATAGCATGTAAAACTGTTATGTAGTAGTGCAGTTTTGCCTTCTCTAATTCTTTCTTCTCTTTGCATATGCTAACATTGGTATCAGAGCGATTTGCCCGAGGAAGCCCTTGGAGGGTACAGGAGATTAACACAGAATTCGAGGAAGCTCTGACAGGGCACGAATTGGAGGGAGGTTAGGACATTTGAGGGCAGAGAAGGCAGTCCTCATCCATTCGCTGCAGGATAGAGGCAACCGTTTGAAGGAGCCCAGAAGAAGTGGTTCATGGGCAGTCGAACCAGTTGAGGCTGTGGGCACAGATATCGTGCAAATATTTTACAGTCGAGAGGGGCAGAAAGAACAAAAATCCAGCGGAAAGAGAGGTGAAGCAAATAACCAGTGAGAACCCAGTCGCAAATCAAAAACTTGACCAGTCGTGAAGCAAAATCGTGGTTTGAATCCATAGTCGACGGCGGTAAGGTCGTGGAAGAAGCAAAACCGAGGGCACAAAGTCATGAAGGCCAAGTAAATCCACAGTTCGACGAGGGCAAAACGAGGGCAAACAGTAAAATTTTGGAAAAATCGTGGTTCGAAATAACCAGTCGCAAATCCTGGCAAAGACGGCAAAGACAGAGTTGTTTCCTGTTTTTCCCTTTTGAAAGGTTGGTGATTTAATACCCCGGAATAATATTATTTTTCAGCCACAAAGATATTCACCTTATATTTGCATAATTAATTTCATACAATTTGTTGGAGCAATTAATTTTAATGTTACTTGCTGGAATAAGTAAAATTTGGTGGGATAATATATTATTTTATTGATGTGGCAAACTATTATTTTATTATTTCCGTGACTTTGGAATAATAAAATGGCAAATATTTCACACTTGATTTTGCCGAAGACACAAAAATTAACGGGCACTAATTTTAATGTTTGGAGCCATAAGATTTTAACACTTGCGGAGTTTCGTGATTGCGATAAAATAATCACTAGTGAAAGTCGACCAGCAACTAACTTCGTGGATTATGACAAACATCATGAGGAAGCCTTATTGCTTCTCAAGTTGTCGGTGTCAGATGATATGATACCGGAAGTGCAGAATGCTACTGTAGCAAGCACGTTGTGGACCAGTCTGAGTGATAAATATCTAACGTCAGAAAAGAGTCGGGTTTTATACCTGAAGAATATGATCTTTTACGTGAAGTTACAAGGTGGATCACTGTCTGAGCACCTACTTCGGATGAAAGACCTCCAAGACCAATTATCTTCCATCCACAAAAAGGTGGACGATGATGATATGGTAGCTCTGGTTCTAAACAGCTTACCTTCTTCGTATGAGTCATTTTTGGAGGCGCTCCATTTAATGGTTGAAAGTTAAACACTCACGTTTGACAAGGTGAGTTCCAACCTGTTGCAAAAGGAGCGGAGACAACTTCAAGCAGAATCTAATTGTGACCATTCCGAGAGTGCTCTTGTCACTTAGTCAAAGGGAAAGTGGAAACGTCAGTCTGGTGAGTCTTCCTCTCAATACCAGGTCACGTGCTATTATTGTCACAAGGTTGGGCACCTTAAGAAGGATTGCCGGATGCGGAAGTATGATTTTTCGCAGTAGAACAAAAAGCCATGTGATGAGGGACATGTGGCAGCAGTTGCAGAAGAACGGGATTTGGATGACGGGCATGCTCTTTATCATCTTACAACATCATGCTCGCATGACAATGGTACCAGTTGCTGAATCATTGACTCTGGTGCGCCTGCACACTTTTCATGTCGTAGGGACTAGTATGTTTCATTTACTGCAAATATCTCTTTTGAATCAGTAATGCTAGCTAATGGAGAATCATTTGTAGTAGAAGGGACAGGAGATATATGCATTGTATTGAATAATGTTCATAAATTGTTGGTAGGAATGTTTGATATGTACCTTCTTTACAAAAGAATCTTCTATCTATTTGTCAATTGACTGAAAATCTCAATATTTCTATGGATTTCTGAGGGAAGAAGTGTGTTGTCTCTGATGTGGAACACAGACGGATAATTGCCCTTGATATTGGGGAAGGTGGTCAGTATCGGCTTGTTGATCCGGCTGCAATCAACGTGAATGCACGTGTGGAGAACAGCTCCACCATTCAGGATGTGCAAGAGGCTGCAGTGCCTTGGGAGGAAACCATTCCTCGCATATCTGTTGACTTGAATACAGTCAACCTACATGCACCTATTGTGGAGGGAATATCCACTATACCAAATGTACGAGAGGCGGACATGCCTTGAGAGGATGGATTTCCTCAATTGGTTGTGGATGGACACTCCACTATTCCAGATGCATTGATGGTGCAATGAGATGGCATGCTCAGCCACTCACTCAAAGGTACTTGCTCGAAGGATAGTAGAGCATGGCCAGTTTGCTCATTGTGTTGTGAACGATCTTTCCCAACAGAGGGGGATAGATGAGCAAATAGATAAGACGGAGGAGTTGGTTCTCACTCCTACCACTGTTGTGATGGAGATGGTTATTTCTCCCACTGATGAGACAGAGATGGTTATGTGTCCTACTATTGCAAAGTTGGTTCTAACTCCTGCTGCACAAATGATCACATTTCTCTTATTGAAAAAGTTGGATGAGCACTACATGGTGGTCCAAGGACATGATCGAGGTGAAGTCGATTGCAAGATAATTGAGTCTTTGTACAGACTCCAGCAGGCTACACAAGCCTAGAATAGATTTTTCAATCCACCTCTCCGAGGTTCTGATTTTAGCGCTCTGAAGATGGGGCTGACACTCTCAGCCATTGGTGATTCATCATTGATCAATGAATCACGTAACAGAGAACCAGTGGAGCACTTGCCATATTCTTTGTTCATGGGACCAGATTTTTGTTTTGTGGTTCTTCTCCATTCGACAACCGCAACACAATCATGGACTGCCGATTTTGAAGTACAACCTATGGCATAGTCTGTAGATGTAATGACTAAACATATGGGCTTTAGGAAATTTGTAAAATTTCGGGACGAACTTGGTATTGTTTCCGGTTTAGTCAATAAGAGGGGGTGTTAAAATATAGTGCTTTATATAGCATGTAAAACTGTTGTGTAGTTGTGATACGGTTGATAACTATTCAACCGAACTGTAACCACCTCCCATAATAAATTGGACCTGCCTGACTCATTTGATGTAGCGCAGTTATGCCTTCTCTAATTCTTTCTTATCTTTGCATATGCTAACATATATTTCCCCGTGATTGTTGGGTTTATTATTTTCCTCTGTTAAAGCTGTGCTTTACTGATTCTATATTCTAGTTTATGAAATCTCATTAATTAAGGGTAAGAGCTCTGATATATATTTCCGTGTGATTGTTGAGTTTATTATTCTCCTCTGTTAAAGCTGTGTTTGGCCTTTATCCTAATCATCTAGGCTCCATATGTTTTGATTTCATTGCAAATTCAAGAACAGTGCCAAAGTTTGGGAAGTACAAGCCCCAATGTCAATCATAAGGATTATGATTTGGAACATAAGAGGTATCAATTCCTGAATCCAGGTTAAAAGCTACAACGATAGGCATAGAACAGAGTCGAGGAAATATCATATTGCTACCAAAAACGACAATACCTATAGAATATCTAATAATGCTCCTAAAAATATGTGGCTGACAGTTATCTGTTTGGTTTCTAACCCTTTGGGGAATTAAGGAGGAACTAGCATTCTCTGCCTGCAAAAAACTAAGTTTCACCTCACTCTTCAAGAAAGAATGTGTGGGGATAACGAGGTAAATTTATTTTCATCAATTGCAAAATGGAATTGAATGCCGTGGAAACATGATGTGGTGACTATAATCCTATTAGATGCCCATACGAAAAGAAAATGATGCCTATGATTTCAGTAGTATATAGGCTTATAGCTGTCTGCAAATAAATGTTCACAATTTTTGAGAAATGGTTCCTTAGTGGTTATTAGATATAGCTGTATGCAGCATAACAGGTACTTGGATCCATTTAATATATAGGTGAGCACCAAGTAGACTAAGTTTGATTATGCTGCTGGGCAAAATTAATTTACTTTGTTAATATTTTGAAAGGGTATCATCAAAGGTTACACACAATACTCATATTTACGTCAACTCATTTCAAATTATGAAATTGCCATTCTATCACTATCTATTGCTTTTATTTGGAATCAGAGCTGATTGATCGTTGCTAATATATACTGCCGTCATTCTGCTGAAACTTTACTTCTCTACATAGCTGTCAAGAATGCATAGGCTGAATGTATGTTATCATTGCTGAACCTGACTTGACAGCATAAGAAAAGTTTGTTATTGTTTGTGGACAGCAGTTCCGAGTGTCAAAGAAGTGATAATACACCGCAAACTAAGAAGGCGAAAAACCAAGTAGCAAATAAGGGAATTAAGGATATCTACTCAGTTGTGGAAGAAAATACGCCAAACTAGCATTGATATCAGTCAAATCCATGATTCAGAAACTGAAATAATTACACTATATTGGTATCAGTCAAATCCATGATTCAGAAACTGAAATAAGTACACTATATTGATATCAGTCGAACCATGATTCAGAAACTGAAATAAGTACACTATATTGATATCAATCGAAACCATGATTCAGAAACTGAAATAAGTACACTATTGATTTTAGTCCAAACCATGATTCAGAAACTGAAATAAGTACACTATATTGATATCAGTCAAATCCATGATTCAGAAACTGAAATAAGTACACTATATTGATATCAGTCAAATCCATGATTCAGAAACTGAAATAAATAGTGTCACAATGGGAACCCAACGGTGAGGTAGAAGCAACATTAGTTTCCAAGAAGAATTCAAAACTGATAGTCTATACATGGCAGAAGAAAAAGAAAACAAAGCTTACACCAGCACACTGTCCTCAAACGCAAAAATACATTGACTTTGTTACAAAGCCTTTACAAAGGCTAAGAATGGAATTGAGAGCATCATTGATTTCCAAACCAGCAAGGTTGGGTGATAAACCAAATCAGGATCCAACAACACGCTGTTTAAAGTGGGGTTACTATTGGAAAGTCAACAGGATTACAGAAGACAAAGACGCTGAAAAAAAAAGATGCATTGCCAAAAGAAAAGACAGTGTTTACCACAAAAAGAAAGCAGCCTACCCTTGCCCAAATAGTGAATGAAGGGTCAAGCATCAAGCAAGGGAAAGATAAGTCAATTAAAATTCTCAACAAAAGAATGATGAACTTGGTATAGATGCTTGAATATCCATTAGGGCGAAATTTGAAACAGCAATATTTTGTAAATGGTTTATGAAAAGTATTTAGGAAAATTCCGTGAATTGTGCCAACTTCTAAGCACTAAGATACATACCTCAAGGATGTTGGATGTCAAATGGGAATACCTACAAAAAAATGGTGATGATGAAAAAAGTAGATCTAAATTAGAGAAAACAATAAAATTGGTAAAATAAATATGAGAAAAAGGTACAAATAGAAAGATATGGAACTTGGTGTTTGAAATGTAGAATGGAAGGGCAGGAGGAGGAAGAATACCCTATTAAATATTGTGTAATCTGCAATGTAAGAGAACACAACCTAAGTGAAAGTCCTGATCTGAAAAATAATAAAGCAATAAAACATGATGGTTTAGCAGACACCATCAAGTGGAGGGTATAGAAATCGGCAAAATCAGAAATCCCCAAGTAATAGCAGCATCGGCAGTAGAGGACCAAGACCACCGCTAATGTGGGACATGCAGGGCAGACCTGTTATACAATCTTAGTATTCAATAAATAGGGGCACTTTGTTAATGAATGCCCCGATACACCAACACAACTCTCAAACTTAAATCAGCCAATATGGTTAAAATCGAAAGAGAGGAAGAAGATAAGCACCCATTGGCAGCCGCAAGAGCTACAAAGAAGGAATTGGACTTGTCGGTTGCACAACAAAGGTAGAAATATGCTATGCAAGAAGTAAATGATATAAATAAACAAACAAATGAAGTAAGATGGGTGCAAGAAGTGGCACTACCGCAAGAAGCTAGAGTAGGAAGGCCAAGAACCAAAAAGAACAAAAAGAAATAAGAGACAAGTTAGTATAGCAATTGGTAACACTCGTCACAGGTAGCATGGTTACAGCCCCTGTAAGACTGTTAGTGGACTGTTTGACACAACCCAAGCACAAACATTAACTCAACCACGAGAAATTCCTGGTATACCTAAGGGGACCATCGAAATAGGAGATCTGGTACTACCAAATTCCTTTATTGATGAAGGCTCAGGTGTAAATATACTCCCTGATCCAGAAGAATCTAGAAATTTGATCATCTTGTGATATCATAACAGTACTTCAATTTGAATGCCTTATCAAGCACGTGATCAAAGCATGGAGTCTTAACATTGCATATGATGCCAAACAACTTCGATAAAGTCAACCCTATTCACCACAAACTTGTGGAAGTACTTCCAAAAATCAAGAATATAAACCGATGTTGAGTGGTTCTCAAAGAAACTTGAATTATCTTAAGAAGCCACCACTTGACTACTCAATTGATTAACAGAGAAGGGTCCTTTCCAGCCCCGTTCACTGTAAAAAATCTTAAGGTTGTTAAAGGAAGGGAGGTTTATTCATTTATAGGTTATTACTCGGGATACAACCAGGTCCCTGTAAGACAACAAGACTGGCATTTTACAATATTTGCACAGAATGTGGAGTTTTTCCCACTAGACTATATCCTTTGCACTTGTGAATGTAGATGTATGATCTTCTAGGATCGTGATCAACACTTCTGGGTATCAGGCTTAAGAGACACTTAGTAAGTTGAAATTCAAAATCTGGCAGCTATCCAAACCACATTCCATTTATACTATGTTGTCAAAGACACACTATGTTGTCAAAGACGCGACTTGTATTACAAGAATGGACACGCAAGGATAAGCCAGTGCTAATTGAAACAGCGGACAAGTTGATTGTGTTGTGCATTGATGTTAAGCAGATGAATTGTGACACGTTAGGTGTTTCTCACAGTTAGTTGAATCATCCAAAGAGGTTGGCACTTGAGAATGTCAAACCACTGCAATCTAGTATTATCCTTTTGGACGAGAAATTGAATAAGGTTGAGGAATTTTGGGAAATTTTGCAGGACTGATGCAAGGTGAATGGATTGGAGCCGGTCTCAAATCCGAATGGCCCATTAGATGAATAAATTATGAAGGAAGCATTGACTAAGACATTGTGGGTGGTGATCCAAAATTTATGTTCATGCAGAGGTAAATGTGGCAATGCTCTCCAAATTAATCAGTTCTAAATCCACAGTCCACATTTTTGTAAGGATACAACAAAAGAATCTTAAATACATTTTTTTGAGGAAATGCACAAAGGAAGCTTAAATTCACTTTTCTTTGTAGACATGCATCAGCAGTTGAAAATTTTGTGTAATCAGATTACCTTTGAGAGCAAGAAGACCTCCCAAGCTTAAGAAAATACATCTTGGACTGAACAACCACAAGATAATTTCAACTGTAAAAGTAATTAAACTCTGCTCTACACTTGTTTATGAACTGGTAGATTGGGGAAACATTTAGACTGAAAAGCCTATGGAAATTAAGATAATCCAAAACCATCAATAACATACCCAGTACACACCAGTAAAAACTCTCACATGAGCCACTCCCAATTAAGGATAAACGAATCTTCAATGAATAAAGTCCTGGTTCAGCTAGATCACGTAAGCTTTTACATAAAAACACCTCTTCATCACTAAAGTCTTACCATATTTATTTTTAAGGGAGCTATACTTGGGCACGCTCCTATATGTGGGCTTCCTCTAAAAATAACCCTATCCTTGTTTTATCCTTCCAAAGCAATTGTAGCCTTTGTATGTCTTTGTTTGCTTCATCATCCTGAAGCAATTTTTAGCCTTTGCATTTCTTTGGTTGATTTATCCCAGTAAAGCAGTCTTTAGCATTTGCATGGTTTTATTCTCATCCTATTTCCTAGACTAGACTTATGCTTTACTCTCATCCCTTTTATCCTCGAATGGACAAGTACTTTCATTCTTATCCTTCTTTTCCTATAATAGCCTATGCTTTATTCTTATACTATCCTCCCAGAATAAACTTGTTTTTTGTCCTTTAATCGCTCGCAACATTTTCCTAAGTCAAGAGTCCCAGTGAAACATGGCCATTACATACGTGAGCTTCCTCACAGAAAAGGTTGTGTGATATTTGTTTGTCTACGTATACAAAGATTTTGTGTAACATTTTTTTACGAGTCACTGTTCCACCTGATGGCAATGAGTTTATCAAGGCCAGAGTTCAGATAATGTAGAAGGTAGAAAGTAGGACATAGCTTCTACAATTAGAATCTTTTTAAGTTGAATTCATTTATTCGTTTTCAAATGTTGTGAGATAGGAACTTTATATAGTTCCCCTGTTATAAATAGACCAGTTCTTGATTACTTCAACATTAGTGTGCATTACTCTGCATTATATCTTGTTAATTCTGATTAATAAATGGATGAGAGTCTCGATATTGTTTCAGAGGCTTGAAATTAGCATCTTTCTGTCATTTATGGGTTCTTTATTTTCTTATATTAATGTTAAGTTTGTCATTTATCCTTATCATCTAGGACCAAAAGAAATTATTCTGCAAAAAAGAGATGCCTAAATGGTATTTACAGGTAGGCCCGAGGTTGACCAAACTGATCCACGTTTACAGCTGGATAGAGAACACTTGGGTTGATTCCTTTTGCATGAAGAGATTTGAATGTCTTTGCAAAAACAGAAGCAGTGAACTTACTATTTACCAAAATAAGATCTGCCATTCCTGCATAGTTTGTAAAACATATCAAACTGAGAGACTAAACATACAAACAATATGAATGTGTTAGAACATAGAAGCAAATACATGTTAGAAAAAATCAAAGCTATAAGCTTTTGATGCAAAAGATATGATAATGCAACAAAACAAATTTTAAAAAGTGCTAAAAGACAAACCGGTCGATGCTTCTTCAAGCATATCAATAGGCCTACGATATAATCTCCTTAACATAGTAGTGTGTTGTGCCAGTAATAAATCTGGAAAATGACAATAGAATATAACCTGCAACAATTTTATGATCAACAAAATACTTATTATAAAACACTTGATAGTTAACTATGTATTGCTGATTGAAGCAAATCTTACAGCAGATTAATAATTTTGAGGACATAATTAAACCTATAGTCATAAAGAATAGCCTACCTTTAAAGATTTGACTTTCAGGACAGGAATTACAGCAGAAACTTGATCTGCTAGAACAACATCAAACGAAGGCCAGAACAGTACCATACAAATTGCAACAAAGATACATCGTATATAGGCACATATAGCATGAAATCTGTAGAAAATGTGCCGAGGTAAGAAGTTGCCATACACTGTAACAGGGAAAGCTCCTGCACGTAGTCAAATTCACAGTTTTAACATTACAGAAAAACAATAACAGCAAAAGCCAGTTAGCAAATCAAACAATAAAGAAAGAAATTATATTAATGCCCACAAGCCAAGTCACAAGGTTCGAGTTCAAGTTCAAGTTTGATGAGGATAAAATTCAGTTCAAGTTCGTCCAATGGATAAAGTTTGAAAAAAAAATAGCCATTAAGTTCGAATATTAGAAAAACATAAAACATATAAAATTATGTCAACCACAATCTTAAACATACTAGTTCTTAAACTTCATACTAAGTTCTAAGCATAACAATTGAATTGATAAAAATCGGATTATAAAAAAATAAATTTAAAAATAAGTATAATATAAATATTTAATTATAAAAAAAATAGGTTAAAAACTTTTTAGGTTACAATTACAAACATAACATTTGGAAGTAATAAATTTAAAAACACATTAAAACGTCAAACATTATAAAACCCTAAAATGTTTTATAATGTTTGACATATATATATATATATATATATATATATAATTTGTTAAAAACTTTATAAAAGAATTTAAAAATGAAATGTTTAGAAAATCCAATGTAAGAAATAAATATATATATATAACTTTTTAAGTTTTTAACTTACCTTGGATGGCCAAGCGAACTCCCTCAACTTCATGGTGATTGTGCAGACCTCCTCAAAACGGTGGCGATTGTGTAGACTTCCTCCATGCGGCGACGACTGTGTAGACCTCCTCCAGGCAGCAGCGAGTATATTTCTCTCCCTGTGATGGTGCAGTAGCCTTAGCCATGGCCACGCCAATGCCCACAGCCACGTCAACTCCAACAGCCACGTCCTGTTCCTATTTGCATCTGTGTAAAGATAATACTAGAGGGAACTCCAAGCACTGTTAAAATCTGCTGCAACTATTTTCTTTGCGTCTGTTCGAAGACTTCCTTCTACAAAAACAGCTTGCCACTCACAAAACCTCCTACTTGACTTGGAGCCCGCAAATATTTTTGACATATTTTGCAGAAACAGACGCAGGGTTTATCGGACCTGAGGGGTTTTCCCCGCATTTTTCCCCCCCTCTTTATTGTCAAGTGTATTTCTGCATTTTTCCCTATGTGAACAACACGAATTTGACTGGTTTTTTATGCCACATAACAGGTTCAGCAAATTCCAAACTTTAAGCGAAAAATTCGCCGAAACTTGTGACTTAGCCCACAAGTGGCCAGAGTAGATCAATTGGACCCAAAACTACATCCTATTACAATAGAACAGTACTAAGGTAGAAGAGAACTCTAGAAGCTGAAAAAGTGACTAAAACTAGAATACTCAAGCAATCAAAAGAACAGCAAGTGGGGTTGAACCAAGGCAGGAAGCCCTACCCATAGAGTACAGATAGAATATAAATAGCAAAGCCAGGGGCAGTCCCCTCAAGGATAATAAAGGAAAAGAAGAAGATGCAGACCAAAGATGAAGACTGAGGCAGGAAACTGGTGTAGTCATGTGTCTGTATCAAGGCTCAGAGCAGAGGAAGGAAAATAACCAGTATCATCACCCACCACCACCACAGGACCAATAGAAGATCGCATAATATCTGTAGGAGAATGTCTCGGGCTAAGGGGGCAGTTGGATAATCCAAGGAGGAAGCATGACACTTCCCCTAGGGCCTCTCCTAACATCTAAGGCCAATGAGTCTCCAAAGGTGGAGAGAAAATTGGTCAGACACTGCCACATCTGCGTACCAGGTGAACAAGAAGGCGGCCCGCGATACTAAGCAGAAATGGATCCACGATGCCTGCCATGTGAGTAAAAGGACTTGGATATCCTAGTACCAACATAAGAAGGTAGATAGTGTCTCTAATCTGTCACCATCTACGTGTGAACAAGCCAAATTTAAGGGATGCTTAATGCCCCCAATATTTGAGAAAGACGAAAAAAAGAGCCAATCAGCATGGTAGCCCTAGATGCCCCTTGTAGAATCCTACATCTACGATCAATAGCCTCCTTAGGGAAAAGAAACAAACACCTCTGGTCAGGATAAGAGAAGAAGGTGGATGCTCCAGAGCCATAGTACATATAGTAGTACCTCCCCCAGATCTCATAGTAAGCTACTAAGCAGGACATCTGAAAATAAAATGTTCCTCATTCCTCACCTTATGCACAGAACAAAGACATCAGATCCTGTCCCCACAAAGAATATGGAGATCTGACTCAACTTGTAGTTGCTGTGTTTGAGAACAGACCTTTAGTTGACCATAAGGAATCCTTAAACCATGCAACCAAGGTTTTGGAGATAACCGGGCCGGACAATGATGCCATCAACAATATGTAAGAAATGATCAAAGTAAGAGATCTTGTGGCCAAGAGGGTGTGAATGAGAGTTCCAAGTGACCTAGATATACTGTTGATAAATTTCCTCCCCGACAACTCTATTAATCGCACCTTTCAAGGGAAGAAGGCGAGAAGGGTGTCTAACGAGTATTTAAATGGAGGAAGCCAATCAATAGAGAACCCAACCAAATGCACAAGAAAACTCACCTCACATTACTAACATCGTCAACATCTATCAAAACCCAAGGAGAAAGAACATGTTGACTCGGGGTATCTCTCATGGCTAGACATTGAGTCGCCCAAAGATCTAAGTTTGTGAAGAAAGAAAGTGAGCCTGAAGATATTCTCCAAATGTAGGAACTAGACAGAAAACTCACCTTGGATAATGCACACAAATCATATATTTAAGTATAACAGTCTGAAACCTCTCGATAGAGAACATAACCAGAGATGTAATATCATGTGCTCTACGAACAAAGCTTTGCCTCTAAAATTGTAAAAAAGACAAATTGCTTGTTAAATGTAAGTTTCACTTGAATTGGGCCAATTGATATAGATTTTGAACATTGAGGTAAAGAGAACCATGCTAGGTGTCACCTCATAAACCCCTTGTTCACCAAAGACCTAGTCTTGTCGAACATCCTCATGTAAGAGAGAGTATTTCCACAGTCCATGTAGTATAGTCAGTAGTGACTTCTGGCTTTAACTGTATTTTGGATCAAACTCTATGATCCATCATCAAGATGAGAATTAGAGTGAATTTAGATTGCAGGCTTGGAATTCTATTTTAAAGATGTGATCTTGAAGAATTACGATGCTGTGCATAAGAAAAATAAAAGAAAAATAAAAGGAAAATAAAAGGAAAAAACAATTAATAATTAATCGAAAGATGTTTTTAGTATTATCATCAATTGAATGTTTTATATTTTATATTATCAATATAGAGACAATTCATTAAATGCTTATAGTGACCCTAAAGATGATTGTTTTTTATGTTTATTAATTAATTTATCTATTTAAAAATTTATATTAATTTATCTATTTAATTAATTTTCAATTTAATTTTTATATAAATAAATAGAACTAGATGTATAATGTTATTCTTGATTAAATGTTTAATTGTTTTACAGTATTACAGTTATAGAGACAAGTAATTAAATATTTATAGTGACTCTAAAATAGTGACCCTACATAACCTAGATAGATTTATTAATAATAAGATGATTATCTTTATGTTTAATCAAAAAAATAATCTATTACTATTTCTAAATATTAATTTATCTTTTTTTATTAATTAATTTTCAATTATATTTATGTTTATTCAAAAAATCAATCTATTAATATTTATAAATAATATTTAATTATTAATTTTTTAAGTCAATATAAAGTGGATTTAGATTTACAAAAAAAGACCTAGAAATTATATTTGATGATTATGAAAAATTAGTTAAGATGACATGAAGTGTATTGTACTTACACACGTTATGAGTAAATGAAGTTAAATAAATGTACCCCTCGAAATTGACGTCAAGTGAAAATGACTTGTGGAAGGACAAACCTCAATAAGAAAAAGTTGGTTTGTGAAAGGGTTTTTGGTTAATTGAATTAGTGGTTTCCAAGAATGGTTTAAACCTAGTCCAATAGCTATGTTCAAGTTGTTTTCATGCTTGTAGATTTTGACCACTTCCCTCAAACGACGCTTGAAGAGATGCTCTTTTGATGCCAAACTTCCGTATTCTCAAAGCACACATGGTGCTTCATTATCCCAGTGTGTTCCACCAATGCCGATTTAACCACTCTTTCATTTTTCAAGTCAATAGCAATGTTCCTTAACCTTTACACTAATGAAACGTTGAATTCCCACATGGACAATCAACCTTGTACACACCACTTCATAGAGTGGGATCTAAATTATCCTTAAACGAATTGATCAAACTCTCGAGCTTCTTAAGAGGCAATAAGGTTGTTTGTATGTTCTTACACCTCAAATATTTTGAGATCTTGTTAAAAATCCCCTCGATGTATAGGGAAGGAAATCCACCGGATTTTCATTGTTCACTTCCCTCTCACAAGGTCTACTTTACGCATTCCTAAGAACTCTAGCTACAAAGAATTGAGAATTCGTAATGTCGACCACTTAGAGGATGAAATCACTCATCTAACTAAAGTCTTTTGGAAGAACGATTACAAGAGAGAAAAAATTAATAGGGCCTTCAAATCAGTTAGGAACGTGCAGGGTAGACCTCGTGATAGGGAAGTGAACAATGAAAATCCTACATCAAGGGGATTTCTAAGAAGATCTCAAAAAAAATTGAGGCATAAAAACATACAAACAACCTTCTTGCCTCATAAGAAGCTCAAGAGTTTGATCAATTCATTTAATAATAATTTAGATCCCACTCTCAGAAGTGGTGCTTAGAATATCGATCTTCATGTGGGAAGTCATACATTGGGGAAATTGGACACTCCACAAGTGCAAAGGTCAAGGAACATGCTGCTAACTTGAAAATTGAAAGAGTGGTTCAATCGGCACTGGCTGAACACACTAGCAAAATGAAGCACCATGTGTGCATTGAGAACACGAAAGTTTTGGCATCAGAAGGCCATTTCTATAGCGTCATTTGAGGTAAGTAGTGGAAATTTACAAGCATGAGAACAACCTGAACAAAGATATTGGACTAGGTTTAAAGTTTATACCATTCTTGGAAACCACTTATTCATTTATCTAAAAAAACCGTCACAAACCAACTTTTTCTTCTAGAGGTTCGTCCTTCTTTCCTTCTTCCATAGGTCATTTTCACCTGACATCAATTTCAAGGGCTACATTTAATTAACTTAATTCACTCCTAAAATTTTTAGGTACAATATACTTCATATCATCTTAACTAATTTTTCATAATTATCAAATTGAATTTCTAGACCTTTTTTGTAAATCTAGATCCACATATATAAAATTTAAATTTTTGATAATTAATTAACATCTATAAATATTAATAGATTGATTTTTTGAAAAAACATTAATATTATTGAAAATTAATAAATAAAGATAAATTCATTTTTATAAATAGTAATAGATTAACTTTTTGAATACACACAAAGATAATCAACTTATTATTAATAGATCAATCTAGGTTATGTAGAGTCACTATAAATATTTAATCACTTGTGTGTATATCTATAATACTATAAAATAATTAAACATTTAATCAAGAATAAGATTATAAATCTAGTTCTATTTATTTATATAAAGATTAAATTAACAATTAATCTAATAGATGAATTAATACAAAAAATTTAATTGATTAATTAATTAATAAAGATAAAAACAATCATCTTTAGGGTCAACTATAAACATTCAATGACTTGTGTCTATACCAATAATATAAAATATAAAACATTCAATCGATAATAATACTATGTAATAGAAAACATCTTTCAATTAATTATTAATTGGTTTTTTATTTTATTTTTGTTATGCACAAGTACGCAGCATCATAACTCTTCAACATCACATCTTTAAGTAGAATTTTAAGTTTGCAATCTACACTCACTCTAATTCTCATCCTGATGATGGATCACGGAGTGTGATCCGAAATGTTGATTAAAAAAATTGCATACAATTAAATCCAAAAGCTACAACTAACCATCCCCATATGGTATACCTTAGCCATTGATGTTGGACAAAGCAAATAGACATCCATAGAAAGGGATTTAACTATGGGTTGCAAAAGAACAAACTAGCATAATTCCAAAGAAAGCATGAAGTTTTTACTAGATGCTCCAAATGGATGTTAAGGTTTAAAATAGTGGTTTATGATTCCACCCCAATCTCGTCTCTTTCTTCAAAATTATGATATTGAATTATGTTGTATTTTGGCACCGCACTTATTATTTGCATTTCCACATTGTCAGAAAGCATTCTGTATGGCTGATTCTTGGCTAATATTGAAGTTGATTTAGATCTAATTATAATCCAATTTCATACACATTTGCACTGCATAAGACAGAAAATACCCAATATAAGGTGTCATTTAGCAATAAATTCTAAGAACAGAAAGATGACTTGGTGAAATGATGTATTTGTATGTTACAGGGGGTAAAAGGCCTATGCAGATCACAAGCCTCTCCCTTACTAGTAACGCTTTCAGTACCAATAGTACAAACACTCTTTGAGTCCCTCAAACAATATCAATATTGTATGGCTGATTTTTCATTTTTATGTACATATTTTGGAGCTTGGAATTGCATGCAAGAGTTTTGGTTTATGTATGTATGTTTTCGGAAGGTAAGGGAAATTGCATGGGCAATGGGTAATTCTAGCTAGGATTGAGGCAAGTGCTCCTTCCAATTCAGCATGCATCCCATTGCATATTGCATTTGCATGTTCTCACCATTGGTAAGGAAGCATGGAGGATCGAGGACAGGCATCATTTGCCCATGAGATTGTGTAATATTGTTATGTAGCTAGGGATATGATTTTACGATGTAAATGGGTTGATGGCGATGCCAACATGTAGCACACATCCTCTTAGTTACTTATATTGGTAAAATATATGTGGTCAAATAGATAACTTATAGAGTTAGTTATATCGGGTAATGAGTCGGCCTATATTGGGATTACAAGTCTACCCATCCAAAAAGAGTAATAGAGGTCTATTAAAAGGAAAAGAATATCATTGTGAGTTAAGTGGAGAGTATTCTATTCGGTAGAAGCATATTGGAGGTTGTCCCCCTCTAGTTGGCAATGTTTTCATATTGGCAGATCATGTGGAGTGATTGCATCCTTAACAAGTACTATATGGTGTTGCCCTACCTTGAGGGTTATTACTATATCTCTAAATATATTGCATATTAGGGCAACTTGTCCAACAAATATCTCTTGTAGTGTGATCTCTATATATTTTGCATACTATTGCTATTATTCAGTATATTTTATTATTATATGTGTGGATCTCACCATGTATGTTGGGTATCAAGAGCAAACTACCACTAGCTTTGGGGAATCAATAGCTATAAGTGTCATTGACCATTTAAGCATGCAAGCTCACATGAGAGGTTTGGTATGGATACTATAATATCCCCACTTGTGTGGTGAAATAGAATTTGTATTTGAAGCTTTAGAGACAGACGCACTTAGTGATTGAGAAGGACTGCATGCATGTTGAATCTTTCTTACCATGATAAGTTGTTCTCCCATGATGTGTGTACGAAAAAAGCACCTAAATAAATTCCCTTTATATTTAAAATCTATTAACTTCGAGAATGATTCGTTAAAAATGGCCGATTTGATAGAGAAACAAATATTGTAGAAGAGTTACAGTAACAATCCACAAGTTTGTAGTCACACCCCTGGAGTGTCATCCAGACCATTAAAAGCCACTTTTGCATTCCAATCAACCATTGAGATGGTCAAATGGAAACATCACGCTGGTGGAGGAAGAGGCTCCAAATACTCTTTCGCTACAAGCCATTTCTCATCATTCCTTTAATATTCTGCAATAAATGAAGCATGTTTCTCCTAGACATATTTTTGGGACCCTTAACATCTTTAGAAGGATGACATTGTTCTAGAAGTTGGACTAGTTGGTTCAAGAGGTATCTATGAAGCGCATTGGATTTCAAGCCTCAAAAAATCCAACGGCCATAAATTGCTCGTAAAGAAAAAGAAATATATCATATAATATATCTATTTTGAGTGCCATGAGATGATCTGCAAATCAGCAAGAAAGATGTGTGATCCCAACAACTCTACTGCAACAAATAGCGGAAGGCGTTCCATATTCAGCATTGCCACAAGATATTCAGCAAATTCATAAGAAAGACATGTAGTGTCCCTACATCTCTACTTCAAGAAATTGCAGAAAGCATTCCAGATTCAGCATTCTCGTCTGTTAATGCCTAGTAACTCACTTTAATATGTATCAAACTACTATTAGTGTATTGACTGACTTATTGTGATGTTTTTGGATGGAAAATTGAAATATTTGTGCCTACTGGCATGGATATTAAATTGAAGATTACATATTGTTTGTTAATATGTCATGACCCTAACAACATGGTTTATGGTTTATGGTTTGATTCTAATTTGATAGTGCTTAAACCGCCTATTGCTATGGGCAACAGTACATGTACATATACTGTATAATTATAATGCAACATTGTATAATAGGTATGGGTGCAAGACAGAAAGCATGGATAGGAGTCTACTCTTGTGACTTATTGTTGTTATCACGCTCAAATGAAGTCTATGACATGGGATTTTTGTTTGGACATGTGGCCACTGGCATAAAAAAAGAGGCCCCTTTGAATAGAATCAGGGATTTTTTTTAACATTGAGAAATGAGAGGCCCCTTTTCACATTGAGAAATGATGCCCTTTTCACCAGTATATAATACCTGTGAATTATTAAAAGAACATTCAGGCCCGATTCAAAACTAATTATTTTAAATCAACCCAAGGGCAAACAATCATGCTTTCTTATAATGTGCCCATGCCAACCAATGATCCAAGCAATTGTGTACCTTGGCCATTTGCTTTTAAGAAACTTGGATGAGGTGAGATTCCTCTTCATGCATCACCAGCTAATGTGGTTTACAGATGATCACATTTAATGATTTCTGATTGTACTTTCAACATCAAAAGAGATACAGCTTCTAGTAGTTCCACACCATAAATTCTGGAAACTGTAGATAATGGATACATATACTTGGCCATAAGTTATTCACAAACTATATACTTATGAGGATTTCATTCTTTATTTCAGGAACTAATCACTAAGTTTGAAAAAGGCACTTGAATGCTCACATTAAATTGTGGGGAATTTTTGAAGGAGACTTTTTGTAAGACATTTTGAGAAAAAATATGAACTGGAAGAATGCTACTTACCATCAACAGTCTCCTCAAAACATCGTCCATGGTCATGATGCGCTGTAAAAACATGAACTTCATGTCCACGTGATGCAAGTTCAACAGCTGCATCAACAATCAACCGCTCTGCTCCTCCTGAAGACAAAGAAAGAATAAACAGATTATAATGGTGCACTAAACATGTAAAAACCATACTTCAACATCCCAACTAGAGGAAACCCCATGATAAGAAGACTGGTACTGACATAAACCTTAGGAAAACATGAACTGCTTGTTTATTGAAGTAAAACAATCAAAGAACCAAGTAGAATGCAAATGACAATCATTATCCATAAACTGAACCTGTGTTAAGTGTTAACAGAGTAAATAAAGGCTGATGCAAGTTATCCATTACAAATTGAAAGATCCCCAAATGGATCCTTGGAGCAAATATAAATTTTTCCCACTCAACACAATAGCAAAATACAATGGCAAAATATAAACTTTGAAAGCTACGGCAAACGGAGATTGATTTCAGCCAAATCGACTAGGGTTTTATGTGCAAACACACCCAAAATCAGCATACAATAATTATTTTTACTCCCAAACCCTTGGAACAACCCTGGAGAATTTATGGCGAAAACCAGATTCTACAACAACTGGAAAATAATTTAAATCTGAAACCCTAACTGCTGCAATCTTCAAGATAGCATAACTTTCTTTACACAACTCCGATCTAGGCAAATGACATATGCCCGAACTTGGAAAAATACAAGGAACAAAATGATGTAAACCAAATTATAACAGCAACTACCAAACATGTAGATGGCCCTCCTACTAATTCGGCCCACACATTTAGGGCATCAAATGAGCTCCAAAAATTATTTTCTCTATCCCAGATGCTTGCTTGCCTATATTTTTAGGAACTCATTCATATAAAAATCAGAATTTTTTGGATGTCAAATCAACTCAGAAATCAGATCTAAAATCTGATTATAAAACTTGTAAATAACCCTCAGAAGAATATGAAACTTGGGTGTTTTCATTCACAAAAATTATGAGATATTAGACAATGATTTTCAGATCTAAATACCTCAATAATAATGCCCAAACAGTCCCAAGGTGAGTCGATCCAATAGAGAAAACACTGCTGCAATTTTATTCACCAAAATACTTCGAAAAGTCTTCAATAATGTTGCTGGAAAAAGCCTGAAAATCTGATTACAACCAATGGGAAATTCTGAGTGAAAATCCCTCTCAAACTCTTAGGGTTTATGTCCACAAGAGGTTTAATTCACAAGGGCTTTCGTCCTTGGAATTTCTAATGCAAAAGTTGAAGCTCTATGTAAGAGAAAATATCATATAAAAATCTGGATGATGGAAGAGGCAAGTCAATGTCCCTTTTAAAGGAAAAGGGCCAACAACCAACCTCCAAACCAGCCAATGAGCTCACATGATTTTCCCTATGCAAAGCATTTAATATTTTCCATATTAAATGCTTTTCCAACCACTTTTTCCCTCTAATGCAAGTCGCATTTTCCTAGGGGAAATACATTAATTAATTATATTTTTATCCTTCCTAAATGTCATTATTCACTTTTGGCCCAAGTCGCCATTATCCCCTCTAGGAAGAATAAAATACAATAAATCCCTTTACAATGATATTTGCCACCTCAAGGCAAATCGTATTTACCATAGGGATTATAATGTATTTCTATTAAGCCAAATAAATTAATATAAGCGCTTTAATAATTTTATTTTATTTTTTAATAGCACTTTATAATAATTTATTGTGACTTAAGTCAGCCTTATATTTTTCCTTTGGCCATCAGGTTGACAAAATGGGCCAAAGGTCTTCAAATGGGAACAGGGGACATTACACAAATGAAAATGGCAGAAGCATATTGTTACCTAGAAGAGGGTAATACGCTTGAAGAAGAGTGCGTATTGGTAAAGCAAAAGCATGAAACTGAATGCATGTATTCAGAACTTGAGGATGAAGAGAATATATTGGGAGAAGAGTTTAATTTTGTTACTAGAACAAATAGATGGGACAGAGAACAATGACGGGGAAGTGAGGAATGCAATTATTCCCATCAAAATGCAAGAGGAATTTCCACCCAAGCGTGGTAATGTGCACAATATAGAGTCGGTACCAGCAGTCCATTTGTCAAAGATGGCTGATTACAAGATGTCTTTACACTGGTGGAAGAGGAAATAGAAGATGGACTTGTTCCCATGGATATGGCAGTGAAAATACTACAAGTGGCTTTATTCAACAAGAAGAATATTGCCAGTAGTTGTGGAGTCAAACATGGTTGCTCAAAAAAAATTGTAAAAAAAAATAAAATTCACTATCCTGCCATTGTGATGAGGTGAGGATTTGCAATGATTTGGCAATGAAAAAATACTCAAAATTTGAAAAATTAGTGGAGAAAGAAAAGAAATTATATTAATGTCCACATATAACCAAAGTAGGTCAATGGAACTTCATAATACATCCAATTAAACTAGAAGTGCTAGGGTAAAGGGACCCTCAGATCAACAACTTACCATATAAAGATGATGAACAAAAGCACTGAAAATTCTTGGAGAGGAAGATTCTTGGACGGATGAGCAAAGTTGAGAATAGTGTGATGTGAGGATTTACAGTGAATAGGGAATTACTGGAGGAGTATGCTATATTTAACATGGCTGATCAGTGGATGGAGGCAATGAAAACTGAGACAAGCACTTATTATGATATGGTAAATTTAAAAGTGCTTTTATCAATTTTGATAAAATAATGAAATGTGACTTATTCATGCAGATGAGTGAAATATAATGGGGAAATAGGAAATGGATGTAGAAGTGTAAAGCTGTAAATTGATGGTTTGATCGATGGGGGAATCAAAAGAAATAGTAACATTCAATATCATTCAAGAAATAGTAACAGTCAAGAGGTTCGGAATTTTCTTCCAACAGGGGGAAAATTGATGCAGGAGCATACCATTTGAAGTTGGAAGCTCTCTCTCTTTAACGCAGCTATTTCTTATAAAGCAAGAAAAGTAGCTTTAGGTGAAATATCTTAGAAAGCGAGGAAAGCAGTTTTGTTCTTATAGATGTAGAATTCTTAGAAAACATACAAACTTCTCAACTTAAAAGGTCGAGATGAGTGAAATATAATGGGGAAATTGGAAATTGATGTGGAAGTGTAAAGCTGTAAATTGATGGTTTGATCGATGGAGGAATCAAAAGTAACATCAATAACTCTAAGTCAAGAAGTTCGGAATTTTCTTCCAACTGGGGGAAAATTGATGCAGGAGCATACCATTTGTAGTTGGAAGCTCTCTCTCTTTAATGCAGCTATTTCTTATAAAGCAAGAAAAGTAGCTTTAGGTAAAATACCTTAGAAAGTAAGGAAAGCAGCTTTGTTCTTATAGATGTAGAATTCTTAGAAAATATACAAACTTCTCAACTTAAAAGGTCGAGATGGAATTTTCTATGGGCAGATTTCTGCATTGTTTTTATAGAAAGGAATGAGTTTTGGCTCATTGCAAGCTTGTGAATGTATGAGCCTTTTTTGTTTGAGGTTATTTTCTGGTTCATCATGGATGATCTTTTATGGTGTGTTTGTGTATGTATCCAACGGGAAAGATATTAGGGACGGGAGTTTCTTTTTAAAGAACCAATTTAGGGATTTTTATCTTAAAATAAAAAAATGAACAATTTCTTTCTTTTTTCCAAATTTAATGACAATTAGAGATGAAGTCTATCTATCTAATGGAAAAAACAACTAAGATTATTACAACTTACAAATTACATATAATATAGCTCCAAAACAGTACCCAGCATGTAAAGATCACCCTCCAGGGTACAAATTTGAGGGAAAAAATGATGTCATAATGTCATAATCAAATGATAAAAATATGTAAATCGAGATTGAGAGCATAGGAACCATTGTCTATGACAGAGTAAAGAAATAAGACCTAATTATCATCTAATATCTGATGTCATTTTATATCTTCTGGCAGGTGGAATAACGAACATGGGTGGCATGAAAAGAAACAATTAGGACAGGTCTGGAAGGGGAACTTGACTACTTGCGGACCACAAAACACGCCAGATTAAGTGCAAAAATAAAAGCCACCTCAAGCTGACCCAAATTGCAATTGACCAAATTGACAAGATTAAGTCTGCTTCTTCTGTGAAAAAACACATTTGAGCAAGATTCTGTCCTGGATATAGATTGGATGACATCCATTAAATTCTCTACCCTTCATTAAATACATAAGGTTTTTATAATTCATTCAATTAAGAATAAAGATTTTCGAAAAAAAACTGTTTAGCAATATCTTTTATGATTTATCAAAGTCTTGGATCACAATCCGTGATCCATTTCTCTACCTTTCCCAAACCTAAAAATATGAACCTCTGCTGTGGACCAATCTTCAAATTATGCAAGAGAAAATTCATTTATCTGTATAGCTTAAACAGTTGTCAAGGTTTTGTGGCATTCACCAGAGAGGCAAAGGAAAGGAGTAGAGATCATTAAATATGCATTGATTAAAATAACAGATAATGCAGAGAGAGACATCCCTCCGATATTACATTATCAATCAAACTATGTTCATTAAAATTAGATTATTGATTTAACTATTTACTAACTGATTGTAGTGCTCCGTAATTGTGTAGCTAAACCTCAGTAGTATCTTCGTGTAATTAGGATTTTCAGGGTTTTAACTGCGTGCGAGAATTCCAAACCCCAAGAGGCGAGGTATGCGGTTAAACATACTTAAAAACGTTCATAATAGGTTTTTACTATTACTGCGTCATTTAACTTCCATTACAAATTTCGTTAATAGCTCGCTGTCATTTGTTTGTATTGCAGATAATACTAATATGAAAAAATAAATACCTATTCCCAAGTCTGGATGGCAGATGGCGATTTTGAGCTTACGATTAGCTTGTACAGAGCCCGCCATGGATTATAAGAATTTCACAATGGCACGTCCAATGCGTCCATGGCCACAACAGATCAATTCGAAAATAATTGATTCAAGTATATGGGCGCTCAGGATCTTAAGAATTTGATTGATTAGAGTTGAAGCTAGGCATCCAAGAGAAAAAACTTTCTTACTATTTTCTTTCTTAGGCAGTTCCCCCTTTTTCTAGAGTCTTTGTGGACTGACGAACGGGTCTGTCTTTATTTTTTCATTTTGTCTTTTTTTCCTTTTTTTTGGGTTCCTTTTATTTGATGAAATAGAGCTAGATGGCCCTATGCGTGTTGGTCAGCGAGATGGACAAATTCAATATATTGAGTTTACGTTTTTCTAGGGTTTTTATTATTCAACAATAGACTATGGTTTTATTTTGAGGCACATTGTTGAAAAAGTTTGGAATGATAAATAGGAAGTTTATTGTTGTTTGTTGATTTCAAGAAGGCTTTTGACACAGTTCTTAGGAACAAGTTATGGGATAGAAAGCAGGTGCTTGATATTCCAGTGCATCACAAAGTAGTTGTTCATGGACTTTATGAAAAGGTACGAGTCAAAATTAGAACTCAAACCAGTATCTCAGAAAGTTCCAAGAGTGATATTGAGGTTAAATAAGGATGTTCATTATCACCTACTTTATTTGGCCTATATATCAACAAACTTGAGGAATGGTTAAATATACAGAGTGAAGATGGTGTTTGCCTAGGAGAGTATGTTGTAAGACTTCTCCTTTATGTTGATGACCTTATCTTGGTTGTTAGGTCCACTCAAGGCCCTCAAAAACATTTATGTGCACTTGAGCAATTTTGCAAAGAAGTGGGGATGTAAGTCAACACCAATAAGACCAAGATTATGATATTCTCCAATAGAAAGAAAAGAACTCAGTATGACTTTTGTTTCAATGGAAACATTTTAGAGAAAGTAGCAGAATATAAATATCTTGGGTTCAACTTTAATAACAAGCTCAGTTGGGAGATTTGTAGCAAAAAGAAAATTTTAGGGGGGTGGAAAGCTTTTTATGATTTTCAAAACAAATGCAAAGAGGCAGAACTACAGGATTGGAAAACTATGCAGACTTTGTTTGGGATTTTAGTAACTTTAGTGGTGTTTTATGGATGTGAGGTTTAGGCTAGCAGCATTTCAAACTCGAGGTGGAAACAATTTGAGAGGATTCAAAAAAGCATGATTACTAGCAAGTTCAAATTAAAGATCTCTGTCCCATACGAGACTCTTCTAGCTGAAACGGGGGTTGTACCTCTAGAAGCTATTGTTAGGGTTTGTCTTGTAACATATTTAAAAAGGATCGAACAAATGGATGGTAGCAGATGGCCTAAGGTTATCATCAATGATTTTTTTGGAGAAAAGAAGGAAGTCATGGATGAATCAAAACAACAAATGGCCTTAAAACTGGAACATTTACTTGAAGGTGTGTCCTAATAATAGCCAAGAGATAAAAACTTTTGTTATAGATAAATTCCACCAAGTTATGTGGGGAAATCCGTTGGGGATAAAGAAGAGGTATTATTTAGAGGAATTTAACTCTACATAGTGATCATCGACAAAAGGCTTTTATAGGGGCTAATATCCCGTGGAAAGCAAAGATCTTCGTAGCTCAACTAAGAACTAATTCACATCGTCTTTGATGTGAAACATGAAGATGGAAAAGACCTAAAGAGTCATGGGAAGAGAGAATCTTTATTTTTTACATGTTTGGCACAATGGAGTCAGTAAAACATTTCATGTTTGAACGTAATGCTTATAACGACATTATGGCCCAGTTTGCTAGCACGGTGGTTGTAGTCACAAAATCAAGCACTTACTATTACATTTATACTGTCAAATATGTTATTTTATATATAGATCTCGTGTAAGAAAAGTATTCACTAATGACCTATCCCTTAGTCCTGTCGTCAATTAGTCAGACATTATCGTCATTTGTCTTACACAGCCGTCAGTTGTTTACACAATTTTGGTCGTATCTCAGGGAGCATCAAGCTTCATTATTTAGTCATTTGTCGTTTCTAGTCTATGACTAGGGTGCCTAGGGTAGTACTGGGGCGCCCATGGATGCCTCGGTCCTTAATTTTAGGCGCCCTAGTCCTTGTAAAACTTGGGTCTAATTTACTTATTCGAGGTCGATATTTATCAGTTTCCCTCTCATTCTTCTAGGTACTAGTCGGCATGTCGGGTCATTAGTGTTGAAATTTGAGCAAGAGATCCCTATATAAACATAACATACTCAATATTCTAAGGGCGAACTATCTACTATCAAGAGCTAGCTATCTATTAATGAAAAAGGACTGCATTTGGGAATCATTTACATATGTATCACACAAGCATAGGGGGAAAGGGTTGTATCCATTATATTCCATCCACCATTTACATTTTTACATCCAGTTATTGCCCCCTACTTCTGTGTCATTGACGTTAGGGCACCCTAGACACATAATTGCACACACAATCACACAGAACTACATTGGGTCTGGAATGTAGTGTAGCGCTTAGTTGTAAGTCCACCATTATGGTAGCTAAGGTCAGTCTAACCCCTTCATATGCATCTTTATTTTTTAGGTATTTGATGCTTTGTATGGGGTTTTGTAGGTAGATCTTCATATCAAATTTACGGTGACATAAGCAAAGATATTGCGACAAATATGTGACAAAGATAAAGATACTGAAAAGACCTAGTGACACTATTAGATTCAGATCATAAGAATTTTTTACAGACCAGAGTGCCCAAACTACAGACCAGGGCACTCATAGGAGCCCCGGTCCTCTCCCAAGTGCCCCAATCCAATCGGATCTTCAGTTGCTGCAATTTCCTGGGTAACACCTTCACATTCTGTCATGTTAGCACATCAACTTGTTCAAGTCCAACACATAGCGAGGTAAGTCACTTTCAAGTTAGTACCTTATCCCTCTCATTTTTCATTATTTCATTTCATTTAAATATAAAACTAAAATATTTAGAATCAGTATTTCAATTTACATCATTTATTTCATTATTATTACTAGTCTAGATTAACTATAAAATAACATTAATATTCTACATTTTAGTTAATCATTTTGGTGAGCCTGTCTTTTCAAATAGCTTGCCCTAGGATCTCATCAAACCCTAATGGCTAAAGATAGCTCATCTTCTTCACCCATCATGTCTCATTTTAGCATTAACCTTATCTATGAAGAGGTTGTCATAGTTGAGCTCGAAGCTCTATATTACTCATTTTACTACACCCGATCATATCAAACAACAACTTTTAGATGTCCAACAACATGTGCCTACTCATTTTGAAAATTATCCTATAGGCATTAACATTGTTGAGGATCCAATAGCCTTTACTCGTTATACACCGTGTTATACGGCTACTTGTGATCCTCCTTCTAATCTTTCACAAGAAACTTTAGATGATTCTCTTATTGATTACTTACTTGGTATTGACAATCATTCACATATGCATAATGATTCTTCTTTTACTCTAGCCACTAATATAGTTCCTTCTCATGATTCTACCACTTCTGACATTGCTTCTCATGATACATCTCCTATTAGTTTGCATGCTTCTTCACATTATGTTGACGATCCTATTGATAGCATTCTTAGAAACATTCTCATTTCTAAGTCTCTATCTAATACTAGTGAGGCGGATGATAGTCATGGTTCTCCTTCTTTCTATACCACTGAGTGTGACTCTCCTACTCCATTACTGCCTTCTCCTAAGATCACATCTACCATTGTGCATGAGTCACTGCCATCTATCACTTCTTCTTCTCTTGTTGATTCATCTCCTCTTGATGCATCACCTATGTATCCTAGTCCATCTTCTCCTATAGATGTGTCTCCATCTGTCACCTCATCTATTAAGGATGTTTATGATGTTAGTCCTACCATTGTTATTGATATTCCATCTATATCTTCTACTATCGCTTCCTCGGCACCTACTCCTAGTGTGTCTTTAGCAACAAAATCTCCCACATCACCTCTTGATATTCCTATGATCACCCATAATGGAAAATTACAACTACTTAATACATACTTTCCATCCTCCACCATTCCTTCACAAGATATCATCTCTCTCATGCATGTCATAGGTCAGTTACAATCACAGGTTCTCTCCCTCACTTTAGAAAGTAGGGCTTACTATGCTTATATTGACAACAATTCATTACATAGTAACCATGTTCCCTAAGAAGATTCATAACTCTACATTTCCTCAAGATTTTATCATGCCTACTTTCACATGTTTTGATGGTATTGGTGACCCTCATGCTCATCTTCTACATTACCTCATATTTATGGGATCTCATTCTAACGATAGATTGTTACTTAAGGACTTTCGATACAATCTTTTTTACGAGGCATTACAATGGTACACTCATCTCCCTTTAGGTCCATTAGTACTTTCTATGACATGGAGGATGCTTTCCTCCATCGTTTCATCATCAACAATGGCCCTAGAGTCACTTATGATTGTATACCTACTTTACATCAGGGCTCCTCTGAACCTATCAAGGATTATATCTTACGATTCAATGCTTGTATACATCAACTGATATTCCAGCCTATTGATCTAGAGAAGTAATTTATTTTCTATCATGGCATAATTCCTCCACTCAAGCAAAGAATATAATATGATACACGTGAATCATTCATTCATCTATGTTATAAATTCATTGACCTAAAACAAGATTTTCTCTCATCACACATCATAGATCCTCCACACATCTCTACGGTTATTGCCTTATCTAGTTCTTTGCATGTACCTCTGGTTGAGCATCCAACACAATCTCCACCTTTTCCTCACAAGCAAATCAAATAAGCTCAACCCACTCCACCACAAAAGCATACTCCTTCTTTGGCTCCGCAACAAGCTACTCCTCCTACCACTCCACCTAGGTCGCATGAGCCTTTACATTTATCTCATCATGCTCGACCACACGATGTGCTACATGCTTTACTTATTGAGTGATTAATTCACCTACCCTCCAACCAACATCATCCAAAACACTGATTACAAGGTCAACGTGACCAGCCTTATTGTAATTATCATCGCATAAATGGCCATAGGAATATTGAATGTCTTTCCCTTCATGATATATTACAACAACTAGAGGATAAGGGCATCATCTCCTTTGGCTCTCACTCATGTGAGCAATCCATTTCTCCTTTGCCTCCTTAAAGAGTTTCTACTACCGATGAGTCATCTCCTACATATGGTACTTAGGATGTGGTACGTCCACTGCAGTTTTTTGTCCATATGTGTTATCCACCACATGCATACACTACTACATCATTGCACCCATTACATTCACTTCATCCATCACATTCACGTTATCTACAACGTCATGCTACTCATTCACACTAGCTTCCACAACACTTCGCTCTCGCACATCCCACCACAACTCTATATGACATTCAGTTTGGTTCATACACTCATGTTGCTTCCATCCACATGCTTCCACTACTTTGCGCCACCTTGGTCTTTGGTAGGTGATTGCTATCACCTTACCCACCCCGATGAAGCACTTATGTTCTTATAGTTCTTACATGATGATTAACTTGAAGTGTGGGGATAGTTAATCTAAGCTATGAACAACTGTAATAAAGTAAATAAATGCAGTAAAGAAGTATGAAAGTAAGCTAAAAACTATGCAAAAGGAAATGCTAACCCTAATGTACAAGAAGGAAGAGGAAAGAACTCAGCTGAATAACAGATGGCTATCAGAGAGTGTCACAGAGATGACTGGAAAAATCAGGAGCAGGAATGGTTATGTAGAAGTCCTGGAAAGGATGGAGCTGGAGGATCTAGCTAGACTGGAGCACCTGGAGGAGGATGGGGCACCTGTGGTGCTCTGGTCTATAATATGGGTGCCCTGGTTTGTGCAAAAGCTCTGAAACTGGTCTTCACTGGTTCGACGAATGGTCTGAAACCATTGTTGTTTGTCGCATCAACTTCATTGTCCCATGCTAGATGTCACCAATACTCCAAGATGAAAGAAAGACCTGCAAGACCCCAAAACAAGCATCAAACCCTAAAAAATAATAATGCATATGAAGGGGTCAGACTAACCTCAGCTACCACAATGGTGGACTTACTAACTGAGAGTTGCACTACATCTCAGACCCGATGTAGTTCTATGTGCAAGTGTGTGTGAACATGCCCTAGGTTGCTCTTGTGTCAGTCACACTTTGTGAAGTAGTGAGTAATAACTATGTGTAGAAAATGTAATAGAATGTGTGCATGGAATAGAATAGAATCCCTCCCCCTATGAAGTGTGATGCAGATGTCCTAGCCTTGTGCCTTGATGATGGAGCTATGTGGATGCAAGTGATCTCCAATGCAATAGATGGATGCAACTCTAGATGGAGTGATAGTAGTAAGTGATGTTAGGTCCCTCATTATGGTCTCATAACTTTATATTTATAGGGTTCTCTTGGTCTAATTTCATAATTAACCCCGAAAAGGCCGACCACAAGAAAGATAAAGATGTAAAATGGCTAGAAAGAGCCCAAAAAGTGGTGGGAAAGTGTAAAAAGGATGGGGCACCCCTGGTGGGACCAAGGCACCCACGGGTGCTCTAGTACTAGCCTGAGTGCCCCATTTGAGGCTAAAATAATGGGAAATGATCAAAATAGACTGGGCATGTAGATGAAAAGGTGGTAATGATGAAATAAAATAAAACAAGATGGCCAAAAGATGGGGGTTAATTAGTACTTTCTTCACTCAAGAACCTTCTAAATAGTAGTATGAGACCGGGATAAATAATGTCTAAAGTGCATGATTTTGTGACTACATTTTTCCCCCACTTTATGTTGGTGAGCGGAAAGCTCGGTAACATAAAGTAGATAGAGATGTGTACCTGATGTCCATGAAGAGTATAGTAGAAACGTGCCGAAGGACTAGACAAAGTGTGGAATGACAAAAAATATGGAGGAGCATGGAAACTAAAGATGAAAAATGCACAAAGAAAAAGTGATGAGAGTGAACCTAGGGCGTAATGCATGTGTAGTTGTTGCGGTGTGTAATGTACCTGCATGGTTAGTAAAGTGTGTGTTGTTGCGAAGTGTTGTTGTTGACGTTGTTGTTGTTGCCCCCATTTGACTACTTGTTTCTCATACGGCCGGACTTGCAAGGAGAAAACGATCAAGTAGTCAAATATGTATGTAGTGTGTAATGTAAAAAACAATGTATAAAAAGCATGTAAATGTAAAATATGTAAATGTAAATAGAAAAGTGTAAATGGAACATGTGCACCTGGTCCATGTCGAGAAAGAGAGTGTAGAAGGATATCCTGTACTGCGATTTTTTTGGGCAATCTCACGCCACCCTAGCTGAAGAAGTGTAGGGAGGAAATGCTTTGTGTCCTCCAAGCTCTAACTGCTTCCCTGAATGTGTGTGAAGAGATCTTTGTATCGTCCTAGTTTTTTGGGATGATCCGACACCACTGGCCAAAGTAGTGTAGAGAGGCACACCCACTGTAACCTCCAAGTTTGTAACTACTTCCTAGAATGCTAAGGACACCATGTCCTATAAAATCAATTGTGTATGGGGTTCGTAGACTGGTCTGAACCCACTCGTTGTATATAACTGAACCGAACTAGTGTAGAATCTCTGTGTTAGTATGTAAAACCCCCAAATGATGCCCCCCCTCTTTGGGGTGCATGTGACATCACTGATAGGAGAATGTGGCCCCAAAAGAGGACCAACTACATGTACTTTGTAACTCTTCCCTGCATGGGGAAGGGAATGCACTTGGTAGAAACCAAGGCACACACAAACAAGGATGGCTAGCCAAAACAAGTGTTAGTACAAAAACACATGCATGTAAGAAGACAATGTGTAATCTACGCAAACAATGTAAAAACTACCAAGCAAAGTAGTGTAAACACACAAGAAGACAAGTAAGCCACACAAAGTGGGTTGCAAACATGGGACATCACTCACGATGTCGCAAGACATGCAAGGCCATCATGGCCACAAACAACAAACAAGTGTGCACACCAAACATAGGGCAAGGCCTGCATACAAGAGACAAATAATGACAAACAAACAAAAGAAGTAGTCATGGAAACATGTAATCCTGCAAAACAAGTGTTGCACATGAAACACCCGTTAGCATGTTAGAGAAATAACCAATATGTCAAAGCATGAATAACTAAGTAATGTAAAGTGCTAAGTACAAAATGAAACAATAGCACCTGGAGAGACGAATGTGGATGCCCCCAGTGACCAGTGTAGGAAGGGTAGAAGGCGAGCATCCATGTTGCATGTAAGAGATTGTATCTGTGATCACAACTAGAAAAAGGTGTGAACACGCATGTGTGGATGGTATAGATAATGACATATAAGAAATCAATCTAACATGTGTAGTAAAGTGATCATGTAAAACACTAGTAAAAAAGAGTAAATCTCAACCAAGACAATGCAATATGTTGTGGATGGATGGAATGGAATGCAAGATGGAATGATAGGAGCCATGTGCCCCCCCAAGTGGATGGAAATGTATGCAATGAGGTTCATTTTGGTTTTCCCCCTCAGCAGTCAATAATGAACCATAAACGAGAGTGTGTCATCGGAAATGGTCGAGTAGTGTGTGTTGTGTCTAAGCGCACTGTGATGAATGTGTAGGTGTAGTGATGAGATGCGACCTAGAAATGATGTGTGCGTGAACCCTATAGCCAAAGTGTATATCATGACTATATGAATGTATAAGTGATGATTTATCCTAATCGTATATCACTATAAGATGAATGGATGAGTGATGATTTATCCCTAAGCGTATATCACTACAAGATGAAAGAAGGGAGTGGTGATGTAACCTAAGGTGTATACCACTACAAAATCAATAGAATAGGTGAATTGTGCCTAAATGTATGTCACTACAAGATGAAAGGAAGTGGTGATGTGTATACCACTACAAGATGATAGAATAAGTGACAATTTAGCCTAAAGTGTATGTCACTATTAGGAATGTTGCATATGATGAGTGTAAGGTCCATTTGATTGATAAACCCTCGCAGTTGAGTATGGACCGAGGAACTAAAGTGCATCATAGGGTAGTGAGTGCAGCGCGTATGTAGAAAACAATGTAGTTGATAATAGATGACCATGTGATGAAGAGAATATGTAAAAACGTGTTGTGTAAAATGCGATGGTAGATGTATGGAATGTATAAAATTGAATCTATAACACACAATGTAATACATATAGATAGATGAGTAATGTAGTATGTAGGGATGCATGTAATGTTAGGCGGATGTATGAGGAAGACTAGTATAATATGTAGAATGTGATGACATGAAGACACGCAGTGTATGATGTATGGTATATGCCTATGTATAGGATGTGAGGCAATATGTCATAAATATCCTAATAGTGTATGTGCAAAACATGTAAGGTGAGGATAATATAATGTATGATGTATGAATGTGGAAATGGCACAATGTATGTAGACATATGTAAGAATGTATTGATAGATATGTATGAATATGATGTGTGAATGTGACTAGATGTGAAAATGTAATAAAACCTAGAGTGCAGTGTGTGGGGTTCATGTGTAGTAATCCCTCAATAGTCAAGGGTGAACCGAAGCACAAAAGTGTGTCATCGGGTAATGACGACATCCCTAAAAAGTGTGAATGAAGCACAAGAAATGCTATCATGCCTATGTGGAGAATGTTAATGTATGATGATGTAATATATTCCTAAAATGAAATGCAAGATATGATATGTCTACTATAGTAATGATGATTGAGGGGGGGATGTGGATTTATGCCCCCTAAGTGAGCGTATGCAAAAATCATGTAAAACCATCAAGAAGATCGTCATCCTCTGGGTCAAAGTCATATGGATAAGCATTGGTGACTTGATAAGCAATAGTGTCTGGTTGATCATGCAATGAGCCATTAAGGTGTAAGTTGTACATGCCCATGGCATATTCCTCATCGGTGAATGGAGGAAGTGGGAAACCGTGTGCATACCAATGAGTGAGATTTTGTGAATAGCCAAGAAAAGAACTATTGCAGATAAAAGCACGACCGAAAGGCATAGGAAATGAAATGTCTATATGACTAGGATCTAATGTGCCTCCAATATAAGTAAGCCATGATTCCCCTAATGTGAGTGGAGAAGAATGAGGGGTACGTGATAAATATACTAGAAGATGAAAGACACATAAACCATAAGGAATAGTTATATTGATAAAGCCATAATAGAGATGAGGATCATGAGTAGAAGGATAGAGATTCTCAAAGGCAAAACCAAGATTGGGCATAGACCATCATGTGTACATATAGTGACATCGCATGTAGGATCAAATGGAATATGTTCCCAGTATGAGTTATTCATGAAGAGTGTGCAAGTGAATGGTGGGTGTGCTAGAGTAGGTGGTGTATGCAAAGGTGGATGTGATAGAGCGACATCCATAGACTGGACAGGCCCCTGATAAGGAATCATAGTCGCAGTAGTAGTAGTAGTAGGTGGCATAGAAGGAACTACATCTATCACACAAATGGTACCATCAAGTGGTGGTAAGTGAGGTGGTTCTTCCCTAGGTTGGGGCTCATTTGTAAGGTATGTGTGTGGAATAGGAAGACTAGTATGAGGAGCCCGATCACAATACTGGAATGGATCGTAGTCATGAAAAACAGTATGTTCAATGTCTCTCATGTAAGGAATTTAACACAATTATGCACAATAGAGGTGATGACAACTTGCATGGCATGAAGTCATGGCCTACCAAGTAGACAGTTATAGGAGATTGGGAAATCAACAACAAAAAAGATAATGTGGACAGTTTTGGACCAATAGTGATAGGTAATGTAGATGTGACCGAACATAAGGATGGACAAAACCATCATAAGCACATAGTGAAAGACTATATGGACTGATGTCATGACAAGTAAGACCTAAAGGTGTTGAAGGAATGACATAGGACACAAGTTAAGTTTAGACCCATTATCAATTAAAGTACACTTACACCTACATTATAAATACAAGATATGATATGCAAAGGTGGATCATTATCAAAAGTGTGAACATCAGAGGGAAGGTTGGACTTAAATAATATATGTGAGATAAAGGTGTCCGCAAAGGCTCAATAAACTATGTCTGGGATGCATGTCAGCAAAAATACGAGTAGTATAAAGTAAAATATTGGACTTTATGTAGTAATTTAGGATTGAAAAGTAAAGTAATCATTGATTGAGATACTCATGATGCCTTAACCCTAAGAATGAAGAAGTATCCTAGTAGTATGTAGATTGATTTGGGTTCACCAAAATGATTAAGTAAAAATGGACCAACTAACTAGTATGGGGATATTTAATCTAAGCTATGAAAAGTTGTAATAAAGTAGATAAATGCAGTAAATAAGAATGTAAATGAGCTAAACAACTATGCAAAAGGAAATGCTAACCCTAATGTGTAAGAAGGAAGAGGAAAGAACTCAGCTGAATAACAAATTGGAGAGTGTCGCAGAGTGTGACTAGAAAATCATGAGCAAGAATGACTATGCAAAAGTCCCGAAAAGGATGGATCTAGAGGATCTAGCTTGATTGGGGCACCTAGAGGAGGACTGCGGGGGTGTCTGCAATGGGTGCTCTGGTCTGTAATCTGGGTGCCTTGGTCTATGTAAAAGCTCTTGAACTAGTCTTTACAAGGTTTGGAAGGTGGTCTGAAACCCTTTGTTTGTCACATCAACTTCGTTGTCCTATGCCAGAATGTCGCCAATACTCCAAGATGAAAGAAAGACCTATAAGACCCCAAAATAAGCATCAAAACCCTAAAAAATAAAGATGCATATGAAGGGGTCAGACCGACCTCATCTGCCACAATGGTGGACTTACTAACTGAGTTTTTCACTACATCTCAGACCTGATGTAGTTCTATGTGCAAGTGTGTGTGAACATGCCCTAGGTTTCTCTTGTGTCAGTCACACTTTGTGAAGTAGCGAGCAATAACTATGTGTAGAAAATGTAATAGAATGTGTGCATGGAATAGAATAGAATCCCTCCCCTATGAAGTGTGATGCAGATGTCCTAGCCTTGTGCCTTAATGATGGAGCTATGTGGATGCAAGTGATCTCTAATGCAATAGATGGATGCAACTCTAGATGGAGTGATAGTAGTAAGTGATGTTAGGTCCCTCATTATGGTCTCATAACTTTATATTTATATAGTTCTCTTGATCTAATTTTGTAATTAACCCCAAAAAGGCTGACCACAAGAAAGATAAAGATTCCAAATTGCTAGAAAGATCCCAAAAAGTGGTAGGAAAGTTCAATAAGGATCGAGGCACCCCATGTAGGACCAGAGCACCCATGGACTAGCCCAAGTATTGGCTCAAACGCCATGGTCATGGATAAAATACATGGGAAATTATCAAAATAGACCGGGAATGTGGACGAAAATAGGAGGTAATGATGAAATAAAATAAAATAAGATGGCCAAAATAAGGGGATTAATTAGTATTTTCTTCACTCAAGAACCTTCTAAATAGTAGTATGAAATCGGGATAAATAAATGTCTAAAGTGCATGATTTTGTGACTAGATTTTTCCCCCACTTTATGTTGGTGAGTGGAAAGCTCGATAACATAAAGTAGATAAAGATGTGTACTTGATGTCCATAAAGAGTGTAGTAGAAACACGTAGAAGGACCAGAAAAAAGTGTGGAATGACAAAAAGGATGGAGGAGCGTGGAAACTAAAGATGAAAAATGCACAAAGAAAAAGTAATGAGAATGAACATAGGGTGGTAATGCGTGTGTAGATTTTATGGTGTGTAATGTACCTGCATGGTTAGTAAATCATGTGTTGTCCCAAAGTGTTGTTGACGTTGTTGTCATTGTTGCCCTAAATTTGACGGTTTGTTTCTCATATGGCCGAACCTGTAAGGAGAAAAATATCAAGTAGTCAAATATATATGTATGTAAGTGTAAAAACTAGAATAAAAGATGCATGTTTATGATAATGCATGTAAATGTAAAATACGCAAAATGTAAATGTGAACATGTGCACCTGATCCATGTCGAGAAAGAGAGTGTAGAAGGATATCCTGTACTGCATTTTTTTGGGCGATCTCACACCACTAGGCCGAAGAAGTGTAGGGAAGAAATGTTCTGTGTCCTCTAAGCTCTAACTACTTCCCTAAACTGTGTGTGAAGAGATCTTTCTATCATCCTATTTTTTGGGATGATCCAACGCCACTAGTAGAAGTAGTGTAGGGAGGCACACCCACTGTAACCTCCAAACATGTAACTGCTTCCTTCAGAATGCTAAGGACACCATGTCCTATAAAATCCATTGTGTATGGGGTTCATAGACTCGTCTGAACCCACTCGTTGTATGTAACAGAACAAGGGTGGAACCAGTGTATCAATCTATTGTAAACATGTTACTATGTAAAACCCCAAATGATGCCCCCCTCTTTGGGGGCACATGCGACTATTGTCACTGATAGGAGAATGCGGGCCCAAAAGAGGACCAACCACTAAACTAAAATTTTGCCCTACATAGGGGAAGGGAATGTTCTTGGTAGAAACCAAGGCATGCACAAACAAGGATAGCTATCCAAAACAAGTGTTAGTACAAAAACACATGCATGTAAGAAGAAAAATGTAAAGTACACAGAAAATGTAAAAACTACCAAGCATAGTAGTGTAAACACATAAGAAGATCAAGTAAACCACATAAAGTAGGTTGTAAACATGGGACATCACTCATGATGTCGCAAGACACGAAAGGCCATCATGACCGAAAACAACAAATAAGTGTGCACACCAAACATAGGGCAAGGTCCACATACAAGAAGACAAATAATGGCAGACATATAACAAACAAACAAACAAAGAAGTAGTCATAGAAACATGTAATCCTACAAAACAAGTGTTGTACATGGAACACTCGTTATCATGTTAGAGAAATAACCAATATGTCAAAGCGTGAATAACCAAGTAATGTAACGTTCTAAATACAAAATGAAACAATAATACCTGTGAGAGATGGATGTAGATTCCCCCAGTAACCAGTGTAGGAAGGGTAGAAGGTGAGCATCCATGCTACGTGTAAAAGAGATTTGTATCTATGATCACAACTAGAAAAAGGTGTGAACGCGCATGTGTGGATGGTATAGATAATGACATATAAGAAATCAATCTAACATGTGTAGTAAAGTGATCATGTAAAACACTAGTAAACAAAAGTAAATGCCCCCAAGACAATGCAATATGTTATGGATGGATGGAATGGAATGCAAGATGGAATGATAGGAGATGCATTCCCCCTGAGTGAATGGAAGTGTATGTAATGAGGTTCATTTTGTTTTCCCCCTCAGTAGTCAAGAATGAACCATAAATGAGAGTGTGTCATCGAGAAATGGTCGAAGTGTGTGTTGTGTCTAACATGTTGTGATGAATGTGTAGGTGTAGTGGTGAGATGCGACCTAGAAATGATGTGTGTGTGAACCCTATAGATAAAGCATATATCATGACTGGATGAATGTATAAGTGATGATTTATCCTAAGCATATATCACTATAAGATGAATGGATGAGTGATGATTTATCCCTAAGCATATATCCCTATAAGATGAAATGAGGAATTGGTGATGTAACCTAAGGTATATACCACTACAAAAAATAGAATAGGTGACAATTTAGCCTAAATTTTATGACAAGATGAAAGGAGGGAGTGGTGATGTAACCTAGTAATGCCGCTACAAAATGATAAAATAAGCTCAATTTAGCCTAAAGCCCATGTCACTAGCCTAGGATTGTTGCATGTGAAATGAGTTTAAGGTCCATTTGATTTGTAAACCCTCGACAGTCAAGTATGGATCGAGGAACTAAAGTGCATCATAGGGTGGTGAGTGCAGTGCGTAGAAGACAATATAGTATATGTAACGATAAAAGATGACCATGGGATGAAGAGAATATGTAAAAATGTGGTGTGTAAAATGCGATGGTAGATGTGTAAAATGTATAAAATGTAATGTATAACGCGTAATGTAATACATGTAGATAGATGAGTAATGTAGCATGTAGGGATGAATGTAATGCTAGACTCATATGTGATGAAGACTAGTATAGTATGTAGAAAATGTATGACATGAAGACGTGTAGTGTATGATGTATGGTATATGACTATGTATAGGATGTGAGGCAATATGTGTAAATATCCTAATAGTGTATGATGTAAAATGTGTAAGGTGAGGACTAGTATAATGTATGATGTACGAATGTGGAAATGGTACAATGTTGTAGAAGAAAATGGAATGTATGGTATATAGTGTATGACACGCGATGTGTGACTAGATGTGGTATGTAATGCCTAAAGTGTAGTGTGTGGGGTTCAGTGTAGTAGTAATCCCTTAATAGTCAAGTGTGAACCGAAGCACAAGAGTGTGTCATCGGGTAATGACAATGCTAAAACGTGTGATGAAAAATGCCTATATGAAAATGTGATGACTAGATGTTATGACAAAATGTGGGGGAGAATGCCATGCCCCCCGAAGTGAGGGGTGAATGCTGAAGCATGTGATGTAGTACCTATGTAAAATGATATGCAAGGTAACTAGATAGGCTGCTATAATGTTAATGTGATGGGGGGGGATGTGAGAGTTGTTATGCCCCCTGAGTGGGTGTGTAAGAAGATCATGTAAACCTCATTAAGAAGATCACCGTCATCTTTGGGTTCAAAATCATATGGATAAGCATTGGTGACTTGGTAAGCAATAGTGTCTAGTTGATCATGCAATGACCCATTACGAGGTGTAAGTTGTACATGCCCATAGTGCATATTCCTCATCGGTAAATGGAGGAAGTAGGACAACCGATGTGCATACCAATGAGTGAGATTTTGCGATGTATAACCAAGAGAATAACTATTACATATAAAAGCGTACGACCGAAAGGCATAGGAAATGAAATATCTTGAAGTATGGACTAGGATCTAATGTGCCTCCAATATAAGTAAGCCAAGATTCCCCTAATGTGAGTGGAGAAGAATCGAGGGGTACATGATAAATAGACTAGTTAAATGAAATACACGCAAACCATAAGCATCATTAATATTGATAAAGCCATAATAGAGATGAGGGTCATGAAGTGGAAGGATGGAGATCCTCAAAGTCATGCCAAACCAAGACAAGACTAGACCATCATGGTAACATATAGTAACATCACATGTAGGATCAAATGGAATATGTTCCCAAAATGAGTTATTCATGAAGAGTGTGCATGTGAAAGGTGGGCAGTGCTAGAGTGGGTAATGTATGTAGAGGTGGATGTGATAGAGCGACATCCATAGACTAGAAATAGGCCCCTGATACAGGAATCATAACAATAGTAGTAGCAAGTGGCATAGAAGAAACCGCATCTATCACACAACTTAGTACCATCAAGTGGTGGTAAGTGTGGTGGTTCTTCCGTAGGTTGGGAATGATCTGTACTACCAATGCGATGGGATAGGAATCAAGTTAGTATTCAATGATTCATCTATCGCAAGTATTTATAATGGATCAACCTTGTCATCAGAATATTTATATGCTCCATGTTATCTTGGTAAGAATGTGTGGCACTATCAAATATGTATAGTGGGTGTGCACCGCTAGTCATTGACAGTAGAAGGTGTCACAACTGGCCTGGAGATGAGACACAAGCAAGGACGAATTGTAAGTGAAATGGGAATAGCAACATAGTGTGAGTAGACAATAGTAGGACAATCGGTGGACCAGTTACAATGATAGGTGATTGTAAAGTGACTAGACTACACCGACGAACATAACCATCAAAAATAGCGTAGTGGAATACTAGTGTGATTGACATCTTGAGTGGTATAAGCATAGCAGTAAAAATATCTATAAGGAATAGTACTTTAATGGCACATAGAGTCAGTGGTAATATTATATTCATAGCCATCAATGTAAAAATTAATACACATACGGTGGGTATTAGATGAGATACTCCTATGCATTGCGTTAATCCAAGGCCTTCCTAACAAGAGATGTCAACATGAGAGGGAAGCTATCGATGACGTAAATAATATATGTGAGGAATAGTTTTAGGCATCAACCCAAAGCCATGATAATTAGATACGTCCCTAGGTGCATAACTGTGACATAATGAGTGTAATTATGAGAAGATATTGTTATTGTTTACGAGACTCTATATAGCGGTAGAATCGTAACTACAAAACATATTAATCAGTGTATCCCTTATCGATGAGTTACTCACTAATGCATACAAGTAGTACTAATGCAATGGCCTAGTAGATGCAATTAAGAAAGAGCATATGGATTGATTTCACCAAAATGATTAATTAAATTAACTAAAGTATGTAGTGTGGTGATAGTTAATCCAAGCTAAGAAAATTGTAATAAATTAGATAAATGCAGTAGATAAGAATGTAAATGAACTAAAAACTATGCAAAAGGAAATGTTATCCCTAATGTGTAAGAAGAAGAGGAAAGAACTCAGTTAAATAACAAATGCCTATCAGAGAGTGTTGCAGAGGTGACTGGAAAAATCAGGAGTAGGAATGATTATGCAAGATTCCTGGAAAGGATGGATCTAGAGGATCTAGCTGGACTGGAGCACCTGGAGGAGGACTGGGGTGGATGAAGGTGCTCTAGTTTGTAATATGGGTGCCCTGGTCTGCGTTAAAGCTCTGAAACTAGTCTTCACTGGTTTGGTAGATGGTCTGAAACCCTCGTTGTTTGTCGCATCAACTTCATTGTCCTGTGCTAGATGTCGCCAATACTCCAAGATGAAAGAAAGACATGCAAGACCCCAAAACAAGCATCAAACCCTAAAAAGTATTAATGCATATGAAGGGGTCATACTGACCTCACCTGCAATAAGGGTCGACTTATTAACTAAGCATTGCACTACATCTCATACCCAATGCAGTTTTATGTGCGAGTGTGTGTGAACATGCCCTAGGTTGTTGTTGTGTCAGTCATACTTTGTGAAGTAGCGAGCAATAACTATATGTAGAAAATGTAATAGAATGTGTGTATGGAATAGAATATAATCCCTCCCCCTATGAAGTGTGATGCAGATGTCCTAGCCTTGTGCCTTGATGATGGATATATGTGGACACAAGTGATCACCAATGCAATAGATGGATGCAACTCTAGATGGAGTGATAGAAGTAAGTGATGTTAGGTCCCTCATTATGGTCTCATAACTTTATATTTAATGGGTTTTCTTGATCTAATTTCATAATTAACCCTGAAAAGGATGACTACAAGAAAGATAAAGATGTAAAAATGCTAGAAAGAGCCCAAAAAGTGGCGGGAATTTGCAAAAAGGACTGAGGCACCCACAGGTACCCTAGTACTAGCCTGGGTTCCCCAATTGTGGCTAAAATTATGGGAAATGACTGAAACAAACTGGGCATGTGGATGAAAAGGGTCGGTAATCACAAAATAAAGAAAATATGATGGCCAAAAGATAGGCGTTAATTAGTACTTTCTTCACTCAAGAACCTTCCAAATAGTAGTATGAGATCGGGATAAATCATATACTGCAACCATACTCAATACAATACGTATGGAAGTCATTTTAACAACAAGAGAAAATATTTCACCAAATTCAATACCTACTTTCTATGCAAATCCTTTTACTGCAAGCCTTGTGTTGTACCTTTTCTATCCACCCTCTTCTTCATTGATCCAGTAAACTCATTTGTTTTGCAATGTCCTCTTACCTACTGGCAACTTAACCAAATCCCAAGTTTGGTTTTGTTCTAAGGATTCCTGTTATCCAATTTCACCCCCCCAGGGTTGAATTGATAACATACATCAGGATTCCCAAGTCCCAGGCTGAAAAAGAAAGAGCTCTGAGAGAATGCGAGAAGTTGCAGAAAATAAGCCTGGATGAGAAAAAAATGTGAAAATCGGCTAAGTCCTTGTCCTAGAAATATTTGGGACATTCGGGACACCAAGGCGCGGTTCGGCCGAAACGCCTCCAGGCAGCCCGCGAAGCACTGGGACAAGTGGAACAAGTGTACGCGGAGGGCGCGAACCGGCCGGTTCAGCTGAAAAGGGAAATTTTAGCACAAGGACAATCGGGCCATCGGGACGCGAGGGACGCGAATAGCCGAAGGAGCCGAAAGCCAATCAGATCACGCCACATGTCACCGGCAGAAAAGGGACGAGGAAGCCCATTTCGGGCGGATCGGAAGATTTTGTCCCGTGAAGCACTGGGACATTTGGGACAAAAGGACGCGGTGGACGTGAAAATCCGGCAGGCCCATGGACAAATCACAGCATGACACGTGTCGCCAAGGAAAAAAGGTCCAAAAAGTCAAAGGGGCGAGTTTTCGAGCACTAATCCAAACCAATAAGATAGCGCCACGTGTCCAAGTTTAAGGGGCCCACGAGAAAAGCCCACGAAAAGGTGGAGAGAGGGAATTGCTCAACGAACCAGAGCCTTCCACGTGTCGTCCAGATGGCAGAGCGCGGGAAAAGAAATTTAAAAATCCATTTTTGCCTGTTTTGTGCCCTAAATCTTTAGATCGTCATATCTTTCAATCCAGAGCTCGGATTTGCACGTTCTTTATATCAACAGAAAGCTGTTGAAATTCTCTACATGATTCTGGGGTCAATATTGCATTTTGATGTAGTTTGGTGGGAGAAAATTAAGAAAACGTCTCTAACGTGTGTAATGCTTCAACTACTAACTTCAATGCAGTAGACAACTCGCTGCTCCTGTTAGACAGCCCATTGTTTTGCCAGGTTCCGCCGCTTGGATCATAATGAGATGATTTTAAATGCTACCAAGAAGTGGTTGGGGCAAATTCTGGATTTCCTCTCTCTTCCCCCTCATTTGTTCATATATATTGTAAAGAGGAGCCATTTTTAGAGGTCGGACATTCTTGCTTTGCATCCTCCCTTCTTCCCTGCTTGCAAGAGAATTTGTGGAGCTTTTCAAACCTCCCATATGGATTGTAATGCCAGTTTTTGCCTCTTGGCCACTGCAATGTACTGTATCGACTCTTGAGCAATATATATATATGTTTGTGATTGATTCTCAACCCTCTCATGTATTCATTGCTGTTATTTTGATCTCTTATTGCAGTTTGGTTACCCATGCATAGTGTTTGTATTGCATCTATGTGGTCTGTGTTAGATTTGAAAAACAAGTGTCTAACATTCCTTGGTGCATCACCTCTGTAGTTTAGGTTTTATTCTATGCATTTTCTCACCTTGTCTCCTTGACAAGTTAGATTAGGTTTTAGTAAACCCTCTGCATTTTTGTGTGCATCTGAACAGAGGAATAGGAACCAGCCTTCTCTGGAGAATCCTTTCTCATCTTTACAAGTCCCACACTTGGAGAAAGGATTCCATGTTGTGCAATCACACTGGATGCCTGAACATTAACCTAGAAGCCTGATCTGCATCCAAGGGTGCTGTGAGTCTGCAACAACAATTCCATCTCCTCATCCATGTCATGCTACCACTGAACGTGGGTCTCATCCTGCATTGCTTCTTCAAAATCTGAGAGTTCATTTTCGTTCACAAACTCTCAACTAGTTCTTCTTTGGGTACCAAAATTTGATCCCTATACATTCTCTATTCATTCCATTCAATGTCATGACTCTTAATAATTTTAGAATTCTCTAAATCCCAAAAATGGAATCCGAAATCACCAGATCCATAACCAATGAAAGTGCATCTCTTGGATTTTGCATCCAACTTTTTTCTATTTTCCTTATCAATATGCACAAAAACTTCTGAACCAAAAACTTTAAGAAATGAAAGATCTACCTATTTTCTGGTCCAAGCTTCCTCCGGTATTCCTCCATCCAGTGAATTGGAAGGACCACGGTTAATCAAGTAAACCATTGTATCAACTACTTGTGCCCAAAACTGCAAGGGCAATCCAACATATATCCTCATACTTCTAGCACGTTTGATGCGCCAGAATTAATAGGAACTTGACAAGGTCATAACTTGAGCTCCGGGTGTCCATTTGAGTCCGTTTTTTTTTTGAAACCACGTGTTTCAATGAGACGAATGCAACAGCAATCCACCCTACTAGTTGGGGCAAGTTTTCGACACATTTTCAGGCCCTAAATCCGCCATCTTGAGGCTGAAAATTAGGATTTAAGTTATAGTTCAGTTTTTTTCCAATTTTTGGGCATTAGTTAATTTTAGTCTAATAATTGCATTATGAGTTAGAAATTTGGCAATTCCTCTAATTTAGGGATGTAAAATATGCATGACAACTTCTGTGCCCATATGAATAAGTATGCGAACTTACTAAGAATAGCAAGTTCTAGTAAACTGCTAAAAATACTAATTTTCGCCACCTAGAGTAGTTTTAGTCAAAGTTAGAGTTTACTTGGCAACTCGAGTTGGGAGTTGTTTTCCTATTTAGGAAACATTGTAATTCATTATTCAACAACGAAGAAGGAGATCTATTTTTCTTTGGAGTTCATATTATTTGCAGTAAATCATGCTTGGTTAGAATTTGGCTACATTAACGTTCTATGATTGTCTTGTTCATTCTTTCTACAACACCATTATTTTTGTGGTGTTCTTGGAACCATCCTTTCTCTATGTATTCCATTCATTGAACAATAATTATTGAAAGTCTTGCTACAATATTCACCACCATTGTCAAATCTAAGGCACTTTAACTTTGAATTTTATTCATTTTCAACAAGGGCTTTCTATCTTTTAAAAGTCTCAAAAACATCATATTTATGTTTAATACAATAAACCCATACATTTCTTGTAACATCATCAATGAAAGTAACATAATACTGAGATTCTCCACAAGAAGCTACCTGGGCTGGTCTCCACACATCTGAGTGTACAAGCTCCAATTTCTGTTCCTTCTCAGTTTCCCTAACTTTGAGTAATCTCACACTCTTTTATTTTCCAAAGACATAATGCTCATAGAAATCAAAATCAAAATCTTTCAAATATAACTTACCCTTAGCCTTTAAGGTCTGCATTCCCTTTTTACTCATATGGCCCAACTGATTATGCCACATGCATGCATCTGAATTTGAAGTAGATAACATAGAAAAGGAATCAATAACACATGTAGATAAATATAATGTTCTTACCTTATTGCCTCTTGCCACAACAAAGGCACTCTTGGTAACTTTCTAAGAGTCTGTTGTGAATGTAACCATGCAACCAACTTCACCTAGTTGCCTTTCAGAAATAAGATTCCTCTTGAAGCTTGGAACATGCCTCACATATTTCAATAGCCATGTATTTCCATTATGCAATTTTAGATGAACTTCCCCTTTACCAGTAATACTGCAAGGTTCATCATCACCTCAATAAACATGCCCAAAATTTTCGTGGACATAATTTCTTAAATAACCCTTATTAGAGGTTGTATGGAAAGAAGCTTTTGAATCTAAAACCCATGATTCTATTCCATTATCCAAAGAAAGAATAAGAGCATCTTGCATTACCTCTATTGCAATATTTGCCTCTTTATTTGCCTTTTTACATTTGTTTGGGTGTTGATTCTCTTTATCCTATGTCAACAATATTTCTTTACATGTCCTATCTTTCTACAATTCCAACAGGTAGTTCTCTTACCTTTAGATTTAGATCACCCATTTCTTGACTTTGATATCCCATTATTCTTACTCTTGGATCTCTCTTTCTTCCTGCCTCTTCTTTCTACATTCATAATATTCCCAGATGATGATTCCTCTGTGCTTTTCCTACAAATTTATTCATTCAAGATTATACTAACCACATCATCAAACTTTAAAATATTATTAGCAGATGTTGTATTACTAATAGCCATTACCAAGTTATCCCAACTATCAGGCAAATAACATAAAAATAAGAGTGCTTTCACGTCATCATCAAATGGAATATCAACCAATTTTAACTGATTTACAATAGATCATAAATCATTCAAATGACTAAATACAGATCCACCTTCATGCATCTTAGAACTACATAGTTTTTTCATCAAATAAAATTTATTTGAAGCACTAGGTTTTTCATATAAATTAGCAAGAGATTTCATTAACTCTACCATAGATGTCGCTTCTGTAATATTAGAAGCCATAGATACTGTCAAACTCAATCTTATAGATCCCAAAGCCTTTCTGTCGAGAATATTCCATTTTTCACCACTCATCTTCGTTGGTCTAGACTTTTCATCCAACAGTAAGTACAAATCTCTTTGATACACATAATCCTCAATCTGCATCTTCCATAATTGATAATTTTGGTCATAAAAATTCTCTACCTTGTATTTGTTTTATTCTTCCATTGTTATAGCTCCCACTCAATCAGAAAACCCTTTGTGATTAAATCTGTCAACACATAAAACCCTCAAACAAATATCTAATACAAGTTGTTGGGGTTAGCATAAGGTTGTACAGATAATATATCAGATCTAAGCATACATGCAATAAAAGTAGATATTCTACCAGAATAAATATACAAAACAAGAGATATAAATCAACACCAAATTTAATGTGGTTCACCCAATGTGGGTTACATCCACCAAGAAACAAGTCAATCTATTATCTAAAGCTTTAAGAAGATATACAATGAAGATTTACAATCTTCCACACCTCTCACGATGTACAATACTTTCTTTCTCTCTAGCTTCTCCTTCTTCTCCAAGAATTCTCTCTCTCACAATTATTTTCACAATAATCATTAACTCTCTCTTCTAACCCTAGATTTTTAGCTTATAAATACCTTATACAAACTTAGGGCACTTAGCCATGCAATTGCAATCAATATATCTGTTTTAATACTAAATTTAGATCTAATTCACGTGAATTAAATAAAACACTCACACATAGGTAACCGAAGCTGGTTATCCCTAACCGATGACGGTTCCTCCTTGCTTGACCGATGTCGGTCATATGTGACCAATATCAGTCCCTTAATAACTGATGTCGGTTACTGTGTTTTTCTAGCAAGTTGATATAACATGCTAAATTGAATTAATTAAGCTCCACATCTCAATAAATGGGAACAACAATACCTACCAATGAGTTGCCTACCATGCCCAATACTCCTCGATGCCACCCACATCATTTGAGTCTAAAACCTCTATTGTCGCGCCTACCTCATCTTGCCCTGATAGTACTAATTACTCTGTTGTGGGCCCTAGTCTAGCTCCGTCCCTCCTAGGTGTTATGATAGCTCTCAACTATATATGGCTCTGAGGGCATGTCCTAAGCCATGCCAATGCCACGATACTCTCTCTATCTGAAAAAGCTCGGCCACACCTGGAAATTGATCATCAAGCCACATCATCCTCAGAATACACCACAACTCTACCGCAACCTCATGCCATCCTCCATAGTCACGATATGGCCTCCACGAGACTTCCTCAGGCCCCATCCTATTTATTAGTGCCCTGTAGGTATCTGTGTCCATCTTCTTATCACGAATATTGATCCACCTCTGCACATAGATCTCTGGGCTATCCCACTCTCATTTTGGACCTCTCACTAGTCTCAACATGGCTATTTGCTCATATACCCATACACGTAATAGTGTGGTGGCTCCTATCCCTCCACCATTCTCCTTGTGCATAAATCAGTATAAATATCTATATAGGTGGGCCAACACACACTGTGCCCACGCGTATCTAGTACCCTCCTCCTCTATCCACTAGCATATTTCATACATGTATATAAGATGCCTACACCTCCTCTGTCTACTACTATACATGACGTAATCACAACTGCTATGAACTTCCGCAAGTGGGGAACCCTAGACCACAAAATAACATCTAAACTGATATGGGCCTCAGCAGGTACTCGAGTCCCAATAAAATAACATATCATGGCTCACATATGTCACTCCATATCCTCTATTGGCATAACACGTACTCTCTCCCCAACAATTGGGAATCATAGTATGCAATATACATCCTCCAAAGAAAAAATTATCTCTCCCATAAGCAACCAAAATCTACATGTATCAACACACCCTCTCTCGCATAGTGCAGTCAACATGGGCATATTATAGGGCACATCCCCCATCTGTACTATGTGTTGCAAGCCAACATGGTCCATCACATCCCAATCATGATTTGACAACCCCAATCCAAACAATGTACTTATATGAGGCCCACCGTAGAACTCCCTCGAGTGAATATCCCTCAGCACACCACAAAACCACAACATGCGCAACGTTATAACACATTACATGATAAAAGACATTCACTTATCATACTAGAATCATGTTTTTCACCATTAAACATTAATTACACAAATTTTGGACCAGGGCGCCCAAATGCAAGACTCAGGTGCCTAGGAACAGGTGTAGTCACAAAATCACGCACTTACTATTACATTTTTAGCATTAAGTATGTTATTTTATATATGGATCTTGCATAAGAAAAATATTCACTAATGGCTCATCCCCTAGGCTTGTCGTTAGTTAGTTGGTCATCAGTCTCACTTGTTTCACACAGTCATCAGTTTACTATATAGTTTCTGTAGTCTCTCAGGAGGTATTAGCTATCGTCTTTTTGTCATTTGTCATCTTTAGTCTTTGGCTAGGGTGCCTGGAAAGGTGTTGGGCCACCCATCGGTGCTCTAGTCCTCTTTTTGGGCACCCTGGTCTTAGTTGCACTTTGTTCACATTTAGAATTTTGAGGTATGTCTTTACAGTTTGTTATTACATTCCCCTAGGTGCTATTCAGCATGTTGGGCCATTAGTGTCGAAATTTGAATAAGAGATTCCTAAATAAACATTTCATATTCACTATCTTATGTGCGGACATTCTACTATCAACAGCTAGCTATCTATTTAGGTAAAGGAATGCATTTGTATATCTTCTACATCTACATCACACAAGCATAGGGGGGAATTTTTGTATTCATTCTATTACATCCACCATTTGCATCTTACATCTAGTTATTCCCACCCCTACTTCTGCGTCATTGACACTAGGGCACCCTAGGCACACAGTTGCACACACAAGAACATAGAACTACATTGGGTATGAAATGTAATGCAACATTTAGTCGTAAGTCCATCTTTGTGGAAGCTAAGTTCAGTTTGAACCATTTGTTTGTATCTTTCTTTTTTAGGATTTTGATGCTTTGTATGGGGTTTTGCAGGTAGATCTTCATCACACAACTACAATGACATAAGCAAGGATATTGTGACAACCTAACGACCAAGGTGAAGATGCTGCGAAGACCTTGCGACACTGTCAGATTAAGACCCTGAGCCTTTCCGTAGACCAAAGTGCCCAGATTACAGACTAGGGCACACACAGGCACCCCAGTCCTCTCCCAGGTGCCCTAGTCTAGACATATCTTCATTCACTATAATTTCCAGGGTAGTCCTCTCATCCTCTGTCCTATCTGCACATCATTCTGTCTAGTCTTGCACACAACGAGGTAAGTTAATTTCTGGTTAGCACCATATCCCTTCCCATTTCCATTATTTGAATTCATTTAAAATATCAAATAAAATTATTTAGTACTTTCATTGTATTTATATCAGTTATTCCATTTTTGTTACTAGTTTAGATTAACATAGAAAATCATCATTTTTAGTTAATCATTTTGGTGAACCTGCCTTTTAGAATATCTCACCCTAGGATCCATTAAAACCCTAATGGCTAAGAGTAGTTCATCTTCTTCACCTATAATGTCTCATTTTAGTGTTAACCCTATTTATGATGAGGCTATCATTGCTAAGCTTAAGGATCTATATATTTCTCCCATCACTACACCTGACCATATCAAACAAAAACTTCAAGATGGATTCCAACATGTTCCTACTTGTTTTGAAGATTCTCCTACAAGCATTAGCATTTTTGACGATCTGGTAGCCTTTACTTGATGTACTCCATGCTATATGGTTACTTGTGATCCGCCTTCCGATATTTCAGAGGAAACATTAGATGATTCTCTTATTAATTATTTGCTTGGTATTGACACTCGTTCACATGAGCATATTGATTCTCCCACTACTCCGTCCAGTGACATAGTTCCCTCTCATAACTCTACCTCTTCTGACATTGTTTCTCATGATACATCCCCTCTTAGTTTACATACTCCTTCACACTATGTTGATGATCATATTGATAGTGTTCTTAGTGATATCCTCATTTATGAGTCTTTATCATATAATGGTGAGCCACTTGATAGTCATCATTCTCCTTCTTTCCATACTACCGAGTGTGACTCACCTACTCTATTACCATCTTCTCATAAGATTGCATCTAGCACTGCACATGATTCATCACTATCTATCACTTCTTCTTCTACTACTATTTCATCTCCTCTTAAGTTCACTATGTCTCTTGGTACATCTTCTATAGAAGTTTCCTCCATCAGTTACTTCACCTATTAAGGATGATATCTTTGATGCTAGTGCAACCATTGTCTATGGATATTCCATCTCTATCTCCTACCATAGCTTCCTTGACACCTACTACTAGTGTGCCCTTAGCATCATACCCTTCTCCATCACCTTTGGATATCCATATGATCACTCACAATGGAAAATTTCAACCACTTAACACATTATTTCCATCTTCCACGATCCCTTTGCATGATATCCTTTCTCTCATGGACGTTGTAGGACAAGTTACAATCTCAGGTTCAATCTCTCACTCTAGAAAGTAGGGCTTATTACGCTTCCATTGACAACAATTCATTACATGGAAATCTGGTCCCTAAGAAGATTCATAATTTTGCATTCCCTCGTGATTTCACCATGCCTACTTTCACATGTTTTGATGGTATGGGTGACCCTCATGCTCATCTTCTATATTATCGTAAGACTATGGCCTCCTATTCTAATGATAGATTATTACTTAAGGCCTTTCGCTATAGCCTTTCCGATGAGGCGTTACAATGGTACACTAATCTCACCTTTGGATCCATTAGTACTTTTTATGACATGGAGGATGCCTTCTTCCATCTATTTATAATTAACAATGGCCCTAAGGTTACTTATGACTGGTTACCTACTCTACACCAGGGCTCCAAAGAACCTATCAAAGATTATATTCTTTTATTTAATGCTTGTATCCATTAGCTTGTCTTCCAACCCATAGATCTTGAAAAGCAATTTATTTTCTGTCATGACCTCATTCCTCCACTCAAGGAACAATTATAATGTGATACATGTGAGTCATTCCTTACTCTATGCTATAAAGTTATTGACTTAGAACAAAACCTTATCTCCACACATATCACAGATCCTCCACACACCTCTATGACTATTGCCTCATCTAGTTCTCTGCTAGAACCTCTAGTTAGGCATCATATACAATCTCCCTCTTTTCCTCCTAAACAAAGTAAACAAGCTCAATCCGTTTCGCCACAAAAGCATACTCCTTCGATTCCGCAACAAGCTACCCCTTTTACCATTCCACCTAGGTCATGTGAGCCTTTACATTTCTCTCATCACACTTGACCCGATGATGTGCTGTGTGTTTTTCTTACTGAGTGATTAATTCACCTATCTTCCAACCAACATCATCTGCAACACTGATTACAATGTCAACATGACCAACACTATTGTAGTTATCATCATATAAATGCCCATAGAGACAATGAATATCTTTCCATTTTGGATAGATTGCAATAATTAGAGGATAAGGGCATCATCTCCTTTGGATCTCACCCATGTGAGTGATCCATGTTTCCTCTACCTCGTTAGAGAGTTTTTACTATCATTGATTCATCTCCTACATATGGTGCTTTGGTTATGATATATCCACTGCAATCTATTATTCATACATGTTCCCCATCGCATCCATCACATTCATTGCATCCACCTCATCCATCACATTCGTGCCATCCACTGCATCATGTTGTTACTTCACATTGGTTACCACAACACCCCGCTTTCACACATCCCATCACAACTCCATATGACATTCAATTCAGTTCATACACTCATGTTGCTTCCATTTTACATGCTTCCACCACTCCACGTCACCTTGGTCTTTAGTAGGTGATTACTATCACCTTACTCCCCAATGATGCACTTGTGTTCTTACAGTTCTTACATGATTATTGAGGGTTTGCTTTAAGAAATTTTCATCACGCGTTACATCATTCATCTGGCGCACCTCAATCATTTCCCGATGACGCACTATTGCTTTTCATGGTTCAATCTTGACTATTGAGGGATTTTATCTAAATAAAACTAGTCATCCATATGCTAAGGGCATCGCTATTTCTCCCCCTACCATTCATCACAATTGATACATTATGATTACATTGATTCATTACGACATACACGTTCATTACAATATGTTTGTTTGATCATCCTTTTCACATGCATTTTTCTATCATTATCATATTAACTACAAATTGCTAATTCCATTCACACATTGTGCTTAACATCATCATACGTGTTACACATTATATTTACTATACACTTCACTTAGCTCATCACACACCACACATGTACATTCCATTTGGCATTATTCCATGAATACTACATTAATCAACATTAACAAGATACAAAAACATCACACACATTCCAATATTAATCACCAAATCATGTAAAACCGATACAACATAAAATAAATCATCGCATATAAATCACACATGTCCACACATAGGTACCAAATATAATCATCACTGGGTGACAACTCCCCTACATCATATAAAATCATGATGATCAAACCTCATCATCAATATCACTCTCAGGTACTACGAGAGCCCTAGAACTAGATGCATCACCACTCACTCTACGTTGTTGTTTGTGGCCTTGATATCACTCCACTTGCCTACGCAATAAGGTGTTCTCCGTAGACTGCTCCACAAATTGATGTTGTAACTCCATGAACCATACAAATACATCTTGCACTAAATGGCCACCACCCAATGCCTCACGGGCTCGTCAAGTCTCCTCGCATGTCTCATCCCTCTCGGCTACTAATACAGTACATGTAGCTTCCGCTACAACCACTGGCTCAAATAGATGGGCATGCTCACCCATGATATCATCCACTCGCTCTAATATACCTCCACCAAGCACATCGATTGGCACATTCCATGTCAATGTGTGGATAGAGGTATCGACAATCAAGGACCAATATGCATCGCCTACAAAATACAACATTACACCAACGCATTAGACAACCACATATATAACAATATAAGCCAACACACAACATACATGAACACAACTATATGTAGATACTCACGTTAAGCTACTCTACAACTACCACAAGGTCAAGGACATGTGCTTCGCTTACTCTTCCTCCTACATGCGGAAATCTCGTTGGATCTGTAAATACTGGAAACAATAGTACCCATCGATGTGCCACCCACCATGCATAATACTCCTCTGTAATACCAGCATTGTTTGTGTCTATAACCTCTATCACTGCATCTACCTAATCTGAACTAGGAGGTGTTAGCTACTCTGTTGTCGACCCTGGTCTGGCCCCAACCCTCCTCAGTGCTCTGATAGCTCTCAACCATATATATGGCTCTAGGGGCACATCCTGAGCCATACCAAACTGACATGATACTCTCTCCACCTAGAATAGCTCTGCCACACCTGGAAATATATCCTCTAGCCACATCATTCTTTGAATACACCATAACTCTACGACATCCTTGGACCGTTCTCCATAATCACAGTATGACCTCCATATGATGACCTCAGGCCCCATCTTGTCTATTAATTCCCTATAAGTATATATATCCATCATGCGCCCACAAATGTTAATCCACCTCCTCATGTATATCTCTGGCTAGGCCCACTCTGCTCGTGGACCCCCAACTGGCCTCAACACTGCTATATGTTCATATGCCCACACATGTAACAACGTAGTAGCTCCTATCCCTCCTCCATGCTCATCATGAGTAAATCGGTACATATCTCTGTACAGGTGGGCTAACACACATCAAGCCAACACATATCTGGTACTCTCCTCCTCTATACGTCGGCATATGTCATGCATCTTATACACGATGCCCATGGCACCTCCCTCCACCATATAGATGAAGCAATAAAAACCGCTATGAATTTATGCAAGCGTGAACATTAGACCTCAGGAATAACATCTAGATTGATATGAGCCTCAAAAGGTGTTTGAGTCCCTACAAAATACCATCTCACCACTCACATCTGCCTATCCATGTCCTCCAATGGCATCACTTGTACCCTCTCCCCGATAACTAGCAACCATAATATACGATATACATCCTCCAACGTCACTGTCATCTCCCCTGTAGGCAACCAAAAGGTACATGTGTTTGCACACCATCTCTCACATAGTGCAGTCAACATCGGCATATTATGGGGCACATCCCCCATCCGTGCTATATGTTGTAGGCCAACACATGGTCCATAACATCCCACTCATCATCCACAAAACCTAACCCAAACAACGTGCTCAAATGACACCCACCATGAAACTCCCTCGAGTGAATATCCCTCTACACAACACAAAACGACAACAAACGCTGCATTAGAACACCTTATAGGTACAAACACACTCACTTATCATATTCATATACATAAAATTTCATTTTTCATCATCCTAGACCAAACACACACATTCTGGACCATGGCGGCCAGATGCAGGACTGGGGCACCTAGGAGCAGGACATCAGTGCCCAGTTCTAGGCGCTCCTGTCCCAAGGGTCACTAGCGCCCTCACCGCTATTGTCCAGGCCCAAAATGCTGAGAAAATTAAAATTCTCAAAATTGTGAAAATTTAGTATAAACACCTAATACACCATACATTTTGTGAAAAACAAGGCACTTACCAACTCCGCAGTCGTGCGTGACGCTACGACAGTCACCACCCTCTCAAACCGGCTAGGACACATTGCTCTCACTTGCGGCATTTTCACTCACCTCGTGCTCACTTTCACAATCACGTAAAAAACAAATAAAGTGACTACTTACTTTTTCACTTTACTATTTATAGGTACCTTTTTACCACCCACTTTACTATGATCATTATTTCGTGCTTATTACTACTACTAATACACATCACATGATTTTCCCCATATCTTGAGCATTTCTACTCCGATTAGCACCCCGTTTGCAGCGTTCTTTATAGAATTCCACTACCACCGTATTGAACACTTGTTACATGTGCACTTCACCTTGCATTAAACTTATCTTCCAACCAAATCATACACATTTTTGTGATGTTTATCACTTTTTAATCTATTCCGTGTATACTTTCAACTTAGCATTTGTTCTTCTCATCACTTCCCCTTTCGCTTTAAAGGGGGGCATATCATTGGGGTCATCCTATAATTCCCCTTATATCACTATGCATTTAAAACATTACCAATGCAACAATTCCAAAGTAATTACTAGTTCACAATGTGACACTTCACCAATAATTCCCCCTAATGACCTAAGTTGGGGGCAACAAATGATCAAAAATCATTCCATACAATTATTCACTGACTTCTATCAACTCCCCCCTAATGACCTAATCTGGGGGCAACTAGCGTAAAACCTCTCCAAGAGTAATCAATCAATTAATCAATCAGTCGATCGATCAATCAATCAATCAATCAACACGTTCATATTCCTAATAATCAAAATTGTATCATTTTATCAATACAAAGTCAACACAATTGGCCTCGCAGATGACTAAACTTCGGAGTTATGTGCAGCCTCCTAGATGACCTAGATTAGGAGATTACATTCATTTCTCACTTCTAGATGACCTAACTTGGAAGCCATCTCATGTTTTTCCCTTGCTTCCAGATGACCTAACTTGGAAGCCATCTCACATTTCGTGCTTGCTTCCAGATTGCTCCATCTCATGTTTCATGCTACCAGATGAATTAACTTGGAAGCCATCTCACATTTTGTGTTCGCTTCTAGATGACCTAACTTGGAAGCCATTACATTGTGGTGACACCCATGGAGTGGGGGCAAGAGTGCCTTTCCTATACCACTCCTATATGGGTCAACTGTTTGATCGAAATTGTCTGGATCCAAAAACCATCAAATATTTGATCTGAGTCTATTTGCAGTGGCTAGATCTTGAGGATGTAGTTAGAGATTGGAGAATAACACACTTTTCTCCCTACACTCTTCCTATGGCGACAGGATGCCCAAATCCTCCGGTTGATAATTCGTATACATGCATTCGGGTCAGGAATTGATCACTCCCTACCCCACCTCATTGTCATCATACATTCTAATCATCACTCTCATTTAGTGCACTTCATCATACTATTACGCTTTTCATTATGTTGTATGGATCAACCCATTGATCCATGGTTCGACACGCTTTTGGTTCTTTTGGCACACTTCTACTACACATCTGCGCATTCTACTACAAGGGCTTCTCCAGATTTCTCTCAGGTACACATCTCTATCTACTTTATGTTACCAATATTTCACTCACCAACATAAAGTGGGGGCAAATGTAGTCACAAAATCATGCACTTACTATTACATTTTTACCACCAAGTATGTTATTTTATATATGGATCTCGCGTAAGAAAAGTATTCAGTAATGGCTCATCCCCTAGTCCTGTCATCAGTTAGTCGGTCATCAGCCTCAATTGTCTCACACAGTCGTCAATTTTTTATATAGTTTCAATCATCTCTCAGGAGGTTTTAGCTATCCTTTTTTGGTCATTCGTCATCTTTAGTCTCTGGCTAGGGCGCCTGTCGATGTCCCAGTCTTCTTTTTGAGTGCCCCAGTCTCGGTTGCACTTTGTTCACATTTAGAATTTTGACGTCGGTCTTTACAGTTTGTTATTAGATTCCCCTAGGTGCTAATCGACATGTCGAACCATTAGTGTCGAAATTTCAACAAGAGATCCCTATATAAACATAACATACTCATTATCTTATGGGCGGACAATCTACTATCAAGAGCTAGCTATCTACTAAGGAAAAGGACTGCATTTGGGCATCTTCTACATCTGCATCACACAAGCATAGGGGGAAAGGGTTGTATTCATTTTATTCCATCCACCATTTGCATTCTTACATCTAGTTATTTCCCCCTAATTCTGCAGGTCATCGACGCTAGGTCACCATAGGCATACAATTGAACACACAAACACACCAAACTACATTGGGTCTGGAATGTAGTGCAACGCTTAGTCGTAAGTCCACCATTGTGACAACTAAGGTCAGTCTGACCCCTTCATTTGCATCTTTCTTTTTTAGGAATTTGATGCTTTGTATGGGGTTTTGTAGGTAGATCTTCATCACATAGCTATAACGACATAAGTGAGGATATTTCGAAAACCTAGTGACCAAGGCGAAGATGCTATGAAGAATTTGCGACATTGTCGAGATTCAGACCCTGATCTTTTCCATAGACCAAAGTGCCTAGATTACAGGACTGAAGGGAACCCACAGGTACCCCATTTCTCTCCCAGGTTCCCCAGGTTTCTAGACAGATATTCATTTGCTAGTTTTGAATTTCCTCGGGTAGCAAAGTCAATCCTCTGTCATGAAATCCCAACATCATCCTGAAAGGGTCTAGTCCTGGAACACATAGTGAGCTAAGTAGGATAAGTTAATTTTAGGTTAGTACAATATCCCTTCCATTTCAGGTGATTATTTGAAATTCATTTAAAATGAAAAATATCCGAAAGGCTGAAAGTTAGTACTTTGACATTCGAATTTATATCAGTTGTTCCATTTTTGTTACTAGTTTAGATGAACATAGTAAAATCATCATGGAAATTTTGAAAGTATTAATTAGGGATCATTTCTTGGCACTGCATGTCGGACTCAAAAGAAGACAGATCCAAGAACCTCACCGCCATTTTTTTCTAGGTCAAAACACCTCGACCTTCAGATGGCCATAACTTCTAAAAATATCGGAATTACATAAGATATTCAACTTTTTGGAAAACGGCACTACTATACTCAGAATCTTAATAGAAAAACAATGCCACACTTACCAACTCCACGGTTTACGTATACGACGGCTACACTACCCTCATCAAACTGAATAATGTTAAATTTGCTAGCTCATGTTACTATTTTTGACATCCACTTACATAGCTCACTATTACAATCTCGTACTAAAGTACAAATAAAGTGACTAGTCACTTTTTCGCTTCACTACTATTTATAGTTACTTTTTCATCACCCACTTTACTATAGTTAATTATTTCACACTTATTATCGTAACTTATGCATTCCACATGATTGTTTTCCATACTCAATAGCATTTCTACTTTGATTTACACTCTATTTGCACATTCTTTTTTGAATTCTACATACTATCATATCATATACACAATACACGCACATTATCTCTCCTTGACATATTGTCTTCCACCTACTTCATACTGCTTTGTTGGCATTTTCTATCACTTTCTATCTTATTTCACGTGCTTACTTTCGGCTTAGCATTCATTCTTATCATCACTTCCCCTTTCACCAAAAGGAGGGGCATATAATTGGGGTCATCTTAAATACCAGTTATATCATCAATGTTTAAAACAATACCAATTTGACACATTCCAAAACATTTACTAATTCATCCCATAAGACATTTCACCATCAATTCCACCTAATGACCTAATCTGTGGGGCAACAAATATGTAATTTTTTCTATGCAACATTTCATCACTTCCCCCTAATGACCTAACTTGGGGGAAATAAATGATTAAAAATATTTTTATGTGTTATCATTTCACCATTCTTTCTATCGATTCTCCCTAATGACCTAACCTATGGGGGAAACTAGCGTAAAATTTCTCTATGAGTAATCAATATATCAATCAATCAATCAACCGTGTTCAAATTCTCTAACACCAATCAATTGATAAATTCAATGTAATCAACCTCCCATTCAATTACAATACAATCACCTAACACAATTGGCTTCCAGATGACCTAACTTGGGAGTTACATGCTTTACGCTTGCTTCCAGATGACCTAACTTGGAAGTTATCATACATTCTTTTGCTCCCTTCCAGATAACCTAACTTATAACCATCATATATTTTTGTGCTTGCTTCCAGATGACCTAACTTGATAGCTATCATATTACGGCAACACCCGTGGAGTGGGGGCAAGAATGCCTTTCCTATACCGCTCCTATATGGGTCAACTATTTGATCAAAATTGTCTAGATCCAGAAAACCACAAAGTGTTTTTATCTAAGTCTGTCTATAGTGGCTAGATCTTGAGGATGTAGTAAGAGATTGGAGAAGAACACATTTTTCTCCCTACACTCTTCCTTTGGTGGCAGGATGCATAAATCCTCTAGTCGATTATTCGTATACACGTGTTCGGGTCGGGAACTAATCACTCCCTACCCCATCTGATCATCATCACATGCATTTGAAAATCATTAATCATCCAACATTTTTGTCATCACTTACATTTAGTTCACTTCATCGCGACAATATGTTTTTCGTTGCATTACATGGATCAACCCGCATATCCATGGTTCAACACATTTTTTTGGTTCTTTTAGCATGCTTTTACTACACATCTACACATTCTACTACATCACGGGATTCTCCAACTTCTCTCAGGTATGCATATCTATCGACTTTATGCTACCAATATTTTTGCTCACCAACACAAAGTGGGGGAAAATGTAGTCACAAAATCACCCACTTACTATTACATTTATACCGCCAAATATGTTATTTTATATATGGATCTCGCGTAAGAAAAGTATTCACTAATGACATATCCCCTAGTCCTGTCGTCAGTTAGTCAATCACCACCTTCATTTTTCTTGCATACTCATCAATTGTTTACATGGTTCTGGTCATCTCTCAAGGAGTATTAGGTGTCATTATTTAGTTATTTGTCATCTCTAGTCTCTGACTAGGGCGCTTAGGGTAGTACTGGGGCACCCCAGTCCTTAATTTTAGGTGCCCTAGTCCCCATAACACTTGGGTCTAATTTACTTATTTGAGGCCGGTCTTTATCCTTTTCCCTCTCATTTCCCTAAGTACTAGTCGACATATTGGGTCATTAGTGTCGAAATTTGATCAAGATATCCTTATATAAACATAACATACTCATTATTCTAAGGGCGGACTATCTACTATCAAGAGCTAGCTATCTACTAAGGCAAAGGAATACATTGGGAATCATTTACATCTGCATCACACAAGCATTGGGGGAAAGGGTTGTATTCATTCTATTCTATCCACCATTTACATTTTTACATATAGTTATTGCCCCCTACTTCTACGTCATTGATGTTAAGGCATCCTAGGCACACAATATCATACCCAAACACATAAAAAAACATTGGGTTTGGAATGTAGTGCAACGCTTAGTTGTAAGTACGCCATTGTGGCAGCTAAGGTTAATCTGACCCCTTCATATGCATCTTTATTTTTTAGGGATTTGATGCTTTGTATGAGGTTTTACAGGAAGATCTTCAAATCACATTTACAACGACATAAGAAAAGATATTGCGACAAATATGAGACAAAGATAAAGATACTGTGAAGACCTAGTGACACTGTTAGATTTAGATCCTGAGCTTTTCTGCAGACCAGAGTACCCAGACTACAGACCAGGGTGCTTGTAGGTGCCCCAGTCCTCTCCCAGGCACCCTAGTCTAACCAAATCTTCAATTATTGTAATTTCTTGGGTAGCACCTTCACATTCTGTCATATCCGCACATCAACTTGTTCAAGTCCATCACATGACAAGGTAGGTCATTTTCAGGTTAGTACCTTATCCCTCTCATTTTAATTATTTTATTTCATTTAAATATCAAAATCCAATATTTAGCATCAATATTTCAATTTACATAATTTATTCCATTACTGTTACTAGTGTATATTAGCTATAAAATAACATTAATATTCTACATTTTAGTTAATCAATGACTACTGCATCCTTTTAAAATATTTTCAGCGAAAATATGGTTGAAAAATAGGGGAGTTGATTGTCAAAATCATCAACAAGAGATTTGAATGCCAAAAAATATTTTTAGTAGGCTCTATTGTCTGATAGGTTATCTTTGGTAGCTTTGTGGATGTTAAAATAGTCCATCTCTTCTTCTTCTTATTAGTCGCATTTGATTATTTCTTGGAATTTGTGTTTTCATATTGCAATTTTTTGTTGGTTACAAGATAACCTTTGTGTGCTTCCAATTTATTAATCCCTCAGAAATATCACCTTTGGACTTCCTATTTAGATGTATCATAATTATGTTAAGTTATTGTAACTATGATTAAGGATAGTGAAGTTGTTCGGAATGGTGTCTCCAGGGAAGCAACCATGTAAATTTTTGCCAAAAGTATTCCACAAGGTAATATTTCCTCTCCTTATATGGTCTTCCCTCTTCTTAAGTTTGATGTTATTTGTCAATGACTTGAAAAAAAATGTTTAATAGGTCATTTTGTCAAGATAATTCCATTTGAAAGTATGCTTAAAACTTGGGTCCAAACTATGTGGACTCAGTATGGAATAAGGTTAGACACACTTCAAAATGTGACTAAAGCATTCTTTCTCTTTCGCTTTACTGACCTGACCCATGCCTCATTGTTTTACAAAATTCCTCAAACTTTTATGCATGAGGTTGTCTACTCATGTTCTCCTCATCGATGTGAGAATTTGTTTTTTCTAAGCACTCCACTCTTAATGTCCCAGTTTGGGTTGAGTTGTCTAGTCTTCCTGTGTCATGTTGGGACTTATTAGACCAAATCATTTCCACGATAGGTCAAGCTATTAAAAGGAACCTCCAAAGTTCTACGTAGACAAACCATAGAAGTGGGTTTGAGTGGAGGATGACCTCTCATATAACCTTAAAGAGTCAAATGACACCCAAGTTAGTGATTCCCATTATACTCAAAGAGTATTATACATTGATCTTCTCAATACTTATTTTTAATGACATCTCTATAAACATGAGATCAGGGAATGTTCCTTACTTGTCTTTGATTTGACCCGGAAAATAAATAATGTGTGTAAATGAGGAGGTGAGACAATGTGAGGGTTTCCTTTACTTATTGAAATCTAGGGTGGGGTTATAAACAAATATATATTTAGACTATTAATTAAGCATTAACATTCATATATGAACATACATATAAAAGATCAAAAAATAAATCAATTAGAACATGTGCTAAATATAGTAAAGCATAAAAAGACGAGTGTACTTAGATTTTTTACTAGTCTAGGCATGACAGGGGGATGAGATGGATGGAAATCTACTATAAATGTTTCATCTCTAATTTTAGAACTACATTGCACACAAGGATGAAACAATTTTCCTTAGAACAAACCATTTGGTTGTTTCTATTAGAGTTTCCACATGAATCTCTTATAAAGAATGTTTGCACACAAGAATGAAACATTTTCCTTAGACCAAACCATTTGGTTGTTTCTATCGAAGTTTCCACATGAATTTCTTATAAAGAATGTTTGCACACATGTAGTTGCATGAATTCCAAGAAGATCCAACAAGTGATGCAAAATGAAATTAAATCACAAAATTTTTTTTTTATGCAAAATCCAGAACCTCTTAATATCTTAAGTGGTGTGTACAAATTTGAGTGTTGTGTAACTCCTCGATAAGAATATTCTCAAAATAGGAAGGGGGTTACACTCTAGAATGGGAATGTAACTCCTATGCCACACTATGACATATAAGACATGCCATAGTAAATCTTCTGACGCACAATACACCTAAGCAAGATGAATCGCCAAGGTAAGGATTATTCCAAGTAAATAATGGGAGGAAAATAATATCCCGCACCAATACCCCCTCTTAAGCATAGCTTAGGTGGGTGGAAAACAAAGGTGGGTCCCAACAACAAGGTCTAATGAGGTACCTACGTACAATACAACTCTCACAAAGTGGATTAAAAGGAGAAAACCATGTGGGAACCACCCTCCCAAAGAGAGATAGAGAAGAGAAGGTAGGACTAAAAATCCCACTTCGAAGCTATAATTGTTTGAAGCCACCCTATATCCTACAAAGAGGCCTCTTGGAGTGACTGTGGATCAAAAGTATATGCAATGAAGAATGGACCACCATGGAAGAGGGAATGAACCTGCCAATTGTTTCATGGATCTCCAACCAAGGCGTGGTTCCTATCTAAGGAACTATGTTCCTCATGTAATGTAGAAGTGCCCACTGCACCATAAAGGGATGGTGAATCCAAAGTAGCAGTAAATAAAGAATGTGGAAGGCCCTGTAACTATACAAAAGAATACCCAATGTCTAAAGAATCTTGAATCAAATTACCTTCTCCCTGAAAAGTCTATGGTGGAACAAAAGTAGGCGGATTAAGAAATAACTCCTCAAAATTTTGAAGGTGACTAGGAGATGGTGGAGGTGGGACCCCATCACTACTGCAACCATATTTTATAGAAGAGAAGTGCTTGTCATTAGCAAATTTCTCAAGCTCAGAAGTATCATCAAGTATAGGTGAATCTGATAAAGAATCTGAAGGAAGGACAAAATGAGAGAAGGAATATATCCACTTCTAATGATCGACTAATCTCACTGTAATGATAGTGTCACTATGCAACTCTCTAACATACATTAAATTTGGAGCGAACTCAACCCACATGCCCTGACCAAGGTGAGTAATCTGATAGACTAATAGGAGATTATTTGGTAATGAGGGAATACTTAGAACATTACTAAATGTTCCACCACTCTCTTCAACAAACCCTCTCTTAGAAACTTGAGTAAAAGTGTCATCACCCAATCAAATAGTAGACATGTTAAATGGCTCCAAGAAAGTGAACTTGACATGTAAAGAATCCATATGATGTGATGCAACAAAATCAATATCCCATGTAAGATTCAGAGGTACCATTGCAACTAGGGATCCCCCCTTTGTTTTCTCCTTTTTTGATTCTCTCTTTCCCTTTTCCATTGTCATTTACGTTGGAAGCTTAGTGATTAGATGAAGATGGTTTGATAGACAAAGGTATAACTATGTTTTTCTTCTCAAGAAGACTCGTAAGGAGGTCAAATTTCTTCTTCAAATATTTACTTTCATCATGCATACATCTGCAATACCCACATTTGATCTTCTCTTTCTTAGGCTTAACATTGGAAGAGGAAGTACTAGAATTTGGTTTGGTGGTGGGTTGATCCTTCTTTTTCTCATGATCCTTGTTGTTTTGTTTCTTCTCTTTTAAATCCTTTTTTATGTCATGCCCCACAAGTCAAGCATGTGTTTAGTAGAATTTAGTGCACCCATATAAATCAATTTATCTTGTTCTTGAGTCAAGTTAGCAATAAAATCATCAAATGAGTACATTTTCCATTGTGCTCTAAGTTCCCTTTTGGGTTGCATGGAAGGTAGAGATGAAAACATAATAGTCAGGACCCAATCTAGCGAGGACAGAAAGAATAAGTCTTGATTCCTCTTTTTCAATTCTATGTTCTTATAATTGCATTCTCACATATTTGAACTTGGTGAAGTAGTCTTGAAGTGTGTCAAAGTTGCTAAAATTAAGAATAATCAACTCATTTTTCAATTTCTCCCTCTCATTTCATCATGTTTCCCAAAGAGTTGTTCTAAGGTGTCCTATACATCCTTGGTTGTTTTGGTAGTAGTTATATGAAATCCCAAATCCGGTGACACAAAAAGGAACAAGAAACCATAGGCTTCATCACACTTATCAAACCATTTCTCTTTATCTGCAGTGGTTGTTGGTTTAGTTTGCAAACCCATAGTTATCATGTAGAGATTCTTATTTTGTAAAGTGAGTGACATGGAAGTATTCCATTCGTGAGAGTTGAAGGGAGTAAGAAAAATAACTAAATTTGGATCCATTTACAGATTTGAGTGTATTTACAAAAGAAAATAATGAATGTGGAAAGAAGGAATCATAATATTTTTACAACCTCATGGAACTTACAAAGGTTCAATTGTATGTTATGATACTTGTGTGTGGATTCACTAATGCCTCAAGGTTTTGGTGTAACAGTTCATTACATCTGGTATCTCAGTGACCACCCATGTTAGAGTCTCAACACGAGTGGCTATGTCAGCATTGCAGTGTCTATCCAGTGCTCATATAGGGTTGGGCGTAGTCCTATTATACGAGCACAAATCTAGCCCAGGTCTGGGCTACAAAGTGTGGTGGGATGTTGTGATCCTCGTGTGTGCATTCACTAATGCCTCAAGGTTTTGGTGTAATGGTTCATTACATTGTATAAGGTAATAAAATACCTCTAATTTCTAGAGCTTGGAAAAACTCACACTTTAAAAAAGGCATCTCAAAAGGGGCTATCAACTAAAAGTTATAGAAAATCAGAGTTTTGACCTTGATAAACACCTTGGAAATCTTGAAATTCACTAATTTATAGTTTTTGTCTTGCTTAGCCCTTCAGAAAATATGAAATGGTCTTGGTCATAGTTTTGTATATGCTCAACATCTTTACATACTAAAAATAGGTTGTCGTGTTTTGACCTTACTAGAAACCTCTTATAACCTGCCACATATTATTAGAGTCTTGTATTCGACAAACAAGTATTGAAACTCGTCAATTAAATTTGATGTCTGCACACATGTCATTGTGGTTTTGTACTTGTTGAGCACCTCTGGAAACCTGAAATAGGTTGTTGAGGTTTTTGACTTGACAAATAAACTATGGAACTTGAATTGTGTTGAACAAGTGTCAAAACTCGACACGTGTCAAGTAGGTGTTGGAACCTAGAGCATGTTAAGTAGGTTGGAAAACCTGAAACACTAGGCATTGACCAAATTTTTGAGCTTTAACCGTAAATTGCAAGTTCATGTCAAAGTGTTGACATCTTTTGAAGTCTCAAAAAACCAAAATGTTAGGCATTGACCGTGGTTTAGAGGTTTAACTATAAATTATAAAATGTGTTGAAATATTCAGATGTACTGAAGTCCCAAAAACCTTAAATTGATTTAATTTAAATTGAATTAAATATAATTTCAAAGTAAGTATTGTAATTAATGATATACAAGTGATAAAATATAGTAAGGTAAAGTAATAAGCATGCAATAATATGAAAGCCTAAGCAAGAGAGAGAGAAAAAAGGTGACTTATCTAATTTTCAAGTGATCTGGGAGTGATATGAGCTGAGGATCTGCTAGAAACAATTGAGAAGAGTGTTTTCAAGGTTCGTCGAGGGTTCTAGGACTCAAAACTGCACAAGATAGAAGCACCCACAGGAGGACAAAAGCGCTTGGGAGGTAGTGACTGATTTGAGTGCTAGTTTCCACTTAGATACTCAAGTTCTTATCCTTTATAGGCTAGAAGAACTTTGTTATTAGTATTATTTTGTCACTCTGGTTTCACTCCAATGTCTTCGGTTATACCTATAACCTAAAAAATAGATAACTAGTTACATATGCCCATAAACCACATCAAACCTAATAAAGAAGATGCAGAATGGGGAGTCAGAATGACCCTGACGGTCACTCGAAGAGTGATCTTATGACCAAACATTGCACTACATCTCAGAATCCATATAGTTATTTATGTATGTGTGTGTAATGATGCCCTAGGTTTACCTTCTGCAAGTTGTACTATGATAGCGAGATAGATCTAGATTTCTCCAAGTATGCAAATGCGTAAGATAAAATTAAATTAAATTTGCCTCCTATGATGTGTATGCAGAGCTATGAAACCCTTTTTCCCTTATATGAGTGTGTTAGATGTATGCCTTTGAAATGCTTGTGTGTCTTTGATGCAAGCTTAAGTGTTAATAGACAATGCTTAGTGTTTGGCCCCTTATTTGAGAGAAATAACTAAGTGTGTGTGTGTGTATGATTCCCTTCTTTGAATTTCATAATTGACAACTAAAAGGCCAACCCAAAGTACTAAAAGGTGCCCAAAAATTAAAAGAGACCTAAAAGGGTAAGAAAAGGATAGAAAGGGTCAGGAGCTCCTAGGAGGGAAAGGAGCGCCTGAGCGCTTCTGTCCTAACTGGGTGCCAGTGTCTAAGGCCATAAAAGATAAATCAGTCAAGTTTCAGTAGAGCTGTAAGGTATGTGACGCCAATAAAAGTGTAAAAGATAAAGCAAAAGGCCCAAAAGAAGTTGTCAACCACTAGTTTTCTTGCTTAGGAATCATGTATACATTAATATGATTTAGGACCTAGAAATATACCCAAGTGCATAGATTTTGTGTCTACATTTACCCTCACTTTATGTTGTTGAGTGAATACTCAATAGCATAAAGTAGATAGAAGATGCATACCTTGTAATCCTGTAGAGAAGTGTAGCCGATCGAGTGAAGATTGGACAAGTGAAGTGTGAATTGATCATAATGTGAAGCATGGAAACTAGGAAAGGGAAGTAGACCTTAGTGGTGAAGTTATCAAATTGTTATGCGAGGATCAATACAGAATCCTATACACATCAAAAAAGGTTACATTTCCAATGGTGTCGGGAATGCTTCATGTAGTAAGCAAGAGACCGAATCATAAAAATAGAATCAAGTAGAGAAAGACATGGGGTTTGGCACGCTTATAGATCAAAAATAAAAGGTGCATATAGAATTATTGTGTAACTCCTATGTATGACACATAGACACAACCCCAACTAACCTTAATGACCTATAACCTCACTAAGTGAGATGACTAACCATCTATGGTGGAAAAGACATCGAACACCAATGAAATAAGTTATATACACCAATAGAAGTGTAGGCGTAGTAGTGTGTTGTTGGAGCTTGTGCTTGTTGATGTGAGTTGCGTTTTGTTGTGTATAAGAATGAACCTACAAAAGAAGAGAAAAATAGTAGCCAAATTACTTTATATGAAAAATCAGAGTAACATGTGTATAAGTAAGTAAAAGTGTAAAAGTAAAAGGAAAGTGTGCACCTGATGTATAAGAGAGTAAAGGATAGAAAGTTGTCATGTTTGCTTTGGAGATGTTGTTGAATTTGATTGTCTTGTTGCTGATGGGTGAGGTTTTTGGGAAATATCTCGCTAACAATGAGTTTTTTGGGTGATCTCATGCAAAGAGCAAGTTTTTTGGGTGATCTCACACCAATAGTGAGTTTTTTGGGGTGATCTCACGCCAAGAGAAGAGTGTTGAGGAGAGAGGTCTAGTTTTTCTCTCCTTCTATGACGCTTCACAATAAACACCACTACAAATGGTATGTGATGGTATGTCTCTAATTTGTAACATGTTATTCTTGTTGTTCATGTTATTCTTGTTGTAACTAACTATAATTGATAGAATGCATTTTGTAACTGGAGGCAAGTGCTTGCTACTAAAGAACTGTACTATAAATTGTTGGAGATTGTACTGAACTAAGAAATTGACTGTTTTTGCCTCCAGGACATAAGTGCCCACTTCTATTGTCTAAGAATGGGCACTAGTGTCTACTTTGTCTCTACAATCCAAGTCTGATTATGGATCATTCTATAACTATGTTTATGTGTAAATTCTACATTGTGTAGTGTTGTTCTAGAGCTCTGAGATGCTATAGGGGTGATTTGTTCACCCCATAGATGCCCCCCTCGTTTAGAGTGCATGCGACGACTATAGGAGAATGCGGCCAAAATGAGAGGACCCAATACTGATATGAATTGGATACTTACAGGGGGTAAGGGATGTGCACGGTATAAACCAAGGCACATGCAAACAATATGGACTAGTAAAGAAGTGTTAGTGAAAATGAGCTAGCATGCAATAAAAGATAATGTAACAAATAACTAGGAAGATAAGATGCACCACGAAAAGTGTTTTTCATACATGGGACATCACTCACAATGTCACAAGACAATCAAGGCCAAAGTGACAAAAAACATACAATGATCAAGCAAAACACAGGGCATAGCCACAAACAATAGTAAACAATAACAAACAAAGAGTGACAGATAACCATGGTTATATTGATCCTGCAAGGTAAATGCTACACATAAAGCACCCGTTAGTATGTTAGAAAGATAAGTAGTATGTCAAAGCATGTATATATAATTGAAAAGTAAGTGATAGTGAGTAGAAGTAGTATGTATTGAAATAATAGGACCTGTGATGTGTAGAGTATGAGAGTAGAAAAGGGTAAATGCACCTAGGAGCCTCATTGGGACTCATTAAGAGTAGTGTCGAGCATCATGCATCGTGTGAAAATCTATAGAAGTCCCAAATTCACCTCAAGATACCAAGTGAATGCACAATTATGTATAAAAATAGATAATGACATACTAACTATCTAACTATCGTAGGAAACAAAGTGCACATATAAGTAGTATAAGCTAATCAAGAGTGAATACAATCAAAATGTGTTAATCTTGTGTGATGGTGTGCTATGAGGTGTGAGATGTGTAGATGAGAGGAACCACATTGCCCCCAGTGAATGTGTGTGTGATGAGCTTCATTTAGAAACTACCCCTTGACAGTTAAGTATGAACCATAGAACAAAAGTGCGTCATCGGGAAATGAATGTGTTGTATGCGATAAAGAGTAGATGGTAGAAGATATATATCTTGAAGCACAAAGTGTGAAGTGCAGAGGATGTGAGGTTCATTCAAGAATTGAACCCTCCAAAGTTGAGTATGAACCATGGAACTAAAGTGTGTCATCAAGTAATGAATGTATTGTATGTGATTGAGAGTAGATGCTATGAAATATGTATCGCAAAGCATTGAGCATAAAGCGTAGAAAAAATAAACAATGTTAGGTTTATGTAAGAAGTATGGCCTCAATAGTCAAGTGTTAACCATAAAACTAGATTACATCAGCGGGTAGTGAATAAAGATATGTGAACCAACGATGTGGTAATGCTTAGAAAGATAGTTGCGAAACATAAAGCGTGAAGTGTATGAGATAGGCTATGAGTAGATGATAAAGAAAATGAATAGTGATGGGGGGAATGTGTGATGCCCCCTAAGTCTGTATATTAAGAGATTGTAGTAAATAGATGTGATCATTATGAACAAGAGTAGCCAGAGTATTTATAGAGCACGAAAGTATGTATATCGTATATAGAAAGTAGGATGTGTATCATGAATAAAAGAATCCATAAGTAAACATGAGGAGCAAAGTGTGTATGGAGTAACATAGATAAATGTAGATAAGGGAAAATACTACAAGAAAAATTTATGTGAATTACAAAACAAGAGTAATGTATAAATGTGTATGTGAATAGTATGGATAGGTAACTGCTAGTTAGAACATGTGACTATGGGGGCATTTCAATGCCCCCCAAATGTGTAAGTGATGGAGATCTATATGATGATGCGAGAGATACCATGCCATGGTGGTAGAGTTTGAAATGTGTCCCAATCATTGACTTGATTGAAAAGAGGAATTATACATTTAATTGCAGGAGGTTGGTGAGGGATCTCAGCTTGTGGTAACGGAATCAATTGTTCTTCCTTTAATGGTGGTTGCTTATTTGTGATTGGTAACACTATAGATGACTTGAAATTAGGTAATGTGGTAAGTAATTTTAAAGGTGGTATTATACTAGGTTAAATAGGTAGATCTCAACTTACTAGAGAAGGAACATTAATAATTATGGTGTGATGCTCACTAGACAGAGGGATCAAATTTGGGAGCCCATGGGGGATTAGTAATTGAAGATGAGCGTGCAACAAAATATTGTGTAATAAAATAAATAAATCCTTGATTCTCAAGTTACCCGATTCATCATTTTAAAGCATAGCAATAATTGTCATGATGTGCATTAATTCTATCATAATTACAAAATGGGTGACTTTTGTATTTTGTAAGCCAATGAGGAGGGTAGTAATGAGTAGACAAAAAGGTGATTACCTGGTGATTAAAGAGCTCAAAAATAATATCATGTTTCTTAGTATTTAGATCAGACTTGACATGTGCTTGTTGTGCTAAGATCTTGATTTCACTTATATGAGCACATATAGTAGACATGGGATCAAGATGAGATGTAGAAGAAGAACTAGCATGGGCCTGAGAAGCAACCTTGAGATGTTGGATTTCAGTTCTAAGGGATGTGATTGTGGCTTCCATAGATTGGAATTTATCTTGAAATAAGTGGTGTAACTCTTGAACTAAATCGAAGATGGATTGATTGGGTGTGGTATCGAGAATGATAGGGTCATCGGAGAGACAATCGAAAATGGCACTTACTTGTAAAGATGACATATCGAGAGGGAGGCATATAGTGTCTAGGGATTTTTGGAGAATATCTTTGCAAGGTGGGTGCATTTGAAGTAATTGATACAAGGAGACTTGAGGAATTTTAGGAGCCATGAAAGAAAGGGTAACATGCGAAATAAGGATCCAAGTGTTAGATCACGAGTGAGGTTCACTAAATGATTTAATTTAAATTAAATTAAATCTAATTTTGGAGTAACTAGTGTAACTAATTATATACAAGTGATAAAATATAGTAAGGCACAAGTAATAAGCATGCAATAATATGAAATCCTAACCGAGAGAGAGAGAGAGAGAGAGAGAGAGAGAGAGAGAGAGAGAGAGAGAGAGAGAGAGAGAGAGAGAGAGAGAGAGAGAGAGAGAAGGTGAATTAGTTGATTTCTGACTGATCTAGGAGTGATATGAGCTGAGGATCTACTGAAACAAATTGAGAAGAGTGTTTTCAAGGCTCGCCGAGGGTTCTAGGACTCAGAAATGCACAAGACATAAGTGCCCACAGGAGGACAGGAGCGCTAGTGACTCATCTAGGCGCTAGTGTCCACTTAGATGCTCAGGTTCTGATCCTTTCGGGGTTGGAAGAGCTTTGCTATTAATATTATTTTTTTGCTCTAGTTTCACTCCAATGTCGTCAGTCATACCTATAACCTGCAAAATAGATAACTAATTGTACATTCCCACAAATCACATCAACCCTAATAAAGAAGATACAAAATGGGGATTCAGACTAACCCTGACGGTCACCCGAAGAGTGATCTTATGACCAAGTGTTACACTACATATCAGACTCCATGTAGTTCTTCATGTATGTGTGTGTAATGATGCCCTAGGTTACCCTTGTGCAAGTTGCACTGTGATAATATCATATATCTAGATTGCTCCAAGTATGCAAATGTGTGAGATGGAATCAAATGAACTTCCCCTCCTATGTTGTGTATGCAGAGTGATGCAGAACTTTGTCCCTTGTATGAGTGTGTTAGATGTATGCCTTTGAAATGTTATTATGCCTTTGATATAAGCTTAAGTGATAATAGGTAGTGCTTTGTGTTTGGCCCCTTATTTGAGAGCAATAACTAAGTATATATATGATTCCCTTATTTGAATTTCATAATTGACAACTAAAAGGCTGACCCAAAGTACTAAAAGGTTCCCAAAAAGTAAAAGAAACCCAAAAGGGTAAGAAAAGGATAGAGAGGATCAGGAGTGCCCGAGAGGGATAGGAGCACCCGAGCACTTCTATCCTAACTAGGTGCTAGTGTCCGAGGCCATAAAAATAAATTATTCAAGTTCTGGAAGAGCTGTAAGTTATGGGAGGCCAATAAACATGCAAAAGATAAAGTAAAAGGACCCAAAGAAGTTGTCAACCACTAGTTTTCTTGCTTAGGAATCATGTATAAATTAATATGCTTTAAGACCTATAAATGTACAAAAGTGCATAGATTTTATGTCTACAAAAACACTAGGTCATGATTTTTGAATTGTCAAGCACCTTTAAAAACTTGATACAATGTGTCAAAGTTTAGAACATGTAGAACACCCTGAAAAGCCCAAAATACATTGGGGTGGGTTTTTTTGACTTGACAAAAAACCTGCAATTTTTTGAAATGGAAAGAAAACTATAGGGAACACCCCAGATCGTGAAAAATATTTAAGTAATCGATCACCCATTTTTGAGATTTTTTTAAAAAACCTAATTTTTTTCGTAAACCCTAAATAGTGAAATAAACCAATTTTTCACATAAACTTGTCAGATTCAAAAAACTTGAATAATACATGTTTTACTAGTAAGGATTTAATACCATATCAGAGTTATCGTGTAAATCTATGATAAAGAATGTTTGCACACATGTAGTTGCATGAATTCTAAGAAGATTTAATAAGTGATGTAAAATGAAATTAAATCAAAAAAATAAGAATTGGTGTAAAATCAGGAATCTCTCAATAGCTCAAGTGGTGTGTACAAATAGGAGTGTTGTATAACTCCTCTATGAGAATATTCCTATGATAGGAAGGGAAGCTACACTGTAGAATGGGAATGTAACTCCTATGACACACTATGACATATAAGACATCTCATAGTAACTGATATGATGTGCAGTACACCTAAACAAGATGAGGCACCAAGTGTAGACACTAAATCACGCACTTTGGGTACACTTCTAGGTCCTAATTACATACCACTATTTATATGATTCCTAAGCGAGAAAACTAGTAATTGACATCTTTTTTTGGCCTCTTTTCCTTTTCTCTTGCTTTCTTTGTGGTCTTACACATCTCATCGCCCATTTCAACTTTCACTGCTTTATATTTCTTGGCTCTGGACACCAACGCCCAGCCAAGACGCCAACGTTCAGGCGCCCTCGTCCCCTCTGGGCACCCCCAACCTCTTTGTATCTTACTCTCTTCTTTTGGGCCTATTTCATCTTTTAGGCATCTTGTTTTCTTATGGGTCAGCCTTTTAGTTGTCAATTACGAAACTCAAACAAGGGAATACTATAAATATAAAGATACGTGACCATAATAAGGGACCAAGCTCTAAGCATCTACTACTATCACCTAAGGTTGCATCCAAAGGAATTTCAAGAGCATCAAAGCATCCATCTAACACTCACTCAAGGGACAAGGGACTGTATTTCCACATACACACATAGGAGGGGAAGTTCATTTTGGCATCCACACATCTACTTACATTACTACATCTAGCTACTTGCTCGCTATCAAGTGCATCTCATACAAGAGCCATCCAGGGCACAATTCTTACACACACACACGAGAACTACATGGAGTCTGAAATGTAGTGCAATGTTTGGTCATAAGTTCACTCTTTTGGGTGACTACTGGGGTCAGTTAAACTCCCCATTTACATCTTTTTCTTTTTAAGATTTGATGTTTTTTGGGGTTTTACAGGAGGTCTTCTGTTATGCAAGTTACATGCGGATTCCGCATACATAGTGCGACACACATGTGATCAATAATGAAGGCTGGAAAACATCTTATGACATAATGAAAATAATACTCTAAGGTTTTTCATAGTCATGGGAACCTAGAAGCAGTCTACAATTTTTGGATGCCCCAATCCAGGTAGATTCAACTATCACACAATTTTCTAGGTTCGTGTGTGACACTTTTCTAGTTCTTTTTATTAGTTCTGCAGTCTGGCACAACTCAAAATTAATTACAAAATCAACTAAGTATATTGTTCCCTCTCTTGCACCCAGGGTTTCAATTTTATCTAGCTTATTGCTTAGGTCTTATCTGTACTTCATTGCTTATTATTATTTTGTGACTCTGGAGTCGGGATTTTACAAAAAATTGAATATTTGTTAAATTGTTTGGTGAACCCATCCATTTAAACCCTACCTTCTAAGTATGTATTCTTCTTCTCAATTCATGGATCAATTGTCATATCCTTCTTTCACCCTAACTAGGGTTTTTGACATGATTACTGTTGTTGATTTTATGCAAGTTTGTACTCATCATCCTCCTCGCTTTATTATGCCTACGGCTGACCTAATTATTAATGTAGTCACCACTCATGCTCCTATGGCTATGCCCATTTCTATCCCACCGTATATCACTTCTACGGCTCCTGCTACTACTTCTAAGGGCTATGATATCATCGGGCAACTTAATATTATGCCGACCAAAGTATCACTCTATGACTTATCGCGCAATGCCCCTGATTGTTGTCATACATTAGAGGCCACCCTTTTCTCTATTCACATTGAAAACAATAATTTTTCAGTGGTCTTCACACATTTTATTCAGTCTCTCAAAAAATTACCTCATGCTATATCATTTAATGATGAGGACATTTCGCCATCTACTATCGGTGATCCATATGCATCTCTACTTATCACCACTATCATTGGCACCACTCGTATCAAGCGTATACTCATTGATAATGACTCCACCATTAATCTATGTGTTCACTCTCTTCTAAAGCAAATTGGCATTTTTGAAAATCTCATTGCTAAAAATTCCACTCTCATTTGTGGTTATGATTCCACTACTCGCACATGCCTAGGAACTATCACACTACCTTTATAAGTCAGGCCTAAGATTGTTCCTACAATATTCTTTGTTATCGATACCTCATTTCAGTTTAATCTCTTGCTGGGTAGACCTTGGATTCATGCAATGCATGATGTCCTATCTATTTTCCATCATTGCGTTAAATTCTTACATGATGGCTATGAACATACCATTATTGTCGACCCTAATCCATTCAAGTTCTGCCACATAGACCCCATCATTTCCATGCCTATTCCTCCATCGCAGTATATTCCATATAGCCACATTGATACATATGATATTGGTTAGTTTAGTGCTTCAACGCCTTCTCCCACTTCTACAAGCATTTCATCCATTTCTACCCACACTACTGATATCATTTTACCTACTGTGTCTACTCCCATACCCATCACCACTATACTTGTTGAGACTCGTCTCATTCCTACATCTAGCTTACCTCCTACTAATATCCTTGATACGACTATCTAACATGATAACACCAACATTGATGATTCTGATGATGAGGTCGATATCATTGAGCTTACCAATGACAATCTGCACAATCTTAATTTTACTCCTATTAAGATATATAAGTCATACTTCAATAATACTTTCATTGCTATTGGCCATGGTGAATATCAATTCAAACAATTCCCCCTCCTACTAATGCTATGGTACTTTATCAGGGGTTCATCCATATATTGGACGTCATACCACCTATCTCATCTTCTCATGAGGAGTCTCCATTTGCGCTTCCTCCTTTCACATGCACCGTTTTCATGAAAAACTCTTATTGGAATCATAGTCCATTCGATCCCACTGTCTCTGAAACTATTTTCACATATGATGGATTAGGTCGACTTCGATTCACATTGGAGGATCTCATCCCTCCACCTTGTTCTCCTCATCTATATCAATATGTTCACATTACTGCTACTTATGGCCTCCGCATATTCCATCTATCGATTTTTGCTGCACACACTTCTCACACTTCTCCACTCACACTTGGGAAGTCTTGGCTTGATTATATCGATGACACTTTAAATCCTAATCATGTCGAAAACTCGTTCCCTATGCTCTTTGGCTATGTTTTTATTTACAATGATTCATTTCTCAGCTATTCCCAAAATATTACTCGATGGTATGCACATGGATGTACACTACCACCTTTCATTGACAAAGAATATGCAATGGGCATGTACAATCTACGTCGCAATGGCTCCTTGATCAATCACATACTATTGCTTACCAAGTCTCGGATGCATCTTCTTTCAATTTTGACCATGACTATGATGATCTCTTAGAAAACATTACTTGATCCTTCTAAACATCATCCACTTAGGGGGCATCATGATTACTCTCCCCCCTTGTAGATTTCCCACATATATTGCATTCCTACTTTTCCATTATACACTTAGTATTTCACACACATACTACACATCCGTATACACTTATATCTTCATTACCCTATGACACACTCTTGTGCTAAGGTTCACACTTGACTGTTGAGGGCATACTACATATATGAACCTCACACATGACACATTTCACACTCAGCGCATTCACGACACATCTCTCTGACAACACTTTCTCACACATCGTCACTACCTGATGATGTACTCTAATTCCATGGTTCATACTCAACTGCTAAGGGTCTAAATCTGAAACGAACGTCACTACACTCACCCACTCTCTCCACTCTATGCTTTATCGATCATGTATTTCTATCGCACATATTCAAACCATTACCGTATGCCGCACTCTTTTGCTCTGGTTCACACTTGACTGTTGAGGGCATACTACACATAGGAACCTCACACACTACACACTTCACACTTTGCACATTCATGACATATCTTTTTAGCAGCTCTTGTTGTGCATCTTACACATTGCACTCTCTATGCATTCATGATACATATTTCTTACATCTACTTTTACACACTACACTCACTACCCTGTGACACACTCTAGTTCCACAGTTCATACTCAAGTATTGAGGGTCTAAATCTGAAATGAACCTCACATCTTCTCACACTCTTATGCTCTATACTTCATGAGCACATCTTCCTAGTGCACAATTTAAACCATTTCCCGATGACGCACTCTTGTTCTATGGTTCATTCTTGATTGCTGAGGGGTATTTTCTAAATAAGCCTCATCTCATGCATGCTCACACACATTCGCTCAAGGGGCACATTGCTCTTATCAAACTCACATTCCATTCCATTCCATTCACACTCATAACATACTGCATATCTTGGTTGCACATATTCTTACTTACTTATACTCAGATGTTACACTTTACTTACTATGTTAGTCTAATATCTAGTATGTCATTATATTTTCTATATACACATGCATGTTCACTTACCTTCTAGTTGTGAATGCAAAATTTACAAAAATTGTTACACACAACATGAATTCTTGGAACTATACCTCTTTTTAGTCCCACCAAGGTTCTTGGTGGCATATAATTTCATACACATCACACGTGTTATTGTTTAATTTTCTACTACTTCATATCTTTCCTTAGCACACTACTTTGTAGATATATACATGTCTTGACCAAATTTTTATCTTTCTAACATGTTAACAGGTGCTAAATGTGCAACATTTTCTTTGCAGGTCTATTTGCCTCCATGGTTGTCTGATACTTTGTTTTCCACTATTTGCCATTGTTTGCCATTGTATGACATTGTTTACGGGCTTTGCTCTTTGTCTTGTGTGTACACTATGTGCTTTTGGAAACTTCGGCCTTAATTGTCTTGTGACATTGTGAGTAATGTCCCATGTTTGAAACCCACTTTTCGTGGTCTATATTGTCTTCTTGCTTGCTAGATTACACATTGTCTTCTATATGTGTATTTTTCTAACCATTTTGTTTGCGTGTGTCTTTGTTTCTACCATGCACATTTCCTCCCCTGCAAGGCTTCAGTTTCAGATGCACATCGAGTCCTCCTTTGGGCCACATTCTCCTAATGACATTGTATGCACCCCAAATGAGGGGGCATACAATGGGTGAATCAGTCACCCCATTTAGCACTTCACGATCACAGTTCAGACCTGCACAATACATGAACAACACAATCTTCAATTACAAAAAGGGATCAAAATCTGACTTGGGTCCTCAATATAACACAAACTCTAGTTCCCAGACATATACATGAGCTCTTAGTCACCCCTAACCCTTCCTGGGCACCTATGACCAGGGGTAGTTATAGATTTTTTCTCAGGTCAACACAATTTTTGGCAGTTTACACAACATATTTCAAAGAACAGGTGTAGTCCTCCAACAATCAACATGCATATTATTCTCCATTTTTCTATTTGCATTGGATCAAATTTGAACAAAGTAGGATCACACCATCTACAGGGGTGTATAAATTGTCAGAAAATAGTCATGGTTGGAGAATAACACTAGACCTTTCTCCCCAACATTTCTTCTGTCATGGCGTGAGATCGCCCAAAAAACTCACACTTGGCGTGAGATCGCCCAAAAAACTCGTTCTTGGCGTGAGATTGCCCAAAAAAATTGTTCTTCTATAGTATTTTCAGGATCCTTTATACCATTTTCACTCATCATAGATTAGGTGCACATGTTCCTTTTACTACTTTTTCACATTTTCACATACTTTTCATATACTTGGATCAACTTTTTTCATATACACATATTTGACTACTCTTTTTCTCTTCTCTCTTACAGGTCTATCCTTATGGGAAGTGGTAGTCATTTCATCAAACACATTAAGCAATAATGACAACAGGTACAATGTAACATAACATATACACTTTCACCCCTAAGGTCACTTATTCTTCTCTAGCTTCCACACTTCATGTTTATCACTCCACGCTTCTTTCTTGTCTCCTCAGCATGCTTTCACCACTGATCTACATGGTTATAAAGGTATGCATCTCCTATCTAATTTATGTTATCAAGTATTCACTCGACAACATCAAGTGGGGGTAAATGTAGACACTAAATCACACACTTTGGGTACATTTCTAAGTCCTAATCACATACCACTATTCATATGATTCCTAAGCGAGAAAACTAGTAATTGACATATATTTTTAGCCTCTTTACCTTTTATATTGCTTTCTTTGTGGTCTTACACACCTCACTACGTAGTTTTACTTTCACTGATTTATCTTTCTTGGCTTTGGACACCAGCGCCCAGGCACCACCGTCCCCTCTGGGCACCCTTGACGTCTTTGTATCTTACTTGCCCCTTTTAGGCCTCTTTCATCTTTTAGGAATCTTATTTACTAATGGGTCATCCTTTTAGTTATCAAATACAAAATTAAAACAAGGGAATCGTATAAATATAAATCTATGTGACCATAATAAAGGACTAAACTCTAAGAATCTACTACTATCACCTAAGGTTACATCTAGAGGCATTTCAAGAACATCAAAGCATCCATCTAACACTCACTAAAGGGATAAGGGGTTGCATTTTATGCATACACACATATGAGGGGAATTTCATTTTGACATCCATACATGTACTTACATTGTTACATCTAGCTACTTGCTTACTATCAAGTGCATCTGGCATAAGTGCCACCTAGGGCACAATTCTTGCACACACACACACACACACACACACACACACACACACACACACACACACACACACACACACGAGAACTACACAGAGTCTAAAATGTAGTGCATCACTCAGTCATAAGCTCACTCTGTAGGGTGACCACTGGGGTCAATTCAACTCCCCATTTGCATCTTTTTCTTTTTGAGATTTGTTTTGGGGTTTTACAGGAGGTCTTTTGTTGTGTAGGTTACATGTGAATTTCATGGACATAATGCGACACACATACGATAAAAAATGAAGGTTGGTGAACATCTTCTGACACAAAATTTTTTTATTTTATGAGGTTTTTCAAAGTTACATGCACCCCTAACTTGATCTAGGTGCCCCAGTCTAGGAAGATCCAGCTATCATACAATTTTTTGGGTTCATTTGTGACACTTTCCTTCTTTTGTTTACCAGTTCTCCAGTTTGGCACAACTCAGAATTAATTACAAAATCAACTAAGTATCTTATTCCTTCTCTTGCACTTAGGGTTTCAATTTTATCTAGCTTAATACTTAGGTCAAATATGTACTTCATTACTTATTATTGTGTCGTGACTCTGTAATCATGATTTTACAAAAAGTCTAATATTTGTTAAATCACCAAGGGTGAGGATTATTCCAAGTAAATAATAGGAATAAAATAATATCCTACACCAACATTTTCATCCTGGTGGATGGTTGGGTTTGGGCTATAAATCAAATTATAACTTTTGTAACTTCTGAAAATAACTGGTATATGCTTAAATGTGAAGTATTAGTTCTCGACAATGTGTGAAACCCTCTAAAATAAACCGTCATAACCTAAAACCCTAACGCTTGGTAAAAAACCTATAAAAAGGTTAGTGGTTGGGTTGAAACTACTCTAAAGAGGCCTCAAACCACACATACTTCTCCACTTAGAGATGTGACATAATATTGCATGGATACAACTATATTTGATAATTTGAACATTTGATCATTACTTTATATTGTCTATTTTCTTTTACCTGACTTGGTTTTGAGGGATATTGATTCAATAAACTTGAATCTTGAACCTAGTTTAGAGTGCTCTATACCCGTATGGGGGTTGTTACTAATGTATCCTACTACTTTAGGGAAATTTAGGAGATCTTTGTATGCCTATTTGAGTGATTTATGTAAGGTGAGTGCCAAGTTTCTAGGTGAAATCCACATGGGTAAATGAATGTATTAGACTTCTTTATATAGGGTTATATGGATATAATTTTGCATCAAGTCCAACCTATAGTGAGAATACATACCCATACAAATTTTAAAATTTGAGAAACTAATTGTTGGTTGAGCTTGGATGGCATCATTCTACCCAAGACCAGATCAATAGTTGGTTTGGACCAGAGGTGTAGGATGGTGTTGTGAAGCTCTATACATAACGATTAGGATTAATTGAATACTTGTGACTGATATGAAAATTAATACATGTGACTAAGTAGTGCAACAAGGAGAGAGAGTCTTGCAACTAGACTAAACATAGATTAAGATATTAATATAACAACTAAGCTCAAAATATGTGCACAACCTATTTAACATCAAGATCAACTCATTTAACAATTTTCTCTACTCATTTTATAAAAGATATAATGTGTTGTCTTGTCCACCTTATAAATTTATGAAAACATCACTTAATAGTTAGATTTTTCAAGTGAAATTATTTTAAAATTATATATATTAATAACATATATTTTCCACTCCCTTAATTTTTTAAATATGGCTTCTTTTAATAATTACATATTTTCCTGTAACTGTCCTCAACCATAACTCCTCTCATAACAAATGAGGATACAATACCTTCCCATCACTTTCACTTCACTAAAATCGACGACATACCTCCAAGCGCTACCGGTTCTTCTGTAAATTTGATTGGGATTGTTCTTGTGATGCCACCATGCTATACTATTCATAGGCATGACCAATCTGAAATAAAAATAAGAACTTTATAATTAAAGGACATGTCAGGATTCAATGTCACTGTCACTTTGTGGGGACAACACTTAGATGAGATAAGCAAAGAACTTGAATCAAAGAAATGAATGGGCCATTATTACTATAGAAATGGCAAATATTAGCATGGAAAATTTTTTTACACGGCATGTCCTCTTCAAAAAGGTGACAATGTAGGAAAAAAGTGCGAGAACATGGAAATGGTTCATGGTTTTGTTCGAGTTGCAACGTACAAGTTCAAAAATATGATTATAAATATACACTCAGGATCGATCTAAAGGATGCAACAGGGGAACTTTAATCAGTTACTACTTTTGATGAGATAGTTGAGTCAATCATAGGTGTTGCAGCTAGTGACCTCCACCTATTGTCTATAGATGAAGATGTGACTAGTGAAATTACAAGTAATGTCATTGGCAATGAATAATGCTTCACACTTTCCATGAAAAAAGAGACATACTACATAATCAACAAATAAATATGTGTCATCCTCAGTTTAAAGAAAGCAGATGACAGTGCATCTCCTATGTAGCCTTCTTTACGCAAAGGTTTCTACCGCACCCGTCCCTTCAAACTTTACACCCTCACCCATCCCTTTCTATACTTTGAACTATCAACGCTATGTTAGTTATTTCATATCTATGTTTCCCTCTTTTTCCCTGCTTCAAAAGAAATTTGTTGTATTTCCTTTGACATTGACATACTATTGTCTCTTGCTACTAGGTGGATTTAAAGTACTATTAAGAAAATAAATGAATATTACTTGTACTTTTTTTATGTACGTATTTAATTCCTTGTAGACTATGTGAACATACAATATCTTTCCATATGACTAATATTCTTTTCCTTCAGCAACAAATGCAGTATTTTTATTCTCTAAATTTTACCTCTTACATGTAGTTCCCATTGGAACTCTACATGTATTTCAATTGTATATAGTTGATTGATTTTGACTATTTTTGCATTTGTATGTCATAAACAATCCATCGTTCCTTGTTGAATCGCATGTATTTTTTTCAACAAGTGGTACTCCATAAGTCTGTGACTTCTCAATCATGTTGAATCCTACAAAACAAGCTTAACGAAGAGAGAACAACGTAAAAATAAATTCACATAATTTCTAAGTAACAACGTCATCACCTAGAGCGTAGAATAACAAAAATCTCTAATATTTGTCAACTTGCATCCACTAACAACCTACAATTCCATGACATTCCAATCTTTCCATCAAACTCAACTACTGAAGGATTTCCAACCAACATTCTGTAAGTAACTTCAATGGAAACAATTTTACACAACCATACCAATTCCTTTAGTACGAACTCATGTTTGCTAACTACTGCCACATCATCCCATGATATAATATCTGCACATGTACAAAATTCTTCATGTATTCATGTTTAGTTCAAATGAACTACTACACAAAACATTACCACTCATAACATAAAATTTACAAATTTATATGTACAAATTTATAACAAGTTTGAAATGTAGAGATGAAACCTTTAAAAGAAGTGGTGCATCTATATTTCTACAGTTACAAAATCAATCACACCCCTTACCAATATCAACTACAAAAGAAATAACTTTCCCTCTCAATCAAATAGCATATACCGTTTGGTGTTCACATTACATTTTACACATGGGATTGCTATTATAACAACTAAGCTCAAAACATGTGCACAAGCTATTTAAGGGATTGAGTCAATATTGACATTATCAACTAATAAATTACCAAATTTAGGTGTCTATGTTCCCCCCTTTAATTTAGGAAATGAAATTTGCTCAATTAAAGGAAAGTATACCTAAATTTGTAAACAGACTTTGTATCTGCTCAAAATACTTGATTTCTTGAGATGTGCAATTGTTCGTTTGTTTGCAAGATCCCCAAAGCAAAACCTATAACACAGAGTGTAGTCAATTTCCATATAAAAAAATAAATTTTACTGAAATTGAATTTGAAAATTGAAAATTGAACAAAGCATAAAAGGAGTACACTTGTTTGTTGTGTGAATGTGGGATATTTTTGAAGAAGTACTCAGAGAGAGGGATTGAAATTGCATCAATGGAGGATGGGGTGATCAGTCCCCAATTTACAAAATTAGTGTGAACCAAAAAAGGTTGAGTGTCACTAGACCCAACATAGAAGTAAGCGATAAGGTATTGGGGGTTACCAAACATATCAAATAACAAATGAAGTTGGGTGTGACTAGACCCAACTATCCTCAAAAGGTATTTAGAGGAATGGTGTCCCAAGGCATCATTAGGCCCATATGTACTAAGGGTATTACTATACGCAAAGTAAAACCATCCACCCATGAAATCACACCATTGGAGACAAATCTAGATTCTAGATGTGTAAAGTTAATGCACATTTGAACAGGAATGAATTACACTCATGGCCCCATCATTTATTATATTAATGCTTTTGAAACTTTAAAAATTATAGAAATAATGATACCCATGCTCATGCTCTTGTTATGCCAAATTAAAAGTGTGTACATATGCAAAGTAGAAAATGTGTAACCTAATATTGGATTGAAACTATCATTATGCCCCTATATTTTATACTAAAATATAGAGAACTTTGTATTAAATTGTGTATTTATACTAGAGACTTGTGAAAACCTATATTTTTCCAAAATTCTCAATTTGGATGTCAAAATATTACAATCATAGTAGTGCCCACTAGGAGAGTAACATCTAACGATTTCATCCTCTATTGGATGGTTTTGTCCAAATTAAAGTTTTTAGAATGATTTTCATTTGTAACTATAACTGTGTCCCTGTAACATGTCACATTGTATTATGTAATGTGTGATTATACCTATGTTCTTGAATTTCATTTATATTCTTGTGATAACTCCACTTAATTCTCCCTCTGTTTAGATAAGGGAGGTACAAGTATTGTTGTCGTTGAAATTCAGACCCTTGTTGAAATTGGGTTCAACATTTTAGTGAAACCATTGTAGATCATGAGTCAATGGGTTGCTCATGGTATTTATCCAAATTAAAGGGTTGGTTCTCTTCATCCCATTTTATTACAACTAATCCTAAACCAAATTTCTACTCTAAGTTATCTAACCTAAGCTAACACTTCCAAGGAGACAAAGTTAAGAGGGAGAGAAAACTGAAAATAAAGGGGAGGTGAAGCCCCAAAATAAAATTTGGAACTTAATTGGTTCCAAATGACATAGATGCAAGTTTGTTGGCGAAGATATGAAATATGCACAGGATTCCAATGGAAGATAATATAAAAGAATGAAAAAAGGCAAGAGGGCAGATATATTCACACCAAAAACCGAGTATTTGAAGGAAAGATAAAAACCAGACTTACATTAATAAAACTTATCATTTACATACACAAAGGCGAGGTGAGGAAATTTTACACATGAGTTGTAGAGGTCAAAGTCTATGAAAGAGATACTAAAAAATATACCAAGGAAGAAGCAGAAAGAAGAACCCCTTCAACATGCATAAGCACTTACATTTATAGTTTTTGTGGGGAAGAGAGAAAAAGAGAAGATGAAAAGGGTGACCGCCATGAGCAAGTATCGATCCCTTGAATCTTAGTGAACAAGCATGGACACCATGAATTTTGCAGTGTTGACTTATATGACAGGCATGGGCGCTAACTTGAAGAGAGCCAACAACCATAATATGGGCATCATTGACTTGATTTCATGTCATCATGGCTTTCACAAGATGACATCATATTTAATTTAATTAGGTAGTTGAAATAGTGTCAAGAGTTGTGGAAAAACTAAAACATGCGCGACTTTGAGAGATTCTGCGGAATTATAACATTCTTCTCTATTTCATGGATTTTCTTGGACTCCGTGGATCTAAAAATTTGTGGCCTTCAAATATTTCATGGCTTCCTCCGTGGCTTTTGAACTTAACATGCTTCGGAAAATTTTGTATCTGACATTTCTTCGTGGGTTTTATAAATTCGTGAGACATCATCCTCTCGTACTTGGCCCCTCGCACTCGTACTTTACCACTTACACTAAGAGATGTGAAGCTATTTGCTTCTTTCATTTCGCATATTCAAAATCTATGAACACTATGTTTTGGAAAACCCTTGGAACACCGGGAAGTGTTTCACAGATTTCAAATTTAGCCATTTCTCAACTTGTTTTCTTGCCTTGTGGGTCTGACGATGCTCCTCCATGCATCGTAGCTTTCCATTTTCTTTGTTCCATAGGTTAGGAGAACCCATGAAAATGATCACTTTCCACGACATGATACTCTTGCACTATTATTTGTTCCTTCGTTCCACGGGTTTGGAGAACCCACATAATACCAAATGACTTGGATTCTATGGAACACTAAATTCCAATGTTCAACAAATTTTCTAAAGAAAAGTTGCCTAAGTATATTTTGGATGAGTTATTCAAAATTGCTGAAGGAGAAATTTCAGACAACAATTTGGTGACCTCCAGGAGTTTGAATTTGATCTATGGAATAAAATAGACCCTTGAATTTGCATAGAAATTTGAACTTAGCACCTACTGTAAACTGCTCTGAAATTCTATCCTAAAAATAATCCTTGGAGCTCTAGATGAATAACCATGGGACTCTCTAACCTTCTGAATTTGCACCATAGGGTGGATAGGGAGTGACTTGACATGTGATTGAGTGCTTTCAAAAACTATCTACAAAAGGGGAGATTATATACATTTCAAGTGAAACATGCAAAGAGTGCATAAACACTTATTACAAATAAAGATGACCACCACAAGGATTGAGGAAAATGCATCCAATCATTGATCAACACACACAAAAATAAGAGGGAATCCCCAATAAAAACAGGGAAAAAATGTAATATATTTACAAGATGCGATAAAATAAACTTAATGGGAATGTTTAAGATGAATCCCATTGACTGAGATCTGAAGTGTTTCTCCATCAAGTTTGGATAACTCAACTTAGTTGGCCTCTTTATAAGCAATAATGATGTATGGCCAACTCCAAAGTGCATTAAACTTGGAGTGCCACCTTGGTTTGGCTTTGTTCGTGTCCCATTGAAGGACTAAATTTCCTACCTTGAAAGCTTATGTCTGGGCTTTCTTGTCAAAACACTATTTGATTGACAATTGGATCTTTTCTAGATTGACATGGTGGATTGCCTTAGTTCTTTAAGTCAATCAACTCTGTCATTCTGATTTCTCTTTGATATGTACCTTCTAGCTCTAACTGATGAGCTAGCTCTAATGAAGGTAATTCAAGGGACGATGGGAGTCTAGCTTCACTATCGTAGACATGGACAAAAGGAGAACTACCAATTGTTCTTTTTAGAGTAATTATATAAACCTGAAGAACATTCTTTGCTTGGGTATGCCACTACCTTTGATTGATCTCCGTAGTCCTTTTCATGATCTTGATTAGGTTCTTGTTAGTGGATTCCGCCAAACCATTACCTTGTGGGTAGTAGTTGAAGGAAGTATTCAAGTACACTCCATATCTGAGAGCCCAATCAGAGACCCAAAATCCTAAGAAGTCTTTTATATTATCCAAAATGATGGTTCAGGGAACCCCAAACCTCGTTACAATATCATCTAAAAAGTCAAGGATGACTGATTTAGTAGCCTCTTTGAGTGGTGTTGCCTCCATCTACCTGGGAAAGTAGTTTGTTGTTGTTAAGACCCATTTGTGACTCACGCTTGATATAGGATTGATCATCCCCATAAAATCAAGCCCTCACTAGGAAAAGGGTTCATTTTCCTAAATGGGATAAAGAGTAAGGGGTGTCATCTTTTTTTACTAGTAAAGAAGGCACACTCTTTACATTTCATGACCCAATGATGCATGCATATGAATAATGCGGGCCACAAGTATCCTGCTTTCAAAATTCTTATTGTTGTGGCCCGAGATGAGAAGTGTCTACTTGAGAAACCATTGTGGAACTCCTTCAAGACATTATTTACTTGTTCTCCTTTTATGCACCTTAACAAGACACCATCAAGGTTCTTCCTAAAAATGACCCCACTAATTAATGCATAAAGCATAGACTGTAATCTTAAGTGCCTTCTCTCTATTTTATTCAATACAATAGAATAACCATCATTTTCCAAGAATGTTGCCATGTCGTTAAGCCAACTGATGTAGCTAAATTGATCTCATATGCCTTGCAGAATTTCAATGTTGCAAAAAAAACTCAACATCTCATGAATCTTCTATGTTATGTGGATTTTCATCATCACGTAGATTTGTAACACTCCATAGATCTTAATCTTGAGGACCCTCTAAGTTTCATGCCTTGTTCTTAGTCTTGCTCTCTGAAGAAAGAGGCTTCCTGGTCATTTTTTACATCAAAGGTGAGTTGTTCACAAAATGCTCTCCCCCTTACTAACTTTGCGGATTTGATTATCACATCAAACTCCATTATTTTGGTTACCCATCTTGCTCTTTTTTTTTTCTAATTTCCACCCCCATGATGAAGTCTCTCATGCTAGGACGTGAGACTAAAAATTTTATGCAGTTGGCAGTGAGCATGGGCTTGAATTTTTTGTGATCCCATAAGATGGCAAAAACCTGCTTCTCCATACGACTATAATTGAGTTCAAAATCTTTAAACATCTAGCTGAAAAAGGCTATAGGTTGTTCTAAGCCTTCGTCATTCTTCAATGTCAAAACTATGGCAATATTAAGTTCAACCCCATATGCATAAAATATGAAATCCTTTGAAAAATACAGGTTGATAAGTGTAGGAGTTTGGGAAATTGTAACTTTGATCTTGGTAAAGCTTTCCCTTCCTTCAATGATCCATTTAAAATCCTCATCCTTCCTTAGTATCAAGGTGATGGGCTTGATTAGTCCTGCGAAGTTAGGAATAAACTTCCTAACAAAGTTGATCTTGCCTAGAAAATACTGAAGGGCCTTCTTGTGAGTTGGTAAAGAAAGGGAAAGGATGGTAAAGATTCTTTCATGCTCAATGACAATACCATCCTTAGAAACAATGTGACCCAAAATCTTACCTTGCAGAATTGGAAAAAACACTTCTTGGGGTTCAAAGATACTACAAACTCTTTATATCTCTAAAAAAAATTCTTAAGATGTTTCATTTGGTGTTGGTTTTACCTTGAGAATATGGTTACATCATCTAATAAGACAAGGATGGACTGATTGATAAGCCTGCGGAAAGTAATGTCCATTTTTTCGCTCCTCACTCAGCATGAGTCCCAAAATAAGTAAAAAGGGAACTAGGAATCCATATCCAGATATTAAAAGCAATAATAATGGTATTTTATTATTATTAATTTTCAAGGGTGGGTTATATTTTTAAGTCATAAGAACATTGAAGCACCACCAAACTGCATTTACGAAACAATGAGGTGAGAAATAACGTTAAACATGCCATTGCGACCGCATTGCAATTTTGGCTTATAGAGTGAAGAGTCGGCGTAGTGCCACTTCCATGAGTTAGGAAAATTTTACAGCTAACATTTTTATAGGCTTTGATGAGAATTATATCGTGATGGTGACAAGGTTAAAATACCCATTAACGATAAAAACTACCACACTTAGAACGATAAGGGAGATTAAATAAATTTCAAATGGTTTGATAGTTTTGAAAATGAAAAAAAGGGTTACATGTGGTTAAAAGATTAAAATGATTATGAGTCCCATTTGGCCTACTAAATGGACCCATGCCTTTTCATTTTATTACTCTGTTTATAAAAGCGATTTATTTAATTATCGCACCCACAATAATGATATGATTTAATTAATTAATACCCTCATAATTAAAATATACCCATTACTAAAGTTATTTCCCAAAACAAACACACTTAATAAATTATCGATTTAAAAAATGCAACCAAAAGACTTAATTTTTTTCACATTATATTATAGCCCTTATATTTAAATCTATCTCCGTCATAGGATAGGCTAACCCTACGAATCAAACTTATGAGGATATAATTTTCAAACCTAAACTATATTGTTTCATTTTCCTCTTCCTCCTCCATTCGGGTGCTCAAATATTTGTTTTATTTTCATTTTGTAGGGAGATAAGAATGAAGGATAAGCCAAGGAAAAAGATTCAACGAAGCTTTTCCACTTTGTTTATTCTTGTTTGCATATTTGGGTCCTATTTTGGTTTGCTCACATCTTGTATTTTTTTTTATCAAGGGTTTCAAATCCGAGTTTTCTATTCTTCTCCAAATTGATCCAATGGATCTATAGGTTCTCTTGATCATTATTATTTCATTTTTCTAAGTGCTCATATTGTGACTATAAATAGTTACAATCATTTGTGTATACATACACACATACATACCTATGTGTGTGTATGTATACTTGTGATAAAATGTAATGTCAGTCACATGAAGAAGAGCCCCAATTTGGGTGACCAAGGAAACACAACCTTACAACCTGCATAGGATAGTGGCTAGGGCGGTGGGGCCACCTATGGCCGACAGTGTGGGTGGGGATGATGAGGGTGTAGGGGGGAAGGAATGTGGGCAAAGGTGGATGAGACGAGGTTATGGCCCATATCACAACCCCCAAACCAAAGCCACGGGGGGAGTGGGGGATGGGTGGGACAACCATCCCACCCCCCCACACATACATTTTTCTTTTGTTTTAAAAACTCTAATCCCTTCCTTAAGGGTCTGACCAAGGAAAATTTTAAAAGATTTTTTCAATGAAGATTTGATTTTATTTGGATCTTAATACACACACACACACACATTCCTTGAGATGGTCAAACAACAAATTTACCCTAATTAATTTAAGGAAGTCTATTACTACTTAATAATTCATATATATATATATATATATATATATATATATTTCAAATAAACATGTGTATAAATTCAGCTATTTTTTTAAATAAGGGAATATGAAAGCTTCAAATTTCAAATCCAGAAATAATAAAATACTTAAGTAACCTTCTATTATCAAGTTGAAAAGAGGAAAATACTACAACTTCCATATTTACAACAACAATCTCTTTTTCACTCAACAAACAACAAAAAGTAAACTTGAATTACTACCAGTTCATTTCTCAATTGCACAAAGTAAACTTCAAGTAATATAGATATTTAACAATAAAATCCATTACTTCAAAATCTTATTAAGGAAATAATGCAGTGCCGAGTTTTCTAATATCAAAAGGGAAAAAGAATAATAGTTTGTTGTACAAAATTTGTCTCATAACCTTACATTTTTCCTTCAATTAATAAACCAAACTCTTTCATTTTCAAGAAGCTCCTTCAAGAGGGAAAGGAAAGTTTTTAAATCAAAATTTCATGTATATGAAACAAGGAGTTGTTTTCCTAAAATTTATAACAACTAGTAATCTCCAATAATAAGTAGTCCTTAAATGGACATTTTCAATAACATTACAATTCTAAAAAAAATCATATTATGGAAATAATTTAACATTTTAAAACATAGATTACAAGAAGGAATAATAAATATTAATGCAAGGTTTAAAGCCCTCCACTTAAAGTGGAGACAACATGTCCATTTTTTTGTCAAAATATATACTCTTTTACGAGAACAAAACTGCAACCTACAACTTCTAAATAGCTCTAAAAACAAGAGTAAAATCTTCCAACGATCAAGAGAATGAGTCTAGTTGACCGCCCAACCATTTGACATCATTACATTCCACAAAGGGATCCAAGGTGGCATGCTAGCCTCGCCCCAAGCATGTGGGAAAGAGACAACACAACCAACTAGCACTTAGGAAGAAATAGATGTAAATAGACACATTCCAATACTTATTTTTAACATAACAAACACAAATTCAACCAAGGTAAACCAACTAAGAATCACCATGCTTCTTATTAGCGAAGAGGGGATGAAAATCTGATTTTTTGTGTTGCTAAAAACTCCATGTAAAACAACAATTTTCCACCTTATCTCTCCACACAAAATCATGGACTTACTACTATTATTATACCACCAAGTATGTTGTTTTATATATGAATCTTACATAAGAAAAGTATTCACCGATGACCCATTGCATATTCCATCTGCTTGTCTTACTGGTCTTGATTGATTTTTATCTTTCCCACTTATCACACATACACACAATTCTGGTAAGGTCTTAGGGATCCCTATCTGTCACTTCTCACCCATATGTCATTCACTGGTCTCTGGACACTAGCGCTCAAGATTGGACGGTAGCGCCAGGTGCCCCTATCCATCGTAGGCACCCTTGTCCTCTTTGTATTTGGTTTTATGTTTGACATTTGAGGTCGGTTTTTTTGGCTTTCCCTATCATCTCTCAAGGTACTAGTTGGCATGTCGGGTCATTAGTGTTGAAATTCAAACAAGAGATCCCTTTATAAACACAACATACATACCATTATATGGGCGGACTATTATTATCAAGTGGCTAACTATCTACATAGAGAAAGGGACTGCATTTGGGCCATTATTCTGCATACACACTGCATAGGAAGGGGATTCTATTTTATGCCATCCACACATTTGCATTTTTATCTAGTTATTTCTTGTTATCTTGGCGTCATTGGCGTGAGGGTGACCTAGGAGCACTATTGTACACATAAACACACAAAACTAAATTGTGTCTGAGATGAAGTGCAACACTCAGTTATAAGTCTACCATTGTGGTGGCTGAGGACAATTTGACCCATCATTTTGCATCTTTCTTTTTTAGGATTTGATGTCTATTTGAGGGTTTTATAGGTGCTTTCTTCATTACAGGTTTATAGGTACCTCAGTGATCCAAGTGTGACATACACGCGACAAATGGTGAACAAGTGCAAAACCCTAATGGCCATATTGGAACCAAGTTCTAGCCTTTTTTACAGACCAGGGTGCCCAGAAACAAGACCAGGGAGCCCACGAGCGCCCCCATCCCTCTCCAGGTACCCCAGTCCAGCCAGTTCCACCTTTGTTGCATTTTCTTGTGGTTCATTGCGACATTATGTCATTATTTTTCATAACACATCTCAGTCCTAGATTACTGCGAGGTAAGCAAATATCAAGGTAAGTACCTTATCCCTCTTATTTCCCTTTCATTGATAAATTAAATAAATTGTTTAGCATTCATATTTTATCGTATATCATTTATATCATAGTTGTGTATTTTAGATTCATATAAAACGATCATATTTTATTGAATCATTTTGGTGAACCTGTAGTTTAAAAATATTTTCCCTAGGATCCACTAAAACCCTAATGGCTAAGGATAGCTCTTCTCCTTCTCAACTAGTCATGCCTCATGTGAGTATTAATCCCATTTTTGATGAAACAACCATTGTTGAACTCATTGCTCTATATCGTACTGCTACTCTTTCAGATGATATTGAACAAAAAATCTTACCTAATGAATGCAATGTGACTACTAGCTTTGAAAATTCTACTATTGGCATTGTTTCAGATCCGATGAGCTTTAATTGTTGCACACATTGTTATATAGTTAGCCACACTCCTCCTTCTAAAATTTCTAATGAAAACTTAGATGGTGCTATTATTAATTTCACGCCTGGTCTTGATAGTAATAAACATGTGCATGATGATTCTCATACTACTCACGATGTTACTCTAGCTGCATCTCATACTTCTCCTATTTTTGGAAATGCTTCTCATAATGCATCACATACTAGTTCTTCTACTCCTTCATTCTATGTTGATGATATGCTTAACGATATCATTCTATCTGAGTCTTTTTTTTATTTCAATGACACACTTGATAGTCATGGTTCCGCTTCTTTGTATACTGTTGAATGTGAATCATCCACTCCACTATCATCTTCTTCTGAGATTGTATCTAATAACATGCATGATTCATCTGCTTGTGTTAGTTCATCTCCTCATATCACTTCACCTCCATCCATTTAATCCCCATTGGTCACTTCATCTTCTCCTATCATTACATATCCTTATATCACTACATATTCTAGGGATGTTTCTGATGCTAGTCCTACTATTTCCATGGATGTTCCATGTCCTTCACCACTTATTACTTCTTTGACGCCAACATCTAATGTGCCCTTAGCATCAGAATCTCCTATGTCTCCTCTTGAAATTCCTATAATTAATCATAATGTAAAATTATAACCGCTCAACACTTTCTTGCCATCCTCCACTATTCCTTCACAAGATATCTTGTCTCTCATGCAAGATTTTGTTCACTTATAGTCTTAGTTCTAATCTCTCTCACATTATAAAACAAGTCCTATTACGCTTCCATTGATAATAATTCATTGCACGAAAATCTTATTCCCAAGAAGATTCACAACTCTACATTTCCTAAGGATTTTGTTATGCCTACACTTTCATGTTTTGATGGTATTGGAAATCCATACTTGCATCTCAAGCATTATCATATGGATATGGCTTCATGTTCCAATGATCGATTATTACTTAAATCATTTTGCCATAGTCTCACAGATGACACTCTCCAATGTTACATGTATCTACCCTTTTGATATATTAGTACCTACTGTGAGATGGAAGAAGATTTTCTTTGTTGATTCATAGTCAACAACAACCCTAGATTCTCACATGATCATCTACCTAACTTACATCAGGGCACAAAAGAACCTATTATTGATTACATTTTATGATTCAACACTTGTATGCACCAACTAGTCTTTCAGCCTATTGACTTAGAGAAGCAATTTATCTTCTGCCACGGTTTGATTCCTCACTTAAAACAATGATTGGAATATGACACATGTAAATCACTCAAAATTTAATACTATAGGGTCATTTATTTAGAACAATATCTCATTACTACATATGTTATAGATCATCCTCCTATTACAACAACTACTACATCATCTAGTTCTTCTCCACTCACATCTATTGAGCGTCCTACATGGTCTTCAACTCCTCCACCATTCAAATAAGTTTAGACTACTCTAGTACATAAACGTCCTCCATCTCCCACTCTGCATCAGGATCCACCTTAGACTCCTACATTTGTTTTGCGAGGACCATTATATTTTACACATCATGCTAGACCTCATGATTTGTTGTGTGCCTTGATTAACAAGCACTTAACTTTCTTACCTTCAAATCATCACCATCCACCACATCACTTGCAATACCAACATGATCGAGCATACTGCAATCATCACCGTATCAATGGCCATATGGAAAATCATTGTTATGACCTTTCGTGATCGCTTGCAACAATTAGAATAAGAGGGCATCATTTCTTTTGGTTCTCACTTACGTGAGAAATTTATATCTCTAGTTCCTCATAGGCATGTTGTTACTCTGGTTGAGTTATCTCCTTCAGCTAGTTCTAAGGTTATTCATCTACCACCATAGGTCATTACTCATGCAAATTATCCATCTCATCCATCCACCACTGCACCAGCTCATCTGCTGCGTCATGCTACTACTCCACATTAGCTTCCACAACTGTCACCATCTCCACTTCCCGCCACTGCATCACCCATCATTGGAACCATTTCACATGACATTAAGTTTTGCTCTTACACTCACGTTGCTTTCATTCCACATGCTTCCACCGCTCCACACTAACTTGGTCTTTGGTAGGTGATTTCTATCACCTCACCCCCCGATGACGCACTTGTGTTCTTAAGGTTCTTACATGACTGTTGAGGGATCTGTTACAATAAGATCCTCTGTTCACTCTTGCACTACATGCCTTATCGACCAATATACCTCACACAAATTATTATATAATTTCCCAATGATGCACTCTTGCTATACGGTTTGTTTTTTACTGCTAATGGGTCTTATATCAATGAGCCTTATCATCCAAATACTAGGGAGCATCATTATTATCCGCCCCTTCTTCATCATACTAACACATGTTTCATTACACTATTACGATCATACCTTTTCACATCATTAATTTTTACTTTACCATTCATCACAATGTTATTCATATACACAATGTGTTATTTCATCATTTCATCTATTACACTTCATAATCATACTACATACATCATCTATCATCATATGCACTATATCATCATTACTCATCATCAACAACTATACATTGCAAAATCAAATCAACAAAATAATATTCACAATATCAAAACATCCAATATAATGACAATCATCAACATATCATATATCAACATACAAGTCCCAATCATCATCAATAAACATCAAAGACAACGACATATGCCTATAATCCATATATACATTGATCAAAATCATAGTTACAAAAATCCCATTACTGGGGGGAAAATCCCTTTACATTAATACGTTAGTACACGTCATATCTCATCATATCTATCACTATCTGGTACCGCAAGAGCTCTAGAACTAGAAGCTTCGCCACTCACCCTATGTCGTTGATCATGGCCCCTATATCTCTCTACATGTTTATGTAATAGTGTGTTCTTGGTACATTACTCTGCAAAGTGACCCTGTAACTCCATGTAATGAGAAAATACATCCAGTGCTGGGGAACCACCACCCGCGACCTCTCTAGCTCGTTGTGTCTCCATGCACGCCTTGTCCCTCTCTCTCAGCAACACATACATATCACTTTTGCTATCACAACTGGATCAAAAAAATGGGCTTGATCGCTCTTAATATCATCTACATGCTCTAACATGCCTCCACCCATGAGTATGTCAATGGCACATTCTGTGTTAATGTGTGGATAGATGTGTCCACAATCAATGACCAATTCGCATCACCTATAACCATAAGAACAACACATTAGACAAAAATGACCCTTACATAACCAACTAATAAATCATACAACATAACTATACAAATAATCATGCTTTGGTATTTATGCCACTACTCCATCGGGGCCAGGTGATTTCCCCTCTACTCCTCCTAGAGGTAATCTCGTCCCATCCGCCAAAACTAGAAATAAAAAACACCCATTAATGTTACACCCTCCATGCAAAGTAGGCCTTCATATATCCCATGTCATCCACATCTATTGGCTCTGTCGCTGCACCAACCTCATCTGGCCATAGAGGTACTAGTTGCCCTATTGTGTGCCTTAGTCTCACTCTAGCCCTCCTCGGTGCCCTAGTAGCTCTAACCCACACATATGGCTCTGGGGGTACGTCCTAGGCCATGCCAAACTATCGTGAAATCCGCTCAACCTGAAATAACTCAGCCATGCATTAAAACTGATCCTCTAGTCACATAGTATGACATATACATTGTAGCTCTAATGTATCCTCTAGCCATCCTCCGTAGTCTCAATCCAGCCTCCATATAATGCCCTCTGGTCCCATGCAATCTAACATAGTTCTATAGGTATATGTGTACATCTTCTTGTCGCGTACACCTACCCACCTTCCTACAAATATATCTGGTCTAACCCACTCTCCTTACGACCCACCAACTAGCCTCAATACTACAATATGCTCATAGGCCCATACATGCAACAATTTCATAGCTCCAATGCCATCCCATGCTCCTCCTGTGTAAATTTGTATAGATCCCTATACAAGTGGGCCAATACACATCATGCCAAAGAATACCTAGTGCTCTCCTCCTTTATCTGGTGGTAGATATCATGTATCTTATATAAGATGCTTACACCACCACCCTCCACTGTAATCAACAATGCTATCACCACGACAATAAAATTCTGCAATCGCAGAACCCCTGATCTCATAATAGCATCTAGGATAATATCGGTCTTGGTAGGAACTTGAGTCCCCACAAAACATTGCCTAGTAGCAATCATACGTATCTGCATATCATCCACTGCCATAACATGTACCCTCTCACTAACAATAGGTAATCGCATTATGTGATACACATCCTCTACTGTGTCTGTTACCTCCCCTATAGGAAACCAAAAAGTACACGTATCTAAACACCAAATCTTGCACAATGCTATAAGCATAGGCATATTATGGGGTGCATTCCCCATCCTCGCTATGTTCCATATGATGACACGGTCTAGAACATCCCACTCATCATTTAACAACCCTAATCTGAGCAATTTACTCAAATGGCAACCACCACGAAATTCTCTCGAATGGATGTACCTCTAAACGCCACAAAACAACACCATACAAAGCGTTAACACATCATTAATATACAAACATATTCATCTACAACATCAATACACATCAACTTTCACATTCACATCACCCTAGCCTTAACTCATGCTCTCTAAACATGGGTGCTCAGAAGTAGGACTAGAGTGCCCTGAGCATGACACTAGGGCCCATGTCTGGGTGCTCTTGTCTCAACGGTCATTAGCACCTTCACCAATCTTGTCTAGGTCTCAAATGCTGAGAAATTCAAAAACAAATATTTTGCAAAAAATAATTTAAAAAAACCAATATTAGCACATTTTAAGACAAAAATCATGCTTACCAACTCCATCATTATACACAATGCCATGACTGTCGCTACCATCTTGAATCAACTTCGTTACATTGTTCTAACTTGTGACATCCTCCCACACCCAGAGCTTGCTATCAGACTCGCACAAAATACAAATAAGTTGCCTAATCACTTTATCACATTACTATTTATAGTACCTTTCCATTTTTCACTTTACTATTGTCATTCTTCACACTCATTTTCTATACTAATACACATCACACGATTTCCCTCATATCTTGAGCATCCTTACTTCAATTTATCTCCTGTTTATGGCATTCTTTTTATAATCCCACCTTCATATCATACACATTACACACACAATACTTCTCCTTGACATCGACTTTTAATCATTATACACACACTTTTTCTATCTCTCATACATTGTTACACACATACTTTTGGCTTCGTGTTTGTTCTCATTATCACTCCCCCTTTCATTGAAAGGGGGGCATACAATTGGGGTCATCCTATAATTCCCCTCACACCACTACACAATCTATCTACACTCATAATTAGCAAACATTTACTCATACACCATATGACATGTCACATCTTTTTCCAGTGATTCCCCATAATGACCTAACCTAGGGGCAACAAGCGTAAAATATCTCTATGAGTAACCAATCAATCAATCATACACATTCAAATTTTGACAACACAAAATTCATTCATATCAACTAATCGACATAAACCTAGCACATTTATCCTCTTAGATGAGCTAGCTTGGGATTTATATCAACAATTTCCCAGATGACCTAACATGGAAAGTTATTCTATACTTCGCGAGTGCTTCTAGATGACCTAACATGGAATCCATCACATACACATTTTGGTGACACCCATGGAGTAGGGAATTCTCATATATGGGTTATCACATTTGATCAAAAATTTGGATCCAAAAATCAACAAAATTTGATCTTTGTACGTCTGCAGTGGATAGATCTTTTGAGGATATAGTTAAAGTTGCAGAGTAAAACAAGACCTCTCTCCCTACACTCTTCCTCTGGCGGAAGGACACCCAAATCCTTAGTTTTTCATACACACGCAATCATGGTTGGGAACTTATCAATCCCTTACCCATCACATCTCCATCAATACAAATCGAGACATTCAATCATTCAACATCATAACCATCAATCTTGCTTAACACTACTCATAACGGTCTTATGTCTCTCGATACACCACATGGATCAATGTGATGATCCATGGTTTTTCATACTATATGTTCTCACTCAACACGTACTTCTACTACACTCTTCACATACTTTAGTGACATGGGCTTCTCTGGACTTCTTAGGTATGCATCCTTATTGACTTTATGTTACTAATCTTTTGCTCACCAACATAAAGTGGGGGAAAATGTAGACATAAAATAATGCACTTAATACTACTATTTGATTAACTAAAAATGTGAAATGTTTTAAGTTAATCTAATATTAAGAACAACAATAAATAAAAGGCTAACTAAATAAAGAAAGTAACCCAAGCCACTAAGTAAGTAGAAATGTGAAACCCTAATGAGAAAAGAGGGTTAGGAAGGGCTTAGCTGATTTGTAGGTATGTTGGGATAATGTTGTAGAGAAGGAAAGATAAATAGAATGCATGAATGATCACTCAGAAGCTCCAGAAAGGACAAATCTAGAACAATAGGCTCGATTGGGGTGCCTAGAGAAGGACTGGGGCACTTGGGGCACTCTAGTCTAAGATCTGGGCACCTTGGTCTATGAAAAAGATCTACAACTTTCCTACGAGGTGTCACCCAATGATTTCCTACCTTCGCTTCCTATTGTGTTGTTGTCACAAAAATACACTTGATATCGTTGATAATCAATGATGAAGAAAAAACCTAAAAAACCTCGAGACAAGCACCAAACCCTTAAAAAAGAAAGATGCATATGAAGGGATCATACTATCCTCAACGGCCACAATGGTGGACTTACTAAATAAGTGTTGCACTACATCTCAGACCCGATATAGTTCTATGTGTGTGTGAATGTCATGCCCTAGGTGCTCTTGTGCCAGTCGCACTTTGTGAAAGTAGCAAGCAATAACTAGATGTAGAAATGTAATAAAATGGTGGATGGAATAGAATAAAATTCCCTCTTATACAATGTGATGCAGATGAACCAACCTTGTCCGTTGTGATGGAGCTAGATGGATGTAAATGGAGCCTTTGATGGATGCAAACTTAGGTGATGATAGTATTTCCTAGCACTTGGTCCCTCATTATGATTTCATAACTTTATATTTATATGGTTCTCTTGTTCTAATTTCATAATTAACCTTGAAAAGTCCGACCACTTAAAAGATAGAAATCTCAAATGGCTAGAAAGTGCCCAAAAAGTGGCAGGAAAGTGTAAAAAGGCATAGGGTGACCTAAATGGGACCATGGTGCCTGGGGCGCCCCAGTACATGGCTAGGTGCCCCAATCAAAGATAAAACAACACCAAATTATAGAACTAAATAGGCAAGTAGATGCGGGAGGCCGAAAGTGACGACAAAAACTAAAGTAAAATGACCAAAGGAAATGGGTTAATTAGTACTTTATTCACTCAAAAACCATATAAATAGTAGTATGAGACTAAGACTAAATAATTTCTAAAGTGTGTGATTTTGTGACTACATTATCATACTGCTAAGTGTGCTCTTTTATATATGGATCTCAGGTAAGAAAATTATTCACTGATGACCCATTCCATAGTCCATCCGCCTTCTTCTTGGTATTTATTATTATTTTTCTTTCACACTTGTCACTCATACACACAGTTCTTGACAACTCTCAGGGATCCCTATTGTCAGTTCTCACTCATCTATTGTTCACTGATCTCTGGACACTAGCGCCCAGGGTTAGATAGTAGTGTCAAGCACCCTTGTCTATCCTAGGCACCCTTGTCCTCTTTGTATTTGGTTTTATGTTTGATATTTGAGGTCAATATTTCCAGTTTTCTCTCTCATCTCCTGAGATACTAGTCAACATGTCAGATCAATGCCCTCAAGCCCGAACTTGCTATGCTATCAATCACTCTATTCCATTTGCAGTTCCAGTTCTATATGGAGTAGGGAGTGGGGACGACTATGGATAGTGATAGTAGGTTAGTCCCTATCTAGAATTCTCTATATGGAGGGGGGGTACCACCCCTCATAATAGACGTGATATAGAGGAAACCTATATAGATTTTTTTGGGGGGGTTCAATGCCCCCCATATAGAGAATTCTAGATCCTGTCCTATTAGAATTCTATATAATATCTGGAGGGGGGGGCTACTGTAAATCTAAATCTATATAGGTTGGGGTTGGTTGTGGTAGGCCTACTGTAATATATATATAGGTATAGGCCACTAAAAGAGAAGATAGCTCAGGATCGGGCATATAGAATAGAGATCTAAAATCAGATCTATATAGATCTTGGGGAGAGGACAACCAGGGATCTATAGTTCGCTCCGACCATGACCAATCGTCCATTATCCATCAATGAATGGGCGAATGGCAGAACATGAATTGAATCCAAGTTTTTCATATATATATATAGAGGGGAGAGTTCTATATAGGGGGTGGGGAGAGGCCCTATCTATATATTGTCAAATTAGATCCAGACTCTAGATGATTGATCGAAGATCAAATGTCATATATAGATTCTAGATAGGGGCCCACCCTTCTCTCTCTGTGGTTGGGTCACCATGATTAGAGATTAGATAGGGGGCCCCATTCTATAGATCTCCCTACTCTACGTTGCATTTATGCACTGGCGATAGATCGAGGTCTTCCCTCGACTGTATATTCTCTAGTTGGTTGGCCCAACCCCCCCTCTCATTCAGATAGGGACTGGATCTGGGATATGGATATAGTCGTCACCCCTACCACTGAACTATGGATGGGATAGGATAGAGACGTGATATGACTAACCAGATAGAATAGTCTATAGGGGTCCCAACCCCGAACTATAAATCATCATAAGATGAGAATCAGAACGACATATAGATCCAAGACGAGAATCGGTATATAGATGAGGAGGACAAGATGAGAATCAAGATTACAAGACGAGAATTGAGATTATAAGACTCCTCTAAGCCGATCCCCTCCCCGAACTTAGAATTGGCTTCAGTCGAAATGAATATATAGATAGGGCAGCGATCCGGCTTGACCCTATATAGATAGCTATAGTTTCCCCCCCCCATCTAGATATCTAGCCTATCATCCCCCCTCCATAGAATAGAGGGGAGATAGGGCCCATCAGTCCATATAGAGAGAGAGGGGAGGGCCCCCTTCTATAGAAAGGGTTCTATGGGGGCTCTAGATGCCCCCAAGTTGTCTGGCTATACTACATATCAGTAGGGTAGGTCGTCGCCGTATATCTGGGTGCCGACTATACTCTATATAGCTCCTGTCGACGCATGGCTATCTAGAGTTTCGATAGCCCAATAGTCTCCCCCATACCATATATTAGATAGGGGCCCTCTATCTATATCTATCCCCATAGGGGTGAGGGACTAGACTAGAGAGAGAGTCCCTTCAGCCATATATAACTCGAGGGTGAGCGTAGCATAGTGAAGGGCCTCAATTCTTGCAAGCGACCCCCTCTCTCTATATCTTCCCTATCTATCTGTTCACTATGCCATATAGATATAGGGGCCCCAGCTCAATCGACCAACACGCCAATCAGTTCAGCTGGGGGAGGGGGAATATTGTCCTTCCAGTAGTCCCTTCCGGCCCTATAGTTCTATCTGGTGGGAATCATCCATCTGACCGATCTTGTCGGCCGAGTGCCTATATCTCTATATGGTCGTTCCGTGCTCTCCTGTTGCCAACTCTCCATATATAGAACATAGCCACCCCTATTTTGTTCATTAGTAGAAGGGAGGCCTGGGAGGCCATACTATCTTATCTAGGAGCCCCCCCCACCAATTCTCTATATAGGGGGGCCATAGATCTAGAGGGGGGCGCCATTTCTATCTATATATAGAAGGGGTGCTAACTAACTATATATAGAGTATAGCCATAGCCCTCAGATAGGTATATTCAACCAACCTGGTTCAACTGAGATGAGATCAGATCTCTTTATATGGGGACAGATCGATCCTATTGTCGAATCATCCAGTTAAGAGTCAGTTGAGTTCAGACACGAGTAGAGGTACAGGAATTTATTTATCTTATTTTATTTTATTTCTTTCGGGGACACGGTGCCGAGGCCCCAGATGCAGTGTTGATTGGGAATACGAGAATGGAGTATATGTGGGACTACCACTACTAGAACCCCTAACCTGCCATACATAGAACTATAGGGGCTCACGAAGACTGATATATCTTTCTGCCCCTTTCTATATTTTCTATATGGCCATGTCTGCATCGCTCATCTCTCTATCTGCTCGTTATGTCTGCATCTCAAATCTGGTATTCCTCTCCGTCTGGCTCAGTCTAATCCTCATCACTTCTGCCCCCTATCTATATATAGGCAGATTTAATCACTCGAGGGGATTTAGGGGTAGGGATCGATCTAATATAGATCTAGTAAACATGACATACATACCATTATATTCGTAGGCTATTCTTATCAAGGGGATAACTATCTACATAGAGCAAGGGACTAACTTTGGGATATTATTTTGCATACACACTACGTATAAAGGGGAGTTTATTCTATTCCATCCACACATTTGCATTTTCATCTAGATATTACCCACTATTTTGGCATCATTGGTGCGAGGGTGATCTAGGAACACTATTGCACAAACAAGCACACAAAACTACATTGGGTCTGAGATGTATTGTAGTGCTCAGTTGTAAGTCCACCATTGTGGCGGTTGAGGATAGTTCGACCCCTCATTTTGCATCTTTCTTTTTTAGGATTTGATTTCTATTTGAGGGTTTTGCAGGTGCTTTATTCATTGTAGGTTTACAGGTACCTCAGTGATCCAAGTGCGACATACACGCAAGAAAAGGTGAAGTGTGAAACCCTAACGACCATATCGAAACCAAGTTATGACCTTTTCTGCATACCAGGGTGCTCAGAAAATAGACCAAGGTGCCCACGGGCGCTCCCATCCCTCTCCAAGCACCCCATTCCAACCAGTTCCAACTCTATTGCATTTTCCTGTGGTTTTTTGCAACAGTCTATCATTCTATTTCACCACACAACTCAGTCCCATATTACTACGAGGTAAGCAAATATCAAGGTAAACTACCTTATACCTCTTATTTCCCTTTCATTAATAAATTTAAATTTTTTTTTAGCATTCATATTTTATTTTATACCATTTATATTATATATGTGCATTTTAGATTCATATAAAACGATAATATTTTATTGAATCACCCTTATCCCTCTATGTCCCTCCTCCATGAAGGTTTTTCAAATACCATGTTTCCTTCAATGGGGAAGGGATGGATTCCCAAACCAAATGAAAACCCATCCCTACCTACAAGTCGAATGTAGGTGGGTTAAAACTAAAGAAGAATCTTTCAAGCTTATCAATAAGCATATAAAGTGACAAGGAGGAATTCCTCCCTCTTCCTATCCAGCTCCAAAACCCACATCCCTCAAGGGTGGGTGGAGTAAATAAAAGAAAACAAATAGAACATTCAAATTATTTCATTAGAAAAATTCAATCCATATACACAATTTCATAAACCTAATTCAACTAAGAACAATAAAGTGTGCAAGATCCTACCTTGCACTCAAGAACAAGTACAATTAAAAATGCTCACCAATAATTCCAAAGGCTTTTCCTAGCTTTCCAGCACCAAGCTCTCTCCCAAATTTTTCCCAAGCAAAGAACCCCCTAACCATAAACATGAGGGATTAAGAAGACAATAATGCTACTCAAGCCAACTAATGGGAAGGTGAAAAGTGTCACCCTCCACCAATATTCAATCCAATAAACATGCTCCAAAATTAAACCAAAATTTAAAGAAAGGAAATCAATAATAGACTCCAAGCAATCATGAGAATTTTCTAATTCCCATAACATTCCCAAGAATCAAAACTCCATCAATTTGAAGTGTGTGGGAAGGGGTAATATGAGCCAATGGGCCTCATTTTCATTGAAAAGAGCCTACCCCCCATAGGAATGGGGTCTAGGGCCTCTTTTCAATGAAAATGAAGTCATCTGCTTTCCATTTACCCTTCCTAACTAACACATTTTTCCCAAATCCGAGTTTGGGAAAAATGTGGTATTTAAGAGGGGAAATTAGGCTCACCTAATCCATGATTAGGTGGCCTAATCCATCCTAACCCTTACACAACATCCCAAGCCATAAGAGATGCTTTGGGGGCACAAAAAGGAAACATGAAACATGACAAAACATTAACCAAGCAGGATTTAGAAATTTAAACATAAAACTATAAACAACATAAGCATACATCGAAATGATAGAAGGATTGGATAACAATCACATATTCTAAGGAATGCAATATACAAAATGGTACAAACATGATGAGATGAGATGTCATAATCGATAAAGAGGAAAGATTTGACCTTTAGGGTTTTTCTGCGCTAGTTGGACTATGTTCCCTAAATCCCACTTTCTCTTATGACCAAATACCTATCACCTACACAGTCAAGGAAAACCTCATATCTACCCAATAGGATAATCAAAATATGTTATATCATATGCATCATAATAAATAATCATGTAACTAAGCAATATATCATAAAATGAATCATCAAAATAATGAGATAATTTACAACCATGCATCAAGTTAGGATCCAATAACAATACAAGATCGTGTCCAAATGAAATCATGATATCATCACAGCATAATAACTGATCAATGAAAAATGGCACCATGTGTCCCATAGACAACATGTAAATAAGATTTAGCATTCTAGTACTATCAAATAACAATATCAAGAAGTAGTTTCACATCAAAACAATAGATTATAGTTGTAATGTTCCTGTCAATATAGATAGTCTAGATACAATGAGTGTGAATAGCTCAAAATGAGAATATAGAAATAGGTGGGCACTACATCCCCTCCCATAGGAACTGACTTCCTCCGGGAAGTCACTGAAAAAGGTGAGGATATCGGGACCGTAGTGGTGTCACATCCTCCCAAGTAGCAGCAATCTCATCAAACCTATCCAACTGGACTCTAACCTGGTTCAGGTCATGCCCCCAAAGGGCTATCCCTATTTTCTAGAATATACATGGGATCTAAAGTCCACTATCTTTTGGCCTCCACTTGTAAGGCCAACCAATCCAAAACATGAGCTATGTCAGGAACATACTTCCATAATACTGATACGTGAAACACATCGTGTGCATGGGATGTGAATAGTGGTAGAGCTAAGCGATAGGTAATAAATAGACCAATAATCTCCAAAATATTGAAAGGTCCAAAAAATCGAGGGGATAACTTAGAGATCTTTCCATAACAAATTAGACCATGTGCGGATGCACCCTGAGAAATACCTTGTCACCCACAAGAGAGTGACACTTTACCCTCTTCGTATCAACATACACCTTTTGGTGTGCACGAGCTTGCTCTAAACATTTTTGGATGAGAATGACCTATTGCTCCATATCCTAAAGGTAAGCAGGATCAAGAACAATCCTATCATCTAACTTTTCCCATCTCAACGGTGTCCTGTAAGGTCTTCCATATAATTCTTGATAACGTGCCATGGCGATGGAACTATGAAAATTGTTATTATATGCAAACTCAACCATATATGGATAGTTCTCCCACTTCATCTGATGATCCATCACATACATCTAAAGCATGTCCTCAAGAACCTGGTTTACCCTCTTTGACTACCCATCTGTCTAAGGCTGATAAACTGAAATGAAATGAATCTAAGTCCCTAAATATGACTAAAATAAAGTCCAAAACTCAAAAGTGTATATAGATCCATGATCACAAATGATCATGCCAGTAATACCATGCAACCTCACTACATCATCCATGAAAACCTATGTAATGATAATTACATTATAAGAGACCTTTGTCGGAGAGAAGTGGGAAACTTTGGTCAACTTATCCACCCTCTCCATGACAACATCATTATAAAATGATGAAGTGGGAATACCAACAATAAAATACATGGACACCATGTCCCACTTCCACTCTGAAATATTAAGCGAGTAAAAAATGCCTACGGGGTGAAAATGCTTGGCGTTTACCCACTAACACCCAAGGAAGTCAACTACAAAATTTTTAATATCCCACACAACCCACATAGAAAGTATAGTTGTCTCGAGTCTACATGCATCTTCTTAACCCCGAGGTGAACTATATAGGGGGCTCAATGTGCCTCTGAAAGAACAAACCTGCACAAATCCCCTGCTTTAGGCACGTAGATTTTTCTCTAAAATTGAAGGAGACCATCTGAAAAAATTTGCGGTAATAACCAGCTAACCCCGTGAAACTCATAACCTTAATCATTATGGTGGGGGATGGTAAATCAATGATAGCTCATATCTTCAAGGGATCTACAGAGATACCCTTGTGTGTGATGATGTGCCCTGAATACCGAATCTCGATATGAAAGAAGGAACACTTCTCCAAATTCCCAAACAATGGGTGCTCCTTCAAAACCTATAATACCTGTCTTAAGTGCTCAGGGTGCTCCTCTGCTGAGCGTGGATAAATCAAAGTGTCATCCAGAAACACAATGACAAATATGTCAAAAAAATTCCTGAAAACCAATTTCATGAGGCTTATAAACATTACAGGTGCATTCCTCAGATCAAAAGGAACCATTGTGAACTCGTAATGTCCATACCGAGTCCAAAAAGTTTTCTTATGTATATCCACCTCTGTGATATGTAGCTAATGGTAATCAGACTTTAGATCTATCTTAGAGAACACTTTAGTCCCCCTCACATGATCAAACAAATAATCAATAGGGGGCAAGGGATAAAGGTTATTAACTATTACCTTGTTCAGTTGTTTGAAGTCAACACACAAATGAAGGGATCCATTCTTATTATTCACAAAAGTCAATGGTGTGCCCCAAGAAGAACAATAGGTCATATGAGGCCCTTCTCTAAAAGATCATCTACTGAACCTTGAGCTCATGGAGCTCAAGGGTAGTCATATTATACAGAGAATGAGAAACAGTTGCTAAAACCAAAATAAAATCAATGGAAAAGTCCACCTCACGATGTGGTGGCATACCAAGGAGCTCCCCAGGAAAAACATCTACAAACTCTCTCAAGATAGGGTGCTCATCTAATGGAATATTTTCTAGAATCTCCTTAGATCTATCAATGATTGTGATAGTCAACATCCGATACCTCTTGTGCATGTTTTGCTTGAGCTACATATTAGAGATCATACATAAGGACATGGTTCTCTAAACCCCAGATATAATTGTAGAACTAACTATGTTATCCACACACTATTTGAACTTGTTTTTGTAGTCAACTTTGTCTTGATGGGAATCAAGCCAATCCATACCAAGAACAACCTCATAAGCTCCCAACATAAAAATATTGAGGTCTAAGGTAATGGAGAATACCCCCAGGTCAAGTATACAACTCTCCACATTTGAGTCTACAATAGGCCTGACCCCTATGGCTAACTCTACCTGCCACCTATCTGCCTACCTAGAAGCCACCAAACTAGACCTATCATTAAAGAGGGTGATATAAAGGAGTTAGAATCTCCTAAATCAAATAATACAGTAACAAATGTACCTCTAATCATACTTACTTATATCAATGACCACGGCTTGGTGCTCAGTTTGACGATTCTTTGCCGTGGCGCATACGCAATGGGCATACCTTATGTCGCCAACTATCTACCCAGAAGCAGGTGACTTTTTCCTTTCAATAAAAGATGGTCTTTATGGAAAAAAGTGTGCATAATGATTATGGGCCCCATAAATAAAACAACCTAGTGCATCCCTATGCAAATGATTCCCCTTGTGCTCTGATGTACTGATCCTGTTGGTCCCACTCTATCTGACTACTATGAATGAGCTGAGTTAGGTTGTTAAATACCCATCCTCCTACCTTTACCTAGACTGTGGCCACTACGTCCCCTACCTCTTTAACTATCCAAACCTGACCTAGTCCGTTGCTACCAAGAGAGTTGTTGTGGGTGTGAAGGAGGTCGTGAAGCTGACTGAAATGGTTTAAATCCTCCTCTCAGGGTGGGGTAGAGCCACATGATCTTTGATCTTGAAATGTATGCACTCGATCTTGCAACATTCCCCGATTCTTATCCCGAGACTCCTAATATTTGCTCTCATTCTCCTCTTCTAGGTAGGCCTTCTCCACCACATTTTCCAAGGTTAATGGATAAAAAATCCTAACTGTTCCAACCAAGTTTGCATTCAAGTCCTTGATGAACATGTTTACTTGTAACTTCTCATCTTGGAGATAGTCTACATACTGTAGAAGATCTAAAAATTTGCACTCGTATTGGCTACTATACCAAACCCTTGTCGAAGATCATGAAATTCTTCAATCCTCTTTTGAATTAAATGATCTGACATAAATCAATCTCAGAAGAAATCCTCAAATAACACATAGGCAACAGTCTCTCAAGTCAAATGTAACTTTTGCTCCTCATTCCTCCATCAGATACCTACTATGTCATGGAGGAGGTATACGGTGAGGAAAGCTCTGACATTTCTCTCATAAAGATGCAATTCAAAGCAACTATCTAAACTTATGAGTCATGACTCGGCCTCAAAACCATCTATTGTGCCTCCATATGTGGGTGGATGAAGTTGAAGAAGGTCAAAAATGACACTTGTTGCCTGCCCATGAGGGCATGTCTCAACTACTCTCTAAATTTGGACTAAGGGGCCGCGAGACCTCTCTCATCGAGCCATAAGATGAACTAAATGGCTACATGACCTCTGTCACTGTGATGAAATCTGTAAGTGATTGGCAGAATGCGATCCCTTATCTGGGTGTGTCTCATTTTCATGTTGACTAGCCTCTTCAATTGGCTCAAGTTGTGTGGGAAGTTGATCCTAGAGGACTCCCATCATCTAATGAAGTGCATCTAGGATATGTGGCCCAAAATTGGTCCTAGGAATCTCTAGAGGTGATTGATCATGACCTCTAGTCACCGTCACACCTCATTCGGTACTGTGCTTTATCATCCTGCACGAGGGCAAAATGATAAGGTATACTTACAAGGAAACGATTTAAACAAAGTGGTTTTAACTAAATCAAGCTACCAAAAGCTAATATTAAATCCCTAGAGCATTTGGTGTTGAAACATAGCTGCTCTTATACTAGATGTCGCGCCTTACTTAGCGTGAGTTCCAAAATCAGTATAAAGGAAACCAAGAATCCATATCCAGGTATTAAAAGAAATAATAAAGGTAATTTTTTATAAAAAAATTAGGTGTATATTAATTTTCAAGGGCGAGTTCTATTTTTAAGTCATAGGAATGGTGAAGCGGCACCAAACTGCATTCACAAAACAACGGGGTGAGAAATAATGTTGAACACGTTTTTACGACCGCTTCGCAATTTTGGCTTACGGAGCGAAAAATCGGCATAGCGCCACTTTTGCAAGTTAGGATAATTTTGTAATTATTATTTTATAGGCATTGATGATAATTATATTGTGACGATGGCAAGGTTAAAATACCCATTAGCGATAAAAAATATTGTGCTTGGAAAGATAAGGGAAATTAAATAAATTTTGACTGGTTTAGTAGTTGTTTCTAAAATGAACAAAAGGATTACATGTGGCTAAAAGTTTAAAATGATTATGAGTCCAATTTATCCTACTAAATGGATCCATACCTTTTCATTTTATTACTTAGTTTATAAAAGTCATTTATTTAATTATTGCACCCACAATAATGAAATGATTTAAGTAATTAATACCCTCATAATTAAAGTATACCCATTACTAAAGTTATTTCCTAAGACAAACACACTTAATAAATTATCCATTTAAAAAGTGCAACCATAAGAGTTAAGTTTTATTCACATTATAGTATAGCCCATAGATTTAAATATATCTCCATCGTAGGATGGGCTAACCTTAAAAATCAAACTTATGAGGATATAATTTTCAAACCTAAACTCGATTGTTTTGTTTTCCTCTTCCTCCTCCATTCGTGTACTTAAGTAATTGTTTTATTTTCATTTTGTAGGGAGAGAAGAATGAAGGATAAGCCAAGGCAAAAGATTCAAGGAAGATTTTCCACTTCATTTATTCTTGTTTGCAAATTTGGATCCTATTTTGGTTTGCTCATAGTTTGTATTTTTTAATCAAGGGTTTCAAATATGACTTTTGTATTCTTTTCCAAATTGATCTAATGGGTCTGTAGGTTCTCTTGATCATTATTATTTCATTTTTCTAAGTACTCATATTGTGAGCATAAATAGTTGCAGTCATTTATGTGTGTATATACATACATATATACATACAAACATGTATATATATGTATATACACTTGTGATAAAATATAATGTCAACCACATATTTTAGCCCCAATGTGGGTGACCAAGGAAACACAACCTTACGACCTGCATAAGACAGTTGTCGGGGTGGTGGGGTGACCTATGGCCAGCGGTGTGGGTAGGGACGATGAGGGTGTAGGGGGAAGGAATGTGGGAAGGGGTGGAAGGGATGGGGTTGTGGTCCATACCATAGTCGTGTATTGTGCCATTCGCCACAACCCCCAAACCAAAGCCAAGGGCAGAGTGGGGGATGGGTGGGACAACCATCCCACGACCCACACATACTTTTTTTGTTTTAAAAACTCTAATCCCTTCCTTAAGGGTTCGACCAAGGAATATTTTAAAATATTTTTTCAATGAAACTTTGATTTTATTTGGATTTTAATACATATGAGGATATATGTGTGTACCCGCACACATACACACACACACACACACACACACACACACACACACACACACACCTTGAGATGGTCAAACAACAAAATTTCCCTACTTAATTTCAGAAACTCTATTACTATTTAATAATTCATATTTATATATATAAATGAATATAAATTTATAAACACACACACGTATTAGAGAATATATATACATATACATATTATATATATCCGACATTAACATGTTTAATAAAAGGATATTTTATTTCAAATAAATAGGTGTATAATTTAAGCTATTTTTTTAATAAGAGAATATAGAAGCTTCTGATTTCAAATCCAAAAATTATAAAATACTTAAGTAAACTTTTATCATCAGGTTGAAAAGAGGAAAATAATACAACTTCCATATTTACAACAACAGTCTCTTTTTCACTCAAAAAACAACAAAATATAAACTTGAATTACTACCATTTCCTTTCTCAATTGCACAAAGTAAATAACAAATAATATAAAGATTTAACAACAAAATCCATTACTTCATAATCCTATTAAGGAAAGGATGTAGTGCAGATTTTTATGATTTTAAAAGGGAAAAAGAATAATAGTTTGTTGTATAGAATTTTTCTCATAACCTTACAATTTTCCTTCAAAACTAAAATCTTTCTTTTTCAAGAAGCTTCTTCAAGAGGGAGAACAAATTTTTTAAATTAACATTTCAGGTATATGAAACAAGGAGTTATTTTCCCAAAATTTATAAAAACTAGTAATCTCCAACAGTAAGAAGTCCTTTAATGGCCATTTTCAAAAACATTACAATTCTGAAACAGATCATATTATGAAAGAAATTTAGAATATTTAAGCTTAGATTACAAGAAGGAATAATAAATAATAATGCAAGTTCAAAATCCCTCCACTTGAAGTGGAGACAACATGTCCATTTTCTTCCAAAATATAAAAATCTTTTACAAGAACAAAACTGCAACCTCCAACTTCTAATTAGCTACTATCCAACTCCAAACAACATGGAGTAAAATTTTCCAAAAATCACATAAAATGAGCATTTTTAACCACCTAAGCATTTTACATCATCACATGCCACCGAGGAATCCAAGGTGGCATTCTAGCCTCCCCCCACACACATGGGAAATGAGGAAACACAACTAACCAGAACATAGGAATATAAGAGATGTATATAAACACATTCCAATACCTGCTTTTCAACAATAACAAACAATAAATTGAACCAAGGAAAATCAACTAAGAAGCACCACGCTTCTTATTAGGGAAGAGGAGCTAAAAATCACAATTGTTGTGTACCCAAAAACTCTATCGTAAATCAGCAAATTTCCACCTTATCTATCCATAACACAAACATCCCTTATCTCTCCAAATTTTTTTCCCTTATCCCTCCATTAATTCCCCCATGAATAATTTTTCAAACCCATGTCTTTCTTTCAATGGGGGTAGTGATGGATTCCCAACACTAAATGGAAATCCATCCCTACCTACAAATCAAATGGAGGTGGGTTAAACAAAATTAAGAATGGTTTCACGCTTATGAATTAGAATAGAAAGTGATAAGGAGTAATTCCTCCCTCTTCCCTTTCATCTCCCAAAACCCACACCCCTAAAGGGTGGTTAAAGTAACCAAAAGATTACTTAGCAAAACATTCAAATTATTTCATTTCTTTGACATAAAATTTATATGCACAATATACAACACATTCAATTCAAACTAGCAAGTGAAGAGTGTGTAAGATCCTAACCTACAAGATTTATCCCAAAATCCAATCCAAAATGCTCACCAAGAGGTCCTAAGTGTCTTTTCCCAATATTTTTCAACAGAAATGCTCTCTCTCAAAAACTTCCAAAATAAATATCTCTTTACACCATGGACATGAGATATTAAGAAAAGAAGGAATTCTAACTCAATCCAACCAATGGGAGGGTGAAAAGTGTCACCCTCCACCAAAACTTCATCAAGTAAACCATACTCCAAAAATTACAACTAAAATTAAAAGATAGGAATTAAAACCATACACTCATTAGCAATCATGAGAATATCCAAATTCCCAAAAAAATCCCAAGGATCAAAAATCCATAACTTCAAAGTGTGCGGGATGAGGAAATATGAGCCAATGGACCTCATTTGCATTGAAAATAGCTCACCCCAAGAGGAATAGGGACTATAGGCCTCTTTTTAATAGCAACTGAAGGGCATTTGTCTTCCCATTTACCCATCCTAAATGGCACAATTTTTACCAAATCCAAGTGTAGAAAGAAAATGTGACATTCATGAGGAAGGACAATTAGGCTCACCTAGTCCATAATTACGTGGCATAATCCCTATTAATCCTTACGCAATATCCTAAGCCTCAACAAAAGCTAAGGGGGGCCCTAAAAAGGGGGGTAACATAGAACACACTAGATATACATTAACCAATAAAGAGGAGTAGACATTTAAACATAGAACTTTGCAACATAAACATACATCACAATGATAGAAAGATATACTAACAATCACATAGTCAAAGGAATCTGATATATGACATTGTACAAACATGATGAGATGAGATGTCATAATCGATAGAGAGGAATGATTTGGCCTTTAGGGCCTTTTTGTGCTAGTTGGATTATGTTCCCTGAATCACAAGTTCTCCCATGACCAAATACCTGCCACCTGCACACTCAAAGAAAACCTCATATTTGACGAATATTGTAATCAAAATATGATATATCATATGTCTCATAATCAATCATCCATGAATAATCATGTTAACTAAATATTATATCATAAAATGAATCATCAAAATAACGTGACATTTATGACCATGCATCAAGTTTAGATCCAATAAAAATACAAGATCATTCCCAACCTAAATCATGATATCATCACAACATAATAACCAATCAATGAAAAGTGGCACAGTGTGCCCCATAGACAACCTATCAACAAGAGCATCCTAGTGCTAGCAAATAACTATATCAAGAAGTAATATCACATCAAAATAGTAGAATATAGTAGTAATGTCCCTGTCAATATATATATAGTCTAGATACAATGAGTCTCAATAGCTCAAAATGAGAATATATAAATAGGTGGGCACTACACCATTGCTCTTTGAAATGTGGCACCCGCATTTGACAAACCAAAAGACATCTTCTCATATGTATATGTTCCCTAGTTGGTTGTAAATTTTGGTTTTGTGTTGGTCTTATTCCTTCACTCTGATTTGGTTGTAACCGAAGTATCCATATAATAAGGATAACCTTTTCACGCTGCCAATGTTTATAGAATTTGATCCATTGAAGGCATGGCATAGTGGTATTTCAATGAGGCCATGTTTAAGTCCCTAAAATCCATATATAATCTTATTTATCCATTCTTCTTCCTCATAGGGACAAAGTTTGCCACCCAAGATGAGTATTGATAGGAAAAATGATCTTTTCCTCAATGAGCTTAGATAATTCCTTCCTCATGAGGGGCTCGATATTGGGGTTAACAAGTCTCTATTTTTATCTGTCTGGCTTGGTCGTGAGATCAAGATCAATAACATGTTGAGAAATATCAAGGTCAAAACCTCTAAGGTATTCATAATTCCGTGAAAAATACATCAAGAAAACTCTGACACAAGGAGATGAAATCTTCTTCTTCATCATGTTCGCATACCTTCCCAAGAAACAACTCCTTACCTTGTGCAATGGTGACTAGTTTGCAGTCTTTTTTGTTTACGGGTATGTTTTTACTTTTCCCTTTGATCTCATTGTTAGGATTGAAGATGTCTTTGAGTGTTACTAATCCTTTAGGAATTTTGTTAGTTCGCAACTAGATAATATGATCACCATAACTCTCTTTCAAATTAGGTTGCAAGCTTGAATAGAATTCAACTTCATTTTGGATGAACTGAACTATCTGCTCATTCATTCTCAAATACTTGCTATCTAACTTTGTTGTTCAAGATGGATGGCATTACGACCATTTTAACATATTATTTACCTTGGACAACGTATTTTGGAAGGGAAAAATGTGACCTGATAGCTGCCATTTGATTTGCCTCTTTTTTCAATTTATGTGGCACTACTTAAAGGTTGACATCATCAAAACCTTACAAAAAATCCTAGACTTGATGCCTATAATCTTTCAAAATCTTATTCTTGGTGGTATATTTCCCTCTGACTTGGTGGGTGATCAATTTTGTATCCCCTAAAATCTACAAGGCTTTGATTTCTCTCTTTTCTGTAATGATCAGATTAAGAACCAATGCCTTATATTCTGCCACATTATTTAAACAGGAAAATTCCTCCCTTGTAATCTATACAAGCAATTTTCCACATGTTTAGTGGAGTATTCCTATGTGATCTGTGGCCTAACGACCACCCAAAATTTTATATATTTCTTGCATTTAATAAATAGGAGCCTCCCTATACCCAAGAAGGAAGGTCCTAGCCCCGTAACCGTTGGTGAAAATCACTAATCTGTCCTACAACAAATAATTTCACCAACATTCATAATCTGGTGAAAGAGAAACACAATGGGGGATTGACATGACAGTTTGGAGATAGGAAAGAGTTATTTTTTGTCATGGATGAAAACAAATGGGCCCAAATTTGTGCAATAATGTAGGGTATTCTAGTTATCCAAAGGAATATCACACAATGTAGGGTTGTACCAACCTTTTCCCATCTGAGACAGGTATTAAGAGGATATAAGCATGGATTTTCCCTTAGGATTACCTATGACACAATGAGAATTTGATTTCATATATGTTGTGATGGACAAGATTTTGAAGATGGCACATTTGTTTACTTGCAGGAAGATAAGTGATGTAAAAATTGCAAATATTTTCTTCAAAGAGGTGGTAAGGCTACATGGGTTGTCGTACATGATTTTTTCTAACAAAGGCACAAAAATTGTTGGTCATTTTTTGTGGAAAATATGGAAGAATTATAATACAAATTTATAATTCTACTTGGTATATCATTTGTAGATGAACGAACATAGGGGTGAATAGAAGTCTTGGGGATTTAATATGTTTGGTAAGGGTTAATCTAGAAATGTGGGATTCAATGCTAGAAAAGGAAGAATTTATATACAGTAAAGTACCAAAAAGATGTTATTTCAGATAATATATGGTAGTATCCTGTAGGAGTGGTAGAGTTGTGGATTGTAATTGATGATACAAGGAGCACAAAGGCTGAAATTTTTACATAACTAATGAAGAATGTGCACCAATAAGTATGTAGATAATTGAATTAAATGAAAGGAAAATACAAATAGGGTGAATGTGTGAAGAGTCTAGAAGTTGAATTTCATATTATAGGGTTGCTTTTATATCATTTACAAAAGGAAATATTTCCTAAAGGCACATATAACAAGTTAGAGTCATAGGAAATAGGACTATGTGTAATATTGAGGAAGTCTATGATGAACCCATATGAGGTTAAATTTCCAAAGGGTGTGGATATCTCAAACATATTCAATGAGGCATATCTGTACCCATATCATGATGGGAAGAATGATGCATAAGCTAAATAAATAGATTGGGGATAACAGATACCACAAAATGTAGGTGAAGAAACAAAAAGGGTGATTGACACCAAGATCAAGAAACACTTAACACAAAATATAGAGAATATAGAATAAAATAGAAAGGATAAGAGATGGAAGACATAACTTGGATCAATGCAACATAAGTTACATGGCGTGGAATTATTGAAGAAGATTGTGCATGAGCAAGGACTCATGTTTTTTAAAATTTTCTAGGGTTTATGATGCATGAGCATTCACATCTATGAGTAATCCTATATCAATCAAAATAATTAGAGTAGTTTTTTATGTTTTATGTTTTTTTGGTGAAGGTCACGTCATGGAGGTCCAAGCCACATCATGAGGATATATTGATGGTGTATATATCTACATATGCCACACAAATCTGTACAAGGAAGTATATATCGTGCAAAAGTCCAAGTTCAAGTGAACTCACTTTTAATGGTTTTGTTGGCATTATTATTTTACATTATGGAGTTTTAGGATTCTTAATGTGTAGCATGTATCTAAGATTGAACATGTCTTTAGGTTGCCTGCATTCCTATATAAATAAACCCATTAACCTCAAAGTTTGATAGTAGATTCAGTGATAAGAGATAGATTTTAAAATTTGTGTTTACTAGACATTCGGTGATGGAAAATATTCTCTAAGTGAAACTTTATGATTGTGATTATATGTATCTTTTAATATATTTTTGAGGCAATATCATTAGAAATTGATCTATGGTCATGTGATATTTTATGAATCAATAATAAAATTGATGTTATCAACAACTATGAGATACATTTCAAGTGTCACACTATACAATAGATAGTTTCACTAATATATAATGTCTTGGGAAGATGCTACAAGCATTCAAAAAATGATTAATATGTATTATATCAAAACAAAAATCCAAAAATAAAAGACAATGCCTATTTCTAAGGAAAGAATAATAATAACTTATAATTTTAACTCAATTGTGCCCAAAATACTATAGGACATTTTTAGATCCAACGAGATCAATGATGGAGAATCTAGTGAAATAGAAACATGGTAAGGGATTGAGATGACATTTTACGGTGGATTGGACTCTAGTGGAGGTAGTGAAGAGTTGTTTTTTGCTGCAGATAAGAAAAAATGAGTGCAAATTTGTGCAAGAGTGTAGGGTATTCTAGTTGGCCAAAGGAAGCTCACATTATGCATGGTTATACCAATATTTTCCCACCACAAGATCATTTATATACATAATGCACCAATGTTCGTGCATGTTTCATATACCCCATCATACATACACAATTATGACATAAACATTCTAAGATTTTGTCAAGTGTCATGTTAGCCAAAATCAAGGTTTTTTTACACTGAAATAAATGGAAGTTGTTGCAAACCATTTTATTGTTTCAGTATCAACTGAGTTGGTAAATACATGCCCTATGAAATCATATTTCACGGGTTCAAATCATAGTGGGTGTGAGGTTTTTTCATGTGTTTTCAACAACACTGAAAAAATAGTGTGTTTTTCAACATAACTAAAAAACACAATTTTTTGTTCAACACACTATTTTAAAAAATAAATATAAATGGAGGGAAACAAATGGAGCGTATTTGAAATGCATGCACATTAGTGCATTATATATAGATAATAGTCATCTCCCATTTTCCCATCTCAGAGAGGCCTAAGGAGGATATAAACATATAATTTATCTTGGCTTTCCTAGGATGCAACAAGGATTTGATTCAATATATGTTTTGATGCTAAGGATTTTAAAATGGAACATTTTGTTAATGTTAGGAAGAAATTTGATGTAATAAACATTGCAAATATTTTGTAACACCCATGTTATTGTCCATCCAAATTAAGGGATTTTTTAAGAACAAATCCTTTAATTACAATTAATGTATTCAATGAATTTCAGCTTGTAACAATTAAATCCAACATAATTAAATGTTTACAATCCATTTGATAAAAAATGACAACCATGTGCAATTGTAAGGGTCAACTAGACCTTCCCGATCCCCCATAATTCACTCTAACCAAGTGTGTATAACTTGTATACTTTTGGTTAAACCTTTAACGGGTCTTGAGAACTATGTGCATCTCTTAAGTGTCTACTTGGAAAACATACAAGCTGTAATCCATCCAGTATTTGACACAACAAGTTAAGGGAATGGCGAACAATATAGTGTAATCAGCTAGTTACACTACTTTGGCCAAATATTCAAGTGTTGCAATGCAAGCTTCGTTTCGTGGCTGCAAACTAGTCAACGAAACATGTTTTCATCACCGCACAACCATCTCTACACAATTATTTAGATTTTATTTCATTGTTTAAAAGATTAAGTTTTTGTTTTTAAGAAGTTAGAACCATGACTCACCATTATAATTGAAATGATCCTATCAGTCCCATCTAAGGAACCCTATGGGAAATATAGTGACCACATAATGATTTTCATCATTATGTACTTACTACCCTTCCTATATCCATCCTAAGTTGGCATGGTTAGGATTCTATCAAATGGAACAGTGGGCTATAGTACACACACTTCGTTTATGCTTTTAATTAACCATTCAAAATACATAAATAAGTTCATCTTTACAATTGGTTATTTCGTATCGTTACACGATATCTATTTCTCGATAGAGTTTTATTGTTACTTAACATGTTACTATTTTTAATGAGCACCTCTTATCATACTATCACAACATGGTGTTGACGTTAAATATAGGTTTATTTAACCATGTCTCTTATAAATTTAATCCATTCAATACTTGTTAAACACAGTCCTTAATCTATACGATTGTTATTTAATATGGATAATCCATTTTATTTAATAAGGTAAAATAATAATTTAACGATGTTTTCATTGTATTGTTTTCCTTATCATATTATGTTCGTCATAAAACATAATTGTTCATGTCACAGAGATAATTAAAACAGTAATAAATGTATAACAATTATCAATAACTTTATTTATACTTTGTTGTAAAAAACATGCAAATACTTTCGTAATCATCAAATCAAGTTACAAAAAAACCAATTATTGTACTCAAATTTAATAAGGATAATACATTATTTCCATAAATAATGTCATTCAATTCATCATACTAGCACATAAGGAAATAATACCCTTAATTTAACTTGCGAAAATAATATGTTCGCAATTACAAAGAAATACAACGATCTGCATCAGATTTAAACAAATATCACATGATGTAATCATGTGTATATAATACAATCAATCAATTCATAAATGTCACTTGTCTTGCACACTATAGGAGAGAGAAAATTATACATGGGTCAACTCAAAGAATTGGCATGAGTTATCTAACTCATGTGTCTTATTGTATTTAGAATGAAATAAAGGAATATGTTAAGGTTATCTTAACTGATAACTTATAAACTTCCTAATTTGTTAATTAAGTTTATACATCATTGCTCAAATGAAATAATACTACATAAAGTAAGCTATTTGTTAGACAATCCAAGATTCCAACTGATAATTATATATTTTGACTATTTAAACAACTTACAAATGTAATTTATTATAGCCATAATCAAGACTAGAATTTCATAACAACATCAATCAATTCTTAAGAGTAACCCACAAGAATAAAACCGACAAAGCAAACTTCATCAATGTATAATAGTCATATTCAGATGAATGAACTTAACAAACCCATTATCCATTTATGAAAATATTACAAAGGAGATGAAACAAAATCATGTTTTACAAGTAATCATATGATTCCATTATTTGTAACACTATCATTACTTAAATCAAAAAGTCAAAAAATCATGATTACAAGAACATAATCATTGCAACAGAAAATTTCATAGTTGAGTTTAATTTGGTACACTTCTATCCATAAACCTCATGATAGCTACCTTCCTCATGGATCATTCTAACAAACAATTCATTCAAGCTAAGAATAAACTAAATAATCATATACAAACAATAACTAAAGGAGGGGTACCTGCAACATAATATCACTTCAACCAAACCCGACAATCCTTTATTCCTAAAGATGATAACATTAAGCTACAAAGAAGCTAAATATTCTTAAACAATAAACCCATATAGAACAAATTCCAAAAATGTCCAATTCTCAACACAGGTTTAAGAGAAACAAAATTATAATTCAAACAACAAAGAAGGGTTCATTCATTCGTCCGCAATTAGTACAACCTCTACTAGAGAGCTTATCAGGCTTCATCCTATTTAATAAACCAACAATGGTGAGCTCAAAGTGATCAGTTCTTAACTTAATATAACTATGCTCTTTATGGGTTGAAGAACTTTAATTAAATTCACCATATCACAAGACCCCTATGATAAGTTAAACTCATGTCATAAATGGAAATTCCATCTCAACAATATTACTTTAAATAGTTTCGCATAACAGTCCCACGGACCCGCGATGTAGTTTATATTATCAAGATAACAACCATTTCTTTTTAATTGTAATGAACTCAAAAAATGAAAACCCATCTCATTCAAATTTCTTTTCTAGACAGAAGCTTCTCAAGAAGAACACATTTTAAGAGATGAAAATAGAGCTCTTCACGAGCTAGTTAAAATACATAAAAAATAAGTGCATATTTCACAGATTTTGATCAAAATATCAAACTCAAATAACCCATCTGCATTCCAAGTTTCTCCACAAGCTTTGCTAAGAAAAATAAACAGTTCTATTTTAAAACATTAAAACTCAAGCAACCATCTCTATGGCAATACGACTAAAAACAAGCTCAAATGAGATGATTCAGATATACAAATTGTACGCATATATTTTCATTCAAAATTAAAAAAATCAGAAGGCTAAATAAAGCAAAATCTATATTTCACAACAGTTAAAAAGACCCATTTCTTCTGTCTTTTTCCTTCTTATTTTATTTTAAAATTTCTTAATAAAATTCAAGAACAGTTCCAGATTTGTAAACAACAAAGAAAACCCCCAACTTATTCCCTGATTTCATGATAAAGATAACAAGAAAAGGAGAGAGAAACTCATGCCTAATCGTGTATGCTTTCCTTTCCAAATTTCCTTGCAATATGAAAATTCCAATGCCAAAAAAAAACTCCCAAAACTTTCCCAATAGAACTAATAAATATTGGTTCACTATTAAAAATAGATCATTCATTGCATACAATCATTCAAAACAACCTTCCACAATAATCTCCCCCTAAAAAACCTCATGTAGAGCCAAAACCAACAACAAACCCAAAAATGCGAATGAAGGAAGAGTTTGCATGTTGTGGTTTGCTAAGCAAGCTTCTGGTTCCCAAGGAACTGTAATTATTTAATGCCTTAAATGCTTCCAGTGCCACATAGTGGCCACCAAAAAACCCAAAATATTCTTCCCTCCGATTTTCCAATTAAACTTACATGCAACTCGAATGGTCTAAGACCAAGTTAACAATCAACCAAACGTTTATAATGTCAAGTGGTCGATGACCATTACTCGTCATTGATAAAAAACAATGCATTATGGTCTAAGACCAATAACATCAAACAATAACAATTACCCTATCAAATGCCTCATGGTATGTGACCAACTCAATATACATTAATCAATAACCAATTACCTTGCAAAGGGGTCTATGACCATTTTTAAACAACAACATTAAACAATTTAACCGTCCCCTGGTCTATGACCATTTTAATAATCTTTTAACATAACAATTACCTTGCCAATGGTCTATGATCATGATTCATAATGCTGAGGACGAGGTCAATTCCATACTTTAAACATCACATTATATTCCAAGTGGTCCTAGACCAAGTCACTTAAAATTTTAACTTTAACCAATCTCTAATTAATGTGGTTTAAGAATATTAAACAATCTCAATTAATTGATATGTGGTTTAAGACCAACTCCTTCTGAAATCATCATTAAACAATTTTAATGCCTTAACCAAAAGCATCGCAATTTATCTTAAACAATGCTAAATAACCTTAACAAATGTAAAACTTCATCAATTAGTGCAAGCAACAGTGGATTCCAACTAAATCAACATCATACAACAATGTACGCCAAAAGGTGGTTATCAAACAAATCCAAAAAATGTTAGAAGATAAATACATATATATGATTTTGTATACATATATATATGTATATGTATATGTTTTCGCATATACATATGTATGTATCTGTATAAATAATTATATATACATATTTATCAATTTAATGTTCATAATTTATTTAGTCATTATCTAACATTTACTATGACAGAAAATCCATTAATTGCGGGGTGTGACATACTCCCCCCTTAAAGAATCATTGTCTCGATGATTTAACTTAATGTTATCAAATATATCCATCGAAAACAATCTAGACATCCATGTCAAAGAAAATAGTTCATCTTTTCATAATTTTTTGAAAATTTCCAAAATTTCAGTCAATCATATTTCATAAAACTTAGTTGTAAACAACCTTATATCAACAAATAGTTTCAAATAGTCAACAACATAACAAAAATTGCCATTGCGGTCACCATAAATATCAAGTAATGTATAATAAATCCATAACAAATAATCAAATAACTATTTTAATCACTGAAACAGAAAAGGGAATGCAATTTTTATTTCGTCAAAATTCTCCCAAGTTGTATGATCCTCAAAATATTAGTCCCATTGGACCTTACATTATGCAATATCATGATTTCTAATATGCAACCTGTAAGTTTCCAACACTCTAATTGGTTCAACCACGATGATTCCTGGGTCTTGAACCTGTAATGAGTTCTAATTTATGACATGTGTTATATCTGAAACATACTTCTTAAGCAATGAAATATGAAAAACATCATGCATTCTAGACAAGGTAGGAGGTAACGTTAATGGATATGTCACCAAAATTATAACTTCCAGAACTTTGAAAGGTCCCACATATCTAGGTGATAATTTGACAGCCCTGTCAAACGTAATAGATCTTTTTTTGGGTTTTACCCTAAAAAATACTTTATCTCCTTGCTCAAATTTTATGTCAACTCTTTTTAGATCAGCACAAATTTTCTACCTATCAGATGTTTCTTTTAACCACTCACAAATGAGCTTTACTTGCTTTTCCATTTATGTCAACATTTTTGGGCCTACTACCTCTCCGTCCTCTGTGTTATCCTAGCTAATAGGATATCTACACTTTTTACCATACAACACTTCCAATGGATACATTTTCCATGAAGAATGCTAAGTGTTATTATAGGAAAATTAAACCAATGACATATATTCCTCCCATTTATATTGTTGATACATGAAATAAATTCTAAGCATATCCTCAATAGCTTGCTTAACTCTTTCTATTTGACCATTTGTTTTAGGATGGTAGGTTAAACTAAAGTTTCATTTTGTTCCCAAAGCTGAGTTTAAAGTTTGCCAAAATCAAGAGGTCTTTTTATGATCCTTGTCAGAAATAATCATTTCTAGAACTCCGTGTAATCTAAAGATTTCATGCAAAAACCATTTTGAAAGTACAGGGGAATCATTCTTTAGATTACTTGGTATGAAGTGAGCTACGTTAGTCATTTTTTCAACCACTACTAAAATCATGTCATGTTTGTTCTTGGATAATGGCAGCCTTTGCCCAAAATCCATGCTTATTACTTGTCATTTGTAATGCATAATGTTGTGAGGATACAACAAGATGTTCTCCGCTTTAACATGTTGACATTATAGACAATGTGGAACATAAATCATCATATCTTTCTTTATTCCTTTCCTAAAGTATTGTTGTTTTACATCAACCAGAAATTTTGTTACTATGAGATGTTCGAAATATGGAGCATCATGAAATTCCTTCATGAATTTCATTCTAAGGTCATTTCCCAAATGTACATAAACTATGTTTGTGTATCGCAAGACTCCAAGACAAATCCAAATACCCAAAAAATCCATTAATTCAAACCCATGCCCACATGGGCCGAATAAAAATCCTAATCCAAAATCAACCACTTCACATAAATGCACTTACAAGAAAAGACATGGAACAGTAAAAATGTCAAAATTCAACAACTCAAAATAAATACGATTCAAATCACAAGTCATTCCCATAAGAAACTTACATCAAAACAAATATGAGATAGAGGAAAAGTTTCCCAAGGTTCATTATGGGGTCTTTATGAGTCCCAAAATGGCTTAAAATCTTTAAAAAGTACACCTACCCCATGGGTAGGTGTATGGAAGAGTTTTGGGAGTGTGTGAAAAGGTTTACTTGTCCCACACTCCACTCAAAAGTGAATTCAAAGGATAAATCCGAAATTTATTCAAAATACAAATTTTTCACCCACCCCAACAAGAAAAAATCAACCCAAAATAGTAAATAAATTTCCCTGATAAACGAATTCCAAAATTTAATTCAAAGGGGATTAAAGGAGAAAATAGAAGAATCCAATTTCCTTCTTGAAACAATTTGTGGATGAAAAAATAGAGTATGGCATCTCCAAGGAGTTGATTTTCTTGTCATTACCAAAGGAGTGTAATGTTGATCACCACTGTAAGTATGGCGTCTTCCCTTTCCCTATGAAGAAAAAGACTTTCTAGGAGATGTTCGGGATGGAGCAAAGGATTATTCTCATGTTGCAACCCCAACATTGTATTCTTCCTCCTATCGTGAGGATGATTTGATGAATCTTGAATTGAAATGTATACCCTTCCCATGTAGCATGGATCTATTCTCTTTATTTTAAATTTATGGAGACCATGTACTCTTAAACTTACAAAAAGGTAACCCCTGAATGACAAGAAATATGGATCGGGAGAAGGAGGATTTTGTAAATGAGTCCTAGCCATATGAGGATTAAATTTCCAATCATCTCTCTGAAACCCAATGTGAAGATTCTTCAAATGAATTTGAAAATGAGTATGTGATAGCTTTGAAGAAGGAATTAGTGTAAGATATCTTGAAGATTGCATAAGAAATTGAAGATCCTCAACTGAGTCTCGAAATCTTAACCTATGCTATGACATTGCAAGATAAGTATGAGTCAAGTTGTGATTCCCCTTTTGATGCACAAATGTTCCATAACAATATGGAACAAGCAAGTAAGCTCAATGTTCTCTTTGAAGGCTTGGTCAATGAGTGTGAATGTGAAAATGATTCTTCCCCTTTCTCATTGTGTGAAAAAATTGTATCCGTAATGGATGGAAAGGAAAAGAAATGCTTTAATCACCTATAGATATCTTCATTCATGAGGTTATTACCTCTGCCACAGAAAATGATATCAAGGCCAATATTGAGTTGGTATGTATAGAAAGTAATTATTCCAAACAACAAAGTGAAAAGCTATAAGAAGCTTGTGAATGGGGAAAGAATCAAATTATTCTCACTACTTCCGGATGCCCTACAGATTCTGGAAATGATTCCATGTTGCTACATTCACTTAAGGATGTTGAATGCCTTCAAGTCAAGAATATAGACTCCATTTTTGAAAACACGAGAGAGTGATTCCTTATCATCACGAGGCATCAAGCTAAGACTACTAAAGGAAAACCTTCCAAACAAGTAACAAAGTGGTCAACAGATGCAAAGACTTTTTCTATATAGTATCAATATGAGGAAGAAAACTTGGTCTCTCTCCTCCTTCTCAAAACATGCAAAGCCATCATGAGATCATGGTATGACTAGATGATTATTTTTAAACTTTAGAAGTGGCATGAATTCAACCCATTGTTCTATGATGGTACATACTTTTATCAACTTGTTGCTGGGTGTGTACATTATTCTCCCACCTCAATAAATCTCCTCTATGTACTATAATTTTCCTTTTCATTTTGCACTTTCTTTCAGTTTAGTGTGTTCTTTTGGTTTTCCTTCGTGTGTGTTCCTTGCTTGTGTTAGTAGTAAAGGACTGAATATATTTCCCAATTGAACAAAACACTAATCTACTCACCCATGAGAAATCTAAGGTTATCTATTTTCCCTTACAGTCTAATTTCCCTAAGTTAGAGCTAGCTATTGTCATCTAAATTGACTAACCAAAAAAATAAAAATTCAAAACATGACAACCAAGCCACAGTGTAAAATTTTGCGTTCTAATATTTCTAAATCCCCCCTGGCCAACCTGCCTCCCATGATATCATCATCTTAGCCTTGAATATGGTCCTAATATAGTTTCCAAACATGTCTTAGTGTGTAAATGAGTTTAATGAAGTCCATGAGTTGATTTAGTGAAGTTCAGTGAAAGACTAGTCTTTCTGGAAGCCTAGAAAGGCCAATTTTGGTCATTTTGGAGCATGTGCACACTCTCCAAGAGATTCCAAAAAATATCTTAGCATCATAAGGTGGCTTTGAAGAGTCTTAAAAGTATTGGAAGTAATTTAGGAATATTTAGGAAATAATTTCCCATTCAAGGACAATCTTCTCAATAACGGGTTTTCTAGGTGCAAAGAACAAACACTCTAATGGTGAAACCTACTTCTCTGGATGATTCTAGGAGATCTAAAAGGAGTTAGGAAGAAATAAAGTAGGAATTTTAAAGCTATGAAAATTCTCTACAAACTAGTAACATACATTTTTCTATAAGGCTTGAAGGTTTTATGAAGAATTCAAAATAATGTAGTTGCCTCCCTCTGTTCCGAATAAAAATGGGCTTGATTTTCAATGTAAGGCATATTCAAGTTCTAAAATTTGTTCCATTGATCTTAAAATGTGTTTTTGAGTCAAAATAATATAATATTTGACCCCAAAACATCATTTGAAGCCTCTGGAGCGAAAAAACAAGTTTCTTAGTTATTTCTGCACATCTAGTGCAAATCTGACTTTCCATTCTTGTCCCAGACACACTTTTCACTTATTTATGTTCCAATTGTCCCATTGGGGACTACGGATATGTGATGAATATAAAATTTCACCCTCTTCCTCCTCTCTAAGGCTCCCTTTTGTGTCTTATGTGTCCCATTTGTCTCATTTGTTCCAATTGCCCTTGTAATGCAAGGGGAACAAGAGGGGCACAAAGTGTACCCTCACTCCCTCACCATTGGTGAAATTTTGTGTCCTAGTTGTATCAATTTCTCTAAGGGCATAAGGGGGACAAGAATTTTCACCGCATGAAAATTTGGAGCTACTTGACCCCCACGTGACCTCATGCAGCTCTGTAGGTGCATTTTCCTAGCCCCCGGGGGCTTTTGTTAGCCCCTCATCTCATCCTTCTCTCCTCCCATGTTTCCAATTTTCAAAATTATGATTCAAGGTTCACTTCTCTTCCCCTATTGTCCCAATTACACCAGTTTTTAACTCTCACCAAACTCAATTTAGACCCAAGTTCAAGTGTAGTTAATAAGTGAGTTAGAAAACACAATAGAACTTCATTAACTCTTCATTTACCCAACACTTAACCATTTTTTACAAATTTTTATGCTATAAAACCCTTAAGGACTCCATTTTTATATAAAGGTTTTTTCAAAATCCTTCCAGAAATCCATGGCCACCAAAATGAGAATTTTCTCATAACTCATCACCCGGACATCAAATTACCATAATTTTTTTCCAAAATCTCTATCTCCAGAACACCTTTGAGAAGACCATAAAAAAAATTCATTAATTCAATAGATTTTTTACAACAGCAAAATTACATTTCAAACCCCAAACTCTACTTTTTCAAATTCTCAAAGATCCAATAGACGGAAAAGGATGAAATTCATAGCAGAAGATCCTGGTGCAAAACAAAACATTTTGATGGTGGTTTTGTTGCAATTTGACACCTATAAGTATAGTTTATAAAAATATCAAGTGTTCTAAATAATGGGTTTCTAAAAATATTAATTTTCCCAAAGTAATGAATTCTCAACATTCAATAGACCCTGAAAAAGTAAGAAACATCAAAAACGGTAATTTAGGAAACTTTCTAAAATAATGGTATTAAGGAAAAGGGGCATCTAAAAATAGAAAGTTCTTAAAAGGGAGAACCTTCATCAATTACTATAATCTAAGTGAGTTAGAAACATCAGAAGACAATACTAGTGAATACTTGTTAAAAATAGTAGTCATGGATAGGACCTATTAAAAATAGTAAGTCTTGGAATTGAACCCAGAAAGTTGTGGCATCTCTCGTTAGGCTTATATTGTTACTTTTTTCCATCATCGTAGTGTTAAGAAGTTGTTTTTTGACCAAAACCCCTCCACAAAATATCAAAGCATAATTTTTGAGGTGATCTCTGCAAGGCAAAACTTGATGTAAAAAGCTAGAATGATGAGAAAAGATCACCATGAGTGATACTAGCAATCATCTCAAGCTCGCAAATAATGCATACCTCCTGAGAGTGTTTCTAAACACCTAATCAGGCCTTGGTGATGAAATACATGTAATTTGGAGGTCAAAAACATATGAGTCATTTTCAAGTTTCATTCAGAGGTCAATCCTTCCATCTAGAGAAGGAAATCCATTTCCACAAGGAATAAATTAAGAAAGGTGTCTAGATGTTATAGGCATGTTTCCACTCAGGTGAGATCTTAGACAAGGAAATGAATTTTGAATTGAAAATAGGTTTCATCATGTCCAAAAGTGAAATGGGAATCTCATGGAACAAGTTGAGGGTCATCACATCCTTAATTTTTTGTCATCTCTTCATGGAGCAAGTCAAAGTGAGCTAATCAGGCTATCGAGGTACTCAAATCCATCATATGTGAAGGATTAAGAAATCATCTTTTCCCACGAGAGCCATATTAGCAAGAAGATACATAAGAATCCAAAATCTTATTTCGTTTAATAAGTACTTTAGAGTCAAGAAAGGTAAATGAGAGATCTTCATGTGAAGCACCATGTATGAAAGAATGAGATACCATCTCGATTTCACTTAATGTCATTCACATAATAATGTTCTTAAAAGTTGATTTAACCCTATGTAATGTGATCTCACCTCAAAGGAAGAAAAATCAGAACCAAACATCATTCCAGTACAACCGAGGGCCATTGGGAAAGGATCTTCAAAAAGAAAGATAATGAAAAGAGGGCTCATAAAGGTTCCTTATTCTATGAAGCTTCAAAAGAAGGTCAGATTCAATGAAGATACCATGAAACCTCTTGAGTCATAAGATTTTGACCCATTGCAGCCTCCTTCTCTTCACTGGCATCCAAATGTGCCTTTTTTGGTGGCATAACCTTCCCATAACAAGCAAGATGTGATCCCTCACCAAGTTCCTGAAGATGTCCCTGTGTCTAACATCATATCTACTCTAGAAGATACATTCCCATGGATCTAAGAGTTTCTCATGAGTGAAATAAGAATGACACAATAAGATACAATGCCTAACCTTGAGGCCATCACAAATATATTGAATATCAAATGAGGTAAGAAGGCACGTGTAACTTCTCGAGCTTTTTCACTGGAGTTTCCAGTAATTAGTATGTAGAGGTTGCTCGACTGAAATTTGTAAAAAACTATAGAGGAAATGACTCGGGAGGACTATGATTTGACCCACATATATTTTGTTCAAGATACACATGAAGGTAATGCTCATCTATTCAAGGAATCTTCTTCCCACACACTCACCTAAAACCAAGCATACAAACAAACAATTGAGCAATTAGAGGAGCATGTGAGAACTCTCACCACCTACATTCAACCTTTTTTGGAGCCCAATACAATACCTCCTCCTCTTATAGAGGACATTTCTTTGATCATTGGTTTTGACCCCAAGATGATCAAGAAGGCATAATGACATATAATGCAAGGGGGGATAATGATAAATGGATTGAGAAAATCCTCGAGAAAGGAAAAAATTTGCTCCCAGAGGTTACCTTGTTGTTTAGGTATGTTCTTTCCACTGTTTCAGAAGTTAAGGAAACAAAAGAGGAGATTGAAAAAGAGAAGATCTACAGGGACAAGGTTTTACCACTTGTGTTTGAAATGAGTTACCTTGATTCCCACACTCTCATGAGTAGGAATGTGTTTGAATTTGTTGTTAAGAACTTGTGTCCAATTTGGGCCTGTACTCTGAGTGGCTAGTTCTTCATCGAAAAAAGCTTCATCCTCGTTAGATTTTCAACCCTTCTCTCTCTCTCTCCTTTTTCTCTTTCCATATTATAATTTTCCATTAAGAATGTACTTTTTTCTATTTCATCTTATTCACTTAAGTGACCTTCAATATTAACATTGTAAGAGTCTTTTTTCACTAATAATAAAAAGACTCACTTTTGTATCATAGGAAGATGAAAGGTCACAAGTGATGGAGATAGGTGAAAATTCACGTGGGGAGTAGATGAAGAAACATTTTGTATGCAATAAATTAGAGTGGATCCTCCATTCCAGGGGTTATCAATTGTTGATTTTTGTATGTTGTTGAGATTTGTATCACTAATACATCAAGCAATAAAAGCTACATCTCTTCTATCTTATTTGTCTATCTTCCTTTACCCTCTCTACTTTCCAATTTTGTAAGCATTATAATCTTGTACAACCACAAAGTAAATTTGTGTCCTTGATTGATATATCTATAAATGATTGTGTCTCTGGTTTAGTGGTCTTGTTAATGGCTTGCATTATTGTCTTCTTCTAATTGAAGGTGAACCTACTCTAGGTATTGTATGTGAATTTTTTAAGCCTACTCACAATAGTAACCCCCTCTCTCTCCTTATTTCTCCAACTCCCCCTTACCTCTCTCCACTACAAATTCCTCCCTTATACCTTGTATAAGCACTTTACCACAAGATTAATGGAGTATTCCTATGTGATCCCTATCCTAACGACCACCCACAACTTTTTTAGTTAGTTTACATCAATAATGGGAGCCTCTTAATACACAAGAAGGATGGGCTTAACAACGTGACCATTGGTGGAAACCAATAAGTTGAAACATGACAAATTATTTCACCAACAGCTACATTGACACTACTCCCAAGAGGCCTCAAAATGCCCATAATTATCCACATATAATGTGATATCTATATGGATGCATGTAACTTGAACCACTTTAGCAATGATTGAGATGATTTTTTCTTGTTAAGACAATGGATTAGGATTGTTAAATGCTTGAAAATGAGTTAAATTGAACTCCTTGACCTATTTGAGTGCTTTAAAACCATAATATTGACTACTTTAATGGATGTCCATAAGCTTTGGCAAGATTTAGGGAGCCTTGAGTACTTTTTGTGTTAGTGTCAGGTGAGTAAACAAGTGATATTAACTTTCTTATATAGTGTTTTGAAGGTAATTTTTTGTGACAATGAAAACCCAGGAGGATAAAATGATCCAATAAAGATAATAACATTGAAAGAAAAGTTTGAGGATGTGTGATTCCAAGACCATATAGGTCAATCAGGATAATATATTACATCTTGACCAAATAATACGGGTTTGGATAGGTATATTGTGAATGTAATCTAAAAGATGTATCATTATAAGCAGAGCTGAAATATTGATTTTATGCATTTATACTTAAAATAAGATGACACATTATTATGTAGAAATAATAAAGAAATGAATAAATGCATAAGAAGAGGAGCCACAAGAGATCCCAAAGTAGGAAGAAAATTAGTGAGGCTTACATAAAAAATTTGGGTGATAAAAAATGATGATGATGAAGATTCATAGGATTCATATTTGGATCACGTAGTTGTGGAAAAGAAGTGCAAGAGTTATGGAAAATGGTTTTAGCTCTATGGGGGTAGGTAATATGGGTTAAGAGCATTGGTATAATTTGATTTTGACTGGTCATAAGAGTATACCCTTGTTTCAAAGGATGTGGATGGGGAACAAGGTGTTTTGCCTAATTTGGGAAAACCCATATGTTATGGATCTAGTGGAAATGTAAAAAGATATCATTGTCCTTTTCAGATAATTTGAGGATAATATGAATGGTATGATTGCTTCAATTTTATCAGGGATTTCTTTAAGGAAAACTAATGGAAAATGGCATATATGTAAGGCTCTATGTGGGAAGCTTTGGCAATAAAGGAATCTTGGGACTTAGAGGGCATCCAAAGGAAATGGAGACATATTTTGGAGGGTGATAATCTTATGATCTCTTTTGGAGATAGTTTAAAAGTATTGAGGGATGCTCCTAGAGCCGTGTAAGTTATAGTTCAGGGATATAACAAGGAAGGAGTTCATGTAGATGATGTAGTTGAAAGTTTGATGAACAAGTAGGGGAGTCAAGAGGTTTGGCCGTTTAAGCCTCTAGGGGTCATCCATTAAGAAGGACCATAAAGATTGTAAATAAGGGGACAATGTGATGGAATAGACTAGAAATATAACTTAAACTTAGGTGGATTTAGATAAAATTCAAGAGTTTTCTCCTTGTTTACTAAGGGATGACGATCTTGTTGATTCAACATCACATGTCAGAAGAGTGATTATCCCTCATAGATTGGTGGATGAGGAATGTATGAATTTGGAGACTCGGGAGGTCCTAAGTAAACTTCTAAAAATGTCTTGGAAAGGAAGGTTATTAGAATTTCAGCTTTAAAATACTTTGTAAGTGATCCATAGATATAATCTTAAATACTTGGTTAAAGGTTGCTTTATGGTAAAATTACTTAACTATGAAGGCAAAGATCAAGTCTTGAACTGGAATTGGTTTTTTAGGGAAGAAATATCTTTGTTTAGTTGTGGCAGTCTAATTTTATGAAACCCAAAATTGTGGGAAGGATGGATTTATGTTGGATTAAATTGTATTCTCTACCTCTTGAATATTGATGGAAGGATATATTTCATAGGGTTGGTGTAGATTTGGGAGGGTTTTGTTAACTATATCCCTATTCCTTTAGAATGTATGTTACTTTTCTTTGAATGTAAATTAAGGTGGAAGATAGAATAAATATCCCTCAAATTATAACTTTGAATATCAATAGGAAAGAACTAGTGCAGCCTATTGAATACGAGGATTTGGCAAAGACATGAAATCTTTGGGAAGAGAAGAAGATAGAACTAGAACACCCTAAATACACATGTATGCCTAGTCTCTTTAAAGGTAAGATCGATTCTTAACCTTCAATTATTAAGGAAAATCAACATAAAATACAAAAGGATTCATAATTATATATAAAATGGTAATGGATGAGTCTTATCATGACATATTATTGGATATAGATGTATCTACAGAAATAACAGTCTTTTAAGAAGAACCTAAACAAGATTGCTACATACAAATATCATAGGAGAAAATAGCCCTCGGTGCGCATCATATGGATAGAAAAAATTAAAAAACAATACAATTGGGGTACTTTGATGGAATCTGAATATATTACAAAAGGATAGTAATTACAAATCATTCCTAAACATTTTGTGTCCTAGACCAAAGTGGAAAAGAATGACTTATTTTTGACTTCCCTAAGGAGTAGGAAGAGAGGGTGGAAATCAATGGTGGAAAAATTGGTTACAAAATATTTGGATGCAATAAAAATGGGGTATCAAAAGATGCTAGTGGAGATGTTTTATATTTCCAAAAGGAAAATTTTCATATGTTGAGGGGTTGCCCAATCCCCTCCTCATTCCCCTAGGGGAATTTGGTTTGTTTTTATGGGGGAATGAGATCAAAACATGATGTGGTGTGGTCATAAAGTTTGTATAAAATAATGGTCAAAACAAGAAGAGATATGAAAAGAGACAGTTGAAGAGCTACAAAAGATGGATAAAGGAAAGAGGGGAAGATGGAAATGGATCCTTCAAAATCTATGACTTTAAGAGTGATCCCTAAGATGTGAAAGTAAAAGAAGATTCACGAGAGTCACAATTAGCAAAGATACAAAAGATGGTATTAGAGTGAAGTGTTATTGGAAGCATAAAAATGAAGATCCATGGAAGCAAGAGATCATTGAGTGAATAACATGAAGGACCGATGTATATAAATGGTGACAAAATAAGGGTAGTTGCAGAGGTCCTGGGATTTAGATGCAAAAAAAAATGTCATGGAAGAGTGAATTGGGATGTAATTGGTTACAAAATTCAGAATTTTGATGATAGTGCGTAGACTCAAATCTTATTAGGATAGAAAAGAACTTTTTTCTACAGATGATTTGTTGTGAAATACTCATTTTCTTGATCTTCCTAAGGATTGAGAAAAATTTATGTGTTTAAGAACTTTTTTAGGGTAAAGTAATTTTAATTAGCTAAAGATAATTTGCTATGGATTTTTTTGTATGGGGTGGATTGGATGGTACAAAAGTGAATAAATGATTTTAGAATTGGTACATAATGAAATCAAAGTAAAATTAACTTGAATCTGTTATTGTGGATAGGACGAGTGTTGAGCATTTTCATAACATATCTATTTAACGAGGACTAGGGATGATCTGTGGAAGGAGTTATGAAAGTTAAAAGAAAATATACAAAATGGGTAGCCTGAAGAGCTATAGAGGATGTAGTGAGGAGGGGAGAAACGATGGGCAATGGATTTTCCAGGGGCCATGAATTTTTTATCCAAAACTAAATGTGTAATAAATAACAACATGAAAGATAAATGTGGAATTATATGGGAGAGGAAAAAGCACTAGTGGAGGCACAAAATGTAGAGATACATAAGAGAAATTAGAACAAAGGATACTGTGCATTTAGCCATGAAATTCCTGCATGTTGGATACAATAGTTTGTGTTGTGGAAGAGTTATTTGGATTGTATATGGTTAAAATTATTGGATGGATTTTTGTTGTGAAAGTTTTGTTAAGGTATTGTATATATATTTAGACTAGGTTGGGTTACAAAAGACCTATTTTTTGCTATGGAAGATCTATTTTTTCCCATAATATTTATCTACAAGGTCTTTTTAGGGTTTGGGAAACATTTTAGCTAAGATTTTATGAAGTTGGGTTATTTTGTTACCTTTGTTGTAACACTAATGTTATGATGATTAATGAAAGGGTGAGTGACCCAATAACCCTGTTTTGATTGATAATAAAAAATAATCAAGTGGGAGAGAGATCGTAGGATGTATTAATTGGGGATAAAATTTGGATGTTTGTCTTAGCAAAGGAGAATTGTCACAACAACTAATGTCAAAAGGTAAATCACCAAATGTGAGTGTCTACAATAGGAATAAAGTGTTATACGCATATACTTTTTTTGTCCAAAACCAACCTAAAAGAGTGAAGAGGATTATCTACACATTTTGTGATCTCTAATGAATTAAATTTCCAAACAATGCTACCTTAATCACCATAAAATTATAATTGATTCCTTTGAATGAAGGAACAAAGAGAGAGATATGATATGATTCATTTGTGCCACGAATATGATATATAAAGAGGATTCCAGTCCTAGAATATAGCTAAATATGGATAAAGAGATTTTAGATATAACACATAAGACTCATTCATAATCCCAAGGAGATGAGAAACTCAAAAAATTATACCTATTCACAAAGGATCAGTATATCCAGTTCTACCTTCTATAGAGGCCAAATAAATCTAATATGATCTTACAAGGATTAGTTTAAGTTTATCACTTTCCAATATTGCTGACATTAGTTCGGATATTTAAGGCAACATACACATCTCCTTATGACATATTGGAAGGCAACACATATTATAGAAACTACCAAGACACCCTCCACTTGACACTATACTCTTGGTTATAAAGGAACTCTAGACTTATATTATAAGCCTTAATAACAAAGGACTTTTAGTCCTAACATGAATATTATTTTCCACTTAAGTGGAACGACATCTTGTTATGACCTTTCTTGATCTGAAAACCAAATTTAACTAGCAATTGTGCACAAACATTTTTCTTGCTTTGTATTGATTTTCGATTTAAATTTGTGCATTATTTCTTTTTGTATTTTTAATAAAAGAATTAAAAATGCAAGTACTGTGCAAATACTGAAATAAATGAAGAGAATTCACCAGCAACGTGACGTGAGAATTGATAACGAAGTTCGGCGTTTGAGGCCTACGTCTCCGGGTCCGGTTGAATGGGACCGATCTATTAAAATTTTGAAAATAATCCTTTTCAAAGAATTCTACAAAATTTAGACCTTCTCACAGTCTTCCTCTGTCGAAAATAACAGGGGTTTCCTTTTACATCTCCTCCAAATTCCACCATTAGCTCAAGATATGAGCAATACAATATTTCTACACAGTCCTAATGCCTTACAAATAGAATATCACCCTATTTATATTGTTTGTGTGCCTCCTGGTCTGATCGCTGGGCGCTTATCTTTTTACTCAGCCCACCCGAGTTCCATTCCCCTCCTTGACTTTTGGCTTATCTTTTGGGATTAAAATCCCACATTGGGCGCATGAAGGTTATCCAAGGGTTTTAAAATAAAAGTGGGCGCGCATTTTAAGTGGCAAGGTAGCCACCTAAGCCTATGTGATAGGCGCTTTGACTTGGGCGCATTTCTTGGGTGGCGCATGGAATATTTTTAGGCGCCCAATCCCTTAAATGGTGGACAGTTCAAACTAATGCGTGGGAATTTTAGATATATGCGTGGAAATGAATAGATATAGGCGTGGAAAGTGCAAATAAGTTTATAAGGCGTAGGTAATTTAAAACATACATGCTCAATATCCCACATGCATCGCACAATAGAAAATATAGAGGTTTATATACAAAGTTGGTTGAATGGTTAAATGAGAAGGAGGCCAAGGCACCCCTCCATAATCGAGTGTGTCGAACCTGGCTGAGGGCCCCCAGCCAGTAAATAGCGGGGTCCATTTGTCCGAGAACGAGTGTCCAAGACCGGCATTCCAAAACCCATTTTTTTAATACGTCACACAATTCGTCCACGTGTCGCAATATGATCGCAACAATTGGCGAGCGTGCACACGTCCAACCTGCACAAAAACTCCAAAATTCGCCAGTTGCCCAAAAATTTCAGCGGGCCATAACTTTTGCAAACGAGCTCCGTTTCCTGCAAACAAGCTGTCGTCGGAGTCGTATAATTTTTCCCCATGCTTTAAAAATGACTGCAACAATTTCTGAAAAGATCTTAGATCGGTGTTTCTCTGTGAGGATTCTCTGGATCATTTCTCTTGACTTTTAGTTTTAATTTGACTACATGATATTATTATTGGTTAATAATTTTAGAATTTCATTACTTGAATCTATCAATATAATACTAGGGTTATGGAATGCATATGGATTTAAAGGGAATGTGAGAGATAAATTTGTTTTAGAACTCCATGCCAATTGTACTTTATGTGCTACACTTGAGGGATATTTTTTTTCTAACCAATGAATACTCAACTATCTTTTGGAGGGTGGATATCATCTCATTTGAGCATAATATGGACATAACATTTTCTCTTAGCTAATCATTTATGTTGATGGTCTTGATGAATAACATGCAAAATATAATCATTATAGGCATGGATATCGTTATAAACAAATTCTAGCTAAGAGATAGGGGATGAATATCTTGTTGTTGGAATCACTATAGTAAAAATACAAATTGGATTACTATTTTATTAAATAGTTGATCACCTCGAAAGAGAGCTAGAGGATCGAGTTGGGAGATTTAATAAAATAAATTAGAAAAAAATACAAGCGGAAAGATTAGGGGATTTTGGAAGTTGTTCAAAGTTGTGAAGCTCACTTATATTTACTGCTTTCAACTTATAGCTAATGCAGGAGCATCAAGGAACAACACATAATAAGGTCATATAAGACCATGATACATGTTTTTAGGTGTGTTAGGGTTAAATACGTTGTAAAAATGAATATATGCTTGTAAGAAGTTGGTAAGGTGACTTGACTTGGCATTTAAGAAGTAATATAGGCTAATTAAGGTCATTTTAAGCCTTGACATCATGTAATAGCTTCCTTGTACGGATTATAGGAGAGTATCAAGGTGATATACACAGGATTTCTACGTTGAGAAGATGGTTGAGTCTTCCTAGGAGTGTGAGTTGGCTTAGGAGTCAGTTTAGGAGCTTTAGAGGGTCTATTCTTAGCTAATGAATACCTATTTCATAGGTGATTCGATGGAGATGAAGGAGGATAGGGGGTTCTCAAGGTTTTGAAGGATGGAACAATGAGTAACAACGTGTGTATGATGTTTGGAAGAAGATGTTATACTCTGGAATGCATGAAATGGCTTGTTTCAGTGGACTGTGTACAAGAACCCTGGCAGGACAGCAAGGTCAAAACCCTCCATGACCTTCAAATGATGTAACTCTCTTGATTATCAGTATGGAAAGACTCTACAGGTGATTTGGATCACATTGATAAATTTTGTATGTTTTGAAAATGTATAGTTTGAAGTTTATAGCAAAATATTGCCTCTCGGGCCTGAACTAGAGCTTCGTGTATTTTTTCATTCCATGGATAGAATCACCTGAAACTTTTACAATATCTCTGCATTGATATGATCTAAAGACCATCCAAATTTGGTGAAGAATGATCTTGTGTCGCTCAAGCTATAAGTGACTGTATATTCGAGATATAACAGTGTTGTATTGTTACAGTCAAACAAATAACATGCACAGTTTTTGCTTTATAGCATTGCTAATCATGATGATGGATTGATAAGATGGACAAAATAGGGATATATGGAATGTATTTGCATGATCTTAGGTTTGAATGCATGAAGTTATCACCTTGTTAGTATATAAAAGATGATTGCACAGGATTAGGACTGTATTTGACAAGAAAAGAGGACTGTAACATGAAGGAGATAGATACAATATGATGAAAACCCACTGATAAGGAATGGGAGGGTACTTACCCAGGTATATTTGTTGAATATGAATGACATTGGGCATATAGGCATAAGGGAAATTCCTTCCCTCTAGCTATAAGTAGACTGTACAGTGGTCTAGGACTGTGTTAGTCCACAATAAGATAGTGACAGGGCTAATTTCAAGAAGAATTAGAGTTAAGTACCTATGCATGGAAGTTGGAAGATGACTATCCTAGTATTATTAATGTGTTCCATGATAATAGAGAGAAATCTACCAGTGATTTGGAGTAAATGTGGACTGTGTAGGGGTTCTAGGGTAGTATAAGTCACTTCAAAAACATACAAGGGAGGTGATAAAGAGAAAACCTAGATCTAGGACAGTATATGGAACTCATGAATACTTCAACCAGTGTGAAGGGAGGCTTGTTAGCTGTTGGTATGCCCTGGGAACCAACTAACTGAGTATTAAGAGTTTGAGTTGGATGCTTTTAGACTAAGTTCAGTCTTGAGGGCAGAGTATTGGGACTGCACACTAGTAGAGAGATGCTTGAGCATCCATAAAGGAACTTAAAACATTGGTTTGTTGTTTGGTCATGTTCAATCAATTAAGAAAGAGCTTGTGACTGTAGTAAAGAAGAAATCCATTGGGAGTAAAGTGTATGGTAAGAAATATAAAAAGGTAACATATGCTAGATACCTTATCAACAGATTTTGTATCTTGGGACAGTCATGTATATGAATGTAGGAGCATTACATATCTATTATACATTGTGTCTATGGTCACAAAATGATCACCTTAGCTCATCTCTGATCAAGGAAGTCCTTTAAGGGTTTGTCTTTCATACAAAACATGCATTAGGCCTCCATAGACACCAAGGGGCTATAAAACATGCAAATGGTGATCCTCAAGCAGGGGTTGGTTGGAGTATTAGAGTAGGTTCAAGCTCTTGATTATATAGTAAATAAAATTTTGGTAATGACCCCTGCATTAATAGCTAAAAATACTTGTGAAGAGTTACAAGTATATGTTTGCTAAGAGGAACTTAGTGCAATTCAAGCTAGAGCTTATTTTTGGTGGCATGATAGTATTATATTCTTTGAGACAAAATCATTTTCTTATATGCACGTTTTAAATGTATTATGACCATTTATTTCTTTGAATATGAAATATATGTTCATTTGACTTGGTTTATGATGTTCTCTTAATTGTATTAGTTTATTGAGTAAAATCTAGTAGAAACCTAAGATTGGAGTTGTTTACATATATAGAATGGTTACTCCATTAAATATCGCTAACAATTTGAGTGTGTATTCCTAAATAATAATCAAGGAGGGGGGCAACGCCTAAGAATCATATCTTCATGTTTTAAACACCTTTTGAGTTATTGTCTTTATATGGACAATTTCTCTAATTATTATACTTGCACATAGGCCTAAATGAAAGTGTTTTAGTGTTTGAAGTTGGGAATAACATGTATATCATGTAGTCCTACTCTTAGTTAGATTTCATGATTATAAAAATATGTACTTAAGTAAATTACACAATTAGTATTGGTTGTAGCTTTAAAATGGTTTAAAACAATCACAAACCCAATGGAACTTTGGATGCTCTTATTCCTTTATATCTTTACCCAAAAATTATATAATACTCAATAAATTTTTATACTATATCTCATCAAATACATGTGCCTTGTAAGACTCAAAAAGAGGTTAGTGATAAATCAAATTGTTCCTTTTTAGATAACATTTTATTTGTTTGGCCTATAGAAATTTTAGAAATGGCTATATTGTTTCTTCATGGATAGGTAGAAATCAGAGCAAGGTTTCCTCCAAGCCTATGAGGAACGAAAAGAGAAATCAAATCTGAATACAAAAAAAAATGAAGTGGACCCAAGTTCCTTTTTTTTATGGCACTAATGAAATATCTGTTAGATCATGGTTGAAGGAATTTGAGACATTTTTGTGTTGTAATCATATGTGTCAAGATGATGCCCTTCTGATCATCTCTAGATACATGGATGGAGTAGCACATAAGTGGTGACATCATTTGTTTAAGACCCAAGGGGTCAAATCCATTACCTCCCTTGAATATTTCACCCAAAGGTTCCTAGAAAGGTTTAATGTGAAAGATTGTAAGGATGAGCAAGGTAAAAGTGCCTCATTAATGGAAAATGTTTATTTTCCTTCTAATTATTACATGCATGGTGGTGAAGTAACAAGAAATGAAATCATGGAGTATACCCCCAAGGAGGAAGAAAACTCATATCTACAAGTTGGGGAAGAGATTTTTGTGGCTAAATCCCAAGTTTCGATTATGGATGTTAGTATTCAGCTGGTTGTCTTATCTAAAACATCAATATATGAGGAAATATAGAATGAGGATGGTGTGGAAAGAGGCATGTCATCTTGTTTATTGCAACAATTATATCAAGAGGAAATTCACCATATTGTGGAAAATAATGATGAAGATTTGATACATCAAAGGCAAGATATCATGAAAATAAGAGAAAATGAAGATCTCGATGACATTGCAAGGTATGAAAGGAAAGATAATATGTCTTATTTATTGTTGCATATTCAGATTTATTTTCCTCATGAGAAGCATGATAAGATGGAGAAGTATGTGGATGAAGTTTACTATATGGAATATGTTGAACCGTTGATCCAAGTTCATGTCTATGAGCATCAAGAGAGCTATATATTTTGGCAAGAGTTATCTCACATAACATGTACACGAGCTTAGATTTTAGAACAATATAACTTGTTTTGTCTTATGCACTTAGCACTTGAACAAATGATTTATAATTTTTTTAGGGAAAGCAATTTTGGGAAGGGAGGATTGTAATATATCCCCTTCTCGGTAGAAGACATTTAGCTCAATTTTGTTTCCCGATGGCTAAAGGGTGTTAGAAAGGGAAACTTACTATAACAAATTAATTATAAAAGTGAAAAATAAAATAATACTATAAGCACTTTATATTAATTTATTAATGATAAAGTCAATTTAAAAATAGAAAAGAAAAATATAAAGTGATAAAGTAAAATAAGATTTTTTTTTAAAAAAATCACTTTATGTTATTATTCTCTCCTAGGAGAAAGGTGACCCTTTTGGAGGATGGAAAAGGTGGGAAAAAAACATTAAATGCAAGGGGTGAAATTTGATTAGAACTTGGGGAGGTTATTTGGCCCATATTTCTCTATATAAGCAAGTAAACTTGCTTGAAAAGGGCATCACTTATTTTATCTTCTAAATTCTGAATTGTATGTTGAGCATTTTTGTTTGCATCTTCACTCTTAAGGACGAAAACCCTCCAAGAGATCTAGATAAGGATGAAAATCCTTCCTCTAGTTGAGAGGATTCTCCACCTTGGGATTTTCATTGCATATCAAGGAGTTAGCTGATTTTCCAATAGTTTTCTAGCAGTTTTTGAAGACCAATTTCAAGCCAAATTTAAGGACAGATCAGATTTGAAGTGTTTGATCAGTTTTGAGATGGTTTTGGTCCTTTCCTAAGTGGGGTGAAATTGTATTTCCTGCTTTCACTTATAGCTAGGGTTTATCTACACATTTCCATATTTCCAATCTTGTTTTAGGTGTCTTCACGCCATTAACAAATTATGATTTTGGGTTCATTGGAAAGATTATTTTTCAAGATTTAGTTTGAGCTATCATTTGCCCTAAAATTTTGGAGTATTTTGCAAGTTATTGAATTTACAAGTTCTGATGTGTTTTTTGCCCTAATAAATTCCAGAATTAATATTTTTTGAATCTGATCAAAGATCCTATTCTGATTATTCATTATCTTCTTGCAAACAATTTCTCATAATTTTTGTAGTTATTATAAGGTGGAAAAATCTATATTTGCTAAATCGTTGGCCTAGGGCAACAAACTAGGGTTTTCTTGAAAATATTCAGTTTATGGCCTAATTTCATTTTGAATTTCAATTTGATAGCAATTGATGTTTTTTTGGCTTTTTGGATTAATCAGATTTGACCCTAGTGGGTTTTGCAGGAAATCCACTTTGGGTAGAAATATGTCCATTTGGGGACATTACAATGGTATCAGAGCAATGTTTCCTCCCAACCTGTGAGGAAAGAAAAAAGAAATAAAATTTGAATGCAAAAAAATGAAGTGGACCCAAGTTCCTTTTTGTATGGCACTAATGAAATATTTTCTAGATTGTGGTCAAAGGATTTTGAGACATTTTTGTGTTGTAATCCTATGTGTAAAGATGATTCCCTCATGCTCATCTCTAGATACATGGATCAAGAAGCACATAAGTGGTGGCATCATTTATTAAAGAACCAAGGGGTCGAATCCATCGCCTAGCTTGAATATTTCACTCAAAGGTTCCTAGAAAGATTTGATGTGCAAGATTGCAAGGATGAGCATGGTAAAAATGCCTCATTAATGGAAAATGTCTATTTGCCTTATAATGATTACATGCATGGTGGTGAAATAACAAAAAATGAAATCATGGAGTATGCCCCCAAGGAGGAAGAAAATTTAGATGTGCAAGTTGGGGAAGAGAGTTTTATGGCTAAAACCCAAGTTCTGATTATGGATGTTAGCATTCAGTTGGCTTCCTTGTCCAAAACATCGGTACATGAGGAAATATAAAATGAGGATGGTATGGAAATAGGTACGCCATCTTGTTTATTGCAACAGTTATATCAAGAGAAAATTCACCATATTGTGGAAAAGAATGATGAGGATTTGCTACAAAAAAGGCAAGATATCATGAAAACAATAGGAAATGAAGATCTCAATGACATTGCAAGGCATGAAAGGAACGATAATTGATTATGCTAAAAATGTAATATCCTAGCCTACTATAATGTTATAACAATAAAGTAAATGAGAAATGAAATAATTGAAATATACCCAAACAAGATAAGTAATATAATATATAAACCCTAATGTGTAAAGAGGGTTAGGATAGCCTTAGGTTATTTGAAGATGTCACGGGATTGTGTCACAGTGGAGACCAAATGAACAGGAGGAGGAAATTGTTGCACACAAGCATGAGAAAAATTAGATTTGGAGGATTTTACTGGGTTGGGGTGCTTAGGGAAGGATAAGGGTGCTTGTGGGCGTCTTGGTCTGAATTCTGGGCACCCTGGTAGGCTAGTTTGCACAGATGGTCGAAAACCCAAATTTTCAGTGTCATAGGATGTCTGCACTCCTTCGCTTCTTGTCATGTGTATGCAACTACACTTCATCAGATGTCGGTGTAAACATGTAGTGGAAGAATCACCTGTAAAACCCCAAGCAAAGCATTAAAAAAGAAAGACACATATGAAGGGGTTGGATTGTCATCAGCTACCAAATTAATGGACTTATCACTAAGCACTGCACTACATCTCAGAACCAATGTAGTTCTAAGTGTGTGTGTGTGAAATTGTACCCTAGGTGCTCTTGTGTGTGTCGTACTTTGTGATTAGTGAGCAATAACTAGATGTAGAATGTAAATAATGTGTGCATGGAATAGAATAAACTCCCCTCCTATGAAGTGTGATGCAGATGAACCAACCTTTGTCCCTTGTGATGGAGCTAGATGGATGCAAATGGAGCAATAAAAGCCTTTGATGGATGTAACCTTAGGTGGTGATAGTAAGTGCTTAGTGCCTTGGTCCCTCATTATGGTCACATAACTTTATATTTATATGGTTCTCTTGCTTTAATTTCATAATTAACCCCAAAAATTCTGACCACCAAAAATATAAGAAGCTCAAATGGCTAGAAAGTGCCCAAAAAGTGAGAGGAAAGTGCAAAGAGGATCAGGGCACCCAGAGGGGACCAGGGATGCTTGGGGTACCCTAGTCCTAGCTGGGTCCCAGTCATAAATAGGGAAAAGTGTAGTATAAAAGTATGTACTGGCAAAGTATGGGTGTAAGATTGAAAGTAAGCAACAGAAAACAATGCAAGATGGCCAAAGACATGGGTTAATTAGTACTATTTTCCACTTAAGAACCATATGAATAGTAGTATGAGACTGAGACTAAATAATTACCCAAAGTAGTGTGATTTTGTGTCTACATTTGCCCCCACTTTATGTTGGTGAGCAGAATGCTCGGTAACATAATGTAGATAGAGATGTGTACCTGATATCCATGTAGAGTGATGTAAAAAATGTGTTGAGGGACTAGAAAAACTGTGGAGTGACAAAGAAAAAAGGTGGAGTGTGGAGACAAAAAATGTAAGTGTAAAAGTGATGAGAGTGAACCTAGGGCGGACGTGCATATGTAGATGCCAATGTGTCTGATGTACCTGCATGTTAGTATCAATGTGTATGATGTACTGAGTGATGTGTTTTTGTTTTGATTGCTTCTTCCCATATGAACGGACCTACAAAAGAGAAGATGATCAAGTAGTCAAATACACATGTATATGTGTAAAACCATGTGTAAAGACACATGTATATATGTAAAAAATATGTAATGAAAGTATGAAAATGAAAAAGGAACATGTGCACCTGATCCGTGATGAGAAAAAGGTGTAGAAAGGATCTATAATTGTTGATGGAGTGCGAGTTTTTTGGGATATCTCACTGCCACTGGCCAAAGAAGTGTAGGGAGGAAAGTATGATTTATCCTCCAACCTGTAACTACTTCTCTGATATTGAAGAGATCTCTGTATATTGTCTGGTTTTTTCGGACGATTGATGCACCACTAGATGAAGTAGTGTAGAGAGGAAGGTCTGGTTTATCCTTTAACATGTAACTTCTCCCCATAATGCTAAAGACAATCTGCCCTGTAAAATCCGTTGTGTATGGAGTTCTGTAGATTGGTCTAAACCCACTCGTTGTGTAACCCACTATGTCATGGACAAAAAATGAAAACTGAACTATACTAGTATTGTGTTGTGTAGTGTGTGTAAACCAAATGATGCCCCCCTCTTTGTGCGACATCGAGGATAGGAGAATGCATGCCCAAAAGAGGACCGACCACTGAAATTGTGCCCTGCATAGGGGGAGGGGATGTGCTTGGTAGAAACCAAGGCACATGCAAACAAGTGGCTAGGAAACAAGTGTTAGTATGAACAAACATACATGTAGAAGACAAGTGTAAGCTACACAAACAATGTGTAATCTAGAATGCAAGTAAACACACAAGAAGCCAATCATAGACTGTAAAAAGTGGTTTGCAAACATGTGACATCACTCACGATGTCGCAAGACACTTAAGGCCATAGTGGCCGCAAACAAGATAAGTGTGCACACAAAACAAAGGTCAAGGCCCACACATAATTGAAAATAAACAAGACAATTATAGATAATGTAACAAACAACCATGGAAGCAAGTAATCCTACAAAACAAATGTTGCACATGAAGCACCCATTAGCATGTTAGAAAGATAAAAAGTATGTCAAAAGCATGTATAATCCAATAAAGTAGTGTGTTATGAACAAAATGAAACAATAACACCTGTAGTGTACAAAATTGGATGCCCTTAGGAGCCGTTGTGGGACTGGTAGTGTGTCCAAGCATCCATGTTTTGTGTAGAAGACCTGTATATCTGTGATCACAACTAGAAAAATATGTGAATGTGCATGTGTGTATGGTAAAGATAATGACATAAAAGAAATCTATCTAGCATGTGTAATTTAGTGCACATGTACAAGTAAATGCAAGTAAGAGTAAATGCAACCAAGATATCAGCATATGTTGTGGGTGGATGGAATGGAATGCAGAGTGAATGATAGGAGCCCCATGCCCCCGAGTGAATGGAAGTGTATGTAGTGAGGTTCATTTGTTTATGCCCCCTCAACAGTCAAGAATGAATTTTAAATGAGAGCATGTCATCAGGAAATGGTCAAACTATGTGTTGTGTGCAACTATGATGAATATATAGTGATGATATGTGACATAGAGATGATGTGCATGTGATGATTTAGCCTAAGCGTATATCACGACAAGATGATCAAAGGAGTAATGATTTATCCTAAAGCATATATCACTAAATGATGATTAGAATAGTTGATGAGCCTATGATGTAGCACTAAACTAGGAATATCACATGATGGAAAGATTGAATGATAAAGGAGTGTGAAGGTCCATTTGTATGTATACCCTCAAAAGCATATACCACTAGACTAGAGTGTCAAGTGGAAGTGACGATGTAGCCTATGGCGTATATCACTTAAAATAGGAATGTCACATGATGGAAAGGATGTAATGTGAATGCATAGATTACCAAGGTTCATGTGTGATGATGTATACCCTGTAGACATTCAATAGTATGGAAGGTGCAAGATATAGATGTGATGTCATAGGGTATGTCATGTGAAAACAGCGCAGTATGATATGGTGTAGTAGATGTGTAAAATGTGTATGATGTATATGTAGTGGTGATAAGATGTAGATGTAAATTTTTAATGATGTGTGAAAATGTGCAATATGTAGTGTCTATGGTGCAGTGTGTGAGGTTCATGTGTATAGGATGCCCTCAACAGTCAAGTGTGAACCGAAGCACAAGAATGCGTCATCGGGTAATGAGGATGCTAATATGTGGATGAATATGTGTATGCTAGAAGGAAGATGTGTGATAGTGTGAGTATGAAATGTGTTTTGATGCTAGGGTGGGGGGAATGTGTGAATGCTATGCCCCCTAAGTGTGTGGTGGTGAATATGATCATGTGACATTATCTAAAATATTGTTTTTTGTCGTGATCGAAACCCACTGGAGCAGCATTGAAGATGTGATAAGCAATAGAATGAGGTGGATCATAAAAATATCCGTTGAGGCGTAGTGTGTAGACATTTAATTCATACTCTTCATCAGTGAAGGGTATTGGTGGACAGTCATGTGCATACCAATGACAAAGGTTCAAAGCATAAGTGGGAGATGATTTATTACTGATGGAAACATTGTCGAAAGGCATATGAAACGTGAGATAAGTGTGATCTGTGTATAAAGTACCACCAATATAGTCAAGCCAAGATTTCCCAAGTGTCATTGGAGAAGTGCAAGGGGCGCATGCAATGAATATCATCAAATGAAACACACGAAGGCCATAGGTGGCCGTAATGTGAAAATAACCATGATAAAGATGAGATGAGTGAATTGGTAGTAAATTTTCGTTAAGCGTCAAACCAAGCCTAGTTAAGCCCTCATGTGTAAATAATATTTGAAAAGTACGATTGACCATGGGATGTTATGCCAAAAAGAGTTTTTAATCAATAGTGTGCATGTGAAAGGTGATGGTGGAGATGTAGACTATATAGGGGAGATGAAACAACATCCAAAGTGTTAACAAACTCCTGATAAAATATCATAACATTGGTAGAAGGAGGGGTCTTGAATTTATATTCACCTAGTACCATCGGCCACAAAGGTGTCTTGAAGTAAGAGTCATCTACATCAATACGTGTAAAATTCAATTGGCCTAGTGCTTCATTAGTGAGTTTGACACACGTGACGTTTGTCATCAGAGTCCTCATAATCATCTGTATTAGAATTATCATGTTGTATAGCTTTGTCGAGTATATTGTGAGGAGTTGTACTAGGTGGAGGAGTGGGAGGTGTATCGATAGTCAGAGCAGTTGTGTTTAGCGGAGTAGATATGGTAGGTGTGATAATTACCGTAGTGTGAGTAGAAATAGTCGGAGTACTCAAAGCAGCAGAAGAAGGTTGTGAATCGCTAGATTGACCAATGTCATATGTGTCAATACTACCATATGGAATAGGTTGGGGGGAGGAATAGGCATACCAGTAAAAGGGCTTATGTGACAAAATTTGAATGGTTCGGGATCAGGAGTAATAGTATGTTCATAACCATCATGCAAAAATTTGACACATTGGTGAACAATAGATGGGAATCTTTGCATTGCTTGGATCCAAGGTCTACCTAGAAATAAATTGAATTGAAATGAGGCATATATAACATAGAAGTCAGTGAGAATGGTCTTAGGCCCAACCCAAATGTGTAATGAGATAGTCCCTAGACATGTGCGAGTGGTAGAATCATAACCTCAGATGAGAGTATAATTTTTAGAAATTAGATTATCGTTAATACCAAATTATTTGAAAAGGGAATGAGCACATAGGTTGATGACTGACCCATTATCAATAAGTACTTGTTTGATGCAAGTAAGCGGTATTAATGATGGAGGTAATGAGCAAGGTTGCACATGGATTTCTTTTAGCAAAAGGTGATAGATCCTCATTAGTGAATGATATAGCATGTGGCAGATTTCTGAGAGACTGTATGAGGTGTGTAAAGGCCACCACAGAGTTATCACTTTCTATATGAATGTCATTAAGGGTTGTTTCTAGTGTTTGACGAAAATCTGGTGCACTATGCAATAGGTCATAGAGGGAAATCTTAGTTGGTGCATTTTTAAGTTATTCAATGATATCATAACCCTTATGAGGAACCAAAGGGGATGAGGAAGTGATAGGTAGAGGAAGAGAAGTGGGTGGAGCCTTAGGAGGATGAGTGTGGCGAGAAGTAATGAAATTAATGGATGGATTAGCCCTAGGTGTAACAAAGAGAGGAGGATGTTGAGTACACACGTCCATAAAATCAATAGCAATAGTGACTATACCAAATATTTTAGTCAGTGCAAATGAAGGATAAGAATTGAGTCATGAATTGATGAGGAGAAGACATGTTCAAAAGGAAGGGTTAGATCATTTAGGTTCACCAAAATGATTAAACTAAAATGTAATATATTAGCCTAATCTAATGTTATAGGATCAGAAAATAAATGAAACAATGTAATACTTGAAATTACCTAAGCAATTAAGAAAATAAAATGTGAAACCCTAATGTGCAAAGAGGGTTAGGAAGAGCCTTAGCTAATTCGTAGATGTCACAGGATTGTGTCACAGTAGAGAATGGCTCAACATGAGGAGGAAACCATCGCACATTGGAGCTCGAAAAGTGTAGATCTAGGATATCTTTACTAGATTGGGGCACCTAGAGAAGGATAGGGGTACCTAGGGTGCCTTGGCACCCTGAGATCTGGGTGCCATGGTCTATGGAAATTACCAGAAAACCTCAAGGTTGTAGGATGTCACCAAGTGTTCTCCTATGTTCTCATTCTGTAGTGTGTTTCATTTTCTAGAGTACTGGTAAACCTGCAATAGAAGAATCACCTACAAAACCCAAGACAAAGCATCAAAACCCTAAAAAAGGAAAGATGCATATGAAGGGGTCAGACTTTCCTTAGTAACCACAATGGTGGACTTAATAAATAATTGCACTACATCTTAACCCAATGTAGTTCTAGGTGTGTGTGTGTGCGATAATTTTGCCCTAGGTGCTCAAATGCATATTCACACTTTGTGAGTAACGAGCAATAACTAGATGTAGAATTTAAATAATGTGTGCATGGAATAAAATAAAATTCCCCTCCTATGAAGTGTGATGTATGAACCAACCTTTGTCCCTTGTGATTATAGCTAGATGGATGAAAATGGAGTATGTAAAGCCTTTGATGGATGCAACCTTAGGTGGTGATAGTAAGTGCTTAGTGCTTGGTCCCTCATTATGGTCACATAACTTTATATTTATATGGTTCTCTTGCTTTAATTTCATAATTAACCCTAAAAATTCCGACCATCAAAAATATAAGAAGCTTAAACAACTAGAAAGTTCCCAAAAAGTGAGAGGAAAGTGCAAAGAGGATCAAGGCACCCAAAGGGGACCAGGGCCTGAGGCACCCCAATCCTAGCTGGGTGCCTCAATCAAAAATAGGGGGAAAATTCAGTATAAAAGTATAGACTAGGCAAGTATGGGTGCAAGATCTAAATTAGCAATAGAAAACAATGCAAGATGGCCAAAGACAGGAGTTAATTATTACTCTTTTTTACTTAAGAACCATATGAATAGTTGTATGAGTCTAGGACTAAATAATTACCCAAAGTGTGTGATTTTGTGTCTATAATAATGTGTCTTATTTATTGTTGCATATTCGTATTTATTTTTCTCATGAGAAACATGATAATATGGAGAAGTATGTGGATGAAGTTTACTATATGGGATATGTTGAACCATTGATCCAAGTTCATGTCTATGAGCATCAAGAGATCTATATATTTTGGCAAGATCTCTATTAATTAATAGGTACAAGAGCTAAAATTTTGGAACTATAAAACATATTTTCTCTCGTGCACTTGGCACTTGAACAGGTGGTTTACAATTGCTTGAGGGAAAGAAATTTTTGGGAAGGGAAGATTGTAATATCCCCTTCTCAATCAAAGACCTTTATCCCAATTCTATTTCCTGATGGCTAAAGGTTATTAGAAAGGGAAACTTATCATAATAAATTAATTATAAAAGTAAAAAATAAAATAATATTATAAGCACTTTATATTAATTTATTAATGATAAAGTCAATTTAAAAATATAAAGTGATAAAGTAAAATAAGAAAAAAAAAGAAATATCACTTTTTAATGTTATTATTCTCTCTTAGGAGAAAGGTGACCCCTTTGGAGGATGGAAAAGGTGCAAAAAAACATTAAATGCAAGGGGTGAAATCTGATTGGAATTTGGGGAGGTTAGTTGACCCATCTTCTCTATATAAGCAAGTTGACTTGCTTGACGAGGGCATCACTTGTTTTATCTTCTAAATTATGAATTGTATGTTGAGAATTTTTTCTTGCATCTTCACTCTTGAGGACGAAAAGGCTTTAAGAGATCTAGAGAAGGACGTAAACACTTCCTCTAGCTGAGAGGATTTTCCACCTTGAGGTTTCCATTTCATATCAAGGAGTTAGCTGATTTTCCAATAGTTTCCTAGCAGTTGTTTAAGACTGATTTCAAACTAAATTCAAGGAGAGATCGGATCTGAAGTGTTTGATCAATTTTTAGGTGTTTTTGGGATTTTCTTAAGTGGGGCGAAAATGTGTTTCCAACTTTCACTTATAACTAGGGTTTATCTACACATTTCCAAATTTTTGAACCTGTTTTGGGTGTCTTCTCAGCATTGAAAATTCTGATTTTGGGTTCATTGGAAAGCTTATTTTTTAAGCTTCAGTTTGAGCTATCATTTGTCCCAAATTTTGGATTATTTTGCAAGTTATTGGATTTACAAGTTATGATGGATTTTTTCCCTAATAAATTCCAGAATTAATATTTTTCGAATTTGATTGAAGAACCTATTCTTATTATTCATTATCTACTTGCAAACAAATTTTCATTATTTTTGTAGGTATTTTGATGTGGAAAAGGCTATATTTTCCAAATCGTTGGCCTTGGGCAACACGATAGGGTTTTCTAGAAAATATTCAGTTTTTGGCCTAATTTCATTATGAATTTAAGTTTGATAGCAATTGAGATTTTGTTGGCTTTTTGGATTAATCAGATTCAACCCTAGTGGGAATTGCAGGAAATCCACTTCAAGTTGAAATATGTCTATTTGGGGACATTACACACTGAGAGGGGAGGGGTGAATAAGTACTTATTTAACTTTTGAAGACAATTCTAACTCTCAGTAGACCACTCAACCATGCTTTAACTTTGCAATGAAGAACAATGACATTCAAGAAAAGACATTCAATAAGTAAACACACAAGGAAACAATAATTAATGTGGGAAACACTTGAAGGGAGAAAAACCCACTGAGAACAATGCACTATGAGGACAATTTTCCCAAAATAGATCACAAGGATTTCAAGTTGCTGAGCACCCACTCAACTTGAAGCACCAACTCCAATGTCCAAGAAAAGCACCTGCTTGACAAGTTTTGCAAGCTCCTACTTGTATGGAATCTAAAACTCCAACTTTTTCTAAGAACCTACTCAGTCTTCACAATTTTCTAATCACCTTCATTCTCCTAGTTGCTTATGACAACATATTAGTGATCTCTTATTTGCTCATATTTGCTCATACATCTTCTTCATGCACCTAAATTCTCTTATTTTCTCGATTACACACACTTCTGAACTTTGACCTTCAAAATATATTTTTGATGAATATTTTTACATTCATACAGTGCAAATATGGCATACGCTTACACCTATTAACCTTCAAATTCTAACTCCTTTACCTTATGGCTTCTTCATCTCATTCAAGGGGCTAGGGTGACATCACCTAAAAACTTCCATAGCATCATCATTAAACTTGCAGAGGTGTTAGTTATAGATGATGCCCTTCATTAACCTATCATGACCCTTCTTATATGAATGAGGAACTAAAAAGTACTCCTAAGCTCATTATATACTTGAAGAGACTGAAAATCTTCCTTTATAACACTTGCAAACTTTGTTTTGTAATGGTTATTACACTTGTGTCTTCTTCTTCAACATAGATTTCTCTGTCCTCTAGTTTTTCTGACTCATGCCAAGTGTTATGACCATGCATGTGAGTTAAAAACTCCATCTCCTTGTCTTCTATCACTTTGACATGCCTTGCAACTCTCCATTCTTTCAACAAGCCTTCATTAGGATTTATATTCTCAACTAGATGTTTGAACTTCAATTCATAGTCTTCAACTTGGGTGTATGCAGAGCATTATAACCTCATGTCATGCAATGCATTCATGAGGAATGAATATTCAAGAGGTATACAACAACACTATGGACTTGGAGAGCAACATGTCAAAGCATACCACTTCATTCTATCTCATCATCTCAGCTAGGCAAACACTATCTTGGAAGCTTTAAAAAACACAGTCATGAAGTATGTTCATTTATCACTGATATGTGCATTTTCAAAACCTTCTAATGATTCGGGAGAGGTTTTTTTAACCTCTGTTCCACATTCAAAAATTGGAGAAACCAACACTACCTTCAGTCATATCATGAAGCTCTAACTATGACAAGGTCATAATAAATATGATTGCATAGTAAACCATTCTACACAAATTGAGTAATATCATGCACTCATCCACTTTCTCATGACTTTTATTTCACGATTTTGGAAGGATTTATGTCTTGGGAAACTTATCAAGTCCATATCATGCTTTATTTCAGGGCATAAGGATCAAATGTGCTTGTTTTTCAGGGACAACTTGGATTGTGTCTTAGGATACAAAAACTAGTTTTTCTCTAGTTAGCTTCTAACCCATCAAAATTATTTTTCATGGCTGATAAATGCTTGAGGAACTTCACCAAGATCCTCAACTTAGACTTCAAGCACTCATAGGTATTGACTATGTGGAGAAAACCACACCTACAATCTTGTCTTTTAGACCTACTTGGTAAGCCTAGATGGTTGTTTTGGGTCATTTAATCTTGTACATGAAAACAATTCACCAAAATAATTCATGAGCTTCAACATTTCATGGTGGACATATATCAACTATCCATGCCTATATTTCATCTCCACATCATGTAATCACTTCAAGAAACTCTCAAACAGACTTGACTAGATTTGTCTCTTTTAACCCTTACCAGTAGGTCTTCTTGCTTGACATGTTTCACTAAAATTGTGCAAAGAACTAGAATAAATCATCTCATGGAAACTTTTATCATCTCTTAATATTTCTCATAAACTTGAATTTTCACTATGAATCTTGTTATGCTTGACCGTACTATCAAATATTTTCAATATATGGGTAAAATTGTCCTTGAACAGGTGACCTAGAACATGCCACCAATGCAAAAATGTACTAGAGAGAGTCCTTTACAAGCCCAAGTGATCACTTCATAACTTCCATGTAATTTGAATAGAAAATACTTCATATTTTCTCTATCACTTTAGGATGAGGGTTTTGCGAGGGTTTCAAACACTTTAACTTATTAACGATTGTTCATAAATCTTAAGGCATCATTTAAACTCATTCCACTTGCCAAGTGAGCTAGAATCCATGATCCATCACTGATGAAATGCATAGGGCACCGTGCACAAGTTTAACATACCTTTGAGCATTGGAAACTCGACCCTCAAGCTAAAGGTAGACATTTTAAGAGCTCCATAACACTAAAAACCTCATAAATTGAAGGATCTTCTTCATTTTGCCTTGAAATTTTTCTCGCAACACTATGATAGGCTCTAAGACCTTCCCAAATACTTACTTTCTCATAAATATGCATATAACTTCATGGCCCACATGATTTTCTCATGCTTACAAGGCTTGTTCTCAAGTGCATGCCTCTAAAAGGCCTTGAACTTGCCTCAACAAACTAAACGATGGTCTGAAACATCTTCCACATACTCTCAATTATTCCACAACACTCAGAACATGCTTTTCCTACCATACTTGAGCTAAAGTTTCTTCATACACCCATCCAAACACGCACTAGTTCCTTGAACTAGGCCTAAATGAGCTTGTTCCAATCATGATCCAACATGTTTGTCATGATTTTCATCATGAGAGCTCTTGAATACATTTGGCACACGTTTGAGACACATGTAGGACACCTTTGTAGTTCACACCAAATACCAAGCTTCCTGGCAATGCACAAAGCATGCACTAAGGCCTTCTGAGAACACCTTGACATCTCTCAAAATATAACTTCACACGAAGTCACATCATGTGAGGTCTGAAGAGAGCACTACACCTCACCTATCACCTGACTAGACACTATTTTCCATCCAAAAACTATTTTCCATCCATGCCACATGACATTAATGACAACATCATTGCAACATGGTTCAACATTTTTCATTTACATTGAGCCCAAAATTTCCCTTATAAATGTTCATTGAGACTTATGGGAAAATTAATGAATAATGATATTTTTCATATAGTGCATGGTGTTACATTTGTTGTATGATTTTTTCCTAAAAAAATGCACGTGCACAAGCATGTACTTTCTAGTAGGTTTATACTAACATGTACACATGTATTCTCTACTCCATCTAGTGTAATGCTTCTTAGCTTTAAAATTATGTATGATTCTTATGGAGGAATTTATATATATTATACAATCTGTGTGAAACTCTTGTTATGAATTTAAACAAATTTTAGATATTGAGATTATCCTATGTTAAAGAAATTATAATTGAAAAACTTGACTATATTGGCAAACTCCACTCCAAAAATTAAGGTTGAGGACTAGGAAGGATGATTAGTAATTAGAGTTGAGATGAGAAAATTTAAATTGAGATTCATTCCATTCTTTAGTAGAATCTCATCTATCACTCTCCATAAAGAAACATTCATATATATTTATTGTATTTTATGTTATGGCTTGTACAAACATGGAATTGACATACAAGAAATAACATTTGATAAATGAAATAAGTTGAATGTTATGACTATATTACTTCTTATAGTTTGAGGTATTTTGATATCTTGGTGTAATATATACTTTTATAATAAATTACCTTTTTAAACCTATTAATCATGTCATATATGTTGGTGTATTTTCTCAGTGATAAGGATGAGAATGTGTTGTTGAAATAAATGGAGACTATGACCCTAATCCACATATACACCCTCATTTTTTGATTTATAGATTCCCTACTTAATATTATAGTTATGATTGAGTATGTGTTTGATATTGGTGTACAAGTGAACTAGTGCATCTAGTTTTACCACTTATGCAAGTTCTATTATTACCCCCTAATGTGCAAGTATATACAATTCTTTGGTCAAAGTAAAGATATTTATATATTCATCTAACCCTCCGTTGTACCTCCTAAAGTCATGTGCTTACTAGATAGAGTCAATAGGTAGATGGGGCACCTTGTTTTATGTGAGTGATTGTATGTGAAAATGGTTGTAAAAATGTTACACATTATTCTCATATTGGTCTAGCTAAAAATTTAATCATTTTATTTTCCACACTCATTGATTGGTAAGTTTATCCCTAAATAGGGAGTTGTACGGGGATCTTATTGTTGAACCTTATCTTGTTGGTATTGTCATTGATGACATGGTGCATCAATGGGAAAGAGTAAGTGATGAGGTTTCAACTCTTCAGGAGCATGAAGGTTGATTGCTAGTGCCTTCTTTTGGCCTCAAATGCTTGTTTGGAGGGATTTGGTGAAGGTTTTTGAGAAGTCATGGTGTGTGCACAAGGTCTAGGTACATGGTTGATGCCTTAGCAAGAAACTTGGTGCATGTAGGTGCTTGGTGTAAATTTCATAGGTGTTCTACAAGTCTGTAATGATGTTTTAAAAGCATGCAAGGACTTCTAGGATGTTCATCATCTTAAGTCTTATGGGTCATGGTGTAGACTAGCTCATTTAGGCTTTGTTCAAGAACATAATGCAAGCTTGGATGAGAGTATAAAGAAAATAAAGCAATGTCAGGCCAATGCAAGTATGTGAAGTTTGTATGGACCTTGTATAGAGTCTTTGGATGATGCTACAGGTCATTCTTCAACTTTTGAAGGCATGGTTGGGGGTCTTTTCATGATTTTCCTCGAGTACAAACAAGAATTACAGGTACAAATGGTGTTGACCAAGATGGGATAGACCCATTTATGAACAAAAAGGTTTAGAACATGTGAACAAGGGTACTTTAGTGTTGTGGACCAAGTTTCATGCAAAAGTGAAGAGGATTTCTCAATTTAGAAGGTTTTTGCCTCTACTGAGATCCCAGAGTGCTCTCTCCTAGCTCGAGGGTCATCTTTGAATAGCTCAAATGTACATTAAAATTGTGCATGGTACCCTAAGCATTTAATTGGTGTTATATCATGGAGTTTAGCCCAATTTACAATTAGAATGAGTTTAATTAATGGCTTAAGCTTTATGAAGAATCCTTAACAAGGTAAGGTGCTCCAAACCCTCTCAAAAACCCTAACACTATAGCGATGGAGGAAAAATTAAGTTTTTGATCATTAAATCATCTAGGCAAGCTAATGTGAAGACTCAAGGATGTGAAGAACTCCTTATAGCACATCTTTGCACTGGTTTCACACCTCAGGTACAACTGTATAATACTGAAAAAACTTTATTTTGAGGAAAATTGATAGTACAAGCGTGTATGGCAGAGTTTTAGGTGGAAGTATTGATGTGGAAGATAGCATGAGATATTTCCTTGATATCCATGAGAAGATCCATGTGATTTTCTTGCATATTTTTGGTGAACAAAGAAAATCAATGTCATCTACCGATAAAAGATAATGTTGGTTGGATATTTTGTCAATCCAAAATATGAGGTTCAACCACAGTACATGCGATTAAATCCCTCCTCAAAGACAGGTGAGGCTGCTTGTTTATTACTAATCTAAAACACAACATAAATAATATATACAGTATTCACACTAATCTAACCATTGGGGTTGGGATAGAATCCTGATATCCATATCCGCATTATGCGAAGATGTTGTTTTTATAAATAGACTGGATCGGAGAAATTATTACAATGAAAGAAGCACAATGGAAAGTAAATGAGAGGAACATATTCTTCTTTCGAGTAAACACAGAGCACGAAATAATCATACGAGATTTAGATCAAAAATATAATGTTTGAAATTATTAGGATTCATCCAAGATGCTAAACAAAGAATAGCTTAAGATCATGAACATAAGAACAATATCTTAAGAAAAACACATCTCACGAACACAAAGTTTACGAAAATAGTATCAGCTTCTATTCCTTAAAAGATTAAAAGAAAACACAAAGTTTTTCTTCTTCACAATAGCCCCCAATGTTTCAAAAGATCTCCACCCCTTTGGAATGCATACACACATCCCTTATTTATAATAAAAAGAGTACAGAGAAAATAGGACAAACCCTATAAAAAAGTCTTTTTTTAAAAGAGTCCTATTTTTCTTGGCTCTCACGTAGGAGACCAAGTCACAATATGATTCAAAAATGTGACGAGATAGAAATGAAAAAGACATGTCAATTTCAAGATTGAAATGACACGTCGCATCAAGACTTAGTCTGAATCATCATCTTTTTCTTCTTCATCTTTCTCTTCCTCCAGCTGATCCTGTTTGTTCCGAAATTCTTGGAACTTCCAGATTATACCTTGCATCTCATTTTCGTCAGGCGCAGTGGAATGATCACTCAAAACTTCATAGGTTTCATGAGTGTCATTGGCACTACCAGGAAGTTTCCTCAATCTTTTTTTGAGTTCTTCTCAAGGCCTCCAAAGAATGTTCAAACAAACTTGTCAATGATTTCAATACCAAATCCTGTGAGTTGGTTAATGTTGAACAGATTCTTGGACTTGTTTGAAAAAGATCATCAACTGATAGGATGCCCAAGTTTCCAACTTGACCACTTTTGCACAAATTTTCAACAATTCTTCTTCCAGATCACTTTTACCATCAATCAATTGATCTCTTGATTCTCTCAATTTACCACAAGCTTTGTTGAGAATCTTTACCCTGAACCTGATGGCTTTTGGTCAGCTAGAAATGCTTATTCCGCATGTGGGATGATGCCTTCTTCTACCAAGAAGATGTGATGGTATTTTTCTTTATAATACCTAGAGAGCTTCGAAATTCAAATCAAGATGTCCAATTTCTTGGGAGAAAATCATCGTCCATATTTTCTCCATCACCTCTGAATATTCCCCAAAGATTGATAGACTTCCCACGATGCATCTTGAATCACCTTCTTTCCCCTATTGGAGCAGCCTTTGGATCCATTCATCGACCACCCTTTCCTTTTTCATTAATCTTCTCAATTATAGGCACTAAGGAGAAATCGAATCCTGATAGGGATAGAGGAAGATGGTATGGATTCAAGGGGTTTTTGAGAGCTTAAGCAATACCTCAGTCAACTGCTCCACCTTTCCCTTTAAGATCGTCTCTGATGTTTTTTGTTTCCTTCAACTTCTGGCACAGCACATTTGTAGCATCCCATGCATCATGTTGTGCTCCTTCTGTAGTCCACTTCTCCTAGAGCCACCCTGGTTATCTGATAGTCAAAGGCTGTTATGTCCTCTTTGGTTTTCTCAGTCACAGGAGTGGCTGATCTCTGCTACAACCTTATGCCCTCGAAGTGTCCACCAAAACCCTTGAAACTATTTTGGGTTTCTTGGATGATTTAGCAGTAGAAGCCTTGAGTGAACTAAAATCAAAGGTTGGTATGGGTACAATCACCTTCCTCTTCCTCGGAGTTTGCTCAAGTTGCCATTATTGTAGAAGTTGGCATCATATTTTCAGGGGGAGAGGGATCTATTGGCGGAGTGGGGACAGTTACCAATGTGGTAGCAAATTCAGTAAAAAGAGGCACAGGAGGGGGCGTGTTAGTGATTACTTTGGTCCCAACAGAGAGGGGTGAGAGTCCAGAGAAAATGCTGGCCATGACCGAAGAAGTAGATGGGGAAAGAGGAGGTAGAAGTGGTTGTGAAGGAGGAAGCGCAGATCCTAACTCCAAAGCCTGGGATGCAAGAGATAAGGTCACTTCAGTTGGGCAGTCAACAAATGGTGAAACTAGTGGCTGGCTTACTTCTCCTTCCAAAGAAATTTCTCTTATTTCTGGTGGTGTTGGTGATTCTAGCACATTCATTGTTTCAATTGGAGAAACAATTGAAGAGATTTCTCATTCTCTTCTCTTCTTGACAAACTTGACCTTTATAGGTCCCTTGGAGATCTTTTGTCTTTTCCCTTTTTAGAGGGCCCCACCTCTGCAGCAACCAACTTTGAAAAATTATCATCTTTAAAACTCATTCCCCAAGAGGCGAGCCATGCTTTGGTGTGTGTAAGAATCAGGGTTGATCTATCTGTAACAGAGGCTTTTTCACTGATAGACCAATCAATAGGTGGGAAAACATATTTATCTTCATTCAATCCATCATAGGAAGGATCCAAAACACTTTCATTATCACTAGTACCTTCTGGTATGTTAGCGAGCTCAAGTGTTTGAATCTTAAAAAGTGTCAATCTGCTATGATCTTTTCTTCGGACAACAACCTCATCACATAAATCAATCCAGACGTCTTCTATGCTTGGCATGTGCAGGTGCAGAGTTCCATATGCCTTAAGGACTCCTCGAAAATCAAACTCGTCTCGGGGCTTCATGTGCTTCTTCAACTTATCTTGAAGCTCATGGACAATGTTCTTGGCTTTCACCACTGTTGAATAAGTATACCTTCCAATAGAAATTGGGAAAGATACAATGGCCTTGTGTTTACTCTATTGGAACTTGTGAAAATCCAACAATTGCCTGACCAACTCCATCAAGATTAGTTTGTCCCCTGGATATCTGGGCAAACGGAAAGGATCCCCTGGGTACATGACTACTCGAAGATATGTGAACTTCTTAAATTGCAAGAAGACACAACCCCATTTTGAAACTTCAGCCCATGCCTCATCAAAGACTCTCATTTTCCTTAGTTCAAGGTTTAACCTGCAAATGTTCTCGTAAAAGAAGGCATCGTTTACCATTTTGAATTGGTCTTCAGACCCTTTTTTTGTCAGCTGAGGAAAATACTGATAAACATGCTCCACTGTCTTGTTCCCCTTGGTGTCCAACATGGGATAGTTTCTCATGCTGGCCGCTGCATAGGTGACATACAAGGACATATAAAACTTTCCCGTAGACAGGACTGTTGTCATTTGAGAATCTATCTCGTTACTGATAAGAGTACCCCAATCAATTCCCTGTTGATTCTTCTTAATAATGATCATGAACTGGTACATCCATCCTTGGAAAACTTTTGATTCGGGGAAACCAAAAACCCGACTCAATAGAGTAATGATATCATTGATTTTCCTGAATGAAATCACTCCTGGGAACAAGTCTTAGGCAACCTAGAAAGAACCAATTTGGCTTTGATTAGGAACTTCTTTATTCATGTTCTTGATGTAATCCTCCTAATCATTGTCCCAAGCTTTTTTGGGATGACTTGAGATCCACATCTCCATATTCCTCAAATTTAGGCAGCTTGAGAAGGTCATCGAAGTAACCTCCATCCAACTTGATTACAACTTCTCCCACCTTGGTTTTTCAGAGAACGAGAAGCAGAGTCATAATTCGAAGCACAGGCTAAGATGAACTCGGGGTACTGAGCGGACATAGGGAAACTTGCTACAAGAGGTAGACCACTGTCAACTATTGATTTAATCCATGGAGTTTGAGAAGATCTCTTGACCGTATTCCAAAAATCCTCCATATCTATGTTTCTGAGCTCTGTATCCCCAGATGTCGTAATTACAGTCAATGTAGGAGGGAGACTCCCACCTTCCTAAACTTGTACTTCATCCTCCCTGATTTTTTAGTCTTATCTTGTGATGGACCAAGGTCCGACATGAGGAATTTCAAAGGAGGAGAGTGTCGGAGATCAGAAGGTGTTGAACACTTCGGAAAACCCGACACACTGGAGATGCTGGAGAGTTGAAATAACTCGACACACTGGGAGGATGCCAGAGAATTCGAAAAATCCGACACACTGGGAGGATGTCGGAGAGTTCGGAAAACCCGATACTTTAAAATTTTCGATATACTGCGGGTTTTTTTACACTACAAAAGCACCCCTGCAAAACCCAAGAAGAGGGAATGGGGTAATTGTTGAGTTAAAACATGCAATTTTTTCCTCACTGTTGATATCTCCCAATATATTTTTAATTACAATGACATCTTTAAGGAATAAAACAAAGTGATAATTCCAAAGGGGTTAACGCTAAAACACAAACCTAATTTAGAAAACAACCCCCAAAATGGAAAAGATAAAAACCCCAACAACCCTGATAAGAAACTTGGAAAAATTCTTTACACACATTATTCCACACAAAAACCACAAACAAAGAATGAAGAAAAATACCTTCAACCAGAACAAGAAATGATCAAAAATGAACAATGCAATTAGGCACAAAGGCGAATCGGGTTTCTGGGTCGAAGGTGCATGCGCGAAAATCCATGAGGTAAAAAGTACGTCTGGTAAAAATGATGTGGAAATCTGAATATATATAATAAAATTCGCATTTAATACACTTCAGTTTGACACGTGCCAACTACCCAACAACTCAGTCACTAAATTCCATGTCAGCATGCTTAGGATATCCGGAAACCCGACACAAAGGGTTTTTAGAGCAATTCGGGTTTCAGGTTGCGGGAAACAAGTGACATGAAGCATCATGCTTGATGACCCTGAGAAACCCGAAACAAAGGAGTAAATCGGGCTTCTTGGATCAGGAAGACATGCGACATGAAGCATTTTTTGACGAAGGCATGTTCCGATGCTTAGAAGATCCGCAAACCCGACTCGCCTTAGTTGATGCGGGTTTCAGGTTTTGGGGAACACATGACATGAAGCATCCAAAACACATGTTTTCTTGCTTGTGAAACCCTGAAAAACCTGATTATCTCTCTGAAAGGTGATCCTTAGAAAATCAGCTAAAATTTTTCTTAGGGTTACCTCATTTTTGGCGTAAACTCAAAAATGAGATAACAAATAAATAATCCAAAAACTAGTCATATGAATTAAGAGAGATTTGATGTAAATTCATACCGTGGAATCCCAAACTGAGCATAAACAGGTGAAAGAAGCCTGATGCAACATGCTTGAGCCAACAACTTGGTGTGGTAAGGGGTTTTGTGAACTAGTTGTAAAGGTCCAAAAATGCCACTATAAGATAGTCAAGGGACTATGAAATGGACATGCAAACATGAAATTAACCACACAACACATGCAAAAGAGTGCTTGAACTTGAAGTAGGGTTCCTTATTGAATTTCTCATACTTAGTATGAAAATGAAGGGTTAAGTGTTGCAAGTCTTCTAATCTCAAACCAATTCTTAGAACTTGTAATTCAGTCTGAGTGTGTTTTGAAAATCAAGCATGTTTGATCCATATGCTCTCAAATGATGCAATGTGTGGACTTGGTGAGTCTCACAAGACCCAGAGCATTCTCGAAATATGAAAAATAAGTCATGGTGGTGTCCCCAGATTTCACCCTGAAATTTGGGACTACCCATTTGAAAAAAAATTGTTCTTTTTAAAATAATGGGTCTTTTTGTGTTTTTATTGCTAGAAGATGTCTGTATTATGTTAGAATATTACCAGTGAATCATATGAGCCAATTTTGACAAATACCCAGATGCCCAAACTCATTTTATCCCTCTGCCAAGTTTTGTCTACGGGAAATTTTTATTTAATTATTTATTGAATAAATAATGCCCCGTTTGAAGTAAATTGTGCTTCGGTTGAATCCTTTTGAAGTTTTGCGTGCTAGTATTCACTCATCTCATTAGGGTTTTCATTAGGAATGAATTCAAGGCATTGTTTGCAACTTCTGGCAATGTTTTTCACTTTTATTTATTTCTTTTGCGTTTTTGTCCGGTTTTCTCCGCAGTTTCTTTGTGAAATTCCCCTAGGTCAATTCCTTCGCCAGTATAGTATGTTTAATTACCTGAAGCATCTAGAGATCATCTACTGACACAACACCAGAAGGAATCAACCTCAAAATGCAAGCTTCTGACCAAAAAAGATGAAGTCATGCACAAAAAGCCTCTCCCAGGCAAGTCACATTTTCTGGAATTAATGAGTGTAAGCTGCAATGGGATTTTTGGTAGTGGCAGGCAGGTGAGAATTTCTTACCTTGCCTTGTAGGGTACTTTTTCCCATGAAGTCAAAGTCACTTAAGCTGCGATGGGAAAATTAGAGGTGGCAGGCAGGCGTGAATTTCTTACCTGCCTTGCAGGGTGAAAATTCCCATTATAAAATAAAGAAAAATCACTTAAAGCATCGATGGGAATTTTCTGCTTGCCTGACATGCTAACTTTTCCCACCAAAGAGATTTATTCACCCATGCAAGTCACACTTTATCAAAGGAGACCAATTTTAATGCAAGTCACACTTTTTGGAAGGAAGACTTTAAGCTGCCGGTGGGAATTTTTGCAGTGGCAGGAAGGCGAGAATTTCTTACTTGCCTTACAGGGTAATTTTTCCCATGAAGTCAAAGTCACTTAAGTTGCAATGGGAATGTTAGAGGTGGTAGGAAGGTGGGAATTTCTTACCTACTTTGCAGGGTAAAAATACCCATTATAAAAGAAGAATCACTTAAAGCACCAGCGAGAATTTCTTACCTGCTTTGCAGGGTAAAAATTCCCATGATGAAAGTCAAATCACTTAAGTGGAAGAGGGGATTTTTGGGTTTGCTGTGCAGGGTGGAAATTCCCATCAAGCTGACTTCTTATTTTTAGCAATTCCTCTTGCCAAAAAGTGTGACCCACCTTGGGTGAATACAATGCATTTAATAATATTTATTTATTCACCCAATTTTGGCACCATAAATAGAAGGAAAGTCAATGCAAGTGGAAGAGCTAAGGAGAAGTCAAGGATGCATGCTAAAAATAAATAAAATAAATTTATTTAAAAGCAACCAGCAACATGCATAATTGGGCGCCCAATTTGGGTGAATAAACATGATTGTTTATTAATTAAATTGCCAGAAATAAGAAGGGCAATTATTAAAAATAGAATTTTGAGGCTTATATAAGCATGGGCTTCCATAATAAAGAAGCAATTAATTATTTTTGCAAAGGATTGCAGCCCAAACAAGTTTTGGCATGAAAAGAAGGAGGTTTTTGCATTAAAGAGTGTTTTTCATTGCCAGGGAGCTTCAAGGTTTGGAGCCTAGGGTTGGAATCGCTTGATTCTTCCTATGATAATTATCTGCATGTTGGTATAAGTGCCCGGGTGAATGAAATAATATTTTTTCTTGCTTTGCATGCAATCAAAACCTCAAATTTTAGGGCAGCAGGCTTTATATGCAGATTTTGGTGATAAAAATCAAGTATTCGTGCCATGGAATCCATCTTTGTCTAAATATAATTACAGGTATTCGTCATAGGTGCTCAAATCAATGTTAGGTACATTGAATATATCTTCCAAATCAGAATAAATTGTCAGATCTGCACAAATTGATCCAATTACAAGGGATTCTGACATAATTAAAAGAAAAAGAGCTCAGACAAAGATTGTTCTAGCCATGTTGAAGCATGATGAAAGAGAAAGATCAAAAGAATCATGGATAGCTTCCAAATTTGATGAAGTCAATGATACAAACATAGGCCCTGAACATATCACCGATTTAATTGACAGATCCAGATCTCATAATTGTAAAGGCTTCCGACAAAAATTCATCCTCTTGTTTCTAACACAACCTGTGTAGAAGTCAGTGCATGGAAAATTCCTTCCAAGATCTTGTGTATGTGCTCCCAATATTCTAGTTGAAGCCTTCATCGAATTTACTTTGCATTTATTGAAGAAGAATTTCAAAAGCTTCAAGGATAAGAGGGAAGACAAGGCAAAGACAATACCCGCAAGCAAATCACAGTCACCTGCTTCCAAATCTAGTTTGGTGAGAATCAAAGGCAAAAGATTCAACTACATGCAGAATATGGAAAAATAACAAGATTGGGAGGTGTTGCGGCTTTCTTCTAATTTCTTTTCCTCTTTCTTATTCTTTCTCTTATTTTCTCTGACTAAGTAATTAAACAATCAATTAAATTATAAACACTTAAGTGATTAGTTTAAAAGTCGTTACTTGAAGAAGTCAATTACTTTGAAATAGGTGGTAGACATGTAAAATATAAGGTTCTATTTTTAAGTTATAAATCATGCATGTCATGCAAAGAGGAATTCCAGGAGCAAGATTGCTAGATGTTTCCCTTTTCGTAGCTTTTGCACGCGGGAATTCATTTAAGGCTTCCTATTTGTAATTGCCCTCTATACACTATAAACAGGGGAAGAACCAACGGGTTAGAGGATTATAATTTGTAGTCAATGTTCTTGTGTTCCAGAATTTGTGCTGAAACCCCTGATTTCTGCTAGTAGAGGAATATAGAAGAGATTTCCAGAGAACTTTGTGTCAACGGTGCATTTTGCTTCTTACTTTCTGTTCTAGATCTGTTCATAAACTTTGTGTTATTATAGATCTACATCTGAAGGTTTGCATTTGCTTTGAATTATGTGCTTAATGATCTATTTGTTTTAATCTATGTGCATGCAATCAACTCTATAAACTATTGCTTGGGTTGCACATCCTCTCTACTTTCTTCAGTTTCCTATTATTTTCTTCTTCTGCAAATTTGTCATTTCTTTTACAACTACTTACTTGCTACATAACCGTATACCTATGGTTCATGACCTAGATGGTTAAAGTAATACCCATAAATAGATATTAGGATATATAACTGAAAAAATCTTACACGGGAGCATCACCAGTAAATGAGGGATATTTATCTCATGTCTGCCTAGGTTTTTCAGCTATGCAGAAAATCTAGCCAACACATGGCAAGCTTGATAGGTAAGTGAACTTGCTCAATTTTGAAGACTGTCTTCCTGTGTATGCAAGTCACTGAATACCCTGCTCCAACATGTGCTTCATGAAGAGAATAAGGATGCTAGTGTCATACTTAATCATTTGGAGGGGATCTATAGATCACATACCACCATATCCAAGCCTTGAGAATTCTTGAAGACTCATACATTGATTTTGATGGACCATTTCTTTGATTGGGTTTAGGTCCTTCATGAATTTATATGGAAATATCTGAAGAAGAGTTTAATAGGAGGCTACATATCTTGATACGATATTGTGCAAGCTCATGATGATGGTATAGACATCATGTGGATTCATTTCTCTTGAGTACATTGTAAGACATAAGTGTATGAGGCTACTCATACAACAAGATCAAGTATGTGTCTTTGAAGTACTTGCACCTAGTTGTGCATATGAGTTCAAGTGGTGTCTTGAAATTGAAATGGCAAGACTTGAAGCATGTAAAAGAGTTATAAAATAGAAGGAGGGTTGTGTAACGTTCTAACATGCTTATAAAACTTGGTGCATGCTTAGTTTAGCTACAAGACAAAATTCCTACGTTGAAGAATAAGACAAAGCTTGCATAGTCATTACAAGTCAGTAGGTGCATGGGTTAGGAAGGAATATTTGTAGGTGAACTCAAAAGGTCAAAATTTTTAGGAGATTCCCTTGATCATCATCTGTATCAAGAGCATCTTGACAGTTCCTGCAAAGATTGTGCATATAACTAACCCTATATTAGATGTAATGATTGCATGTTGACAATTTTGTATGAAGTCATTCTTCTCTTCCTTGTACGAGTTGTAGATGCAAGTAAGTGAAAATAATATGGAAGTTGAAGTGCAAAATTTGTTTGAGCATGTCTCCCTTGAATATATAAACACCTTATTGTACATGAAAATAGGTTGTTGAAGATATATAGCGGATAATCTATGAAGACTAGTGTAATTAGGTGAAGGTGCATGAAGTAGCGATCATGAGTATGTATGAGAAAATTTAGTGATAAAAATTTATTTATTAAACAACTAAGTCAAGTAATAATGATCAATTTTTTTTCAAGTCTAAGTAGGTGCTTATTAAGTTTGGGAGTAGGTGCTTCCATGCAATTTGTAGCCTGAAAAAGTGTCAAGTAGGTGATTGATCAAATTTTGGAGTTAGTGCTTCAAGTTGAGTGGGTGCTCAACAAGTTTGAAATATTTGTAATTTCTCATTGAACAAATTGTCCATCTTAGTGCATTGGTTTCATTAGGTTTTTCTCCCTTCAAGGGTTTCCCACATTATATATTGTCTTCCTATGTGTTCTTTTGTTGATTACTTATGAATGGTGTTGTTGTCTCTTCGTGACAAAGTGAATCAAATTGAATTATTTTTCAAAGTTTTGAAGTAGCATTGATTGACCCCTCCCCTCTTAGTGCTTGTGTATTCTAACACTTTTGGTTTTTAATAGAGGTAAAAATCTCGTATAATGCCCTCCCTCACAAAAACACAGTTGTTATTCTAGATTCACCTAATCGTATTTTGATAAGGTTTTATGTATATTCATTTCTTTCTTTGTTCCTTGATGTCATTCTTGGATAACTAAATTTTTTAATGTATGTACAAATTCAATGGGGTAGATCATTGTTCACCATGATGATGTATTTTTTGCAATACACAAAAATGTGAATTATGAATGTAGTTTCAGATACTCCCTCAAGACCTATATTTATTTACGAGATATTTGTACTACTTTTATGTGTAATATAATAAACATTTATGATACTTTAGTCTAATAGCAACCTCTTATGTATTTTGAGTATATTATCATAAAATGATACTAAAATATGAAATTTGAATTAAATCAATTAAATAGTTAATCAAGTATCTTTTTTAGTATTACTATTTTTCTTACCAACAAAACCAATCTCCCCCATTTTCAACACATCAACTAGAAAAACACATGCAAGCTTGCGAACATTCTAATATTAACTGTAAATATTACTTTTAATCTAGTTTAAAGCTCGACATCAACTATGTCAACTAGAATGTGTGCCTAGCATTTAAATCATCTATTCATTGATAGGACATTGTCAATCTATGAAGATTATACATTTAATGTTTGGCTTACTAGCTATTGTCAGTCAATTACATTAGAAATGTTAAGATGGTTTTAGAATGGATGATATTATTTTGTTAACATCGTGCGTTGTTGTTATTTTTAGGAACTAACAACACATTTTAGCAATAATGCAATTTTTTTGAATGAAATGTGTTCTTAAAATTCTTAGGTTTCATTTGTTTTGGGCAAGTCATTTATTTTGTTGGCTTTATGAATGATAATAGGTTTTAAAACAAAATTTGTTTTTGTGATTTTTAGTATTGAGAAGTAAGGCTCTAGAAATGATGATAGGTTTCTCGTTGAATGTGTTCTTATGTTTTTTTGGTATTCTTTTAGGAGAAAATTTACTTTGTAGTTGATGAAGATGACATTTGATCAACATGGTGAGTAGGAAAAACATTCATTAAATTCATTGCGTTTTAGAGTAATAATGGTGAATTTTTTAGGGGTTTCTGTCCTCGATGTATGAATGATGAACTCATATTCATTTCCTTTGCTAGAATGGAAATCCTTCAATATCATCAAGAAGATCAAGCTAGATCTAGAAATTATTGAAAGAATGGGGTTTTCTTCTCTTACTCAAGAGATAAAATAAAAACAACATATAGTTTTATGTCTTTTGAAAATAACCTTGGAGATTTTATATAAGATTTCATCAAGGGAGATGGCATTAACCAAAAATTGAATATAAACCTAATCTTAATATTAGAGTACATATTTTACTCAACAAGCTCTCATTAGTGAACTTGTTCCATTTTATTTATTGATATGAATCTACGAATAGTTTATTCATGCTACAACCAATAGATAGGGAAAGGTCAAATTGATTAACTAAAATAATAATTTTATAGGTTAATCTATATTAGTAACAACAATGGAGCAACTAATATAAATGTTAAATAAGTTTATTTGACATTTTAAATGAAATGAAATAATGGAAATAGGAAAGGATAGGGTACTAACCTGAAAGGTAATTACTTCATTATGTGTAGGACTAGATAGAATGATGTGCGGATAGGACAATGACTGATGTTGCTACCCAAAAAATTGCAGAAAATGAAGATCCATTTGGACTGGGGTGCCTGGGAAAGGACTGGGGCACTTGTGGGAACCCTGGTGTATAATCTAAGTGCTCTGGTCTATGGAAAAGCTTAGGGTTTGATTCTGACAGTGTCGCAAGGTCTTCACAATACCTTCATCTTGGTCACTTGGTTGTCGCAATATCCTCACTTATGTTGTTGTAGTTGTGTGATGAATATCTACCTACAAAACCCCATACAAAGCATCAAATTCCTAAAAAAAAGAAATATGCAAATGAAGGGGTCAAACTGACCTTAGCTGCCACAATGGTGGACTTATGACTAAGTGGTGCACTACATTCTAGACCCAATGTAGTTTTGTGTGCTTGTGTGTGCAATTGTATGCCTAGGGTGCCCTAGTGTCAATGACACAAAAGTAGGGGGAAATAACTAGATGTAAGATGCAAATGGTGGATGGAATAGAATGAATACAACCCTTTCCCCCTATTTTTGTGTGATGCAGATGTAGAAAATTCCCAAATGCAGTCCTTTTGCCTTAAAATATAGCTAGCTCTTAATAGTAGATTGTCTGCCCATAAGATAGTGAGTATGTTATCTTTATATAGGGATCTCTTTTTCAAAATTTGACACTAATGGCCCGACATGCCAACTAACATCTAGGGAAATGTACTAATAAAATGTAAATATTGACCTCAAAATTCTAAATGAGAACAAAGTGCAACTGTAACCGAGGCACCCAAAAAGAGGATTGGGGAATCGACGGGTGCCCCAACACCTTTCTAGATAGCCTACTCAGAGACTAAAGATGGGAAATAACATAAAAACAATAGCTAAAACCTCCTGAGAGATGAATGAAACTTTATAGAAGGCTGACAACTGTGTGAGACTGTCGACCAACCAACTGACGATAGGACTAGGGGATGAGCCATTAGTGAATAATTTTCTTATGCGAGATCCATATATAAAATACTATACTTGGTGGTAAAAATGTAATAGTAAGTGCATGATTTTGTGACTACATTTTCCCCCACTTTATGTTGGTGAGTAGAAATATCGGTAACATAAAGTAGATAGAGACGTGTACCTAAAAGAAGTCAGAGAAACCCATGCTGTAGTAAAACATGTAGATGTGTAGTAGAATCATGCCTACATAACCAAAAGCGTGTCAAACCATGGATCAACATGTTGATCCATGCAACACTATGAAAAGTGTAATAGTATGATGAAGTACACTAAACGAGAGTGATGATGTAGAATGTATGATGACGATGAGGTGGGGTAGGGAGTGATCAATTCCCAACCCGAACGCGTGTATATGAATTATTAACCAGAGGATTTGGGTGTCCTGTCGCCACAGGAAGAGTGTATGGAGAAAAGTGTGTTATTCTCCAATCTCTAACTACATCCTCAAGATCTAGCCACTGCAGATGGACTTAGATCAAAGATTTGATGGTTTCTGGATCCAAAAAATTTCAATCAAATAGTTGACCCATATAGGAGTGGTATAGGAAAGACACTCTTGCCCCCACTCCATGGGTGTCGCCGTAATGTAATGGCTTCCAAGTTAGGTCATTTGGAGGTGAACACGAAAGGTGAGATGATTTCCAAGTTAGGTCATCTAAAAGTAAGTGCAAAATGTGAGATGGCTTCAAAGTTAGGTCATCTAGAAGTGAGAAATTAATGTAATCTCCTAAGTTAGGTCATCTAGGAGGCCACACGTAACTCCCAAGTTATGTCATCTGGGAGGTCAATTGTGTTGACTTTATATTGATAGAATGATACAATTTTGATTGTTAGGAATATGAACATGTTGATTGATTGATTGATTACTCTTAGAGAGGTTTTACGCTAGTTACCCCTGGATTAAGTCATTAGGGGGGAGTTAAAAGAAGTCAGTGGATGATTGTATGGAGTGATTTTTGATCATTTGTTGCCCCCAAATTAGGTCATTAGGGGGAATTGGTGGAATGAAATTGTTGCGTTTGTTTCCCCTAGATTAGGTCATTAGGGGGAATTATAGTGAAGTGTCACATTTGAATAGTTTTTCGAATCAGTAGTGTTTTAAATACATGGTGATATAAGGGGAATTATAAGATGTCCCCAATGATATGCCCCCCCTTTTGGCGAAAGGGGGAGTGATGAGAAGAATGAACGCCAAGACGAAAGTATACATGGAATAGATAGAAAAGTGATAGAAATAAAAAAAATGTGTATGATTTGGTTGGAAGATAAGTTTAATGTAAGGTAAACGATGCATAACATGTTCAATATGGTGGTAGGTAGATTTCTATAAAGAATTCTGCAAACGGGGTGTAAATTGGAGTAGAAATGCTCAAGATATGATGAAAACGATGTAGTGTGTATTAGTTGGGAAAATGTGTCTGAAATAATGACTATAGTAAAGTGGGTGGTAAAAAGGTGAACTATAAATAGTAAAGTGAAAAAGTAAGTAGTCACTTTATTTGTTGTTTACGTGATTTTGAGAGTGAGCATGAGGTGAGCAAAAATTCCACAAGTGAGAGCAGCGCGTCCTAGCTGGTTTGAGAGGGTGGCAACTGTCGTAGCATCACACATGACTATGGAGTTAGTAAGTGCCTTGTTTTTTGAAAAATGTATGGTGTATTAGGTGTTTATACTAAAAATTCATGATTTTGAGAATTTTAACTTTCTCAGCATTTTGGGCCTGGACAATAGCAGTGGACTATTGACCCATGGGACAAGATCAGAAGCTGGTGTCCTAGGCCATAGTCCTGCATCTAGGTGATCCCCTGGTCCAGAAGTTTGGCAGGATGATGAAAAATGAAAATTTTCCCTAGGCATGGTGAGGGCGCTAGTGAATGAGATAGGAGCACTCAAAACTGGGAGTTAGTGCTGACTCCTGGGTGCCCTAGTCTTGCATCTGGGCGCCCTGGTCAAGAATGTGTGTGTTTGGTCTAGGATGATGAAAAATGAAATTTGTTATGTATATGAATATGATAAGTGAGTGTCTTTGTACCTATAACCTGTTCTAACACAATGTTTTTTGTTGTTTTGTGTTGTGTAGATGGATATTCACTCGAGGAAGTTTTGTGGTGGGCATCATTTGAGCACATTTCTTAGGTTAGGTTTGTCAGATGATGAGTGTGATGTTATGGACTGTTCCGAACTACGATATATAACACGGATGGGGGATGTGCCCCATAATATGGCGATGTTGACTACACTATGTGAGAGATGGTGTGTAGACACGTGTACCTTTTGGTTGCCTGTAGGGGAGATGATAGTGACATTGCAGTATGTATATCATATATTGCAGTTTCCGTTTGTTGGGGAGAGGGTATAGGTGATGTCATTGGAGGACATTGATAGGAAGATGCGAGTGGTGAGATGGTATTTTGTAGGGACTCAGACATCTGCCGAGGCTCATATCAGTCTAGATGTTATTATGAGGTCTAATGTTATGCACTTGCGGAAATTCATAGCGGTTGTTATTGCTTCATCTATAGTGGTGGAGGGAGGTAGCATTGGCATCTTGTATAAGATGCATGACATATGTTGGTGTATAGAGGAGAATAGTACTATAAATGCGTGGGCCTAATGTGTGTTAGCCCACCTATATAGATATTTGTACCACTTCACTCATGGTGAGAATAGAGGAGGGATATGAGCTACTACACTGTTACATGTGTGGGCCTATGAGAATATAGGAGTGTTGAGGCTAGTTGGGGGTCCACGAGTAGAGTGGGCCAGGCCTGAGATATACGCAAGGAGGTGGATTAACATTCGTGGGCGCATGATGGATACATATACTTATAGGGCATTGATAGACATGATGGGGCCCGAGGCCATCACATATAGGCCATATTGTGATTATAGAGGATGGATCGAGGATGTCGTGGAGTTACGGTGTATTCAGAGGACGATGTGGTTAGAGGATAGATTTCCAGGTGTGGCGGAGCTATTTCAAGTGGAGAGAGTATCGCGCTAGTTTGGTATGGTTTAGGATGTGCCCTCAGAGCCATATATATGGCTGAGAGCTATCAGAGCACCAAGGAGGGCTGGGGCCAGACCAGGGCCCACAACAGAGCAGCTAGCACCTCCTAGTCTGGATGAGGTAGATGCAACGATAGAGGTTATAGATGCAAATGATGTTGGTAGAACAGAGGAGTACCGTGCATGGTGGGTGGCATATCGATGGGTATTGTTGTTCCCAGTATTTACAAATCCAATGGTGTTGCCACATGTAGGAGGAGGAAGAGTGGGGAAAGCACATGTCCCCAATCTTGTGGTGACTGTTATAGCAGAACGTGAGTATTTGTGCAGTTGCGTTCATTTTTGTTCACTTATATTGTTATATATTTGGTTGTCTAATGCATTGTGTAATTTGTGTTTATAGGTGATGTGCATTGGTCATTGATTGTTGATACCTCTATCCGCACATTGATGTGGAATGTGTTCGATGTGCTTGGTGGTGGTATATTGGAGTGAGTAGATGATATTGTGGGTGAGCATGCCCATCTATTTGAGCTAGTGGTTGTAGCGGTGGTTACATGTACTATATTAGTAGCCGAGAGGGATGAGGCAAGTGAGGAGACTCGACAAGCCCGTGAGGTGGTGGGTGGTGGCCCTTTGGCATAAGATGCATTTGTATGGTTTCTGGAGTTGTAACGTCAGTTTGTAGAGCAATCTATAGAGAATACCTTATTGCGTAGGCAAGTAGAGTGATATCAAGGCCGCAAACAATGACATAGAGTGAGTGGTGAGGCATCTAGTTCTAGGGCTCTTGTAGTACCCGAGAGTGATAATGATGATGAGGTTTGATTATCATGATTGTATATGATGTAGGGGAATTTCCCCCTAGTGATGATTATATTTGTTACCTATGTATGGAGAAGTGTGATTTATATGTGATGATTTATTTTGTGTTGTATCGGTTTTGCATGAGTTGGTGATTATTATTGGAATGTGTGTGATGTTTTTGTATCTTGTTAGTATTGATTGATGTAATATTCATGGAATAATGACAAATGGAATGTACATGTGTTGTTATGCGATGAGATAAGTGAAATGTTTAGTAAATAGAATGTGTAACATGTAGTATGATGATGAGTTAAGAACAATGTGTGTTGAATGGAATTCGTAATGTGTAGTTAATATGAAAAATAGAAAAATGCATGTGAAAAGAGATGATATATGATTATCAAACTAACATGTATTGTAATGAACGTATGTGTCGTAATGATGTAATGTAATCTTAATATGTCAACATAATGAATGGGAGGGGGAAAAGTAGAAATAGCCCCCAACATATACATGATTAGGTTCATTTGTTTAAGATCCCTCAACAGTCAAGAATGAACCATGAAAAGTAAGAGTGTGTCATCGGGAAATGATTGAGGTGTGCTAGATGAATGATGTAGCGCGTGATGAAAAATTCTTAAAGAAAACCCTCAACAGTCATGTAAGAACTCTAAGAACACAAGTGCGTCATCAGGGGGTAAGGTGAGAGTACTCACCTACCAAAGACCAAGCCAACATGGAGCAGTGGAAACATGTGGAATGGAAGCAACATGAGTGTATGAACCAAACTAAATGTCATATGGAGTTGTGGTGGGATGTGTGAAAATGGTGTGCTTTGGTAACCAATGTGAAGTAGCAGCATAATGCAATGGATAACGTGAATGCAGTGGGTGAGGTGGATGCAGTGAATGTGATGGATGCGGTGGGGAATGCGTATGAATATCAAACTATGGTGGATATATCATAGTCAAAGCACCATATGTAGGAGATGACTCAATAGTGGTAGAAAATCTCTGACAAGGTAGAGGAGATATGGATCACTCATGTGGGCAAGAACCAAAGAAGATGATGCCCTTATCCTCTAATTGTTGTAATCTATCCTGAAGGGAAAGACATTCATTGTTTCTATGGCCATTTATACGATGATAATTACAATAGTTTTGGTCACGTTGACATTGTAAGCGGTGTTGTAGATGATGTTGGTTGGAAGGTAAGTGAATTAATTTCTCATTGAGTAATACCTGCAGCACATTATGTGGTTGTACGTGTGATGAGAGAAGTGCAAAGGCTCACGTGACCTAGGTGGGGTGGTAGGAGGAATAGCTTGTCGCGGAGTTGGAGAAGGAGTATGATTTTTGGTGGCAAAGTGGGTTGAGCTTGTTTACTTTTCTTGGGAGGAAAAGATGGAGACTATGTAGGATGCTCAACCGAAGGTTATGATGGAGAACTAGATGAGGCAATATCCATAGAGGTGTGTGGAGGATCTATGATGTGTGTGGAGAGAAGATCTTGTTCTAAGTCAATAACCTTATAACATAGAAGAATGAATGACTCACATGTATCATACTGTAATTGTTGCTTAAGTGGAGGAATGAGGCCACGAAAAAAAATAAATTGTCTTCTCAAGATCTATGGGTTGGAAGACAAGATGATGGATACAAACATTGAATCATAGAATATAATCCTTGATAGGTCCTGTGGAGCCATGATGTAGAGTAGGTAACCAGTCATAAGTAACCTTAGGGCCATTGTTAACGATAAATCGATGAAGGAAGGTGTCCTCCATGTCATAAAAAGTGATAATGGATCCTAAGGGGAGATGAGTGTACCATTGTAACGACTCATCGGAAAGGCTATAACAAAAGGCCTTAAGTAATAATCTATCCTTATAATGGGAGGCCATAATATTACAATAATATAGAAGATGAGCATGAGGGTTACCCATACCATCAAAACATGTGAAAGTAGGCATGGTGAAGTCATGAGGGAATGTAGAATTATGAATCTTCTTAGGGACCAGATTTCCATGTAATGAATTATTGTTAATGGAAGCATAATAAGCCCTACTTTCTAAAGTGAGAGACTAAACCTGAGATTGTAACTGTCCTATGACATGCATGAGAGAAAGGATATCCTGTGAAGGGATGGTGGAAGATAGTAATAATGTGTTAAGTGGTTGCAATTTTCCATTGTGAGTGATCATAGGGATATCACAAAGGTGATGGAGAAGGGTTTGATGCTAAGGGCACACTAGTAATAGGTGCCTAAGGAAGCTATGGTATGAGATATAAATGGAATACCCGTAGAAATGGTTAGACTAGCATTAGAAACATCCATGATAAATGAAGTAACTAATGAGGAAAATTCTATAGAATATGTACTAAGAGACATAGGTGAACTAGCAAGAGGAGATGAAACAATAGGAGAAGAAGAAGTGATAGATGGTGGTGACTCATGTGTAGTGCTAGATACGATCTCAGGAGAAGATAGTAATGGAGTAGGTGAGTCACACTCATAAATATGGAAAGAAGGAGAATCGTGACCATCAAGTGTCTCACCATTATCTGATAGAGACTCAAAAATGAGGATATCGCTAAGAACACTATCAATAGGATCATAAACATAATGTGAAGGAGTATGCAAACTAGGAGGGGATGTATCATGAGAAGCAATGTCAGAAGAAGTAGAGTCATGAGAGGGAACTATGTCAATGGCCGGAGTAGAAGGAGAATCAATATGCTCATGTGAACAAGTGTCAATACCAAGCAAGTAATCAATAAGAGAATCATCTAATGTTTCCTGTGAAAGATCAAAAGGTGGATCACAAGTAACCATATAACATGGAGTACAATGAGTAAAGGCTACTAGATCATCAACAATGCTAATGCCTATAGGAGAATCTTCAAAGTGAGTAGGTACATATTATAGTCCATCTTTAAGTTGTTATTTGAGATGGTCAAGTGTAGTGACGGGAGAACTATAGAGAGATTTAAGCTCAACAATGACAACTTCATCATAAATAGGGTTAACGCTAACATGAGACATGACGGACAAGAAGATGAACTAGGTTTAGCCATTAGGGTTTGATTAGATCCTAGGGCAAGGTATTCTAAAGATTTGAGTTCACCAAAATGATTAACTAAAATATGAATTTTATGTGTTAATCTTTACTAGTAAAAACAATGGAATAACTAATATAAATGTAATGTAAATACTAAATAATTTTATTTGATATTTTAAATGAAATGAAATAATAGTAATGAGAAGGAATAAGGTACTAACCTAAAATTAACTTACATTGCTTTTGTGTAGGACTAGACATGATGTTGTATGAACAAGTCAGAGAATAATGGTGCCACCCAGAAAATTGCAACAAGTGAAGATCTGTTTAGACTAGGGGGCTTGGGAGAGGATTGGGGCACCTATGGGTGCCCTGGTATGTAATCTGGACACTCTAGTTTGTGGAAAATCTCAGGGTCTGATTCCAACAGTGTCGCAAGTTCTTCGTTGTACCTTCATCTTGGTCACTTGGTTGTCGCAATATCCTCGCTTATGTCATTGTAGTTGTGTGATGAAGATCTACCTGTAAAACCCCATACAAAGCATCAAATTCCTAAAAAAGAAAGATGCAAATGAAGGGGTCAAAATGACCTTAACTACCACAAATGGTGGACTTACGACTAAGTTCTGCACTAAATTCCAACCCCAATGTAGTTTTATGTGCTTGTGTGTGTAATTGTGTAACTAGGGTGCCCTAGCGTCAATGACGCAAAAGTAGGGGGAAATAACTAGATGTAAGATGCAAATGGTAGATGTAATAGAATGAATACAACCATTTACCCCTATGCTTGTGTGATGCAGATGTAGAGGATTCCCAAATGCAGTCCTTTTCCTTAATAGATAGCTAGCTCTTGATAATAGAATGTCTGTCCATAAGATATTGAGTATGTTATGTTTATATAGGGATCTCTTGTTCAAATTTCGACACTAATGGCCCGACATGCCGACTAGCAGCTCTAGGGGAATGTGAATAACAAACCATAAATACTGGACCTCAAAATTCTAAATGTGAATAAAGTGCAACCGAGATTTGGGCACCCAAAAAGAGGACTGGGGCCATCGACGAGTGCCCTAGTACCTTTCTAGGTGCCCTAGCCAGAGACTAAAGATGAAAAATGACCACATAGACGACAGCTAATACCTCATGAGAGATGAATGAAATTATGTAGAAGACTAATGACTAATGTGCTAGACAAGTGATGAAAATGACCAACTAATTGATGACCGTACTAAGGGATGATCCATTAGTGAATACTTTTCTTACACGAGATCCATATATTAAATAACATACTTGGCGGTAAAAATGTAGTAATAAGTGCATGATTTTGTGACTACACAAACCACTAGTCTTCTATAAGAGCCCAAGTGATGAAGATAAATTTTTTGATGGAGCTTCAAGATCAAATAAAAACAAAAATTGACACAAGGGAAAGAGATTCCATGGAGATGGAGATGTTGATTGGAATTCAACTAAGGAAAGAGACTACCTATTTGTAATTTTTATATTCTAACCATGATGAAATCCTCGAACTACTAAATAGTAAATGAATGCCAACTTTAAACTCATGTGTGAAGTTTATTTAACATACATAAGTGGTTTTCAATTTGTATGATTTATTTCTTTAATCTCACAATTTCTTCAATACATTCATATTCCTTTCATTATATAGGTTAAGGATTTTTCACCTGATTTTGAAAAAGTCTATATCATTTCTAAATTTCAAATAGATGTGTCATAATATATGGTATGTGTCTTTTTGACAATGTAATATTATGGAAACCCTTCATATTATCAAATAAAGAAACTGCAATGTTTATAGACATTGTACAATAGTAACAACATCCACGGAAAGTGGATAAAATATACTAACTATGACAAATATGCAGAAATAACATATTGCCCATAACTAATCACATTTGGGAACATTCTAAAGTAGTAAACTAATAATAGTATAACCCCACTAATCTAGGGATGTGACAACTATATAATAACTAACTAACAACTAACTAAGTTAAAGTAATAAAACTTAATTACTTTAACATTACAACTCAGTAAATGATGAATTAAGCTAATTTTTATTCCTAACACCCCCCCCCTTAATTCAACACGTTCTGAAGTGAATAGGAGAGAAATTATCTAAAACAAAACATATTTACATAAGGCAAATAGTTATTAGCACACACATGCTAAAAGAAACATGTTATAAGGGTGAATCAAATGACTTTATCATTTCCCCCCTTAATTCAATATGGTCTCTCTAGATCTTATATGAACAGGAGGAGCTGGATGAAGGTACATCCTCTGAACAATGTGCAGGAGATGGAATAGGCTTAGGAATTGTCTTTATATGTTTTGAACCTCTTTCAAGATGGTACGTGTGCTCGAAAAAAAAAAGAGTAGCTTTGAACGTTTTGAAAAACCTATGATGGGTTGGCTCTTGGCTCAATAAAACCTCTACTAGGTTGGCTCGTAGCTCGAAATTGGCATTGGCGCAAAAAACTTCCCTCCATTCACTTTTCTCTAATCCACAAGGAATACCATTGTTGAGCGTTCAATGAAGAATTTGTAAGTCTTTCATCCTTTCCCCCTAAATTCTAACTAAAAAGTGAAGATAACTAGCTCTATAAGAATGAAAAAGCTTTTTGGTACTTTATAATGATAGTGCATTTACAATTATTGTCTCTTCTTCTATGGAAAATTTCCTATTTTTGAAGCATTAGGAGTACAAAATTGCAAAATCTACCTATTTTTTTTGTCTGACAATTTTTTAAATTTTTAAGCTCTTTGGCCTCTTCTCAAGTACAAAAATATTAAATTTTTGCAATTTTTACTAAACAAATCTTATTGAAAATTGGACCAAGACGTAGAGCTCGTAAAAAAAATACACTTAAAAAATATCACCTCAATCTGAGGTACCAGTTGAAAGTTAGGAATTTTTAAAAATAGCGATTTCAATACCTTTCGGGGCCCATTTCCAAAAATGGAAATTTTTTTGCTCTCTTTTTTTGCACAAAATTAGAAAAAAGGATTTTTTTAAAATGAACATTATATCTTTAAAATGCCACCCAATTAGGGCTTACTTGGCTTACATAAATCTTGTCTTCTCCATGGCTTATGTTGTGCATCCACGTGGCACTACCTGGTTGATTGGTGGTTTTAGGGTTCTCCCAAAACCACTTTGCTTCTAATTTCTCTCCTCTCCCGCTATTTTGTATAGATTTTTTAATTTTTTTGGCCTTCTTTTTTCTTTATTCTTCTCTGTCGAATTACTTGGCCACCTCTCAGTGTTTTTTGGTTATCGCTTGTATTATCTCCTCCACATTTTGTGTGCAAATCATAATTTTTTTTGCAAAATCCAAAAAAGGAATTTTTTTTAAAAGAATGTTATATCTTCAAAACATAGCCTGATTAGGGCTTACCTGGCTTCGCATACACCTTGTCTTCTCCATGGCTTATGTAGCTGGGTTCACGTGGAATTACTTGGTCGATTGGAGGTTTTAGGGTTTTCCCAAAACCGCTTTCCTTCCAATTTCTTTCCTCCACTGCTATTTTGTATATCTGTTGGCCTCCTTTTTACTTTATTCTTCTCCTTTGAATTACTTGTCTTCCTCTTAGTTTTTGTTGGATTCTACTTGTATTATCTCCTCCACGTTTTCTGTGCAGATCCTAATTTATTTTGCAAAATCTAAAAAAGGAATTTAAAAAAAATGTTATAGCTTCAAAATGCCACTTGATTAGGGCTTACCTGGAGCACATACACCTTGTCTTCTTTGTGGCTTATGTGGTGCATCCACATGGCACTTCTTGGTTGATTGGTGGTTTTAGGGTTTGACCAAAACCATTTTGCTTCTAATTTCTCTCCTCCGCTATTTTGTATAGATTTTTTAATTTTTTAGCTACCTTTTTACATTATTCTTCTTCATTGAATTACTTGGCTGCCTCTTAATTTTTGTTCCTACCACTTGTATTATCTCCTCCATGTTTTTGTGTAGGTCTACAAGTTGATATATTTGGGGGGTTGATTTATATGCCTTTGAGATCTTATCTCATGAGGGAAAGAAGTCATTTAGATCTCCAACATTATGTTATCATGCATGTTACTTTGGATACTTAGGTTGTTTTGGAATGGCTTGACCAGATCAAGGTGTAGGGTCGATTTGGAGTGTGAAATGCCCTGCTGGATTTAAAACTCACCTCGGAACAGGCTTTGCAAATCTTAGGTCTACTATTATGTGGGATTAAAATTGTCCAACTCATTGAACATATATACAGGCTTTGAACAACCCAAATGACTCAAACAACTCAGTTAGAGTTTATGACTCAACTTGCCTACCTTATTTTGCATAGCTTGGCATCCTTTTTGGGATTAAACCCAACCTTCTTTGTAAACCATAATCTAGGGAGGTCTATACTCCAATTCTTTACACAAATATGAAACTTTGTGAAGTAGTTTGGCATTGTCACTTGGCTTGATATGATTTCATCCTAATGCAATTATTCGTCAGTCCCAAACATTTGAAAATATCTCCTAGGAGCTTGAATCTCCCAACTCACCAATATTTTCCTATAACCCGGTCAATGGATTGATCTTCAACTCAATACACATGAAATATTAATCTCACCCAATTCTGATAAAGAGAATGATGCTAAGCTCTCCAGTAATTAGTTCGTTGGGAGCTTATAAGCATCTTGACGGAGGCAATATCAATTGGCACCTAAGATGATGAGTGTGAGGGATCCATCAAGATGTGCATGTAGCTAGCCAACCATATAGAGGATCCCAATCTAGATGGCTCTTCAATGTATTTCAAGGGCCTCCTCCAATCAGTCTGCCAAATGTAGTAGTACTATTAAATATATATTATATATATTTTAATTTACATCAAATATGTAGCAGATATTCACAACTATGTGAAGAACTCTAGAGGTGATGAAGCAAGGAAGATGCTTTCAAGAGGCAGGGGACATCTATGGTTCCTCCAAGCTCAAACTTGCAGTAATAAAACCTTAACCTTCTTCAACACACTCTCCTTGAAGGATGACGTATCCTCACAGAGACTGGGATCAACCAGATTTGATGCCAAATATTGATAATGTAATATTCTGGAAACCCTTCATATTATCAAATAAAGAAGCTTTCAATGTTTATAGACATTTTATAATAGTAATAACATCCATGGAAAGTGGATCAAATATACTAACTATGGAAAATATGCAGACATAACATATTACCCATAACTAATCAGATTCGGGAACATCTGACAACATTCTAAAGCAGTAAAATAACAATAGTATAGCCCCCACTACTCTAAGAATGTGACAACTAGATAATAGCTAACTAACAGTTAACTAAGTTAAAGTAATAACATTTAATTACTTTAACATTACAACTTAGTAAATGATGAATTAAGCTAAGTTTTATTTCTAACATGTCTTCCCTCAAACTTCTATAGAGGTAATAAAAGCTTCTTAAAAACATACACAACTAATACCTACAAACACCTTTACAAGTACCCCAATGTGGTGCTTTATTGTTGCCTTATATTTACAATATAATTAATGTAAGCTTTCCCTTTCGACTGGCTTCCCATTTTTATACTTCATCTTGTATTATAGTCTTATAGGTCAATATGGAAATTTGCATCATGTAGTGTTTAGCTATTTTTTATTTACATATATGTTTAAAATTTCCTTTGTGTGTTCTTGATTTCTTTTCCTATAGTTGTATATGTAATTGAACAAAATGGAGAAATATATTAATGATTACAAATAAATTTGCTATTGCCAACAACATGAAATCCATACTCTAAAATATGAAGTGGATATCAAAAAGACTACCTTAACAAAGAAAAAAAGTAGAATGGAGAAATATATCAACAATTTAAAAGTAGTTGTTTGGCATCGCCAACAAGAAATCCATAATCTTAAACATATAATGGATATTCTAAAGATTGCCTTTGGCGAGAAAAATCAGGTAGATATTTAATTTTCTTATAATTGCTTTTGTTACTGCTGACCTATTTGGGGAAACATTAACAATGACATCATATATAAGAAACACTTATAGCAATGTCAGTGACAATTATAATGTAGACGATGACTACGCATCACAACCACTACAAGAACACAAGCCCAATAACAAATACAATTACTTAGAATGCTACAGGGAAAAATATTGCCATCATCATAGTTGAAAAGAATCTACATTTTTTGAAGCCACAATGTTAATCTTACATAGTTATGTGATTATGAATTTTAATTAACTATTTTTTGCTCATTGCTCGAACATAACCTTGATATTTGTAAAATATGTGACGATAATAAAAATGTGGAAAATAATTGTGATAGTAAAGTAGAGGCTGTACAATGTTTACATACATGCAAATGGTTATGACTTTTAAATTGACGACATCACAAAATGTTTAGATTATTTTCCATGTTGATACTGCTTATTGTGAAGTTCCATCACGAAAATTCTTACTTTCATTTAGCGTTTACCTTTAAATGTGAAACACCCTTTTCACACCATAATTCAAACATGAAAGTTGTATAACATTTTGAAAGGGAGTTTGGAGTATACAATTAGGCAATGCAAAATCTCCAAAAGTTGCCAAGAGATTATTTTGGATGTATAATCTATTGTTCAACTTTGCATTGCAAAGGAAACTAATACACCTATGTACAATTTCTAATTTACTAAGATAACATGTGTAAATATTGCAAGTATTCATTTAGTGGTAGATATCATTGGGATTGTTATATCCATTGTTGCGGTATCCACCATATCAAAAGCAAATGGAACAAGCACTACAAAGTATTACATTCTTCAAACCCCTAACAAAACAATAAAAAACCTTAATTGCAACCATTGAAATTGAAGAGATAAAAAATGTTTTACTCACAAAACTTTACGACCGACACAATGGATAAACATTACAATGAACCAACACACTACAATTTCTAATATACCAATGTTAACCCTCAATAGTTCTATGACTATGACTTTCACCCAGTCTCTTCTTTTTTGCTACTTTGCTTCGAGTACGACATGTGTAAGATGTCTAATCGACGACACCCTCCCCTCCCCCTATCTATTTATATGGATATGGGCACATTCCATATAGTATTCACACACACACACACACACACACACACACACACACACACACACACACACACACACACAACAAATACTTGCTTACCTTGAATTTAATTATCAAGACTCTTACATCCGCTTCATTTTCACGACGACTAGTTTTAACAAATTTTTAGTGACTACATCAATAAAATAATTTTTTCATATCATTCATAATATTTATTTACTAGTTTGTGCCCAACAAGTACTCTTGTAGTTGATGAGACATTTCAAATACTTATCAAATAATCAACCACATTTTAATTTATTGGCCACTTATACGAGTTTGTAAATTATTCATTTCCCAACTTTAATATTACTATTTTTGATTGAATGCCTAAGCATCACAATAGACACCAACTTACATAGATTGTTGACATCTCGATGTCCATGTTTAGGATGAAATATATAGTGGAATTACAATATTAAATAAGGGTACAAACTAAATCAGTAAACCCTATATATCAAACAACTTCACCTATGGATCCTCGAGAAGAAAATCTATTTTAACTTGTTTGTAAATCAAAAATTTATAATTAAAACATTTAAATATCAGTTTGTCATTTGTCATCGTTTGAGGTAGGGCAAGCCTTTTAAATGGGAATGACGTCTCAATCAATATACGTCGGCTGCCATTTAACGGCACAAAAAAGTTCTTAGCTTTTACAGTCCAACTTATTGCAATACAATAGCCAAAAAAATAAACAGAGACCTGTGCGAATTGTTAGTTGCTTTGTGGTTGAATCCAGCGGAGGGGATTCCTTCGTAGCCAGCCTGGTATGTGCTTCTTTTGAATTTTCTCAAAGTGTTTTGTATTTTTCTCAAAGCGTACGGACATTGTTTTACCAGCTGTTTTCTGTGTCATTATTAGCTATTTACTGTTAATGGAATAAATCCCACATCCCAATTGAAAAAAATTGTAGACAGACTTACAGGATAAATTCGGGTTCTGGGCATGCTCAACTCCTGTGGGAAAGACTTCTGAGGTCCGGGGTTCGAATCCTCCCCTACATCTTAAACATTTGAACATGAGGGCACAATTTCATAAGAAGGATTTTCATTTTTCAGATGACCCAGCATGTACAAATTTGTCGCTAGAAAATCCTCTACTCTCCTTAGTTTACAACCAAAATTACCATCTCAAAATTCCGCAACAAAAAGAAATGATTTGAGTACGCAAAACTCATAGTAGGCCCCTATCCATACAAAGTCCCAGTAGGAATCTATATGCTCTTCATGCTCTGTATTTCGCAGTAACATCCATTTTGGGCAGTATCCATGTATAGAACTATCTATATATAGAACCGCTGAACTCATCTCTGTTAGTCTGAACTTAAATGACAGCGAGTCCCTTGGTTTAATACATGTGGGAACTCATTGATCTTGCAGAAAAATTGCCTAGAATTAGGCATGTGCCTTGTGTGGCCTGATAGTACTCTGCACATATGGAAAACAGGAAGAGTTATATAGTACAATGGTACTTGGTGTTAATTATTGTAGTGTTTTGTCTGCACAGTAAAAGAACAACACAATTGTTACGAGTATGGATATTATTTTTTAGAGTAGATGAGCAATAATAGTAAACTTGAAAAGCAAAATCATTTCTTGATTGCAATTTTCTTAATGTGTGTATATCATGCAACCTTGAAATTCATGTGAACTATGAAACAGGATGGAGCCCGATAGATTTTATTACTATCAAAATCAAGCATTACAATTCACATGAGGTGGCTAAAACAATTCACATGAGGTGGCAAAAATTCTTATAGGAATTGCACCGCTTTATCAAATCCACATAAGGTGGATGAGATATCTCCTGGATAGTGGCAGATATGCAGAAATAGCATATTATTGTTATTTCCCCTAACTGCCTCTATAGGCTTACATCCGGGAAACAATATCCTCATAATATGATAACATCCCACAAACACAGGGATTAACTATTAACACCTAGACAACTAAGAGTTCTAGAAATCATAATAAAAAATTACATTTATTTATTAACTCGCCCACATGGTGAATTAAATAATTAGGTATTATTCCTAATATTTCCCCCATAATTCAACTCGCTCTGAAGTGAACATAAGAGAAACACTTTGAATGCCTCAAATTTGGGATGTTCAAGCGACTTTATGAAGATATTTGCATGTTGACGTTTTGTTGGGCAATGTTGGATGTTATTGTTTTGGACATGTTTGTGAATGAAATGTACTTGCACCTCAATGTGCTTTGTACGCTCATAAAACACTGGATTGCGAACAAGTTTTACTACTCCTTCGTTGTCAACATGTAGGATAGTCTAATGTTTTTGTGGTACTCTCAATCCTTTAAATATATGGAGCTATATCACTTTACAGACATCTCCTGTTGTGCAATATTTTGATTTTTTGGAGGATCTTGAAACGCAAGTATGCTTCTTACTCCCCCATGATATCGGTCCAGATCCCAAAAAGAATACAAACCCTGAAGTGGATTTCTTGTCATCTATGTTCGTTGCATAATCTGAATCTAAATATCCTATTAAGAAGAAGTTGTCATTATTCTTGTATTGTTGGCCAATATCCATAGTTCCTCTGATGTACTTCAATATCCATAGTTCCTCTGATGTACTTCAATATCCACTTTGCCACTTTCTAGTGACAAACACTGGGTTCTTGTATGAACTGAGAAAGATAGCTAATTGCATAGCTGATATTCAGCCTAGTGTAGGTAAAGTAGATGAGACCGCCAATCAATTGATGATAGAGAGTTACATTTACTTCCGGTGATGGATTTATTCAAGACAACTAAAGTCTTGTCTCCATAGTTGTGGTAATTGACTTACAATCTATCATACAAAACTTCTCAAGCTTGTCTTGGCATATTTCAATTGTGATACAAAAATGTGATTTTCTCTTTCCCAAACTTCCAGACCAGGACAATAATACAGAAGCCCGAGATCTGTCACGTTGAATGATCGATTTAGATCTTTCTTTGTTGATTCAATCATCCTCACTGAACCTCTAGTGATGACTAGATCATTGACATATACTACAATGATCACTATCCCCCCTTGCTTTTTGAGATAGAGATTAGGATTGTATGGACACCTTTTGAATCCATGATGTAATAGATGTTATCAATTTTTATATACCATGCCCTGGGAGCCTATTTGAGACCGTACAATGATTTTATAAGTCTACACACTTTTTCATCTTCTCCTGATATGACAAAACCTCTTGGTTGAGTCATGTAGACTTCTTCCTGTAAATCTCCATTAAGGAAGGTACTTTTCACATTCATTCGATGGATTTTCCAACAAAATTGTGTAGCTAGAGCAAAAATCATCTTGAAAGTTTTGATCTTAGTTGTGGGAGCAAAAGTATCCTCATAGTTAATGCCTTCTTTTTGAGCATATCCCTTTGTTACTAGCCTAGCCTTGTGTTTATCGATACTGTTGTTTGCTTTATACTTCGTTTTAAAGATCCATTTGCATCCAATTGGCTTCTTCCCTAGTGGAAGATTTGTAAGCTGCTATGTGTTATTCTTCGTTAGTGACTTATACTCTACATCCATAGCATCTTTCCAAGGTTTTAACTGTAGGGTTTTTGAAACTGTGGATGGTTCAATAGATTCAATAACTGTACTCATCAAGGCCAAATTGACCGCATTTCGAGCCATATTGCGAATCCTCATTCCAGTGGTAGATGTGTCTGGGACACCATCCAATTTTGCATCTTGTAACATAATTGTATACCACTTAGCATATGTTGACTGGGTCTTGTGGGTGGTGGCTCTTCACCATCTTCCCCATCTTCACTGTCCTCATTAGAGTGATTACCATCTTTTGTTTTCACAATAGGATTGATTTGATCATCAGGTGAGTGTATGGAAGGAGCATCTGCTTATTCCTTCTCAAAGAACTCAACACTCTACTAGTGTAAACCTTTTTTGGTTTTTGGATCCATAATTTTATAACCAAGTGCTTCAACATTGTATCCTGAGAAATACTTTTTTGATTTCATATCAAGTTTAGTTCTTTGTTTCTTAGAAATGTGCTTACTAGATTTACATCCAAAAAACTCTACGATGTGCAATTGATGGCTTTCTCCCTGACCATGCTTCATGTGGTGTTACCCCATCAAAAGTTGCAATGGGTACTTTGTTTAGTAGATAAATTGTTGTTTTAGTTGCTTCGGCCCAATATGTTTTTATTAAGTCCGAATCGTCAATCATACATCACACCATTTCCATGATAGGATGATTTCTCTGTTTAACAACACCATTTTGTTCTGGCGCATGCAAAGGGGCCTTTTGACGATGGATTCCATGAGTTTGCAAGAAGTTTTTGAACTCGTTACTAGTGTATTCACCCCCTCAATCTAAGCAAAATGTTTTTTAGTTTACGACCACTTTCAGTTTCAACAACGTTGAATTTCATAAATCCTCAAAGGCTTCATCTTTTGTGCGGAGATAGTATATCCACATTTTTCTTGAAAAATCATCAACACAAAGCATGAACTATTGAAACCTTGTATGACTAGGTCTCATTGGTCTGCGCAGATCGGTATGCACCAAATCAAGTTTTCTTGGAGCTCGAAATGTATTATGTTTAAAAGGTGCTCTGTATTATTTGCCTATTAAACAATGTTGACACTTATCTATACCTTTTTTGAGAGGTGGCAAATCCCTCCCCATATCATATCGACGAAGTGTGTCAAGATAGCCAAAACTGATATGACCAAGTGCCACAATTGTGTTGAGGTTGTGTCCTTGGCAACAAGGGCCTGATTATCTCTTTGAACAAAATCCAATTGAAACATTCTGCCCATATTGGAAGCTCTTACAACAATTTTTGAGCTTCGTGACTTATTTGTTATTAGACACATTTTCTTACTGCCTTTATAGTCAAAATTAATCTTAAGATTGTGCTCCAATAATTGACTGACAAATAATAGATTTTTTGTTAAACCAGGGACATATAAGATAAGATAAGATAATTTTATTAATGTCCAACAAATGACCAAAAAAGTAGGTCAATGAGACTGCAGAGTACAAAGCCAATGGACCAGTAAGAGGACCCAAATGGGTTGCCCGAAACACAAAGAAAGAAAAGAGAAGAAGAGAACGAAGCAGAAGGGGCTACAATTGCCGAGAAACCAGAGAAGAAGAAGAAGAGGATGACGGTGTGGGGGCAGTGGAAGGAGCAACACCCCCAACAACATCACCTAACATTCAAGGTTGGCTGAAAGTAACTGGCGATGCGCCGATGTCCAGTAACTAAAACTGTGGAATGTTTGGAAAGCCGATGTTCGGGAGAGAGACGGTGCCTCTGCGTAGGCCTGGTGGATCTTTGTCTATGTGAGGGGGCCCCGAAATGCGCTTGAGGCAGGGAGCCTCAGGTGTAGGAAGTGGAGTCCGAGTCCTGATAGATCTGAACTAGGGGTCCGTACTCATGTCAAGACGTCGCTTGTTACCCCTCTCCAGGGAGAGTACCAAGAAGAATGAGGTGATCCGTCTAGTATCCATTCGTCTGGGAGGAAGGTGAAGGACCCTGTCTCGAAGCCTGAGGGCCTCCTGCAGATAAAGAGCAAGAAATCTCTGATCATAATATCTGAAGAAAGCTGTAAAGGAAGGATGCTCACGGAATAGGCAATGGAATCTCCCCCTAATCTCGAAGTAAACATGACACCGGAAAATGAAGTGTTCTTCAGTTTCAACCTCCTGGAGAGAGCAAAACAGGCAAGTCCACTCTGAGCGGTCTAACTAGTGGTCAGTCTCCACATGGAGTCGATGTGAGCCCACTCTGAACATACCTAAAGAGATAGGAAGGACCTGTAACCAGTGCCGGGAGATGTACATGGGTCTGATAATGAGCCCATTGCGGATCTCAAGAAAGTGTGCAACGTTGTAGTGAAATATAAAACATCTGTAATTTTACATGTATGTATGCCGAGTTGTAGTGAAATGGAACCAATCCATTGAACACTGTAAGATGTATCATCACCCAAAGAAAAATGGTTTTTCATGGGTGTCTCTCAATGTAAAATTACCACGATCTTGGCCTTAAGCATAATTTGGAATGTATTATCATTGGTTTTGGCCTTGAAGTTTTCTTAGGTTGAAATTTTGCTCCACTAGAGAGAAGGGCATTGGTCCCATATTTGAGCACGCAAGTCTCTAAAATCCCAACCTCTACATTCTTAGTCACGTGACGAAGTTCCGATAAGTGTTACGTACTAAATATACCTTATTTTCACTTAGCATTTATTTATGTTAGCAGGTTGTTGGTGCATTAATACCCCCAAGTGCATGCTTAAGGGGTGCACTAGGATTGGTGTGGGCTAGTTCATAGCACCTCGTGACAGATTGTCATGACACTTGTACTAAATTTCTTACTACCACCTTACAATCACCTGATACCCCAATTTTCAGATCACTCCCTTACAACACCTTCATATCATCTTCATACTTACTCCAAGTGTCTTGCTCCCCCTTTCCATCTCTGTCCTTCACCTCACCTTTATTGGACTAGTTACAACAAACCTCTTCGACCATGGTTGATAATGTCTCGTAGGCACCCCCTTCCAATCTACGCCATCGCCCATGGCCGATGGCATCGACTAAGTTGAGTTGTGAATTTAGGTTATGTTCCCTTATTTATAGGTGTCATTATTTTCATTTCTCAAATGTATCATCGAAAAGTTTGTTTTGCCTACACTCGCAAATTTGTGCTTAAAGTTTTAAAGGTCGTAAGGTCTAACATAGCTTATACTTGGAGGTCATCATTGGAACATTGGGTTACGAAGAGCATCAATAATAGATGTTAAGCCAACGAGGTCTATTTGAGTCTTTGGAGTCCCCAACTTTGATCTGCTTAAGTCTTCTACCTATTTCTCTTGTGATTTACCCACAACAATTTGCCTAATGGCACTACAAACTAAGGAAGGGGATTGATGCGCCAACAATGTCCATGCGAAGGTAAGTATCCCTAGCCCTAAACCCCTTCCTTTATGTTGGTTTGGTTGATAATTTTGATGTATCATGTATTAGACTAGGATAGGTAGCATATCCATGTATGCTACATTGTTGCTATCTTATAACACATGCTTACCACTTAATGGCATTGCAACTCGTAGTTTAGGACCAGCTCTTGCTAATTACCTTAGCTCTTGCTTACAACCCTTAGGATCCCAATAAGGCCCCATCTCCATGTCCTTCATCAGGGTTTAGAAACCTATACCTTTGATATTGACTGTGGATTACTATCTCTTAGATCCACAACTATCTACACCTCTTGGCTATATATTCCTTGCGTGTTGGCTCTAGTATGGTCTTCTACTTATATCTTATATTATAATGAAAGTGTCATTATGTTGACCATCTTAGCTTACATACACATACCACTTTGTTTTTGATAGACACAATCAAGCTTTGGGAAAATAGGCTTATAAGTTTCTTTTTCTGACAACATTCACTTTGATGGCCATTGTCTTGAATCTAAACAAATTGTCACTAATAGATTCATTAGCACCTTGTCCTAATTGGACAATTTGTGTAAAAGCGACCTTCATGCTAATGTTGATCAAAAGATGTGCTAGAAAATCATCAACTACTATGGTAAAGGTATGCATAGAACCAATCAAGTGCATAGTCTTTCAAACTCCAAGGAAATAGCTTGGTCAATAATCAACCAATATGTGCAGAGTCTAAGCAAGAGGCATATTGTGACCCATGGTGGTGAGATGTATCTCCTTTCCCATTTTATAATTTGAATTTTGGAGCATGAAACCAATGGGGAAGGGGTAAGCTATGTCAGCTATTTCACTAGGTATCTTCTATAATAATCAACCAATATGTGTAAAGTCTAAACAAGAGGCATAACATGACCAATGGTGGTGAGATGCATCTCCTTTCCCATTTTATAATTTGAATTTTGGAGCATGAAACCAATAGGGAAGGGGTAAGCTATGTCAGCTATTTCACTAGGGATCTTCAAGAGATATTGTCTTATATCTAACGAGTCTTGGATTCTATCTTGATCACTTGAAGTAACCGCTTTCCCTTTACTACTTTGGCTTTCGATAGAAACATGAAAAACATTCAAAGCATTGTCATCCATAAGAGTCTCATGAAGGGTTGGTACAATTTCAGGGTTGACATGAGCCTCATTGAGAGCAAACATTTTCTTTTTTGCACAAACTCTAGGATGAATCAAGGGAACATTGACAAGATCAATTATATTGGAATTTAATCTAGCACTTTGTTTGGTTGGGATCTTGGATGTATCAATTTGGATTGCATAAAAGATGTGGCATGTAAAGAAACAATGCACGACCAATATGACAAATATCACACACAAGAGAAAGGGTTAAAAGATTGGAAGAAATGACACAAACCTGAGGACAATCATTTCTATCACGAAGAGCTAAGAGAAAATATTTAGAATGTTATAAGCAATGTGGGTGTATGAAAAGATAAAACCCTAGGTTGGGTGGAAGATGGATCAAGTTCGCCAAAATGTAGATGCGAAAAGTGGATTTGCTTGAATAATGTGCTACACTAACCACATCGCATTGCAATCTAGGTTTGATTCGGATATAAATAAAAAAACATACCTAATTGCATTGAAAGAGACAATCTAGAACATAGGAATATATTTGGAATGATCAAAAGTGCTTAAAAGGGCAAGGGAATCAGGGTAATACTTAATTTTCACGAATTATCAACAACTAATAGTGTGAAATAGGTCTAGATCCCAAGGCGAAACAGACCCAAAAAGAACATAGAAAATCAACAACATTGACCAAATACGTAAAACTATAGAAAGGCTCTCTTTTGCAATTGTTAGATTGACTTGACGAATGCGATCATCTAGTTTTGGGCTCCATAAATCTCAACTTTTCTGAGTTCATTGCGGGTTAGTGAAAATCTATTCTCCTTGCTCCAAGTCATAATCCGGTCTCAACACCTTGCAAGTCGCATAAACAACAGAGGTTGTTAATGGGGGCATGTGTTATGCCTCGATTACTATCAAACCCCTCTCGTCTTGAGAAATTTGGCAATCAACATTCAATCCAAGTCAACAGGCAATCCAGTGTATGCAAGTGTCCCAACCCTTAATCTTGTTAACCGATGCAACAAGCAGTTAATGCTAGAATTCCCTCTAAATGCTTAAATTCTGTTTTTGGCAGGGGAATGTTCTTGAAATGATAGATTTTGCTCTTAGTTCTTCAACATCGCTCTTGTGCGAATCATTCATCCATTGTTCGACTTTCCTAAATGCACTAATACATAGATGTATTTATAGACTTCTTGTTTGAAATTGGACCGTATTGGCACGCAAGTCGACACACAATGGGTGGGAAAGCCAACAAAAGTAGCATAAAACCCAAGGAATTCACAAACAAGGGGCAAACAGGTCCACAAAGACAAGATCTGGAACTGTACAAGTACGGATCTAGCAGACTATGGCCGTACAAGCACGAATCTAGGAGACCAATAGTGTACAAGTACGAATCTGGCAGACCATAACTGTACAATTATTGTTCTGGAAAATGCCTAGAACCATAGAGAAATAGGGGAGGAGAGAGAAAACCTGAGAATAGAAATAGACAGGCAAAACAAGACACAATAAAAAAGAAGGAAAAATGGGGAATATCCATGAAGAAGACAAAGTCGAGAGGAATCAATACAATGAGCATGTGCCAACAGGAGCCTAACTTATACCAGTAATCAATAAACTCATGAATACACATGCACATAGCAATTAACTAGTCCTATGCCAAAATTAGGTGTCTAAAGTTATAAACCAAATGAACTTCAGCCTGCGAAATTTGCAGCTAAATCTAGGAGAGGCTATTCATTCCTAGGCAATGAACCCAAATTTAGAGCATTTGGTTTTATCACTACATAAAGTTGAAACTAGATATCTGTGATTGTTATTATTTATATGGTAATAATGAAGGTAGCTAGTGTCTGGCTAATTGTGGGCTTAAGTTGTTGATGGGTTATTCACAAGTTTGGATACCATGGATACATAGCATTTATAAAAGATAGTTGCCATTTTTATATTGTGTTTTAACTGAAATCTAATCTATGTATCCTTCACAACGGCTTTGAGTTTTGTAATTGTTCTCTCCCATGAGTGGTGGTGAGAAGTGATAGATCTTTCTCTCAAGTGGAGATAAAGTATTCCATTTAAGTGCATACGATGTTCTCTCTATCAGACCTTTTAATCCCACAGGGATTCATTTTTCATGTCTAATGAAAATGTGATACCTAACAAAGTAATAAAACATGTTCTTTGGGCCTAATTTAAAAACCACCTGAATTTTATAGCATAATCATGTGAAGCCAAGTTTCTTTTCAATACACGGCAGAAAATTTATTGAATTATATTTGTCTCTAAAGATTACTGTAAAGCTTATATTTCTTTTGGATAGACCTTTTCTTGTTTTCTTAACGTATTTTTATAATAGAAGTATTTATATGCTTGGAAATTGCTTGTGAATAAAACAGGTCTCAGCGAAGTACCAGAAAGAAAGAAGATGGCTCTGAGGCAGTTTTTGGGGTGGTCTAATGGAGAGGTGATGCGATCAGATGCAAAGCCCTGCTCAACTATGATGCGACAGACAGCTGGCATCTTCAGTGTTGGTGGAGCTCTCATATTTTGGACTCTTGCTAGGGTACACTATGGTATTTCATATTTTTCTGGGTCATTTCTTTGTTACATAAATATGCTTGTATGTGAGAGAGAATTCTTGTACTTATGTCTGAATTCTTGTTACATAAACACCTACCAGACTAAAAAAAAAATAGCTACAAGTTTTGAAAGCTTCGAATGTTCTGATAATAATTACTTGATTCAGTGAAGAAAGCATTATGCACCATTCACTGCCTGTAAAGCCCTAAAATTAGGCAGTATACTTTCATGTCTTTCCATTTCTTCCTCTTATTGTACTTGCTTGTGACAAGACCTTCCTCTTCTTGTTATTTTCCTTTACAATACTTAATCGATGCAATTTGATTCTATGTTTGGCCATTCCTGGTTTCTGATCATACATTGTGCACTTGAACAGGATCGGTTTTTTGATTTTCATTTCTCCTTATCACAATTTCAGCACTACACTTCCTTCCCTTTTGTAGACATTTTAAAATCAGACTTACAACCTTAACGAGAATTTATCTTCAACTATGTTGGCCCTGCATTTGTTTACATTAGCTCTTAACATAGATCCATTGTTTATTTTTTGTGCATATTTTTGACAGCTCTTAATTTTGTTGGCGTGTTTAATTATTCAACTTTTTCTTTTATTATTTATGCACCTAGTTCTATATTATGTATATTTGATTTTGGGATATTTATTAGCTAGTTGGGAACTGAAGTCAACTCTCCATCATTGATTATTCTTATTGATGTGACTGATCCTCAACTACCTTGTTAGTATAGTCATCTCCAAAAAGAGTAATGCATCTCCAATTTGAGTTAAGTTGAACTGAGAGAATCTTTCCATTTCGAGACTCTTCTCCTTGTTGCCTTCCCATGCATATTTTTACAAAAGAGCTTTGATGGGTTATGCTGGAAATCATAAAAGACAGATGGGTGTAAATGTCTTTTGAGATTTTTTCAATTGAATTTACCGATGCAATTAAATACCCAACCTCAGTTACTGTGAGCTAGTTTCTAGATGTATGATTCAATTGGTCTGTCTAAGCTCTCATACCTTTTTAAGAAAAAGAATGCTTAGGGTACACAAAACTTGATTGGGTCGGCAATGGCAATGATTGAAAGTCCAATTGTGGGTTACATTTATCAACTTGGTTTGAGTCTTGTCACTTGGTGTTGCAAGAAACAAGTTGCAATTGTATTTTCTTTGATAGACAATAAACAAGCTGCAATTGTTTTTTCTTCAATAGTAGCAATGTATCGTGGTGTCACGCTGTCAGTTGGAATCTCTTTGGATTCAACTGATTCTTTCTGAGTTTGGGTTTCTAGAAGATGGTATTCCAACTACTTTTTGGGGCAACAATCAAAGTATCATTCACATTGCACACTATTTGGTAGAGCACCAATGCACCAAACACATTATGCACACAATTTGGCAGAGCATAAATGCACCAAACACATTATATGCACTACATTTGGCAGTTTAGTTATTACCAGGTCATCAACATGCAGCTCTGCTGGCCAGAGGATTCAATAATGACGCAGCCAAGGATAGAGGGTCAATTGAATGACAACCTTGTCCTTGCAGCCAGATGTAAAACTCATTCAAAACATTGTCTGGGAATGTCTTTGGATTTGGCAGATTCCATCTAAGTTTGGGTTCCTGCAAGACGATAGTCGCACTACCCTTTGGTGCAACAATTGAAGTGTCATTGACATTGCACACAATTTGGTAGAGCATCATTGCACCAAACACATTATGTACTGCTTTTGGTAGCTTAGTCATGACCAGGTCATCAGCATGCAGTTTTGCTAGCAGGAGGGTTAGATAGATTCAGTCAAGAATAGGGGATCAGTTGAATGACAACCTTTTCCTTTCAGCCAAAACCAAAACTTATTCAAAACATACAAATTCTGATATTAAAGACAACCGAGGTTGTTAAAGACTCTATATAAAGAAAAATATATTCAATCACGAGCTAGCATTATTCTAGGAGGTCCTCAAGACAATTTGAGGTTTGTACTGGACTTATAAACAATCTGATTATCAATTTATTGATTTTCAAGTCTGAATTTAACTGGTATTCAATATAACAAGCTTTCACACAAAAAATTCATGCCTTTCACACATGCCATGAATTTCTTCCAAAGCTCATTTATTTCATTCTTAGTCTTCAAAACAACACAAATGGCCCTTAGGCTGAATCAGTTATACTCCACTGAACCGATCTCCTCTATACTCTTCCCAAATTTATCTCCCGAGCTTCAAACACCCTTTTTTCTCTTGAAATTTTTCAAGTATCGGGTTTCTTCCATATAATTGTTCCTTGGATTAACGCCTTAAAATCATCATGCAAAGATCATGGCAGCTGTCTAATCCTTTCTTCTTGTAACTCCTACATTTGGGTTCTCTTCAAATTCCCTTGGGAATAATTCGTTTCTTTTCAGCCTATCATGGTTGGTCAAGCATTTCTTGCTCGCAGGAAATTTCTAAGTTGCTGAAACGTTTTGGATATGGGAGCGGGAGCGGGGTATCCAATATGCGGATACGGCAATTTTTTTTTTGACCCTAGATACGGTGTAGGATACGACAGTACAAAAACTATATAAAAATTAAAAAATATATAAATTTCAGCCTTTTAAATAGGAATTTAATTATTAACCACATATTATGCATATGAAAGACAAGATAAAAGACAAGTTATAAGCTAAATAAGTGAATAACCACAACAAACAAGCTAGGATACTGATAAAACTTAGAAACTTAAAAGCTTAAAAGTTAAATTAAAATTTAAAATACTTAAATCGAACACAATGTGAATGTCATGAATCTCATGATATATTAAATTCAATTATAGATCAATATTCGAAGTTCAAACTATGTTTCATTGTCAATATTCATCATATTCCTCTTCATCAAGAGGATCAAAACCAGCTACATCATCATCATTATGTGGTTCATTAGAACCACATGGGCTCGAACCACTCGCACTAGGGCCACTCCCAGTTGCACCCCCTTGTGCATGTAGGTCTCGTGGTTCTAGTGCCACAGAACTCCCCTCATCATCATATGCTCCATGGTGGGAAATGGAAGCATCCAAGTCAACTATCTCTGGATCAATGTCCCAATGTCTTGTTGACCCTTCCTTGTACTCCGGCTGCTTGTGGGATAAAAGGCGCAAGTTGGAATGTATGTATACCAAATCTTCAGCCCTTTTAGCCCTCAACCTGTTGCGTTTCTGTGAGTGGATGAAACTATATGTACTCCAGTTGCGCTTAGAGGAAGATGAACTTGCAACCTATTAAGGCAACCCAAACTTCAAAGTCAATGCAAAGTTCAACTTCAAACTTAAACACTCAAACTTAAATTTTAAAAAACTAAAAGAAAAGAGAATAAAAAAATTTAAAAGTTACCTGTGCCAAGACCTTGATTGCAAGAGGTTGCAAGTAAACCGATGAAGTACCATGGAAGTACCACCACATATGAGCATCCATTTTGTATTTGCTCCGAAGAGCGAGAAGGCTATGACCCGTTTCTGCTATGAAATTGCCAAACTCTATCATAACCTGGTCTTGGGCCTTAGGATCAGGGAAGAGCCTAGCCAATGGCGCCATATATCCCTCACTGACTTCCGCATCCTTGTATGGTGCTACCCTTCCTAGCAAGGAAAGGATCTCTATGCTTTAAAATCTAGGAGTCAATGCAAAAGCCAATAGATGTAATGGGGTGGTCATTTTGTTCCACCGCTCAATGAGGATTGACTTCACTTGTTTGAAAAATATTTCCTTGGGATCTTGTTCTTTTGCATTTATGATGGCTTTTATCTTCTCAATCATTGAGTCAATGCCGTCATATATCTCTCCTAGACATGGTTGATCCGTGTCAGTAAACCGGATCATGCTCATAATGGGCTCCGTAAAACTCAACAGATAATTCACTCTATCCCACCAAGGGTCCTCTAAGATCAGGGTCTTCACTTTTTGAGCCTGTTGAGTGTTTGATTGCCTCCATATAGACCAAAGATTGAATGTTACCATCCTCATGAGTGCCTCTTGCACCTTCACTAGTCGTCTCAAGACGATTGTGTGTGATGCAAACCGAGTCTCAACAACCTAATAAGAATGAGGAACAAAAATTAAAAATAAAATTGAAAGCTAAAAGAATACTAAAAAACTTACATTTAAATTTTAAATTAAAAAGAAAGAAAGAAAACTTTTCCTTACCTTCAGTAGCTTCAACTGCGAGAATGATCTAAAAATGCCCTGTGACATGTGGTGGTTGGTGACAAACATTTGGATCTCTTCAGCTTCTTTATACACTTGTTGGATCCACTCTATTTTGTTTGCCATTTTCTTTAGCATTAAATTCAATGAATGCACGGTACATGGTGTCCAAAAAATATGCCCATACCATGCCTCAACTAGCATCCCCGCAGCTTTGCAATTTTTGGCGTTGTCCGTTATGACTTAGACAACATTTTCAGGCCCACTACCTCAATGGACTCAAAGAGAATGTTGGCTATAAATTGGGCATCCTTCACTTGCCCCTCACAATCAACCGCTTTCAAAAACATTGCCCCTGAGGGCATACTGCAATCACATTGATTAAAGGGTGGTTTCTTGCATCTTTCCTTCCATTAGAAACAATGGACACACCTGTTTTGGTCCATGAGTTCCTAATTGGTTGCAAGGAGGTTTTCACATATTTTTTTGTTTATCCAAAAGGGTGGTGCAAATCTTTTCATATCCTGGTGATTTATACCCTTTTGGTGCCTCATTGATGGCTTTCACCATCTCATGCCAATAAGGTGATCTCACAACATTAAAAGAAAGCCCATTAGCATATACACACCTTGCAATGTGTTCATCTGCAATTGCCCTGGTCTCATTCTAAACGGCCTTTTCCAATGGCCTTTTTGTCTTGCTTTTCTTTCGTGCAAGGGAAACATTCTCATCCGTAGAGATAGGAGCCACAAATGGATGTGACATGGCCACAATTGGGGATCCACTAGGTGATGGAGCAACTGGAGGCCTCGTTGAACGAGATGAACCTCCTCTTTTAGCCAATGGATGACCCGCTCTCATAGCCACATTTACCTCTACATCTTCCTGCTCTTTGATATATGCAAAAATTTTTGCTTTTGGCACCCCAACATTATTCTTCCCCTTGCATACTCTTATGCCATTACCCGTTATGGCACACAAGTGGCTTTTCACCCTCTTGTAAGAGCCTTTGAATAGTCCATCACAATCATTGCATTTCTATTCAAACAACCACCCCTTGAAAGTTGTTGAACTATTGTTACGTGCCTCCATAACGGTGAATTTGGGTCAAAGTCCTTGGCCAAAGATTGCCCAGAAGAAGCAGAACTTGTTGTTACCATTGTAGAAATACCTACAAGGTTAAAAAAAAAAGCAAAGAAAACAATGGCATGCAATTGCATTGTGATTGAACAATGAAAATTAAAAAAGTTAAATAGAAAGAGCAAAAAAAAGATGAACATAAGCAAAAAAATCAAAATGTAATGTGTGCAAGATTAAATAAAAAAAAACAAGGTTAGAAATTAAAAAATAACTTACCTTCACTTTGTAAACCACAAATCCTTCACAAATCTTCCTCCTTTACAGCTCCTCACACTCCTACAAGCTTAGCAATAGCTCCTCAAACCCTAGACAAACACAATGCAATTTTGGCGAGCCAAAGGTAAGTTTCTTTGCTTTATGTTTTTTTTTTTGTTGTTTTTTTGTTTTATTGTTTAGAGTTAGCTTTTAGGGTTGAAATTAGAAAAATATTTTATTTTTTAAAGGAGTGGTGCTTTTAAAACATTGAAATCATTAAAAAAAATGAAAAAACCGCGTTTTTTTATGTGGGAGTGGCGGTAGGGCTGCGGAAACGGCCGGGTACGACACAGGCTGTACCCGGCCGTTTCCGCAGCCCTGCCGTTGCTCCCTGCCCGTTCCTGTGCCGCTCCCGCTCCCAGCCGCTCCCACTCCCGCTCCCACGGCTTTTTCTAGCCGTATCGGCTACCTAGGCAGGAACTGCAACCTATTTGAATGAACGCCTATGGGCCTTATAAGGATAAATGACATGCATGGTTGATATTTCCTTTTTTAAGGCTGTGGCCTTAATTTTTTTTTATATTAAGGCCAAGTCCTAATATATATTTCCTTGCCTTTTCCTCACGGCTTTCTTTCTAATCAACGCCCCATGGTAGCTTATCATGGTTGGTTGAGCGTTTCTTACTTACAAGAATGACAACCCGTCTAAATGAATACCTATGGGCCTTATAAGGATAAATGACATGTAGGCTTGATATTTCCTTTTCTAAGCCTGTGGCCTTAAGAATTGTTTTTATATTCAAGGCCGAGGCCTAATATATATTTCCTTGTCTTTTCCTAAAGGTTTTCTTTCTAATCAATGGCACATGGGCCTCAAATCCATGTCTACCCCATTCGACGACAGATGGAAGCTTCCATTTGACACCTTTCTAGCGTGTTGAAGGGCCTCTTATCCAATGCCATGTGGAACATTAAACTGTCTACAAACCGTTTTAATATTGTGAGAGTTCAGCAGGGGGTAAGGCTCCAATCTTCGTTTATTTTTGCAACTTGGCTCTTTATCCTCAGTGACAATCTTCCATTACCATTCTAGAGGCCAAGTCCTAAATCTTGACCTTCTTCTATGGAATCCACCAAATCCGTTATAAAAGGATGTCGTCCTTTTTAAAATTCTTTGGAAAGCCACGATCAAAGCTTCGTGCATTAGATCCATTGATTTGAACAAGATCAATGGTCAATTAACCTTTTTTGAATTGTCAAACCTTGTCAAGCCTTAGGCTTTTGATTCCCATTTGTTTTCTGAGCTAGCGGTCAAAGTCAACAATGCGGATGCCGCCAACTTAATATAAAGATATGTTAAGCCCTTGGGATTCAAATCTTTGAAGGAAAATAATGCCCTGGATCGTTAGTGTTAATGGTCTTAAACCTTAGTCCCGTGGGCATGGCCACCATTTATCAAGCCTCTTGGCTACAAATACAATCCCATGCCAAATATATTACAACCAAGACTATTATACAATAGACGATAACATACAATGGTGATACTTTAATAAAAATAGGAAGCTTAAGCATGTGGGCCAAATTATCGTCCAAGGTCGTTTAAAACATAGAACCAAAGTTTTTGGGCAATATTTGAAGGCGATGCCTTAATAAAAATGGGCAACTCAAGTCTGCGAGCTTGAATAATCAAAGGCAAAGCCTAAGAGCACAGTCATTGTCTATGGGCGCTGTTTCCCTTGATGGAAAATTCCTTTGAGTGTTTGGGATTGTTTATGCAACCAAGCTTTGTAGAGAAATTCCTTCAAGCAAGAAACAATGGAAGGACCAAAAATTAAAGAAATGTTTTTTGGTTGATGCAAGATTGTAAACAACCTATTCAGATAGCATACATTTTCACCAAACCCTTGACTGAGGCCAAGTTCTTGCATCATTGGTTTTTCTTAGGTGTGAAGGAAGTTGTCCTTAGGGAGGAATAGTGCATAATTCTTCCTTCCTTCCCTGTCTCACAGTTCATCTAGAGGGATGCTTGTGCATTTACTATTCAAATTTGTCAATTAATTATCCTCAAGCAAATCCTTGTTGGAACAATTAATATTCATGGGGATATACACCTATTGTGATCCCTTAATATTAATAAGACTTGTATATAAAATAACTGGTATTTAACTAATACCAAAAAAATAAATAATTGTATTTAGCTGATAGGCTATAGTATGGGAGCAAGAGCTCTCCAAAAACATATCTTCACGGTCTCACGCTTTCTTTAAAATCCACCTACCATTTTGAAAAAAGGCAATTTGATAATTACTGCGGGAAAAGTTTGTTTTCCCACTTGTGGAAATCCATAAAAGCGAGCAATAAAATCTTATCCTTGTAACCTATATCACATGTATGATGACATTATTAACCCTTTAGCTTTAAATTGATGAACTCACCTCGTTTTATTACTCTCTTTAAGATTATGGCATCACACAAATAAGATATTTATTATTATAAAGATTGTGTGGCTATTCTTGCATAGTAAATGGGCCCCTATTTGCCCTTATGACTCTTTGACCTCCATTCCATAATAATATGCTCTATTAGAGATATATTTCATGCCCCTAAGCATTATTTTAAAGGTGGATTAACACATGATATATGAGACATAGACATACTCAGGCATATGCATCTAGAAGCATAAGGACCATGTAAAGTATGTGGTTACATCCTATTGGCATATTAAAAGTTCGCATATTAAAATCCTAATAAAGTGAAATTGATGACGAAACATTAATGTATTGTTGGACGTTGCTTCAAGGACATTTTGTGATGTGCTTGATTCCAGATCTTTGATTTGTTTTATACAATATTAAATTGATTGAACATAACGGATCTAAATTGAAATACATATTGTAAATACACCAATAAATGCTGATTTTGATAAGATTTATAAATCATATGGCAACAGATCAATATTGTAAACTTTCATTAATAATTTCAAGTTTAAATACATAGCTGAAGATAAACTTCTTCAATGGCAAGTTTTCTAGGTAAGCCAGCACGGTGACCACACTCAACAATGAGGAAGCAACACAAACTCATGTTAAAAACTAGCCCTGGCCAGGACATTGAGGAGTGTACTATGTGCCTCTTCTTGGATGCACTCTGTAGACCCTGTCTCGCTGCTCTTCAGAGTGTTACAGGTCTCCTACCCTTTACCTTACAAACAATTATTAATCCTTGTCTTTCCTCATAAAAGTCACACCGATTAGTCAAATGTTTGACCCTTTTATAGGGTGAAAGAGGTAATTAACAACGGGTGCAACCTCTCATTACATTTATTCGGTGTGCTTTTGATACAAAATTTAACACAAACTTTGTGCTTTGAATAATACATAGTCTCCACATAATTCTTTGTAACTAACATCTTTTCTTTTCATTTGCTTTTTCACATGTAATACTTATAGATCCTTTTTTATTTACCTATCTCCCTTTTTACGGGATTTAGTTACATAACATTCTCTACTTGTAAGTTTTGGTTGTTGTCCTCAGTAGCACAGGGTTGATCTGAAACATATAATAGAACAGATGATTAGTTAAACAAATGTGGGTGTTGATTTTGAATATACTCAGCTCTTTCCCATGTTGCACTATTAACATCACAATAAGTCCACTTAACTTTCACTTAATTTCTCTTTTTCTTAGTTTCCTAGTTCTTTCTTCAATAATTTCATCTGGCTCAATTTTAAATTCACAACTAGGATTAATATTTATATTTTTCCAATCAATTACATGTTCAGAGTTATCCACATACTTTTTAAGTAAACTAACATGGAAAACATTATGAATTCTGGATAGTTCGGTAGGTAAAGAAAGTTCGTAGGCTATGTTTGTGACTTTTTCTAGGATTTCAAAAGGACCAAAAAATCGAGGGGATAATTTGGTATACTTTCCAAGTTTCAGGGAACTATGCTTAGGTTTTACTCAAAGAAAAACTTGGTCACCAATTTCAAATGTTTGAATAAATCTCGTAGAATCATCCCAACTTTTGAATCAATCTTGAGCAACTTTCATGTTTTGTTTTGCTCTTTTAATTATTTCTTCCGTTTCCTTTAAATCTTCAGTTTCGAACCAAGATATTCGAACAAGGTCAGACCAAGAAATAGGTGTATTATAATTTCTACCATAGACTGTTTCAAACGGTAACATGTTAATGGTAGAGCGAGACCTATGGTTATAAGCAATTTCAACAAAATGTAAATAATCTTCCTAGGTCTCAGGGCTTTTTGCAACATACTTTCTTTGCATATCTTTAATTATTCTATTTATTCTATCAGCTTGACCATCTTATTTGGGATGATTGGTAGTACTAAAACTTAAACTTGTACCTAGCTCACCAAAGAGAGATCTCCAAAAAAGAAGTGAATCTAAGGTCACGATCAGATACCAAATTCTTGGAAATACCATGTAAACGAAAAATCTCTTTTACAAACATGTGAGCTATATTGGCTGTAGAAGATTTGATTTTTTATAGGTAAGAAATGCGCCATTTTTTGTCAATATATCAACTACAACTAGAATAGTGTCATGGGCTTTTCATGTGCATGGTAATCCTGAGATAAAATCCATACTTATAGATTCCTTTTTCTAATTGGGTATGGATAATGGATGGAGTTGACCAGGTTGTTTGCATTTCTCTGCTTTAACCTTTTGACAATTTAGGTATTGTTGTACGCTAAGTCACAAGGTTCGCCGAATTTTTGGCCAAAAATTCGAAATTCGTCGAACTTGTTAGATGCCCTAAAAAGTTCGTGGAAATTCGTGGAGTTCGCAATTTGCTAAACACAATATTTTTTGCTTTGCTGGGCGAAATACATTATATTTTGAGTGATTTTACATAGGTTTAGGTTGTACCTGTTGTAGCTGCGTGGGCAGAGTCAAGGGAATAGCAACACCGCTATTTTTCTTAGCCTCAACCATTATTCTTCACCAAAGACAAATCATGGACAATAGAGAGGGAGAGCTTAGCCTCAACAATTATTCCTCCAGTGGTTGAGTCTTCCTGGGCACTGTCCTCCCGCTCCAACACGATGCATATTTTATTTTGCGTTTGTAATATATTAGGTTTTTTTGTTTTAAATTAGTTTTTTCTTTTAAACTTTCAAAGCAATATATTAGGTATTAGATTTTGTTTTAGTTTTTAGTTTTTTTTATTATTTTTTTGGTTTCAACACACTTTCTAAGTTTTGTTTTATTTTTAGTTTGTAATATTTTTTATTATTTCTAAATTTTTAATTACTTTTCTTTATTTTCTTTCAAAAGTTTTAATACTTTCTAAAATTTGTTATATATATATATATTTAAATTGGTTTAAAACTTTTATCTAAATTTTTATAATTTAATTTGTTTGTTATATCTATTTTTAAAATCTAATATGAAATAGTTTATATATATATATATATATAAAATGATGTTTTAAATGTTTTTTTTTTTTTAATTTTTAATTTTTATTCGTTATTTAATTTTAATGTTTTTATGTTTTTCTATGAATCAAACTTGATGGCGATTTTTTTTTCGAATTTTATCCATTGGGTGGACTTGAACCGAATTTTATCCTTGTCGAACTTAAACTCGAACTCGAACCTTGTGACTAAGGTTGTACGTATTTACGAATAACCTGTTTCATTTTGGGCCAAAAATAATGTTTCTTGATTAAAAGGTAAGTCTTTTGAAAACCTAGGTGACCAGCTATGGGTATATCATGAAAATCTCTTAATATTTGCTGTTTGATCTCAGGTAAGTCAGGGATACATAATCGTCCCTTGTAATATAGGAGTCCATTTGTACCTAAGATGAAAAAAGTGAGACAATCATTTACGTGTGCATTAGAGGAGTGATTAAGCAGTCCTTTATATAGGTTGTGGAAGAGATCATCCATATTTAATTTAGATTTGATAGATTGCTCAAACTTGATTCGTTCAATAGCTATAACATTTGTATATATATGTCTCCTACTCAAGGCATCAACTACTACATTTTCCTTATTTGGAACATATTAAATGTCAAAATCATATCCAGTTAATAAGTCTACCCATCTTCTTTGTCTCATATTTAGTAGTGGTTGGGTAAAAATATGTTGGAGGCTTCTATGACCTGTTTTTAGTATATAATTATTTCCTAATAAATAATGTCTCCATATAAAAAGTGCATGTACATTCCAAGTAACTCTAGATCATGGGTTGGGTAATTCTTCTCAGCTAGGAGTAATTTTCGAGATTCATAGTAGTTCACTATCATTTTGCATAAGTACACCTCCTATACCGGATCCACAAGCATCGATAATTACAACAAAAGGCTTTGTAAAGTTAGGAATACTTAGAATAGGAGCAGTAATAAGGACTTACAATTATTTTAATTTATTAAAGGCTTGGTCACACTCTATGGTCCACATGAACGGTTTATCTTTTCTTGTTAAATCCGTTAAAGGTGTAGCAATTTTGAAATAATTCTTAATGAATTTGTGATAAATCTTGATAGACCTAAGAAACTCCTAACTTCGGGAGCATCTTTGGGTATAGGCCAATCTTGAATAGCCCTTCTCATTGTCATGTCCCCTTCTCAGGGCTAGTTCATTTCTAAGACCTTGAGCGCATTCCAGGGCCCATTCCACTTACCGCGGGCTAAAAGGGAAAAAACAAGAGAAGTATTTAATGTCATATTTTTTAGTTGCTTTTGTACCTTTGTATTATTTTTTAAAGCAATTTTCTAATCATGGTTTAGAGAAGTCAAGTCGGTTTGAAAAAGTGTAAAAGCCACTTGAAAAATAAAAGAAAAGGGAACTCATATGTCTCCAAGGAGGTCTGTCCTCTTTGGGAGGATTATATCTTGGTTTTGGTGCCACCTTTATATATAAAAAGGGGTCTCTTGGCTTGGAGAAGGACATGCTTGCTTTGGAATTCATTTTCTTAGAGTTGGAGCACAAAACTGCTTTATCTCTCTTGCAGTTGAGGACAAAAACCCTCGTCGCATTTGATTTGAGGATGAAACCCCTCATTTCTTCATTGGTGATCTCATATGGTCACACTTGGTGTTACATTCAAATTTTCCTTGGGAACATGCCATTTCCAACTCACTTGCATAGTGGAAGGCTTTGGTGATATTTAGTGCATGACACTCCTTTCTTTGTTAATATTTCGATTGTTCCTAATTTATAAGGTTGATTACATTTTATAGATTGAACTTTGGGTCTTGGAATCATTATTTTTGGCCATTTTTGTAAGTGGGTTCGTTGCTGTTGCAAAATTAATTATTATACTTTAGATAGGGTTCTAAAAATTCATTTTTGGTTTGTACTTGCTCTAAAATAATAATTATTGTTCCTTACATGCTTGGATGGTGTAAAAGTGGTATTGGTGGTGAATAATTGCGATTTCCCTCTTGGTTTCATAAGATTTGAGACTGCTGTAGCTTCTTGTTATAAATTTCAGTTTATTGCGATTTGGGTTGATTCCATTTCTCTTTTTCTTTCAGCTCAGCCCGGAAAGGGGCATTACAGTTGTATCAAAACAAAGATCCTCCTAGCCTGGAGGGTATTTATGCAAAAAGAAAGAAGAATTCAGATCAACCACTTGAAGGATCTAACATGGCTAACAAAGTTTATGAAGAGGCCAAGATTGATAGACTTATCAAAGGGCAAGAGAGGTTGGTGGACACTATGGATTTGTTAGCCCCAACCTTGCAAAAACTTCGTGAGCCAAGACATCACAATGGCGAGGGCAGTTTGTCAGGGGTGCACAATGTGAGGCAACCCCAAGGGTCAATTTTTGGATCTATTGCTAGGCCTTTTTAGCCTACCTTCCTCCCAAGAGAATAAGTCATTTCGGAGGTTGAAACATGACTTTCAGTGGGTCACAACATTTCAGCCAACTATGAGAAGTACAGGGCTCTTCCAAATGAGATTCGTGATGCCATCTCACTTGCGGAGTTCATAGGAGTAAGCATGGGTAGATCAAGGCCGGAGCCTAGATCTCAAGCACCACAAAAGGATCTTCAACATACCTTGGGCAAAGTGACACAAGGGGGCAACCGATGCATAGATGAAGATGCTAGGTTCAAGCCCTAGACCACAAGAATATGCGAAGGAGCCAAGTCTAAAAGAGTTTCTCTTGAAAAAAGAAAGAGAACCAACAAAGATAATAGATACATCAACACCTTTGTATCAAGAGGTCAAGGAAGAAATCATGGGGCATGAACCAGAGAAAGAAAAAGCAAATCTGCAAGAAGGTTTTGGGATGGAGCTCCAAGAAGACCATGTTGAGGGGCACAAACATAAAAAAGGGGCTTTTTTGGTTGCTAATGTTTATTTTCAATTTGTTGGAATTTTCAGAAGAGCAACCTATGGGAACGAAATAGATCGGGGTTATGACTTTAGCAAGAATCATGAAGATGTTTTATTGACTTCTAATGTTTGCATGTGTCAACAAGATTCATTTGTTGAATATGAAGAAGAATGTTGATCCTAACCCAAAAATTTTGAGTTACAAGGTTGAGGGCGCTGAAAATATCTCAACCAATCTCCATTCAGCAAAGGAAGGTGAACAAGTTGAGGACAACCAAAGATATGAAAGTGTTGTGGATTTGTTGCTTCCTAATATATCATTTCAGATGTGTTGTCATCATGGGCAATATGTTGAAAGGAATGATCTTATGCCAAGTTTGATGCCTCATGGTATATCATGACAAATTTGTGGTTATCATGGACAACATAGTGAAAATGGCGATAGAGTGAAGAACCCTTTTAGGGGTAAAGAGCACATAGATACTTCCATACAAGTTCCAAATTGCCAGTACATGAAAGTTTGGGATCCGAGTGATCTTTGGAGATTCAAGAAGGGTGAGACTTGGGTAAAATGATATTGTTTGGTCGTGTCATTAACTTAACATAGTGGGTATGGATATGGGAGTTGTCTCAATTTTTTGGAATGCCATCCACCACATTTCAGGTTTCTGTCATGTACATTTTTTTGATATAGAAGAAGATTTTGTCCCAAGAAAGATGCATATTCCACCTATAGTGATTGATGAGGTCTTGGCAGCTGTTACAAGATGGTTTCCAGCCACCATAAGCCCAAGGTTTAGTAAGAAAGTACTGTGCTACAGCCAGGGTATGATTCTCTTTCTAATTTCATGTGTTGGAATGATAGTACTTTCCTTGGATAGAGGTAGATTGGCAAGTTGAACGAAGTTCTCTTGGTCTAACATGATGTATGAAAGGGGTCATTGGATGAGATCAGTGAGTGCAAATATTCCAACACCGTTATGGCTGTTCGAGAAGGAATTAAGAGCAAGGGTGGATGATCTACTACCTCCCAAGGAAAATGACATAATGGGGACAACCATGCCCCAAACTTTCAACTTGAAGGCTAAAATCAACACTACTTTCAGCTGCTACATTGCATCATTTGCAACCATATAAGTGCTTTCGATCATAAAATTGAATGATTTTCCGTTCGTTGTTGCTAATAAAACATTTCCTGTCATTGTATGGTTATTTCCAGCCTCTATGTTGCTAACATTACTGATTTTTGCAAGGTATTTTCAGTATGGCAGCTGTTGTACCATTTGTTCATCCGCTGCCAGCAACAATTCTAACTCCCTTTACACATTTATGATTGTCATAAAAGAGTTTTCGGTCACATGGTGGAAGGATCTCCAGCCTACCACCAATGTTGAAACATTTGCAACTGTCATAATGTGGATCCCAGCCACTATCATTCTGATTTTGAGAAAGGAAATGCAAGGCTACAGCCGTGGTTGGTGCAACATGATTGGACCTTGAGTGTCCAACATATGAGTGGGAATTTTGAGGAGAATGCAAGCAATGGAAGAGAGCTAGTTCACATATCTATGAGACATGAAGAAGTGATGTTGAGAGTTATTGTTTCTTTTAATATGTTTGCTCTATGTATAGGTCCAAGAATGGAGAAGAATGAGAATAAAAAGGATAAGTGTGATTTAGACCAACTTATTCACATTTATGAGAAGCAATGCAACAAGGTGAAACAAGATGATAACATAACAACAAAGGTAATACAAAGGAGCTTACAAGTTCCTTCACACATGAGGAGTTCTGTCATGTCCCTTTTCGAAGACCTTAACCCATTCTTCTCCCCGTGGGTCTATGGAGGAAAACAAGGGGAAGATGTGAATTATATTTTTATTGTGGTTTAGGTAGTTGTTTTATTTATTATCATGTATCGTATTGGGAAGCCTAGCGCTCCAATAGAGGGAATTAAGTAGTTAGGAGATAAAGGGATTATGAGTATGAAGGCTCCAAATACCATTTGAATATTTAAAAACACTTACCTTAAGGGGTCGGCCATCATTTTATATTGTAAAAAACACTCCTTGTGGTTATATAAGGAGGTTGCTTGGTCATTATTGAGATATGCTTTTAGATGTATTTTCATATCTTGGTAAAGGATTGCTAGTGAAACACCTTTCCATCTCTCTCAAGGACATAAACCCTTGATTGAGACCCTCCCAAGTAAGAAAACCCTTGTGGAGAAGTTGGTATGGACGAAACCCCACACTACACTTTGTTTCATACACTTCATTGCTGGTTATATCTGATTTATACCCTAAGCAACTTGCTTGGGAAAGTGTTTTGGGTGTAGTGGCTGGTTTTTATGTGAACAAGTTGCATGATTGGATTCTTTATATTTTCTAAAGGTGAAATCTTCCATTTTGATCAATTATTGAGTGTATTTGAGTGTTATTTTCAGTTCTGGAAATTATTATTTAAATCTACAATGGATGGTTGCATGATAAAATAAAAATAACACTTGTGGGTTCCTAAAAATCAGTTTTCTTGCATTTATTGATTCCTGGTCATTTATTATAAATTATGAGCATCTTTTCTTAAAGTTTGAGTGAGATTTGTGCCTAGGAAAGTGTGTTTGACTTCTCCTAAGAGGTCGCCACCCTAGAGGCAAAGCCAAAGTGAATTTGTAGTCATCTACAATCTGCCCTAGTTCTAATTTCAACCGGCTTTTGGTCATTTCTTGAGTCCCCCTAAAATAGGGACATTACAAGTTCTATTTGATTGTTGATGGCTAGTATGGCATTTTCAGTACTTGTATGGTTGTTTCCAGCCTGTACATTGCCCAAATTGTTGATTTTTGCAAGGAAATTCCACTTTGGTGATTGCTGTATTTTTTTTATGTTGGTGCTCATGAAAAATAACGGGCATAGGACTGCTGTTACCAACTAAGGACAACTGTAAGGTTGCACAAATTAAGGAAAAATCCTTGATAAAAAAAGGTTGGAAAGAAGTTTCAGCTAAAGACATTTTTTATAACAATCGCCAAGGCAACTATGAGCCAAATCGCCACCATTTATGTTGCTGTCATCATCATTAGCAGCCACCACATTATTTCAGTTGCATTCATATTGGTGAATATAGGATGTTCTCCGACCATGGTTGACAAGATTGGAATGAAGAGTAAGGATGCCACATAGGAGTTTGTGTTAGCTTGTCAAGTTGCTGATTATTCATCAATTCTTTGCTCTAAAACTGAGATTACAACCGATAGGAGGGCTTTAAGCACAATTGAACATGCAAAGAATAAATTCGCTAATACTATTTTTAGAGGTAAAAGTGAAGATGACAAGTTTGAGGTGATGACTAATCTCTTCATTAGGGAAGTTTTTAAACTTCACAGGATGCCTAAGAACATTAGTAGGAAGAGGGACAATAGGTGTAGGAGCTTGTTTTGTCAAGATATTTTTCATTTGATAGGCATGGGATCCAGGATCTTTGAGCATTACAACATGTTTTGTCACTTGGGCATGATGGTACTTGGGCATGTGAGCTTGCAATTGTTTGAGGGCAAACAATTTTAGAAGGGAGGACTATAATGTCCCCTTCTCAGGGCTAGTTCATTTCAAAGACTTGGGCCCTTTCCACTTCCCCTGGGTTAAAAGGGAAAGAGAAAGGGAAGTATTTAATGTCATGATTTTAGTTGTTTTTGTAGCTTTGTATTATAATTTAAAGTAATTGTCTAATCATAACTTAGAGAAGTCAAGCTGGTTCAAAAAATTGTAAAAGCCACTTGAAAAATAAAAGAAAAGAGAACTCATATGTCTCCAAGGAGGTCAGTCCTCTTTGGGAGGGTTATATTTTGGTTTGGGCGCCACCTTTATGTATAAAAAGAAATCATTTGGCTTGGAGAAGGACATGCTTGCTTTGAAATTCATTTTCTTGGAGTTAGAGCACGAAACTGCTTTCTCTCTCTTGTAATTTAGGACGGAAACCCTCTTTGCACTTGATTTGAGGACGAAACCCCTCATTTCTTCATTGGTGATCTCATACGGAGGTCACACTTGGTGTTACATTCAGATTTTCCTTGGGAACATGCCATTTCCAGCTCATTGTAAACCCTCTCCTAGGGTGGCATCTTGCATAGTGGAAGGTTTTGGTGATATCTAGTGCATGACACTCCTTTCTTTGTTTATATTTGGATTGCTCCTAATTTATAAGGCTGATTACATTTTACGGATGGAACTTTGGGTCTTAGAATCATTATTTCCAACCATTTTTGTGAGTGAGTTCGCTACTATTGCAAAATTAATTATTATACTTTAGCTAGGGTTCTTAAAACTCATTTCTTGGTTTGTACTTGCTCCAGAATAATTATTATTGTTCCCTACATGCTTGGATGGTGTAAAAATTGTATTTGTGGTGAATAATTGCTATTTCCTTCTTATTGTCATAAGATTTCAGACTGCTGTAGCTTGCTGATATAAATTTTAGTTTACTGTGATTTGGGTTGGTTCCATTTCTTTTTTTCTTTCAGCTCAGCCCGGAAAAGGGCATTACACTAATACTAATTTTAGATGTTGTTTGTGGTTTTCTCATTTTTAGAATATATCAAAATGTCATCCAAAAATATAATTACAAACACATCTAGATAAGGGTTAAACACATCATGCATGAGGGTCATAAATGTTGCAAGGGCTTTTGTTAATCCGAGCGGCATTACTACAAACTCATAATGTCCATATTGTGCCCTAAATGCAGTTTTGGAAATATCAGTTTCCTTGATACATATTTGATGATAACCTGATTGTAGATCAATTTTTGAAAAACATTTGGCACCATTTAATTGGTTTGATCTGGTCTATTTTGGCGACTCTTGGCTCTGTGTTACGGGCCCTTGGTTCGACCAACAATAATGGTGCACTGTCTCTCCTGGATGGCAGGCACAATGTCTCTATGATGGCACTCCTAGCCTCTGAGATGATAACGGCGCAATATAGGCTCTAATGGCCTCTCTGTGATCTCTGACTTCCTGGTCTCCTCGCAATAATGTTGCCGCAATAATGGGCTCTCTGGCCTCTGGCAATGATGTTGACAGAATAGCGGCTCTCCGGCCTATGCTAACTTGGTCGTTTACAAGATTGACGACTCGCTAGCTTGTCGCGTACAAATAGTACAATACGGATCTTAAGGCCAAAATAACGACCTTGTCGTTTGAATTGGGCTCCTAATGGCCTTAAAACAACAACATTAAGGTTTTTAAAAATATTAAGCCTTTTACAAAAGTATAATAAGCCTAATATCAAATTAAGGCTTTTACAATAATAATCGCCAAGCTTAAAGCTTAAAAATACCAATCAAATGGCTCTTAGAAAATTCAATGCCTTACCAAAGGCACGAGGGGCCTTTATATAATGTTTTTGGGCCCAAAATAAAAGGCTAATATATTTATCCCTTTTGCTTATAAAATCCTATATAGGGATAAAAAAACTTTAAAATAGCCTTGACAAGGCTTTAGCATAATATTTGGGATTAAATCCCATCAACTTGCCACACATTATCTCCACGTTGACCTTTGGAATGGTCTTTCCACCAAATCTCGACGCAGGCAACAACAAACTTTAACGCATATGTTTTAAGCGCTTGGGGATTACTCCTTATCCCACTCCACGTGGGTTCCTTAACACTTGGTGGTTTCCATAGGTGGGCGGCTTAAATCCCACATTAGTGGCTTGATATCTGCACAAGCATTTAAAAGGCTTTTCCACCCCATGTAACATGTTACTAAGGCCATGTACTCCCCATTTTGGCTAGCAGTAGTTGAGATGCTTGGTGGGTTACGTTGATGCGAGTTGGAATATATGACTCGGCCATGCATATAACTCGCGGGTTGGTTGTGATCCACCTAGCTCACCATGTGAAATGCGGCGCGGTTGTGATGATGTGGCTCGACAAGTGACTTGGTCACCATGTTAGCAATGAATTGGAGCTGTCCACCTCGGGCCCAACTCGATCCATAACTTGCTCCTTAGCTCGGTTTTCAACTCGCCTGCTAACTCGATGAGCTACTTGGAAAAATGGGGAGCTGGCCAATGAGAGTCCCCTTTGAAACAAAAGTGTACCCCAATAGTTTTTTCATCCCGATTGTCAAAGACCGGAGGATAAAACAAACCAAATTTTTGCTTCGCTATTATTTTTCGCAGAATCCCACTTGTCGACTTTGCAACGTGCCCTTGCACCGTTGCACTTGTGCGTGTTTGCCCGCTGATACCTGATCTTGTGTAGACAATATCTCCCACGTACGTTGTCTGTTTTGACTTGTTCAAAATACGTTGGAAAGTTGACTTCAAGATCTTCCGTAAGCAACAGGTTCTTAGAGATTTAAGGAACTTTTGTTGCGTAAACAATCCTCTGGATCACACCTCCCCAATAAGAAGGCTTTTGGTCCACCAAAAGTTGATCCAATGATCATCAATGGCTTTGTTCCTTGATACGGGTTCTGACTCTGTAAACTCTCTCATCTGGAGTTGTGTTTTCTTCTTGCACAAACAAAACCAAGAAAAAAACAACACACAAGTATGTTGCATTCCTAAGCGGTGTTATAACAAGTCACCACTTGTATAATTTACCCTTCTTGGGGTTGAATGCAACAAAATGTTAGAATTGCAAATGTTGCCCATTACGGGTCTTTACTCGTGCAATATATACATAGTGTAAATACAACTCTATTTACTAACAATGCCCAAATTGGGTCTTAATATTGCACACAAAACAACAATTTTTAATTTGAGGACAACTCACCTAGGTTGCACTTCCCTTGTTGATTCCAGACCACATTGTCTTCTCTTGGAAGATCACTTCGGCCCACCAGAATGTCATCAGTGATGATCAACATTTCATTGTTGTTGTACCCTGCTTGCTCTAAGCACATGCATCTTCTTAATCACCCTCATACGAGTGATCCACCTCCTAAACATGGGTTAGTTCCTTCTATACAGTTCAACAAGGAATCCCAAAACTGAAATTGAGGTGTAATAACAAGCACGCTAATCAAAATATAACTATGCTATAATACTGTACATGAAACTAAAAAGCTTCTTACTAACCCAATCTAACGGATGCTCCTCCATGGACTGCTCCTTGGGTTTTGTACTGGACAATTGGGCTCCTTCACAGGTTGCCTCCTAGATTGTTGGTGTATCACCAACTCTTTCATCTCTTACCTCTTGCTTTGTAGAGGTTCTAATAACTTCCCACTGGTTTGGACGAAGTTGTGGATGACGTTTCCAACATTTATCAACCCCGTGACCACTCATAAAACAGTGAGTGCAAAATCTCGTTTTGTCTCTTGGACAATGAGCCCCTCTCCTTTTTTGGACTCTGCCTTTGAGAACATTGTTTAGAAATCTTCCTAACCTATTATTCCTTTTCCAACACCTGCCTACACAATGGTTAGATAATCCACAAAAAGTGCATGGAAATGCATACCACAAACTCTGTGTATCAAGACCAACCTTCGCGTAATTGAAGGGAATGTTGGAATACTTACGTTGTCCATTCTTTCTAGGAATTTCATTAGTGCAAGCATGATGAGGAGAAACTGTTTTACCTTCTTTTTTGGGAATTGGGAGTTCCACCTTTCTTTGGAGATGGACCGCACCTTTTCTAGTTATTTTTCCCCTGCTTATAAGGCTGCTCCTTCGTTTTCAACTTGCAACTGCTCTCATGGTCGTAAAGAGAGTCTTGTTTTGGTGGCGTACCTAAAGTGCACCTTGCCTTAGCTGTTTTAGAGCATTCACTAACTTCGCTTTGACCACCACTGTTATATCCCGTATCCTACAAGTCGAGGCCTTTCCACGATCTGTATGGGATTAACTATCCCTTGGTTACTGATGCCAAGGCCCTTTCCATCATACCCCATCTTGGCGAGCAACTTCGAGCCAATACCCTTAGTGTGCTTCTCAAAATCACTAAAATAAGAATCATCCTAGTGTCTCTTATATTCCCTCAACGTTAACTGAGGGTATGTTTGATGCACTGGCTCGTTTTTTGGAATATTTATTTCCAAAGTTACCCTGGGCCACTTTTGCAATGCTGTGATGACATAGACCAAGAATAATGCCATAGTAAACTTCTTCGTACCTTCAAGGTTGATCAGTTGAGAGTGCAAATTATCATTGATAATTTGACTCCAATCAATTACTTGGGATGCCTTAGTAGCTATTACAATGAATTGTGACACCCATGGATGAAATTCTTTTGTTGATGATTCTCCCATGAGCCTATTGAGAACCATGATACAATCAATTGTCTCCTTGATGAATTCAAACCTATAGAGGGTGTTCGGCAGCCGCGAGAGCTTGCGCAGTGTCTTCATCCAATTCCCAATAGTCATTCCTTGCAAGCATGACTCCTTACTTTCCCATTTGGCCAAGGCATCTTCTTTTCCCAGGATCATAACATTCTTGGGCCTCGGAATGCAGAGACACCTTGAGATCCCATCCGATGACAACACAACGATGATTGAGCTGTCATCTGCAATGATGGATTGGCTCTCAGGTTCATAGTTTTTAGTGCAGGTCAAAATGAACTTGGAGTCCTAAATAGCCAGGGTGAATTCGACGTTTTGATATAACCCACTGCGATAGACCATGTTGACTTAGACTGTGTGGGTTTCTTGTTCCATTCTTCGCCTTAGGTCATCGAAGTTGATGTGTTCCACATTGCTATCCCTGATGTCCGGGTACTTGGACACCAAAATAGAAACATGCTCATAACCGGAGTAGTGGGACTTCATCTTGTGTTTTTATGGTTTTGTTGGCCTTAAGAAGTGGTGGGAATGATACGGTGCAAGCGAAAAATGGATTCTGCAACTGTTTTCGAAAATCCCCAAATTTGAGTGGATTTCAGTGTTACGAGATGCTGATTTCGTATTTTAGGCAAAATTGGAACAAATCAACTCCAAATCGGACGTGACTCGATTTGTTCAAAATATAATCCCAAGCCAAATAGATGCTCTGAATTTGGCAAGATTCCCTTGTCAGGATCAACGGGAATTTCGAAAACAGGTTCTGGCGAGGAGGAAGGCTTGTAAATTAGTGTTAATAGGAAAGACGGAAAAATTTCATCTGGTCATGTAGGGATCAATTTTTGTCCGAATGAGGTTATCTTGGGCTTGTTACGAAGCTCTTGGGAAGAGGAATGGATGCTCCAAATTTGGTGAGGTTATCTCGCGGGCTTTGGGAGATTGAGCCAAATCAATTTTACATGGGCATGGGGTTTTCAAGGGTTTTGGAGCTGAATGGTGGTTTTGATAATATCATGGGATTCATTTCACCTTAGATCACATTTGATAGCTCAAAATGACGGGCATAGAGAGTGTAATGAATGCCCAAAGTTTGGTGAGGTTCCTCCATATGAGCCGAACGCAATCTACACTTCACATTTTGAATGTTTTGGGTGCAAGGAGACAGTCTTGGATATCTTTTTGAGGAGTCTATCACCTGTTGTGTTTAATGCCTTATCTTCAAGGTGCCATCATGAGGATTTACTGGGCAAAACTTGGTGGAAAACGGAGATTGGAGTCGAGAGTTATGAGGAAAACTTGGTCTTGGAGTATTAGGGCACAAAGGGAGAGTACTGCAATGTGGAAGAGGAATAACCAGCTCCAAGGTAAGCTTTAATGGTTGCCTTCACTTTTTTGAACTTAGGTTTATATTGTTGTGAGAGAGAAACAAGGTGAGATGGCTTTATATGGTGGAGGTGAGAGTGGGGATTGCACATGGAGCATGGTTGGAGGGGGGTGGGGAGGGGCCGTGGGGAAGATGGAGATGATTTGCACCTAGGCGCACTTTTGGGGTGCAATTGCACCTCATAAGTGCGCTTAGGGTGCAAGAGGAGTGAATAAATGCACTTGGGTGGAGATGGAGATGGGGTTTGCACTTGGATTTGCACCCACACTTGCTTTTCTCATGTTTTGTGTTTGATTTGCTTTCCATCATTCAAAACTCCCTCCAATTAGATGAGGGTGCACTTATGGGGTGCAATTGCACCTCATAAGTGCGCTTGGTGCAAGGGGGATTCAAATCTCCACTTGGAGGGAAGATGTGGGGTCCACCTTCAAGTTACACATTGTCTTCATATCCCCACCATGCACTTTTGCACACACTTTATGTTTTTCACTTATTAAAACTTCAACCAATCAGGTAAGGGCGCACTTATGGGGTGCAATTGCACCTCATAAGTGCGCCTAAGGTGCAAAAGGACAAGAAAAGTGCACAAATGCACCAAAGTGGAGTTTCAAACATGCTTTACATTGCTCGTTTTGCACCTCAGAGTCATTTCTTCGCCTCAGAGTCCATCCTTGGTCAAATTTGGCTGTATAATTTATGATTTCGCATGGAAACTGGCCAATGAATCCAATGAGCCTATTTAGGAAGTCTGAAAATGAGTGCTTTAACAACTTTTTCTTGTACCTCCATTTTTGCCTAGGGTGGTGTGCTGGTGAGCTGATTTGCAAGAAGGGTTTTTAACAAACATGAGCCAAACCAACTTTTGGGTCACGAAGAGCATTGAATGTAATCTCACTTGAGCTTTTGTTAGGTTTCCAACTCTGCCCGAGGTGCTTGAAACCTTCCGTGCAAAATTCAAGTGCAAAAAGGCAACCACGTGCTAGTGTTGAAAAGGTTTCCGCTTTCTATGCTCCCAAAATTCCACTTTACTTATTCCACTGTGTAACAGGATCCTAAAGCTTTCCAATGCTTGGGATAGGAGCTCCCAACACCACACGAGGTTCCCAAAACCTTTCCCTGAAGTTGAGTCTTCAATGAAGCATTCACACTCCTTTTTCTCAAAAGTGCCCAGGAAGAAATCTTTTCCAAAATCATTTAGAAGCTCCCAAAATGCTTGCTAAGTCATATCATCGTGGAGAAAACTCCGAGACCTTTCTATTGACTATAATCTAGACTTCTGAAACGCTTCGAGGTTCCCGAAACCTTTCCCAGAAGTTGAACTTTGAAACTGGGCAATTTTGGCAATTTGGCTGATCTGACCAAAAGGGGCAAAAGTTTCAATGGAGTTGTCAAATAAAATGCGGTGACATTTTATATGCCAACAAGTCCCTCGCGTACGAACTCCGTTATCAATTTGAGAGTTATTTGTCTTTGATTTTTATTCCTATTGCTGGTTTTGGTCAGTTTATGATCTCATTTTAAAGTTTTAAAGCCATTTTAATTGTTTATGGGAAATTGAAATTACCTTGTAAAATACTCGAACCTCATAAACTAGTTAAGTGAGGTATCTGGGATGTTTTCCATGGTTATTTGGAACCTCATAATTCAGATTTCATACTAATTTCATCAGCTTAAGCCATTTTTTACGTTTTATGGGAATTAATGTAAAATTGAGAAAAAATGAATATGGATGTGGAATTGGTGGAATGGTGTGGTTTTGCATTTTCACATCAATTTGAGAGTTTTAATATGCCAAAGTCTAATGTAGTACGAGAATTTGAGATCAAATAATTATCCACAAAAATGGGAAATTGAGTCAGTTGATTTTAATCGTTTTTAGATCATGCGATCCTAACATTTCCTAATAATCCTCGTTGAACATCTTTTTCAGCTTATATCACATCTCCGTATTCTTCCCCTTGAGATAAAAGGAAGTTTAGGGATATTGTGGGTCAACATGATGCCCATCTCTTGGTCATCCTAATTATCAAAAGAACCATTCTCTTCCTTAACAACAGGAATTGTTTTGGTCCCCATGGTATTCTACCATGAATTCTTAGTCTTCAATACACTCTTAATGGATGACTCCCAAAGCCTGAAAAATGTGTCCTGCCAACAAAGTGAGATTTGGAATGCCCTCCATTCCATCTTCAAAGATACTAAGATCACTGAAGAAGCTTGCAAATGCTGATACGAGTAGTAACATTATAAATGTGCCACACAAGATGCTGCCTAAGCAATACCTCAATTAATGTAGCCCCATGAAATACAATATCACCATAAAGACCTTTGAAATACATTTCCAAGTTTGAAATGGGGTCAAACAGAGTCCATATGACAAAGTTATGGCCCCAGAAAGATGAGGTATCCAATCTAATAAAAATGCCACAAAAGACGTTGCCTAAGAAATACCTCAATGAGTGTCGCAAGAGAACATCATTGTGAAGAGTTGTATCTTTTCAATGCCTAAAAATATGTTCAATTGGAATCTGCATGAAAAAGTTATGGTTGTTAGAAGGCGAGATATTGAAACTCACAATTTTCTCAAAAGATACCACACTAGATGTCGCCAAAGGGATGGGCTCAGTGAGAGCCGTTGAAGTTTGGAATTCCATTTGCACAATACTCCCCAAAGCACCTAAGCAATCGAATTTCATATCCAATTTTTTTAAAATTCTGGTACAAAAATTACCTTATTGCCCTCAATTCTCACCACCAAATGTGTGTTGACTGTATTAGGAGGTGGTCTTGTCACGATACTGCAAACCGATTGCCTATAGAATGTCGAGTCCAACAATAATTACTCAACAATTGCCTTAGAGAAGCCTCGCAAGGAGTCGAATCAGAGGACAAACACACCACATGCATCCAATTTCTATTGTGTAACAACTTTTGATCCTTCTAACCAAACCACTGATCGAGTTGGGCATCTATCGTCCTCCCACTATGCAGTGTGATCAGATTTGGACTTTTTCTTCTAGATAGAGGTTACTTTAGAAAATCATAGATGTGAAGAAAATCTTGTGCCAGGTGAGCTCCACGGATCCAATCCTCTTCAAACAAGTTTCGAGTGCCTTCAAATCCCACAAAGAATTTAGATCTAAGATTAAAATGTCCTTTGCTTACGAAATCATAGGATCTCTCACCGTCTTCAAAAAAGCGACCTTTATATAGGAAACAAATAACAAAAAAACACCCGTGCAACAACAATGGACTCTAACCTAGTTTTACAATTCAACAACCCTAAGCTTTGATACCATGTGAGGTTAATGACATAGGTCCATAATTGAACAACTATATAACACAAGAATAGAATCGAATGCAGATATGTGGTGATGTCAGAAGACACCTAGAGAAGCATAATTACAATATAGAATATAACTAATTCACACAATAGATTTTACACTTTGGATTACACCGAATGATAAGGAGGGAATCATAAGCCTCTATTACACAGCTATCAACAAGTTAAATAAGGGTAGGCCGACCAATAACCCAATGGTATATCACAAGTATCTCTAACTTAATGGGACCCGACAAGATGGGTTCTACACTTTAACAAAGAGTTGCACAGAGAGATAGGTCTATAGTTATTTAAAGTTCTAGCCTTCGAATTCTTGGGAATGAGAACAATGAATGTAGAATTTAGAGGCTTTAGGATATTATGAGAATACCTGGACTCTTCCACTGCTTATGTGACATGAAGTTTGAGTAGCTCTAGAACCTCTAATAGAATAGAGTGGGGAAACCCTCAAACCCCTAGGCCTTATCTCCCTTCTTTTTGGACACAACTTTTCTAACCTCCTCTTCCAAGGTGGGTTTAAACCATCAAACCCCTAGGCCATATCTCCCTTCTTTCGGACACAAATTTTCTAACCCCCTTTTCCAAGGCTGGTTTAATCAAGGAAAATTTGTCACTTTCTGTGATGAGATTAGGAATGTTGGTTAAGAAATTAGCTTGGGCGTTCTCTTTCCCCTGCTCATCTAAGTTTTACGAATTCCTTAGAGTACACCTTATTTATCTCCTACTTACCCAAGAACCTTTCATTAGGGGTTTCCAACTATAGAATCTTATTTAACAGCCTTCACATGATAGTTGAATGGTGGAAGAACTTGGTATTTCTATCCCCTTATCCTTCGTATTCTTGATCCTTGTCTCCAAAAAATTATCTTCTTTCTAATAGACGCCATCCAACAACTCTACAATCCACTCCTCAACTTTTCAATCATTTTCCTGACTAAGACGTTGAATGGAAACATGTGCCGTCTTGGCTCTATCCTTAGGGTGTTGTTTATAGGAAAAACTGTTTTTCAGTTCTTTATTCCATTTTTAAAATCTGCCATGAGAAACTTTAACTTCTTTGCCAAGGCATACATCCTGGAATCCTGCACTGTTGGCACTTTGCTCCACCACAAAACCACCACCTCCTCAAACTTTGGGCACTCCAAGTGTATTTTATCGAAGCGGAAAATGCAAATCTTCTGAGGAGAGTCGCGAATCGATAGGGCCAACGTGATACTTTAGATTTCAGATCGCATTTATATTCAACCACCCCTTTGAGTCTAAAAATCGATTGAGATGCTTAACAATGTGATCTTCCCCATTGCATTTTTTGCTTTAGGCAAAGTGTCCATTGCTAGGTTTGATATCAAGGTCTGTCACAAATCTTGCAACACTCCCAATTTATGAGTAGGAATAGGAAGGGCCCTTGTTTGTTAAAAGTCTTCCATTAGTATATTGAAATCCCCCCAAAGAGCTTTATATCAGCGAAATAGATCCTATCATTGGACCTAAGATACTTTGAGCACTCCCTCCATTGTCCGCTTTCCCATGGACCATAGAAATTAGTGAACTCAAAACCAAGGCTGAATTGGCACTTTGTATGCTACACGTAAACCAATTCTTTGAAGACTTTAATCACCTCACAAGAAATTGAATACATTTTTTGAAAAATCACAAGCTGCCCAACTTCCCCTTACCTTACGCTCTTGTACCGATGGCTCTACTCCAAATCTTTTTGCCATGCCTTTCTAATTGAATTTTTGTTTATCTAGTTTTGTGCAATGTAAGAATATCCATTTTTTCCTGGTTAATAAATACTTTCAACAATCTTCTCTTGGTTGGGGCACGCATACCCCTAACTTTTTTGTTCTTCTCAAGCACTTACATAAATATGGGCTGAAATCTATTGGCTCCTTATACCATTTTTATATTTTGAATTTTACTATTCGTAGTATCCCTCCCTCTCTTACTTTTCCTCGCGTCTACTGTTTTATTTTTTACTGCTTAATTGCCAAATGGGGCTTCCTTTTCTCGCTTTGTTCTCTCTAGTTCCCTCTTTGTTTTCTAGTCAGGATCTCCTAACTAGGTTTCATTCTCAGCTTGAATGAAGTGTCTAAACTCTCTTGACTGAAGCCTAATCCATGAATTTCCGGGAGGGGGACGTGTTTCCATGAATTTCTTTTTTTGAGGCCATGTTTTAGGGAATGACCATTAAAAAATAAGGAAAAATTTCAAAATATAGAAACTTTCAAACATTCATATGATATCATTAATAAGCCATTCACCATATACATAATAGAACCTTATTACATAACATTAGAGCTGAATTGAGATTTCACATAATATTCAATGTATTAACCTTATTACATAACATTAGAGCTGAATTGAGATTTCACATAATATTCAATGTGGATATATATAATAATTACACCGCCATTTATGTAGGAGATAAGATAAAATAAAAATATTAATGTCCGACAAATGACCACAAAAGTAGGTTAATGGCATTGCAGATTACAAAGGTATCGGCACAAAGTAGGAAAACCAATAGGTTTCTTATAAAAAGCAAGATGCAAATTGAAAAGCAAAAGCAAAACGAAGTAGATATGAGAGTGAAACCTAAGCAGAGAATAACCAATCCACCCCTAAGCACAACGGGGAGGTGAAGCACAAGAAGAAGAGCAAGGAGAAGCAATAATGCGGAAGGTCCTTTAAGGAATAGATCTAGCTCTCCTAGCATCCGAAGTTGACTGAAAGAAACTCTTAATAGCAGGTTTACCAGAGGAGGAGGTGAGAGGCCTGAGATGCCCACTGTGTTGCTCTCTGGAGGAGGTAGCTCGCTGCAAATGCTTGGTAGATCTCGTCTGTCTCCTGGTGTTGGAACTGGTATGGTCATATCGATGTGATCTCGGGGAACTATGGATGGTTTGACGAGTCCGCATTGATCTGGAGTGTGAAGCCGTGGTGCTATCAGTTTGACGCTTAGTGCCCCTCTTTGAAGGTAGCGCTGTGAATAAGGAAGTGATCCGCTAAGTAGAGTTAGGTCTAGTAGGGGCTTGAACAATTTGGTCTCGAAGCCTTAGTGTATCCTGTATGTATAAAGCCAAACATCTCTGGTCATCATATCTAAAGAATTTTGTAAGAGTTTGGACCCCTTGAAAAGGCAGTGGAACCTCCCTTTGATCTCGTAGTAAAAGAGGTAGTGGTAGATGGAGTGTTTATCCGTCTCGACCTCTTGAATGTTGCATAACTGGTTGATCCTATTTGACTGATCCATCTGGTGGTTTGTTTCAATTTGAAGCCTATGAGAACCCACTCTGAACTAGCTGAGGGGGATGCGAAGGGCTTGCATCCAATGACAAATCGTATATTGAGGACGGACAATAAACCTGTCTCTCAGCTCCAAGAAGTGCTCAACATAGAAGACCATCTTTATGTGTAACCCACCATGAGGGTTTACCCAAGTGGTATGGATGAATTGCCTGTAAATTCCCTCCTTGATGACCATGTTCAACTCTTGTTTGGTAGGTAGAAGGTGGCCAGGTGCGTTTGAGGAATACTTAAATGGAGGGAGATGGTCCATCCTAATACCCATGGACCCGAAAAGATCGGAAACTCTTGTGTACCAACAACGAGCCCGACCTGGAGTGCCGAAAGAGCAATAGCTTCTGAAGAACAATATGCAAAAAGCGAGTACCTGTTCCGCACCTCCCCTAAGTCGGTGAATCCCGGGATGCGATGCAAAAAGGATATCAGACCAAACATAGTCTCAAGCCTGAAGGGTCGGGGCCCTGAACTCCGTAAGGATGATGTGCTGGGGGACAATCTGTTTGCACCTGATAATGCACCATAGTAGAAGGGTCTAAACTCTCTTGACCGAAGCCTAATTCGACTCAAGCAAAGAGGGCCTCCAAATCTTGGACCCATATAGAACAATTGGCTTGATAAGGGAGTCCATTACGGACTGCTTGGAGGAAATGTCCTGAAAGTGGTGTCGGAAACACTGTCGCTCGAGGAGGGCTAAAGATTCGTAGCCCTTATTGACTCGAGGTTGGAGGGCTTGTTTCAAACTAAAGCGGGCTCCAGAGAATTGTACCCCCAAGTAAGTATGTGTTGGTGATCTCAATCTCCTCCCCTCTGAAGAAGAAATGGAGGTGTGAAGTCTTCAACCCATTGAAGACCATAACCTTGGTTTTACCTAAGTTGACTGTCAACTGCCGAAGATCACAGAATGCATGTAAAGTGTCCAATTGTCGCTACAACCCCTCAGGATAAGATGCTAGGACCACGTCATCAACAAACAATGGGATGGTTCAATACGATTAATTTACATAATTACATGTACAAAACACAATAACCTACAAATTTTTCCCTGAATGATTGTATATCCATAACACATTCAAATTCATTGTTGTATAAAACATTGTGGTATAGAAATAGAAGCAATAAATTCATAACAATAAAATTTTACATCAATTTGGTAGTAACAAAACTAAAAATCAATTCCAAAACATACATTGGTTTATTCTAAAAAAGTGATTTAAGAAAGGAATAGGGGCACCTAAATCACATGTTCTACCATGCACCATGCACATAAATGACATTAATTTTCAAGCCTTCAATCTTCACCAAAGGGAGCTATTGTTTCCCACCTTTTTCATATGATAGCATGGGGCCACATATATAAAAATCCACAATCTTCATTTGCTCCCTTCAATATCATACATCAAGCCCACAAGAAATGGGCATATAATTGCTACATGCTGAATGGAACAGAACAACAACATGCATCCAACCTCTCCTTCAATAAGGCCTACTTTGTTTGTTATCTTGCTTAAGTTGGACTTTCAACTTCTTTCCACTCAACTGGAATCCATTCATCATGTTGATGGCAAATTGTGCAGCTACATGGGAATCACAACTCACAAAACCTACGAAACAGATAAATTTCTATTAGAAATAAACCTAAATACTCAATTCACCATGTATGTGAGTTAATTTAATAAATTGTAAAATTTTAATTACTTTTTATAGAACTCGTAGTTGTCTATCCCTATATTTGTGGGGGCAATTATAGAATTGGTTTTTGTTCCCAGATGTTTCTAGGGGAAATCTACTATTTTTGTAGAAGTGCCAACTATAGGCTGATTTGATCCACTTTATATGGAATGGATAGAAGCTGTTCAAAGCCTAAAAACTTTGCATCTGTCTCCTTTCATTGTAATGATTTTTTCTAGATTAGTAAAATTAATTAGGCTCCGCCCTGTTTGTGTAATAATATTTGGTATGAGAGCAACATTATGATCCTGTGATGGTTGTAGGAAGATTTAGGAGGAGCCATAGAAGCCTCCTGCCTCTTCAAAGTCTCTGTCTGCACACCCCCTGGGAGAAGTTGCAACCTAAGCAACAATAGTACAAGTAGAAGCACATTTGCAGATATTGCAGAAGTGGCAAAAGCATGAAGTTCTCAATTTCCGGAGTGCAATCACAGGCCCGAGCCTGGATGCAACTCCATATCAGCATAAAGAGGTGACGGTATCTCTAATTTGATATTGTTCATTTTTATAGAATTCATTAATTTATTTTGGATTCAGGGGATTCACCTCTAAATTTAGAGGACCCCTTAGTTGTGACTAACTCTAGTGAAACCCCCATAGTTGGAGGTTTGGCTAACTGGTTTGAAAGCTTTGATTTAGCATTTATTATAATCAAATTTGTGGGAGCTCGAGCTCTACGAGTTCCCCACATCTCCATGACAACGAGTTGGTATGCATTGACATTGGGCCTTTAAAACAAGTCACGACAGTCTCAGACCTCATTAGAGGCACATATGGTGGTCAACACCTTTCACAGCTCTTGCATGACCTGATTTGAGGCGCATAGGCCATCAAATGCCTTCACACACGTGTAAAACGCGTTCAAAGTGTCCAAAGACCTGCAATGGAAGCTCCACAGATCTACAAACCTGCATCAATAGATGTCTACTTTGAATGGTTGAAGGCATCTAAATATTAATAGAGGAGGAAAAAACACAAAAAACCAGTTCAAATTTGAATTAGATCCAGATTCAAGATTACATGCAAGCAAAAATTCAAACTTGCAAATGAGGTCAGTTTATTTTAAAAAAACATGAGTTTATTTTTTATTTTTTGGTTTTGTGTCTAAAGCTAGACATTAAAATCAAAATGGTGAAATTTATTTAAAATCAGCCAAGCGCCTTAATGTCCAAGGCTGTTTATTTGCTTGTGGGACGTCATTAGGTCAACTCTCGAAACACCCTAGGCTTCTTTTATTTAAAAAAAACCAGACTTTCAAAATGTCTTCTTTAAATAAGACGCCGCTCCTATATGTCTTTAATTGAACTCATAGCCCAAGTGGCTATCTACACTTTTGTTAAAACTTTCTTTAAGAGGAGGTGAGGGGCTCAAACTCCACCCCTCTCAAATCATTTCAGAAGACCTTATAAATTTGGCTGTTCTGCCAAATAAGACAGTTAGTCATGACTCATAACTAAGTTTAGAGAGGAATCCCTAATTAGACAGATTTTTTTTTGCAATTTTTTTGAACTAGTTTTCGAACAAAAAAATATTGTAAACTACAAGAGGCACAATTTTTTTTTTAACAAATTTGTACTACAGAAATGTCGTTTTTTCGATTTGTAAGCAAAAAGAGGCCAAAGAGCCCAAAAACAAAAAAATTGCAAATTTTTCAATTTTTTCAAAGTAAAAGTGCATAATTTTCCTCACAAAAACGGAAATATTGGAAAGTTAGTAGAGCCAATTTTTCTTTGCAAAATGGCCAAAAGCCAAAATTCTATTAAGTGCCCAATAGTGCCAAATCATTTTAACACAGCCGAAAAAGAGCCCAAAAATCAATAAAAGCTAATTTTTTGGGGGGGTGTGTACAAATTTGAGGGGGGGAAAGTGCGGATTTTTTCTTTTCTTCTCTCATTTACAAGTTTTCAAAATAGCTACAAATAGAACACCAAATATTTTTCTGCCCGATTCACAACTACTTCAAATAGATAATCATGATGTTTAGAAAATTAAAATTCTAGCGCAATTAGAATTCGAAGATATATGGTTAGCTGTAAATGGTTCACTCACACGATCATAAATGATGTTGCACAACAATGCACATTTGATTGCACAAATTAAAAAGCAAAATTAATAATTTTGTTTGGTACATCAGATGAGGTTCAACCCCATATTCGAGAGGCCAAAACAACAAAAAGAAACTTGGGAAAAATTGACAACTGTGTATGAGTCAAAGAATAAAAACACACTACATCTCCAAAGTCAGTTATTGAATCTCAAAATGCAACCAACTTAAAAAATAGAGTCTTTTCTAAGACGTGTTGCAACTTTGCGGGCCTCACTTCAAGCTTTGGAAGAAGTGATGATTCTCTTATGCTGATTGTTTTGAGAGTTCAACCTCCATCATATCGGTTTTTTGTGACTACATTGAATATAACTGGTTAGACAACTTCTTTTGAATTGGTGAATATGCTACAACAAGGAAAAAACTATTCACACAAGTACAAAAGTTTAAGAGCATGTGCTTCTAATCAGAAAGGAAAAAAAGGACGAGTCTCTTAAACAACCTTTGAAGTAAGGACGCGACTTAAAGGATTGTTGGTTAAATACATTCTAAAAAGGATTGTCTAGTGGTAAGAAAAATGATAACCAACAATCTAAAGAAGGCCAACAACAAAATGAACAAAGACAAAATAAGGGAAAGTGGAAGAAACCATCTAAACAAGGAAATGTTGTTGAACAAGAAGATCAATGTGAAGATGACGACTTCTTGTACACTGCACAATCCAATGAAGAATCCATCTCGCAAAATGCAATTTGGTATGTTGATTCGGGTGCAACTCGCTACATGACAGGACACAAAATATGTTTCTCCACATTGAGAGAAACACCCTCGAAAAACCATATTTCTGTGGGTGATGATACATCTTATAGTGTTCAGGGGATTAATTCCATTTCACTACCACTTGGAAAACACACATGTAAATTTACAGATGTTTTATGTCCCTGGTTTAACAAAAAATATGTTATTTGTCAGTCAATTATTAGACCACAATCTTAAAATTGACTTTGACTTTAAAGGCGGTAAAAAAATGTGCCTCATAAGAGATAAGTCACGAAGCTCAAAAATTGTTGTAAGAGCTTCAAATCTGGGCAAATAAGTGTCAACATTGTTTGGCAAGCAAACAACATCAAACACCTTTTAAACAGAGTACATTTCAAGCTCTAGGAAAACTTGATCTGGTGCATACATTTCGAGTTCAATTTTGGCCTTAATGAGTACATCTGTTGAATCTGCTGAACTGTCCACATTTTCAAAAGCCCTATAGTTGAAACCTTGGAAAGATGCTATCGATGCAGAATATAAGTCACTAATGAATAATAACACGACAACTTATAGATCTTCCACCAGGGAAGAAGGCGATTGGATGCAGCTGGATCTTCAAAACAAAGTACAAAGCATGCGACAACATTGATAAACACAAGGCTGGGCTGGCAGCAAAGGGATATGCTCAGAAAGAAGGCATTGAATATAAGGAAAATTTTGCTCCCACTACTAAGATAAAAACTTTTAGGACGATTTTTGCTCTAGCTGCACAATTTGGTTGGAAAATCCACCAAATGGATGTGAAAAGTGCCTATCTTAATGGAACTTGCAGGAAGAAGTTTACATGACTTAACCAGAAGGTTTTGTTATACTTGGTAAAGAGGAAAAGGTGTGTAAATTGTATGGTCTCAAACATGCTCCCAGGGCATGGTACATCAAAATTGATGAGCATCTCTCATACATCATGGATTCAACAGGAGTTCATACGATCCTAATCTCTAACTCAAAAAACAAGGGGGGAGATGGTGATTGTTGTATATGTCAATTATCTCGTCATCACTGGAGATTCAATAAAGATGATTGATTCAACAAAGAAAAATCTAACCCGATCATTTGACATGATAGATCTCGGGCTTCTGTATTATTGTCTTGGACTTGAAGTTTGGCAAAGAGAGAATCATATTTGTATCGCAGTTGAAACACGGCAAGACAACGCTCAAGAAGTTTCATATGATGGATAGTAAACCAATGGCTACACCTATGGAGAAAAGACTTAAGTTGATTCAGACAGATCCATCACCGCAAGTAAATGCAACTCTCTATCGATAGTCGATTGGGACTCTTATCTACTTGACCTATACTAGGTTGGATATCAACTATGCAGTTAGCTATCTTTCTTGGTTCATGCAAGAACCCAAGGTATGTCATTGGAAAGCAACAAAGCAGATACTGAGGTACATAAAAGGAACTATGGATTTTGGCCTAGAGTACAAGAAGAATAATAACTTCTTGACAGGATATTCAAATTCAGATCACTCGGGGAACATAGATGATAGGAAATTCACTTTAGGGTTTGTATTATTTTCGGGATCTGAACTGATATCATGGGGGAGTAAGAAGTAGACTTGCGTTTCAAGGTCCTCCATAGAATCTAAATATCGTGTAGTAGGAAGAGCTATCTGTGAAGCAATATGGCTTCGGCATATACTTGAAGGATTGGGAATACCATAGAAACATCTAACTATCATACATGTTGATAACGAAGTAGTAGTAAAACTCGTTCGCAATCCTATGTTTCATGAGCATACAAAGCACATAGAGGTGCAAGTACATTTCATTCGCAAACATGTTCAGAATAATAACATCCAGCTCCAGTATTTCCTCATTGATCGACAACGTACACATGTCTTCACAAAGTTAACTGCTTGAGACAAATTTGAGGGCTTCAGGGAATTTCTCTCATGTTCACTTGAGACCATGCTAAATTAAGGGGGGAATGTTAGGAATAAACCTAAATACTTAATTCACCATGTAGGTGAGTTACTTAAAAAAATTGTAAATTTTTAGTTACTTTTTGTAAAATCCTTAGTTAATTTAATATATTGTAAATTTTTAGTTACTTTTTGTAAAATTCTTAGTTGTCTAGGTGTTAATTATCTATCCCTATATTTGCGGGGGCTATTATACCTTGGATTTTTCTCTCGGATGTATTCCAGCAGGGGCAATCAAAGGCAATCTGCTATTTCTGCAGAAGTGCAACTATAGGTTGATTTGATCTATTGTATGTGGAATGGATAAAAGTTGTTCAAAGCCCATAAAATTTGCAGCTCTCTCCTTTCATTGTAATGATTTTTCCTGTGGTTAATAAAATTAATCAGGCTCTTCCCTATTTGTGTAATAACAATTTCATCTCCTTTTTTAATTTTTGAGTTTTTGCTAAAAAAAGTGTTTTTGTGAATGCTGGGATGTAGAAGACAGCTAGCTGTCCATTGCTGGAAAAATGGTGTCCCCGAAACATTTCTGGAATAAAAATAAATGTGGGGATGTTTAAGGGATGTTTCCGACCCATCCCCAAAATGTTGCCTATAGGGGATGCATCCCCAGTGTGCATTGCTTGGAACGCCTCCATAACATCCTCGTCCAGTGGCTTCTCTACCTGATATTCATCCAAGATCCTTTCAATAGCTTCATTAGAACTTTCTCCTCCATAATGCCCCCACTTGGCTTACCTCCTGCCTCCTGTATTACTATTATTTTTTTCGTCACTTTTTACTCCTTTGAGGCCATCTCTCCTTGTTTGCTGGGCTCTCTTAGTTTTCTACATTTTGTATTGCCGTATGATTTTTTTGGTTTCTTCGAAAGCCTGTCACCCACCATTGTTTGGCTCTTTGGTTGGCTTGGGGTCCTCTACTTCTCTGCCAGTGGACACTTTCTTACTAGATATTCATGACAGGCTCTAAATCTTAGGGAAATGAACTCGTACTTGATTGGATGAATCCACTCTAGACTGGCTGATTTCAGTTTAATGCTCTTTGGCAGGAGACAATCCAGCTCTGATTCCTCATGAGTTTGGGCGTAGTTTGAAGCTCCTCTCTCAATGGTTGACTTGGAGGTGCAAATGAAGTACCTGAATGTCCCTGAAATTTGAAAAATGTAATCCAACCAAAGCTCATGTGGCAGAGCATATAACCGCAACCAAACTGGGGATTTTGACAGCTTCTCCTCCATAGGCTTGAATCCTATTGTGAGTGCTTTGTAAAGAGGTATTTCTAAAGAAATATGGTCATCCTTGGAAATTTTTCTCCTGATCAGAATCATTTGCACACTGTTAAAAGCTATCCTCTATAGCATGAACTAATCTCATAATCTCCATGGGTTTTCTACTTTTTGCTTGACCATTCATACAGATCTACTAAAATTTGCAGACCCAAAAGAGAATTTGGATAGTTAATTGCGATAAAAGTATAACAAGAAATAAAGGAATTGTGAAAAGGCAAAGACCCATATACAAATCCTGCTTCAAGAAAGGGCTGAGGCATGGGTACTTAACTAGCCAACAATCTTTATGTTTCTAATGCTGGAGCAAATTTGGAGGACAACACACAACACAGATAATTACAGATGTTAGTTCTTGAGTCTTTTCCATTGCTTCCTTTTTCTGAATTGCAAAATTAAAAGTTGAATAAATGTAACCTGCAATAGTTATGATTTACACAGCTAAATTTATAGTTATGATTTACACAGCTAAATTTATAATTCCAAGCCTTTATTCCGATGATGGATAACTATATAAGCCTTGTTACTTTATATATACATTGCCAGGGTTCGTCCCTCAGCCCCCCATACCCTGCCTGATACATATCTGGTACGGATACGTCAGGGTATGGGTACGGATATGTCCTGGGTACGTCCGGGTTCTTCCCGGGTACGCCACGGGTACGTCCAGACGCACCTGTGACGTATCCGGGAAGAACCTGGACGTACCTGAGAAGAACCCGGATGTACCCGGGAAGAACCCAAGGAGAAATATGGTTTTTAAGGCATTAAAACTTTTTTTTTGTTTGTTTTGACATTAGTTGTAAATATATTCACGAAAGCAGTTGGTTCGTTTGAATTTTGAAGTATAGGGGCCTCTTTTTTTCCTCAGTTTATTTTCTGTCTTCCTTTCTCAAATATAATGAAATGAGAGAACCCTAAAGGCTGAATGTTTTTTATTTGCCATTTTCAGATAAATAGTTATTTACCAAATCACAAGTGACAACACATTATATTATTAAGCTACATACACGAATGTTGCAAACAATTTTTCTTGGAACAAATCCACATTCCAACCCATACAAAGGGTCAGCTGAAAGTAAATATCCAGTGCGTTCATATGTTGAATATTATGGTTTAACATAATGATATTAATTTAAGTGCAGCAATGTGTCTGGATTCGAAATAAAATTGTAGGAAAAAAATTGGAACCCACAACCCTCTGTCCACGTGATCAATGAAACGTAAAATCTTAAGTATACAAATATTGTATGTTTTGAAAAATTGAACATTGATCCTAGCATATTTTTCAAGTTTTGTTTGTATTCATGTTGACATGATATTCGTATATCATATGTATGGCAGCCACATGATCAATGAAAATGTAAAGTCTTAAGTATATTGGATGTTTTGAACATTGATTCAAGTTTTGTATTATTATTTCAGTTTTTTATGGACTAAAAAATGAGTAAAATGAGTATATGTGTGTGTGTCTATATATATATATTTTAATTTTTTAATATATATGTACGGACGCATCCAAGACGTATCGTACCCAAGGGTTTTTTAAAATTGACGTATCCGCGTATCGTACCCGTACCCATACCGGTACTCGTACCCGTACCCTGGCAACGTAGCGTTTATATCAAAGTCTAATCACGGTGTCACCTAAGTCTAATTAAAGTCTGCTTATAAGGCCTGTAAGTTCCTTAAATGCCTATTTATATATTTTCATACAATGTTTTTTTTTCCGTATTACTTCATACAAAAGAAACTGAAATTATCAAACTGTGACCTATTGATATAACTAGCAAAATATGAAGGAAATGATGTCAGCATGTATGCAGACGGTGGAGCATTTTTGGTTCACATCTTACAGTGTTAGGTCAGAGCATAGTTCAAAAAATTGTACTTGAACATTGCTTGTCAGCCCGTAATTTTGACTTGTGAGTTTCTAGGCAATTACTTGGCAACTTTATGGCTACTTTAAAAACCATTTAAATTCATAAAATTAACTTAAATAACATGTAAAACACTGATAAATGACATGAGAAATGAATATAGAGAATGCATATTTCTATTGATTTTTGACCCGGAAAAAGTGCAAAATACAAACTACAATGCTCATAGAGTTGTAGATTTGGGTCAAACAACAAATAAAGTAAAAAGTAAAACAAACCTTTAAAAAAGGTAATACTTAAATGTTAAAAGAATAAATTAAGTATCCATTGTTTAACCTAAATGTTATTTGACATCTCTATAGCTGAAAAAATATTATTGAGCAAGCATTCCTTTTCTTTTTGACAGCTGCATTTTCTGATTCTGTTTACCCTTCCATGACAGCTGTGATTCATATTACCCTTCCACGACTGTTGCGATTTCACCAGATAGCGTGTCAAGGACAACTGCATGTTGACTATTTATTAAATATGATGTCAAATCAGATACAGCTTGCATACAAATTATATTCCAGATATAGTAGAAAATAAACTGCTGTGTTTTAAAAAACTGACGGTAGAATCTGATGAGAAAAAACCATAGTTACCTAAGTCTCGGGGACGGGGGTACAGAGGGACGGGGTTTACAGGACAACAAAAAGTTTCCCAAATTTTGGGGACGGCAGGGGGGTGGCTTTTAAAATAATAAATAAAAACTAATAGTTCAATATTTTAACTTTTTTCAATGACATTTAGGGATTTTAACTATATTTAATGTATTTTAGGTACTTCCAAGATTATAATTTGATGTTCTTGGTAAAAATAATATCTTTTTAAAAGTAAAAACATCAGAAAACTTTTGAAAGATTTAAAAAAATTGGGGACGTCCCCTCCAAGTCCCCGAAACGTTCGAGATGTCACCAAAATCTAGGGGACGCTTCCCTGCTTAACACTGGAAAAAACTAAAAGTAGAAAATAAACTGCTATATTTTAAACAGCTGATGGGTAGAATCTGATGAGAAAAAAAGCAACAGTGACTGCTGGGTCAACCGCCTTAAACTATAAGTGCCAGGATTTCATTGATGGGGGTATTTGGTTCTTTTTATCCACAAACCTTTCTTACAGGGGCTTATGATAAAATCCGGAGGAGATTATTATTACTTGCTTTTATCATATCTTCAAAGCTCAGCTTCGATTCAAAACTCATTTTTTGCGAAGTACAACCTCGTAATCACATTCTCTGAATCATAGTATTCACAGAGGAAAAACACAGACACAACTCTATTTTTGGGATGAAACTTATTTTTCGCCAAGTCTAGGTTGTATATATTCCTTGATATTTTGAAAACCCTAGCTCCAATGGACCATTGTCAGTGCTAATCCATCACATTCTCTGCATCACAGTATTGACAGAGGAAAAATGCAGACACAACTCTATTTTTGGGATGAAACTTATTTTTCGTTAAGTATAGGTTGTATATATTGATATTCTGACAACCGTAGCTCCAATGGACCACTGTCGGTGCTGATCTATCACATTCATTGAATTACTGTATTCGTAGATGGAAAATGCAGACATAACTCTATTTTTGGGATAAAATCGTTTTCTTTTTGACCTGGGCATTATATTGAGTTGTCTCTGCCAGCTGAGTTGACCTGAGAAACTCGGCAAAACTCACTGAGTTTGTCGGGTCGACTCGGGTCACCTGTTTCATGGTGGTTTATTGTTACAGGTCTGACTCACAATTTCAAATGAGTACTCGGCGGAAAACGATGGGAACTTCTGTAACTAATCAAGACATAATGTAGTGTATGTTACATTAATTATATGAAACAAAGAGACTGGAAACCCAACGGCTGAAATCCGGGTTTTTTTTGTCTATTAAAATCACAAAAATCTGCCGGTATAGCTGAAGATTTAGAACTAAAAATGAAAAAATTGTTTTTTATTTTATTATTCTTAAACTCAAATCTGAAATTCCTGACAAAGATGTTTAATGTTTGGGCAGAAAATAAAACTAACTCCAGAAACTAAAAAAGGAAACCATAACAGAATTTTATTACAATCAGGATGGTATATCTAGGTTGTACATAAGATTAAAAACATAGTATCATGGTGTCCTTCTCGGTTCACTCTGTTCAAGATTAAAATTTTTGATGTTGCGAGTCACTCTTCCGGACTCATCTACAAGAGAGAATTGCTTGAGTTCTGCCTTGAAGGTGGGTCCGGAAGAGGGACTTGAAACTTTTGAAATTATAAACTTGAACATGCTGATCCCATAAGTACACTAAGATAATAATGTTAGGAATATGGTATTTAGTGTGTATATTGTACACAGTTGTAAAAGTGTGTGAGTGAGTTATTAGGAATAACAACTCACATAAATTGTTATATTATTGTTTATTATATTGGGTTGATTAGTTATACGTGAATAGAAACCACTCACGTATATAGGAAGATTGGTTTGTAACTTCCCTATTGTTTAGGAGATAGAAACTCTTACAAATGTATGCTTGTTCCAAACTATAAAATAACTTTTGAATTGTTGATTGATAACATTTGAAGCTTCATCTTCATTTGGTATCAGAGCGGGTTTCTGCTCTGAAAATTTCTGGTCTTGTTCGTTAGTGTTGCAAGAGCTTAGCAGTCAGGACCATGTGTGAAGCTCTATTTGAGAGACCATGTAATTTTGCTGATAGCAGAGGTGCAATGTGGATCATGTGCAATTCTACTACCAGTTAGATCTGGGTTTTTTCAGATCTGCATTAGTGACAACATCAGATTTGTTTGGAATTTATTCGAGGCAGTGGTGGATTGCGTTTCATCATATCTCATCGATTGGTTTGTTTCCATTTTGCTTGGATCGAGCTTCAGATCTAATTAGCACATTGAATTATTGATTCGATTTGCAACTCAGCTCCCTCAGATCTGCATAACACTAAAGTCACTACGGAGGGCAAATATGGTATTGTTACTTGACTTGGTACATTCTCTAGATCGGAATCTCCTTAACACTCTCAACGCCCATTTCAACATACGCTTAGCTGTGCACGAGTTCAGCTTGCCTTGGTTTGGTGATCCCAACGACGACGTTTGGCTCTAGCACGACACTCACTCCATTCACCTTGCGTCCTAACACCCCATCTCTGGTTTGGGGATCTCCCTTTGCGCACAACCGCTCATGTTCGATCTAGCTCTTTGGTGACCTTTGGCGGCGAAATACCATTCAACACAAACTCAAACCACCACTTAGTTCTCATATTCTACATTCGGCTTTTCGCAGATCGCCCATCTTGAATGACATTACCGTTCACACACGTCTTGGCACATTTTGGGTTATAAAATGCATTCAATACTCCACCTGAGCTCGGGATTCACCGTGATTTCATTCACCTTTGGTTCTCAGTGAGCACAAATGTGTATCCTTGGCTATCTCACAGGCTGCAATTTTGCTCTTCTCAAGACCGCTCCTCAATTTTGCATAAACAAAGGTCAGCTCCGTTGGTTTTAGGATTGATCCGTAGTTTTTTTAGTTTTAGATTTATCATTTTATGTTTGTAGAAAGTAATTAAATGTTACTTTTACAATAAAATATTGTTGTAAGAGTCTATTATTATTAGTCTTTGTAAATCATTCTCGTAAAAATCATTGAGTCAAACATTGTAAGGATGCATTTTCGGTTGAAACCAACGTCCTTCGAGCCAATTAAAATTGTGGGGGGGCAATATTGAAAGGTCAATTCCCTCTGAAAGGTTCAAAGGAAAAGACTTTCACACATGGCAACTACAGACACAATTGGTTTTAATTGAAAGAGATTTTTGGGATGTTGTTGATGACACCGCTACCGACTGATTGGTGGTGACGACCTCAACAAGTGGAAGATCAAGGACAAAAAGGCCTTAGCTACCGTTGGCTTAGGACTTTCTAAACCATATTTACGTCATATCGACTTAAAAAAAAACTTCTAAAGAGATTTGGGACACATTGAACACACTCTTTGGTTCACAAACTGGTAATGCAGAGATAACGATAAAGCAAAAATTGTTTTGGTTAAAAATGGAAGACGGGGGAGATATAGTTGCTCACATCAGCAGGTTCCACTCTCTTATAACACAACTAGCAGGAATAAAAGAAGCCATTAAAGACAATGATGCGAAAGCAATACTATTAAACAACATGCCCAACAATATGTCAAACATAGTGTTCACTTTAAGCAAGTTGAATCCATCTCTGGAAAATATTATATCTACATTGCATGAAGAGGGAAATAAGAACAAAGCTTCATACTCAAAAACAAAGAAACTATTAGCTACAATAACTAAACCCAACACTTATTATCATAAATCTAAACATGTAAAGACTAAAAGTACATGTTTTTATTGTGAAAAGCAAGGGCATGTGCTTCTGAATTCTCCTTGATGGAAAGTTGTCAAACATGGCAGTGGCAATTGGAGAAAATGATGAAGAGAAAGATTACGATAAGAACTTAGACAATCAGAGTGTTGAAGATTTTTTATATTAGGTGTGTGAGGTTGGAAATATTGTCATTGATGTCAAAAGAGGTGCTGAACTGGTAAACGGAAATCTGTAAAAAGTAACGGAATTATTGACGGAAATGGTAGAAAGTAACGGAAATAACCAGTAGTATAGAAGGGTAGAAAACGAAAGTTTAAATACATGAAAAGAAGCATTTTTGCATGAGGATTATCATGGTATAAGTGAGATATACACAGCTATACATAAGAGAGAGATATCCGCATTTTAAGGTGTTCATATGCAATGTTTTATGGTGAAAAAGAAGATTTAATGATGGCTGGCAGCGATTTAATGATAACAGTGATTTTTCTAAGGAGGGGCAGCGCTCCTATCAAGTGGTTAATTGCATTGATTAATGTGCATTTAATAATTATGGGCTGCATTAATTATTTTTTGGTTTTAGCCGACTAATGCACTTAATTAAGTTGTGTTAATGGAAAGGTTGTGTCGGTTGGAACGATGTGTCTTTTCGAAAAGGTACGAAAGGCTATATAAGAAGATTCATATGAGACTTATTAAGCATGGATTCAAGTTGAATATCTTAAGGAAAAAGAAGAAGAAGAGGAAGCGTAAGGGCAGAATTTTAGAACAACAAATCTGAAAGTAAGAAGAAGAATTTTCCATTATTCGTTGAGGAAGCAACAAGTTCAAAAGTGGAAAGAAAATTTTGTAAGGAAGGTTGGTGCCTTCATATTCGAAGATATCGGTGTCTCTTGCTGAGTTGGTGCTTAGCAAAAGGGGTGGGTGCTCCTGTAGGTTGGTGCCTACAAAACTGTAATTTGGGGATTGGTGTCTCCAGTAGGTTGGTGCCTACAAATTTTTGAGAAATATATATAAAGAAAGAATTTTCTCCATGGTTTTCTCCCGAAAGGGTTTCCACGTATATCTGTGTCTACTTGCATTAAGTTTTGTGTTCTTTGATTGATTTGATATATTCACATTGCTTGTGATTATAGATCTAAGTTTAAGTATTGAAGTTTGAAATAATATCATAATACTGATTCACCCCCCCTCTCAGTATTATCTTGTGCTCAACAATTGGTATCAGAGCAGGTTCCTTCAGGAACAATCTAATAGTTGGAAGGTAGATCTCGGGAGCACATATGGCTAGTCAAGTACAAGAAGGTTTTTCCTCGGACAAGGCTTCGTTGTTTGATGGAACAAACTATGCATTTTGGAGCGTAAGAATGAGAACCTATCTGATGGCACTAGGGTTTGATATTTGGCAATCAGTACCCGGTCGGATATATCATTCCATCAACTCTGCCAACAGACCAAGCCGGTAAGAAGGCTTTTGAAAACAATTCCAAGGCGATGAATGCAATCTTGTGTGGTCTGTCAGAGTCTGAATTTGTCAAGGTAATGCAATGTGACATGGAAAAGGAAATATGGGATAAACTTCGAACAATATATGAAGGTGATGATAAGGTCAGAAAATCTAAGCTTCAAACCCATAGGAGAAAATTTGAGAGCCTAAAAATGAAGGATGAGGAAGATGTTGCAGCTTATCTTCTGCGGGTGGATGAAGTTGTCAACACCATAAGAGGGCTTGGAGAAAAGATTGAGGAACCTGTGATCGTCCAGAAGGTCTTAAGATCTTTACCATTAAGATTTGATGCTAAGGTGTTTGCCATTGAAGAAATGAAGGATCTTGACAAGCTAAGCATGGACGAACTACATGGAATACTGACGGCTTATGAAATGAGGACCGAGTCTAATAAACCAGCAAAGAAGGAAGCCGCATTCAAAGTCTCGAAGAAAAAGGCAATCAAGGAATCTGAAGCGAATGATGAATCAAATAGCGAAGAAGATGAAAAGGAAGCTTTATTCATTCGAAAGCTAAAGAAAGGATCCGGGAGATACAAAGGTAAGTTACCATTTAAATGTTTTAACTGTGGTAAAATTGGTCATTTTGCAGCTAAATGCCCAGAGAAGGAAGATAGCGAAGATGAAGAAAGCAAGCCCAAGTTCAAAAGAGAATTCAAGCAAAGCAGAGGCAAGAAAAGATTTGAAAAGCAAAAGAAGAGTCTATATTCAAAAAGAGGTAGCAGCTCATCCGAAGAAAGCGGAATAAGTGATTCAGACAGTGATGATGAAGAAACATTGTTTATGGCTATAGAAGAAGGTTCATCAACTAGCAAAGTTGATTTGGAAGGAATCGAGGACATAGAAGAAGAAGGTGAGGTAAACCTTGAAGAAGAACTCATTTGTGCGTTGGGTGAAATAAAAGCACTCAAAAAGAGGAATCAGAAGCAAAGACTTCAGCTCCAGAAATATGAAGAACAAAATCAATCTTTCGAAGCTAAGTTAGCACAGAGTCTTGAAGAATCAAAGAATCTAATCATTGACCTGAAGACCCAGATTGAAGAAGCAAAGAGAATTGAGGAAGGGTTGAGAAGTCAGCTCAAGGTGAAACAAGAAGAATGTGAAAAGCGTGAGTCAGAGATTGTTGCGATGAGAAAAGACTTAGAAAAGGTAAATACCAAACTAATGAACAACTTTAAATTTGAAAAGAGTACTAAGGTTCTAGATGAGATTCTAGAAAATCAAAGATCACCATCCAACGAATTAGGACTCGGATATGAAGAAAAACTAGAGAAAGCTTCAAATTCCATTGAGATTCCAGAGAAGAAAGGTTTAGAAAAGGAAAAAAAGTTATGCAGAAATTCTAAATGCACCTACGAAGAATAAAAGCAAAAAGGAAGAGGAAACTACGAAGACCAGTTCCATCCACAAGGAAGGTGTTAAAGAGAACGACATCAAAAGACCATTTACTCCACGACATAGGAATATGAACAGGTTCGAAAGTTCCTTTCATGGTTATTGTTTTTATTGCAATATATATGGGCATAAAAAGATAGAGTGTAGAAAGCGAATGAGAGATAATGAAGCCTGGAACAAACCAAAATCTGCTCATAGAGTGTTGAATATGAACTATAATTTGTTTGCTCCACTATCCTATTATAACGAGGAAGCCATTATCTGCTACAAGTGCAATAATTATGGACATATAGCACGCTTTTGTAGAAGTGTGTTTGACTCGAGACAAGATCAAAAGACAAAGCCTTTAGATACAAAGAAAAGGGAGGCTACGAAATCCTGGACAAGGAAGCAGGAGAAAGATGGGCTAGACAAAGAAAAATCCATGCTCGTTCAAACAGCTTTTCATGCTCGAGATGAAGGACAGCAGTGGTACATTGATAGCGGATGTTCAAGACATATGACTGGTGATAAAAGTAAGTTTCTCTCCTTAAAGAAAGTAAATGAAGGTACAGTAAAATTTGGTGATAATGCTACAGCGAAGATCGTTGGCAAAGGTACGCTGAGTTTGGATAATGGAAAAACAAAAACAGAGAATGTTTTGTATGTTGAAGGATTAAAACATAACCTCTTGAGTGTGAGTCAAATGTGTGATTAGGGACACACTCTTAAGTTCTATGCCGAAGGATGTGAAATAAGGAAAGCAGATACAGGAGAACTAATTGCAGATTGCCACCGAACTACAAATAATCTATATATGCTCAGAGAAATAAAAGAAGAAAAATGTTGCCTAAGTCAAGTTGAGGAGAGTTGGCTATGGCATAGAAGGATGGGACATATAAATTTTGATAATCTTGTGAAGATAAGCAATAAGCAGGCCATACGGGACATGCCTAAAATAACAAAGCCTTCGAGTACTCTATGCAAGCAGTGCCAGCTTGGGAAGCAGACCAGAACAAGATTCAAAACAAAGGAGTATTCATCCACCAAACCATTGGAGCTAATTCACATGGATTTGTGTGGACCTACCAGAATGAAAATTATTCAAGGTGAGAGTTATTTTATGTTACTCATTGATGACTACACTAGAATGACATGGGTAGCATTTTTGAAAGAAAAATCTGAAGCATTTGGAAAGTTCAAAGCTTTCAAGGCATTAGTAGAAAATGAAACAGGGCTGAAGATAAAATGTCTAAGGTCAGATCGTGGAGGTGAATTCATGTCAAATGAATTTATTGAATATTGTGAAGACCATGGAATTAAAAGACAATACTCAGCTGCAAGAACTCCACAACAAAATGGAGTAGTAGAAAGGAAGAACATAACCGTTCAAGAGATGGCCCAAACAATGCTGAATGAATCTAAGCTATCAGATAGATTCTGGAAAGAAGCGGTAAGTACTGCCGTTTATATTTTGGATAGAGTGCAAATCAGAGTTAACCATGACAAAACTCCATATGAATTATGGAAAGGAAGACCAGCCTCGGTCAAATATTTTAAGGTATTTGGGAGCAGATGTTTCATTAAAAGAACCGAAGAGGACTTAGGAAAATTTGATTCAAGATCCGATGAAGGGATTTTTCTTGGGTACTCCACTAAAAGTAAAGCCTTCAGATGTTATAACAAGAGGTTGCGGACTATCATAGAAAGTGCAAGTGTCAGAGTGGATGAGGGTCTAGATCTAAAGACAAAAGAAAATTCAGAAGAGTCTTTAGAAATACCAAGTCTTGTGAAAGAAGAACAAGAGGAAGAAGAAGATATTGAAGAGTGGAGTAAATCAGAAAGGCAGGATACCAAGACGCCATCTCGCTTCGTTCAGAAAAATCATGATGAAAGTCAGATTATTGGAGAACTTGATACCGGGGTTCAAACCAGAAGAAGAATTACAAATGCTTCTGAGCAAGGGTATTTTTCTCTGCTATCTAAGGTAGAACCTAAGAACTTTTTAGAAGCAAGACATGATAAACATTGGTTGAAGGCGATGGAAGAAGAATTAGATCAAATTGAGAAAAATGAAACTTGGGAACTGGTTCCCAGACCAAAGAGTCAGAATGTGATTGGCACTAAGTGGGTATTTCGGAACAAACTAAATGAAGATGGTCAAGTCACTCGAAATAAGGCAAGATTGGTATGCAAAGGGTATGCTCAAGTGGAAGGTGTTGATTTTGAAGAGACTTTTGCTCTGGTTGCCAGACTAGAAGCAATCAGAATGTTCCTTGCTTTCGCAGTGTTTAAAAATTTCAAAGTCTACCAAATGGATGTCAAATCAGCCTTTTTAAATGGGAATTTAGAAGAGGAGGTTTACATAGAACAGCCTGAAGGGTTCCTATTATCAGAAAATGAAGATTATGTGTGTAGGTTGAAAAAGGCATTGTATGGATTAAAACAAGCCCCCAGAGCATGGTACTCAAGGCTTGATCAACATCTACAGGACCAAGGATTCAAGAGAGGACATGCTGACAGTAATATTTACATCAAAACTGAAGATGAACACTAGTTAATTGTGGTTGTATATGTGGATGACATAATCTTTGGAGGAGACAATGAAGAAATGTCTAGAAAATTTGCAGAAGACATGCAAAAGGAATTTGAAATGTCTATGTTGGGTGAGTTATCCTTTTTCCTTGGATTGCAAATTTCTCAATCTAATAAAGGAATATTTATATCCCAAACCAAGTATGTGAAGGAAATGTTGAAAAAGTTTGGTATGGAAGAGTGTGCACCTGTCAGCACACCGATGATCACCGGAACCAAGTTAAGCAAAGATGACGAATCTCTAGATGCTGATCAATCTCTCTATAGATCAATGATTGGGAGTTTATTATATGTGACAGCATCTAGACTAGATATCATGCAAGCAGTGGGTATGGTGGCATGTTTTCAAGCAGGGCCGAAAGAAACACATGTGCAAGTTGTAAAACGCATATTCAGATATCTAAAGGGAACTATGGAATACGGGTTGTGGTATCCAAAAGGAAAAGATTTCACATTGACATCTTATACAGATTCAGATTGGGCAGGATGTGTAGATGACAGAAAAAGTACAAGCGGAGGAGCATTTTTTCTTGGAAACAGCCTGGTATCTTGGCTAAGTAAGAAGCAAAATTTTGTATCCCTATCCACAGCAGAAGCAGAGTATATAGCAGCGGTACTATGTTGCACGCAAATTTTATGGATGAAGCAGACCTTGAAGGATATCAAAGTAGAGTATGATCATCCCATCTCCATATTATGTGATAATACCAGTGCAATAAGTATTTCAAAGAATCTGGTTATGCATTCCAGAACAAAGCACATTCCCATAAGATATCACTTCTTAAGAGAGCAGGTGGCAGAGAAACAGGTAAAGTTGGAGTATGTCGCTACATCCGAACAGATAGCAGATATTTTCACTAAGCCACTTCCAAAGGAGACATTTGAATATCTACGGCATAAGCTGGGAGTAATTTCTTTTACATCTTTACATTGAAGAGTCAAGGGTAGCACTGGTTAAGGGGGAGCTAAAACTTTGCAAATTTTTCAGCTCCTAGGATGACCCTTTGCCATTGATGTCAAAGGGGGAGAATGGTAGTAAGGGGGAGCTACGGCAAGAGGAAGCTGCAGAAGAGGAGATTATTTTTTGGGGTTGCCATCAATGACAAAGGGGGAGATTGTTGGAAATATTGTCATTGATGTCAAAAGAGGTGCTGAACTGGTAAACGGAAAATCTGTCAGAAAGTAATGGAATTATTGACGGAAATGGTAGAAAGTAACGGAAATAACCAGCAGTATAGAAGGGTAGAAAACGAAAGTTTAAATACATGAAAAGAAGCGTTTTTGCATGAGGATTATCATGGTATAAGCGAGATATACACAACTATACATAAGAGAGAGATATCCGCATTTTAAGGTGTTCATATGCAATGTTTTATGGTGAAAAAGAAGATTTAATGATGGCTGGCAGCGATTTAATGATAACAGTGATTTGTCTAAGGAGGGGCAGCACTCCTATCAAGTGGTTAATTGCATTGATTAATGTGCATTTAATAATTATGGGCTGCATTAATTATTTTTTGGTTTTAGCCGACTAATGCACTTAATTAAGTTGTGTTAATGGAAAGGTTGTGTCGGTTGGAACGATGTGTCTTTTCGAAAAGGTACGAAAGGCTATATAAGAAGATTCATATGAGACTTATTAAGCATGGATTCAAGTTGAATATCTTAAGGAAAAAGAAGAAGAAGAGGAAGCGTAAGGGCAGAATTTTAGAACAGCAAATCTGAAAGTAAGAAGAAGAATTTTCCATTATTCGTTGAGGAAGCAACAAGTTCAAAAGTGGAAAGCAAATTTTGTAAGGAAGGTTGGTGCCTTCATATTTGAAGAGATCGGTGTCTCTTGCTGAGTTGGTGCTTAGCAAAAGGGGTGGGTGCTCCTGTAGGTTGGTGCCTACAAAACTGTAATTTGGGGATTGGTGTCTCCAGTAGGTTGGTGCCTACAAATTTTTGAGAAATATATATAAAGAAAGAAGTTTCTCTGTGGTTTTCTCCCGAAAGGGTTTCCACGTATATCTGTGTCTACTTGCATTAAGTTTTGTGTTCTTTGATTGATTTGATATATTCACATTGCTCGTGATTATAGATCTAAGTTTAAGTATTGAAGTTTGAAATAATATCATAATACTGATTCACCCCCCCCTCTCAGTATTATCTTGTGCTCAACAAATTGTTATATTATTGTTTATTATATTGGGTTGATTAGTTATATGTGAATAGTGGTGGTTGAAACCACTCACATATATAAGAGGATTGGTTTGTGACTTCCCTATTATTTAGGAGATAGAAATTCTTATAAATGTATGCTCGTACCAAGCAGTAAAATAACTTTTGAGTTTTTAATTGATAACATTTGAAGCTTCGTCTTCAAATAATGCACATTGTGAAAGTCTTGAAAAAAGAATTGAAAAATATTTTCCTCAGAAGGTATGAATGACAACTCAGGCCTACTTTAAGAGCTATATGAGTGATGCATTTGGCCATGAATTGTCTTTACTCGCTCTAGAGTCTATACACATGAAACCATTCCAACCCATCAAAAACATTCAAGATGTTTCATACTCTAAAGGCTTGAAGCCTTTTCATAACTTTGTTCCCTTTGGGAATAGGATAGATCATTAAAGACTCCTTTTTTTATTTGATCTGTTACTTGTCCCGATGATCTGACACTGCAAAGGCGATGCGAAACATGTTTATTGTTACTAAGTGTATGTATGCTGCTACTTAACAAACAATTGCTCACTACAATGAACATACAAAATGGAATCTGTAAACAATACAGCCTGAAGTTGACCTTTTTTCGTGAAAAATGGACATCATAATTGAGGCTCTTGACACAATGGAGGCACGGTCATACTTTATTGTTTTTCAGAATGCTTTTGTTTGGGATTGCATGCTCCACCATGATAAGTTTCAATCTCTGTATCTTGGCATCAACCAATTTCTGCAGATAGGCCAGAGTTCAACTATCTGTGTCTTGTGCTGTAGCATCTTCCATATGGAAATTCACCAAGAAACATCAGCTTTAGAATAACTTGTCTTCCAGAAAATCCTATTCACTTTAAGGTTTCAGCATCCTTACCAACCAGGTGTTCTTGGGGAGGTTCACCTTTTGGTCAATGCTGTTGTCTTCAATTTTTTTGTAGTTACTATCTATGTGAGCCTTTAGGAGATCTGCAACATCTATGTGCTTTTCTGTATGTATACAGGCATTGTGATAGTAAATGGCTTTACAGGACCCAAGAATGACTCAGCCAAATATCTCAAGATCAAAGTTCATTTTTGTGATGATTGCCATGCTCACTCAGTAGCGCACGTCTTTGAAAACTGATCTCCATTTTCACATTTTGTAGCCTTCTTTGGATCAATTGAATTTTGCTTATACTGCTCAAAGAGAATTGTGGAAACATAGATTTTGAGTGTCGCCCCTATGGACACATGTTTCTTGTGATGATGCTTTTTCTAGCTTCTGCTAGGAGCTATCTTCAGTTGTAAAATCACAAGGTATTTTTAGGTGTATGATAACTTGACGTACATATAACATAGTGTCCATTAATTATTTTCTTCATAATCTTTACCTTAGTTTTGTCAAATATTGAAAATCCTTTGCTAGAAAATATTGTGTTTTTTGATTTTCTGAGCTCATGCTACAAGAATCCAATTTAGAAACAAGTTAACAAGGGAATCAGTCTATTTGCTAAAGTAGATTCTAGAAATATCTTTAAGGTTTAAAGATCAGATTCGGCAGCTTTGTTTCCGACCCATTTTATATCTGGCACTGGATGATAACCCATATTTGTTTCCTATTTTATATTTCTATTGGTATAGGCTAACATACTGTTCTAAACACCTTTCATGTGTATGAAACAACTTCACGTCTTTCCTGCATAAAGCCATGCCCATTCCACTAAATCTTCCCAAGGGTCTCCGTATGAATCTAGATACAACTTGTAACCTAGGTTCTTATGTTTCTAGTCTTCTATTTATTTGACATTTCCTATGAGTCATTTTTAAAAACCCATTGAAATCCTGACTTGTAATGAACATTTAATCCAAACTAGTAATCATAGTCGTCAAGATCTACTCAACTCCTTCCAAGGAAATGTATTAAAGATGCTATAAACGATTCACTCCATTAACATGAGAGAAGCCAAGATATGGATGGTATAACTTGCATGCCAAATATTATTAGAATATAAAGCTTATAAATTAGTGTTAAGTTGATATTTGTTATTTATTAGGTAATAAATGGTTGTAACCACTTAAACCATTTTGTAACCATCTCTCACAATATCAAATGATGAACACAATGAACATGTGTGCATTCAAGTTTCTCTTCATTTTTTCATTCTCTCTCCACATATTCCAGCAAATATGTTAGCTAATATTGTATTATTCACAAATGAAAAAGATTACAAGAAGTTATTTAACAAACACAATTGCATGTAACAACCCCTATAAAATACGGTGTGCAATAACACAAAGCAGTTACAAATCTAAAATAAGATTACCCACAAATAGCGTAGTAAAGTTGTTTACTAACAACAACTTCATGTTACACAATGAATTAATTTATTCCTAACATTCCCCCCTTAATTTATCATTGTCTCCAGAGAATAGGAGAGATTCTGTGATTGCCTTAAAATTATCTTGTGCGAGTGACTTTGTGAAGACATCTGCATGTTGTTCTTCAGTCAAGCAATAATGGAGCTAGATGTTGTCTTGCAAAACATGTTTGTGTATGAAACAATGTTAACTAAGATGCGAGGACAAAGTTAAAATTTCCAAAATTTCGAGACGACTATTAAAATAATATATAAATTTATAAATATTTAAAAAATATAGATAATTTTTTTTTAAATTATTAAAAAATGCCGCAGAAGGCAATATCTCAACGTGAAAATTTCTTTCCGAGTTATAATCATCTTATGTTTTAGTTCTTTTTTTAATTTATTTTACTTTATACAAAAAAAACAACAAAAATAATGAGTAAGAAAAGACCTACAGTAATTTCTGAACAAATCCATTTTCATAGAATTTACAGGCGTAAGCCTCTCCTGATTATATTCACATAAAGTTCGAGTTTTATGAACCTTTATTTTAGTTTGTATTAACGTGTTAATTGTTGTATATATCATCTTATGCAAATGCAAAGAATTTAAGTTGATAGCTGATCTATCCCCTCCATTACTATTGGTTTTTATGGAAAGTAGTCAAAAATTATACTACAAATCGTATCTATCCCCTCTATTACTATTTGTTTTCCATCATTATGCAAGGAAGAAGACGAATATCCAAGAGAAAACTGAGAATGATTATCAAAGAACAATGATTGGCCATCGATGACATGGCTACAATGCAATTCAATTTATTGAGATTAATTTCATTCCTTGTTTATGTTGGTTTCGTTTTTACTTCGTTTTTTATAAATGTTTTGTCCTATATGTTTTAGATAGTTCTAATTTTTATGATAGTGTTGAGTGGAGTTGTTTATAATAATTTTTTAGTGATAGAATTAAAATTTTAATGAGCATTTTAAAAAGGTTTTGGAGTTGCACAAAGAAAGTTGACACTTTATTTTAGTTGTAAAATGTTTTTGGTTAAGTTAAACCATTTAGTGATTATTAATTAGGAAAGACTTTTCTGTGAAACTTTTTCTAACAAATTTATTTTGTGTAAATGTAAATTTTCATTTTTGTTCAATACAAATAGTTTTAATTGGAAAGACTAATTTTTCTTATAATTAATAAAAAATAAATGAACCATGCACTTTCATCATATGTATTGTAATTATTTCAATTATGGGCTACATATCTCATAGTTACTTTCAAATATTTCTTTTTATGTAAGAGCAATTTTATTGATTATGAAAAAATGGTCGTCTATGAAATTGATGCACTTTATTTTTCCAACGATGGATTTAACTCGTAAACACCAATAAAAGGGTAGACATAGATTTTACTATGTTGTGACTTATATAATTATTTGGTACAATATTTTATATTATAAAAAAAATAAAAAGTTGACAAGGGTGTTGGCCAAGTCTTTGTGTACGGTGGTCAAAAGCTTTATCTAGGCTCACTTTGGATGACTTTGTTTAGAGTAGTATTCAAAACTATTTATAAATTATATTCAATACTATATCCATAGGATTTTACATAAATATTTAATTCTATTTAATTAATTAATTAATTTTTTTCTAGTGGTGACATTTTTATTATAAATTTGTTTGTTGGATCGGGCGGAACAATAGTTTGTGGTTTTTTTGGGTCATCGTCCTCTACACAACCATCATCTAATCCATTGAGTCATTCTTTTCTAGAATCTACTGTTTCATTTTTTAGGGGCGTGGGTGTTGGTTTCTTTTCTACTGACAATGGCAGCTAAATCGATATTGGAACTAGGCTCTCTCCCTCTTTTACGGATTTTGAGTTGGAAAATGCGAGAAGGAAACGTGACCTTTTTTTCACGTATGCTCGATTAAACCTCAACAAGCCCATTTTAAGAAGCGATCTTTTTAAATATTTTTCTTACTGCCCCTGTTTCGATCCACTAGGCCACTAGACAGCTTAATGCTTCCAAGACCACTCCTTTTGTTTCTTTCTGGAAGACGATATTATAAGCAGAGAAATATTTCTTTAGCATGATCTACAGTTTCACTAGACTTTAGCCTAGCGTGCTACATTTTTCACTCTTAGATTTCCTTGAATTTGTGACTGCTCATGGAAGGTAGAGTAGAAATTTACCCTTGTGCTAGAGATTTTTTACTCTGGTATTTAATAATGTTGAAGATATTGGTGTTATCTTCTCCTAGTAATGAGAACTACAAAATCATCACATGATGATGAAATTGTGGTTCCCATTCTTCAATACAATATGCACCAAAACATTCAATGTCAAGCCTGTATGGGTTAAATTACCTCATCTTCCATTGTTTTTTGGGAGGAGGAGAGTTTGATATCTACTTGTAATGCAGTGAACAAGTGTTTTTCGATTGATTCTAAAACTGACATTTACACCCATACTAACTATGCCCACATTTTGGTTGATCTGGATACCTCTTGTAATTCACTTTTCCTCTTCAACATTGATTATACTAAGATTTTAATTACAGTTGATTAGAGTCATGGACCTTATAATTATACTATCATTAGCATGTGTTAAGATACGATGGACATCATGATTACTATTGTTTTTGATTGTTAGTTTAGACTCTATGGAGGCATTGTGGACCTTGATGGACATTTAAGGATGTGATAATGATCTAGTATGGTTACTTTATAAGATATTGTCATTTGAATTTTTGACGTATTGAGAATATTTGGAGTATTGGACTAACCATGTGGTCTCTTTGATTTTTGTGAATTGTTAACAATATGATGGTATTAGGGATTGGTAATATGTTGTTGAGTGTATCTAGTAGTTAGGAGTTACAATAGATGTAGGGAATTTCATGATTATTGTTGAATGTGAATTGGAGTAGAATTTAAATGTTAAGAGATTTCAAAATCCGAATTGATAAAAAAATTCGTGAAATACGCTTGATGATGATATATATATGTATGTTGTATTGCTTTATGTATGCTAAGGTTTGTATGATGGATGTTTTATATGCATTAATTCCTATTACATATTGATATGGCCTTCAGGCCATAAAAGGTATTATTGTTTGTGATTGTAGGAAAATTATATCATTTTACACCGAAAGGGGATGGAGGACAAACCATAGAAGAATGTTGGGTGTTTTACAAAATTTCCAAATTTGACAATTTTTGTGTAATGTATATGTTGTGTTTTTTCATGCTTAGTTAGGATGTTTCCCATGGGGGGTGACCTCACATGTGTGGCCATGTGGTGTAATGCTTTCCTTCTTTTAAGTTTTGTGTGTCTTATTTTGTTGTACATGTATTTAATTATTGCAAAAATTTAGTAACTTTATTAACACTTGTTAATGTGTCTTAATTAGCTAATTTAATTTAAATTTTAAACTAAAAGGAGGAGGTGAGAGGTGGGTAATAAATTGAGTATATTTTCCTTGATTTTTTCTTAATGCGGAATGAATTAATTGCATTTAGGTGGTGTTTACTCTATTTCCCTTCCCAAATTCTAATTTTTCCTTGAAGGATGATTTTTGAGACTTGTGGGACAAGTTAAGCTTATTACATTGGGTTTGGTTTGTTGACATGTGTGTTAGAATAGACAGATGGTGATGTGGCATCTGACATGGAACCACCTCATCATCCTCACCTCCCTTTTCTATTAATTGAATGAAATTTAAGGATTTTGGGTTACTTACCTTATTTTATTCTCTTGCACTTGTTGAACTTGGGTCTTGTATGCTTGGAGCTTGTTGGAGTTACAATGTGGGATTGTGTTTGGTCTAAAGGAGTTAAAGCTTGTTGAGTACATGATTTGCAAGCTTGATGGACAGTCAGGATCTGCACTTGTCATTATTTTATTCAAGCATTTAGATTTAAAATTATTGCTTATTTGAATAGGTGTGAGTGTTGTCAATGTGATTTATTGTGGTTGGGTAGCTTGCCTAAATAAGGGTATGGGAAATGACATATCGGAGCATTGGGGAGGGAAAAGGGAGTTGTGAGGCATGCATATGTGGAGGGAGTGTGATTAGGAGTTCAACCTATGGTAATTGAAAAGGAAAACATGGATATATTTTTACATATTTGTAACATGATAGATAAGGATGTATTTGAATGTTTGTATTGTGCACATGGAGGATTTTTGGTGGAACTCATACTTAAATTGGGAGAAAAAGGAGGTGGTTCACATATCCCTTGCTCCTTTTGGCCTAATATCATGCGTATGTGTTGTTGCAAAAGTTGTAAATATTGTTTGAGTTTTTTATTTGAATGTGTTGTATATTGTTGAATACAAGTTTGTGGAAGCCATTTTGTGGAAGTTATAAAAGTTACATTATACACCTATTTTTAACTTAGTTAGGGCTTGAGGGCCAAAAAGGAGGATGACTTCTCATATTATTAGATTATAGTTTGGGTAGAGAACATCGTGTTGGTGCTCAAAATTGTCTCGTCCCATTTGTGCCCTTGAAGATTTATTGATTCACGACCTCTGTAATTTTATCCTTCCTTGTATTGTGTTCGGCTAGTCTTCATTGCCATTTTAATCTACTCCTGGGTTGAAGATCATGTGTGGGTCCGTATTTGTCTCATGGTTCCTTTGTTCCTCTAGAAAAGTTCTGTATTTTGAGTCTCCCAAGCTTTGTTCCTTCAAAACTCACGTTTTCCTGTTTCCTCCATTTTCCACAGTCAAGATCTATTGCCTAGCCGTTTTTTTGCCCTAAATACTTGAAGATAAATGAGTTGATGTGTCCCTAAGGATCATGTTTGAGCCTTGCAACAATATAAATTCTCTGTCCTTGAAGAAAACCTCATTTTCTGGCTCAAATGGACGTTTCTTTGTGTTTTACGGTTTGACAGGCATTTCTCCCGGTCAAATTTGCATCATTCAGTCGACAGGGAAATGTGGCACCTCTTGGTTGGATGCGGATCATCTTAATACTTCAGAAATCCTATAAAAAGCCTCAAGTTTAAAATTGTGTCCACGTGGAGGAACGACGCTTGTTTGAGAATTAACTTTTTGGTTTGCCTTTGAAGTAGCACCGGGAGGACACGTGGAAAGAGACGGAGACTTTGCTGGGTTTCCCATACTTAGAATTTCAAAAGGTTTTAGAGAAGTCGAAGACACGTGGAGGAACGACACTCATTTGAAATCTACTTTTGGGCTTTGCCTTGGAGTAGTGCTGGGAGGACACATGGAGGCGCTTCTTGGCTCGAACTTAGACAAATTTTCATGCAAATGGATATAGTTTGGTAGACCAAGGACATGTGGCCATGGAGACACATGGAGGAACCGCTCATGTTTGGGAACTTTAAGCCCTTGAGTTTCATTCTAAGAGAAGCGTGCCATGAGGACACGTGGAGGCACTCTGCTCACTTTGCATTTTACTTAGACTTTTCAACGGCCAAAGGAGACTGCTTCGGAGCATGACACGTGATGCCTTCCGATGAGCTTCAAACATTCAGGCAAACTTCGCCGGAGCAGGTCATGTGGCGAGCCCGTGCTCGTTCAAGGTATCAAATTTTTGGGGCCACCTCAAATTGTGCCATTGTGACATGTGGCAATTTGAAAAGTCATAGGGGGCGGGGAGGCGGACCATCAGAGGTAAATTCAAACTTTTCGCCTCTTTGCTTCATAAAGGTTAAAATAGCAAAAAGGGCTTGCGAGCTCGATGAGAAATAGTCAATGTTTTGCCCCGGTCAACGGCGGAGGTGCAGACCCGCAGAGGAAAATTGGAAAATTTTTCGTTTTGAGAAAAAAGAGTTAAAAGTAAAAGGGGAAGCGTTGTTCCGTTGCGACCCACATTGGGACACGTGTCAAAAGTATTTCTCAAGGGCGGAGCTGCAGGGGAAACTTGGAAAATTTTCCTTTTTTCCAAAAGAGAGTCAAATGGTAGAATTTTTCCGCGATTCCTTTGGGACCCACCTCAAGACATGTGTCAAGCCCATTTTTTAGAAGCGGAGGTGCGGAGCAAAATGGGAAATTTTTCCATTTTTTCAAAAGGGTCAGAAAAGGTCAAAGGAAGCCCCCAAGCCTGTTTTTGGATCTTCCACGTGGATGGCCCACATTCAAAATCAAAGATCAACGGTTGCTGAGTGTCCAAATCTGATTTTCCCCCCATTTTCTCTGTAAAGCTGTCTAGAAGTGCGAGTCTTCATGATTTCTTGCTATGTTTCTACACGCCAAATAGAGGAGCGAGTTAATTTTGATATCTAGAGTTTGGTGGGAGATATCTGGAGACGTATTTCTCCATTAAAATAGTCTGACTCTCGGGCCCGATCTGGTTTTCATTTTTCTTCTCCTGAGCATGCAAGGGGTTAAATTTGATTGATATGGGGCGGAAGTGGTTGGAAAATGGATGGAGGTGTGGTTTACCGAAAAATGGAGTTGAATGTGGGAAGAAATTGAAGAGATTTTCCCTCGAGCACCTGGAGACTTTTACAGATATGATTCTGTGAATCACAAAAGAATCATGGCAAGCACTGGCACATTTAAATTATTTGTCTTTTCGAAGGAAGGGGCTCTATTGTAAATGTTATAAAGGACATTGAATTCATCATGCAAATGGTTGGGAGTTTTTGGAAAGATCAGGACTGATTTTCTCCAGCAGAAAAAGCTTGACAGAGCCCATCCATTTTGAGAAGTCATCTAGAGAAGCCTGTATATCTCTCTTTATGTCAAATTTGATCATGTCAAGGTGGTTGCAAGTGTACAACCATTGACAAGCTTTGAGATTGTTCTGGAAACTTTCCCTTGCTGATAAATTTGATCAAACTTTGAGTTATTCTGTGTCAATCTTGAGTAAAGTGTATTTATTTCATTTTTGACTGCATACAGGTAGTTTTTCTTGTTTCTATTACAATCTTGTACCAAAATATAGTCCAATCACATAGGTCTCAGTCCTTGTGATAGTTTAGTGGCATCTGCAATTTCATTTCTCAGAAGATCCTTCATTTGGGAATGGGATAAATGGTTTAAAATCACTTTTCTTTCATTTTGTTGATAGAGATTATCTGTAAGCCTCTGGGTGTACCTCAGGTGTGACTTGGTTTAAATCTTGGTGCTTTATTGGGTCCTTCTGACTCAAGCCTTCATGACAGAATCCCACAGGTTGTGTGAAAGAGTGCTGATCTGGGCCTCCATTAAAGCACATATTCTAGTTGAGGAAACAATTTAACTTTTTGTGGCATTTTTTTGATTGAATCTTTCCATTTTGCATAAGCTCTCAAGGATCTAGTGATTCAATTCCATCCTATCTCCCCTCCCACCAAAATTCATTTAAAACAACTAATCCTACCCATACTACCCGTGTTTTGCTCTGTATACCCACACTAGACCAAAATCCTTTTACTAAAGTATGCAGAACAGATCAGTTTCTCAAATGTATTTAGTAACCTTTGGTTTGTTGTGAAAGTATCTCCATGATCTGGAAGTGACAACTTGTGAGAGTCAGATTTGGTGTGTTGATCATATTTTCCCCAAGGCCTTCTCTATAAAATTTATGCAAAAGAAAGGTACCTGTATCTCCTTTCAAATAACAGAGGTTACAAAATAGGTTCTCTTACCTTGGTTGAAAGGCACAACCTAAAATAGTTAGGATAAGATCATATCCTTTTGAAGGTGCTACCCATCTCTCCACAAATCCAAGTAACAAAGGGACAGTCAGATCTCCTCCCCGACTACAAAACGACATATATTTGTGATCTGGTTGCCTCTAAGCTCCATGTTGAATCATTGTTGCTGCTTGGCCTGAAAAGGAGAACAAATTTGGGTACCAACAGAAGGCATGTTGTGAGGCGTAGCGTTAGGCTTATGATCCCGGTGCTACGTCTCTGGTTCGACTCTCACCATGGTTTACCAAAACCCTTTTTATCCTATTCATTACTATGTGATCTCAGGGATCCCGCTATGGTTTGGAAGGTTTTCATTCCCCCTGCGGGCTCGTTGGCCTCTTCCCCGTTTCTCCCTAGATCTAGTGTTGGCCCCTCTTAGCGGCCTCCTGCGCAGGCTCATGGTGATGCGATTGTGGGCAGCGGTCTCAAGGTGGACGGCTCGTGCAATAACGACCATGTTTCAATCCCTGCTGTTCCTGAGGAGGAGGATTCTGCTAAGGATGCTTTGCCTCAGCAAGCCCCCTCTAAGTGCTCCTACTTGCATGTTGCAGCTGCAACTTCTTCCTCAAAACCTCTTGCCGCTGCCAAATCTCCTCCCTTAGTTTCTTTGGGGGAATCGGTGCTACAGGCAGAAGATTTTTTCTCTAACCTAGGGTTGATCTGCCGCTTCAACGGCCTCTGGCCTAGGTTGCCGCTCCTCCATTCTTGGACTTCTTCATCCTGGCATCCTCTTTTGACTGGTAAAGTTGAAATTTACCCCTGTGCAAGGGGGTTTTTCATTGTGGTATTTAATTTTGTTGATGATAGAGATGCTATCCTTACCAAGATTTGGGAGCTACAAAATCATCACTTAGTTGATGAAACCATGGTTTTCGTCCTTCAATACTTTCAATGTCAAGCTTGTATGGGTTCGCTTATCTCATCTCCCGCTGCATTTTTGGGGGGTAGAGAGTTTGACTGCTATTGGTAATGCTTTGGGTAAGTTTTTATCCATTGACTCTAAAACGAAACTTTACACACATACTTCCTATGCTCGCATCTTGGTGGATCTGGACACCTCTCTTGATCTACCTGCTTCCATTAATTTCAAAGTGTTGGATAGGGTTTGGTCACAACCTCTTGAATTTGAAGGCTTGCCTTTCAGATGTAGGAAATATTTTTCCTTGGGGCATCTTGTTGCAAAGTGTCAGAAAGTGAATCAGAAGTTGAAGGAAAATTTTTCCTAGTGGAAGGATCCCTAACCTAGTCTTTTGGTTGTTGGGCATGACTCAGATTCCTCTTTGGAGGATTCAGCAGAGATTTGCGAAGACCTTGTTTTAGAAGATAGGGAGCTCCCATTTAAGAATCTCAATTCTCCCCCTATGGTGGGGTTGGTTGGGTCAGATCAGGTGGAAAACAAACTATTGAAGGGGGGGTCAAAGGACATCTCTCGTTTTCAGCATCAACCACATCCAGATGAAAATACAGATCCTAATAGGAGCGAAGGTTGGACTGCCGTAAATAAAAAAAAGAAAAGAATTTCGCTTCCTAAAATGAGACTACGATCTCATGATCGGGATCCCCTGAAGTAATCTCTATGTTGCTGCAGTTGGGGTGCTGCAGTCTTTCTTCCTTATTCTCTCCTCGGTTTTTATTCTTCTCGCTGCAACCCTTGGGGTCTTTTTGTCTTTGTTGCCTGTGGGCTTCTTCTTTGATATGCTTCATTGCTTTATCTCGCCTTAAGGGCCTTTTGTACAAGGATGCGGGTCTTTGCAAAACCCCCACATTTACCCTTTTCCAAAAAAATAATGTAAACACTATTAATCCCTAACATTTACCCCCTTCGTGTGAATATTATTAATTGCTAACAGTCACCCTCTTAATGTGAACCAATGTTTTAAAAATCGGAACCGGACTCAGAACCGGCCGAGGTCCAGACCGGAATCGAACCGAAACCGGACCGGTTCAAACTTAATGAACCGGTTTACTAAAAAATACATAAAATTTTATATTTTTAATGAAAATAATATATTTGAAAGGTTAAAAACCATAATTCCAACAATTACACACAAAATATGCATAGTTTGCTCATGTATATAGTACCATAGTTGGAATACTCGCATTCGGCAAATACTCGGCAGACCCCCAAAAAACAAACTCGGCAAAAACTCGGCAATATTCGGCCAATACTCGGGAATACTCGGCAACTTAAAAAATACTCAAATTTCTTTAAAAAAACAGTAAATTTGCAGCCAAAATTGTGTATTTGCAGCGTTTTCTTTCATTGCTATTAATGCTTTCTTTTTGTTGGGAACTTTACGATAGCATTCAGTCTTGTGTCTGAGGATGCGCAAATTGGAGTGTAAACACAAAAAAAAACTCTTAAAATAGCAAAAAAAAAACTTACGCATCTATTGATATGTGAAGTCAACATTTGAATAAGCAGGTTGTGAGCAAGTTGGCAGGTGGGACGATTAGTCCAAGCATGGGAGAATACTCGCCGAGTTTTGGAAAGCTATCCAGTATTTTTAATTACTAATCTGTCTACAGGCGACCAAAGCTCATGATTCTTTCAGAAGATTGCAAGAAGTTGTTTGGTCCAAAACGGTGCAAAAATGGATTTTATGAAAATAAGAAAAATATTGCCATCAATGCGTAGAGCTCGAGAAAATATACACTTTTAGAAAAAACGGCAACTGAAACGGAGCCATAGAATGGAAGTTATGGTACATGCAAGTTTTTGCTGCTACATCTTCTCAGACCCTTTCCAAAAATGGCAATTTTTTTTCTTTTCTTGTGTTTTCTTCACCTAAAATCCAAAAAAGGAAAGAAATGCCAAAAAAGGAAGAAACCCTGACTCGTCCAGTTCAGGATGAAATCGGACCGATTTGACCGGTTTGGTACTAAACCGGCCGGTTCCTTACAAAACCGGCCGGTTCAGTACCAAACCGGTCAAACGGTCCGGTTTTTTAACCGGTTCATGTCTAAATATGTTGAACCGGTCGAACCGGCCGGTTTCGGTTCTAGTTCAGCCGGTTTTTAAAACACTGATGTGAACATGAGGAAGAAGCACACCATTGAACTTGAAACAAAGCCGTATGCCGATGCATACTTTTAGGTCTACATATTGCTGTCTAGATCTTGTTGTGCATGATCACTTACATACGAGAATTTATCCCGCTTTCACTTCCAGTGAACTTATCACCGGCCGACCATCTTCCAACGAAGTATGACAGTTAGAGGATCCTTACAGTCAACGATCCTCCTATCCAATTGTTTATAACATCCACGATACACATTCTTGTTTTTTCAATCTTAGCAGGGGAATGATCACAATGTTTTATTTTCCACACACACACATATCATACAAAGAAAACAACTGAAAATATTTCATGTCCCTTTTTGAAGGCTGATTTTTGAAGACTTTAAACCATTCTTCTCCCCATGGGCCTAAGGAGGAAAGCAAGGGGAAGATTTGGATTATATTTTTATTGTTGTTAAGGTAGTTATTTTATTTATTATCATGTATCCTATTGGGAAGCCTAGCGCTCCAATAGAAGGACTTAAGTAATTAGGAAATAAAAATATTTTGAGCATGTAGGGTCCAAATACCAATTAAATATTTAAAAGCACTTACTTTAAGGGGTCGGCCATCATTTTTTATATTTGTAAAGCACTCCTTGGGTTATAAAAGGAGGTCTCTTGGCCATTATTGGATTGTGTTTTGGTGAATTTTCATATCTTGGTTAAGGTTTGCTTGTGAAGCACCTTTCCTACCTTTCTCAAGGATGAAACCCCTTGATTGAAGACCTTTTTCAAGGACGAAAACCTTTGATTGAGGGCTTGTGGAGGATGACAACCCTTCCATAAGAATTTATGTATGCAAGCTGGTTTGGAAAGCAATAAATTATCATTTCCTTGCATGAATTATTCTTTGGATCAATTATCTATTTATTTGAAGTGTAATGACCCACTTGGGGGTGTTACTTGGTATGTGTGATGATAATTTGGCAAATATGAATTTATTATCTTGTTCTCCATATTTTTAAAAGCCAAGATCTTGAGTTTCATGAATTTTGGAGGTGTTTTACTTTTTTTACAAGCTTGTTGAAGTTTGCTGGTTGAGGGTTCCAAAATTAATTATTTCCAAGCTCAATCCCGATTTCTAACATTTGATTGTGTTTGCCGAGGGTTTTCTAATAATCTTGGTATAAGAATTGAAGGGTGTTAGCAAGGTTTAACCCACTTTTGAGGGGTTTTACTCCTCCAAGGAAGTTGCTGCCCTAGGAAGGGCCTAATTTACAGATTGCATGGTTATATAAGCCATCTACAAGAATTCCCTAATTTGATTTTCAAGTTTACATCTCAGCTTTTGGTCATTTCCGGAGTCCCCCTGAAAAGGAACATTACAAAATATAAAAAATGCCACCAAAACAAAAGGCGACTTCGTCGTTACTAGCTGACGAGAGGTGCTATTAAGCCTCCTTCCTCCAATGCCTCCAACCTCCAAGAGGAATTGAAGTTATTAAATACATAAATTCTTCATCACTAAGGCAAGATAGTTCTCCATCATTTGAATATTCTTCTTAGTCAGTTTCTTCAACTAAGTAGGCCTTTTGATCCAGTTTATCATCCAAAAGATTTTGTGCCCTTTTCTTACAATTCAAAATTACATGTCCTTGTTCTTTACATAATCACATTTGATTTTTCCTTTTGGAGGAACATGCTGTGAATTGTACTTGCTCTTTTTTAAGAATGTACTTGCCTTGATTTTGATGTATAATACCTCTTCTAGTTCAAATCTTTCATTTGAGTTACCCTCATCAAGTAATGTGAAAATCACCCCTTCCAGATTGATTTTCACTTTGCTTAAAGTAAAAACCATATTAGAAAAACTCTTGGGCATGCTATTTAGGAGTATTGCTTTAGCATCATCATCTTTGATTTTCTCATTAATACCAAGTAACTGATTTAACAGAGAACAAAACTTAATTATATGATCTACATTTTTGCGCCTTCTTCCAGCTTCAAACCATACAAGCATTGCTTTAATGTCGTCCTTGCACTTTCTGCTTCAGATCAGAACACTTTTTGTAGTGAATCCCAAATTTCTTTTGCGGACTTCGTGAAGTCAACATGATGTAAATAAGTTTTTGACAGACCAAGACCAATAGTCCCCAAAGCTTTTTGATCTTTTAAAATCCATTTGGTGAGCTCGTTTGAATTTGTCGGTTTGACCGCATTAGGCTTAACAATATCTCAAAGGTCCTTTTTAATCAAGGCCAATTGCATTTGTATCTGCCAGTTGTGAAATCTAGCCCTTTGAACTCCTCAATGAGACCTAATTTCTTCATTTTCACAATTTGACACAAAAAACACATGGACGTTAGTTTCTACCGAAAATGCGTCCTGTTTACAAGTAAGGTAATTTTTTTTTTCTAATTTTTTGACACAACTATGACAAGAACTTTAGACTTGACTCACAATACTTGAACTCTATTTGAGTCTTGACACTTGAACAAAGACAAGATTAAAAACCGACAACACAATGAAATGACAATAATAGTACTGACACTTTCACAATTTTAACATAATGAACAACAAAGTTTAAAAAGTAATTGACTATTACCTTTTATTTTTCGACATACGACAATTGACGTTTGACAACTTTGATGACGAATGATGACACTTAGACTTTTTTTAAGTGACGCGGAAATACAAATTATATGTCTATATTGATTAGCAATAATCCATTGATACTAATAAACTAATACAACTATAAAGTAAAAATCTTCTTACTAAAACTATATAATAAAGACCACATCCTAATAAGAAATATTTAGAGAAAACCAGGAAGGATCTAAATACCACGGGCTATGACAGTGGGCAGATTGAACTTGGTGTAGTAAACTAGATGAAGCGCTCAGGAATGCATCCGAATACCGTGAAGAAAAATGACTGAGTATTTCACTGCAATTTCTGGTGCGAATTTGGTAAGAATCAGCGACTGAAAAACATGAAGAACAGGATTTGATCTGACAGGCCAAGTACTTCGCAATCCCTGGCTAGGGCAATGACTAATCAATTCTTAAAAAAAAAAAGGATTTATAATGGAACAAATGCAGAGCTGGGCGTAGTGTGGGTCGACACTGTTTTGATGGACAACCAATGTTAAATACATGAACATCCAATCTGAAACAATGTGGTGCCATGTAATTCTACGCTCCAAAACACAGATCTGCACTCTAGATAGTCACTTGATTCGATGCACCATATGAAAAATGTTGGCAGAGAAATAAGTGGCTTCATATACCAATGCAACTCAGTATACAATCATTGCAAAAGCCTGCAAGCTTGGCTGCGACAGCTAAATTAGGGCAGAAAATAAACGGAGCCGAAACCGGTGGAAATGAAGCGAACTGATTAGCGTTGAACTTGCTTTCCACTGTAATGTCAATGCACTACATGAATCTGATCTTGCGCATTTGCAATGATGCAAGAAACATTTTCAAAGAACTGAAACACTCTAATTGTTCACAAGACATGGATTGCCCTGATACCAAATGTAATTTGTTATAGAGTTATAAACAGAAATATACTTCGTTATTCTCCATATTTTTTTCAATAGACATCATACACTTATATAGACGTGACTTCTCCTATTATTAGGGAAATCTCCTATAATAGGTAATACTAGGGTTGAATATGTTACCAACTCGTGAGATATTCAACCCTATCTACGTGGGTTGTTAATACTAACAACTCACCCATATTTACATCACACTGAATTACTCTTTAGCGTGAGTAATACTCACGTTATTACTTATTACAAAGACATAACTATATTATATAATTCACATATAATGTAAACACTATTAATCCCTAGCAGCCTTCGGAGCTTATGTAAACATAATTTTTGTCACTGTCTTTTTCCCCACATTTGATTACCAGAAACCATACATATCATAACTAATATTTTAGTACTGCTTGACAATAACTAGCAATATTTGGAATATAGAGAAATGGCAGTCAAAAAATATAGTTGGGAAATAGTTGTATGCCCAACGTGTTACATTTGTTCAAAAATAAACTAGGAAAACCTAGGTTCACAATAAGAAATCCGGGGTAATAAAACAGTATGGCAACCTTTTTTACAACCTGATCAGTTTGATGAAATATTTTGTTTATCAAACATTCATTTATTGAATCTTCTCTTTCTTTGAGAACTCATACTAAATATATTTGTAGTTGTATTTATTTGAACAAAAAGTGTCAGTAACAAGAACGGTTAATTAGTAACACTATTATCTGAGAAATGTGTACCTGTGGAATTTTCAACTGCCTAGATGTGCAAATATCATCGAGAGATTTTTCTTTATTTTGCTTGCTTCATTGCATCTGTTCTCAAGGACTAAGGTTATTCTGTCAATCATGCTCATGCAGGACCGCGAATAACAATCCCTAGGGCACTTAGGTGGGGCTTATGTGGAGCAGTTTCAGGGAGTAGTAGCGCGGCTTTGCTTGTTCGCCTTTTCTTACCTGAATGTGAGCCACAAAATATAGCTGCATACGACAAACGTGCATCTTGATATTGCTGGCACTTCAGTGTTCTGATACTAGTCACAATCCATCATTGGAAAACACATACAACAGATGCAAAGACTTTACTGTGTTTCATCAAACTATAAATGTATATATACTATTTAGAATTTAGCAGCATGCGAGGTTATGAGCATTGATAGCACAATGCAACATGGTCACTGCTTTAATGAAATTTGTTCTTTTGATTCCGCTGTTATCCTCAACCTATTAATAAAGAATTTTTTCTCACAGGTGGTTTAAATTGGAAGGAGACGGTAGGATCAAATATGTTACTCTACCGATCTTCAACTTTTATTTTATTTTCATGCAAAGCTTATTTTACAATTTTCTGTTACACTTTTGACATTGCTAAGTCTTCATGGGATTAATTTTGTTGTCCTCCAATACTGGGCGAGATATCAAGTGCATTTTTCAAAGACTGCCATCAGTCAAGCTTCTTGACAATATAATCTTATACCATACTTGTGTACTCTTTTGACGGAGGTTGGTGCTTTAATTGTGTTTCCTGTGTGTGCCAATTCTGTCTAACTACTTGATCTCAATAATTTTACATTACAAAATACAGGTATACAGCAATAATTGTATCTAGTATACTGTCAAAATAAAATTGCCTTTAGAGAGGTTCTGAATGCTCAAGTTCTGGCAATTATGTTATTTCACCTTTATTGGCTGAGATCAAGCTTCCATATTACTTGGTCTCTAGTTCATCACTAGGACTTTGATATCCATATATGGCAAATTTTTGATGTTGAGGACCCTAAGTTGTTTCAATGGTTTGAGAGCCTTTGGACGGGCATAATCTTGTTCTCTAGTTTTTGGGTTGGCTTGCATCTAACGTTTATTGTTCTTGATGTATCATAAATTCATTTTTGTCTTCCTTTGTAGGTTTGGCTTTTGCTTTAGTGGGTCTCAATTTTAGTGGAGTTGATAATTTAATGGAATATAAGCTTATACGTAGATGTCATTTGTTGCGATTTGTAATTCTTGTAGATATGATTTTATTGTTTGTGTTACCCGTATTTTTCTTGGAGAGAGAGGTATTCAACTTTGAAAGTCCTCCTTCCAATTTTACTGGTCACAATGAGGTATTCATTTTTTTCTGTTTTTAGTTGTATTTAGGTCCACAAAATTAGTGAAGGGATCTTTCCCAATAAAATGGTCAATCTGAGGTCCATTTAAACTTAATTTTTGCTAGGTTTTCTCAATGAATGGGGGAATTTTTCATATTTAATGTGTGAAGGTGTGAGGGGCAATGATATGTAATTGATGATGTTCTTGTTGGAATTTAAAAGCAGATTTGGAAATTTAAACCGCGGCTATTTCTTGAATTGTACTTCAAATGGCGTTTAATTAGAATATAGATTAGAGTTGGAATAATAAAATTTGTAAGAAAATTAGAGCACATAATAACACAGTGGTTTTTTTAGAAATTAATTAGAATATAGATTAGAGTTAGAATAATAAAATTTGTAAGAAAATTAGAACAGATAATAAGACAGTGGTTTTTTTTAGAATCTCTGACATGGAGAAAACCAGATTATTAGTGTCAATTGATCATCATTTCCCTCGTGGCATTAGAAAAATTACAAAGAGCACAAATGGAGAGTGCAACACTACTTACATTTCCTTTGCCGAAGGACTGAACTCATCACTATATTTATGTCTTAACCTAAACCCCATGCCTCGTCTATACAAGAATTGAATGTATCCTTTTATGCAAAAAATGACTTTTTAAAGTACAAAACATAATGGTATTTTAGTGTGATGGTACTTCATTATAGTCTTTATATTTATTTGATTGAAGGGGTTAACATCTAGATCCTTAAAAGAAATTTTGTATGGACGTTGGTATCAAATGCAAAAATAATCTACCTCATTCATTGTAGTGCCAAGGACTGAAGGATATCCATTCTGCCAAATTTGCATGGAATTCAAACCCATTCTCATCTCTTTTTGGTATCTTGTGAGATTTGTACCTTGGTGAATGGTGTGACAATACATTTTATGGTAATTTTCATTTTTAAAGTCTTAAGTGGCAAAACAAATTAAATTATTAAATAATTATGCCGGTAGGAGTTTCCCAACTAGAAGCCCAAGGCTCCCTATTAACAGGGCCAACTAAGTTGTTAATGGTGCTGATTTCTTTTGAGAGGTAGTTGATGTACGACCTTATCAAGATCATCCATGTGGTGTCTCATCATCTGTATTAGCGAGTGTGATGGTTGCAACGACGGAGATGGTCCAAAATATGATGCAAGGAACACATGCTAGAAATGTGTTATATATATTCCACGAGTTACACTAGTCAACACTATATAGCCCAGGATGGCTTGTGGGGTCCAAGACATTGCACTTGTTGGGGGGTTTGGGCGCTGACCCTTGAGAATTTTTGTAGGGTCCCCTTTATAGGATTTCGGGCTAATATAGGTGATTTAACCTATGTTAATATGGGTGGTTAGATAACTCATGTTTACGGGGAACTGTTATGGGTTGTGGGAACTGTTATGGGTGGTTAGATTGATCTTGAAGAAGAGAAATGAATCAGAGAAGAGTCCGAGGATGAGCTGTAACAGTGGGTTGAAGTAGCTAGTCTCCAAGTGGGGGATTGTTGAAATTGTGGAGCTTGAATGCAAGTTAAAGTGGTAGTTTCTTTTTCTTTTTCCTTTTCCTATTATTTGGGACGAATTCATGACCATGTATAAAAATAACAGTCTTATTAATAGATGAGAGTTGTTATTTTTATTTTTTTATTTATATGCATGTCTTATTTATAAGTATGTGATATTTAGGTTGCTTGTGGTTGAAACAAACTTTTACAAAGAGGTGCACAAGTTATACATACATACATACATACATACATATGTGTGTGTGTGTGTGTGTGTGTGCATGGATTTACTCTTTGGAGTATGAAAAAAAGAGAATTGTATTGTATTCCTCAGAACTGAATAAAGAAGAACACTTAACTTGTTTCTGGTGGATGTAGCCCAAACTAGGTGAACCACGTTAAATCTTGGGTTTATCTTGTGATTGCATGTTTTTTTAATTTCTGTTTTAATTCCGCTTTTATTGTTCATTTGTATTTCGATCATAACAACTGGTATTAGAGCCGGATTTTGTTTTGGCAGAAAAAGCTCACAGGAGGGTTTCTTGTTTGAGTGGGAACATGACAGAGGATAACAAGTTCAGGGTTGAGAAGTTTAACGACCAGAACTTTCAGCTATGGAAGATGCAAGTGGAGGGCTACCTATATCATAAGGATCTTTATCTACCATTGAAAGGGAAAGCTATGAAGCCGTCAGCTATGAGAGATGAAGAATGAGATGTTCTTGATCAGAAGGCACTGAGAACCATACGGTTGTGCCTAACAACAACGATAGCTTTCAATATTTGTAAGGAAAAGACAACGGTAGAACTGATGACAACATTGGGTAAATTGTATGAAAAACCCTCAGTCTCCAACAAGGTATTTCTCGTGAAGCGTTTGTTTAATATGAAGATGTCAGAAGGTGAGTCAGTAAATGATCATTTGAATGAATTCAACACGGTTACTAGTCAATTAAGCTCTGTAGGAGTAAATTTTGATGATGAAGTTAGGGCTCTTTTGATTTTGTGCTCATTTTTTGAAAGTTGGAATACTTTCGTTATGATTGTGAGTAATTTTAATTTTGGTTCAAACACTTTAAAATTTGATGATGTTATTAGTGTGATTCTTAGTGAAGAGATGAGAAGAAAAAACACATGTGATTCATTTGGCAATGCTTTGAGTGTAAAGAATAGAGGAAGACAGAAGGAAAAACAAAGAGTCCTAGACACCGTGGAAGGTCTAAGAAGGGCAGATTTAAATCCAAAAGTAGGATGGTATGCTGGAATTGTGGAAAAACAGGGCATGCGAAGAAAGATTGTTGGTCTTTAAAATCAGGGAAATATCAACAAGAAGGGAACAAAGAGGCAAACATAGCAGGTGATGTGTTACAAGATGTTCTTATTTTTTCTTTGGATAGTAAATTATAATCTTGGGTTTTAGAATCTGGTGCTTCATTTCATGCAACTCCTCATAGACAATATTTTCAAGATTATATTCAAGGGAATTTTGGGCATGTATATCTTGGTGATGATGAGCCACGTAACATTGTTGGAAAAGGCAATGTTCAAGTTAAATTGTAGAATGGTAACATTGGGGTGTTGAAGAATGTCACACATGTTCATACCCTGAGGAGGAATATAATTTCTACACGATAATTAGGAGATGATGGTTGTATGATTACAGTTACAACAGATTTTTGGAAAGTTATCAAAGGGTGCTCTTGTGGTTGTAAGAGGTAAGAAAGTACATACTATGTATTTATCCACCAATAGTATTGATCCTTCTTCTATTTTAGCTACTACAGGTATAGACAAAACTCTATGGCATCACAGACTTGGTCATATGAGAGAGAAGTGTATGAAGATTTTGCATTTTTAGGGAAAGTTGTCAGATTTGAAAAACATAGACCCGGACTTTTCTGAGCATTGTGTGTATGGGAAACAAAAGTGTGTGATATTTCTCAGGGTTGGATCAACCAAGAACGAGCACACGTTAAAGCTTGTTCATATGGATGTGTGGGGACCGGCTCAGGTATCTTCTCTCGGTGGTTCACAATATTATGTTACTTTTATTGATGATGCTGCCAGGAAGGTTTGAGTTTACTGTATAAAGAAATTTTTTGATATATTTGATACTTTCAAGAAGTGGAAAGCTCTGGTTGAAAATGAAACAAGTTTGAAGTTGAAGTGTCTTAGATAAGATAATGGTGGAGAGTACTGCAACAATGAATTGAATGACTATTGTTCACAGAATGGAATCCATAGGGTGAAGACAATACCTAGAACACCATAATAGAATGGTGTGTCAGAAAGGATGAACAAGACTATCATGGACTGTGCAAGGAGCATGAGATTGCATGCTGGATTGCCCTTAAAGTTTTGGGCGGATGTTGTAGATACTGTTGCTTACTTGATAAATAGAGGACCTCCAAGTGCTTTGGAAGGTGGAGTACTAGAGGAGGCTTGGACCAATAAGAAGATAAACTATTCTTTTCTGAAAGTTTTTCGTAGTGAAGCTTTTGCTCACATTGATAAAGAAAATAAGACCAAGCTAGAAGCTAAGTCAAAGAAATGTACTTTCATTGGGCATGGCACTAACAATTTTGGATCCCAGTTGTGGAGTTTGGATGAGAAGAAAGTCATTAGGAATATGAATGTTATTTTCAATGAAAGGGTTATGTACATGGAACAACTACATGACAAGAAGTTGGAAAATTCTGAGTATGTAGCACTTCATGAGATAAAAAATAGAGAAGTGCTCAAAAGGATGGAAAATCAACAAGTACAAAAAATACATAGAGTTAACATTGATCGTGGCACAATTGGCATCGATCTTGTAGATCAAAATCAACAAGAACAACAAGATCCTCAAACTCCAGAAAATCTTGTGAGACGTTCTATTAGGGTAGGTAGACCCCCTGCAAGATTATCTTCGTATCAACTTTACTATTGTTTGTTGACGGATGGTGGAGAACTAGAATGTTTTGAAGAAGCAATGCAGGTAGAAACACGGAAAAAGTAGGAGTAGGGCATGGATGAGGAGATGGACTCCTTGGAACACAACCAAACTTGGGATTTGGTTCAGTTGCTTGCAGGAAAGAAAGCATTACAGAGCAACTAGGTCTACAGGTTGAAGGAAGAAGGTGACAAGAAGAGGTACAAGACAAGACTTGTTGTGAAGGGATTTGCACAGGAAAAATGTGTAGACTTTGATGAAATTTTCTCCTGTTGTTAAAATGAATTTCATTAGAACTATTTTAAGTTTGGTAGCTCTAGAAGATTTGAATCTTGAACAATTATATGTAAAGATTGCTTTTCTTCATGGTGATTTGGAGGAACAAATGTGTATGGAGCAGCTACATGGATATGAAGTCAGGGGAAGGAGAAATGGTGTGTAGATTGAAGAAAAGCTTGTATGGCCTTAAGCAAGCTCCAAGACAATGGTATTTGAGATTTGACAGGTTCATGATAGAACAAGGTTACTCTAGATGTCATTTTGATCACTGTGTTTATTTTAAGAGACTAAATAATGACACCTATATTATCTTGTTTTTGTATGTGGATGACATGCTTGTGGCAGGGTCAAACATATAGGATATAAATGAGCTAAAGAGACAATTAGCCAATACATTTTACAGTAGCAAAGAAAATTCTTGGCATAAGAATCTGTTAGGAATTAGTATTCACATGGTTTATTATATGGTTAGTTTTATATATATTGTTATAACAAATGTGTAACAATATATTAATATGGGTTGTATATTGTTTATACTTCCTACTTTATAGGAAGTTGGTTTTCCTATTTGGATGGCTATTTAATAGCACTCCATACTTTGTAATTGATATAGAGAATTAATAATATATTTTGTGTTCATACTGTGTAAATCTGCTGCTATACCAATATTTGGTATCAGAGCGATATTATCTTTGTGCCTGTAATGGATGTTTAGTGTACTTGTAAGGGGCAAACATCTAATTTTGCAGTGCCCCTGTTAATGGGAATTTTGTTTCTTAGCTTTTCAAATTTGCATCAGATCGGTATTTCCTTTGGTGAGATGACACCAATCTTGGTGGCTCCAAAATCTGCGTCCACATCTGTATCGAGGTTTTTTGATCTATTGAAGGACACAATTCCGGTTCTACAAAGCCGCTGTTACCTCTTTGTTAAATCCCTCATATTTGGCGGCTCCTCCAACCACAACGCTGTTTTTTGATCTGAGGCATTGCAAATAGTTTTCAAAGGCTCGACGACTTTCCAGAACGTGTCAATCGAGCTCCACATTTTCGCATTTGGATGTATCGATATTACCACGAAATAGACACTGTGCTACGCATCAGTCTACGACATTGGCATATTTTCTCAGAGTTCGTATTCAGTCTCCATCAGTCTCCATCACTGTGCTACGCATCAGTCTCCATCACCCATTGTTCCTAGTATCAATCTCAGAGTTCGTATTCAATGGTCTACATGCAAAGAGAAGTTATCCATTTATTGCATGCACAAATTAGATCGTGCGACAAGCTCCTGGTGACATCTCATCCTGTAATGGAGCGCCTGTAGAAGATATCTCATCAGCTGTGTGTTGTATCTGGCCTTGCATGGTGCTTCGCCCTCATCTCCTCCACCGAACGGTCTGGCATAATTCTGTCCACGTGGTGAGTTTAGTTCTATTTTAGGATTTTTTAGTTGTTATCAAGTGTTGAGTCGTCTTATTAAAAATAAAAGTAGTCATTTTGTTGGTGTTAAGTCGACTTATAAAGTCATGTTTATTAGTCAATTAAAGTTGCATCATGAGAAGTATAATCTCTTTTAAGGGTCCATAGTTCATCATCCGTTTGTTGTTTAACATGGTATATTCTCAAAACAAATAGTCATTTCCATATGTCATGTTTGAAATGTATATAGTAAAATAATTGTGAATTCCAATGTTATTATGTGTCAAGTGTCTTGGTCATTTTGTAGAAGTGTCAAATATCATTGTTATGTCATTAATGTTAATAGTCATTGTGAGTTGTAAGTCATTGTCAATCAAATAGGTGATTTAGGATATTCGTGTCAGTCTGTCTAGGTAAATAATTTTGTAAAAAAAAAAAAGGGGGGTGCATTTTCGGTTGTATCCGACACCTATCTCACAATGGTCAAGAAAAGAAGAAAACAATGTATTCTTATGGAACCAATTACCATGGAGAGAGACATAACAAATATACAAGATCAAGAAAATTCAGCTATGGTAAATTTAGAAGAAGGATATGAAGGTGACAGTGAATTTGAACCACCTAGATCTCTAAAAAGAAAAAGGTTGACAGCTAAAGAATACAAAGACCATCTTTTACGAAAAATGAGAAGTTCGGAAAAGAAGTTTGAGCACATTTCTTTGACCTAAGTGGTATGTCGAATGGGGGAAGGAGGCATCGGAGGAAGGAGGTCGAACAACGACCTCTCGTCAGTCACCAACGACGGGGCCGCACAGAATGATTTGGTGGCACAGGTGTGCAGTGTGAGTACTTGTTTTTGAGTTTTGCTGTGTTCCAAATTCAGTTGTGTGGTGTGAATTTCAGCTTGGTGTGATTCTTTTTCAGAGTTCCTGTTTTGTTTTGGTATTTGATGGATGTTGGAAAGAAAGTTGTGTTGGAGCACAGATGACTGTCAGTGATCCTCTGACTGACTTGGTCCTCTGACTGCCGTACTTCGTTGGAAGATGGTCAGCTAGAAGAATACGTTCACTAGCATTAGTGACCATGTGCAGCAAGACCTAACTAGCAAGATCCATTCAGGAGTATGTTCTTCGATGCAGTTTGCTTCTCAGTATCTATATGAGTGGAATTTCACATTGTGGGGGGGAATACATACCAATGTTCCATTCCCATTCTGCACCCAAAATGGCTTAGTCAAGGAAAGCTTCCAGTGGCAGTGGCAGTTTTCTATGCTGTTCGAGATCGAGTGGCAGCGATCAAAGACAGAGACTACAATTAAGAACATTACGATTCTTATAGGAAGTAATGTGAAATCTTTTCAGTATGTATTTTATTGTTTAGTTTGGTGAGTTGTGTTTCCTACATAATTCCCTGATGTATAAGCATAGTGGTGAACAGTAGCACCAGATGTAAGTCAGTTCATGGATCATGAAAGGGTTTGTGGGAGAATCCAGAAAACCACACGAGGTCGACAGTTGATGAGGTTCCTATCACGTCAAGGTTTGTGGTAAGCCTGTTTAAAACCATGGAAGGAGCGAGCCCTTTCTTTTGGATCAAGGTCATGAGTCACAAAGTTGGACATGCCACAGGGGTGAGCATACTGCAGTTGAGTGTGTGGATGTTTTTCTACCATGTAAACACTAAGAGGGGGAATGTTAGGAATTAGTATTCACATGGTTTATTATATGGTTAGTTTTATATATATTGTTATAGCAAATGTGTAACAATATATTAATACGGGTTGTATATTGTTTATACTTCCTACTTTATAGGAAGTTGGTTTTCCTATTTGGATGGCTATTTAATAGCACTCCATACTTTGTAATTGATATAGAGAATTAATAATATATTTTGTGTTCGTACTGTGTAAATCTGCTGCTATACCAATAGAATCAATAGAGACAGAAAGAGTAGAATATTGACTTTGTCTCAAGAAGAGTATGTGAACAAGGTGTTGGACATGTTTAGGATGGAGGATGCAAATCCAGTAAGTACACCGTTGGCAGGGCACTTCAAGTTGAGTAAGAAACAATGTCCTAAAACACACGAAGAGATTGAATATATGTCCAAAGTTCCATATACTTCCATAGTTGGAAGTTTGATGTATGCTATGGTATGCATAAGACCGGACATTGCCCATGCAGTGGGAGTCATCAGTAGATACATGAGTAATCTAGGAAAGGAGTATTGGAATGTAGTCCAATGGATTCTCAGATACTTGAGAGGGACTAGTAGTAGATTATTGTGCTATGGAGGGTCAAAGGTTTCCTTAAACGAATATGTTGATGCAAACATGATTGGAGATTTGGATGGTAGGAGGAGCACCATAGGTTATGTATTCACTGTTGGTGGCACAATAGTTTGTTGGATTTCTAAACTGCAGAAGATTGTTGCCTTGTATATTACAGAGGCAGAGTATGTTCCTGCTACAGAAGCAAGCAAGGAGATGATATGGATGTAGTGGTTCATGGAAGAGTTGGGAAAGAAGCAAGAGCATTACAAGTTATTCAGTGATAGCCAAAGTGCAATTCATCTTGCGAAGAACTCAACATTCCATTCGAGAACCAAACATATACAACTTAGGTATCACTTTATTAGATCAGTTTTGGAGGATGGACAACCGAAGTTGGAGAAGATCCATACATGTCAGAATCCTGGTGAAATGTTGACAAAAGCGGTGATAAAAGAGAAGTTGGAAGGTTGTTCGGCTTCGATAGGTCTTCAAGATTGATCTTGAAGAAAAGAAACAAGTTAGAGAAGAGTTTGAGGATGGGCTGTAACAATGGGTTGTAGCAGTCAGTCTCCAAGTGGGAGATTGCTGAAATTGTGGAGCCTGAATGAAAGTTAAAGTGGCAGTTTGTTTTTCTTTTTCCTATTATTTGGGAGGAATTCATGGCCATTGATAAAAATAACAGTCTTATTAATAGACAAGAGTTGTTAATTTTTATGTTTATTTTTTATTTACATGCATGTCTTATTTATAAGCATGTGATATTTATGTTGCTTATGGTTGAAGAAAACTTTTACAAAGAGGTGCACAAGTCATATATATGTGCATGGATTTACTCTTTGGAGTATGAAAAAGGGAGAATTGTATTGTATTCCTCAGGACTGAATAAAAGAGAAGACTGACTTGTTTCTGGTGGATGTAGCCCAAATTGGGTGAACCACGTTAAATCCCGGGTTTATCTTGTGATTGCATGCTTCTTTTATTTCTGTTTTAATTTCACTTTTATTGCTCATCTGTAATTCAATCCTAATAGATTTAACCTATGTTATTATGGGTGGTTAGATAACTCACGTTTATGGGGAACTTTTATGGGTTGTGTTCTTGGCCCATGGTTTTGGTACACATTGTTTTATATTACTGCAATGACAGTTGCTTATTGCTATGCTTACACATAGTTGGATATGCAGTAAGATATAAAAAAATTGTGAAGTACATTATTTTATGGTAAAAAAATTGAGTTAATACAATAAGACAAGTTACTCCATTGGTTTTTTTTCCAAAATGGGTTCCCAAGATAAATCTTGTGTGATGTGTAATCTTGTTTATGCCATTTCTCTTATTTTTGCTTATGTCAGATTCTGTGAAGTATTTCTTCTCTTGTATTTGTTTATCAGTTTTAATTCTCTTTAGCACCGAGCACGTTGGCTGCCTCGTGCATGCAGACAAAGAGACAATTTACAACGTGTTGGCGAAATAATTTGTCGCAAGGGAAAATTAGTGGGTTTTCACCAATGCTCGGCGACCAGGTCCCTTCTCTTGGGAATGGGGAGGCTCCCATTTATTGAATGCGAAAAAAATAAAAATATGTAGTGGCCGTTAGGCCGGAGATCACACAAGAATACTCCACTAAATCTGTGGCAAATTGCTTGTACTTAGTACAAGGGAGAACTTTGCTTGGAGAAAAGGTAAAGGGGATTATGGAATGTAGTAAGGGAAGGTCAAGTTTGTGAATATGCACTTGCAGATTAGACAAGCATTAACCAGATAGGTTCACACTCAATAAGAACACAAATTTGAAATCAATAGTAAGATTAACAAACCATAGATATAAAGTTCCTCCTTGGTTATTCAAGATTACAATGCTCACAAAGTTGAAGATAGCAACTAGAGAAAACATAGACAAGAAAATAGTCTTTTGTTTGTAGTAAGAGAACAATAGCTATCAACCCTTTGGAATGGAGAAGCCACCCCAATATATAACTTTAAAAAATGTATCTTCCTCTCTTCCCCACGTGACTTTTCACATTCCCATCACTTGTGACCTTTCATATTCCTATAGGAATAAAAATAAACCTGTTTCTTATAAATGAAAAAGAATTTTTACAATATCAAATTAAAGTGTCATTTAAGTTAATAAGATGAAAAAGTCAAAAAGTACATTCCCAATGAAAAATTAGAACATAAAGAGAGAGAGGGGGAAGAAGAGAGAGAAGAAGAGAGATAATTCTGAAAATGAAGAAGCCTCCGATGATGAAGATCCAAATTTTGGGGAAATTTGAGGAAATGTTCCTGGAATGAGCTCTTCGTCTTTCACTTTTTATTGAAGCGAGTTACTCCGAGTGCCATCTTCTCCACTTGTGGAATACAAACACAACCCAAAGCACTGATTCAAGTATCGGGGATGCTACCAAGGGTCTTACATTGATTGAACTATATTTGATGATCTCTTGCAATATTAGAGATTGAACCTTTAATTTCCATGAGGGATTAAGTATCCTCATTGAAAGAGAAGGGGTTTCCTGCCTCTTTTTTGACCAAATCTTGGAAAGACTTAAGGTGCTCTTCCAAGGATGAATGTTCATTGAGCGGAGGTAACTCGAACTTCTGCACATTGTTGCTGACACTTTTCAAGACCTCAGATGCATGCTCTCCACAAGAATCAAGTTCTTAAATGACATCATTTATCATATCATATTTAGCACTCATTGTGTGAGACCATATGGGAGATAAATTTTCAAAGACAAAGGTGAATACATTTTAACTAAGGAGTGAGAATCAAGACAACTCATCTCAGACACCAATGCAAACACACTATCCCAGTGGAATTTTTATTTCTCAATTTCCTCCTTGATCATTTTTACCTTGAAAACAATGGCAAGGAAAAAATTGAATAGTGAGAGAACTTTTGGCAACAATACCTTTCTTTTTTTCAGGAATCTTTTCAACCCATTTGTCGGTAGATCTCCCTTACATGGTGTATCCTTGTGCTCTAGTGATCACTCGAGGATCAAAATTACTGATGGGAGGGATGAATTTTGCTGGAGAAAGGGGTACCACATTTGGCTCAAGGAAAGATTGCACATAGGCAGTGAGGGTTTTGATATGCTCCTCTAATTGCTCCACTGTTTGTTTGTTCTCTTTGTTTCTGGTAAGCAAGTGGGCTGCAAACTCTTTGAACATGTGCACATATCCCTTGTGTGTAGATTGTCCCAAAGAAACCCTAGTCAGCTCATAGTCATATTTTTTTATTTCTCCCGTGGGTTTTACAACTTTTGTTCGTGTAACTTCCACATATTGAGAGCTAGAAGCTCTAATAAAGAAATGGGAACTTGTCTGTGCTTTCTTGGTTTGCTTAGTCTTTATATATTTTGAGGTGGCCTCGAAATTAGGTATGACGGCTTGCTATACACCATTATTGACTCACTTCCAAGAAACTATTGCACCCATAGGAATGTTTCAGTCGGAGTAGACACGAGATTGAACATATGGGCACTTTCGGGTGTTTGATAAAGGATCACCACTTGCTCATGATGGGATAACTCCGCCAATGAGAAGCACCATTTGGATGTCGGCGATGAACATGAGATTGCGATGGATTGATTTCACTTGACTTAAGGGGTTTAATGAGGTTGTCAGTGATCTTCATGTTCTTGTGAAGCCTCCCAGGAGGATAAGCTTCAATGCACTTAGCCTCCACAATTTTTCTCTTAGAGGATTCCTCTGAATGAGTAGAGCTTGTTTCTTTTTCTAACGCCTCAAGGGAGGAAATTTGAGAAACTCGCGTAAATGGAGACAAAACACCACTAGAATCGATGAAAAAAAAATTCTTCCATTTGAACCACTCTTTTGATCTTTGGATTACTGCCATGGTCCTCTCTTTGATATCACCTAATTCCCTGATGTTCCGTGGAGTGGGAGGAAGAGGGGAAGACCGTGCTACATGGTATTAAGGATCAAATAGGTCTGACTCATCATCTTTTATTCCATCCGCAAACCAATAAAACTTGAAGTCTCTCATTTGTTCCATTGTCAACCGCACGTAATTCTATTTTCTAACCTCGAAGTCATATGTGCAGTTAACCCAATACTTTTCAATTTGTGGCACATGATGCAATCATGACAATATAATTTTTTTTGGATTCTTTCTAATATCAAAATCATATCAAGATATGTAGGAATACAAATTGAGATCAATGAAAGGTCTTTCGATGTTTTTCGCATCAGTGACATTCTTGCACGAGTATTTTCCTAGGGAGATGGGAAATGACATACCTTTCATTTTTACATTCTTGCACTTGGTATGAACATGAGATAATTGTCGGCATAATTCAAACATGATCTTATCATTCAGGTACGTGGGAAGCCTACGATGGGAAAGATCAAAGTCTTCGACCCAGATGGAGGTGAAGGTGGGGAATCGGATGAAGTGGCTCTTGTAATTCTTAATCAATGTAACAACTTGGGATGAGATCCTTCATTCCGGATTGCCTTTAAGCAACCTTATGATGCACATGGTGAATGCATCATTCCCCCTAGCATAGCGAGAGTTGCTTTCCCTGTGAGTGAGTTGTGGATACTTTTTGTAAGAAAATAAAATTTTCGGTAGATTAGAAGTAGTGGATAGGCTTCGGAAGGGTCTTGTGAAAGTAAGGGCGTATACCAGATAAGAAGTCACTGTGAACTTCTTAATGGAGGACAAGTGCAACAAATGCCGAAGGATGTTATTGATGAATTTCCCCATCCACCATTTGGTTTCCTTCTATTTCCACCAGGATGAACTGAGCCATCCAATCCTAGAAATATTTCATTATCTCCTCTCCCATTATTCTGCCTAGAAGAACAATGGCATTTGAATATGCCTCATGAAATTCACTTCTTGACAGATTCTTCGAGATACAAGAGGGATTTCTATCTTTTTAAGCCATGAACCCACTACTAGGCCTTACAAATATGAGTCATTCCTCACCCACTATGCTGAAGTAAACTATTTGGTTTTGATGATCACATTGTTATTGGTGGAAATTTACAGGCATTGAGAAATGCCTTTTGGTGTGAGGAATGCGAGGACTGAGTTATCAACCTCCAAAATTGTTCTTGTGTTCAGATCATAATGTTGTGCACATGTTGGGACAAGTTCGGTGCTATGAACATATAACATGTGACCTCCTGAAGAGCACACACTAATATTGAGGGGGTGGTGAATCAATATTATATAATATTTTACTTATTTAAAACTTAAATACTCATAACAACAACAATCACACAAGATATGAAAATTGTAAACACATAATTTATGTGGAAACCCTTTTAGGAGAAAAACAAAAAGAAAACACTGCTTGGATCTAGTGTCTAAGTCCAACCCCAAATTATCTCAATATAAATTCGTAGGCACTAACCTACTAGAGACACCAATCCCCAATGCTGAGCACCAACTCAGCCAATTTGTGAACACTAACTCATTGGAGACACCAATCCCCAATGTCGAGCACCAACTCAACCAATTCATGATCACCAACTCACTGGAGACACCAATCTCCAAGTTGTGAGCACCAACTCATTGGAGACACCAATCTCCAATTGTGCGAGGCACCAACCTCAACAATATAAACTTTCTCCTTCTGTAGTTTCTTATTTAACTTGATGATGACAATCAAATCATACTTCCAACTTGGACACTGTTCTGACCAGATTACTCTGTATGCTCCAGAAATATATTTCTAATATCCCACTCTCATCTATTCTCTCTACTCGCACCCATTCACACTTCAGTCCTCTTGTCTTGCTAGCTTCATACAACCTTACTATTTAGACTTCACTCACTTGCCACATAATACAAATTCGCTCACATCTACGCACTTGCATGCCTCAACACATTTTATCCACTTGCTTCTATTTTCTCATGCTTCACTTGGTTGTTGGTTGCTCTTATTGTATTTCACATACTCTTCCTTCTAAGCTCTACCATTTCCACTTCCTTCTTCCTTGTCAAGTATCCATCTTCTCCATTCTTTGATCGATATTCCCTCATCTTTAGCAAATTTCCATTTCAGTCTGCCTAAGTTTTCTCATCCTTCCTCTTCGGCAATTAACTATTACTCCATATAGAGAAGTTTGTTTGAGACTTAGAAAGATGTCTTCATTAGTCACTCCTTTCAGCATTTCGCTTCTTTCTCCACAACAACTCACTCTTCATTTTAACTAGATATTATTTTATACCTTCTCTTCGACCTATAAATATTCTTTGGCATCAAACATGGGTTGGCCTGCAGGTTAAAATGTCAATACTAAGACAAAGGAGGGTTGGAAAAAATAGGGGAGTTCGGCCTGCAGTCTATAATAAAAACTACTTTTAACGCCTTGGAGAGTCAGCTCATAGTTTGAATAAAAACATGAAAACATGAGATTCAAATTCTAATAACCAAAACTGAGCATGAATCATCTCCAAACCATTCTTGCTGCTAGCTCTTAACCAACATACACATGATCTTTGAATGAGAAACATTATAAGAGAGCTTTGGATAAAATCTACTATGAGCTCTGGATGAGCAACACTGCTACAAGCTCTGAACAGTCAAATCAGTTAGCTCCAAGCTCCAAACAACCAATACTATAGATGAGTTCAACTTCAGATGAGATACACTACGATCTCTAGACAAGCACATTATAAGCGAGCTCAAGATGAGCTACACTGCAAGCTACAAACGATAGAAATTGTAACTAAGCTGCTCCGGAGCATTTAATAAAAACCTTTGACAATAGAATTCTTCTAACAATCTATTCTGTTGTTAGCTCCTTCAACTTCATTTGACATCAATGAAAATTAATCAAACACATCCTACCTTGAATATGCCACTTGAGAGTATAATTTCCTCCATTTCCCCTCGTGTCCTATTCATCATTATGGGTTTCATGTCTTCCAGGTCCATGTGGGTGACATCATTGTCCCCCACATTGGGATATTCAATGATTAGTGTTGAGATTGGTTCCAAAGCTGTAGACTTGAATAATAAGCCTTCATGACAAAAAAAAACAGTGAAATTAGAAAAATGTGAGTTGGTACAAGTGACTTGAGCCCAATTTAAGACTTTCTATTTTTGGCAGGTCATGTCTAGGATGATTATTTTTAGTAAGTTTTCAATTTTATCACTTTTTGATGATTTTTACTTGTTTGGAGTAACATGGACATTGAAGATTTACTATTTTTGAAACTTTCTATATTTAGACATATAAGACATGTCACAACTTACTATTTTTAGATGGAGGTATTATGAGTGTCATATTGGAATGAAATCAGTCTCAAAAGACTAGGTTTTGTCTCGGGACCTTCTGCTCCAGTTTTTGAGGATTTTTCATTTTCCACAATTCCGTAGATCTGAAAATGCAACTCCAGGAGCTGAAAATTTTAATTTCTACTAAAAATTATACTAAGCATCAATGAAAGTGCTCTTACAGTAAAATTGAAGGAATTTTTGAGAGGAGTGCACTGGTAAATTTTGGTGGAAATCAGGTGCATGGATTGTGAGATATCAGTAATTTTTAGGTTTGGAGCTTGGGGGTTTTGAAAAATTTTAGTAGCATCACTGGTAAAAATGGAGTGTTTTGGGGGGACAAATCACAACTCTTGCAATGTAAAAATTACTAAGTGTTTTGAGTTGGGAGTTATTCACATTCACATTACAATTTTTAACTCAACTTTAACTAGGCAGGCTAAACCGGGGTTGGGAGAAGAGTTTAAGTATGGTTCCATCCTAAAAAGTAATAGAAAAAGGTTCAAGGGGACAATGGGGGTAAATAAGTGCACTTTTTACTTGATGATGACAAGTGGCAGGCTGTGGTGTAGTGTGAGGGAGATACAGGGTGCTAAAAATGGCTTTCGAGGGGCTGTAATCTGTCCTTGATATGTCTAGGGGCTGAATCGAAGGAAGATGAACGCAGTTTCATCTCCCCTTTGTCCCTTTTTGTTTTTAGTGCAATGTGAGGGGACACTTCATGCTAAAAAATGAGCCATGGGTCACTTACTCATGAGGAGGGAGAAGTAGTTAAGTGGACATGTAATTTTGGGAACTTCTAAGGGGCGAAAGTGATGTTGTGCAAGTTTCTAGGAGAAAGGCCTCATGGGGGAGTGCACTTTTGTGTCCCCCATGTCCCTTTACACAATGGAGAAAATACAAGGGAGAACAACATGCTTCCAAGTGCACCATGGGATCCTGGGAACATGAGAGAGGGACCGGGTTTGAGTGAGAGCAAGCTAACTTGTTTCTAACACTACATGTTGCTTGTTAAGTGACGCAAACAAATTCCACATGGGGGCATAATTTTGTGTCCCCCATGTCTCCTTTGCACCTTGGGGACATGACATGCTTCAAAGTTTACCAAGGGTCTTTAAGTCATGAGAAGGGGGCTCGAGTAAGTGAAACACACAACTACACCACCTAACAACATATGTTGTTTTAAGTGAAGAAAGAACGTGATTGGATGAGGGAGCACGCTTGTGTGTCCCTCATGTCCCTTTGCAGCTTAGGGACACACCATGCTCCAAAGTGCACTCATGCCTTTTTGATATGCTGATGTCGTTTTGCCAACTCCATTTTAGAACAATGAGAGTGATTTTTATGCCCCTAGAGCATGGAAGGGTGTTTTGGGGTCAAACCTTATATTATTTTGACTCTAAATCACGTGTTAACCTAAAAATTGATTTTCAGGGCATGTTCCACTTTTTACTTGAAGGTGCAACTGTAGAGTATTGGATTGTTATGGAAGATTTTGAAGTCTTGGAGAAAAAGTGTTGTGTCCATCATGTGAATAATTTCAAGATCTTTCCATTAACAATTTTTTTTGCCTCCCAACTCCTCCTTGAACTCCTAGAATCATTTGAACAAGTTAGCTCTCTTTGTTGGAGCATGCCATTTCTTACACCCGTAATGACCCTGCTTTTTTGATTTGATTCTCGACATCATTAGGATCCACATAAGTCCATCAAAATTATTTGAATGAAAGCAAAACTATTCTGCACAACTTCTGGATGGGTTATGCCCTTGCAATCACCTTTTGGAGGTTATTCACCAATTACGAAATGGCCAAAAATGACCCTTTTTAGGCCTCCAGGGGTAGTTATTCTTCCTAGGATATTCGTAACTCTGTCAATCACCTTAGACATACATCCTTACATATGAAACATACTTGAAAATATTGTTAACATGTTCATCTAAGCCAAAATGAGGATGATATTGTGAACATGTTGGCTAGAGGAAGGATTTACAATGACCAAGAGAGGCAATTTTCAAGTGGGGTATTGTTTGCAAACGAGGATGAGTTGAGGTCATTGATTTTTGCTATACTAGCATATCAAAGTCAAAAAGTGTGGAAGCATTTTGTGGTCAAACTAAATTGATTAGTCTTTGAACATGCTGGATCAACGAATCACAATCTACTCGATTGTGATTCATTTTCTAGGGCCACAATCTCATTTCTTTGAAACGCTCCATATGTTACAAGTATTTCATGCTTATCTTTTGTGAAATCAATTAAATTATGCACATACATAAATTTTCAAATTCAAGTCCTATTCAATTATACAAAGTATATATATATTGTATATATAGAGTATGTCTACAAAAATGATTGAATTCATCTTACAATGATGACTACATGAAAAGACCAAAGTGCATGACCAAGGAGGGAAAAAAATATTTCCACCGCTATGTGAATCTACCGTTATGATTAAAAAATTGACAATTAAAGATATTTTTTTTAATCAAAATATACTTTCTTTATGCCTTTCACAATCGAATGCATTTCGTAGTTGAAATTCTTTTATATTTATACTGAGAGAAATTTCCCAATTAGATTCGTGGCATTCCCCACTAATAAGCGGTAGAGATCTTGATGATGCTAATTTTTTGAGGTGTTGTTGATGTACGACCGTATCAAAATCGTCCATGTGTCATCTCATCATATGTATTAATTGTGCTTTTGTTTATTTGTAAATTATTATTGGAAGGAAAAGTTGTATTAATTTTAGACAAAGTGGTAGGGATTAGAGAGGCCACAATTCCATTGTTCACAAAACATGGAGCCAAAGTCATAATAAAAAAACATTGTAGTTGAATCCAGTTTCAAACTAAGTAAATTTGTTCATCCATTGGGAATATTCATCCACTACAATGTAAGAAAAGAGGAAGATGTACTCACAATTGTGGATTTGGCCATCAAAAATCATGACAAATTAGACATCACGTTCAATAATGCAAGGAAAATATTGTTGGAAACACAATATATTGAGAGGGGGGCTGAATTAGTTCTACAAATTACTTATTTTATTTACCTTTTATTGCAGCATACATCAACATTCATCCATTCACATACATTCATCACAAAATTATTAGGTGTGTACAAAACATTCAAATAGCCATAACACATGAAAGAGAGCTCATCGACACAAGATTTAAGTGGGAAACCATCATGGGGAAGAAAACCCACTGAAACATAAAAATTATATTTCCATGCTTCAAATTTAGTGAGACACCAAGCCCACAAGAAGAACCAACCCCTAGTTTAGTAGAGCACCAACTACAAGGAGCACCAACCCCTAATTTAGTGAAGTAACCAATCCACAAGGAGGCTATAACCCCCCAAGATGATCAAACACCCACTCAATCACTTGATGATGATGATATCTAATATTTTTGCTGCCACAACTGATGGGGATCTCTAATTCAGCTCACAAACACTTCCTCAAACCCTCATTGCTTCAACTCTCTCTATCTTCTTCCTATTTGGCTTATCTTAGGTCTAAAATATGGCACACATGATATCAAACCTTCCTCAACTTGACACAAAAATTATCAGCCTTCAAATCATGCCATCACACCTGTAATTCACTCTCTCCTAGGTCACAATTTTCAACCATACAAGACTAGCTCACAAAATCAGCTCAAACATCACGTTTATATGTTTCTCTTTATTCTAACTCAAGAGAGGTTGGTCCTAAACCTTTTTCATGACCAATAAAACTTCATAAAATTCAAATAAAATGATTACAATGGTCACATATGACCCATATAGGTCGGCCTTGCCCAAAACCACTCATCATGCACCAAAATGCCTCAAAACCCCATCACTAGGTGTGAGCTAGGAAAATACATTGATAATCAAGAAAGTAAAGAAACTAGCAAGATACCTTCTGCTTTGCAATTCCTTAGCAAACCTTAGAATGGGAAGTGTAACATGGATGAGCCCTGAATGCGTGAAATGTAGGTGCTTCCCTCGAACTGGAGAAAGGCCTTCTCTGCAGCAAGATCAAATTAATTTACACCAATGGATAAAGGGATTATGGATTTGGGATGCTTCAAGATGAGGCTATTTAGGCATTAGGATGAGGTGGAAAGGATGCTCTATGCTCAAAGGATGCAAGAGTTCATATGAAATATTCAAGCTTATTTAAAGAGGGGGGTAAGACTGTATTTTTAGCCTGGGAATTAGATTAACTTAGAGGATTTTAAGTAATCGCAGTTTGAAAATGTGGGCATGATTAGGTGAGTGGGGGCCACAAAGAGTGGGTGAGGTTTAAACTTTTATTTTTAATTCTCAAATTTTGGGACATGGGGAATATTTGGCATGTGAGGAAGATTGAGTTTAATCTAGGGGTTGAAACGGATTAATTTACCAGTTAACATCAATTAATTCAATGGGGATTTTTTTGGGAAATGGAGTGGGGAAATTAATTGATTTGGAAGAGGTATGAAATTAGGGTGTCTACATTTTCCCCTCTTTGGAAGGGTACTATGAAAGTAGTGTCCTTTTAAAGAAATTAGACAAGATGCATGAATATGCCCCAGGCAACAAGATTGAAAGTTTTGAAGAGATTATTCTTAAGGAAGGTGTTCCTTTGATGAGAAGTTATCAAAGGAAGAAAAGAAAAAGCTTTATCTAAGAAAGAAGTAAAAAAAAATTCTCTTGTAAGAATGGGGGAATAATTCAATCTACTTTCGCTAAACAAAAAGTAGAGAAAATGTTTGTTAGGGAGAGTAGAAGGTGGTAGGTGATGGATGTCATGATATCCTCGAATACGAGTCATCAAAAGATGTGATTAGGGATAGATGTGATGATGCCCCTTTGAGAGGGCTGACGAGGATGGAATATATGAGAGATCTCTCGAAAAGAGGAGAGGTCAATTCTGTGGAGAGGAGGACAAGAATGGAATGACTACACTACGTAAATAGGGAAATGATTCAATCGGCGTTGAATGCTAGGTGTGAGGATGTGTTGAAGGATGTAATGAGTAAGAGTGGAAAGAGAAAAAGGAATGGACAAGAGTAGTGGTTGATTATGATAAGAGAAAGAAAATTCAAAGGTGAAGGAGACAAGGGTATGGAATAGAGCATACAGAGACAAAGGAGGAGAAAAAAGAAATGAAAGAGGTAAAAGAGAATAAGTGAGAGGGATGATAGGGGAAGAAGGGAATGATTAAGGAAAAACAAGAAGAAGATAAGAAAATGACATGACAGAGGGTGAAATTATGAAAAAAAGGGAGAGAGATTCAAAATAGGGAGTAGAAAAATGAAGAAGGGTGAAGGAGATGAAGGGAGAGAAATGATGGAAAAAAGAAAGAGATGATAGAGCTGAGAAAATCAATAAACTATAGAAGTAGGAGGTGAAGAAGACAAGGGTATGGGGAATGAGGAAAGAAGAACAAGAAGGAGAAGACAAGATGAGAGTAGGGGATAAAATCAGGAAAAAGGGAGAGAAGGATGGAAAAATGAAGGATTTGAGGATGATGAAGAATTTAAAGAAGACAAAGGAGGAGGTATAATGAAGAAAAGAAAGAAACTATGATGGACCAAGAAAGTGTGGAGAAGATTAGAGAAAAGAAGAGAAACTGGTACAAAATGATTGAAACGGTAGGGGTGATAGAGAAAGGAAGGGTAGGTGAGGAATGAGGTGAAAATTATGGGGGAAGAAGAGATGACAGAGCGGATACAGGGAGAAGATTGAAGGAACTTGATCATCGCGGGGAAGACCAAGGTAGAGAGTATGGTACAGACCGCATGGAAATGCATGTGGAGGGTGGGATGATAAAAAAATATGGGACAACACTAAAGAGCTAGGTTATCAATGGGGAAATAAGAAGGAAGCGTGAGGGAAAAGGGGGAAGAAGATGATACAGAGGAATTGAAATAAAACAAGGACCGGGAAGGAGGGGAGGATAACAGAGAAAATGATGCAAAAGGAAGGAAACCAAGAATAGAGATATTTAGTGAAGAGTGGGTAGTATCAAGCATGTAAAGAGAAGAAAGAGGGGAGGAATGACATAGATTGGAAAAGATGCGGAGATGCATGAAATGAGGATACAAGGATTACGAGACAATAGAAAAAAGATGTATGATGAAGACAATAAAGATATTGAAGACGGTGAAGGAAAGATGGAGAGGTGGGGAAGAAGCGACAAGAAATGGTGGGTGTGGAGAAAATGGTTGTGAGGGAAGAGAGAATGGGGAATAAAAGAGGTAATGCTAGTAAGGGGATGTTAGGGAAAGTCCACCTATAATGATGGGTGTGGAAGGATGAGAGGAAAAGTATAGAAAGGGAAAAAGTAAATGAGGAATGGAAAGGCCAATGTCAATGAAGGGACATTAGGGAAAGTCCACCCATAATGATTGGTGGGCCCAGAGGAAGGAAGGAATGAAAAAAAATGGAGAAGGTCAAAGAGAGTGAAAAAGGTCGTGCAGAATGAGGATGAGTGAATTTTAGGGAAAGTCCACCAATAATTATTAACGTGGAAACAAAAGATGATGATGAAAGAATGTTAGGGGAATACCAACAATAATGGAGGGTAAGCATGGGGGTAGATATGTGGGAGAATTCGAGAAGATGGAATGAGAAGAGTGAAGAAAAGATGAGTGATAAGTTGTGACAAGGTGAAGGTGGGGAAAGGATGCGGAGGATGAGGATGAACGGGGTGAAGATGAAGAAACAAGATATGAAAAGAATGATAAGAAACAGTTTGAAGGATGATGGATCTAGAAGGGGAAAATGGGGGAAAGAAACATGATGTCAGGTGGAAGATAGTAGATGCACTCTATGATATGATAGGTTGAGAAAGGATAATGGTAGGAGGAAAATGTGGTCAGTAGGGAAGACTAGTGGGAAAAATCGATCAACTGAGGGAATGCAAAATGAGGTGAGGGAGAAGTCCAGAGTGTAATGAAAATGTGAATGCTAGTGGTGTGTGGTAGTGAAGTCCACGTCACTGGTGTAGCATTGGTGGTGATGAAATCCACCTCTACTACATGCAAAAACAAAATGATGATGTGATTATAAGAATATTTCTTTCTAACTTGAATCAAATCACTGGCAAAAAATGAAAGCGTACCTGAGCGTGTTAAATTTTGTTTGGTTTTAGAAATTTTATTTCAATGGTGGTAATTTTGCAGGAAGGCTAAATTTTTTGTTTGTGTTTGGCGTAACTCTAGCGACGCGGTCCTACATAGAACAAAGTAGTAGTTATCCTACAAAAGAAGTGTTAGAAAAATGATCATGGCTGTTTTTGAGTTTCCAAATCGTCAAAGGCACATGAAAAGAACATACACAACCAACACTCAGACAAATATTAATAATACGACAAAGAAAATTAACAATCAAAATGATACTTAGGAATATAAAACGAAGCTAGAGGATCCTACAGACAAAGTTAGCATTTGAAAATGATTAAAGTTCAAATGACATGGTCCTGAACGACAAAGGTTAGTAATTTCTAATTTTCAAATGAAAAAAAAGAGAACGATAAAAGACAACACCACCGCGTTTTTGGTTCTCAAGGTTGTTTTCACAAGTGCGAGAGAAGAGCATATGTGTGGGAGGGTTGCGATTAGCAACTAGCTTCACAAAAAAAAAAAAAAGAACGATGAAAATACATTGAAAAGATTTACCCAAAAGCGTTATACAATAGTGCAAGGTGCTTAGATAATGATGAAATGATTAAAATGCGGCATTGAGGTGTTTTGAAATGTTCAGTGACCCTAAATCCGCAATGTGCATGATCGACAAAGGTCAACATAACCACTCGAAATGGGTTTGGGTCATGTATTGGTTTCAAATTTGAGTCTTTGACATCAAAGGATTTTGACCAAATAAGGGCCTTGCAAAACCACGTTGGATGATGAGTCAGTTTGGTAGTAAAAATGACGAAAAGAATTCAAGGTCCTAATTAGGAAAAAAATTAGATCTAATCGAATAGAGAATTGGATTTAAAAATCTAAATCAGTGTATTTAAATCAATATAAAAATTTAATTAAATGGTTAATTAAATAACTAATGTATCTAATTGCGAAGCATTGATGAAAATGATCAAAACAGTTAAATGATTGACGAAAAACACCCAAACAATGCCAAGAGGTGAACAAAAAACGTCTAATAACCCTAAAAAAAGAAGTTACAAAATTAGATTATTGGGCAAAAAATATGAAAAATAATTAGTCATGGTCATAGTGAAATGAAAAGCTAATAAATTTAATTGAGCCTTATTATTAGAGTAATAAAGGAGTTAATTAAAATAAAATAACAACGCATTTTATTTAAAACCATCAAAGCAAATGAAAACAAAAAATAAGAGTACAAAGAAAAGGAAATGAAACACTATTTAAGTTAATAGTAAAGAAATGAAAAATAAGTACAAACTAAGGTGAAAACTTAAGGTTCAAAACTACTATGTTGACCTAGAATGCAAAATCGCTTAAAATGGTTAAGTATTGTATTGGCTCGGTTTGTATGTGCAAGGTGGAGGATGGAAACTCGGGTGGGTGTTTGCAATGGTGAGATAAGGGTGGATCAAATCTTTGAGGTGTGAGTGGTTAGGGGAGTTGAGGATCGGGGAGTGAGTGAGAGAGAGTGCGGATTTACAATGGGAGCTCGGGAAGAGATAAGGATGGGCGAGTAGGGAAGGAATATCGGTGTTGAATAATGAATCAAGAGAGATTGGGGAGGGTTGAGAGGCTCGGGTGATGGGAACACACAGGAGAAGGTTGAACATGAATGAGGAAAAATAATGAGGGAAAGTGAGAGTTGGTATGTGGGAGTCGATGTGGGAGTCAAGGGAGAGGGGTCGGGGATGGATTGGAGGTGGCCGAGCCGGCCGAGAAGCCGAGTTGGGAGTTGGGACTGTGTTGAGTTGTGGAGCTTAATCGCTTCATTGACATGCTTTTGTAGACTTGTTGGAATTCACAGTAACCGACGTTGGTTGACAAATCATCGTCGGCCACCCATGGACTAGTATCGATTAGGAAAGGAGGAAACGACATCGGTTGCATGTGCGTGACTATTATAATTAAGTTGTGGGAATTATATCTATCTTTAGTTGTAAAGTGAATCTAATGGTTGTAGTTATAAAGTGAATCAAGTCAGTTGAATGCTTTCTGGTCTATTGTAAATCAATTAAAATCAGTTAGTATTCCATTTGAGGATAAAGTGAAAGAACTTTTATTATTATGCTTTTTGTCAGATAGTTGGGATAACTTGGTCATGACTGTTAGTAATACAACGTCTGCTACTAATGTTTTAAAATTTGATGATGTGGTTAGTATAATCCCGAATGAAGAAATACACAGGAAAAGTATAGGAGAATCATCATCTGGGAATGATTTGAATGTAGAAAGTAGGGGGAGGTAGAAGGATAGATATAAGAGTAAGAATAATGGGAAATCAAAGTCTAAGAATGAAAAATCTAAATCCAGAGGTAGATGTATAATCTGCTAGAATTGTGGAAAGAAAGGTCATGCAAAGAAATATTGTTGGCTCAAGGAAAACAAAGAAAATGTACCAGAGAAAGGTAAATAGGCAAATGTTGTTGCAAAAGAGGTAATGCAAGATGCCCTAATTCTCTCCTTGGATAATAAAATTGAGTCATGGGTTTTAGATTCAAGAGCTTATTTCCATGCAACCCATAATAAGGGCTATTTCAGAAATTATGTCCAGGGTAATTTTGGGCATGTTTATTTAGGAGATGATGAACTATGCATTATTACTAGTAGAGGTGAAGTTCATATTAAATTATAGAATGAAAATACATGGATATTGAAATATGTGAGGCATGTTCCAAGCCTTAAAAGAAATCTAATTACTGCAAGACAATTGTGTGAAATTGGTTGCATGGTTACACTCACAACCGAATCTTGGAAAGTTACCAAGGGATCTCTTGTTGTAGCAAGAGACAAGAAGGTAGGATCATTGTATTTATCTACCTGTATTACTGATTCCTTTTCTATTCTATCTACTTCAGATTTAGATACAAGCATGTGGCACAATCGGCTAAGCCATATGAGTGAAAAGGGAATGTAGATCTTAAAGGCAAAGGGTAAGTTATCAGATCTGAAACGTGTAGATCTTGATTTCTGTGAGCATTGTATTTTTGGAAAGCATAACAGAGTGATATTTCTCAAAGTTGGGGAAACAAGTAAGAATCATAAATTGGAGCTTGTACACAAAGATGTGTGGGGACCAACTCTGGTAGCTTCTCATGGAGGATCCCAATACTATGTTACTTTCATTGATGAAGCCACAAGAAATGTATGGGTTGATTGAATTAATACATAAATATGATGTTTTTGAAACTTTTAAAAGATGGCAAGCCCTGTGTTGAGAATGAATCAAATTCTAAGTTAAAGTGCCTTAGAACTGACAATGGTGTTGAAGTACTGCATAGCAAGGCTTTCAATGATTATTGTTCAATGAATGAAATATGTAGAGAAAGAATAGTTCCAAAAACACCACAGGAGAATGGTGTTACAGAGAGAATGAATATGATAATCATGGAACATGCTAGAAGTATGAGGATACATTCTGGATTGCCCTTTCAGTTTTGGGAAAAAGTAGTTGATACAATGGTTTATTTGATTAATTGCATGACCCTTCAAGTTCACTAGAATGGAGGAATACCAGAGGAAGCATGGACATGGAAAAGAGGTAGATCTTTCTTTTGTTAAAGTTTTTGGTTCAGAAGCTTTTGTGCACGTTGATAGAGGAAAATAGAAAGAAAGTTGCGATGCAAAATCCAAGAGGTGCACTTTCATTGGTTATGGATCTGGTGATTTTGGTATTTCATTTTTGGGGATTTAGAGAAGTTCTAAAATTGTTAGGAGTCATGATGTTGAATGGAATGAAAAGAGAATGTACATGGATCAAATTTTTGTACCCAAAGGATGAGACCAATTGAGAAGTTTATTGATGAAAATGAACTCTCAAGTTTTAAAGATTAACACCTTCAGATTTTACACAGTAACCAATGGTCGGTTTAGGCCCTTAACCGGCATCGGTCCCAGATGAACCGCTGACGGTTATAGAAGAGATCAATAACTGGCATCGGTTAGCCGAACCGACATCGGTTAGAAGGTGACCGGCATCGGTCACTGTCAGAAGTTGATACTAATGTAACAAGATGAGTCCAAATTGAGCCTCCGGTACCACCAAACTCTCAGTGAGAAGGTCACAAAGGGTAAGTAGACCTCCTAAAATATTTTCACCTTCCTTGTCTTATTTATTGACTGATAGTGGTGAAACAAAAAGCTTTGAAGAAGCAATGCAGGATAAAGTCCACAAACAGTGGGAGCATGGTATGAATGAGGAGATGGACTCCTTAGAGAAGAACCAGACATGGAATTTGGTTAAGTTGCTAACAAGTAAAAGATCATTGTAGAACAAGTGGGTTTACAAGATCAAGGAAGAAGAGGGTGGAAAAAATAAATACAAGACAAATCTTGTAGTAAAGAGATTTGCACAGAAATCAGGTATTGACTTTGGTGAATTTTTTTCACCTGTTGTTAAGATGACTTCTATTTGTACTATATTGAGTTTAGTTTCAGTAGAGGCTTTGCATTTAGAGTAACTTGATGTCAAGGTGACATTTCTTCATGGTGATTTAGGGGAAGAAATTAATATGAATCAACTGCTTGGGTATGAATTCAAGGGTAAGGAAAAATTGTGTGAATATTGAAAAAAAGCTTATATGGGATCAAGAAAGCTCCAAGGCAATGGTATATGAGATTTGATAGTTTCATGCAAGAGCATGATTATTTAAGATGTGAATTTGACCATTGTGTTTATTTCAAAATTCTTGGAAATGGGAGCTATATTATTTTGTTATTGTAAGTGGATGATATGCTTATTGCAGGATCTAGTATGCAGGACATTGGTGAGCTTAAAGAAAAGCTAGCTCAGACATTTGCAATGAAGGATTTTTGAGCTGCAAAGAGAATCCTTGACATGCAAATTCACAAAGACAGAAAAAATAGGAAGTCATATTTGTCTCATGAGCATTATATCAATAAGGTGTTGGGAATTTTTAATTTGTAAAATTCAAAACCTGTAAGTACACCTATGGTTGGACACTTCAAATTGAGCAAAGATCAGTGTCCTACATCACATGAGGAGGTTGAGTACATGAAACGAGTTCCATATGCTTCAGTATTTTGGAACTTGATGTATGATAGATATGGTTTGTACTAGACTAGGCATTGCATAGGCAGTGGGAGTTGTGATCAGATTTATGGTTAATCTAGGTAAAGAGCATTTAAAAGCAATCTAATGGATTCTCAGGTATTTTAGAGGGACATCCAACATGCAGTTATGCTATGGAGGTTCAGATACTTCTTTACATGGCTATGTGGATTCGGACATGGTTGGTGATTTGGATGGCAGGAGGAGCACCACTGGATATGTTTTCATAGTAGGTGGCACAAGAGTTAGCTAGATTTCTAGATTGCAGAAGGTTATGACTCTGTCTACTACAGAAGCTAAGTATGTTGTAACTATAGAAGCTAGTAAGGAGATGATATGGATGAGAAGGTTCATGGAAGAGTTGGGAAAAGAGCAAGAGGATTGTAGATTGTACAGTGATAGTTAAAGTGCAATTAATATGGAAAAGAAATCAGTGTTTCATTTTAGAATGAAACACATTCAGTTGAGATATCACTTCATACGAAAGGTATTGGAGGATGGGAAGATGAAGTTGGAGAAAATTCATACAAAGGAAAATCATGCAGATATGCTAACGAAGTTGTTGGCAAAGGAGAAGTTGGAACTACACTCCATTTCTATTGGTCTTCGAGTTTGAGACTTGAAGAGGGAGAAATAGGAAAAAGGAAAGGATCAAATGATGGAGATGTATGGTATAGTGCAATAATTTATCTCCAAGTGGGAGATTTTTGAGTTGTGGAGATTAATCACTTCACTGACATGATTTTGTAGACTTGCTGGAATTCACAGTAACTGGCGTCGATTGATGAACCATTGTCGGTCACCCATGGAACGATATCGGTCATGCAAGGAGGAACTGACATCGGTTAGGGCTAACCGGCATCGGTTAAGGATAACCAAAATTAGTTTCCTGTGCATGACTATTATAATTAAGTTGCGAGAATTAGATCTATCTTTAGTTGTAAAGTGAATCCAATGGTTGTAATTGCATAGCTAAAGTGCCCTAAGATTGTAGATGCATATATAAGCATAAAACTAGGGTTTGGAAGGTAGAATTAAATTGAGATTAGAGAAAAGTTTCATTTTGAGAGAAAAGAGAAATTTGTAGAGAAGAAAGTACAAGACATCCAAGAAGGTGTGGAAGATTACAAATCTTCATTGTATTTCCTCTATGATAATAAATTGGTTGTTTCTTGGTGGATGCAACTCACACTAGGTGAACCACGTTAAAACTTGTGTATTTTTTCTTCTTGTTTATTTTTTGTATTGATTACTTTTATGCTTAAATTTTATTAATATATCTATACAACCGATGTGCTAACCTCAACAGACTGGGGTGTTAACAGGGACATGGGAAGGAGTTGAGTTTGAGGGTAGAGTGTAGGGATGGGGGACACAGGGATTGGGGAGGTGGGGATCTATTTTAAGGGCTCGAGGTTACAAGGATGTGGGGATTGTGGGGATTGAGCTGTGTTAAAGGGATCGGGGATGAGGAAGAGTCGGGGTAGGGAGTTGGGACACATGCACAAGGTAGTTAGGTGGGGTTAGGTTCGAGTTGGTCGGATTGGGGTATAGGTTTGTCAACTTGGCTGAGATGACTGAGATGGTAGGAGGGGGAAAAAGGGGGGGAAAGGGGGTAAGATTTATAAGATTTTGTTTTTTTAATTTTTTTGATTTACTTAATACTAATGATTATTATTTTTTGTTTTTATTGGTTTAGACAGAGAACATGAGAAAGCAACATGCCAAATTAGTATAAGCCATGAAAAATATTATTAAATTTGGACGAAACTACTAGTATAACCAAGATCAGTATGAACTATAGAATCTGAGTATTAAATTAAACTGAATAGAGATAATATTAAAATGATTTTTTTTCTAAACAAAGATCTAAAAATATGATTTTTTTAATAAATCTAGATAGATATCTGTTGTAACACTAAGATCTGAATTTTCTGGATTGATTTCCCATGACCGTAGAAAGTATGATTTTTTTGCTATGATATCGTTAGAATAAAAACAAATGTATAATGTGAACTAAGATGAACTAAACCATTGTAACTTGCAACCGAGTTAGGAATTGAAAGTGAAATATTCTGAAAAATATTAAAGTAAATGACGACTATAAATCAATATGCTTTGGATTTTTAGATTGTGGAAATATGCATGGTTAGAAAAATGGAGAACAAAAAGTTAGTCGATTCTTGTTTCTGGGTACTCGATACCTGCACAAAGTAGAATAACACAATGAGAAACAAAACAACAAGAAATAAACCAACATGTGAATACCAATGGATCCTAAAATAGCTACACAAAAAGGGGTTATTAAGACATGTGATAAAAAGATAAATGCCAGACGAGCGAATCCTCTCGAAGAGGTTCATGATGTGATAAGAAGAGTGTCCATCGCATCAAAACCTGCACAGATAACATAAGACACCATAAACCAATACTATCTCCCATAATGTAAACATTAGCCATAAAATGCCATATGGAACAGAAAATGAAAGAATAATGAAAAATACTAACAGGAAAACGATGGATAAAGCAACAAGTTGCGAGACTAAAAAATAATAAATCGTGGGTAAGTCCCATTGGGCATGCCAGAATGTGAGCTAGGAAAATACACTAATAATCAAGAAAATAAAGCAACTAGCTAGATACCTTCTCCTTCGTGATTCCTTAACAAACCTCAGAATGGGAAATAAAACATGGATGAGCCCTGATTATGTGAAATGTAGGTGCTTCCCTCGAACTGGAGCAGGGCCTTCTCGAAAATAAGATCAACTTACTTTGCACCAATGTATAAAGGGATTATGGATTTGGGATGCTTCAAGATGAGGCTATTTGGGCATTAGGACGAGGTGGAAAGAAGACTCTATTCTCAGAGGATGTAAGAGTTCAGACGTGATATTCAAGCTTATCTAAAGAGAGGGGGGGGTGTAAGGATGTATTTATATCCTGGGAATTGGATTAACTTAGAGGATTTTAAGTAATCATAGTTTGAAAATGTGGGCATGATTAGGTGAGTGGGAGCCACAAAGAGTGGGTGAGGATTAAACTTGTATTTTTAATTCTCAAATAGGGGACATGGGGAATATTTGACATGTGAGGAATATTGGGTTTAATTTAGGGGTTGAAACATATTAATTAACCAATTAACATAGATTAATTCAATGGGGATTTTTGTGGGAAATGGAGTGGGGAAATTAATTGATTTCGAAGAGGTGTGAAATTAGGGTGTCTACACTAGGATGAGAAAAATACACTCATACCAAAACCATGATTATTCAAGCTCCAAAATTTACCATACATGAGCAATATAACATAAAATCACCATTCGTGGTTGCACATTTAATTGGAATAATCAAATATTTCATTAAACGGGCCCACTGGCTTATATCCTTCTCAAAATAATTGTTTCCAGCACCCTGATTTCACCTTTCGGCCTCAAGATCACCCAAAAAAACTCAAATATGGCATGTGAATGCTACATGAAAACCTTAGAACATTTATAACACATATAAGCAAGTTAGAGCTCATGAAACAATCATATGTTCAAACCACAACAACTTTACCTTTTACCAAAACAAGATGCCCAAAAACCAGTTTTGCAAACTCATCTAGTTTGCACCCTTTCTGACACTTTAAAGACCTCCAAAGGCCTTAAATAGGAACAAAATTCATCCATCTTAACTCTCCAGGTGGCATCAAACATTTACTTATCCATTTCATGCTTTAAACAACTCAATATTTCAGCCAAAGCAAAATTGTCCAGAAAATGCAGCTACCTTATTCTTCACAAATTGTCCTGAAAGACCCATCAAATGACCTCACCAAGATATCAAAAATAAATAAATGGAAATATATATGAATCAAATTTTCAAAAAATATTATAAATCCTTTCAAATCCAATTGGAAGGCATTTAACCAAGCCAATATTTGCAAACTGCTTTTTAACCCTTCTTGGACTCAAGTACTGACTATAAGCCCAACATGATCCATCACCTCAAAAACCCCTTCCAAGATCAAAAAAACATGGAACACACTTATACATGATTTATATGCACTCATAAACCTTCAACAAGATTGAAAAACTCATAATCATCACTTCACCTCATCAAACTACTTGACACCCTACTAGATCCAACATCTTTCAAACTTGACCCTCAAAGAACAACTCATAAATTTTGCATACCTGATTGAATAATCAAGTTTTATATACAAACGGAAATTTCTATGAACTAGATTCACAAAAAAAATTGAATGGATTCCTAACTCCTCATGTAGCTCCTGCAATGTCAATTTTACTAAAAGCTGCTCTAAATTTCCCCAAAAACCAGTCTTCACTAATAGGGTATAGTTTGAACTTTTTCACCACAACCATGACCTGAAACTATTATGGAAAACTAGAGAAACAATAGGGATAAAAACAATGTCAATTTAATCTTCATCTTCTTTGGATAAGTTTTTCCTTAAACTCCAATTCTTCAGAAACAAGCATTTTTCAGGTGGGGCCCACACATCACCACATGCTCTAATATACCTTTCTAGATATATGGAAGAGTCTGCTACAACATCCAATCATCAATTTTTCACTATAAATCAAAACATGCTCTTTATACTCACTTTTCTCCAAGCTTCTCCTAGCTAGGGTTTTAAACCACTTTACCTTCTTAATGATTGTTCATAAAAACCTGATGATCAAACCACCTCTATATTTTTGTGAAAGATTCATAAATGACCTAAGAAGATATTACAAATATCTTAGGTCTACATGCAAAGGATACAATTCACAACGAGCGTTAGAAGGTCCACTTTTACCTTAAAAATACACAACTTACCTGATTTTGCCAAAACTTGCATATCTTCAAAAATATTTAGCAATTTGACTTGAAAATTGTCACGAAGCATCATGAAAACCTTATTTAACTATCCATAATCACCATCTACCCAAAAATAGCTCTAAAAATCTCTATCCATTAAGAGTTACCTGTGTTAAACTACATGTTTCTCACTGTTTGCTTTCCAAGGACCCTGTAAATGCATCATACCACTGATTACTGACTTGAAACTCACCATACACCTCAGGAACATTACCACCATTATGGTACCATGCTCCATCATGAATTATTGGATCCAAATCTCATATCTCCAACTCATTTTGCATGCTCTAGGGATAAAAACAAGCCTGGAATGACCCAACTCAACCATGAACTGACCATGCTGACCCCATGTAGACTCATAAAAACCCATGAAATATCATACCGAACATGTTTTACCTCACTAAAACATTTTCCATCAATTGAGTTGACATCAGTGACAACATAAACACACAATGGCCAACAATCTCCCCCTTTATCATTGATGGCAACCACCATCAGAAACATTGATGGAAACCAACATGACTAACACCTACATGACCTTATTCTCATGTTTATGATGCTTCTATACCCATTTGAAATCTATGAATAAGGCTAGAAAGGTGACACTGCATGGAAAATGACAACTCAAGACTAAACACAATGACAATAATGAAAAAATTGACTACATCCACAATTAGCTCCCATTGGGATTGAAATCTCTCCTTTTTGACTTCAACCGCAACAAATGAAGATCCTATGGACCTGATAGGATGCTAAAAAAATCCTCCCCTAATAAAATGCTTCTCATTTTATCCTTAATTCATACTAATCATCACTTTTTAGGACTGTACCATGCTAGAAAACTCACAAACCTACCCCCAAGCTTATCATACTACTCTTTAGGACCCCTATCCCTAAATAATAATTCTAGTTCAAAAATGAAAACTTTCACATAGTTCTAGAAGCCATCATACCTCATGAACCTCATTCTCATTACTCCCCTCAGACTTAGGCCAACCAAATCTAGTGAAGAGACATAAAATTTGGCTACTTAACTTGCTCGCAAGTCATAGAATCAACTCAGAAACTTTGACCTAGACTTGAAGCACTATCTCAGTGTTTTCAACCATATTTAAATGAGGTTATGAAATTTTCATTCATACCTTTCTTGATCTTGAATCAAGCAATCATAACATACCTCACTTACCTTGTAGCCATCTTTCATACTTAATGGAGACCAAAATGGACTCCCCCCACTTTGTTGAGACATGACTGACTTGTGCCATTCTCTTTTTACCTTGTTCATAATGACTATACCTTGCTTCACCTATCACAATTCAAAATTTCATTCTTTGAAAGTGAGAGATCAACTTGATACTCATAAAACTAACTTGTCTCAATCAACATGAACCTTTTATGATGAACACATAATCTATATCACCTTACACCATGCTATAGTCCTGAAAGGTTACCTAAAACTCACAAGAGCTCATCTTACAGGACTTTGGATCAACATAGCATGAGTTATCTTCATTGAACTTGTAGATCCCTGAAAAAGAATGAATCTCTTCTATGGAGCAAGGACATGGTAGATATAATTTTTACATATTTATACTTGTCTTAGTACATATCAAACCTGTAGCTACAAAAATTTCTATTCTTAGTCTCTATATACTTTCATGCACACCTTGTAGAAATATTAGAAGTCTCCTTCCCTTGTTTTTTCAGGTTTGTAGCATCAAAATATTTCTCTCTATTTCTATTTGAACACTGAATCACAGTTTCCACTTGCACAAGTTTATATTTTCATCTACACAGATCACATCATGTTCAAGTACAACAACCTACAAGACAATTCTTTCTTCTCTTGAGCTTCTTATCATTTATTTTCAAGCACTTACTCTGAGTTCAAATTGAGATGATTTTAGCCATTGTACCTTTCATACAATATCACATCCCTGAAAACACTTTGCAAGGATTCATTCTTCATGGTTTTAGTCCTCTGATTGCATCTTTCATACTTGTTCAAGGTCAATTACAAGAATTTCTTTCCTGAGATGACCTACAAAGATTTGTAGCAATATTTTATAAGTCCTTCAATCCATCAACATGAATTCATATACTTTACTTAACTTCTTCAAGGGAAAAGACACAGTGCATTTCCATTGAGACAAAAACCTTCACATCCTTGATAGACAACATTAATAGAATGACCTTCTTTACATAACATCAAAAGCTGATGGTATCTTATAACCTTAAGATTTAAAGAAACAAAAGTTATAAGCACCTCTGATGGTAACTCAGACTCCTTACTATACCTGAGAACATTAAGAATCTCTAACCCATTGAGATAACTTAAGAAACCCCCCTCCTATGTAGAATGTGGGATTTCCCCCTCCCGTGTAGAATGTGGGATTTCCCACTCCAATGCACAAAATGGTCGGTGCAAAAGGAGGCCACCGTGACTTGAACCTATGACCTCACCGCTCCAAGACCAAATTTCCAACCAAATCACCACCTAGCTTGGATGGGATATAAGATGAGCTTGCGGGTATATAAAGAGTTCTAAGCTTTGTGTTGGACAAGGACGATTAAGGAGGATAAGGAGTAGCAGGTGATCATTTGGAGTTTTGAGGCACTTAGAGGTGGAATCAAGACTCGAAGTAAAAATAAAAGTTTCTCAAAATTCTGAGACAAAGATGATAGTAGTATTATTGTCTCATGAAGTGCTATAGAGTTTCCAGTGTAGAAAATTTTCAGACGTAATTTCACAAAATGAGCACTAAGAGCAGACAGAGATATACATTTTCCAACCACTTCGGGTTTGAATCAGGCCATGTAGTAAAAAGGGAAGCTTTTCATAATTTCCTCTAGTTTCCAGAAATGTAAACCTATTTTATTTAGGTGTTGTACATTTAAATTTGTAGATGTTTTTTGAACGTAATTACACAGGAAAATATCAGTGAAAATACTGTAGGAGCCACATATGGACTTGGGAACGTTTCTAGTAAATTACAGAGTTCCAAGAGGTCTAAATCAGCTCAATTGGAGGCATAAAGGTTTGTTAAGTCAATAATGAAGGGATATTGTACTTCATTGGGCAATAATAGATCAATTCTAGTTACGAGAATCCAAAGACGTAGCCTTCGGGTGAACTCCATTATTAAGTTCTTGTGCTGTGGATTTGATTTTAGTTTGTTTAAAAGCTTTTGATCAGATAAAAACATTCAAGTTAGCTTATTTGATTAATTATTTAAGCAAGAATAAAATTGGATTATTTGGATTGAAGTCACAATTTTAGTATCAATAACCCATAACACAAAGGGAATTGCACATTTCAGATTTGGAATCAAGAATTCAATTTGAGTGCATTCTAAAGTCAACTGTGAATTTTTAAATGGATTTGTCATAGATTCAGTATATTCATTTAAGTTAAAAATCAAGGATAATTGATTTATCTAGAAGAGTTCAAGGATTTGGGTTTCAAGAATTCCCAAATTTGCTAATACTCTTAGTCAGTTATCAAGTTTTTAAAATGTGAGAATTTTCTAAGTACTGGAAAAATTAGTACCATTTTTAGATTATCATCTTTCATACTTGTTCAAGGTAAATTACAAGAATTTATTTCCTTAGATGACCTACAAAGATTTGTATCAATCTTTTATAAGTCCTTTAATCCATCAACATGCATTCATGTACTATACTTAACTTCTTCAAGGGAAAAGACACAGTGCATTTCCATTGTGACAAAAACCTTCACATCCTTAATAGAAAACACTAATAGAATGATATTCTTTACATAAAATCAAAAGCTGATGGTATCTTATAACCTCTAGATTTAAAGGAACAAAAATTATAAGCACCTTTTATGGTAACTCAAACTCCTTACTATACCTGAGAACATTAAGAATCTCTGACCCATTGAGATAACTTAAGAAACATACTTGCACAGACTCATACATGACTTATTAGCCTATTTTTAGGGATACCATATCAAAACTAGACAATCTTAGACCATGGTGGACTTGTATACCCTCTGCAATTCATCCTTGAGCTAACCAATTCTATTCCAAACTTTGAATAGTTTTTGGAGCACAAATTAACATACTTATCATCATGTTTCACCCTCACTTTAAACTGTAACCATGCATCGAATACCCTTGGGATTTCACTATAGCTAATATAGAATATCATCTTACACATTTAGTCCTAATTTCCTTCACAAGGTCTTCATAATTTACCTTCCATTATACTTACACACCCTGATCATGAATGTCTCAGAGTTCAACATCTTTCTTCACCGTGCATGCTTAATGTGACAACAACACTCGTAACAACATATAATACCCTGAGTATCCCTGTACACCTTTAGACTGATGGAAGACACTATTTAATACTCAAGTGCAAGACCTAAGCCTTCTTGATGGACCTGTAGACTTACATTTTAACCTCTAGGAATCTTGAACCCACTTTTCATACAATACACAAGCTTGAAATATCATTTTAGGCATTGAATCATTCAATGTTGACTGAGAAACACATTTGCAGTACATGGATCTGATGATATTCACTCCTTGATGAATAGAGTTTCTCACTTGGTAATTGATATCCTTATTGATTCAAACTCATGGTGGCACCCTTACCTCTAGCATGTCACTTTTTGTGCACACATCCATCTACATAACCTCTTCACAGTTCAACATCCTTTTGTCTTACAATGAAAAGAATGAAAACATACAGACTTGATGCAATACTTGTAGGCATTTAGATAACCATTATGAGACTTCTTCATTATCACATAACTCCCCCTGGGAGTATGTATCACCTTTTCCATACTTTTCCTTTGCTTTGAACAATAAGACAAAGTTTAACACCCACACACACTAGCATGCTTGAGAAGCTCTTGACATAACCTGCAATCTTGAGAAATTTGCACAAAGACATGACATAACACATATTTGACATCTCTAGAATCATGGTTCCTCATGTATTCATTCACACATACTCATATGATTCTTAATAGGACTAGAATGACATCAAGAAACAACTTTTATGCTTATGCAAGAACATAACCTTACCATACACATAACATATCATTGACTGTATGCAAGACTTGAAACTCCATCTCATACCTGAGAAGACTTAAGCATTTTATTTACTTTGAGATCAAGGCATGACTGACTGACAATACTTCAAGTTCAAAATCAGATTATCACTAATTGAATTATACCCTTAAAACAATACATTTTACATTTCATGATCATTTGGAATCATGAAAATACAAGAACTTAGAGCATTGAATAAGGCACATACATTAGAAAAACCTTTCAAGGTGACTCATACTATACTCTTTCATAAGAACTTGACATGAATCATACCAAGTTCATAACATAAACATGGTATTTTATACTAATCGAGACATGTGACTGACTTATTCAAGCAAAAAATTAGACCAAAACATAAAATTTTCAACTCTTCATACACAGAGATACCTTTGATTGATCATACACGTAAATAAGATTTAAAGACTCAAGAAAACACCTAGAATTATCAGACCCATGATGATAAAATTGTTTCACTATGAAACTTAAAACTCCTCTTAGATGAAAACATGAAAGATATATGACTCCTGCAGGCACTTACAAGACCACATGAACCAAAAATCAGAGACCAACATCATACTATATAGAATTAATGACTCATGAAGAGATTACTTCACATACCTTATTCCATTTGAAGTGTCCAACAATCATAGCTCCTTCATTTTTTCATGAACTAAAGTAGTGAGGCATATATGATCTTCTTCAACTAAAGAAAACATGCTTCCTTGATTGGACATGGGATTTTTGACCTTGTTTTCCAACTTGATAGCAATGGAATCATCTTTCTTAGCTGGTTTTGACTCTTCAAATTTCATATCTGAGAATCAGATTTCTTGACCTCATCTATGGCACTGGTATTATTCTTGAGCACTCTTCCATTTTTCCCATTATTAGTTTGAAACATGTTGGATTCCCTTGGAGCTTCACCTTGGTGATAGAATCTAGCAATGTGTTCTTATCTGTGACATTTGAAACACACAATCCCATTCTTCTTTCTTCTAGGTTCAAACACACTAAGATTCCATCCACAATCCTTGGCTCTTTGCCCATACTCGCAACATGAATGACATTCACCATTGAAGAACCCTACACCATTCCTAGGAGACCTCCTCTTGCAATCTATAGCTCTATGACAAAAATAAGGAAAAACATAGTAATAACCATTAAATGATGAACCATACCTCATAGCATTAGGTTATATAACTGAGTTAGACCTTCTCAAATTAGTCTGCTTAATCACCTTCTCATCTGATTTTAGAACTTGGACCAGACTTAATCCATCACTCTTCACATGTTTTCCTTCTAACCCTAGGCCTGTTTTGTCACAAGCCATCTGTTGGCCTTCTAAAATCCCATCAAGAGCTTCAGAGCTCATCTCAAGTCTCTCATACATCTTCAAACTACTAGATGCATTCTACAAATATGATTCTAGGGCTTTCAATTTTTTCCTCATACCTAGAACTAAGCGACTTCTTTTTCCTTTAGGGATTTAGACAAAATTTCCACTGTATATTTCAAACCCTTGATGGCTTGATCATGCTCTATCTCCATGTTATTGATATGATCTTGGTAGGAATTAATCATTGACCGAGATATTTCATTCCTCTTCCTTAATGTTGCTTCAACATTTGAATACTTACCCATTGCTTGTGCTTCAAATGATCTCCTTCAAGTTGCTAAATTTGCTTCACAAGGACCTACTCTATGATACCAATTGTTGGAAGCACAATGGAATGAGAGGGGGGGGTGAATCAGTCTTACAAATTGCTTATTTCATTTACCATTTATTGTAACATACATCAACATTCATCCATTCACATACATTCATCACAAGCTTATTAGATGTGCACAAAACATTCAAATAACCATAACATATGAGAGAGAAGCATCATAGGACACTAAATATATAAGTGGGAAACCCTAATGGGGAAGAAAACCATTGAATAATAAATTTCTTATATTACACAAATAACAAATTTAGTGAATATCAACCAAGTTCATAAGGAGTACCAACCCCTAGTTTAGTAAGGCACCAACCCTACAAGGAGAACCAACCCCTAATTTAGTGAATCAGACACTCCACAAGGAGGATACAACCCCCCTGAAAGAAGATCAAGGACCAACTCATTTTCACATGATGATTATGATCTCTGATTTTTTTCTTCTACAACTGATGGAGATCTCTAATTCAGCTCACAAACACTTCCTGAAACCATCATTTCTTTAACTCTCTCCATCTTCTTCTTTTTTGGCTTGTTTTAGCTCTAAAATATTGCACAAATGCTATCAAAACTTCCTAAAATTGAAAAAATATGATCAGACTTCAAATCATGCCATCATACCTACAATTCACTCTCTCTTAGGTCGCACTTTTCACCCATGCAAGACTAGCTAAAAAAATGAGCTCAAACTTCACTTTTATATACTTTTTTTTATCTAAACTCAAAGAGAGGTCAGTGGTTCATATAACATTTTTGAATGACCAATAAATCATAATAAAATTCACAAATAATCATCATTACAATGGTCACATATGACTCATATAGGATGTCCATGACCAAAACCACTCATCATGCACTAAAATGCCTCAAAACTGAATTACTAGGATGAGAAAAATCCATTCATACCAAAACCATGATTATTCAAGCTCCCAAATTCACCACACAAGTAATATAATACATAAGAACCATAAATGGTCACAAATTTACTTTTATCAATAAAATATTTCATAATATGGGCCCACTGGCTCATATCCTTCACTAGACAGTTGTTTCCAGCACCCTATTTTCACTTTTAGGCCTCAAGATCACCCAAGATCAACTCAACTATGGAATGTGACCAATATATGGAATTCCCATTAATATTATAATACATATATGCAATTTATACCTCGTGAAAACATCATATGTTCAAACCACAACTACTTTACCTCTTCACCAAAATAAGCTACCCAAAAACTAGTTTTACAAACTCAGCTAGTTTGCACCCATTCTAACACTTTCAAGACCTCCAAATGCATTATATAGGAACAAAACACATACCTCTTCACTTTGCAGGTGGTATCAAGCATTAACTCATCCATCTAATGCTTCGAACAACTCAATCTTTTAGCCAAAGAAAAAATGTCTTGAAAATGTAGCTACCTTCTTCTTCACAAATTGACCTGGAAGACACATCAAATGCCCCCACCAAGTAACAAAAAATACATCAATGTAAATATATCTGAATCAAATTTCTATAAGATATTTTAAATCCTACAAACTCCAAGCGGAAGGAATTCAACCAATCCAATCTTTGCAATCATCTTTTTATGCCTTCTAGGACTCAAGAACTGACCATGAGCCCAACATGCTCCATCACACCAAAAATAACTTCCAAGCTTAAAAAAAGCATGGATCACACTTAGACATGATAATTAAGCACTCAAAAACCTTCACCAATCAATGAACAACTTAGAAATCATCAACTTACCTCATGAAGCCACTTTGCACCCTGCTAGAACAAACATCCTTCAAAATTGAACCTCAAAGAATAGCTCATAAATTTTGCATACCTTATCCAATAATAAAGTTTTAATATACCAATGGAAAGATATCTATAAACCAGGATTCACAACAAAACTTGAATGGACTCCTAACTCCTCCTATACCTCTTGCAATCTCAATTTTACCACGAAGTGCTCTAAACTGCCCCAAAAACTAGTATTCATAAATAGGGATACACTTTGCCACTTTTTCAGCATTCAAACATGACCTGAAACTATCATGGAAATCTATAAAAAACAACTAAAGGTATAAAAACAATGTCAATTTAATCTTCACCTTCTTTGGAGAAATTTTCCTTAAACTACAATTCTTCAGAAACATGCATTTTAGGTGGGGCCCACATATCACCACATGCTCTAGTTAACATTTATGAAAATATTGAAGAGTCCTCTACAAAATCCAATTATCACTTTTACACTAGAAATCGAAATAGGCTTTGTATACTCACTTTTCTCCAAGTTGCTCCTAGTTAGGGTTTAGCTAGGGTTTCAAACCACTTTACCTTCTTAACAATCGTTCATAAAAATGTGACAATAAAACCACCTCATTATTTTTTTAAAACCTTCATAGCTAACCTAAAAAGCCATACCAAATAGCTTAGGTCTCCATGAAAATCATAAAAATTCACAACGAGCATCAGAATGTCCACTTTTGCTTTAAAACACACTGTAACTTACTTGGTTTTGCCAAAACTTGCATATATTCAAAATTTTTATCACTTTGGCCTAAAAATTGTCATGAAGCATCATGAAAACCTGATCTAACTATCCATACTCACTTTCTATCCCAAATAGCTTAGAAACTCTCCATCCACTAAGACATACCTATGCTAAACTGTTTGTTTCTCACTATTTTCTTATCAAGGACCCTGTAAATGCATCATACCAGTGAATACCGAAATGAAAGTCACCATACACCTTAGGTAAGCTTCCAATATGCTACTACCATGCTCCATCATGAATGATTAGGTTTAAATATCATATCTCCAACTCATTCTGCATGCTCTAGGTCTAGAAGAAAACCTGAAATGACTTGACTCAATTATGAATTGACCATGTTGAACCCTTATAGACTCCTAAAAACCCATGAAACATCATAACAAACATGTTTCACCTCATGACACACTTTTTCATCAATGGATTTGACATCAATGACAACACAAACACACAATGACCAACAAATATCTTTAGAGATAAGGAACGCAATGGAGTATAACATGAAAAAGCTTGATCATGTGATGAACAACAATGTGAAGGGAGTAATGCAAATTATTAAGAATGTAATCTGGATTATGGCATCTTCTAAAAATGGGTGGATAATTATGAGTCGTTATTTACTCTTACAGTGTCTCCAAACATGCAATTATAGGCTTGACCAAGAATGACGCCACTGAGCTGGGGAAATTCAAAATAAGGTTGAATAATGATTTTCCTTCAAGGATTTCCACATATTTTTCCATGCATTATTATAAAGAGATTACAAAGGAGTGGAAAGTGGAGGTGGAGATGTTTTTTCACAGTAGAGCCAACTTGAAGGGGGTGATTATAAAATTAGAGGATATGGTAGAGGTGGCTTTGTACTTGGTGGGCGAGGAGTCCAAATATGTGAGTGGCCATAACCTCATACTTGACGATGGATATAGTGTTGTAAACCACTTTTGGGGCCTCTATCAATGAAGAGGCTATCCCTCATCTACGTTTGCACAATAAGAAAAAAAGTATTTTCTGTTGCGTTGCTCATAGTTTTGATGAAAAAGGTAACACATTACGTTGTTACCTATTTCGTCAAACTACCATTAGCAATATTTTAAAAAGAATAGGTGCCATTATGGTTCAAATGTGAGTGCGCAGTATGATGGTGGGACATGAGAATTGGGATGCAGAGGTCGCAAGTTCAAAGCTAGATGTAAAGTTGACTACGATGCTTAGTGTTTTTTGCAAGTTCACGCTGATTGCAAACCTAAGTGAGGGATAGGAACATGACCCACTTGTAATCGGCCACTTGATCCTCCTCAAAAAATTGTGTCCTAAGTTATTCAACTCTCTTTGTCATCATCTACGAAATTTCATTTAGTTCATGTTTAGGAAACACAATTCTTCATTTATTTGTTTTTTAATAAATTTCTTCTACTCATTTTCCATAAAAAACTTGTTTTCTTCCGAATTTGATACTTTTGATGCCACTTCAAAAAAATTTCACTCTATTTACTACATCAATATGTATTTTTGATTAGAAGCGTAATGTTCCCCAGTGACAAACAACATATAACTTGACGATGTTAATTTATTTTGAGGTATATTTGATGTATAACCTTATCGTGATTGCCCATTTGGCATCTCATTTTTTTGTCAAATCGACACTGGTTACAAATGAGTAAGTGGCCTTCTATCCGCATGAGAGTAGGATTTTCTCTATGTTGAGCCAAAAGTAGACAATGGGCACAAAGGCATAAAGGAGAATGTGTATTGTCCTTTGAAGCTTGATGCTAAGAAGGATCAATTGTTTTGCATTGTAAGCTTGGATGTATATGGGTCCCATTCCCATTGCTAATGCTGAAATGACGAGTAGGTTGTTATGTTTGAAAATCTGATGACAAGAGATCTTCGTACCACTCTAGCTCTCTTAGGTGGCCTAGGAAAATCATCAATATCATGACTTGAGAATAAAACAATCCTGCTAATACCTTGGCTTTGGAATTTTTCTTTTTGCTTTCATTTGTTCAACAATCTACAACCAACAATACAATCTAAAGGTGATGTAATTTATTTTTCAAAAAATAACAAATAGAGAGACATCTCTTCCTTTAGCATTTCAAAAAACCAAAGAAAGTATAAACTACTCCGATTGACACTTAGTTTGAGTGAGGACATAAAAAATTGAGCTAACAATGTTGTTTCTAGTGGAAATCAATGAATTTTAGACACCTAATAATAAAATAGGGGAAATGGAAGTTATGAGTGGGTTATAGGGGAAATGGAATTAAGGAACGATATTTAAGTTCAAATTTAGAATTAGCACTATCAAATATGCACTCACGCCTCCTTTCAGCACCAATGACTCCCCGTTTCTTTTCCTTACTCCAACATGGATACCACTTTCAACATCTTCGCATCCACCATACATGCATTCCTTCTTATACATGTCAAAGCAATGAAACCCATTGAGGGGCAATCTCTTACACGTTTCTCAGGAATCTTTCAAACATGTTCACTATATTCTGATTGATAAAATGAGCTTTGTAGGGTGAAAATTAATTTACCTTATGGACATGTTCCTTGAAGATGCATCCCCCACCAAGAAAAACCCCTTTCAGTGGGTGGTCGAAATCATTCTTCTTGGTCGACTTGGCCCAATTGCACCATATCATAGGATATTCGTATGCATGTCGCGAACTCTTAGGTTTCAACTTTATGGAAGATGCTTTCTCATTTAGGGCAACTTATTTATAATCTTCAACACGAGTCTCTTTTTAGTAACTTCTACAATGATAGTACAGAAAGTTTGACATGTGGTCCATATGTGACTTTTCAAAGAAAAAGATGATCACTTATGTCCCCTTTGATAGATTCCTCCAACTCTAGAAACTATCTCCTTCCTCATATCCCCTTCTTCATCATGCGGACTATTTTTTCAATAAATATAGAAACATAAAAATGCTTAACAATAACAATGATAAAGCCAACTTAAGAATGTGGTAGTTGTGAAAAGCTCACAAGATATATAATTTTTGTAGGTGTCCATCCCTATACATGCCAAACAACTACTTGAACATCCTAAAAAATGTATTCAAGTTCATAATAACACAACCTCATGTCCAAAGCAATATGCTTTTTGTCACCAAAAGAAAGATACAATTTTCATTCCTCAATATCAATTGCAGGCCAAGGTTCTTCTCTACAAGGGCCAAAGAGGTTTTTCCCTACTTCTAACTTGTGGGTAGAGGTCTAGGCTGGTCAATCTAGTGATAATCGACCAAGTTTAATTTATTTTCTATAAACCTGGTGAAAAAACCACCTTGACCTGCCATGTTTTATAGTTATCAAATTCAACAATTGCATCGGCCTGACACGGGATATCTGGTTCTCATTGCCATGTGCCCTATCTCTATAGTTTTCCTGTAAAAAGCACAAGCGATTTCGCCTTTAAAAATGACGCGGTCTCTAACTATCCACAAAACATAAGGAAATTGACATTGCAAATAGTAATTGTGGACATTGTGAGTATTGAATGACAAGGGATTACTTTCATAGTTATCTCTAGAGAATGTTGTCTTGTGAGGATTTGCACATCACATCCACCTTCCTCTTTCAAACTAGTTCTGCACAATTGACACATGGTCCATACATGTAGCTTACCAAAAGTAAGAAGAGGATCGTCTATGTTCCCTCCATAAAATTTCCTTTGTTTTAGAATTCTCATTCCCACCATCCCCTTCTTCATCAACCGTCTTCCTTGTACACTATTCACCTTTGCTCCTCCTACTTTTACTTCATCTGCATACCCGTTGCATTTCTTAAGTGCAATTTCTAGTTATAATAGATTTTAGAAGAAAATAAGCGAACATTTCAAAAATGCACATTTGAATAAAGATTTTCTAATCAGGTACTTTTGGTAAGAAATAGAAATCGGAGCAAAGAATACTAAAGCTTATTTAATGCTAAAAAAAGCATTAATAAAGGTCAAAGAAGAGACTATCCATGGAGAGTTAAAATATATATAAATTGTTTTATTTAAAACATGCATGGAAATAGGATATGTTACATTATTAAATAACATGCATATTAGATCACCCACAATGCACATCCATTTTAAAGTACATTTTATTTAATTTGACCTCATATTATCAAGTATTTCAAAGCAATACATAGGGAGTTTTGTAAATACTAAAACAAGATTATAGAAAAATACTCTAAATTATGACATTCCAAACAACTCTATAGTAACTCCCCACTCTATCTAGTGGGTTGGAATCAAATAAAGGGGAAGTTAAGGGCCTGCAAGTGAGACAAAAGAAACCATATCATGGATTATATACTATTGGGCAATTAAAAAGTTTTCAATTTTAAATCAAATGTTTTATTCACTCATGCAAGTTTAAGATAAAAAGGATTTATTTGAAAAGTTTATTCAGAACTTGAACTTTATTTTTCCTTAGAAACCTATATTTTCCTGAAAAACGATACAGTTAAGTCCATTGACGAAAAATTGTAAATCGAAATCATTTGAAATTTTGTCACATTGTCCCAATTGTTATCTGCACACAAAAGGATTTTTTTTGCAAAAGAGTGTGTAACACAAGATTTTAATTTTCCCGTAATTGTTTTAGCAATTGTAAAATTAAAATATCTCAAACTGTTACGAGATTTACGTTGAAAATTGGTCAATTTTTTCATTTTAAGGATAGAATCAATGAACAAAAAATATTTTTTGTAAAAATATTTATAGTTTTTTCGATATAATTGTTTTCATGAAAAACTAGGTCCAAATGGCTAGTCTACAAATTTTGTTGCCATATTCATAAAAATTGATAGGAAAAAAATTTAGTTTATGGAGTCACAAGATACTTACCATTTATGGGCATTTGAATCTTGATCAAATTGTACTTGGAAAATAAAAAAGACATGTTGATGATGACCTTTAAGTTGATGAACTTGATAACTATGATAAGCATCATAGGGAAGCATGTTGAACCCTGGTCATTGGTGTTGTCATTGATATCAAGTGGAACTGATAGAAAATGTGTGAATGGTGAAGTGAAGCTAAGTCAGATGCATGAAGGTTGATTGGTAGTGTCTTCTTAGTGATAGTTGGAGCTCACAAAGAGGTTCCAAGATGGTTTAAGTTATGTATATGGTTGGTAATATTGACACATGTGTTTAAGGTCATATATATATCAATATGTCATGGTGTTTGTGTCTCGAAGTGAGCTTGTGATGCTCAGTATGAATACAAGCGTCCAAAGTATCCATAAAGGTGTTTCAGAGGTGTGAGGAGTGGTTTTTAGTGCTCTCTAAGTCATATTCATGTGTTCAAAGTTTGTAAAGGATGAAGAATCCTTGTACAAGGAATTAATGGTAAATAAGGAGAGAAATGTTGTGTAGATAGGTGTCTGTCAGTGGTGTGCAGTGGTTTTAGAGTGCTACAATTTGAACTGTGAGGTTGACATCCACTAAAGGTATGAAGAAGGTTGGTATGCTTAGCTTAGATTATCTACAAGTTTGAAATGCTTATTCCAAAATGTGCAAGAGATTTTGGAGTTTTTACATGTATTGGTCTTTGAGAACTCAATGAGACCTTTACAACGAGACCAACTTTGCACAATTTGGAGCTCTCTGGAGGAAGTTATGGCCATTATAAGTTTTTCAAGTTATGATGAGCAAGGTTTAATTATATTTTGGGTCCGCCCAACAGTGATGAAGAAAATAAGCAAGTTACAACAAAAGAAAATTGGGTTAGAGAAATTTTTGCGTCCGCCAAACAGTTGTGAATAAAAGAAGCAATTTGTGAGAAAATAAAGCTGGTTTGACACCGTGAAATCTGAAAAGACACATGGAGCCTTATGATTAGCTCACCGTTCACATTCTGACATAGAGTTGGAAAATGAGAAGACTGAAAATATGTAAGGAACGTGGAGCTTCTTTATTAGATTATGTTTCACATTGGTTAGATGCAGGTTAAAAATAGTATGAAAATTGTGAACTGTGTGGAGATTCCTGATTGGTTTACTTCTCACAGTGGCCAGTGGAGGTTAAGAATAGTTTGACATTACGAAGAGTGTGGAGAATTTCTATTGGTTTGTTCTTCGCACTCAGAAAAGACTTACACAAAAAAGGTGTGTGGTGCTGTCTGATTGGTTTATACTTTGTACTCATAAAAGGCTGACACCAAAATGACGTAGAGATTTCTGATTGGTTTGTGTTTGGCGCTCATAAATTATTGACACCAAAAATGTGTGTGGAGTTGTATAATTGGTTTAGGCTTTGCATTTTAACAAGGTCCTTGTAAATTGAAATGAATTGCGAAGTAAGAATGGAGCCTTCTCATTGGGTCATGTTTCACGGAAGATAGAGTTAGCATGGTCAGAGAGAAACATGGTGGAATAAGAGGATGATAGGTGACGCAATAGTTAGAGTGTTTTGAAGTATGGAAAGCTTGTCTATGGCCATGGTGGTGAATGTGCAAGTTCTTTTTGACACATGTAATCCTTATGAAATTGGAAAATAATCAAATCTTGAATTTTTAATAGATGAAAATTTCCAAAAATTGTAGGTAATGTTTGTAAGGAGGTAAAAAAGGTGTTACAAAAGAAATTACGTTGATTCATCTCGAAACAAAGGAGAAATTTGTGACAAAATTTTGTCTCAGTCAGGAAAGTCTATGCGGAATAGTTAGTGAAAAAATTCGAAGTGAAGGAGCTCATGGAGAAGCTCAAAATTCAATATCATCGAGTAGATAAATAAGTGCCATTTGTCAACCTTCAAACACCAAGTTCCTTAAGAAATCTTGAATGTATGGAAGAATATAAAAGGAAGACAAAGAGACGAGTTAGATAAATGTCAGTACTTGAAGATATTGTCTAGAAGACAAACAATCTCTCATTGTATACAATAAGTGAATGTAAAAGGTAATATTTGGAGGAATATCATATAAAAAGATGATTTTTGAAATTGAATATGTTGTCAAAAGAGTGCAAAAATGAGGGCATGTTTTTGAGAAAATAAGAAGGGTGTTAGTGTATGAAAACCATGGCAAATTAATAGAGAAGAGGAGAAGAAGAGTGAGTATGATATTGAGCTAAGAAAGAAGGTTTTTGAACATGGAAATGTTATTGAGATGAGGAGAGATGAGTGTTAGTTTTGAGTAAGTGGGAAGGGTGTGAATGTATCTAAGCCATGGAAAAATAAGAAAGGAGAAGAGAAGACAAGGGAGTTGAAGAAGTGGTCATAAGCAATTGTGGAAGACAACACAATAAAGTGATCATAATTTTTGTAAAGAAGTCTAAGTTACAATTTAGCATGTGAGGAGTTGTAGCTTACCTGTAAGTTGAAACTTACTAAAGATTAGTTGTTGCTAATTAAATTGTTGGGATTTGAAGCTTCCATGCAAGTTGAAGCTTGCTAAAGGTCAAGTAGCAGGTTGACTACATTTCGGAGTTGCAGCTCCAAGTTGAGTTGATGCTCCACATGAAATCATTGTAACTTTATATGACAGTTGTCCAAGCTACTTCTCTGGTTTCAGTGTGTTTTTGTCTCAAGATGGGTTTTTCACATTAAATATGGTCTCCTCATGTGTTCATGTGTGTTTACTTCTGTCTTAATCTTTCATGGTTGAATATGCATGCTTATCATAGCTAAGGCAATTTAAATATTGGATGATTGAACCATTCTGAATTGCAAAAAAATTTGATAATCAATGATTCACTCCCCTCTCAATGCCTAAATTTATAACAATTGGTATCAAAGCAAGGCCATGGTGTGGTGATTTTAATAGCTTAAGGGAGATCCAAACAATTCGGTCATGGCAAGCAATCAGTCAGAAAGTGGTTTTTCCACCTTAAAAGATCCTTTATTTAATGGATTAAATTATTATTTCTAGAGTGTCAGAATGAAGACTTATGGAAATCAATTGACAGAGGTTAAACTATTCTAACTACACCTACTGATGCAATAGGAAAGAGAGAAAGTGAAAACAATTCTAAAGCCATGAATGTAATTCTTTGTGGGCTAGCTGAGGATGAATTCATAAAGGTCATGCAGTGTACCACAACTAAGCAAATGTGGGAAAAATTGAAGACTATATATGAAGGAGACAACAAGGTAAAATTGGACAAGTTACAAACTTACCGTGCTCTATTTAAAAGCATGAAAATGAAGGAAGGTGAAAATGTTGCATCATACTTGCAAAAAATGGATGAAGTTATAAATCTGATTAGAGGCCTAGTAGAAAAAATATAAGAGAGTGTGGTTTTTCAAAAAGTGTTGAGATCTCTATCCTCAAAATATGATTCCAAAGTGTCAGCAGTATAGGAAGCCAATTATTTAACCACATTGACAATGGATGATCTTCATGGAATTTTAACTGCATTTGAGATGAGAGTCAGTGACTAGAATTTAGTCAAGAAAGAGGTAGCCTTCAAGTATTATAAGGAATTACGTATAAAGAAGAATAAAGCCGAGTCTGACATGGAGATAGATGATGAGAAGGTGGAAGTCATATTTGTGAGGAAGATGAAAAGAGGATCATGCAAGTATAAAGGAAAATTTCCCTTTAAATGTTTCAATTGTGGCCAAGTAGGGCACTATGCATCAAAATTCCCTCATAATAACAAAGAGGAGAAGGATGAGCATGAAGAAAAGGGTAAGAAACACATTAAACATAAAATGAAATTCGAGGGAGAGGGGAAGGGGAATTTATTCAAAATAAAAAGGAACCTCTACTCCAAGGAGGATTCAAGTTCAAGTGAATCAACTGTTACTAGTAGTTCTAAAAGTGAGAAGGATGAAGCCTATAATAAAACTATGTTCATGTATTTTGAAGCATCACATTGGAGCAGCTCAAGAGACATGTATGTCAGTGAGGATGAAGTCTCAGATGAAGAGGAAGCTGAGGTAAAATTTGAAGTAGAATTGATAAGTGCCTTGGATGAATTGAAACATTAAAGGAAAAATAACCAAAAATTAAAGATAAAGATGAAAGAGTATGAAGAGAAGATCAAACTCCTTAAGAAAAGGCAGAAGCAAAAATATGAAGATGAAATCATAGAACTTGAGCCCAATTGAATTTGATCTCAGCCTCCCTTAAAGTCAAAGAAGAAGAGCACCTGAAACTCAATACTGAGTTTACATCATAAGTTGACAAGTTGACAAAAGCTATGAATGCCAAAGAGGAAACTTGTATGAGACATGAGAAATAATTGATATCTCTGATAACTGAATTAGAGGAAGCAAAAGAGATAAGGAAGATGTATAACAAGATGGAAAAGAGATCTGAAGCCTTTAATGGAATGTTGGATAGAAAAAAGGAAACAGGTGACAAAACAAGACTAGGCTTCTCAGGAGAACCCATGAAGAAGTGTGAAGAGGAAAACCTTGATTCAAGTTGATAATCAGACATAACTACTAGTACGAAATCACAACACCCCTAAATGAGTACTATAAGTATTCTTTTCTAAGGTAGAATCATTTGGTGTAATTTCATAACATTGAACTTTCCCCAAGGTGTGGGACCTTGCAAAATGGAAAAGCTCTCCAGATTAAAGGTTGGTTCCTGTATGATGGAAAAGTGAAATGCGAGCATGAGAATCTGAAAGTAACTCTTCCTCACACTTGACCTCCTGAGGTCATGCCGAGACAGCCGGTGGGGATGGAATACATGCGGGATGTAGATAAGCTAGTTAGGTAATCTTATTTCTTCAACACGCAATAGCGGGATCTATGAATCTAAGGAAAAGAAGGCCCTCCTAACTTGAACCGGTGTGATAGATCATTCGGCGAGGATAGCTGCTCGAAGGCTCCAATCAATATCGAGCTCTGCCGTGATCCAATCTATGGGTTATGGAATACGTGGAAGATGACCTATGGGTGCTTCATATATACCTCCCAATAAGGTCATGAAAATGGAATGGCTAAATGTGTAGTGGATCTTTTGGTGCTTTATGGACGACTCTCTGGTCTAGTCTAGAAATTTTTAGCTTGGTTGGACATTTAATAATGATAGTTGTGTGATGATGTCTGGTGGGAGTGGAGAGGACCTAAATACTAATGTTTGCAAACCAACATCAATGTTGGTTTGACTTGTAGGCCCATTGGGTTGTGGGACATGTGGATCACAACCGAATGTTTTCTCTCTTTCAGGTCCTTCTACAGTCATACGGATATCTATCAAGGTAGTCTATAATTTGTCTGATTTGACCAGAACGTGTGTGATTTTTCATCTTATATGTTTAATACTCTTAGCTGTGCGCTGATTTCTTGTAGGTCTGCTGTTGCTCGGAAGACCTGAATTCTGAGATTTTAATCTATGTCAGTTATTGCTGCAACAATATTTAGTTGAGGCACGATTGGCTCAAAAACGTATTCCCTGAGCTCCTTAGGTCCTGTGATTGTCATACAAGATCAATATAAGCCTAACTGAAATGAAATAAACTAAATATCCAAGATATATCTACAACATATATATATTCCTCTATTTTTTGTATTTTTGATAGAATTTTGAATGGAATTGAAAGAGAAACTAATCTAATACATTCAGAAAATGACAACTAATCTATACAAAAACCAAAACAAACAAGGTAGCCCGGTGTAGCTACTTGCCTGTGTAGTTATGAGTTTTATCCTAAATAACTAGATAGCTGATTAACTTAATTGAAAGATTCTCGATCCTGCCTCAGAAGTGAGGAATGAATCATAGTTTCTCAGAAACTATCAATTCCCACAGCTTCCCTGGTAATATCAAAAATGAAACTGAATTGAAATGAACTATTTCACTACTCTATTTATATGTTTTAACTAGAACTTTGACAGATAAAACCTGGATTTTGTAGAACAGTGGTGAATCCAGTAGTGTATGATTTTGTCCCCTCAGAATGATCTCCTCATTTCTTCGTGTTCGCATGAGTCCATAAGAGCGTGTATATGCTAGCATCAATAGAAGAAGGTATTTTGAACAATGGTAGCTTTGGATATAGACTGAATAAAATGTGAGTAGGAGAGGGACAACGCAAGTGACAGAGCTTGGTGTATGCAATTCCTAGCGGGATTTATTTCGGGAATACAACACAAGTGTACCAAGAGATTCTAGAATCTACCTTCTATGAAGAACATAACCTGCAACTCTAATGGATTCAACTTACAAACGAAACTATTCTACTCTAAACTAATTTACATGAACCTGAAGCAAGAAGATTGAATGGCTTCCAACAAAAAAGGAAAATTAGCATGAATGTAACCATGAAAACAAAATGAGCTCTAAACAAGGAATTGAAAGACTAAACAATGGAAATGAGAAGTTTAGGGGCCATTTTCTTGAAAATAAGCTGGATACTTATAGATTTCACATTCACCCAAAGGTAATTCCCATTAGAACTCTTTTACCATTAAACAATGAAGAAACACTATTGCAGGGAGCATAAAACATTAATATGAGCTAAGGCGGTTGAGAAAAGTTGGTGAAAGTTAAAAAATCATGCAAGTCGCGATCAAAGGAGCGTGCTGGAAAACGCGTGAAGGACCACCGCCCTGGCAGGGCGGTGGTTTCGTCACTAAAGGGAAAAAGGCATTAAAAAGGGGGGCGAGGGATAAAACAAAGCACAAGGAACTTGGAAAAAGCATTTGGGATGGTAACATATACTTCGTGAGCTTCTCTGAACCCCGAACACCTTGCGAGGTGACCTGTATCGTCATTGGAGCATGTGTGACATCATTCTGGTAGCACAGTACCCTACAACTTTGGGTACGTACATATTGCCCCCTCAGAGAAGTATTTTAACCATGAAGAGGCGTAAAACGGTGGGTCCGAGTATGGCGGTCCCAAAATGGGAAGCTAGAAATTATACCTGACACGCTCGTGTGTCGAAATTTCACCATCCGAGTTCCTACTACCTGCAAAATGGAAAGAGGACTCAAGTGTAGATAGGTAAAATAAATCGAAAAATAAATACTAAATTAGTATGAAATGAGGACTTACCATTTGCGCGGGGATGAGAACTTACCTCCATCGGCGTTCTAAACCTGCGAAAGGGGCATTCAAAATGAGTCAAAACACTGTATATATATAAAACGAGACCATTTTCCTATTCATTTGCACGTGTCAATTTGATAGTTTTTGAGCTTTGGGACCCACGGTGACGGTTTTCAATGAGAGTATAGTTGAAACGTTCATATTGAGATAGCGACCATGCCTCCGCGAGTAGAACCTCGACCTGTGAGATCCCAGGTTAGTTCTTCTTGATTTAACGTTTTTGCACCCAAAATGTAAAAATGATGAAAACTTTGTCATGGGGGGGTTATTTTTAGAAATGTCAATTTTAAACGTGTCTCTTAGGGGGGGGGCGCCTAATGGGTAGGTTTTTGTTTTAGCTAAAATGGTAATTTTTTTATTTTTAAGCATTTTAGGGCATGCGACCCATTTGTAGTCGCGGGACAGGACCGCCGCCTTGAGCAGGGCAGCGGTTCTCTTCAGAATGCTAAAACAACACTAATTTGAATTCATTTTTGCATTTTTAGTGTCCTTACTTGCTTTAATGATTTTTCTAATGCAATCTTGATGCTAACTTGCTTCTTTTTGTGTGTTTTTGGGTGTTTTTGAAGAAGAAGGAAGAGTACATTAGATGGAGCCGAGAGAGGGAGAGTGATTAGCTTCCAGCAGTGTTAGATGGTCTCTCTCAGGCTGAGTAGGATACTCTTCAGAGGGTAGGTATATTGAGGATTGCATGGGTCCCCCACGTTGCACCTTCCAGTCACATACTATGTGACTTATTTTCTTACTGGGATGCAGATCGGAACACTTTCCAATTTCCAGGTGTCAGGGGTGAGTGGAATATCACACTAGAGGATGTCTACCACATTTTGGGAGTCTCGATTATTGGGAGGAGACTTTCATTTGATACAGCAGTATCCAGATCTCAGGTGACTCAGTGGGCCACCTATATGGGAGACGCAGTTGTCTCCATTGGTTCGAAGAAGGGGGTGAAGGTCCGTTCTATTCTTGGCTTGCCCATCCCTCTGATCTGTCAGGCCATTATGGGAATCCTTGCTTCGAGATTGATCAGAGACAAGGGAGGGGATACTTTGTTCTACTGCTGGGCCCCCATCATCACACAAATTGAGGCACATGGTCAGATTTATGCCTAGGGAGCTGATATACTTGGGACCACCTATCACAACTTATACAGGGTGGTTCGATTATAGGGATAGTCGCTGAGCCATCCAACCTTAGTTATGAGCTGAGTCTATGAGCACATTATCCCTTATGGGAGGGGCGTAGAGGTGGAGGATCCTGGGGCCATGAGGGCGGCTAGATGGACAGAGATGATGGTGCTTAGAGCACCCCACTAGCCAGTTGCTTCCCTAACTACTGAGGATATGGAGGCCACACCTTATCAGGCCATGGTGGGGTTGTGGGGCGAGAAGACTTTTACTTTGATTTCCTACTCTACTATAGGACAACTTGTGGAAAGGATGGGGAAGGTAGAGACACACCCCTTTGATCGAGTGCCTTAGCAGTTCGGCCTTGCTTATATTGACATGCTTCCCCTAGTGGTGCCAGTGTTTAGATCAGTTCGAGAGGCTAGAGGAGGTCCTAGAGGCCGGGGTTGGACTGTTGTTACTCTTGGTGTCCCTATTGCAGCCAGGAGGATGGTGCGCACTTGAGGGAGAGTCGGTGCTCCTCAGGTACCCTTACTTCAGATTGTTGCCGGTCCTGCCCATAACAGTGACGATCCCATTGATATAGACACTGAGTCTAAGGAGTTCACAGGGGGAGAGACAGAGGAGGATACCGAGGACATGGAGATCAGCGAGTCGAGTGGGGAAGAGGATAGTGATCCTGAGTGGCATGACACTTAGGAAATCTTACAGGATGAGAGGGCGGAGCAAAGTGCATAGAGGGTGACTCTAGTCTTAGAGGAGTTACTTTCTTAGGACCTAGGCGAAGAGGATGAGTCCATGGTAGGACGCCATGTTGTCCCAGACGTAGGAGGGGGACACTAGTCAACGACAGTGTCTGTGGCAGGCACGGATCCTAGAGATCCTTCTTGGAGGCCTGGAGATCTAAGTGAGTTGTCACTCTTCTTTTGATATTTTTTTTAGCTAGGATTTCCTTAGTTGCTATCTCTCTTTTTGTTCATCCTTGGTTTCACCTTTTGATCATTTTATAATTTGTTTTCTCCTTTGCTTACATAGACTACTGATGAGTGGCGAGACTTGATTCGCTGGGTATGTACTGACACCCTGATGCTCCCCATGGAGAAGACTCGTGCCGAGCTATCCATACATATAGGGGAGCCTTCAGCAACTGATAGGCATATTGATTTTTTTTCCCCTATCTGGCATGTGGCCAAGATGGTGACCTCCCTCCGTACTGAGTTAGCCGGGTATAGGACTGTAGAGTTCCTGATGAGGAGGAGACGCTCTCATAGTGAGGATATAGCTACTGTTCGGGACCGCGAGCCCTCAGTGCACTCAGAGCGCCGGCGTAGCTGGAGTCCCAGGCGTGATTGTGCACCTTCTGAGGGATATCATAGGGATTGAGAGGCCACTTGGTTCCTTTTTTAGTGAATCTTTCTAGATTGTTTATATGACCATTATGCATTTTCTGGGCTCATTAAGAGTTTTGACCATGCCTAGTGCATGATGGCATTGTACATAAAACCTGACTATATATATATATATATACACATCTCTTTTTGGATCTAGATCTCTTTGTACCTAGAGTTTTGTAATTCATTTTCACATGTATATTAGATGTTTATATATATTTTTTGTTTTTATATGATTTTCAGAATGTATGCAATGGAGAACAAATATCACAAATGTTTTCTTTTTGTATTTTGTGATGCTGATGTATGATGATGTGGACACTATGTGATCTTGAACTTTATTTTCTATAAGAAATTTTCTGGTATTGCATATTGTTTTGACAAAAATGTGATGATGAACTGGTATGATGAGTAGATGAACTTGCTCCACTCCTAACTCCACACAACCAGTAAGATGCAAGGGCTCACCACCAAGAGCTAGAAAGGGCACAAGCTATGAGGTGTGTTGAAATGGTAATGATGGGAGATAGACAAAGAGTTGGTGGAATCAAATTAGGATGCTACAAACCTATCTTACTCAAGTGAATCCATAGTTTAGAATGTAACTTGCTTTGTAGTTTTTCCAGACTTAGATCCGTAGATGGCCACTTGGTTGACAAAATCTAGTTTTCAGGGTTTTGAACTCTCTTGGAATTTTGAAATTCTGATTCATTTGTTTTTGACTCAAGATTTCAAAGGTTTGTTTGAGCTATTTACTTATGACTTTTAAAATTTTTTGTCAAGCGGACCCCCTACACCTTGCCCCATGCTACTAGTAGGAAGCATGGGCTTATCACCATGGACAAGGCATAGGCGAGTAAAGGCATTCCCATCCTTTCCCAACCCTACATCACTAGTAAGAGACGTAAGTTCAACACCGAAGGTTGGTAGGGCAAGGAAATGTGTAAAAGTAAAATTTTTTGTTTGATCTACATTTGACTTACTTGAGAAAAATGTCAGGATGTTCTTATTTCCAACGAGATATATACACGGGATAGATGTGACACCATGAAGCTTCTAGAACAGACCATAGGCAAGACACCTATCCTAGGAAGAAACCAAAAAGTGAGAACAAGCATGCAGGCCTTGGTATCGCCACCATTAGGACTTCGTCATATCTTGCTTCAATTGATGAAATGATTCTGAAACTATTGATGATGTTATGAAAATGAAGAAGTATGATTTGAATGCTCCTACCAATACTATCAGAAATTTGTAATGAATTGCTTAAGAATAACTCCCTTGATCACCAAATTTTATGAAACGAGTGAACAAAATGAACCTATCTAAATGAATATGTAATTTAGATATAATTATACAAATAGTGTCGATGCTTCATGCGTAAAATCATTTAAGATGCAAGGAATTGACTGATTCATTGAAATCCTCACCCTCCAGTGTGCACAAGAGATATGCACTGTTCCCATAGTCTTTCATGACCTGATATGGGCCCAACCATTTGGGCCAGAACTTTCTTCCCTCATCGGTTTTCTTATCGATCCGGCTGTCTAGTCTTAGAACTATATCTCCTTCATATATTTCTCGCTCATAGAATTTTTTGTTATACTGGCGGAACATTCGGTCAGTATAGGCTCTATGCCATTGTTCAGCGTTTAGCCCGGCTTCATCAAGGCTCTCTAGTTGAGAGAGGCGTGCCTCCCTGTAAGATTCCTCATCCATAATCCCTTGTAATGAGATGCGGAGACTGGGTATTTCAACCTCAAGTGGGAGAATTGCTTCTGCTCCGAATACTAGCGAGAAAGGAGTTGCTCCTGTTGGTGTTCTTATTGAGGTTTGGTGGGCCCACAAGGCTGGATATAGTTTCAAATTCAAATCTCGTTTATTCTCCTTGACTATTTTAAGGAGAATAACTTTCAATGTTTTGTTTGTCACTTCGGCCTGCCCATTGGCTTGAGGGTAGTAAAGGGAGGCTGTGTGATGGTTTATCTTGAACTTGCTACATAACTCACAAACCTAGTCATTCTTAAAGGACGTGCCATTATTTGAGATAATGACTTGTGGGACACCATACCTACAGATAATTTGGTTTAAAATGAATTTGGCAATCGCCGAACTTGGTATAGTGGTGAGAGGCATGGCCTCCACCCATTTGGTAAAATATTATGTGGCTGTGATTATAAAATTATGGCCATTGGTTGATGAGGGAGAGAATTTCCCTATTAAGTCTAGACCCCAAGTGGAGAAGGGCCACGGAGTTGCTATTGGTTGTAGGGATTGTGCTAGCATCTGAATCTCGTGAGAAAATTCTTGACATTTGTGGCACTTGTGTACAAATTCCACTGCGTCATGCTCGAGAGTGGGCCAAAAATAGCCCATCTGATGTATTTTGCGAGTGGTGGCGTGACCACCGAAGTGGCCCCCGCATATCCCACTATGGGATTCATGAAGAATTCTCTTGGATTCTTCTATGTCGACGCATCTTAGAAGCATGCCGTCAAAGGCTCTACAATAGAGTACTTGGTCTAAAACAACATATTTAGCTACGATAATGCGTAACCGCCTTCTTTGCTATGGTGTGGAACCTTCTAGATACGTATGGTCCATGATAAAATTGATAATATTAGTATACTAGGGACATGTAGAGATGGGGGGTTTGGTTTCAACAAAATATACACATTCATCGGGAAAGTCTAGATCTACTAGCTCGCCTCCATCTAGTGGATTGTCAGCCAACTAGTCTGCAATGATTTATCCTTTATTGGATTTTTGGTTTACGAATGCTAACTCAAATTCTCCCATTAGGGTTATGAAACATCTAGCCTTCTTAGACAAGGACCCTTGCGCGAGGAATTTCCGTAAATGGTCTGTCTTCACAATAAACCTTGTTTCTTGATTTAACATGTAATGTCTTAAACGTTTTGTGGTGAAGACTATGGCAAGGCATTCTCTTTCTGCCTGTGTATAACGTGTTTCATAATCAAGCAATGTTTGGCTAATGAAATAGATCACGTATTCTCGTTTATCATCATCTTCTTGAGCCAACATGCAGGCCAACGAGACATGAGTGGCTCGTGAGTATAGGATCAAAGGGCGGTATGGCTTGGGAGGCATTAGAGTGGGTGGTGACAACAAGAAGCACTTAATTGCTTCAAAGGCCTCATTGTAATCTTCATTCCAATCGTTACTATAATATTTTTTGAGTAAATTATTGATTGGATGAATGACAAAGCTTAAATCTGGGATGAACCTTTGGATTGCACCGAGTTTCCTGAGAAATGATCTGATTCTAGACTCGTTTGAAGGTGGGATCATTTCTAGAACAACCCGTATTTTGGCTGGATCAACATCAATTCCTCGTGAAGATATAATGTATCCTAGAAGTTTTCCTCCTGTTACACCGAAAACACAATTCTCTGGGTTTAATGTGACACCATACTCAATTAGTTGTGAGAGGATGATACGGAGCACCTCCAGGTGATCACAACGCTTCTTGGCCTTGGCCAAAAAGTCATCCACATATGATTTCACAATTTTATGGATAAGATCATGGAATATATACGTCATTTCCCGATGATATGTAGCACCGGCGTTCTTAAGACCAAATGACATGACAACATAATAATAAGCTCCCCAGGGAGTTATAAATGTGGTTTTGGATTGGTCTTGTTAGGATATTTTGATTTGATTATATCCCGAGAACCCATCCATGAGAGACAAAAGCTCAAATCCAGCTGTTGCATCAACGATGACGTCAATGGATGGTAATGGGAAATCATCCTTGGGACAAGCTTTGTTAATATCTTGAAAATCTATGCAAATGCGTATCTTCCCATTCTTTTTGAGAATGGGGACTATATTAAATACCCATTGTGAATAATCAACTGGTTTGATGAATCCTACTTGGAGAAGCTTCATTACTTCTTCTTTTACCATGAGAGCTCCTTTTGGTTTCATTGGTCTTGATTTTTGTTTAATTGGCTTTGCATTTGGTTTGGTGACAAGATTATGTACTGCGATGTGCGGTGCAACTCTTGTCATTTCTTTATAATTAAATGCGATAGCCTTTTGATGTTCTTTGAGAATTTGAGTGTGTAATTCTATTTCTTCTAGAGTTAGCAAAGATCCTAGTTTCAAGATATTTGGTTCTTCCTCTATTCTGATGTTTATATCAATTGTTCCTTCAATTAAAGAAGCGTTACCTTCTTCAAATTCAGGCGGGGCCGGAGGTAGTTCCAAGTCTTCTCCATTTTATATCTCGTAAATATCAAGATTATTTTGTGGGGGGAGCTTTGCCATGGGATTTCCAAAGTAGGAAGAGGAGTGTGGTATTGGGGAAAGATCAAATATAGGGTGAGCAAGGTGTAGCTCTGCATAAGTGTTTATATATTTGAGAGTGAATTTATCACTATCAACATGATGTAAGATAGAAGATTCATTCTCAGCTGTATGTGTTAGAAGAGGGATTATTGACATTTTCTTCACCAATGGTTTAGTACGAAGTGATACTTTGAAACTTGTATCTTCCAACTCATTACGTGGGGTAAAACGCGAAGCTGAGGTTGCTATTGAATTTGCAAGAAGGTTCTGTTCTCATGGGATTGCCTCAATGGATATGAAGTTGAATCCTTGGCTTAGATCTAATACTGTTGTTTTATAGAGCTATAAGTGCTCAGATCTAGTCTCATATACTTCAGAGACTTGGTTTGCAACTAATTATGAGTCTCCCAACACTCTGATGTCATTAAAACCGATCCTTTTGGCTATGATGATGCCAAGGAGGAGGGCTTCCTACTCAGTGCTATTGTTTGTGCATTCAAAGTTTAACTTAAAAGCAAAAGGTAGGATCTTTCCCTCAGGGGAAGTGATGATCACACTTACCCCGGCTCCATAGCGGCATCTAGCTCCATCGAAGTGGAGAGTCCAATACTTACTAGGAAAAATGGATGCTAGGACATTCTTTGCATCTGTTTCTTCTGTTTTGGTTACTTCTACCATGCAAAGTTCCTTTGCTGGAAGAGAACCAACTCCTAGGGTACATCCCATACCTGTGGAATCAAATGGTAGGAAAATTGGTAGATCTTGTTCTAGTAACTTGAAAATTTTTGTAGTAGTTCCTAATGACACTGTTTCTACAACGTTAGCTTCATCCTTGAGGGCTAGGATGCCCTTGACGAGGTTCGTAATTTCTAGTTCTGTTGTAGGTATTAATTTTTCTTCCGGTTTTGAGTCGATTGGTTTGTTAAGTTGGTTTGTTGGGAGTTCAAAGTCAGAGTGAATGCCTGGTCTTTTCTTCAGGTCTACTAGGTCTATTTCGAATGGTTTTGGGTTACCTTTTGCTACGAATATCTTTCCTAGGTGTAAGAATCTTATTTCCTAGAATAACGTAGAAGGGATTACTTTCATGCGATGTATCCATGGTCGATTGAGGATCATATTATAGTCGGTTTCCTGATCTATGATAGAAAAATCGGTGAGGATTGTCTTGGGTCCTAAGGTGACTGGTAATATTATAGTCCCAATTGAAGTAGCTTTAAGGATATCATAACCTCTTAGCGTATTTCTTGTTGTGGAACAGTTTGTTTATCCATATCCTAGCTTTTGAAGGAAAGAGAAGGGGACAATGTTAACTGCTGCCCCATCATCAACCATTGTGTGTTTAACATAATTATTGTAAACCACACCTGTAAATGTAAGGCCGGATCACCTCTACATGTAATTTCAGCATCTGTTAGCATTTTGTTTATGTCGAATATAAACTCGGTATCCCTATCTGGCTGCCCTGGAGGGTGGATATCAAAGTCTATATGGTTTACTTGTGTTTTGGGAGGTGGAGTGATGTTAATTAAATGACCGAGACCTAGTGCTTCTAAAAGAGCGGCCCTATGGGCAAGAGTGTTTTTCAATAAGTCCAAAAATGAGATGTGAGAGAAGGTCTTTGTTAAGTCATTAATTAAATCATAAGCAGCCACGAGTTTTACCAACGTTTGTTGAGTGTTATCTGGCTCTAGTGGATAGATTGGATTTGGTTGAGAATAATATTCTCGTGCTCTTGTTATGGCTTCTATGTGCAGCTCAGTATCTAACTCCATTAGACCAACTATCTTGGTTTGTGGCCAATTCCCCAATTGTGGTGCGACAAGTGGATTTAGTGAAGTTGAGGCTTCATGATCATTATTTCCTGTCATTACACCTTTGTTCGTCCTATTTGGATCTAATTTATTGTTGTTATTGTGATTTGGGAGTGGATCATTGAAGATTTTAAGAGGTGCATTTTGAGGGGAAACTGCCCCTGTGAAAGTATTCGGCATAGGTGTCACAGAATATGTTAAAAACATATCTATGAAGAGTTGTCTTTGTTCTTCTGGAAAACGTTGCATAAACTTATTGTAATCGCAACAAGTCCTAGTGTCATGGCCTTGAATTTTTTGGAAACCACAATATGAGTTGGGATTATAATTCCTAGGTTGTTGGTTTGGCATGTGTTGTGGTCCAAAACTTTGATTAAACTGTTGACTATTAGGATTAAAGTTTTGCGTTTGTTGTCTTTGGTTTTGTTTTGATATCCAGTTGAGTTTTGACTTGGACACTGTGTCTGGATCTGTCGTTGTTGTTTTTGTTGTCGTTGGGGATGATTAAAATCCACCGCGTTGATTGTTGGGGTGAAATTGTTGTTTCGTTGGTTGTTAACTGGTGGTGGAACATTTACAATGTTTTCTTTTTTAGTTTGGTCAGTCACTCCATCTGTTGTCACTCCATGGTTTTTGTTAAGGATTTTAGGTCCTTGATTGGCATTTGTGGTAGTAGGATAAGTCGTAGTGTTTTGGTTGGGGATGATTAACCTCCCATTTGTTCCATATGTCTTGCGACCGCTATCTATTGCAGCTTGATCTATTCGGAGAGAGCTCTCGAGCACTTCATCATAAGTTCTTAGTGGGAACTTCTGGACTTCTTCCTTTATCTCTCTAATGAGAGAATGAAGGAATAAATCACATAGTTCCATCTGATCCATGTTTGGAGCGCTTACTGAAGAATAGAGGACTATACACCATCTTTGGATGAAATGAGAAATAGATTCATTGTGTTCTTGCTTAATATGCAAGAATTCCCTGATCCCTGTTCTCAAAAAATTGTTCATGTCAAAAGCCTTGATGAATTCTAACATGAGTTGTTTAAATGAATATATTGAGGCTTCAGGTATTCTGTAATACCAATCAAGGGTGATACCCTCTAAAGTTTTGGGGAATATTTTAGCAACAACTCCATCCCAAGGGAGAAGTTCTCGAGTGGCTGTGGCATAGGCCTTAATATGTGCATTTGGGTCTCCCTCTCCTTTGTACTTGGGTAGATCAGGGAGAGGTCTTGGAAGCATCACGCTTCATATAGTGAAGTCCAAAGGTTCTTTCAAATATTCTGAATAAGTTCCTATTGCATAGGTTTCGACCATTGATGGTGTTTGCTGAGGGGGTGGAGGTGGAATGGGTTATTGATATGGTATAGCATATGCATTTGCAGGGGCATAAGGGAATCCTTGTGGTTGAGATAACATGCCGGGAGAAGAGAACATATCTCCCTATGGTGATTTGGAATAAATGTTTAAGTATGGAGGAGCATTGCTTGGGAATGGATTGTTTTGTACTAAACCGAGGGGTATTATATTTTCAACTGGAGAGGCGTTAGAAAACGCGGTTGTAGTTGGTGTTTGTTGTAAGTAATAAGGGGGCATACCCAAGGTACCTATTCCTGTGAGGAGGTCTACTTGGCTGGGATGATGTGGAAGATTGGAAGTTCCTGCTTGCATGAACTATGAATGTTGACTTGCTTGAGCAAGTTCCAACCCTCTAACCTTCTCAACTAAGGTTGAGATGACCTCGTTTGGTGAAGACACGGTATTTTTCCTTAGTGGCGTTTGTTGTATATCTTGAGGTTGTATAGGCATATGGTACCCTGCTATGAATTGATCGGTGCCCTGCCAAGTTTCACCGAGGACATTTCCCATAGGTGGAGGAATGGGGGTGTTTTCTTGGAATGAGACCTCGGGTTGTGTTTGCAAACCTCCTATAGATGGGTACATATTTTGAGAGCGTTGTTTAATCCTAGCATAACGTGCTAAGTATTCGTCATCTAACAATATATATGGATATGACTGTCTACTAATTTTTGCTCTAAGAAACACCTGGGGAGATGAACTAGATTCTCCAGTGAGTGTCATATTGTTCATGCCTGAAGGCTCTGGTTGTTGCATTTGAGTGAGCTGATCTAACTCCTCTATTTGGAAAGAAGAACTATATCTAGTCCTTTGAGATAGAGTTTGTGTTGAAAATTGGTTAGTTGAATAGTTGTCACCCCATGTTGAGAGTGAGGGTGATGGTTGTCTATTTAATTGATCGTAGTATGCTTCAAGACCTAGGAGAGGTCGGCCATATGCATCGTATCCCGACATATTCGGGGGGTATATGAATACCCGTAGAATAATGGGAAAGAGCGAAGGGTGGATGAAAGAATAGAAAGAGGAAAATTAGCCTGAGCCATGTCAAGTTCACCAATTTTGTTAATGAAGCTGATGTGGAGGCTAAAGAGGTAGAGAAGATGAAATAGTTGTTTGTTTCATGTCGGGTTCACCAATTTTGTTAGTGAAGCTGATGTGAAGGATAATGAGGTGGATAAGACGAAAAGTATACTAATTGGAAGAACAAGTAGAAATAAGACTCTGAATCAGAAGGCTGCGTGTTCGTTTAACGTTGGGTTCACCAATTTTTTGGTGAAGCTGATGTGAAGGCTAATGAGGTGGATAAGACAAAAAGTATACTAATTGGAAGAACAAGTAGAAATAAGACTCTGAATCAGAAGGTTGTGTGTTTGTTTCACGTCGGGTTCACCAATTTTGTATGATGGAAAAGTGACATGCGAGCACGAGAATTTACAAGTAACTCTTCCTCGCACCCGACCTCCTAGGTCGTGCTGAGATAGCCGATGGGGATGGAATACACATGGGATTTAGATAAACTAGTTAGGTAATCTTATTTCTTCAACGCACAATAGCAGGATCTACGAATCTAAGGAAAAGAAGGCCCTCCTAACCTAAACCGGTGTGATAGATCATTTAGCGAGGATAGCTACTCGAAGGCTCTAATCAATATCGAGCTCTTTCATGATCTGATTTATGGGTTATGGGATATGTGGAAGATAACCTGTGGGTGCTTCATATATACCTCCCAACAAGGTCATGAAAATGGAATGGCTAAATGTGAAGTGGATCTTTTGGTGCTTTATGGACGATTCTCTGGTCTAGTCCAGAAATCTTTAGCTTGGTTGGCTGTTACATTTAATAATGATAGTTGTTTGATGATGCCTGGTGGGAGTGGAGAGGACCTAAATACTAATGTTCATAAACCAACATCAACGTTGGTTTAACTTGTAGGCCCGTTGGGTTGTGGGACTTGTGGATCACAACCATAAGTTTGTGGTTGTTGTGGACCTCCTATGGTCATATGAAGAGTCAACCCCTTAGTCTGAGTATCCAATAGTAGTATGCCTTTTTGGCCTCTACATTTATAACTAGAAGTTACACAATTTTCTCGGAGTACCTAACAGGTGTTCTGGCAACTTGGATATGTAAGCTAGTGTCTATATCAACGAGGAGATCTCCTGTGTCTGGATGTGACACTAGTGGATCACAACTGAATGTTTGCTCTCTTTCAGGTCCTTCTACAGTCATACGGATATCTATCAAGGCAGTCTATAATTTGTCTAATTTGATCAGAACGTGTGTGCTTTGTCGTCTTCTATGTTTAATACTCTTAGTTGGGCGCTTATTTCTTGTAGGTCTATTGTTGCTCAGAAGACCTAAATTATGAGATTTTGATCTATTTCAGTTATTGTTAAAACAATATTTGGTCGAGGCACGATTGGCTCAAAAACATATTCCCTAGGCTCCCTAGGTCTCGTGATTGTCATACAAAATCAATATTAGCCTAACTAAAATGAAATAAACTAACTATGCAAGATATATATATATATATATATATATATATATATATATATATATATATATATATATATATTCCTCTATTTTTTTTGTATTTTTGATAGAATTTTGAATAAAATTGAAAGAGAAACTAATCTAATACATTAAAAAATGACAACTAATCTAACAACAAAATTAAAACAAATAAGGTAGCCCGGTGTAGCTACTTGCCTGTACAGTTGTGAGTTTTACCCTAAATAACTAGATAGCTAATTAACTTAATTGAAAGATTCTCGATCCTGCCTTAGAAGTGAGGAATGAATCATAGTTTCTCAGAAAATATCAATCCCCATAGCTTCCTTGGTAATATAAAAAATGAAACTGAATTGAAATGAACTATTTTAGTACTCTATTTGATATGTTTTAACTAGAACTTTGACAGATAAAACCTGGAATTTGCAGAACAATGGTGAATCCAGTAGTGTATGATTTTTTCCCCTCAGAATGATCTCCTTGTTCCTTCATGTTCACGTGAGTCCATAAGAGCGTGTATATGCTAGCATCAACAGAAGAAGGTATTTTTAACAATTGTAGCTTTGGATATAGACCAAATAAAATGTGAGTAGGAGAGGGACAACGCAAGTGAGAGAGCTTGGTGTATGCAATTCCTAGAGGGATTTATTGCGGGAATACAACACAAGTGTACCAAGAGATTCTAGAATCTACCTTCTATGAAGAACATAACCTGCAACTCTAATGGATTCAACTTACAAACAAAACTATTCTACTCTAAACTAATTTACATGAACAATAATGAACAAGACTGAAGCAAGAAGATCGAATGGCTTCCAACAACAAAGGAAACTAGCATGGATGCAAACATGAAAAAAAAAGAGCTCTAAACAAGGAATTGAAAGACTAAAAAATGGAAATGAGAAGTTGAGGGGCCATTTGCTTGAAAACAAGCTGGATACTTATAGATTTCACATTCACCCAAAGGTAATTACCATTAGAACTCTTTTACCATTAAACAATGAAGAAACACTATTGCAGGGAATATAAAACATTAATACAAGATAATGGGGTTGAGAAATGTTGGTGAAAGTTGAAAAATTACGGAAGTCGCGATCAAAGGAGCGGGCTGGAAAACGCGTGAAGGACTTCTGCCCTGAGCAGGGTGGTGGTTTCGTCACTAAAGGGAAAAAGGTGTTAAAAAGGGGGGCGAGGGATAAAAAAAAGCATAAAGAACTTGGACAAAGCATTTGGGATGCTAACATATACTTCGTGAGCTTCTCTGGACCCTGAACACCTTGTGAGGTGACCTATATCATCATTGGGGCATGTCTGACATCGTTTCGGTAGCACAGTACCCTACAATTTTGGGTATGTACAGTTCCTTATTCCTCTATTTAGGTGCATGCATGGGAGCTTGTAGAGGGTCTATCTCTATACCTAATCTAAAACTTGCCAAGGAGACAGGGGTAAAAGGAGTATAAGAAATAAGAAATGACTAAACTACCAAGTGATGCACCAAAGGAATGATGAACACTTACTTTGCTAATATACACAAACCAACAAAATGCATACAATAAACAAGCACAAATAGCCAGATCTATAATGGAAGACCAGATGGAAGAAAAAGAGACAAGAAAGGATCTAAAATCGATCACATACGTGTTTTATTGCTTTGTAGATTGATACAGTTCATTACAAGGTAGCCAAAAGGCAGAAACATATTGCAATTTTAATGGAAGGCCTGAACCCCACAAATCCCTTTGCTAGAAGGAGAAGGGAGACTGCAAAACAAAGAATGTCCAACCCTTTACAATGAATCCTACCCCCGCATTTTTAGATTCGATTAGAGAAAAGAAAGAGAGAGAGAGAGAGAAGTAGGAAAAGCAAGTTGAAGCTCAACTACTAATGTTAATGTCTCTGATAAAATCTTCCCCCAAATCCATCTTTACTACATCAATCCTTGGTTCGACGCCTTGAAGGAAGAGGAAACGACGGAAACATATTGAATTCAATCTGGTTGTTGAGACAGATGGATCTTGCATTGAAATCCTGAAGTCATTTCTCCATTTTCCTTTACCTAACCTCCTCAAAATTAAAGTTTCATACCTCCATGGCATGGGGGAGGCCGAGATCTTTCCAATGGTGTCAGATTTGCAATATTTCGAGCCTTGAGTCGAAAGATATGCCCCTTCGAAGTTTGTATCGAGTCCATACAAATGGGCGGGAAAACATTTTTAAGAAAATGGGTCCCCTTTAATATGGGACACGTGTTAGTCTGGCACTAGTCTGGGAACCTTTTCTCTATTCAACCCTTGAATCAATGCCATTAAGACACTTGACAGCCTCTACCGGCCTGGCCCACGCCTTGACTATTCAACCGACTCTACCCCTTTTTGTCTAACATGTGGAGGCACCACATGCATTGCTTGAAATTTTCCCCCCCCCCCCCCCCAAAATTTACCTTTGGAGGAGCATCGAGTTGACACTTGTCGGTCTCCAATGATCTATGGACTTTTCAATGGTCTCTCTTTCTTTTAAGACTTTGGGCTATGTGGCGAGCTTGCGTTCATTTGGGTCTTCATTTTGGGACCAACTCTTGGAGATGCACCATACTGACACTTCAAATTCTCTACTTTAACCAAATTTGAAACCCACTCTGTCCGCCTTTTGACTCTGTCTAACTAGTTGCATGTGTAGGGTTCTAATGGAGCCTCTGCCCTGGGATTCTTTTTGGCGCCAACACCTATGTTTGAGTTTCCCTTTTTGGATTCACCTTTGGAGAAGCGCCATTAGGACACGTGGCTCCTTCCACTGCCTCCTCCATACTTAGTCATTTTTGGACCCTTTTCTGAACAGTTTCGAGCCCGGGGACTTCGGATCTTCACCATTTCTTCCCCTTCTTGTTTCTGGTTCTTCTGCGGCATTACCCCTTCTTATCTGACCCTACTATTCCATAGTTGAGTCTACCTATAACTTGAGAAGAATTTGACGTTTGACAGTCTTTCTTTTGGACAATGTCCTTTAGTGTCTCTTCCATTCCGCCACTCCATGATTGATTCCTTCTGTGACCAATTTATAAGATTTGAATGAGTTTTATCAGGTTCTTGTTATGCGGGGTCATGACTGATCCAATATTTGGCCTGAGGGCAAAATATGGATAACAATTTGGTGACTCACAGGGGTATCTGCCTGCTAGATGAAAAGACCAATGCCTTGTCGTATCCATTGGGCATGGAGTTGAGAACGATGGTCTGAGACTGATTCTGCTTCTGATTTCATGAGCCCGGCTATTTGCACTCTCAATTTTCATAAGAAATCTCGAAATGAAGGTTTCTGAGAGTAGAAAATTGTTTTGACCCAGGGCTTCATCTATCTCTCTGAATGGACTGCATAAGAGCAACAAAACAACACCACAACTATATACAAAATTTGAAATCATACATGCTCCAAATAGAACATGCAGAGCGTGCAAAGATCACTTAGGAGAAAATCAACCTACACTACAACAATACGATGTGCACAAGCACTTAGAGGAAAGAGAAAACTAATCTAATATGTACAGGGTGAGACTTTCCTTTTAGTAGCAGTGCTTAAGATAGATCACATTCACTGGAATCTACAACTCTTCACCATCCAATGTAGACAATTAGAAAGCATTTCTACTTTTGCATCTTGTGACCATGTAGGGGCCACTCTAGATAACATCAAACTTGGAATGCCTTCCTGGTTTTGCTCGATCTGCATCCCATTTTAGAACAAGGTCTCCTTCCTAGAAGGTCCTTGTTTTTTCCTTCTTGTCAAAGCATTTCTTGATTGAAGCCTGATTCTTCTCTATTTCTTGGAGAGCATGCTCTCTGGTTTCTTCTAATTCTATCAGCTCCACATACTTGGCCTCCATTGGTTCAAATTCAGACATCTCTAGTTGCTTCATGAGCTCCAATGCTGGTAACTCAAGTGATATAGGCAACACTGCTTCTTTCCCATATACAAGTTTGAATGGAGAGCTGCTTGTAGATCTCTTGGGAATTATTCTATCAGCCCATAAGGCCATTTTGAGCTTTGTGTGCCAGGTCCTCTGATTCTCATCAAGATTTCTTCTGATGATCTTTAGCAGGTTCTTGTTTGTGGACTCATCCTGGCCATTACCTTGAGGGTAATAGTTTGATGAAGTGCTCAAATAAGTCCCATTCTTAACAGCCCATCCTATGATCTTGGAACCTCTGAATGCTAATGCATTGTCTGATATATTGGTGGCTGGAACTCCAAATCTGGTCACAACCCTTTCATAGAAATCTAGGATACTAGACTCATTGGCTTCCCTGAGTGCCACTGCCTCGGTCCACTTGGTGAAATAATTTCTTGCTGTCAAGATCCATTTCTGGCCTTGGCTTGAATTTGGATTGATGACTCCAATGAAGTCCAATCCCCATTGCATGAAAGGTTGGTCAACTGAGATTGGGTGCAATGGAAGTGTTGCTAGCCTTTCTTTGCCTTTGAAGAATGCACAATTCTTGCACCTTTTGATCCATGCGTAACAGTCACTAAACACTCTGGGCCAATAATAACCTGCTTTCATGATTTTGAGTGTTGTCACTCTTGGAGCAAAATGGCCTCCTAGTTTCTGTTATCCAACTTCACCCCCCAGGGTTGAATTGATAACATACATCAGGATTCTCAAGTCCCATGCTGATTGGATGTCTCATTTTGAACAAGACACCAGAGATCATGTAATTTTAAGAACTTGCAGAAAATAACCTGGGCCAGAAAAAATTGTGAAAACCTAGCAAGTCCTTTCTCTAAAATATTTGGGAAATGTGGTTTGACCAAGGCTTACTTTGGACCAAACCAATCCAGGAAGCCCGCATAAGCAAAGGGACATCTGGGAACAAATGGCCTCATTTGATAATGCCCGCTTCAAATTGGAGAAAAAAAAGTTCAAACAACCCCTGTCCAAGTCCAACAACGGGGTGCAGTGAGACAAGATCAGGACAAGAGTACGCATAAAACCCGAACCGGCGAAGGTTCGATCCGAAACAGGAAACGTTTCGACAACTGTTGAAACGTTCACAATGGGCCATAACTGGAGGACTCCAGCTTGAACAGAAAATTTTAGCACTTTCTTGGAATGAAGGACAAATGGGGACGCTTCTTCACGCGGATAGCTGAACAAAGTGGATTTCTCTATCAGATAACGCCAGTGTCATCTGGCAGAAAGGGGTTGAAGGAAGCACATTTTGGGAGAACTGTACAGTTAATGCCTTTTCCCAGACAAAGATTGGAGACATGTCACAAGGGACAAAAAGACATGGTGGACAAAAAATTTGGCAATTGGATTTTGAATCACAACTCTGTTTGACATGTCGTCAAGGAAAAAGGTATAAAAAATTCAAAGAGAGGCGAGTTTTCGATTCACTGATCCAAACCAATGAAATAGTGCCACATGTCCAAGTTTAAGGGGCCAACAATGATGTAAAAACCTGTGAAAAGGTCCCAAGAGAGGGAATTTCTCAGCGAATCAGATGACAATGTTCGTCCAAGATGGCAGAGTGTGGGAACGTTGAAATTTAAAAATCCGCTTTTGCCTGTTTTTCATCAAATCTAAATCTTCATTGGCCTATCATATCTTTCGATCCTGGAGCTCAGATTTGCACGTTCTTGATATCAACAAAAGCTGTTGAAATTCTCTACATGATTTTGGAAAGGATCAATCTTGCATTTTGGTGATTTTGGAGGGAGAAAATTAAGAAAACGTCTTTGACATCTGGTGATAGACAGAAGTAATGCTTCAACAACCAACTTTAATGCAGCATACAACTCACCGCTCCTGTTAGACAGCTTGCCGTTTTTCAGAAAGCCCGCTTCTACCATAATGAGATGATTTTAAATTATCTAGAAGTGGTTGTGGTAGATTCGACTTTCCTCTCTCTTTCTTCTCTCATTCTTAGTATAAATTGTAAAGAGGAGGTCCTTTAATAGAAGGACATTCTTTTTTCGCATCCTCCCTTCTTCTCTAGGCTTATCAGGAGAATTTGTGGATGTTTTCAAACCTCCCATATGGATTGTTGCCTTTTTCCTCTTGGCCACTGCAATGTACTGTATCAAGAATCTTGAGCAATATATATATGTTTGTGGTTACTCAAATTGATTCTCAATTCTCATGTACTTTCATTGCTTGTTATTTGGTGAATGCATCTTATTGCAATTTGGTTACCTGTGCATAGTCTTTGTGTTGCATCTTGTGGTCTGTGTTACATTTGCAAAACTAGTGTCTGCACATCCTTGGTCCCATCACCTCTGTAGTTTAGGTTTTATTCTATGCATTTTCTCACCCTGTCTCCTTGACAATGGTTAGATTAGGTTTTAGTAAACCCTCTGCAATTTTTGTGTATGCATCTGAACAGAGGAATAGAACCAACTTTCTCTGGAGAATCTTTCTCATCTTTACAAGTCCCACACTTGGAGAAAGGATTCCATGTTGTGCACAATCACACTGGATGCCTGAACATCAAGCTTTAGAAGCCTGACTTGCATTTGGGGTGCTGTGATTTGCAATAATAACTGCTTCAACATGGAATTCTTGTAGCACTCTCTCCAACTGATTGTACCAATGCATCTCAACAGAATGCCATTGATGTCTCTTTTGAACAAGACACCATCAATAAGAACATATGGGATGGCTTGTAACCTGAAATGTCTCCTTTTTTCTTTACTCATCCCATGAGGACACATGCCTGTTTGAAGGAAGTGCACCATGTCTTGGGTCCAAAAAGGAGCAGGTACATCATCTCTCCCTTCTTTTTGATCATCTTGTAGAACAAAAACAACCTCATTTTCGCTATTTGTTTCATCTTGTTAACTTGAGGCTAGTTGTTCACACAACCCCTTCCCACGGACCAGCTTAGTGACCTTGATCTCAATGTCATATTCCATGACACGAGTGATCCATCCTGCACATTTTTCATTCAGGTCCTTGCTGAGAAGGAATTATTTAACTCCTGCATGGGAGACCAATAGTTGGATTTTGTTGTTTGAAACCAAATGCTTAAACTTCTTTCAATCCTCTGATCACTGCCAGGACCTGCTTTCTCAATGAAGGAGTACCTCACCTCATAGTCATCGAGAATCTGGCTAAAGAAAGCAATTGGTTGTTCTGTACTTTCTTTGTTCTGCTGAACCAAGATTGCAGAAATTGTGTCACTACCACCAAAGGCATAGAATATGAAGTCTTTGGAGAAATCTAGATTCACAAGAGTTGGGGCTTGTGATATGGCTTCTTTGATAGCCTCAAAGCTTTCTTTTCCTTCATCTGTCCACCTGAATGCTAAGCTCTTCTTCAACATCAATGTTATTGGCTTAACAAGGGCATCAAAGTTTGGAACAAACCTGCAGACAAAATTGATTTTTCCCAAGAAGCTTTGAAGAGCCTTCTTGTGACTTGGCAATGGCAATGCTCTTATTGCTTGAACTCTCTTTGGGTCAATTACCAATCCTTCCTTCAATACAATATGGCCTAGAAGCTTGCCTTCATGGGCCAAGAATATGCATTTTTTAGGGTTCAATGACACCCCAAAACTCCTGCATCTTTGGAATACCTGCCTTAGGTGAAAAGATGATCTGCTGCATTCTTGGAAAAAATAGTGATGTCATCCAGATAGATCAGTACTATTTTGTTGATCAACCCCTTGAATGCCATATCCATTTCCCTTTGAAAAGTGGCTTTGGCATTGGACAATCCAAATGGCATTTTTCTGTAGGCATAGGTGCCCCATTTGGTGGTGAAATCTGTTTTGAATTGATCATCTTCTTTCACCATGATCTGATTGTATCCCAAATAACCATCTAGGAGAGAGAATCTCTCTAACCCAGACACTACTTGCAAGATCTACTCCATCAAAGGGAGTGGGTAGTGATCTTTGAGGAAGGCTCTGTTAAAATCTTTGAATTCAACACACAACCTAATTTATCCATTTTTATTTCAGATTGGGTCCAAATTTGCAACCCAACTTGAGTGTTTGATTAGAAATATGATACTTACCTCTATCAACTTGTTCATCTCTTTCTTCATCAGAGGCTCAATATGTGGGTTGACTGGTCTCTACTTTTCCTGATGGGCTGAGCAAGCTGGATCCAGTTTGATTGTGTGTTGTGCTAGTTTTGGATTGAACCCTCTTAGGTCTTCATAACTCCAAGAAAACACATCTGGAAATTCTTGGCAAAGTTGTATGAATTCATACCTTTCTTGCTTGGTGGCCACTTTGCCAATTTGAAGTGTTTCATCTTCTCCAACTGGGATTGACTCTGAATCTTCTCCTTTGATCTGTATGTTATCCTTCTCCTTTCTAAACTGATCATTAGGATTGAAAATAGATTCCAGTGTCACTAAGCCTTTGGGAAGCTTGTTTGTATGTAGTTGTACTATCTGATTCCCGTATTGTTGCTCTAGTCTGCTTTGGTTTCTAGCTGAGAATTTAGCTTCTTCTTACAAAAATTTAATGATCTGCTGATCATTCTCGAACACCTGCCAGCATGTATTATTATCTGACACTACTGACCTCACAACTATATGGATATGGGGTTGTTCTTTGTCTCTTTTGATGCTATCAACCACATCAAACGTTGCTCAACTACTGCAAGTCTATCAGCAGCTTCATTCTCCTTCCTAGGTATGGACACAATGCTGAAGGCCTTGAAATCCTCCATGAGATCCCATACCCTACTCTTGTAGTTCTTGAGCAGGTCATTTTTGACAGCATTAAGTCCTCTGACTTGATTGGCAACCAGTTCACTGTCACCAAACACTTGCAAGTTCTTGATTCCTAGCTTCCTTGCCCAATGAAGACCTTGGACCAAAGCCTCATATTCAGCAGTGTTATTTGAGCAAGCAAACTAGAATCTGAAGGTTGAATAATATTTCATACCTTTGGGGGACACAATCATAGCTCCTCCTCCAGCTCCTTGTCTACTCCTTGAGCCATCAAAGAACAATTGCCATACCTCATTGTCATCCTTGTATTCTAGCTTAATTAGGTCAGGAAGAGGATGATTTTCTTCATGTAGGTAGTAGAAACCTAGCTCATATTCTTCCATCTCCTTATAGGGGTCAAAATCATGTCTTTTGTTGGCCCACTCATCTAGAGTCAAGTCTGGGATACACCCCACCTTGGTATTTTCTTCACAAGTGCTTAGGAGGTCTTCTTGATCAAAAGTTGAGCAGTTGGAAATGATTGGTCTAGGCACATAGGATTCAATATGATAATTAGCAATAGGTTCAGATCTGATTATGGCCTTTTCCCCATACCTTGTCCTAAAGAGCATATGTGACCAATCAGCAAACATGTAGCCTCCAATTTTGGCAGTGAAGTCCCTAGACAAGACACAAAGCAAAATGTGGTGGCAAATCTATGATGGACATGTTTTGCAAAACAATCACATTGGGGAAAGCATGTAGAGTGAGACTCAGATCCTTGATGATTCCCATAGTGGTCACTACTGTCCCATCTAATTGGACTACTCCTCTAGAGATGACTTCATATTGGAGACCCAACTGATCAGCTATTTGTTTGGGCATCACAGAACTACTAGCCCCAGAATCAATCATACAATTGTGCACCAATTTGTCTCCAATAATCAATGAGACATAGAATGGAGGAGGTCTCAGGTTCTTACCTTGTTGTTCTCCTTGGTTCCTCCCAGGTTGAACTGCATTGGTAAGCACTCTCTCTTGTTGGTTAGGGGTTGATTTGAACTTGACCAATTTTGCATGGCAGTCTGCAATAGATCCCTCTGCCCTGGAATGGCCAGTGACTCCCATAGTGAAATGTTCACACTTTTCCTCTTCATTTTATCAATAATATTGAATGAGCTATCCTTTTGCTTCCCCTTCCCAGACACATTTCTTTCTTGCACATGGGTTGTTACAACCGGTGCCTGACTGGATTTGGAAGGTGGCTTGGATTGGTTCTGCATGTTGGGAGTTGTACTTGGAGCACCAGGACCTTGTGGAGTGATGGAAGGTTGAGGGTCACATGATTTTAGTGGTTGGCCCTCTCCATTATTTCTCTTTTTGGACTTGTATTGGCAGCCACACTTTGAGAAGGGAACTGATTCATCCCACAGAATTCTTCAGCCTGCCAATTTACTAGCATAGTTTCTCATGGAAGTCCCCCTTGTTGAACTCCTTGCTACTGATATCCCTCTTGGATAGGTTCTTATGGCACCATACTGGTATGCACGATCAAGAATTGATTGAGTGCACTATTAAAGTACATTGATTGGTTATGAGGCTGATTACATGGAAAACACCAATCATATTCTTGTGTCATATTATTCTGTGCTGGAACCAATGCCCTTGATGTTGAAGTTGTGTTTGGATCATATGACCTGAAAGGTCTAGCAGCTTGGGGTTGTCCTTGGTTCTGGCTCTGATTTACAGTCTGAGATGGTGGCCTATTTTGCTGGTACTAGGGTCTAGCTTGATATTGAGCTTTAAGACTGAGCCTGAGGCTGATACGGCCTAGAACTCTGAGCTTGTTGTCTTTTGATGGTTACTAGCTCATTTCCTAGGTTCTGAAGTTGTTTCATGACTTCCTGGAGTTCCTTAGAGGTGTTAGATGATGAAGTGGAAGCTTCAGCTGAGCTTTGACTCCTAGGGGTGGGTATAGGAGCTAGTGTGGGCGTTTGGATAGTATATGGGTTTCCTAATTCAGTGTATAGAGGCATGGATGGTCTAGGAGTGATTTTTACAGCCTGAATCAAACGGTTCTCAGCCCCTAGGGAAAGGTTATAGGATGCAGGTAATGTTGTGCCCCCCCATTGACTGAATCATCAGAGGAATATTAGAATTTAAATCCCTAATAAAGTATAAGAAGGCACCTTCATTAGTGGGCTTTACTGTTGTTGGAATCCTATCCCAGGTCTGCTAGAATCTGAGGTTGAAGTCTGTCAGCTGCTCATTTGGGGATCTCTTGATTGTTGTTAGTTTCTCCAACAGAGACAAGTTATCACCTTTCTCCCCAAACTAGTTGTGAAGAGCTATGCATAGTTGATCCCAATTCTAGATAGAGCCTGCCTCAAGACTCCTAAACCATTGTGAAGCTTTCCCTTTGAGTGAAGAGGTGAGAAACTTGACTACAATGTCCATCTCATGGATTTTGTGGATTGTACATACATTTGTAATATCTTGGACATGATCACCAGGAGAAGTTTGGTTTTCCTAGTGAAATATGGGATGCTCTTTAATGCTACAATCGAAACTAGATTTTGTGCATTCAAGGTGAGTGGACTACTACCAGTGAAGTTAACATAAGGATTTGGCTGAGCCATTCTGATCGGTCTGAGCACCCCTCTTGATTGAGAAAATGACCTGCCGGGAGGGGGTGTTGATAAGGCTCAGTTTGGTGGGGATAGAAACCTCTGGGTTCTTCTTCCTCTCCTCCCTCTGTCTGGGGGAAAAGTCTAGATAGAAAAATAATCCCTCTTCTATGGTTCTTGACCATGTTTGTATTCTTCTCATGAACTTTCTTAGACTGCTGAAACTAGTAGATTTGTTTCTTTTAGAGTCACCAGATGTATAATTTTAAGGCTTCTTAAAAGCCAGGATCAAAGGAATGATGAACACTTACTTTGCTATTATACACAAACCAATAAAATGCATACAATAAACAAGAAAAATAGCCAAATCTGTAATGGAAGACCAGATGGAAGCAAAAGGGACAAGAAAGGATCTAAAATCAACCACAGACGTGTTTTATTGCTTTGTAGATTGATACAGTTCATTACAAAGTAGTCAAGAGGCAGAAACGTATTGTAATTTTAATGGAAGGCCTAAACCCCACAAATCCCTTTGCTATAAGGATAAGGGAGACTACAAAACAAAGAATGTCCAACCCTTTACAATGAACCTTGCCCCCAGATTCAATCAGAGAGAAGAAAGAGAGAGAGAGAGAAGTGGGAAAAGCAAGTTGAAGCTCAACTACTATTGTTAATGTCTCTGATAAAATATGCCCCCAAATATGTCTTTACTGCATCAATCCTTGGTTTGGTGCCTTGAAGGAAGAGGAAATGGTGGAAATAGATCAAATCTGATTTGGTTTTTGTTGAGATAGATGGATCCTGCATTGAAATCCTGAAGACGTTTCCTCCATTTTCCTTTACCTAACCTCCTGAAAATTAAAATTTCAGACCTTCATGGCATGGGAAAGGTGGGCGAGGCCAAGATATTTCCAACGGTGTCATATTTACAATATTTCGAGCCATGATTCGAAAGATATGCCCCTTCGAAGTTTATATCGAGTCCGTACAAATGGGCGGGAAAACAATTTTAAGAAAATGGGTCCCCTTTAATATGGGACATGTGGCAGTCTGGCACTAGTTTGGGAACCTTTTATCCATTCAACCCTTGAATCAACGCCATTAAGACACTTGGTAGCCTCTGCCGTCTTGGCCCACACCTTGACTATTTAATCGACTTTGCCCCTTTTTGTCTAACACATGGAGGCACCGCGCTTGCTTGAAAACCTACCCCAAAATTTTCCTTTGGAGGAGCGTTGAGTTGACAGTTGTAAGTCTTTGCTGATCTGTGGAATTTTCAACGGTCCCAATTTATTTTTAGACTTTAGGCTACGTGGTGAGCTCATGCTCATTTGGGTCTCCACTTTGGGACCAACTCTTGGAGATGCACCATACTGACACTTGGCATTCTCCGCTTATACATCTATACTTAACCAAATTTGAAACCTGCCCTGTCTGCCTTTTGAATATGTCTGACCATTTTATATGTGGAGGGCTAGCGCATGTTTGAGTTTCCATTTTTGGATTCACCTTTGGAGAAGCACCGTTAGCAAACGTGGCTCCTTCCGATGCCTCCTCCATACTTAGTCGTTTTTGGACCCTTTTGTGAACAATTTCAAGCCCAGGGACTTCAGATCTTCACTGTTTCTTCCCCTTCTTGTTCCTGGTTCTTCTGCGGCACTACCCCTTCTTGTCTAACCTTGCTATTCCATAGTTGAATCAACATGTAACTCGAAGAATGAATTTAAGACATATGAACGGCTTGACAAAGTCATTTCTTTTACATAGGGTCCCTTAGTCTTTCTTGGCCTCTGCCACTCCATGATTGATTCCTTCTGTGACCAATTTGTAGGATTTGAATGAGTTTTCTCAGGTTCTTGTTATGCGGGGTCGTGGCTGATCCAATATTTGGCCCGGGGATGAAATATGTATAACAATAACCAAGGGGAAAAATTTAAGAATGTTTAAATTAGTTAGACAACCTAATGCATTCAAGTATGAGAGAACATTTAATGGTTATTTCTTTTCTTGTCATAATTTTGGACACAAAGCTAAGGAGTGTAAAAAGCATGTCATGAATGATCACCTGTGGAGAGACAACAAAGATGAGAGAACAAATAATAGAGTATGATTCAACTGTAGTGCGAAAGACCACACAACTCAATATTTCCTTGAAGAACTAAACAATCATTTTTAGAGAACAGAAAAATCAAAAGGTATGATAGTCTATTATAATTGTAATAGGATTGTGAATGTTTCTAGTAATTGTTATAGTCATATGGGTGCTAAGTATAGTTGGAATCCTAACACATACTCATACAAAAGAAAGAATCAAGTTAGGTGTTTCATTTGTCATGAAAGTGGACATATTGTAAAGTATTGCTGTCAAAATCAATTTCCAAGGCATAATAATGGAACTCAAACAATTAAAAGGTAGGTAAATAAGGGTTACAGAGTGAAATAAAATCCTAAGAGTGTGTCAGAGAAATTCATGGGAGAGACCAACTTAAGAATTACATTAGAAAGTAGTGATTACACTGAGAAAGTTGAAAGCAAACCAATAAGAGAAGCAAGTGAAATCCATCATGCATGTTTGACCTGTATGCAATCAGGTGATGAAGAATTAGGATATGGAATCATCATATGCAACTCATTTAAGAAAATTGACAAGGCTTCAAGGGAAAGAAAAGAAAGGATTGAGTCATCATGTTTCTTTAATGACTATCTCTTGTTTTGAAGTGATCCCACAAGGTGGTGTGCCTTCTCTAGGCTTCTAAAAGACATGAATCTTTTAAAGGAAGTGTTATCCAATTTTGCGTCTTAGGGAAAATTGGAAAAACATGAAATTGCACACAGAGAAAAAATGAGGGATCAATTCAGCCATGGGAGATCACACTTTGGGATTTGCCGAACAGGTTGAAGAGGTCAAGCATATTACAAAGGAGTTTGCGAAATGAAGAAGCTCTAAAGTCTGAAATTTGAACTTCATAGGTGAGGACATTTAGAGGTAGGCCCAAGAAAAAATGGTGAAACTTGGAGATAGGGAGCACAAAGCTCCAAAATTCAGAGGTCAATGCCTAAAAGGCAAGTAAAATTTGGAGTTTCGGAGTCTCAAGTCGACCAAGTGAACAATGCCATGTGGGGGAGAGAAAAGGTATGAAACCTGAAGTCCTGAAACCCTGAAACCCGATGTCCCAAAACCCCAAAACCCAAAATCCTTAAAACCCCGAAAATGTAAAGGTTTGAAACCTGAAGTCTGAATTTTGGACTTCAGGGTTTCAAAATTTAGGAATGTTGAAGCCCCAGTGTGCAAAAATCAAAACTTGAAGTTTGAAACCTGAAAGTTCAAATTTTGGACTTCGGGGTTTTGGAGTTTTAGAGGTTTCACAAACTCTTGAGTGATGAATAGTAACCCAAACTCTAAAATAAAAATGCCCGAAGTCCTGAATCCTGAAAGCCTGAAATTTTGGATTTCGGAGGTTGCGATGCAGTTTTGGAGTCTGAAAAAATAGAGCCAACCACTCATATTTATTACAGTATGACACCCTCATCTTTAGATGGCCATAAATTTTGACTAGAAGCTCGGATTTGCACAAAATTGGACTTTTTGGAAATCCCTCAGTTTCCTCTACACTACATCTGGTATTCTTAATTTTAGTGAGACTAAGTATTTAAAAATGAATAAATACAGTCCAAAATTATTGAGGGTGTTTCTAGTTTTCTCACCTACCAAAATGATGAGGTATGGGTTTCCTTTCTTCTCCAACAAGGAAAAGTACAAGGAAGCATGGGTTTTATAATGTCACCCATCATTGTTGTAGGTGATTTTATTGCATTTTTGTGTAGTTGAGGCATGATTTTGAATATTTCTCTCTCCATTCTCTCATTATTCCTATATATTGTAAGGAGAGGTTCATTTCAAAAGGTTGGATAATCTTGCTTTACACCCTCCCTTCTTCTCTTGTCTGTAAGTGAATTTTTGGAGTTCGAACCTCCCATTCAAAATGTAATGAAAATTAGTTTCTCTTGGCCATTGTAATGCATTGTATCAAATCTGTGGAGCAATAATATTAGTTTGTGGGTGAAGTTCAACCCTCTTTTGTGTTCATTGCATTCTCCTGATCTCTCATTGCAATTTTGGTTAGCTGTGCATGTTAAATTGTGTTACATATTTAATGGTTTGTTTTTAATGGTAAATGAATTTGAGATAAGAAACCTATTTATGTTGATGTTCATCCTCTTCAATATTGTTTCACTTTCATTTCCATGCAAGGAAATTTATTCAACATTCCTTTTGGTGCATCACCCCCTGTAGCTTATGTTTAATTTCTTGCAATCCTTTTAACCCTATCTCCTTAGAAAGTTAAGGTAGATTTTAGGATAGATCCTCTACAATTTGACTATGTGTATTAGAATAGAGGAATAGGAACCGACCTTCATCTGGAGAGCTTTCCTGATTAAAAATTCCCACACTTTGGGAAAAGCTCCATGCTATGCAATCAAACTGACGGTTTCAATCTATCGAGTTGAAAACAATCAGGGGTGCTGTGATTACACATCAATAGGAAGCATTTTGAGATTTGGAAGTACATTACCATCCTGAAATTGTCAAACAAGTCCTCTCCATGATGATGTTGATTAAACAATCCACAATAAGATATTGCCATCAGTAGGTGATTATTGGTGTCTCTAACATGTTACTAAGGTATGTAAGATTCAAGGAATGTGCGCTTTGTTTTATGTTCAAGTTCTAGTGCATTTTCAAGTTAACGAGTGTTCATGTCAAGAATGTGTAGTAAAAAGTCTCAAAATATGAGATTTCCTTCTCCATGCTATCAAGATTGAATCATTGTTGTGTCTTTGTGGTTGATATCAACCCTTGGTAGGTATGATAAGTATTGAGAAAATGTCCTTGGTTAAAAGAGAGTACAAGTATGAGTCATGTGTTTGTAAGGAAGCATAAGTGTGTGAGTTCTTGTTCCTCATGTTGTTAAGATTCTATTCTTATGCCTTGAGTCTTGAAAGAAGATATTATTCTCTGTCAATTTTTTCAATCAGTTAACAGAAAATTGAAGTTGAGTAAGGTACAGGTATTGGTTTGAAAATGTTCAAAAGATGTAGGTGTTTATGATGCTAATGAAGTGAAAAATAAGGAGTTCAGAGGCCTATTTAGCCTATGCTAATGAGTTAGTAATAGATCTAAAAAAATATTATGAAGTAAAAGAAAGTTTCTGTAGTTCAAAGCTGATCAGAGTTTGGATGCTCTACTTCATTGAGGTTCTTCTCATCAAATGTGAAGTATGCATACTTAAAGGTATATTCTGAGTTGTACAAAGTATAGATGCTTAGATACAAGTTTGATTGATGAAAAAGGACAAGAATAAGCTTGTGAGAAAATAAGCCAAGGGTGGTGTAAAGTATAAAAATGAATCTTTCATGTTTTATGAGTCTTGTGTAGATTGCAAAGAATCAAAATCGATGACCTACAACTCAGAAAGATGTATTTCCAATAGAAGAAGATGACTGAATTCTTCAAGAATATGTTCAAGGCATCAAGTAAGTCAATAAGATAGAGTGTAAAAGTGGAAAATGAACTTGTAAAGGACAGTGATCAGTGTCATAAAATAGCTTATGAAGGATGTAAGTCTTTAAGGAAGACTGGGATAACAAGGACAAGGGTTGAATACCTTAAAAGAATGCTTTATGTTTGAAATAAAGAATATTGAATCATTCTTATGGTTTGGCAAGTGATTGATGTCATGTAGCCTTAGACAAAGGAGGATAAATTGATCCCAGGGGGAGTTGCAATAATTTGTTATTGAGCATGGTGAAGTGTGATGGATGAATATGGTGAGATAGGTAAATTTTCTTCAAAGGAAGATTGTTTGTGTCTAGGGGGAGCGTGCATTAGTCAAGAAGAGATCACTCAAGGTCGGTATAAGTGCAAAACAATGAGACAACAAGGTATGAGGGTAAATTATGTTGGTTTGACATGTTTTTGTAAAAGACTCAAGTTCAAAAGATGATGAATGGCAAAAATGAGGACAAGTAAGGGGAGTATAGTCCTAAAAGGAATGTGTGGACAAAGAGAGATAGTTGCTAGTCCAAGGTAAAAGGTGTGAAGAAGGTTATGTAGCTGATTGAATCCTATTAGTCAAAAGAGAAACATCATCCAAGGGGGGGTTCCTTGAGGTAAGTTTGTGTTTTGTAAGTGATTATCTACATGTTTCTTACCTTGTTGGATATGTGGCCCTTTGTCATAGATGTTAAAGGGGGAGAGAATGCTTTTAGAAACTAAGTATGAAAGTGTTTTCCATTAAGGTTTTTGAGTGTGTTTCCATCAATGAAAAAGGGGGAGATTTTTGAACCCTGGTCATTGGTGTTGTCATTGATGTCAAGTGGCATTAATGAAAAAGGTGTTAATGGTGAAGTGAAGCTCAGTCATAGTCATAAAGGTTGGTTGGTAGTGTCTTCTAAGTGATAGTTGGAGCTCACAAAGAGGTTCCAGGATGGTTTCAGGTATGTACATGGTTGGTAAGATTAACACATGTGTTCAAGGTCCTATATATATTAATATATCATGGTGTCTGTGTCTCAAAGTGAGATTCTGATGCTTGGTATGAATGCAAGTGTCCAAAGTATCCATAAAGGTGTTTCAGAGGTGTGAGGAGTGTTTATTAGTGCTCTCTAAGTCATATCCATGTGTTCAAAGTTTTATAAGGATGAAGAATCCTTGTATAAGGCACTAATGGAAAGGGAGGAGTGATTTTTTTTGCAGATATGTGTCTGTCAGTGGTGTGGTGTCTGTCAGTGGTGTGTAGTGGTTTCAGAGTGCTATAACTTGAACTGTGAGGTTGACGTCCACTGAAGGTCAGTATGCTCGGATAAGGTGCTCTACAGGTTTGAAATTCTTATTCTAGCATGTGTAAGAGATTTTGGAGGTCATGGAGGTATTGGTATTCAAGTACTCAAGGAGACCTTTCCAACGAGACCAACTTTGCACAATTTAAATCTCTTTGGAGGAATTTACGACCATTCAAAGTTTTGTAGGTTGGGATGAGCAAGGTTTGATTATATTTCAGGTCCACCCAATGGTTGCAAAGAAAAGAAGCAAGTTGCAAAAAAATAAATCCAGGTTAGATAAAATGTCGAGTTTGCCCAACAGTTGCGAAGAAAAGAACCAAGTTGCGATAAAATAAAGCCAGTCTGACACCATGAAATCTGAAAAGACACGTGGAGCCTTCTGATTGGCTCACCTTTCATGTTCTACCATAGAGTTGGAAAATGAGAAGACTAACACAGTAAAATCTGAAAGGAACGTGGAGCTTCCCTATTATATGATGTTTTGCATTGGTCAGATACAGGTTACGAATAATATGACAATTGCAAAGAGTGTGGAGCTTCCTTATTAGTTTACTTCTCATAGTGGTCAGTGGAGGTTAAGAATAGTCTGACATTGTGAAGAGTGTGGAGAATTTCTATTGGTTTATGCTTCGCACTCAGAAAATAATGACACCAAAAAGGTGCGTGGTGTTGTTTGATTTGTTTGTGCTTCGCACTCATAAAATACTGAAACCAAAAAGGTGCATGGAGATGTCTAATTGATTTAGGCTTTGCATTTTAACAAGGTCCTTGTAAATTAAAATGAATTGTGAAGTAAGCGTGGAGCCTTCTCATTAGCTCATGTTTTACGGTAGATAAAGTTAGAACTATCAAAGAGAAGCATGGTGGAATAAGAGGATAACAAGTGACACAATAGTTAAAGTGTTTTGAAGTATGACAAGCGCGTTTGTGGCCATGGTAGTGATTGTGTAAGTTTTTTGACACGTGTAATCCTCATAAAATTGGAAAATCATCAAATATTAAATTTTTAACCAATGAAAAATTCCAAAATTTGTAGGTAATGTCTGTAAGGATGTTAGAAAGGTGTTGCAAAATAAATTAGGTTGATTCATCTTGAAACAAAGGAGAAATTCGTGATGTTTTTTTTTAGTCAAGAAATTCTATGAGGAACAGTCTGAAATTTTTTGAAGTGAAGGAGCTCATAGAGAAGCTCAAAAGTCAGTCGCATCGAGTAGTTAAAGAATTACCACTTGTTAACCTTCAAACATGAAGTTCTTTATGAACTCCTGAATGTATGGAAGAATATCAAAGTAAGATAAAGAGATGAGTCAGTACGTAGAGAGACTATCTAGAAGAAAAACCATCTCTCGTTGTACGCAGTAAGTGAATGTGAAAGGTCAAATTTTGAGGAATATCATATAAAAAATATTTTTGAACTTGAATATGTTGTCGAAAGAGTGCAGAGATGAGGGCACATTTTTGAGAAAATAAGAAGGGTGTTAATGTATGAAAACCATGGAAAATTAATAGATAAGAGGAGAAGAAGAGCGAGTATGAGACTGAGCTAAGAAAGAAGGTTTTTGAACATGGAAATGTTGTTAAGAGGAGGAGAGCTGAGTGTTGGTATTGAGTAAGTGAGAAGGGTGTGAATGTATTGAAGTCATGGAAAACTAAGAAAGGAGAAGAGAATAAAATTGAGCTGAAAAAGTGGTCATAATCAGTTGTGGAAGACAACACAATAAAGTGATCATATTTTTTGTAAAGAAGTATAAGTTGCAGCTTATCATGTGGGGAGTTGTAGCTTCCCCATAAGTTAAAGCTTACTAAAGATCAATTGTTGCTGATTAAATTGTTAGGAGTTGAAGCTTCCATGCAAGTTAAAGCTTGCTAAAGGTCAAGTAGTAGGTTGACTAAATTTTGGAGTTGCAACTCCACGTTGAGTTGATGCTCAACGTGAAATCATTATAACTTTATAGGATAATTGTCCAAGCCAGTTCCTTGGTTTATGTGGGTTTTTGTCCCGAGATGGGATTCTTGCATTAAATCTTGTCTCCTCATGTGTTCATGTGTTCTTACTTCTCTCTCTATCTTTCATGGTTGAATTTGCATGTGTATCAGAACTAAGGTAATTTAATGATTGGATGAGTGACCAATTCTGAATTACAAATTTTTTTAATAAGCACTAATTCACCCCCCTCTCATTTCCTAGATTTATAATAAAACATTGACGTTGCTACATATTTTAGTGAATGATAATTTGATTCCTAAAGTTAGAAATGTAATTAATGTTTCAGATTTGTGGAAACATCTAACATCCAATTACTAGGTTTAAAAAGTTAGTAGGGTACTGTACTTGGAAAATATGTTATTTTCCATTAGAATGTAGGAGGTGGGTTGATCTTTGAAATATTTTTGTAGTTGAAGGAAAATTGTGATTAGTTGAAAGCAGTAGGAGAAATTGTAGATGAGTAAGATTTGATTGCTCTAGTACTGCAAAACTTGCCAACATCATTTGACTCATTTGTTAAGTCATTGCATATGATTGCAGAGACACGTGATAATGATTTGAGAAGTTGTCTACACTTCTCATACAGGAGAGAAGAAAAACTCATCCAAATTCCTCTACATCAATGGCTATGGAGAATGCATTCAAGAAATGGCCAAAGGGAATGGAAAAATAATGGAATACAAGCAATTCCATAAAGGTAACCTCCAAAAGTAATGTAAGTGATTTTAAGAATGATAAATGAAAATGTTTTTATTTTAAGGAGCCAAGAAATTTTAAGAAGGATTTTAGAAAGAGACAAAAATATATGGCTAATGAAAATAAGAAGTTTAGACATGCTAATGTTGTAGAAGAAGCTAAAGGAGAGGCATATATTGAATTTGTATTTACAACAGCACATGATCGATCCAATGAGTCATGCACATGGTATTTAGACTCAGGAGCATCTCAACATTATAAATTTCATAACGATTGGTATGCAGATTTCATTGAGGATGTTAGTAGTCATGAAAATTTTCCCTTGGGTGATGGATGGACACATGCTATTAAGGGATATAGGGATGTATAAATTACATTGAACAATCAATACAAATTACATTTTGTAGTGTTAGATATGTACATGATATGAACAAGAATCTCTTATCTATTAGTAAAATCACCAAAAACAAACAGTTGGTAGTTAAGTTTGAAGGAAACAAATGTAAGGTAACTACACTCAATGATGATATAGTTGTTATTGGTATAAGTGAAAATGGTCTATATAAACTTATAGATCCACAATCAGTAGAACAATATGCTTTAACAATAATTGAGAAAACTATCAGTCTATGGGATGAAAGATATGGTCATCTTAATTATCAATATTTGAATGTTTGGAGAAAAAATCACATGGTGAATGGACTTCCATCTATTGAAGAAAAATCAATATGTACCTGAAAAATGTCATCTGGGTAAGCAGGTTAGGGAACCCTTTCCTACTAGTAAAACATGGAGAGTAGAAAATGTATTAGACTTGGTGCATGCAAATATTTATGGTCCCATGAAAAATTGTACAATATTAAATGCAATATATTTATTATTGACTGTAGATGATTGTTCTTGTAAATTGTGGGTGTATTTTTTAATACAAAGTAAGATTGTTTTTCTAACTTTGTTGCATGGACACTAGTTGAGAATAAAACATGTAGAAGAGTAAAATCACTCCAGATAGACAATGACGGGTAATTTTTTTCTGAAAAATTCAATGATTACTACTTACAAGAAGGTATACATAGGCCATATACCACTACTTACACTCTGCAATAAAATGAAGTAGTGGAAAGGAGAAATAAGAGTGTTATGGAGATGGCACATTGTATGGTTCAAATAAGAAATGCATCTTTTCAATACTAGGAATAAGCTATAAATAATGGAGTGTCCATCTTCAATAGAAGTCCATGTAAAGATGTGTAAGACATCAGTCTTGAAGAAACATGGTTAGGTAGAAAGGCTGATGTAAGAAAATTTTCCATTTTTGGCTATATTACTTTAACATTTATTCATGTAGAAAATAGGAGTGGTTTAGATGCCAAAAGTAAAAGTACATGTTTTTGGGATATAATGAGCACTCTAAAGCATATGATTACTAGATGTATCTACACAAAAAGTTGTTATAAGTAGAGACGTGAAAATAGATGAGAAAGTTCCATATTTCTCAAAAGATGGTACACCTACTAATACTAGTAATATTTGGATTCCTACTGATGATTATGTATCAAGTACTAGTCCAGAAGTGGAATAAGACATAAAAAGACCCACACTAGAAAACATCTAGCTTGATGGAATGATCTAGTGAAACAAACAGTGATTCAACTAGTTAGCTGAAAAGACCAAAGTGGTACAGTAGAACACTGCAAGATGTCCAAAAAGATGAAATTCCAACATCATTGAAAGGAATATCTATGAGATCATGGTAATAGGAAGTGAAAAAAAATGAGCATGTAAATTATTCTTTAAACTCAACTTTTTCACATATATTTGAGCCACATACTTATGGATAAGAAAAAGGAAAGTTAGAATGGGAAACTACCATGAAGGTAGAATATGATGCTCTAATAAAAATGGAGCTTGGGTCTTGTCAGAGTTACTCCTAGGTAAGAAAGCCATTAGTTTTAAATAGATTTACAAAGTAAAATGCAAGTCATATGGTTCTCTAGATAAGTACAAAGCTCATCTTGTTGTTGAAGGATATGCACATGAAGGAGTAGATTATGAGGAAACTTTTTCTCCTACAGTAAAAATGGTAACATTCAAAATGGTTATTGTTATTATTTCTTAGTTTGGTTGGTAGTATATCAAATGGATGTCAAGAGTGCTTTCTTGAATGGAGATTTAGAGGAGGACGTATACGTTTCACAAGAAAATGGATTTCAAATTGATGCAGAAGCATCATCCTCATGACTTGAGATTGAAAATAAAGTCTAAACAAGCCTATGAAAGGCATTAAGAAAAAAATAGGAATTGTCAAAGCTTTCTATTCCCATATTTGTGTTGTGCAAGTTCAAATTTAAATTTACATTGTAATTGTGAAAGTGAAAAACCTTGTAGTAAGGGTAAATTTTCAACTTTGACTTGGAAAAAGAGTTGTTATAGGCTAACTAAGGCCATGAAGGCCATGTCATCACGAGGAGATCACTATGTACGTGCTCAATAGGAGTTGTAGGGTGATTCTTATCCCCTTTACATGTTTAGTAAGACTTTGAGTCAAGATAGGGTTGTTGAGTTCATGTAGGAGAATTGAGGGTTTGTAGGAACAAGACTAGGAGCATTATAAGATAGAAAAATTCATTCTAAATCAAGATACTCGAGCTCAAGAAGATAAGGAAGGGTGTATTAAATGTAATTAAGCATGTATGAAGTGTGAATGAAGGAATTGGATTTTTTTAAAGTGATTTTTGCATGTTTATAAGGAATTGTGCATGAACAATGTAACAAGACAGTGACCTCAAACCATTAGTATGTGATATTTTCATCAAATTCTTTTGACTATCAAACTAAATAGTTTCTTCAGGTATCAAGGAATATTCTCATAATTTTTATACTTCTTAAAATGTTGTAAATCGGTCTTCATAGAAAAATACTATCTCTTGGGCTCATTATAGGGCTTGACACATCTTCTGGTCGAACCGATGAAACAAATCTTCAATTTATCTCTGACCCATGTTGAATTAGAATACCTCCAAGTTTCATTGCAATTGGTTTGGTGTAATAGAAGATCTCGTTAACAGTAGTCTCGAGCCAGTGCATGGATAATACAGTGACAAAGTTTGAAGGAAAATGATAGAGTTTGTCATTGATGTTGAGTGTTATGATCTTCCAACATGTATGGAGGTAGAATAAGGTTGAATTGATGTGTTTTAGTGATTATAGGGAGAATCACTCAAATAATTTGCATTCAATTCAATTATAGAATGTAATGTATAGCTGAGAAACCACAACAGAGCAAGGTATATGGCAGTTTAGTATTTTTTTACATGAATTGGGATGAATCAAGAGCTACTATGATCTTAAGGGAGATCTAAAAGTCCATAAATTAGTGGGTGAGAGTTTTGGATGAGTCTATCTTGACTATCTTGGGGTAAATGCTGACTGTAAAGGGCCTATATGACTATATTAAGTCAATAAAAAGAGTTACAAGAAAGTTGGGCTGGGTAATTTTGCTATAGGACAATATATGGAAGAGAAAGGACACTTGGATCATGATGATAAAGGTATATTAAATATTTAATCATGCCTTAGAGACCTTCAAATTGCATTTTGAGCCTTAGATTGGGTAAATTGGAACCTTGATTACTTTGGGATAGAGTACTAGGGAAACAAATGAGAGATCATTGCTAGAGGAAGATGGTAATGGAGTTTGAATCTCCAATGGGATGAACCTAACATATCTGACAGGTATGCATGATACTTTACCTCTGTTTACATCATGAGTTTATAAGAGAGTAAGTATTTTCAGTGAACTAGAGATGTACAAGTGCTTGTAACCAGCATGTGTGGACTTTGAAGCATGAGGAAATCTTAATACGAGGAGTTAGAGGCTTGGAAATCTTCATTCAATTGCTCAAGATGAATACAAGTCCCTTTTATACCTAATAATAAATACAATGAGATGATGTGACTAAATCCACCATTAGCATAAAATAGGACAATATAGAGAAGATTGGTTGATGATTTGATATTTAAGCATATGGACAGGAAATGCGGATAAGTTGAAGGCCACTTTTCATATATATTCTTTCTTATTTCCCTCAAGATGTTAGTAGTGTCAGTTTAGACCAAATTTTAAACCTGCATGCATTTTAGATGATAGGCGAAGCTGCAAGAGGCAATAAAGGAGAAATTTTCAAGGTCATATTGTATGGAGGAGGGATCTAGGGCCTTGTTGGATGCCTAAGAATAGTCATATCATTCTTGAAGCCATTCTATTATAGCTATAGGTAAAACCATGCATAATAGATGAAGGCTTAAACTTGTAATTAGAAGGAGTGATGGCCATGAATGGAATTAGCTGAGCTAGAGCAGTTAGTACAATAGTCAAACATAAGGTTGTGAGTACAATAAAAAGGAAGGAAGAGTTTAGAGGATGCCAAAGAGTCAAGTGTGTGGCAGTACAATTGGACTACAAAAGGAAAGGGTAGTCAAGATAGTGATGGCAATCAAGAATAGTACTTAATGTTCTTTTCATTGTTTATACACTTGGAAATCAGACTTATTGCTGATTGAGAAAAAGATGGGTGTATGCATACAAAGAAGGTTTAGAGGAAAGATTGATAGAGAATAATGAGAACATGCAAATGAGAACATGATATGATTCTTGAGGTGGATTAGCTGAGCTAAGATTTTTACCACAAATTATTGGGAAGAAAATTTGATTTACATGTTAGTGAAGTCCTTGTATGGACTTAAAAATACTCCCAGAGATTGGTATTTTAAAATTGATAAATATCTTAGAGAGTATGGTTTTAAAAGAAGTGATGTAGAATATAATTTATATATTAAATTGATAGGTGATGACATTGTGGTATTAGTTTTTGGTGCAAACACAGAAGGGATGTCCAATTAAGGACAACCTCTAATTGTTGGATGCAGGGCTATCACTTTTCCATGGACACACATGAGCATTCCCACAACCTTGATACAACTCAATAAATTATTTTCATTAATGAACTCATTACAAAAATGATACACATAATCTTGAGCACACTCTACTACTCACACACAAGCCTCTATAGAATTATCTCATTACAAACATGGAGGAAGAAATAGCTACAATACATTCTAACCTGATCGGTGCACAAACATGTTCTTATTTTTAAATTTGGAGAGTATTTTTTCTCTATTCTTCCCCTTTGAGATTCATTTTACCCCTCATCTATTTATTTTTCCCAAGTATCTTCATATCCCTAATGACCCAAGAGACACTTCTCGTATCAATGATTATCTCAAGAACCCGATATTTTACCTTTGCTAATGATTACAGATGTTTGGTTAGCGAAAAGTAAACGTTTGTTTTGTAAAACATCAATGCATGGCAAAAATTCCACATTGCTTTAGGAAAACACGAAAAATAAAAGTTATAGAATATGATTTCTTGATTTTTTTTTTCAAGGATGCCTTGTAGGACCAATTATACCATGTCAAGGAAAAACCTAAGAAAAAAACATCACTCTAATTTTGGTGATGCAAGATTAATTTTTTGTCATGGATGCTCCTGCATTAGACACCTAGTATAATTAAATTTTTAGCTTCTTCTCACATGGGTGGATTTAGTGGTAAAACCACTCTTTTGTCCATTGAGATTGATAACCACGGTGTCTCTTGCCAACACACTAAATACCTCAACTGAATTTCTCTTTTTCTCTTCCATTTCCAACTTCTTTTTGTTAGCTTCAAATCTTCTCTCTTCTTCTTACTTTTCTCTTTATTTCCTCCTTTGAGGAATTAAACCCACCACAGTCTAACCACCTCCACGAAATGCTTCTTTTCTTCTTCTTCCATATTTTTTTAGGTTGAAACCCACCTTTATCTGAACACCTCCATCAAGATGTGCTTTCTTACATATTACTTTATCTTGTGGGCTTGTATCCACTATCATCTGACCCCCTCCTCGTAAATCCTTGTAGGGTTTGTTCAACCACTATCCAACGTGTTGTTGGATTTTGCAACTCCTCTTTTCTCGTAGCTTATAAATCTTTCACTTTTCTCATTTTCCTTATTGTTATGTTAAGAAAATCCTTTATCTTCACTTCAACATCATATTTTTTCACTATTTACAACCTTCAACGTGTCTTCAAAAAAACCATCTCCTTGTGGAAGATTGTCCCAACTAGGCTCTCATCATCCCCTTTTCTTCTTCAACATGAGATTCTAAGGATTGTAAAATCATCTCCTCCATCCCACCATAGTCAAACCACATCTCTACTGCAACCTTATATTCTTCATCACGTGTTTGGGTTGGTAACAAAATCAACTACATCCTATCTCTTCTTTGTCCTCTTCTATGGTCAAACTCTTTACATCAACTGTAGGTTGATTGCAATCTTCTTTCTTCACTCCATCCATGTCATGTGCAAAGAACCTTGTACTCCCCTTGTCCATATGATAACCAAATGTACCTTGACTCACAAGAGTTTCTTCACCAATACCTACACGGGTTTCTCCCACATGTGAAACATTACTTACATCCTTCAATATTTTTGGTAGAAACATGTCCACTATCTCTATCTTCTTGTTTTCTTCTATACCACATGAGTGGATTTATGTATCTTTCCCATCTCTTCCTCTTTCCATGGTGAGAGTCTTCTCTCCCACTTCTAGCCACTAAAAATTTAATCCCTCTTGTATGTCCTGTTGAGATCATTCTTGTACCATCAATTTCCCACTCTCTCTTATCTCCATGATGACTTGAAGACAATCACCTATTGCTTCCACATCCTCACCAATAAAATTTTCAATTACTATTGTAACCTTACTGTATGGCGGGGCAAGAATACGTATCAATGGCTTGCATTCCTAAGTCTCCAGTTCTACAAGGGTATTGAGAAAATGAATAAGAGATACACATGAACCGACACATAGTGGATATATTTAAAGAGGCTATGTAATGAGCGCTAAGGTCACATATCCATAGGGTAGTAATCCTTACACTAGGTCAACCTAGGGTTTCCAAGGCCCGTAGTCAAGATAAAATAGAGTAACCTTCTAGGTTATCGGTTAATGGGTGAGAAGAGATATAGATCGATGATAGATAAGACAAACATGCACAATATAACTTAAATGTAAATAAAAGAAAGATAAGGAGTTAATCAAATAAGAGCACTATGTTAACTATTATCAATGTACATATAATACTAAGCTAACATAGATAAACAGGGAAGGAAAATGAACTAATCTATGAAAAATGACAAAGAGAGTTAGAGGACTTAACTGTGGGGTGGTTGCTGATGCATCTATCTCTACAGAGAAGCAACACACAAAAAGAGAGAATCACTATTAGGTAGAGAAGGGGAACATCATTCTTGTCCTAGACTCACTATAGATGATCCAATAGTGCAAGAAATCCAACCAAGAAGAAGAGTGTCCAATCTAATCCAAGCTAAGTGCAAGATGAACCAAGGGTTGAGTGAGAAAATGCAAAGTTGGCACAAAAGAGTAGAGCAGATGGCATTTCTTAATATTTTGGCTTCCTTAATGAATGTCAAGATGTGGTGTGTGTACATACAATGCCATTGCTTATGGGAAATGACGTTGGCTATGGAAAAACCTAACACCAACACCACCGCCCACAGGAGATGGCATCAACCAAGGATGATATATGTCATGCAAAGTGAATATAGGTGTCATGGATCAAGCAAATGGATGAACACAATGCCAAATGGTGAGATGTAAGAAAGGTGTTGGGAGTGCAATGTGTATGAGACATAAAGGGACAAGGATGAATATACAAGGAAAACTAAGGCTGGGACCACATACCGATACTCTTTCTATGTACTTTCTCTAACCCATAATGATTACGTGAATAATCATTCCCCATTTCCGACAATCCCCTTAAGGCACCTGCTCAAGAAATAGATGCATTAGTGACCCTTATTTACACAAAGGAAATTTTTAGTAACATGTATGAAAGATAGAAAGTGAAAAAATAAGTGTATACACATTCCCCAGTCGTTGATCACCGCATGTTGCAATAGTGAAACATGGGGTGGTTAATGGAAAGAGACAATCTGTAACACTGAAATCAAAAGTAGATATTGAAAGTAAGAACATAAAGGACTAGCTAAAATTGTTGATATTGAGAGTAGAAGGATTTATATTCAGAGTTCCAGGATATTCTGGAACTAAACCTTACAAATTACACCATAATTTTAAATATGCTTCATATACATATTTTTAAAGGATTTATTCGCCTGATTTTTTAGAGGTTGCAAGAGAACATTTTGATAAACTTTATGGTTTACATTTTTAGATAACAAAGAAGTACATTCTTTTCTTGCACACTTTAATTGGCGACGTGATACAAAATTTGTGTTTACTTTGGGAAGAGAAAAATGTATAATATCAAATAAATTTGAGAGATCTCAAAGTGGAAATTTGAATCCTGTATATAAGAAAAATTTAAAGGATGTTATTGATGTGTACAAAGAGAGATATGTTGATTCTAACATATTATTCATTGATGAGGGGAAATAATTGTTTAAAGAGTTTGCAAATGCTAATTACTTTAAGATCCCAAATAATTGGGATTTTTATGGATCTTATGAGAAAGATAAAATAATAAAAAACCCATCTATGTACTTGGGTTAAACATGTGGGGCCTCTAAAAAACTTGAGGCACTCATTGAGAACTTTTAAATTAACTATTGATGATTATTAATTATAAATGAAACTTAAATTGTGAAGTTATTTTTTAAAAAGTAAAATATATTAAATTTATATGTTTATTTTCTTTTTCTTATAATAATAGTGCTGACATAGATACTATGCATAACAATAAGGTAAAGAAAATCCAACTAACAAACTAGAAACAAGTAATTTAGGAGTGTATTTTTTTTTTCACTCAATTTTGTTTTTATGAGTAAATATATAATGGAAATTACATATGTTGAGATATATGGCCTCCTAATAATCATTTAAATGAACTAATCCTTAAGTGAACTAGATGGCTGCCTATTCTATAAAAATGAATAAAAATTAATAGGGAGAATGGGTGACAACCAATTTTCCCTCAAAGATCAATCAATAATTAGAAAACAAATATATTATGAAAATTTAAATTATTAAACTAGATGACATCCTATTATCCATTTGAGCTCAAAAAAACCACGAAGAGGTTGAATGTGTGGCCTCTCATTCTCATGCAATGTAAAAACAATTGGAAATGTAAACACAAATTTAGATGTAATGAAACCGATAATGAAATTCTTGAAAAAATAATTGGACTAAAATTAGTTCAAATTTAATGAAATGTTTTTCCAATGTGAGTTAAAATTAATAGGGAGAATGGGTGGCCCCCATTGTACCTCATGATTCAATTAACTAAAAATTGGAAACCAATAATGCAGTTATTGGAGACCAAGAACTCAAATGTTGAAAACCAATAATATTATTCTTGAAAACCAATAATAGAATTTTTGAATACCAAAATTCAGATGTGAAGAAACCGATAATGAGCTTCTTGAAAAAGTTCTTAGACTAAAATGATTCCAAACTTCATGAAATGGTGGTTCAACCCATTTTTTCATGTGTTCACCCATATTATAAAAATTCAACAATAGTAACAAATACCACTAACCTCATGTGAACCCATTGACATACACCATTTATTTGCATTTCCCACATCTTTCCATTATGATCACTTTGTTCCCATTTTCTCTCCACTTTATTCATCCATAATTTAGGGTTTTCTAGCTTAATTTGGTGTTAAGTGTGTTTTTGTGAACACCTATTTTTGTTAATTTTTTTATTGCATTAGTTTGGAGCAAATATGACTTGAAAATTGTGTCTAGAACATCCAGAAACAATAAGAATGACTATAAACATGATATATGTTATAATTGTTTCTAGCGTGTTTTAGTTTGTAGGATTTATGCATCTATAGATTTGTACAGTAGAGGGTTTGCATTTTTTTATAGATGTTTTAAATATTTGCAAGATTCTTGAGGATTATATATTGTAGTTTTACATTTCAAATCCCAACATGATATAATCATTGCAAGATTCCAAATCATGGTTTGAAAGTTATTTATTTTAAGTGTCATTTTTGTGAGTTAAATTTTCCTCACTACAAAAATAGCTATATTTTCCCTCACATCTCAGGATTATTGCATCTCATCCCTTGAATCAATTCATATCAATAATGGAGGAACTTGCATTAAGGATCATCTATTAAATTAAACTCTTTGCATTAGGTGGACTTGATGAGATCTCCCTCACTCATATGATACAATCTTAACATTGGTAAATATAGTCTTTCTCATCTCTCAAAGTGGCATACCCCTAGAATCAAGTCTTTAACTCATCCCTCTTTCAACTTTCCTTGGTTATCTACACTATGGTGATTTCTCTCCTTCAGTTGTTCTCAACAATATTAATATCACTATTGTAAATCCTTATTATCTCTCTCCAACATCAAATTGGCTCATCTAATAAATTAAACCATTTAAGTACTCTCTTTAACTTGGTGAGACCTCTTTCTCCTTGGTGAGAATACATTGACCACCAGCCCGATATTAATATTGGCCTCTTCAGATCACAATATCAACTCGCTTTTGGTCTTGATTTAACATCCACAAACCTTGAGATTCATCTATGATAGTCTCCTCCAAAATTTCCTTGGTAGGCTTGTTCCTTCATTCAAAGTGGGCTCATCCAAATATCTCTCCGTGGCCTACATTTAGCAATCCAACTCCCTTGTGTGGTGGTATTCAAGGTGTTTCAACTTACCCCTCACGAGCTAAAACTAGGTGAATCATTCTCCATCTTGGATATTGCAATCTAAATCCTGATATAGTTTAAAGGCTTCTATTTTTGGCGTTTCAAGCTTTTGATCATGGCTTGGAATTCCTAATTCAATGACCTTTAACCTAGAAAAATTAGGCTCTTATAAATGAAATCCTTTTAGTGGTGCACATACATAGCAAAATATAAAAAACCCTTAGTGATTCAATCTTGGAAAAGACTCTTCATGAAACTTAACTAACATGGGACATATTGGTCAATGTGAGTCATAAACCTAGACGAGTAAGGCATGGTATAATTTGGTAATCCAAAATACATACATTTAAAACTTAAAAATATGTTTTAGCATATATATGTTTGATGCATTAGATAATGTGATTGGTCTTCATATTTAGTGAATACATAAGGGCCTAAGATAGGTCAATGGTTGTAACCCACAAATTCTCCCCATGAGTATAATTTTTAACTCAAAAATTATTTGTTAAAGTAGGTAATATTTTTTGGTGGGATTTCAAATATTAAAAATGAAGAGTATTGGTTTGTCAAGAGGGATTAAGAATATTTTAAAGTGGTTATATTTCTAGGGAAGGGTGTATCCTTTTTCAATAGATAAAACATTATCAAAGGGAATTTTATCAATTTTTTGGAAATTTGTAAAAAGGGAGCATAATTTTCCTTGACATAGAAAATTATTTTTGCAAAATTTGTAATGGGGGCCAATTGTTTTGTAAAGGGATTCATTATTGGTCAAAATCAGCATCCAAAATTTATGTATTTTAAGGGGGGGGGGGGAGATGATCCGCAATGCTAACATTCCTACATTAGAAACGTCAAACCTACAGAGTAAATGACTCCTAAAAGACAAAAGTGACCAAAAGATGCTACAACCCTAGTTTGCAACATTATCTTGCACATTTACACTAAGGGAGAAATGTTAGGAATAGTCCTAAAATGTGAGTTTTAATGTGTTTAGGTTATCTTTATTAGTGTGTGCAATAAAATAGAGTTATATAAGTTAATATGAAGTTTTTGAGAAACAAATTAATATTATAGTATTGTGAGTATATATTTGTGTGTAATAACAATAGTGTAAGTGAATTATTAACACAACTCATGTAGATATTCAAGAGTGAAAATAGGAGGGAGAGAATTAAGGTGGTTAAAAAAATACCTAAGTTTAGTGTGGGAGGTTGGTGGAGTTGTTATAGGATTTAGAATAGGATTCCTATATATTTGTAGAATGAATTATTGAATAATCTTGATTTGAATTATTATAATCATATACTTGTTCTAGATATGTCGTAAAACCCAAAAAATTATTCATGTAAATAACAATGGAGTTTCACGTAAGGAATTCTTTTTGACTTATATGAAACCTATGTTGATCTTGCACATACAATTGGGAAAGTGTTATTACATCAAGGAAATGGGAGAGTAACATGATGTGGTAAATGCATTAGTAAAATGTTCTATTGGACCAAGGATGGGGAAACCAATGGTTTTCCACTAAAAGAGGTGTGATATGGGAAACCAATGGGAGAGAATTGAGGTGGTTAAAAAACCTACCTAAGTTTAGTCTGAGAGGTTGGTGGAGTTTTTATAGGATTTAGAATATGATTCCTATATATTTGTAGAATGAATTATTGATTAATATTGATTTGAACTATCATAAGAATATACTTGTTCTAGTTGTGTGGTAAAAACCAAAAAAAATCATGTAAATAACAATGGAGTTTTAGATAAACAATCATTCATATAAGAAAGTAGCTTATATTATGTACAAAATTAAGGATAGCCAATATAAGAGCCCAAGGCCAATAGTAAGATTACTAGATCAAGGAAGAACACATAATTATCAGGTCAATGTCTAGTATTAAATAATGTTATCATTGGATAAAACATCATAAATCACATCTTGTAAGTAGTAGAATAGTATGGTAAGTGCAATTGACTAGTGTCTGTTAGAAGCTACAATACAATATGAGAAATAAACACCGAATAATATAATATGCAAATTAAATTCATCCGAGATATCAATTAAAATGATAAAGGTTACATTTTATAATGTTTGATCTCCTACAAAGGTGGATTCAAACTTCATCTTCAATCCCTCATATCACTCTCCATTAATTTCTCAAACTCATCTCCTAATATCTCTCAAACATCCCTAGGATCACTCACACTACAAAATAGCTACCTAAGTTGTTTATCCAACAACTTCACTCACACACAACTATTAACTATATTATTAATATGAGTTGTATTAACTCATTATTAATAATATTACAATTTATTAATAATGTCACAATATATTTGTAACATTCACTCCCCTATTGTTAACATTGTTAATTCCCAAAATACACTCCCCTAATGTTGACAAGGTAAAAATAATAGTCACATTTTATTTTGCAGCTTTCTGCCCATGCGTGCTCATGATCTAGATGGTTTTGTAGGACAGCCAACAACCTCAGAAAGGATGGTTTTACAGGAAAACCAACAACTTGAACCAAAGGATGGTTTTACAGGACAACCAACAACATAAAAAAAGAATGGTTTTACAAGACAACCAACAACCCAAATATCATGATGTTGCTTTTCCTTTGTGCTTTCATTTGTCCATTATGTCTTTCCTTAAGGGAATATTTAGGAACCAATGCTTACTACATACAAACTGAATAGAGGGAAAATTGAACATTGAGACCATGTTTTGTTTCCCCCCTCAATGTGAACATTTCACTTATTCAAATAGGAACTTTGAAATCATACTGCAAATTTGAAATAAAAGAAAACACACATACAAACACACTGCCACCACAACTTTGTGTGGCCCATCATTGGTGACTGACGAGAGGTCACTGATTGACCTCCAGCCTCTATTGCCTCCATCCTTCATGATGTCTCTACTTAGCAGATTGGACCATGGAGCTCAAATTTGCACCAACTTTTGTCGATCCATCTTCCCCACAAATCTTCTCTTTGGTTCGGGATTTGGGGGCAGCAGCCCCTAGTGGGGTCAAGGGGTAGTGCCCCTTGCAGGGTCCCAGGGCAGTGCTCTGGGCACACTCCTTGTTGCGGTACAGGGCGGGGTCAAGGGGCAGAGCCCCCGAAACCAAGCACATTTTCCTTATTTGAAGTCATTAAAAATATCATCAGAAATACAATATTATTCACCTGATTCTCCAAAAACATTGGACGCCAGGTAACATCCAAAATGTGTCTGTAAGGAAAATTTTATTTTATTTACAATTTTTGACTATTGACTTGACTTTACCATACATATTATTTTACTTTAACAATGAAAACAAGACATTTTAGACTCGATACGTTGAATAAAAAATTATGACTCATAGAAAAACATAATACAAAATACTACTTAAAATAATTTCTTGGGTGTTTGTGCTACGCCATTAACTTATTGATTATATTAGGATATGAGTAGCCGACTTGTGGCTTACCATATTATTTTATTATATCATTTATAATTTATCATGCTTAATAGGTTGGCCTTGGTGATGGCCATAACATATCAATAGTATATATAGGGGATTGTAGGTAGTAGTTCATTATCATTTGAGCATTTGAGTCTTATTATATGGTTTGGAAGTTGCCCCCTCGAAGTGGTGAAGCTATTATAATTGCATATTGAGATCATTATTCTAAAATATTGTGTTATTTGGTGTTCCATTGCTGCTCATAATCTAAATTATACTAGTAATTTCATTACAAGTGGTATCAGAGCGACCACTTAGGTTCGAGTCCCGACATGGGTAGCTATGTCAACATTGCAGTGTTCACCTGGGGCTCGTATAGGGTAGGGTTTGGTCCCGTTATACGGGTACAAATCTAGCCTGGGGTCCGAGCTACAGATGCATGGTGGGATGTTATGATCATCATGTGTGGATTTCATTAATGCCTCGAGGTTTTGGTGTAACGGTTCGTTACATTTGGTATCAAAGCTATAATCTGGGCCAAAATTAGGGTAAAAACCCTAATTTTTTGTTTCTGCAATATGTTTCGAACCAAAGCGAATTGGTGGGAGATATTTTTACCAGAGTTGCGAAACATTTCAAGTAAGGTTCCCTGAAAATTTTAGACTTTTTTATTTATTTTGCACAAGTTATTACAAATTTAGGGTTTTTCATAAATTTATGAGTGAAGAAGGGAATAAGGATGAATCAGAAGGAGAGGATGAAGAACATAAATTCACAAATAATTTCTCTACTAAAGAGAAAAAAGAAGTAACAAACAAGGTGAGGATCATATTCAACATTTGAGTCTTATTGTCTAGTTTGGAGGTTGCCCCCTCGAAGTGGGTAAGCTATTCTTCTTGCACATTGAGATAATTTATCTGAAATATTGTGTTCATTGGTGTTATATTTCTATTGATAATCAGATTTATAAAAGTAATTACATTACAAGTGGTATCAGAGCTTGAACTCGGCTAGCATTGTGTCAAACCCTAATTGTGAAGGTTCATCCATATCTCAAAATAGGTAGTGAATTTTTCTACAAATTTTTTTTGTGCTATGGATGAAATCAGTCAAGTAAACTTCCCTCCAAAGTCATAAGAATTTTTGACCTGTTTTGCAAAAATTATAGTGGTTTTATGGTGGTTTTTTCATAATTCGATGCTACCTGGGGTGCAAGTTTGTAAAAATTTTCAAAGTTAGTCACCTACATTAAATCCATGAAATAATCTTAAAAATTATGTTTCGAGCGGACATTCTTTGAGTTTTATAAAATTTGGCCAAATTCCTATTGAAATCCCAAACCCTATAATTTTGACCTTGATCCTTAAATCTTACCATTTTGGGGCATCATGTCTGGGCCTTCGAAGAGAGGCAAAAAGAATCCCATCACATCAGGTAAAACACATGATAAGGATGAGATAATAGTTGATGGAGATAGAGTCACATGGGGTATCTACAGATTCCTCAGGCTTAGGGTTGATACTTTAACTGACCATAAGGTCATGCTATCTTGAGTTAGAGTTGTGAAACCTCGAGGGTACCATTGGCCAAAAAAGAAGATGTAGAAAATATTGGACAACGATTGGAGGATTTCATTCACCAATTTAGTTATAATATCATGGGTCATCATATCCTTCCTAATCAGCCACAACTCAATCATACTCATATTAACCAGGGTGGATCTTTAGGTCAAAGTAATAGAAAAACTAGCGAGATTGTGGATTTGCAAACATGACCAATCCAAATACAGCCAACATTGTAGTGGTGGGTTAGACATGATTCCTTGGAAGTGGTTTTATTCTGCGTAATTTGGTAGCATACTTGGCCCCAAAGGATCTCAGTCAGTTGTGATTAACTTCTGGACTAATTTCCTTGATCTTCATCCGGATTCCATCGGGCAAAAGGTTACTTCATGGAAAAAATTGTATCTTGAACCTAACCAATTCATTTGGTATCGATGGTTATGTGCTCAAGGGAAAAAGAGTGGCCTCAATGTTATGATGGATAATTCCATTCATCGAAGAGTTGTAATTGCACTATAGTTCTAGTGGGTGTTAAGAGAATTATTTCAGTCAATTAGCATAGCTCAGACAAACAAGAATTGTCAAAGATTACATCCATCAATTCCAAACGACCTTTCCTTATGGGTGGCCAAATATTCCTGAAGATAATTTGAATGAATTATTTCTTGGGGGTCTTAAAGAATACAATTGAGACTGAAGTGCATATGTTTAACTCCTCATAAGGTTGATCAGATGTCTATGATTGTGCGATGTAGGGTAGAGGACAAAATTTCTTTCAAGTAGAGAATCAAACTATCATTAATACCTCAAAGATCATATGCACCCCTTCCACCATCATTCCCTCGGCCAATGAGACTAACACCTGGATTCCCAAATTGAAGAAAAGAGAGCCAAAGGGTTATGTTTTACTATGTGACAACAAATTTAGAAATAAGGACATAAGTGTGCCAAAAAGAAGTTGTTCTACATCGAGGGACCATACTGAAGTTTAGAATAAAATGAAGAAGATGAAGAGGTAGAGCCAGAGGATGTGGAATTAGGAGATCTCCCAGCCAATAATATCATGTCATGCATATTTCCAGTATTATGCACTCCCCAAAACTCTCAAAGTAGTTATCATTCAGCTAGAAAAATAGAGGCCATATAACAGTGTTGATTGATACGGGAAGTACTCACAATTTCATGCAATCGATAAGTTGGATGGTACGCTAATGAATTGCTTTGTTTATCTTGCTCCAGAATGTCATATTCATGATTGCTGATGGGATTCCAAACTGTCCATAGTTGTTCTCTTGGAAAATTCCATAACATTATTCTTGCCATGGGATATTACTTGCTAACTTGCAATATGTATGCCATGTCATAGCTCAAATCTCTATTACATTGTGTCACCTAGGAGTAGCCATATGGATTACCACCTTGGGAACCATTCGAAATGAATTCCAAGAGTTATTCATGCAATTTCAGTCATGAAGGGAGGAATTTTAAACTAAAATGACTAAGCTTAGCAATCTTGTCCCCACAGATGGTAAGTTCCTCAATTCCAGATGCAAAAATTTCTTTTTTAGAAAGGGTGCAGAAGGGTTTGTGGGACAACTATTTTCATTATGAAGCACATCATTCCAATACATTTATATTCTACAGATATGCAATCAGTTATAGATGAGCACTTAGTGGTGTCCTTGCTGGAGAAATGCCCAAGGGCATGCCTCCAACCCAAAGAGACCATGAAATTCTTACTTGCCATCCAACTAGCTTACCAAGGAGTTAACCACCCAACATCCAGACACATATAGGTTACCCCTATATGCAAAAGAGTGAGATTGAGAAGATAGTTCAAGAGATGTTAGAAGCATGACTTATTATTCATAGTCAAAGTGCTTACTCTTCTCCTGTAGTGATGGTACGAAAAAAAGATGAAAATTGGCCCATGGTACGGAACTATAGTGTAATTGAAACTCTTCAGTGAATACTGTCGATGTAACATTGAGGAAACTCTTTTTCCTTTGAGCACATAACCATCGATTCCAAATGAATTGGTCAGTTTCAAGATACAACAATACCATGGCAACCTTTTGTCCTGATGGAATCTGATCAAGATCAAAGAAATTATCCATCTAGTTAATCCTATTGAGTGGATCCTTTCCATAAAAATTACACATTTCCACTTTTGGGATCATGTTACGAGCTTTTAGAGTGTTTGTATTTGGATTGGTCATGTTTGCAAATCCACCCTAGCTAGTTTGTCCCTATTACTTTGACCTAAAGATCCACCCCTGGTTAAAAATGAATATGATTGAGTTGTGGCTACCATTAGGAAGGATACACAACTGACCCATGACTATTGTAAAAAAATTGGTCAATGAAATCCTACAATCTTTTTCCAATTGTCATCGACATCTTTTTTGACATGGCAAAAAAACCCATTACCATGTTGATTGCCACACTTTTCCAATGAATAATACAAGATAGTTGACCTTATGGTCACAAACTAAGGACTCCTTTGACCAAACCGTTGAACACACTGATGATTTCTTCAATTGCAATCTTAGCCTCATTAATCTTATCAAGAACATTATTACCTGAAGTGATGGGATTCTTTCTGCCTCTTTTGAAGGCGTAGATTTGGATGCCTGTAAAATGGTAATCATTTAAAGATCAAGTTCGAAATTTAACCTGTTGGGATTTTATATAGAAATTACGGAAATTTCAATATCTTTACAAAACTAATCCAGCAAATTCTGAATTTTTTTACCATACTAAATTTTGAAAGGAATTCGAAATTCTTATGAAATTAGAAAATAACTTCTCAAAAATTGTACAATGTGCTACCGTAGTTAGCCAAATTTAGGAAAAAAACTTAAAACTGCTATAACGTTTCCACAAAACAAGTAAAAAATTTTAAACTTTGGAGGAAAGTTTAGATTGATACCTGATTTCCCCTGAAACATACTTTTAGCAACTGTGGTATCTTTATTTGAGAAAAATTCCCAAAACAGTGAAATGTTTCCAAGATATAGCCGAAACCTTCACTAAAATTAGGGTTTGACCCATTTTTTGCTAAGGCCGAAACTCATAGCTCTGATACCACTTGAATGTAACCTTATATAATAAATCTGATTTATAAGGATTGCAACCAAGATAACACTTAATGAACAAATATGTTCATGATACAATTATATCTTTAAGGAGTTACAAGATAATGATCTCATAGCTTACCACTTGCGAGGGGGTAACGAAACCAGTCAATAAGACTCAAATGCTGAATATGCTCATGACACTACTAGGAGAAGTACATGGTTATGATGTACTATTATATGCTATGGACACATGAACCATAATGATTTGGCACACATCCAGGCTTATTACAGATGATGTATGGTGGCATTTTACAATGATAACTACATGTGTAAGCATTTCACTTATGCCTCAAGGTTCATAAAATGGACATAACAAGGGATTATGGGACAAAGTTGGTATCAGAGCTACGGTTCTCTAAAGTAAAATCTTTGAAAGGAACGATATACCAATTTCGTTTGCCAAAAGAACATGAGATTTTCTACACCAAAGCTAACCATAGATCAATATGATGAAATAAGGTTCAGTTTAAATGTAATTCCCACACTCGAGGGGGCATTAACCTATTACAATTACACTTCGAGGGGGTTAACCTCCAAACCATTATTATACCCTATAAACTCAATATGTAATACATTGAGAATGGTGCCTTGCCTTAACCTAGGGCATTAGTAATAGGACAATCTAGTAGCCAACTTGTGGTTAACGTATATCATTTTATTATATCATTTATACTTTATCATCTTAATAGGTCGGCCTTGGTGATGGCCATAGCATATGAATTAGTATATATAGGGGATTGTAGGTAGTATTTCATTATCATTTGAAAGCATTTGAGTCTTATTATATGGTTTGGAGGTTGCCCCCTCAAAGTGGCTCAAAGCTATTCTAATTGCATATTGAGATCATTATTCTGAAATATTGTGTTATTTGGTGTTCTATTGTCTTCTCATAATCTGAATTACACTAAGTAATTTCATTACAAGTGGTATCAAAGCTACGATCTGGGCCAAAATTAGGGCAAAAAACCCTAATTTTTTGTTTCCGCAATATATTTGAACCAGAGTGAATTGGTGGGAGATATTTTTACCAGAGTTGAAAACACATTCAAGTAAGGTTCCCTAAAAATTTAATACTTTTTAAATTTATTTTGCACAAGTTATTACAAATTTAGGGTTTTTCATAAAATCACTCCCTAGGGTGCAAATTGTGGAATTTTTTCAAGTTCTTTACATTTTCAGAAAGCTCTAAAAAAAATAGTATTAGTATCTTCTCTGTGTTTTTTCCTGTTCGGCCTAATTTGTATCGAAACCCTAAACCCTAAGGTTTGATATCATGGCGGGGCCTTCCACAAGAGCAAAAAAGAATCCGGTTACTCCGGGTAAAACCCAGATAAAGATGGGATAGTGATTGAAGAGATGGAGTCAGAAGGGGTAAATATAGATTCCTCAACACTAGGGTTTACCTCAGTTGATCATAAGGTGATCCAACTTGAGTATGAGTTGTGAAATGTACAATCTGAGATGGCCTCTAAAGGAGACATAGCCCAAATCAATCATCAGTTGGATGATATCATGCAACATGTAAAGGGTAAACAGTATGGCCCAAATCCGGCCCATATCAACCAAGGAGGATCTTCAGTTCAAAATCATGGACAAAATAACCATGTTGGAATCACTTTTTCCAGCCCAATCAAAATCCAACTTATTCGTAACCACGGAAAATGATGCTCGAAAGTGGATATGCGCAAATTTGATGGTAAAGATCCCCTGAATTGGATAAATCAAATGGAGAACTTATTTCAGATACATCAAACACCATCAGGACAAAAGGTGACATTGGCATTCCTATATCTTGAACCTAGACCAATTCGTTTGGTATCGATGGTTATGTGCTCAGAGGTAGAAGAATGGTCTCAGGTGTCACTTAGACAGTTTTTACCGAGGAGTTGCAATTGCACTATAGTTTCAGTGTTTCAGAGAACTAATTTAGTCAATTAGTAAAGTTACGACAAACAAGATCAGTCAAAGATTATGTGCATCAATTCCAGAACCTATCCTTAAGGGTGGAGAATATACCAGAAGAGAATCTAAATGACCTATTTCTTGGGGGTCTTAAGGACCACATTGAGCATGAGGTACGTATGTTTAATCCACTCAAGCTTTCTGATTCTATTATCATGGCACGTCGAGCAGAGGAAAAATTTCTTTGTAGTAGGAGGCCACCTTTCATTAACACCAGAGACCGTAGTATCTCTTCCCCTTCATTTTCTAGGCCAATTAGACTGACTCCTCAACAAATGGAAGAAAAGAGAGAAAAAGTATTATGTTTTAACTGTGATAGCAAATATGGACCGGGACAAAAATGTGCTGAGAAGAAGTTGTTCTATATTGACGGAGGTAATGAGGATGATGAGGATGCTAAAATTATAGGAGAGGCTGAGGAACCAGTAGAAGATGAAGTAGAGGATCACCAACCTACAATTTCTTGCCATGCATTTTCAGGTATTAGTACTCCTCAAACACTCAAGGTTATTGGCTATCTCAAAAAATAGAAGGTGACGATGTTGATTGACTCGGGGAGTACTCATAACTTCATAAATAGTAAGTTAGTTGCCCGCCTCAATTGTTTTATTTACCCAGCTCCAGAAATGCAAGTTATGATTGTGGATGGTGGGACAATCAAGTGCATAGGAAAGTGCCATAGTATCAAGCTTTCTATGGGAGACTACATGTTAGACTCACCTATGTTTGCTATTTCTATGGGAGGGGCAAATATTGTTTTGGGTGTCTAATGGCTCACAACCTTAGGTACTATAGAGATGAATTTCCAAGAATTGTTCATGCGATTTCATTTAGATGGAAGGACAATACAATTGAATGGGATGGTAGCTAAGTCTCCACAGATTATTAGCTCTCATCAGATGCAGAAGGTTCTCAGAAAAGGAGTAGATGGATTTATAGCAAAGTTATTTTCCATAGAAGTACAAACATACAGAGTCTTCAATGCCACCCAATCTTCAGAAGATTGTTGATGCTCACTCATATGTTTTTTGATGCAATTCCAAAGGGACTACCACCAGTTAGGGATCATGATCATGCCATTTAGTTGATTCCAGGGAGCCAAACACCTAACATCAGACCATACAGATACCCATATTCCCAGAAAAGTGAGATCAAGAAAATGGTTTAGGAAATGTTGAAGGCAGGTATCATCAGGCCTAGCCAGAGTGCATATTCTTCACCAATGGTCATGGTACGTAAGAAGGATGAAACATGGAGGATGTGTCCAGATTACCGAGAACTCAACAAGTACACCATCAAAGATAAGTTTCCTATTCCAGTAATTGATGATTTACTTGATGAATTGCATGGTGCTATTTATTTCACAAAATTAGATCTTCGTTCGGGGTACCATCAAATTAGAATAAAAGAGGAAGATGTTCATAAAATGGCTTTCATGACTCATGAGGGCCATTATGAGTTTTTGGTAATGCCTTTTGGTCTTACAAATGCACCTTCAACCTTTCAAAGCTTGATGAACACTATTTTCAGGCCATTTTAAAGAAATTTGTATTAGTTTTCTTTGATGACATATTGACTTACATTAAGACATGGGAATAACACTTACAACATGTAAATAAAGTGTTGGAAGTTTTGGAGAAACATACACTCTATGGCAAATCCATCCAAATGTTCCTTTTGGTGTACAAGAGGTAGAGTACTTGGGTTACATTGTATCCCATAAAGGTGTCAAATTTTATCCTCATAAGATCAAAGCTATGGTGGAATGGCCAAGGCCCAAAACTCTCAAAAATCTTTGTGGGTTCTTAGGACTAACAGGGTACTACAGAAGATTTGTGTGGGGATATGGTAGAATAGCAACCCCACTCACTTCATTGCTAAAGAAGGATGCCTTCCCATTGGACAGACGCAACCACTGAATCCTTTGAGCAGCTGAAGGAAGCCATGGGCAGCACCCCCGTTTTTGGCTACTCCCAACTTCTCAAAAACATTCATTGTTGAATGTGATGCTTCAAGATCAGGATTGGGAGCAGTTCTAATGCAGGAAGGAAGACCAATTGCATTTGAGAGTCACCAATTCAAAGGAAAATATCTGCTCAAACCTGTTTATGAGAAAGAAATGATGGTTATTCTTCATGCGGTCAAACAATGGAGGCCCTATCTCATGGGTAGACACTTTAAGGTAAAAACTGATCATGATAGTCTCAAATACTTTTTGGAGCATAGAGGTTATCATCTAAGGAACAACAAAAGTGGGTAACAAAAATGTTGGGTTATGATTTTGAAATCATATACAAAAAGGGTAAAGAAAATGTAGTAGCTGATGCGTTGTCCAGAAGGGATTACATCAGCAGATTTCTTACTATGTGGAATGTCCATGTTGACGGGCCAATTAGGTGGGATGAAGCAAGATTGGAATGGAATCAAGATAAGGATACACAATCTCTAATACAGAATATCAAACAAGGATCTATGACATCTAACAAATTTGAGTGGAAAGGTAATGACCCTATGGTACAAGGATAGGTTTATACTTGAGTAAAGATTCTGAGTTGAAGCATAAGATTCTTGCAGAGCTACATGCCTCACCTGTTGGAGGACACTCTGGGTTTTTGAAGACATATCATAGAAATAAAAAGAGAATTCTTTTTGGAAGGACTCAAGGGGGATGTACAAAAGTTTTGTATCAGAGTGTTTAGAGTGTCCAATAGGACAAATGGGAAACAATTAAGACACCAGGTCTGTTTGCAACCCTTACCAATTCCTAGCCAGAGATGGGAGGAGGTCTCCATGGATTTCATCACCGGATTGCCTTTTTCAGAGGGTTAAGAATATTATTTTTGTGATTGTAGATAGGCTCACAAAATATTCTCATTTTTGTGCCCTATCACATCCATTTGCAGCCAGTACAGTTGCAACTATTTTTTTAGAGACAGTTCAATAGGCTACATGGAACCCCAAAGATAATTATAAGTGATCGTGATCCTGTTTTCACAAGTAATTTTTGGACAGAATTTATTTTCATGTTCGGGGTACTCAGCTAGCTCACAGTTCATCTTATCATCCTCAAATTGATGGGGCAAACGAAAGTGGTCAACAAATGCTTAGAGGGGTATTTACGTTGTTTTTGTATCAGATAAGTAGGAAAGGGTGGATTAAATGGCTACCACTGGCAGAATGGTGGTATAACACATCTTTTCATACCTCTTCTCAAATGACCCCATTTTTTAGCATTATATGGTTTACCATCCACCTTCTATCACTTCCTCCTTGAGGGTGCAAAACTAAGGTTAAAGATGTTGAGGAACACATTCAACATCAACAACAAGTTTTGGCTAGTTTGACGGAGAATTTTTAGCATTAGTCACAAAACAGGATGAAACAACAAGTAGATCAACACCGTAGTGAAAGACTTTTTGAAATTGGTGACTGGGTTTTTTGTACATCTCCAGCCTATATAAACAGATGTCCCTAAAGCAACAGAAAAAGGAAAACAAACTTGCTCCTAAATATTATGGCCCTTATCAGGTTCTACAGAAAATTGGCAGTGTTGCTTATAAATTAGAGTTGCCTCCATCTTCACACATACACCCTGTATTCCATGTTTCATGCCTGAAGAAAGTTATTGGACAGAAAATTTTGAAGCCCAGACAAAGTTACCAGAACTTGACGAGGAAGGAAGAATCATTTTGGAGCTAGAGAAGATTCTACAAACACGTACTAAGAGCATGAGAACTAGAGACATTAAGGAATATTTGATCAAGTGGAAGAATCTGAGCATAAAAGATGTACCACCTGGGAGGATGAAGGTTTTTCTGCAACCAACATCCAGAATTATTCAATGTTGAGGACAACGTTGGTTTGAAGGGTAAGGGCATGCTACGCCCTTAACCTATTACTTGTATTAGGATATGAGTAGCTGACTTGTGGCTTACCATATCATTTTATTATATCATTTATACTTTATCATGCTTAATAGGTCGGCATTGGTGATGGCCATAACATATGAATAGTATATATAGGGGATTGCAGGTAGTAGTTCATTATCATTTGAGCATTTGAGTCTTATTATATGGTTTAGAGGTTGCCCCCCTGAAGTGGCAAAGCTATTATAATTGCATATTGAGATTATTATTATGAAATATTGTGTTATTTGGTGTTCTATTGCTGTTCATAATCTGAATTATACTAGTAATTTCATTACAGTTTGAATATTGGATTAAACAACTTTTGACTCTTTCGACTTAAAACATTTACGACTTGACAATAATAATTGAATCTAGTTTTATAATGATATGACTCAAAACAAACTATAATAAACTATGAATTAAATTTTAAACAAACCACATCCTAAAATACATGAAAAAATTCTATCTTTTGCTCCATGCTTAGCTTCAGTAGCTCACTAAAAAACTGAATCATTCGCACACAATTGAATTATGCACATGTAGAGGAGACCACATATAACGTGCTGAGTTGGTAAGGCATTTCGGAAACCCAAATCGACACGCAGTGGGAACTTTGATCTCACTAATGGAGGGAGCTGCCGGCTGTTAGAAACCTGTACAGGAAGCCAAGGATACTATGGAGCTATGCATATTTACTCTGATAAATTTACACTCAGAGGAACACGACACAATGAGTCTCCTCACGTTAAATTGAAATCTTACATGACTACCAAAACTGTTGATAAGAATATCAAAGCCTTCCTAAAATTACTGCACGATATTGATGGTGTATAATTATGTGTGGAAGAAAATATTGACAGGTATATATCTCACGACTTGATCGCTATCCAAACAACTCTAACTGATTCTTCATTAGGCTGAAAACTTGTATTTTCGCTAGACGTTGGCATAAGATACCATGGATATCATTGGATGCATATGCGTGGTCGTCTGAGATGGCGGATATTAGTGCAGAGGAGTCTTGGTGAGGCTGCAAAGTGTTAATCCAATCAGAGATCCGACCAAATGCCACAGTCAAGGAGAGAAGACGTCAATACTCCAAAAGAATATCACATAAATCTCCTCCACGTATAGTTTTCCTTCCTGACCTGACAAAAATGTGAAATGCCGATGTGAAGAACTCGGCAACAATGTCTACTAAGAATGCAAAGTTGAACAATGAACACCAAATTCAAATTCTCCCTTCATGCCTTAGTTTAGTACGCTTCAGATTTTCTCAGGTAATAAAAGTAATTTTCCTTTTCTAAAAAAAAATAGCCTTCTACTATGAGGCATGCTCCAAAAAGAAAGAGAACACCTATATCAGACTTAATCTTACAAAAAAAATATACATAGATTTTTCTATAGAACAGGGCAACATGGCTACACGGACTGGCCCTTATTTTTTATTTTTTCTATTTTTCCATTACGAAAAAAATGATCTTTTCAATACACCTTCTCTAATACCACTGTTAGAAGCTGCAATATAATATAATATACAAATTAAATTCATCCGGTATAACAATTACAATGATAGAGGTTACATTTTATAATGTTTGATCTCCTACAAAGGTGGATTCAAACTTCATCTTCGATCCCTCATATCACTCTCCATGAATCTCTCAAACTTATCTCCTTATATCTCTCAAACATCCCTAGGGTCACTCACACTACAAAATAGTTACCTGAGTTGTTTATTCAACAACTTCACTCACACACAACTATTAACTATATTATTAATATGAGTTGTATTAACTCATTATTAATAATATCACAATTTATTAATAATGTCAGAATATATTTGTAACAGTGTCAAGAGATGTGATAATCATAAAATCATTGTGCTATAGATTCCCCCACTGTAGGTATTCCCAAAATTTTAAAATCATCACTTGGGATGTAAGTCTTAAGAACCCATAAGGTGTGGAATATGTGATGAATTCATGTTGGTATGTAATTTTCCCATCAACGTGGATATTCCCATTAGGGTGCTAATGTGTGTAATGTTTATGGTTTAGTGTATTGTATAAATTTTGATTGATAAATTAGTGTATAATATTAAATCAGAATGATCAAAAGGCTCAAAGCTAGGCAAGGACTATGTATATCACATGCATGTCCCGATTTTTGTGTTTTTGTAATATTGTTTTTTTTTTAATGTTTGGAATAAGACACATTAAATGTAAATAAAAAATTAATGGCCCTAGCACATTGAATAGAAATAATGAAAAATGTGAGGTGTAGTCCTAAGTAAGTTTTGATCCCCTCAAAAATCACACCGGATTTGTGAGAATGTGTTGCATTCTCAAGTAGTGATGGGATCTTAGGTAAAACGTTTCCTCTACAATCACATCATACCAATCAAAAATGTATTGCATCATCAAGTAGTGTTTAATTAATTTGTAATTTTCCCCCTCACCAATCACATTAAACCCATGAGAATGTGCTACATTGTCGAGTAACGCCTAGTTAAGCAATAGGGTAGAAAGAGTCAAATGATCAACATAAAATTAATTGTGTGTTTATAAGAAGTGTTATGTAGAAGTATAATGCTAGTTGTGCATATCAGGTTGAAGATTAATGTCCATAAGGATAAGGATCGTATCATGAGAGATAAAAGACTATGTGCCATCATCCGAGTAATAAAAATAATCATGTGCGCTATAATAATTAAAATTTTCAATATCTAAATCATAAAGTTCTGAATCATAAGTAGTCATAGTAACAGTAAGATTGTGGTGTACATGAGAGTGCGTTAATTTCATCTAAGATTTATGTATTCATGACCACTTTAAAAATATAAAACATCATGCAAAACTACAATATAGGTGTTAAAAATCCCGCATAAGATATAATCTAGAATAGAGGGTATTAGTGTCATATAAATTGAAGGTGGTATGTTAGAACCACGATCCCTTAGATTTTCCACATTATAATGCGTGAGAGAAGTGATATTAATATTATCCATTTGAGGTATGAAAAATTCAATAATACTATGATGAATCATGCTAGAGTGAAGAGGATAGAAACATGGCCACATAGGAGCAACACAAATGATTTGATGGATACTAAATTATAAATTTTCAAGCATTTCTTTTGGACTTATATGCAACCTAATCAACAATTGGGCAAGTGTTATTGCATCAAGGAAATGTGAGAGTAACATGTTGCGGTAAATGCATTAGTAAAATGAGCTATTGGACGAAGGATGGTAAACTAATGGATGTCCACTAAAATATGTGTGATATATGAGCTGAATGATCTCCAATGTGAGTTAATAGGTGTACAATGTTGATAGGTATTTATATGTCACTATACACAATTCCCAAGGAATAATTAATATTAGGTATATCTATAGGTTCATATTCTAATATGAGGTTTAAAAAAATAAGATGGTCAATAAAATACAAAGTGTAATCATGTGGCATATTGTTATGATCAAAGAGAGGGGTTTTCTCATCTCGAGATTGAATTTATCATTCTTCATGATAATTTTATCCATTGTTATTGCATATATTTGAATCATCATAGTATAATAGAGGATTCAAGATAAAATTAGGGCTTTAAGTTGGCTGTAAGAAGCCAAAAAAGATATATGAAACCTATTTTTGAAAAATTCAAAACCCTAGGGCTAAGCATGAAGCCCTTTATTACATGTAATTATAGAAAGTAGGTTCACCAAAATGAAATATAAATGTTATTTTTTATTTAATTACAAAATTAAATTATTATGTAATGATGAGATAAGATGATATTACAATAAATAATAAAAAAATTCAAATCCTACAACCTAACACTTAACCTGAAAATTGTGACTAATTTTTTTTGTTTAAGTTATAAGGAAGGTTACAAGGGTGTTTAAATGCCCTTAGGGTTCATTAAATTAACTTACACCACTAAACTCAACATTAAGATTGATAGGCCAGGTCTAGTTAAAAGATTACATATTAAAATTGCTTTACCTCTAAGGTCGATTAATTAAAAGTCAACTAGGAAGGTGCCATAGTTTAATTTACTTGGTTAATTGTTTTCTCTTCTTAGTTAATGTTCAATCCTAATATGGTTAACCTCATGCTTAATTAATTTAGTTTCATTATCCTAATAGTTTAAAGTCCTTTTATTAAATTCCTACAACATACTAAGGACTAATAAAGACTTTACACCCCAAGGTAATTAAATGGCCCCATTCACCCATCTACACATACCCTTAAGGATTTAATTTAAACATTTAAAATACATTCCTACCAAACAAAAGTAGGGTTAATCCTCCACCCTTAGATCAAAATAATCTTAGCCACTAGATCCTAGGGTTGTAAACTAGCCCTAAAAATCATAATATGAATTCTTATTAAAACCTTTCCTTTATTCTATTCTCCTCATTTGATCTATTTTCTTTTGTTAAAATTTGTAGGTTGGAGAAAGGAAGCCATGGGAGAAAGAGAGGAAGAACTATGGAGGAGTATACAAGGAGATCAAGCTTAGATTAGTTTAGTTTTTAGTTTTATCATTGTTATTACTTTCATTCAAGGATTGGGAGGGGTTTCCTTTACCAATCTGGTTTTATTTCAAAGCTATGTGTATTTGGGTTCTCTATTTGGGGCAAACCCTACCCCCATAAATATAAATGAGAAGGAATGTTTTTAATCTACCATTTGTAGGTTTAATTGCTTTATACAACAAGATTTGAGCATTATTTGATTGTTGGTAGTTTCTTAGGTAAATTTACAAACTTAAAATTTAGTATAAACAAGTTAAAAAAATTACATAGGAGTGGATTTGAGAAGTTCTGCCATAAGTGACAGAACCACCGCCCAGAGTAGGCCGGTGGTCCTAGGACCACCGCCCTACCTGGGTGACAAACCATGAACTTCCACCTTATGGAGCGGTGGTTCTGAGACCTCCGCCTTGCCTGAGTGGCGGTTACGAGACCGCCGCTCTACACAGGGTGGCGGTCCTGTTTCTTAGAAACAGAACCTAAAATCTGAGATTTTTACAAAAAGTAAAAGTTACTACAATGTTCTAAAATACATTCTGAACTTGATTTTATGCACCTAAAGTTTCCAGTTTTGGGGTTTCATTCCATTTTATAATTTCTTAGTTAAAACTACTCATTTTAAAGCATTATCAATTCCAATAAAAGCACAACTACTTACAAGATCATTTCCATTTTGTTCAACTGATTTCCTTTGAAATCCAAGAGTAAAAAAAGGATCTAAATCTACTTCTACATATTATTATTTTCTTACTACAAAATGCAACAATTCCCTATCTCAAATTTGTTGTCTCTTTCATTTTCACTACAACTCATATATCCAAAATAACTACAACAACTTTGTTATACATTCAAGTTTACTATGCATACATTTTTAACATCTTACAACTTCTATATTTCTTCTTTCTCTTTTACAATAATACAATTTCACAATGAAAGTAAATTTTATTTTCCCATTGAGCATAGCTCATTTCTTTTAAAACAAAGAACTTCTTTTCTCACAATACAACCAAACTTCAAATAAAGAGAATTACTTCCTTTTCTATTTCACAAAACTAACTTTACAACACAAATCTTTGTTCCTCTTTTTGTTTCTTTCAACATACAATACAACTTTAATAACAAATATTTGAATGCAAATTTCCTTCACAAGATCAATACAATGTCCTCCACTTGAAGTGGGAAATCATACAAGAATGTGAGCTAAAAATGGAATACAATATTACAAGTTCCTCCACTCTAAGTGGGAATAACACTAAGGAAGTTTTATTCACAAGAAGGATTTTCTTAGGACTCCACCAAAAGCTCCAAGCTTCACAACACCAACAAGAGAGCTCCTTCATGATTTTCTTGATCCACAACAAAATGGGGGGAGAGGCAACACTCTCCACCCAACCAAAATATCCAATGAGGAGGAGAAGCCATCCTCCTCATTGGCCCCCAAGCCCCAACCACATTACAATGAAAGGTGGATCCAACCATGGCAACAAACAAGCTTCCACAACACAAAACCAAGTATTTCACAACCATTCCAAACACATTCAACTCAAACTACAAACACAAGAAGGAAAAACAACCAAAATAAACAAGGCTTAAAATGAAAGCCAAAGGAGCAAGAATCTATGGGGAGGCCACTTATGCCTCCCAATGGGAAATGGGTGCCCACCTTAAAAACCTCCAATGCATATCTCAAATCCCCTACATACTCTTATGCCTCCCTCAAGTACCTCTTATGCCTCCCACATACTCTTATGCCTCCCTCATACTCTTATGCCTCCCTCATACAAGAACAAGTAAGAAATGCAAGCATTCCTTGTCCAAGGTGGGGCACCCAACCCAAACTCCCTCCAAAACAAAAATAACTCTTATGCCTCCCTACATGAATTCTCCCCATAGTCCCCTCCTACACCACACTTAGGAAATCTACCCAAGCACCCAAAACACTCAAAATAACAAGTACATATACACAAATAAAGGAAAAACATAAGCAAGAGTAAAGCTCCTACCTTTCCATAGTAGAGCTTGTTCCAAGAGTCAATCTCCAAGCTCCTTCAAACCCAAGAAATCACCAACAAGCTCCCACAAAGACCACAAGCTCTCCAAAATCCTCTAACTCCCAAAAATGCAAGAGCACAAAATAATGAAGTAACCCCCAAACAAGCAAAAGAACTTCAATAAATAGAAAAGGGAGAGAGGAGGATGATGTGGCTCCAAGTAGGATGCCACCTCATTTCCTCTCCACTCCACATCACCCTAGTCAACCTCATACTCCAAAGCACAATTAATAAGTGGTTGAAGAAATGACATTTTACTTACACACACAATCTAAGCCCACACCCCCTAAGGACAAAATTAATTACAAGAAAGAAAGTGCAATAAACATTTTACCTTTTTATCTTCCCAAAACACCTAATGGGGTCTAATTTTTGACCCCCCAACCCATAGGTAGGGTTGGTATAGAAATTTAAGAGGTGTGGGACAAGTTTGACTTGTCCCACAAGCCTCCAAAATTGGCACTTAAGGCCAAATTCGAATTTCCATGAAGGGGTAGAGTGTACAACACTCAAGATCCCCAAGCACTCAACTTACAACACAAATCCAAGAGAAATCTACTCTAATAAATGAATTATTTTGGTCACATCTATAATTAGTTTAGGACAAGATTAAATTAGCTTTAATTAAGACACTACAACCCATTAATAATAAAGGGGAAAATACATACACCAAATTCTAAATAATTAATACAATGAATTACATCACTAAAAATCACATACTAACATCAATTAAAGGAAACTAAATAAAAGACAACACATAACCCCTTGGTCACAATTTCCCCCTAACCATAATTCAAACACACACACAAATACATGTTGCCATGGTGACCCTTGTTGAATTCACCTAGAATTCCAATGTGGTTGGTCTCCAATCCCCCTGATGTTTGTTGTGAATAAATTTACCTGCAAAACACATAAATACCTCCTTCGGCCTCATGGCCGCATTAAAAACATCTATGATAAAATATACAATATAAATCCACAATCATCTATATATGAATCAAATATCATCTAGGCAATTACGATATCATTTACAATTTCTAACAACATCTCTATTTTTACATTTCATCCATGTCAAAATGATCACAACATTAGTTCAATTTTCAAGGTCTTCTCAGTGTGACGAAAATATACCACATTTGAGAAATATATATAAATCACCATGTCAATAGCATATCAACATCAATATAAAATGTCTCTAATAATCCACATGCATCATATATGAATCGAAATCAACAACAGTCCTAGTATCTCTAACATCTAACATCATGCTAAATCAAAAAGCTACAATAATATCCATAAGTGTAGTCGACAGTATCAAAATCAATAACAAAAAGGTGTCGAAGGGAAGTGGGCACTACATCCCCCTCCTCTTAGACTCAACTTCCTCCTGAAAGTCATTGGACCAGGTGTGGAAATTGAAATCGTAGAAATGTAGCATCCTCCCATGTAGCAGCAGTCTCATCATACCTATCCCACTGGACCCGAACCTGGTCAATCTCTCTGCCTCGAAGGCCCAGGGTCCTGTGCTCTATAATGTGGATGGGCTCCACCATCACCTTGCCCCTGATATTGCACCTGCAATGTGGTCCAATCTAGCATGTGAGAAGGATCATAAATATATCTCCTAAGCACAGAAATGTGAAACACATCATGGACGCGAGACAAGCTAGGTGGCAATGCTAGATGATAGGCCAAGGGACCGATGTGCTCCAAGATCTCAAAGGGACCCACAAACCTAGGAGAAAGCTTAGAACCTTTTCCATAATGGATAGGGATCTTATGTGGTCTGACACAAAGAAACACCTTCATGCCCACCTCAAAACTATGATCTATCCTATGCTGGTCTACATACTTCTTCTACCTGTCCTGTGCCTCCTACAATCTCTACCTGATCAAAACAACCTGCTGCTCCATATCCTGCAATAAGGCTGGCCCAAGAGAAACCATGTCCTCTAACCTATCCCAACTAAGAGGTGTCCTGCACTCTCTGCCATATAATGCCTGAAAAGGAGCCATGCCTATCGAACTCTGAAAACTATTATTGTAGGAAAACTCCACCAAGTACAAATACTCCTCCCATCTCGACTGATGATCCATAATGTACATCCTAAGCATGTCCTCTAGGATCTGATTCACCCACTCAGTCTGTCCATCTATCTCAGGGTGATATGCTGTGCTGAAATTGATCTTCGTCCTGAGAGCATGTTACATGGTAGTCCAGAAGTGAGAAGTGTACAAAGGATCACGGTCACAAATGATCTTCCATGGAATCCTGTGTAATCTAAAAATCTCATCTAGATATACCCGTGCCACTGCACTAGCTGTGTAGGTGGTCTTCATCAGAGAAAAATGAGCCACTTTCGTCAATTTATCCACTGTGACCATGATGGCGTCGTGGTGGTATCTCGACGTCGGTAGCCCAACAATGAAGTCCATGGAAATGGTGTCCCATTTCCACTCCAGTATGGCATGAGGAAAAAGAAGGCCAGCTGGATGTTGATGCTCGGCCTTCACCCTCTGACACTCTAAACAACATGACACAAACTGAGCCACGTCTCTCCAAAGTCCTCTCCAATGGTACAACTGTCTCAAAGTGGTGTGCATCTTCTTCACCCCGGGATGGGATGAATAAGGTGCACGATGAGCCTCTGTCAAAATTTCTTGTCTCAAGCCTCCATCTCTAGGAACATATATCCAACCTCTGTTTCTGAGAAGACCATCTGCCTCTAATGAAAATCCATCAAATCTCCCCTCAAGGGGTCTCTGAGACTCAATCTCTACTCTGGCTGCAAGGTAGAAGTTGTCATGAGGAAGCTGCTGTAAAATCCTGCTCCGTAAATCTGTGCCCACTGAAGTAGCCATAGCCACATGTCTCTATCTACTCAAGGCATCTGTAACCGTGTTCTCCTTCCCCTTCACATGCTCTATCTCCATATCATACTCACAAAGCAACTCCATCCAACGCCGCTGACGAGCGTTGAGATTGGGCTGTGTGAAGAGGTGGAAAAGATTCAAGTGATCAGTCCTAAGTGTAAATCTCTAGCCAAGAAGAAAGTGTCTCCACCACACCAAGGCATGCACAACTATTGCAAGCTCAAGATCATGAGTCAGATAATTGAGCTCATAATCCTTGAGTTTGTGAGACTCAAAAGAAACTACTCTTCCCTCCTACATCAACACACCTCCAAGTCCTGCCAAAGAAGCATCTATGCAAACATAGAACTCACCCTGAGGATCTGACACTGCTAGAATAGGTGTTGTCATGAGGCATTCCTTCAGTGTCCTTGAAGGCCTACTCACATCTGTCTGACCATACAAACTTCTTCCCTTTCCGCTGAAGGGAAGTGATGGGGTGCGCAATCTGAGAAAAGTCCTGAATAAATCTCCTGTAATATCCTGCCAAACCCATGAAGCTGCGCACCTTGGTCACACTAGTGGGTGCTGGCCAATCCATAATAGCTTGAATATTGGAAGGATCAACTATGATACCTTCCCAAGAAATGATGTGGCCCAAATACTGCACCTCTGTCTGAAAGAACACACACTTCTCCAGGTTCCCGTAAAGATGTTGCTCATGAAGACACTGAAGAACCTGGCAAAGGTGCTCCTCATGCTCCTCACGCGTACGTGAGTAAATCAAAATGTCATCAAGGAAGATGAGCATGAAGTGATCCAAAAATTTCCTGAACACCCCATTCATCAAGCTCATGAACACTACGGGGGCATTCGTCAAACCAAAAGGTACCACTGTGAACTTGTAGTGGCCATATCTCATATGGAAGGTTGTCTTATGAATATCTACCTCCATGATCCTCAGCTGATGAGACCCTGACTTAAGATCTATCTTGGAGAAAACTATGGCCCCCTTCATCTGATCAAATAAATCATCAATGTCACGGAAGGGGGTAAGGATTCTTGATCGTTACTTTGTTCAGCTGGCGGTAATCAATACACAACCGCAAAGATCCATCCTTCTTCTTCACAAAAATCACTGGTGCACCCCAAGGGGATACACTAGGATGGATTAGTCCTTTCTCCAGAAGGCCCTCAAGCTGCAACTTGAGCTCACATAGCTCAGGAGTAGTCATCCGATACGGTGCTCGTGAGATAGGCTCTACACCTTGGAACCAGATCTATGTGAAAATCTATCTCACGTGGGGGAGGTAACCCCAGTAGCTCCCCTAGAAAAACATCAACAAACTCTCTCAAAATGTGATGGTCATCAAGGGATGGTCCACTAAACTCATCCTTAGATCTATCACTAACCGTAACAACATACATCTGACAACCTTGTCACACACACCTGCTTAAGCTATATAGAGGAGATGGTGTAGATGGAAAAAAGCCTCCTAACTCCCGTTATCACTGACTCAACTCCTAGATCATCTATACAAGAAGTATTCTTATAGTAATAGTCCACTTTAGCTCTATGTGAAGACAACCAGTCCATGCCCAAGATGAATCCATATGAACCCAAAGGAAGGATTTGAAGATTTGAGGTAGTGGTGAAGGGTCCCAAATCCACTACACACTCCTTAACTAAGGAGTCTATAGAAATTTTGGCTCCAGAAGCCATCTCAATGTCCCAACTATGACCCTGCCTAACTACCACCAGCCTGCAACACTCTACTAAGGATGGTGTAATAAAAGAATTAGATGAACCAGAATCAAACAATATAGAGGTAGAAATACCACCAATGTTACATTTCGTCTCTATCATGGTACTCTGGTGCTCATCCTGGCAGTTCTCGACTGCTGCGTAGATCTGATGGCTCCATGCCATATCTCCAACAATAGTATTTGAGATCTGTCTTACCCTTGTTACTAGGGTTCTGTGGGCACTCTCTCTAATGATGTCCAACAACGCCACAACCATAACAGCTTCCTAGTCCTCTCCAATGAGATTTAACTCAAGCTGGCATTCTAGAGGTCTGAAATGTGGATCCTGATGGTCCGGCTATAGACTACTGAGGTCTTTGCTAACTGAGCTCTCAGTGGACCATGTGTCCTGATGGGACCTCTACGAGGAGGTCCCATAGTCCACCCCCTCTATGTGTCAAATCTCTAAGTGGGTCTATAAGGTGGGTGGATCTACTGCTGCTGAGGTGGCTGCTATGATGGCCTAAAAGAAGACTGTCCTAAAAATTTTCCACCACGAGGAGGAGGAATTGACCCCCTTGAACTTCCATCCTACATCTACTAGATACTGCTCTGAACTCTGTCTCTATCCTACTAGGTCTTCCCCCATGTCTCCTTTGCAATATAGGCCTTCTTCATGCCCTCTACTAATGTCTGTGGGTAGTGAATGTGTACTGCAGCACCCAAATAAAAAATGAGGCCCCTGATGATCCTCTAAATCCATACCTACTCATCTTGCATATAGTTGACGTACTATAGTAGGTCCAGAAATTGAATCTCATACTCGTCTATGGTCATCGATGATTCTTGACGGAGGTCATGAAACTCATCTATCTACTACTGAAGTAAACCTCCTAGGTAAATACCTTGCTCCTAAAACACTCCTCAAATAGCTCCCAGGTAACTATCTCTGAGTCAACATGGAGCTTCTGCTCCTCGGTCCTCCACCAGACTCTTGCTCCATCCCTCAGAAGATGGATCACAACACGATCTTTCATGTTGCTAGTATAAGGGCAGAGCTTGAAGCATCCACTCAAGCTCACCAACCAGGCCTCTGCCTAAAATCCACCTGTATCTCCCGAATAGTGAGATGTTTCATAGCTTCAGGATCTCCCTGATATGGTCTGCAGCTGATGAGTCTGACGACCCCTAGGTCTCTCTGCATGCTCCTCCCTCTGTCTAGGGCTTCGAGATCTATCCTTATGATACTGAAATCCTATCCCCATGCCCTCTCTGTGGGGACTTCTGCCCTAGCTGACTCCACATGGAATTTATCTACCCTCTAATCCTTGCTATGTCTAGGGGATGCATGGGCCTCCACTAATGGCTCCATGTCATGTCAAACAAGTCATCCTGCTGAGGACCCTCTGCGTATAACGGTATTGACATCCTGAAGCGTCTATAATATCTTAGGTAAGATGGCCACTACAACCTGCTCTAGAAATGGTATATCTATGTCTATATGAAAAGACCTGTCGTCTGATCCATTCCTCCTACATAGATCAAGGAGAGAGTAAGTTCATTGTTCTAGGTCTTGTTTCAGTTTTCTATGTTTCCTAAATTATAACAATTATTAGACATTGTCGTATTCTAGTTTAAAATAACCTAATTTTGTACTAGGTTAAAAGTTCTTCTTTCATGTTTTGTAAGTGTGCCCAAGGTTCTAAGATTTGAACCCACATGGCTCTCATAACAAGTGTAATGCACACAAAAATTAAGTTCTAGTAACATGCTACAACCTAATACTTAACCTCAAAAATTATGATTAATTTTTTTGTTTTTTAGGTAAAAGTTAGTTATAAAAAGGTTACAAGAGGGTTTGACCCTTAGGGTTCATTAGATCAACTTACCCTCACTATACTCAGACTTTAGGACTGATAGGCCAGGTCTAGTTACACTATTACACTATTAATATTGTCTTTACCTCTACGGTTCGATTAATTTAAATTCAGCTAAGAGGGTGTCATAGTTTAATTTACTTAGTTAATTGGTTTTCTCTTCTTAGTTAATGTTCAACCCTAATATGGTTAGCCACATGCTTAATTACTTTAGTTTTACTATAATAATAGTTTAAACATCCTTTTTATTGATATCCTACAACATACTAAGAAATCTATATAAAAACTTTACACCCCTAAGAAAATTAAAAGGCCCCATTCACCCATCTACACACACCACTTATGGATTTAATTTAAACATTTAAAATACATTTCTACCAAACAAAATTAGGATTAATTCTCCACTCTCACATCAAAATCAATCTGGGCCACTAGATCCTAGGGTTCCAAACTAGCCCTAAAAACCCTTATGAATTTCTATTGAAAACTTTTCTTTATCCTATTCTCCTCATTTGGTCTATTCATTTTGTTAAAATTTTAGGTTGGAGAGGAGGAATCCATGGGAGAAAAAGAGGAAGAACTATGGAGGATTCTATAAGGAAATCTAATTTAGATTAGTTTAGATTAAATTCTTATTGTTATTATTACTTTCATTCAAGGATTCGGAGGGGTTTTCCTCTACCAATCTGGTTTTGGTTCAAGCTATGTGTATTTGGGTTCTCTATTTGGGGAAAAACCTACCCCCATCAATATAAATGAGAAAGAGTAGTTTTAATTTTCTATTTGATATTTTATTGCTTAAAGCCAAAAGATTTTGCCATTGTTTGATTATTGGTAGTTTCTTAGACAATTTTACAAACTTAAATTTTAGATAAACTAGTTAGAAACTTGTACAGGCGCGGATCTGGGGAACTCTTCCGTAAGTGACAAAACTGATGCCTAGAGTAGACCATTGGTCTCGGGACTACCACCCTACCTAGGTGACAAACTATGGACCACCGCCCTAATGAGCAATGGTTTAGAGACCTCCACCTTAGCCTGAGTGGTGGTTACAGGACCATTTCTCTGCACATGGCGGCAGTCCTATTTCTGAAAAACAAAACCTAAAAACTTGAGATTTCTCAAAAACTAAAAGTTACTTAAAAAGTGCTAAAATGCATTTTGAACTCTTTTTTGTACATCTAGAGTTCCAGTTTTGGGATTTAGATTTATTTTTTCATTTCTTAGTTAAATCTACTCATTTTAAGCATTATCAATTCTAATAAAAGCACAACTATTTACAAGATCATTTCCATTTTTTTTAACTAATATTATTTGAATTCTAAGTGTAGACACCCCAATTTCACATCTATCCTAAATCAATTAATTCCCCTTCTTCATTTCCCACAAAAATACACTTCGAATTAATCAAATATAATTTGATTAATTATCCATTTCAAAAATCCAAAAAATAACCCAATCCTCATCACATGTCATTTATTCTCCATGTTTTTACACTATTGAATTAAAAATTCAAATTCAAATCCTCACCCACCCTTCGTGGTCCCCACATCACCTAAAATCCTCTACTTATGAATTAAAAATATAATTCAAATCCTCACCCATTCTTCGTGGTCCCCACTCACCTAATCTTGCCCACATTTTCAAACCACTCACATAATATTGCCCACATTTTCAAACCACCCACTTAATCTTGCCCACATTTTCAAACCACTCACTTAATCTTGCCCACATTTTCAAACCATGATTACTTAAATTAATCTAAGCTAATCACTCCCTCAGGCTATAAATACAACCTTACCCCTCCCCTCTAAAGACATAGAAAATAAGCTTGCATGTCATATCTAAGTTCTTTCATCCTTTGAGAAAAGAACATCAATTTGCCTCGTCCTAATGCTAAAATAGTCTCATAATCCTTTTTTCCCATCTAGTGCAAAGTAAGAAGATTGTTGTTGTAGGAAGGTCTTGCTTTGTCTCGATGAAAAACCACCTACATATCACAAAATCAGGGCTCAATCCAAGTTTCATAGCCCATTCTGAGGTTTGCTACAGAATGCATGAAGGAGTTGGTACGATTATTGGTATTTGATTTCCTTGTTAGTATTGTATTTTTCCTAGCTTACATTCTGGCACGCCCGATTACTTTCGATCTATTACCATTAATTTCCCAATTAGTGGTTTTATCTGTTCTTTGTTTATTATTGTTCATTATTATTTTCTTTTCTGTTCCTTATGGTTTTCTTTGGTTAACCTTCATGCTTTGGGTAGTATTTTTGTTGTCTGGTGTCTTGTGGTGTATCTGCAGGTTATAGCAACAATGAAACTCTGAAGCTCATCTTGTCTTTGATCTCCTCGGTGCTTGGTGTTTCGTTGACAGTTTTGGCTTTGCTATTTACTCGTCATCTGTAGAAACACGTGAAATATCCATTAGTTTATCATCTTACTTTCATAGGACAACCAATCCAGAAAATGCATTTATTTATTTACTTTTGCTAAAATAACTGCTTTGTAGGAAGTTAATCATTTTTCTTTTTTTTAATCAATCATTTTGCGATTCTAACTCGTTCTTTTCTGTTTTATTGTTCTTTTTTAACCTTGATGTCAAAATTTTTAGCTTCTCAGGTGAAGTACAGAAGTCAGAAAATAAAAAAAGCCAGCTCTCAGGATGTTTTTCTCATGTTCAAAATTTTCATTCAGAGCATTTTACCATAGCCCATCATCCGGACGCCATAACTTTTGCTCCCGAACTCAAAATAACTTCAATTTTATTTTTAACAGATAGGTATCAAAAAGATATATGCAATGAAAAAATAAATTTTGGATTTAGACTTACAGAAAAAATTTGGTTTCATTTCTTCTAACACCTGTCTTTTTAACAAAAAATACCAAAATTATAGCTTTTATTTTTATTTATTATTATTTCATCGTAACAACCTCACACATATGCTCTTTCCTCACACTTAAAAAGTGATCTTGAAAATCTGAAATGTGAGGCCACTCAGGGCTTTGCACAACAATTTTTTTTTAATTTTTAATTTTTTGCCTTATATTTCAATTTTCCACGACAACACTACTAGATAAAGATTTCACCCCTCTTCTTTCATCGTTTTTATTTTTTTGTAAAAATAATCATTATCACTATTTTGCAATCATTATTAATTGCAATAATTATTAATATTTAAAAAAACAAAAAAAACTATTCCAATTGTATCCGCGTATGCTCTTTTCTTGCGCCTTCAAGTGATCTAGAAAATCAGAAACGGTCACAATTTTTTAGTTTCTTGTTCTAACATTACCAGGATCCTCTAGCTTTGTTTTTCTAATTGTCATTTTAATAATTATTTTTCCTTTGTCATATTCTTAATATTTGTTTGGTCGTTGGTTGTGTATGCTCTTTTCCTGTGCCTTTTGAGCGATCTGGCAAATCAAAAACAACCACGATCACTTTTCTAACATTTCATTTGTAGGATAACTACTAATTTGTTTTTCTATAGAACCACATTACTGGAATATTGTCAAAAACAAAAACAAAAACAAAAACAACAAAAATCCCGCAAAAATACCACCATTCAAAGACAATTGCTGAAACAAAAAAAAAAGTACGCTCAGGTACGCAATTATTTTCTGCTAGTGATTTATTTCAAGTTGGAAAGAACCTTGTATTTAATCACTTTATCATATTGTTTTTGCACGTAGACAAGGTGGATTTCATCACCACCAAAGCTACACCTGGGTGACTGTGGACTTGACTACCACGCACTAACAACATTTACATTTGCTTTGCCCCTTGAGACCTAGTCTCATCACAGCGTTCGGTATTTACCTCGCCGCTGCTCTTCACTTATAGGTAATGTTGTCATGCAGCGCATGTGAGTCACGCCTAAATAGCTGTAACAATGAAGCCTGGGCATCGTCCCTGTAAATCTTTGGGGAGTTATAAGGACACCATACACATTCATCCCTCCATCACCTTCCACCTTTTCACAAAACCTGTTTTGGACGTGGTGATTCACTCCGAAATAGGCAAGTAAGAATTGGTGAGTCTCCTCCAGTGCTCTAAGGGTTCCCCGTACCAATTCTGTCCCCATACAGAATTAGGTATATCAGGACTAGGGTATATCGGAGGACGCATCTTTTTGGAGTAATAAGAGCCTGCATCCACCATTTCACAGCATACTTGTATGATTACATGAAACAATGATCATTCCTAAAGAAGTTACCTCATAAGCCAAAACAATTGAATCCACATGACTGCTTGCTGTTTGAAAACACAATAGTTTAACATTATTTTATCATAAAACTTGGCTGATATCAATGTGTTCATTGTAAAAGTTCAGACCCTAGTTGTGTTCCACAAAAAAATCAGTTCTCGACCAATTCAATACCAAGCGAAAACATCCAAACAATCCAACAACACAGATCAAACCATCACACCAATTTCATTAGCTTACCTCATCCAACAATACATTTGTCATAGCTTGTCTTCGGCTATATCCAACTGATATTGAGTGACTAGCATTCACTCCCCATATTGTCAATTGTCAAAACATCCTTCATAGCTTGTTTCCAGCTATATCAAACTAATATTGGGTGACTTGTTTGAGTTCACTCATTATTTTGTCCACCATCGCATTTATCCAAATCACAGCCAACACAAATCCTTTCACAACCATATCGTGATTAACCTATTCAGGTTACTTTCCCAATGTCAATAGTCCAGAGCTTGTTTAAGTCAAATCTACACAACGTGTAACAAATTTCGTCTAATAACTCGTCTCGAGTTACATCATCATCATATTGAGATAACTTGTTTGAGTTACTCTCCTTATCAGTCATCACAAGCTTATTCCCGATAAATCCAAAGTAATAAGTTCATTTAATCACAGTCAAAATTCCTACCCATGGTATTCACTCGTAGTCACAATCATGAAAATGACGATGAAGAATTCACACAACCAGAACTCACCACTGAAGAACAAGAACAAGTCAATAGGGTGATAGAACAAAACAAAAATGAATATCTGTTACGCATCCTAGCCATGGGGGACAAAACTACCCCTGACTTCGGGACCGAAAATTTAAAAAAACTCATCGACAATGGTGAATCCAAGTTTATCACAACGAAATACCAAACAATCCAAATGGTTCTTCGGGTCGAAGAATTATTCACTAAAATCCAAGATTTAACAAAGAAACTTGAGGAAACAACGACTAGAGCTGAAAGATTAAAAGACCCTCAATCTAGATTCCAATACTCATGACATGTTTGATAAACCGTCCCTCCGCTTCTCCATTTGCACAAGAATGGAAACTTATGAAAGACACCATTCAGGGACTGCAAAAAAAATCGAAACAATTCAACTTTGAAGAATTGTGTCCTTATCCATTTGATACAAAGATATCATGATTACCATTTCCGCCATCCTTTGAAATCCCTAAGTTTGATAAATACAAAAGCAAAGGTGACCCCCGTGAACATGTCAAGGAATTTTACATGCAATGTTAGGAAGTTGCCTATCGAGACACGTACCTTTTACGATTATTCCCCCAAAGTTTAGGAGGACAAGCTTTAGACTGGTTTTTTCCATCTACCCAAAGGGGTCGGTCACGACATTTGCAGATTTATCAGAGAAATTTGTCAAACATTTTTTCTTATAACCTAGACTCAGAAATAACCATGCTTGATCTCTGCAACACTAGGAAAAGGCCAAACGAAATTTTTTCTTCCTTTTTACAACGATGGCGCGGAATTGCAAGCCGATTTCCCTGCTCAGTACCCGAGAGACAACTAGTTAGCATTTTTGTCCCTAATCTCAATGCTGAATTATCATTCCACATGAAAATGCATTGTCTGAATAGTTTTGAAGAAGTCATCGAAAAGGGGACACAAATTGAAAAAGCCCTCATTTCTAAGGGCTTACTTAAAGCACCCTTTAGAGACCAACCTTATCGAGACACTCCTCAGAACCAGGACAAATCTAAATTCTTTAATCGGAATTGAAATATCGTCAACGATGGCATTACTGATTCCCGCCATGTCTGAAATGTCCAAAACCATCCCACCAACACATTAAAATCAAAACAACCCATCATTATCCCTAGAAAGGAAGTTCCTTCTAGGGATCGACGAAGAGAGTTCACTCCTCTCGGAGAAAGTCTATCTAGTGTCTTTCGTCATTTGGCAAATGCTAATATGATTACATATCCCATTGTCAGACCCTTCGAAGAAGGACAACCCAAACCAAATTGGTATAAAGACAATGAATATTGTGATTACCATCGCATAAAAGGGCACTCCACAGATAGATGCATGCAACTCCGCCATTACGTCCAAGACCTGATTGAACGTGGAGACATAGAAGTTGAAAATACTTCTGAGACAAAAACACCTAATGAAAAACTTCACATGTTCAAAAATCCATTCCCTAATCATGATAACAATTCAAAAGATAAGGGTCAATCGTCAAGTAATGTCGAGTTTGACTCAGTCATCTCGACCATAGATTATGACCAAGACTTAGTGGCAACTATAAAGATCAGAACTGACTGTGTAATTACCACTAGACAGAAAAAAATATGGGTCCCTACAACAAAAAAATCTACCACTTCGTCCCCGGCATCACCTCCTAATCCACCATCTAATTCCGCCGCCAATTCCTCTCCACAACCTACGCCGTCATTTAATATTGTCAAACAATTAGAGAAGACTCCCGCACAAATTTCAATCATGGAACTACTTAATTCTTCTCCCGCACTACAACGCATCCTTATGCAAACATTGAATAACGCTCATGTCCCTGAGGACATCAATTCACAACAATTTCAGGCTTTAATTGCACATCTTACAGTCCCCAATCCTATTTTATCTTTTGGTCCCACTGACCTGCTTAATCCCAACATCGCTAATAATCATTCTTTATACGTCGAGGGTTATGTAACTCATCGTAAAATCAAGCACGTCTTAATCGACAATGGATCAACATTAAATATTTGTTCCATGAAACTTTTACGTTGTCTAGGTTACACTGAAAATGATTTGCAAAACAATATCATAACCATTCGTGGGTATGATAATAGTGAAAGAAAGTCTGAAGGCACAATCACGTTGCCTCTCCAAGTTGGACCCATCACCTTAGACACGATCTGTCATGTGGTAGATGTAGAAGTTACCTATAACATTCTTGTCGGCCGACCATGGATTCATGCCATGAAAGCCGTCCCATCAACATTCCACCAATGCATTAAGTTTCCTCATTTGGACAAGGAATTTACATTACGTGTAGATCCCCAACCTTTTGAGTATTGTAGATTCCTTGAAGGACGGTATCGACATGATCACTATTGTCCATCAACAGATAAATATGCTCCACCTCGTATAATCCCTAATGAAACATGCATTGATCCTGATACACTCCCTAATAATAATCCGAAACCATCATCTCATAACCAAAACACATTTTCCAATCCATTATCATCCGCTAGTCAACCACCTATCCACCAGTCCTCCTCCCACTAATCAATCATCTTCTTCCACTAATCAAGCTTCTTCCAGCAACAATTATTCTTCCACCACACCATCTTCTTCTTCACCTAGCCAATCTTCTTCATCCAACCACACCTCTTCTATTAAGATACCTCCTCCTGTGAGTAGCCAACCTTCATCCTTCAATCCACCCCCTTCTTCTTATAACCCATTCTCTTCATCTTTTAAGACTACCAAACTGACTTCCCCACCACATGAGGTACCTATTGGTCCCCCATCTCACACATTTAAAATCATTGACACGGGATGTGGTGAATATCAATTTCAAAAGATGGCAGACTCTTTTTATATCACCAAATCCCCACATAGCTATGGCAAACCTAACGCTCCACATCTGAGAATCCATCCCAATTACCAAATGGGTCAGTCAGTTTGAAAAAAAATTTGTCATCTTGACAATAAACATATTCCATGTTCTTCAGGATCTTGGTTATATAATGACGAATTTGCTCCATGTTATGAGTCCCCTCAATTTACCAAAGCTCATCGAATAATGAAAAACATGTGATGGCAGGGTAAAGGACTCGGCCCAAATGAACAAGGTCGTTTAGACCCTATAAATTGCACACAACATCACAGTAAACATGGTCTAGGTTTCAAGGTGTTTGATGTCGCTCCCATAATAATTTCGAGTGACAATGATGACACCAGTTCTGATAATGACATTAGGTCTCCATGTAGTCTTTTTGAGGACCTCGCTGAAACACATCTTGCCTTTGAACATTTCTCTATTAATGTCATCAATTTTGAGCCTACACATCCGAGTCTCATAGACCATGGCCAACCACATCATGCAGCCATGGACATGTTCCAAAATGATGAAGCCATCGAAGAATTCCTTGGAACTCGCGACCAAATACCTACTTCCAGACCATAGAAAAGGATTTGAAATCAATCTAAATGAATCGGCCTATTTTGGCGAAGAGATAAAATATTCAGATCCTTCACCCTCAGAAAATTTGGATCAAAAGCGCAAACAGAGGATTTCCCATAGTCAAAACCTCACCACCACCCTATCCAATAAACATGTCAAAAAATTCCAACAAACACCCTAAGACACTGATGACCTACATCAACCATTAGCATCATTCTCTGAAAAGGATACATCTAAAATGCTTGTAGAAGAAACTAAAAGACATAAACATTGGCACCACCGAACAACCAAAAATTTTACAACTTGGCATTAGTCTGTCTGACTAAGAATGCATGTAATTCACAACACTCCTTATTGAATTCCAAGATATATTTGCATGGACATATAAGGACATGCCAGGCCTGGACCCATCTCTTGTAGTACACCATCTTGTGGTACATCCAGATGTAAAACCTGTAAAGCAAAAACTACGCTAAAATGCATCCCCAAGTTGCATTACTTGTTAAAGCCGAACTCGAGAAACTCTTGGAAGTTGACTTTATCAAACCTATTGATTATTCAGCATGGATATCTAACATAGTTCCTGTCGCCAAGAAAAGTCCTGGCATCAGAATATACACAGAATTCCATGACATCAACAAGGCTTGTCCCAAAGATGAATTTCCCTTGCCAAATATAGACATGATTGTTGATTCTACGACAGGCCATGAAATGCTCTCCTTAATGGATGGATTCTCTGGTTACAACCAAATACATATTGCTGAAGGAGATCAACATAAAATGACATTTACTACACCATGGGGCACCTTCTGTTATAAGGTCATGCCTTTCATCTTGAAAAAAACTGGTGCCACCTATCAACAAGCAATGACTGTCATCTTCCATTACATGTTACATGATATCATGGAAGATTATGTTGATGATATATTAGAAAAATCTAAAACATGAATAGGGCATCCAAGTGTGTTGAGACACATTTTCGATAGATTACGTGAGTATAAGGTTCGTCTTAACCCAAAGAAATGTGTGTTTGGAGTAACCTCTGGTAAATTGTTAGGGTTTATTGTCTCACGAAGAGGCATAGAAGTGGATCCTGCAAAAGTCAAAGCCATTATGGAAATATCCTCCTCCTCAAAACCTAAAAGAATTACGTAGTCTTCAGGGAAAGATACAATCTATTCGGCGTTTCATATCACAGTTGGCTGACAAGTGCCATCACTTTAATCAGTTACTCAAGAAAGATGCACACTTTCACTGGAACCACGATTGCCAAGATTCTTTTGCTAAGTTAAAAGAATACCTCTCTAGTCCACATGTTCTTATGTCACCAGTTGCCAATAAACCTATGTTGCTTTATACATCTACCACTGAACATGCCATAGGAGCTCTCTTATCACAACATAACAATCAAGGAAAAGAACAAGCTGTATATTACCTTAGTCGAACACTTATTGAGAACGAAATACGTTATTCCCAAATCAAAAAAGTATGCTTAGCGGTTGCCTTTGCATTCCATAAGTTACGTCATTACTTGCTCAATCACACAACTAAGTTGATTGCCAAAATTGATCCTCTCAAGTATTTGTTGTCCAGACCCATTCTCATGGGAAGAATGTCTAGTTGGGTCGTATTACTTAGTGAATTCGATGTCGAGTTTGTTCCGCAAAAAGCAATTAAAGGACAGGCCCTTGCCGACCAACTTGTTGAGGCTACCCCTTCCTGGCACAGAACCACTTCAGTTTTCTTTTCCTGATGAAGATATTCTACACATAGACATCGTGCCATCTTGGACTCTATTTTTTGATGGATCTTGTAATCTCCATGGCTCAGGGGCTGGTATTTTGCTTATCACACCCAGTGGACATGTTATCCCCAAATCATTTCAATTAGCATTCTCATGTACCAACAATATCGCAGAATATTTATCTCTAATCGTAGGATTAAAACTGGCTATATCTTAGAATCTTACAGAATTAGCTGTATTTGGTGATTATTTACTTATCATCAAGCAAGTTACCGATGAATACCAGGTCAAGGATGAAAAACTTATCCCATATAAACGCATGGTGGGTAGTCTTCGAAGCTATTTTTGATTAATTAGCTTTGATCAAATTCCCAGAATTCGTAATAATCCTTTCTGCCGATGCTATGGCAACCATCGGATCCCTATTAGAAATCGCATCTAGTCAACCCCAGGAACATTTTCTTGTTGAACATATCTTAATGCTTGCCTATGATCTTCCTAGAAACACTATGGTATGTAAAATTGTGGGTCCAAATAACCCTTGGTACCATGATATTTATACCTTCATTCGTGATAAAACATTTCCTGCCGACATGAAACCAATGCATAAACATGCTTTAGCACAACATGCTTCTTCTCATTACACCATTTTAGCAGAAACTCTTTATAAACGAGGATATGATGGAACCCTGCTCCGATGTCTTAATCAGGAAGAATCCTCGAGTGTCTTAGCTGAAGTCCATTCTGGTATCTGTTGAGCACACATGAATGGTATAGGCTTAGCCAAGAAAATCCTACGAGTTGGATATTATTGGCCCACCATGGAAAGTGATGCATGACATTTTGTCAAACATGCCAATCATGTCAAAAGCATGGCAATCTTATCCACACACCTTCCTAAGCATTGAAATCAATAACCACACCATGGCACCTTCTCTCAATGGGGACTTGACCTCATTGGTAAAATCAGACCAATATCATCCGATGGACATAAGTTCATCATTACCGCTACCGATTACTTCATTAAATGTAACGAACCATTACACCAAAACCTCGAGGCATTATGAAATCCACACATGAGGATCATAACATCACGCTTCCGTAGAGCCTGACTCGACTGGGTTTGTGCCCACATTCCCATATACGAGCCCCGCTTCACCAAATTTAGGTGCCCCACGGGCCCCGGCTATAAAACAAAAAACTGAGTGCAATTTGAAATCTCTGATCCCCAATGTAACGAACTGTTACACCAAAACCTTGAGGCATTAGTGAAATCCATCACATGAGGATCTAACTGGGTGGCAGCTATGCCTGTCACCTATGTTACCAGTATCCAAATCTCAAAATTATTTTAAATATTCTCATTTGGATATTAACATAGTCACAGATAATGGAAAATCATTTAAAAACCAAGATGTAAAAGACCTAGCCAAACGCTTTTGCATCAAACTTAAATGGTCCACTCCATACTACCCTCAGGGTAACGGTCAAGAAGTGGAAGCTTAACCAATAAGACTTAAAATCCATCATGGAAAATATCATGTCAACACCCATAGATGCAATTAGCATACTCAAATTTACCCCGATCTTTGGGCTTACCGTACATCTTACCACACACCTACCGGAGCCACCCCATTTTCCCTTGTTTATGGTCAACATGAAGACATTTTACCTATTGAGATAAAATTCCCATCCTTGATAATCTCCCTTAAAGATGTAATTAATGAGGATGAATACCGACAATCATGAGCTTCAATGAGCTTGAGCTTCTTGATGAAAAATGACTTAATGTTCTCAATCATCTTCAAGTCTATCAAAACTGACTGCAATGCAGTTATCATAAAAAGGTAAGACCCAGAGAATTTGAAATTGAGATGACCGTGTTTTACAACAGAAAATTAAAAGAATACCACTAAAGAGAGAGAAAACCAAGCAAAACATTCAATCCTAATTGGTTAGGACCCTATGTAAATTATTAGATCAAATTTGGCTCTGAAGACTGATAGAGGTTAGCCTACTTCGAAGTCAACAACATGATGGACTAATGCTTGTAGTTCAGCTAAAATAATTACACAGTGACTTAGGGAAAGGTGTCCACTCCTTATGAGGCAATTGTCATAACATTGGCCATATACTTACTTGTTTCAAGTTTATCACTTCAAAATACCTTTGAAAGTGGATTTGAGATGAACCATTATTTCATCAACTTACAAGTTTTTTAAGTTAAAATCCCATCCGATATAAATCCTTTCTTCATCTCATTTTGAGTTCGAAATCTGTGTTGCTAGTCTATTGTTTGACATATAGGAGCTCTTCCTATCAAAAATCCAAGCAAAAGAGCAGGTTGTATATGTTTAAGTCAAACCAATATTGAGCATATTATCATGTTGTTTGAGCCAATAAAGGAAAGATAATGCTAGTATTGAGAAAAGTGAAATTGCATTCCATGAGTGTGGTCCTTACATTTCTAATCTGCTAAGCTGAGTTAATTGCCAAAATTCAAGATCCTCTCAAGTATTTGTTGTCCAGACCCATTCTCATCGGGAAGAATGTCTAGTTGGGTCCAAGCTATTACTTATGAATTCGACTTGTAGATGTTTGTTGAGTTCCAGAAAGCAAATTAAAGGACAAGCCCTTCCAATCAACTTACAGAGGCACCCCTTCTTCATAGAACCACTTCAGAGTTCGTTTTCTTGATGAAGATCTTTCTACACATAGACTCGAAACTCACACAATGAGCTTGGAACTCTATTTTTGATGGATCTTTAATCTCCATGGCTCAGGGACTCACCCAAAAATTTGATATCAACCCAGAAGAAATGTTATCCCAACGTCATTTACCCCCCTTAGCAATGTCCCTATGTACCAACAATCTCATTCAGAATATGCTAAGCTCTGATCGCAATCCAGATTACAAAACCCTATATCTTAGGAATCTAGTCCGAGAATTAGTTGTATTTGGTATTCCACTGATCACTAAGCAAGTTACTGATGAATACATCAAGGATTGAAAATGGTATCCCATATAAAATGGTGATAGATTTAAGCTATTACGTTCAATTAATTAGCTTTGACGAAAACCTCATTCGTAATAAATTTTGCTATGACAAACCATCGGATCCCTATGCAAGAACGATCACATCTAGTCAACCCCAGGCAAATTTTCTCATCAAACTGATCTCTTAATGCCTCCTATGATCTTCCTGAAAAACACTATGGACGAAAACAATCAAGATCGTGGGTCCAAATAATCCATTGGTACCAAATCTTCCATACCTTCATTCATGATATTGAAACATTTCCTGACAACATGAAACCAATGAGAATGTGCTTTATTCAAACGTGCTTCTCGTAACACCATTTTAGCATTAAACTCTTTATACAACAAGGATTGATTCCAACCCTACTCCGATGTCTTAATCAGGAAGAATCTTTCGAGTGAGTCTTAGATAAATTGATTCTGGTATTGTGGACAGCACACAAATTCCATAAATAGCAAATTAAGCCAAGAAAATCTTGTGAGAGACTATTTTGGCCCATACCATGTGAAAGTGAACCTGTCATTTTGTCAAAGGATTTTCCACCATGTCAATGAAGACATGGATCTCTTTCAGTGCTCCCTTTCCCTTGAGCATTACAATCGTATCGACCACACCAGACCCTTCCTCAATGGGGACTTGACCTCATTGGTAAAATCCATACCAACATTCAAAATCTTATGGACATAACATCTCATCATTTTTGCTCGATTACTTCAACTAAATGGGTAGAAGCTATGCCTCTCACTTATGTTACCCGTCGTGCCAATGTTATCAAAATTGATTTGCAATAATCTCATCACTCGAATTGGTATTCACCTGTCCAAGACTTCTCTGGTGCAGATAATGAGATAAGTCACTTAAAAACCAATGTAATATACCTAGCCAAACCTTTTGGACATCAAACTTAATTGGGATCTACTCAAACTATAAGATCAATTAATCTCAAATAAGAAGCATAAAAGACCTTAAAATCCACATGGAAAATATTGTCAACACCCATGGACGTAATTGGCATACTCAAATTTATCCCACTCTTTGGGCTTACCGCACATCTTGAGGCATAACGGAGCCACCCCCAGTTTAAATACACTTTAATTTATGGTTGGGAAGCTCATTTTACCTATGTGAAGGTGGAACTGTCATCCTTCAGGATATCCTTTAAAGATGTAATTAATGAAGATTATTTTTATGTACATTATCATGCCTTAATGAACTTGTTCTTCTTGATGAAAAATGACTTCATGCTCTCAATCATCTTCAAGTCTATCAAAACCGACTGCAACGCAGTTATCATAAAAAGGTAAGACCCATTCAAGAATTTGAAATTGGTGACCTGTGTTTTAAAAGAAAATCAAAAGAATACCACTAAAGAAAGAGAAAAAGAAGGAAAATTTTAGCCTAATTGGTTAGGACCCTATTCAATCATAGCTAAATTTGGCTCTGGAGCCTATAAATTGGCCACTTCATATGGTCAAGATCTTGATGAACCAATGAATGCAGTTCATTTAAAGAAATTTTATCCTTGAGATGTTCACTATTCCAAGAATAACAACGTGTACATTGTTCCTTCTGTCTTGCTTATCTCCAAATAATTTAAATTTATTCATTTCCATTGGCAGATATTTTATTTATCAAAATCACATCTTCATATTTATCATCATGAGACAAGTGCTAATATAAATCCTATTAAGTTTGTGAGCATCATACTTCTTCCATTTTCAGTCGCTTTCCTCTATGGTCATACCTAGAAGCTTACTGATGGTAATATATTCCCTCAAAGACATTCTCTCTTTCATAACAAAGCTCTAAACTTCGTTACCCAGTTCGTTTGGTCGTCCATCTTAGTCTTCGGTGTTGAACCCTCGCGTCCTACTAGTCGTGTGGGGCTGAGATTGGGGGCAGAAATTTCTTCCAAATACAAAGCACTATTGTAAAAATCCATCAATTCAATAACTTATGAATAATTCATTGTCACATCTTTCATCCTTCATAGTCTTTGGTGTTGAGCCCACACTTCTTACTGGTAGTGTGAGACTGGGAATGGAGGAAGGTGCCCTTACTCGTCTACGTCTTATCTTCGGTGATAAACCCTTGCCTCTTACAAGTGGCATGGGGCAAAGCATAAAGGTTCATTCTCATAAAGGCATAAAAACATTACAAAAATATTCAAAAATTCAAAATAAAAAAAACAAAAATAAAAAAAAAAAAAAGACAAAAAGGGAATTCACTCGCCTATATTTTTCCTTTGGTGATGAGCCCTTGCTTCTCACTAGTAGCATGGGGCAAGGCATAGGGATTCATTTCAAAAATACAAAATCTTACAGTGCTTGCAAATTATAGAATCCCCAAACAAGTAATTTAGATGCCTAAGTGAAGAGAGAACTATCCCTTAACCTCATATCTTACCAATCAGCACGCCACATAACTGTCTAAGTCTAGCACGTGACTCATAAAGTGAAAGCCATTTTTGAAACCAGTTCAGTACCATTATGAAGAATGGAGTCACAATTTCCCAAAGGGATTGTTGTTAGCATGTCTCTATATTCATTATCTACCTCCTGTGTCCTTCTTAAGTCTCAGTGATGAACCCATGCATCTTACTAGTTGTGTGGAGTCAATAATGGAGAATGAATTATTTTCATCATATCATCACCACCATATCCTGCCAATGGAAAGGGAATTTGTGTTATTCTGAGCATAAGTTACCACATGGAACATGGTACATATGAATAATATCCTGGTTTATCGCCTCTCAAAAATAAGTCTGCACTCTGGCCCATAAATTTCCAATAACAGTGTAAAAATCTAAAACCAAAATAAACATTCCAAAATCCTCAAAAATCTAAAAAACAATAGAAAAAATCTCAAAATTCCAAAAACATTTGGAAAATCGTCAAAAATCCACAAAAATAAAAATCCCAAAATAAAAATAAAAAAAATAATTCAAAAATCTCCAAAAAATCTAAAAATATATATATATATATAAAATAAACAAAAACATTAGAAAATATCCAAAATACAAAAACTGCAAAAAATCAAAAGACCAAAAATATCCACAAAATTGTAAAAATCAATAACCAACACAATTCAACCTTTGAACTATTATCCCCAATGAATGATCCAATCACCTTATGACTACCAAATTCAAACCACTTCTCCTCACGTGAATCCTCGCTTGGGGAAAATCCGGCTCTCATTGTTTCCTTGTTTGAGGAAAATGACCCAATCCTTTTCTATGTCCTTGTACCCCTACTTGGGGGCACATCTAATCAATCCTCACTGTGGAACACGTTAGGGACATGTTTATTGGTTCTTGTGTTGCATTATTAGTTACAAATTATTAATTACTTTCTTGTATCTTGATATATTATAGGGGGCATCTTGATTTTATGTATCCTGGTGTTCTCTCTAATATTCTTATGTTATCTGATTACATGTCGTACTGGGGCATCATACTTTCTTGATGGCCTATGTCTATGCTCTCTTCCATTTGCATATCGTACTGGGGCATCAAACCTTTTTGATGGCCCCTGTCTATGCTATCACGCATATTACAGTCTAGTCATTTTGATCTTTTATATCACGATGCATCCTGTTATGTGCTATATTAAAATTAAGATGCTTTTCGTCATGTGAGTATCTTCCTGCATGATCAACATCTTACTTTACACCCCATCCATTCACCCATACTAATACATTCCCCAGTTTGGGAATCCTACTTGATCACCGTTGCAGTTTGTGAATCCTACTTGACGATCTTTCTCAAGTAGCATTCACTATCCAGCAACTCTTTCTCCCCCACCATGATCACCATGTATTTGATCCATTCATCCTCACCCCTCATTTTTACTCCTCCCCCACTTATACCTCATATTACCCTTCTCACCATTCGTGTCCCCTCTCACCCATTTGTATTCTTTCCTTTCACCCTTTTCTACTTCCCGCTTGACAATCTTACTTAATAACCCCTTCTATATGGGATCCTTGGTGGAGGTTTACCATCTCCCTAAGATCTTCTTGTTGTAGAAGCTTCTTCACCACCTCCCTTCTAATCAAACAACAATCACCACCACACACATCTTCCCATTCCACCTCTTCCACTTCTCATTCTTGCATCATTACTCTCACCATGCGAGGCATCCCAAGTAAGGATTCCCCACTCACACTCTTTTCCCTCCACTACATATATTCCTTCATCCATTTATATTACACTCCTTTGTTTCCTTTCTTTATTGTTATCACATCATCTCATATCCTCTTTCACTCAGGCATACATCACTCACTCTTTTCTCATCTTTCCCCAAATATGTCTTATGCTTGGTCATCCTACTTGCATGCTCTCATAGTATGAAAAATTCACTTGAGGGTTCCCCTTCAGTCCATTTTGTCATACCCTATTCCTACCAACTCTATCATCATTATTCTTCTTCTTCATCTTGGCGATCTTACTTAACCATTCCGGAGCCGCATGCCAATCTTACTTAAGACTTCCACTTAAGGTTGATCTTCCCTATGGCCTTCCCCCATCCCATCATATTTCTCCCACCTATCGTCACGATCATCTTCTTCAACCTACCATTCCACCCCTATCCCCAATATCATTTTGTCTTTCTCCTTGCATATCATCCCTGTCGGTTAGGTGATCTTACGAAATCTCTCTGGCAGCATGATGATCTTACTTAAGAGATTCTCTTAAGCATGACATGTCATCTTACACTTGCCCATCACTCTACAATCTCACCATCCATAATTTCCCTCTTCATTCCCCATCATCACATCATTTTACCACCACTATCACCCTCCTCTACTTGGCAATCTTACTTAACCACTCACCCGGCATGGCGATCTCACTTAAGAGTCCCTCTTAAGGATGATCTGTCTCCTTGCCTTTCCCCATCACTACACACCCTTCACCCTTCATTTTTTCTCAGCATTCCCCATTATCACATCCTTTCACCTCCTTTTTAGATTCTCGTAAACACCACTTCTCACTTGACCACTCATCATCTCCAGTTTTGTTTTCTTGGCAATCTTACTTAAACACTTCTGTCACATGAAAATCTTATGTCAGGGTCCTCCTTACACTTAACTTGTCATCGTGAACTTCTCCCCCGCCTCATTCTTAGTTCACTTTGTTGATCAGCTTCTTCCAGACTAGTGATCTCCTACGTACATCCTAAGCATTTTCCTCCTATTTGATTATCATTTCTCCACATATCATCTTACAACATGTCTAATCATTTTCCACCTACAATTACATTCTTTTCCCCCATTTTCCCCCTTCTTGATCCATCATCCTTCATACCGTTTCTTCCCATTCTTTTCATGTCTTGTTCTTCATCTCATCACCTCGTTCACTCCTCATCTCCCCCATCCTCTTCACTCAGCTTTCACTTAGTCCCAACTCCTCCCTCCCATATTTTTCCACTCTTTCCACTTCATCTTCTCACATATTTCTCACATTTCTACCCACACATGATAGTTCGCCATTAATGTTAACACTTCCTCTATCATTCTTTCATCATCATCTTCTATTCCTCGATGCTCATAATTGTCAACGTGGAATTTCCCTAAAAATCGTGATCAATCCTACATTCCACACGTACCTCATTCACTCCCTTGGACCTTCTAGAGTTTCCCTTCATTCCTCACCCGGGATCCTCTAAGCCCACCAGCCTCATTGTCAACGGGTCATTTCCCTAATGTCCCTCCATTTGTTGGCGTTACCCTTTCCAATCCTCATTACGCTTTCTCTTTTTCTTCATTTTTTATTTCACCCTTCCATCACCACTCATCATCAAGGGGATTTTCCTCAATGTCCCCTCATTGGCATTGCCTCTTCTATCCCCTATTCTCTTTTCTCTCCTATTCTTTTCCCCTACTCCATACCCTTTCTTGTCTCCTTCTTACCCATCTACTCCATCATTCTCTTTGCCCTCTTCAATATCTTTACTGTCTTCATCATACATCCTTTGTCACTATTTTCTCGTCATCCTAATATCCTCATTTCATGCATTCACACTATTTTGCCAATCGATGTCATTCCTCTCCTATTTCTTCTCTTGTAACATTCCTCATACCATTCACCTTTCCACTTATTACCACCCACTTTCTGTATTCCCTTCAAGCTTCTACATCATTTTCTTTGTTATTCTCTTCTCTCTCCCACCCCTCGTCTTATTTCCCTTCCCCTGTATCATCTTCTTCCCCTTTTTCCATCAGTGTTTCAAACGTCCTTACTTCACCCATTGATAATCTGGTACTCTTTAGAATAGGTGTTTTTCACAAGGCATTCCTTCAGTGTCCTACCAGGCCTACTCGCATGCTATCTCCAAACACAAACTTATTCCCTATTCTGCTGAAGGGAAGTCTTTGGTCTTCCTTGTAATCTGACTTGGTGTCCTAGACAATATTCTCTTGTAATATCTTGCTAAATATTCCATGAAGTCTACGCACCTCAATTCACACTAGTAGGTGCTTCGGACTAAATCTCATGATAGCTCTGACCACCCCTACCTTAGAAGGATCATTTTGTTTCTGATACTCTTCTTTTCTCTACTGTTTAAGTGGCCCACTTTTCTCACCACCTCATAGTTTCTTAAAGAACACACACATTCTCCAGGTTCTTCTGTAAAGATGCTGCTTTCACGATTTTTATCAATTTTACCAAGTGAAGGTTCTCACTCGCCTTCTCCTTCACATGTATCCTGAGTAAATCAAAATGTCATCAAGGAAAATCAGCACGAAGCGATCTCTTTCAATTTCTATGCATCCCACTTTCATCAATCTCATGTTACTTCCTATGGGGGATTTTATCAGACAAAAAGGTCACCGTTGTGAACTTGTAGTGGCCATATCTCATACGGAAGGTCCTTGTTATATAATATCTATCATTCCGTAATCCTCCCTTAATGATACCATCTAACTTCTTAATATCTACCTCTTGGATAAAATTTTTTGTGGCTCCCTTAATCTCTATGACTCTTCACCTTTCTTACTCCTCTCATCAATCATACCAGAAGGGGGGTAAAGATTCCCTTTTCTCTTTCCCATTTCATCTTGTTACACACTGGCGGTAATCAATACACAACCTTAGAGATCCATCCTTCTTCTTTACGAAGATCACTAGTGCACCCCCAAGGGGATACACTAGGATGGATTAGGCCTTTCTCCAGAAGGTGCTCAAGCTGCAAATTTAGCTCACATATCTCAGTAGTAGTCATCCAGTAACGTGCTCATGAGATAGGCTCTGTCCATAATCACATCTTATCATGAAATTTTTGTCTTGGAGGATACTATAACATCCGTCACTCACCACTTTCCATTCTCCCCAACAAACATTCGCTCTACCTTTTAAAAAGTAGATTGAATTCTTCCCCCATACCGTCTACTTTCTTTAAAAGGACACTACTTTCATAGTACCCTTCTAAAGAGGGGCAAATGTAAACACCCCAATTTCACATCTATCCTAAATCAATTAATTCCCCTTCCTCATTTCCCACAAAAATACACTTCGAATTAATCAAATATAATTTGATTAATTATCCATTTCAAAATCTGAAAATAATCTAATCCTCACCACATGTCATTATTCTCCATGTTTTTCCACTATTGAATTAAAAATTCAAATTCAAATCCTCACCCACCATTCGTGGTCCCCACTCACCTAAAATCTTCCACTTATGAATTAAAAAATAATTCAAATCCTCACCCATTCTTCGTGGTCCCCACTCACCTAATCTTGCCCACATTTTCAAACCACTCACCTAATCTTGCCCACATTTTCAAACCACCCACTTAATCTTGCCCACATTTTCAGACCACTCACTTAATCTTGCCCACATTTTCAAACCATCATTACTTAAATTAATCTAAGCTAATCACTCCCTCAGGCTATAAATACAACCTTACCCCTCCCCTCTACACACACGGAGAAGAAGCTTACATGCCATATCTAAGTTCTTGCATCCTTTGAGCAAAGAACATCCTTTTTCCTCGTCCTAATGCCAAAATAGCCTCATAATCCTTTTTTCCCATCTGGTGCAAAGTAAGAGGATCGTTGTTGCAGGAAGGTTTTGCTCTGTCTTGAAGAAAAGCACCTACATATCACAAAATCAGGGCTCAATCCAAGTTTCCTAGCCCATTCTGAGGTTTGCTACGAAACACGAAGGAGGAGGTATGATATGGTAGTTGGTACGGCCTGGTTGTAGGGTATTTTTCATAGCTTACACAGAGTAAAAACAAAAGCTTATATCTACTTCTACATTGTTAGTAGGTTTATTACATACCAAATGCAACAATCAAGAGAACAAATCTGCAAAGGTGGATGGGCGGGGGGCGTTTTGCCGTTTGGGTTTATGCCCGGTCTTCTTTACGCGCTCTTCTTCCTCTTATGCTTCTAGTTCCTTCACTCTTTTTGTCTTCGCCTCAGCCTACCTTGTATGATAATAGCAACATACTTCAAATTTATTGTCTCTTTCCATTTTCACTACAACAAATATATTCAAAGTAACTATAACAACTTGATTCTACATTCAAGTTTACTATGCATACATTTTAACATCTTACAACTGGGTAAGTGCACCAAGTTGATGGACAAATATAGGGTCATCTGTGGACGTCATATTGCAAAAAACAGTGAAATCTCAACTTGTAGGGGTTATTAGCTATACATGCACTCTAAATTAGAAAAAGTTATATAAATATGAATCGTAGCATTCGGAATCTAGTTTCTAAAATACTATTTTTTGTAAAAAACGGACAAGTTTAGCTATATTAAACACTTAAAATTATATGACTTACTTTTTTTTTTCGAAAAAACTTATAAGATTGTAGTCCGTTTGCCCGCATTTTGGATGACCAAATCTTGTTATTTTTTTTTTTCCTTTGGTGAAAAGTTAGATGTAGTTGTCTATCTTGGGATGGATTTTATTTTGTATTTTTTTTAGCAATATATTTTTTTTTTATGATTTTTTCCGTGAAAGTGGTCTGAAAATATTTAGAAAATGGAGCGCTTTCCGTTTGCCCGCCATAACTATATCAAAAAATATCGAAATCAATTTTTTTTTTTTTAAGGTGCATAGAATTTGTCCACGCTTGGGATGGTATAATTTTTATCATATTTTGATAAGTGAAAAAAAAGTTACAGTCTTAAACGTAGACATGAACATTCACGGGAAAAAATGTCTTAAGGACCTATTGTTAGTAATAAATTATAAAATGATATTTATCTTTTTCTATTCGCTTTAAAAACAATATTTTTACAAAGCTAAGAGTCTACCCTACGTGATGGCACCATTTTTGTGAAATGTTTTTAGTTTTTTAGCATGGTTCAAGTCTTTGGAAGAGCAGATTTGAGGTTTTTTGATCTTTTGCACTTCATAATGACCTTCCATAGCTTTGGTTGGGGAAAAACAAAGATTTTCCGAGGCTAAGGTTTGGAAAATAGCTCCGCGATCACGGTTTTTTTGTAAAAATACTGCGAACGTGGTTTATAAAGCGCGCTCGCGGTTTATAAAGCGCGCTCGTGGTTTATAAACCATATTTACACACATCCCAACGTCTGAATTACCATGTGATTTTTACTCTCTGACCTTACCGTACGAATTACTGTGAAATTCTATCTTTTTCCAGGCACGTTTTTTTTATCACCGAAAGCAAAACATCATGGGAGACAAAAAACGAAGTCAAAAAAGGAAGTCATTAAGTAAAAAAACACCAGACGAATTAGAGGCCAACAAAATTGAAAATGCTGAGCGGATGCGGAAACTTCATGAATCTAGAAGAGGTTCATCTTCAATCCCAACTACTGTAAGCAATGAAGAACTAGGTAATGTTTCTACTGTCAATGTTGAAGTTGAATTGAATACTCGTGATGAAGAAGTTTTTACTGTCAATGTTGAAGAAGAATTAAATACTCATGATGTAGCAAATGTTGAAATTGAAGGAGACAATGAAAATGTGAATAAGGAAATTCATGTTGAAACTGTAGAAAAACAAAATTTGACAAAAACACCTCCTAGGATTTTACATAAGAAACCTAATTTTTTGATTGAAATTGATGAAAACATTTTGAAACCAATGTCTGACAAACTTTCTGAATGACAAATAAGAAGAAAAGCTAGTGAAATTTGGGATAATCATTTTGAAATTTTAAATGATTCCCAAAGATGTCAGTTGTTGGTTAGTTTGATGAAATTGATTAAAATGAGACCTACATTAAACACCTTAGGATTGACAACATCTAACATACGTGGTCAAACCTCTACAATTGTTAAAAACCTTCATGATGCATATCACACTGTTGGTGTCAAGAGACGCACTAGGGATAGTAATATTGTGCGTCATGTACTTGCTACTAGTGTTGTAAGTGAATCAATAAAAAAACAACGTTTGATTACGCAAACAAGTCGAATGTTGCAAGTTAATCGAAAAACTCTAATGAAAGCAATTGAAAGATGTAATATCCTTCAGTCACTCAATAATGTCGATTTTTGGGCATTTTCTGCTAGAGCACCGCGTAAGGACAAAAAAATTCTGATGCTATAAGAGAAGTTGTTATTAAATTTTGGCATGATAACACTAGAGTTCACCCTAATACAAGAGATGTTACAAAACGGAGAGTTGGTTCTACTAATCGTGAACCACATCCAAAGCATTTCTTAGATATGACTCAAACTCAATTTTTTCGTAAGTTTGAACAAGAGAATCTAGAAATTAAAATTAGTCAAACGTTTTTTTGAAATGTTGAAAACCATTCTATGTGAAAATCAACCATGTTCGCACCACTTGTTGTTGTAGGCAACATGTTGAATTTGCAATGCATTATGCTAAATTTTTACGTATTCGTTCCATTTTTCATTCTGAAACTATGTTATCTGAATGTGGTGTTCAAGTTCCACCAATATCTTCTAGGGATTTCATTCCTACTATATTTTGTGAAAAATAAGTTGGACAATTTTTTTATAGTCAGGATTGTTTAGATGGAAGTTGTAGTACATGCGGCGGATTACCTAAATTGGAAAGTTGCATCCATGAGCAAATGGAAGGTACAATAGGACATAATTTAGTTGAATTTGATAAATATAAATCAGTTGCATACCAGTTGAAAGATGGAAAAGAGTCGAAACGGTGTGAGCTAGTTACAGAACAAATGTCTATTTTTCAATTTATGAGAAAATTTAAGGATGAAATTGTTTATGAGTATGCGAGGCATACACATAGAGCTCGATGGTTGGATAAACAATTCAAGCTATGCAAAGACACATTTCCTATTGGTACTATTGTTTCACAGTGGTTCCGAGTTTGCAGAGAATTACACATTGCACCACAAAATGGAGGTTCAATCGCATATTACAACTCAGTACAAGTTGCCATTTTTTGTGCATATAGCATTCTACATTCTCTGACAGTACAGAGAATGATCGAAATTTTTAAGAGAGTACCACTTTATATCAGTGATGATCATACTCATTCTACTGAATTTGTGCAAGGGTGTTTCCAGTTATTTTATGGAAAACTCTGTCTGATAGGGACATCCACTTCAAACAACATTATATATGGTCAGATAATTGCACGTCTCAGTTTAAGAATGCATTGAATGTTTTATTGGATGAGCAGAATGCATGTCAAGATGGGTGTGCAACATATTTGGAGTTTCACTGAGGCTGGACATGGAAAAGGAGAGCATGACGGTGCAGGGCGGCATGTGTGAAAGAGCTCTTGCAAGAGAAGAGTTGAAGTAACAAAGATGGTGTTAAATTAAAAGATGCAAAGAGCATAGTGGAATGGTGTACTGACAACATGACCCGAGGTTCTCAAAAAATTCCACAGTTTGCAGATATTTTTTGGTTGATAGAGGAAAAACATATTGCTAACTACGAAGATGTATGACACTCACTGGGTCCAGTGATATGCACTCATTTTGTAGCTCAGACGCTACTTCGTGGGCCATATGGACAAGAAAGTTGACATGTTTTTGTGCATCTTGTAATCGAATTTGTCACTGCTGAGTGTGATTCACAAGAATGGGTGGAAGGATGGATTTGTAGGCCTCTAACTCCGCTTCCTAGTTATCAACCTCCACAAGCATTACAACTTGTTCCTGCAGATGAAGTTACAACATCCAAGGACTTGACGAAATTTCAATTTGGTGCGACAAGGTATTTATCCAGTTATTTATTTAATTTTTGTATTGAGTTATGTCCATTGAAATTTTAATATGTAATTTAAATTTGAGTTTTTCAACCTTGGTTATTTTTTTGTAGGACATGTGTTTGCAGTAATTGCGACAGAAGACAATGAAGAAGGAACAGACTATTTCTTATGTCGTTGCATCGAGGAAAGAAAGAAGTTGACTTCTCCTATTATAGATGGCGAAGAGATTGAGTATCCTACAGGGTCAGTGGTAGTTACTGGAACTTGGCTTCGACGGTATCCATTAAAAAACTCCTCTGTTTGGGTGTTTGAAGACTTTGAGACACACAGGAAAATACTCTTATATTCACATCTAGTTCTAGCGACAAATATTCAGATTGTATAGATATCGAGGAAGGACCTAATAACAAGATTCTTTGGAAGGTTCGAGAGTCAGATCATGAAGCAATCTTGTCTGCTATTCAGAGTAGATCCGATCCTGATGGTTCATGGAATGAATTTACAATGCTCACATGTCTGGTATATATTTAATTCAGTTTCAATTTATATAGCGTATATATATATATATATATATATATATATATATATATATATATATATATATATATATATATATTATTTTTTTAGTTTAAAGATTTGAAACTTAAATTTCTTTGACTAACAATTTTAAGTTTAGGTTAGTGGTGCCAGAAAAGCTTCCACCTTCACGTGGTTGGTATCGTTAGTAGAGAATTTTAAATTCTCGAAGCTAAGAGAAGCTTGAACATTGTTTGAAAAATTTGTAAATTTTGAAAGTCAAGTTGTAAATTTTGAAAATATTGTAAATTTTGAAAATGTTGTAAATTTTGAAAAAGTGCAAATTTTGAAAAAGTTGTAAATTTTGAAAATGTTGTAAATTTTGAAAAAGTTGTAAATTTTGAAAAAGTTTGTAAATTTTGAAAACGACTCCTCTAGGTGCCACGGAGTCCGAGTAGTCACCCGTCGAATTTGAACGATAGTTTGGGTCTCAGGGCTCTTAAGGGACTAGCACGAGACGAAGTAGCCCGGAAGCAACGACCTTTCCGCACCGAAACACCCACATCCTCTAGAATTAACCTGGCCACCCGTGACGTGAAGGCGCAGCGGTCGGTGCCACGGCCACCGTTTGCAAAATACAGCATGACCCAACCTTACTGGCCTCCAACTGCACTAATTCACGCGTTTGCAAACATTAGGAAACGAAGAGGAGCCGAATCTGAGAGAAAAAAAATGAGAGAGAGGATATTTAGAGGGTCGTTATGCCGAGGGTTTGCGATTCAAACGAGGACTCTCTCTTAGGTGCCACAGAGTCTGGAGTAGTCACCCGACGAATTTGAACGATGTATTTTGGTCTCAGGGCTCTTAAGGATAAGCCCGAACGAGAGAAAGTAGACCGGAGCAACGACCCTTCGCGCACGACGAAACACCGCCTCCTGCTAGCGTTCACTGGCCACCCAGACATGCCGTCCGCAGGGGTCGGTGCCACGGCCCACGTTTGCAAAATTACGAGTTTGACAAACCTTACACTGGGCTCCAACTCACTATTTTCGCGGTTTGCAAACATATAGGACAGCGAGAGACCGAAATGAGAAGGAAAATTGAGAGAGGCTATTGTAGAGGGGCTGTATGCGAGGGGTGTCAGATCAGACGAGGCCCTCTAGGTTGACACGGGTCCGAGTAGTCACCGACGAATTTGAACGTATTTTGGTCCTCGGGCTCTTAAGGGACTAAGCCCGAACGAAGTACGAAGGTCGCCCGAAGCAAACGACCCTTTCACGCACGAAACACCGGCCTCTCTAGAGTTTCACTGGCCACCCGGACATGCTGGCGTAGGCGGTTTGGTGCCACGGCAAACCGTTGCAAATACAGCGTTTGACAACCTTACACCTGGCTCAAATGCACTATTTCGCGCGTTTTGCAAACATTAGGACAGCTGGAACGAGCACCGAAATGAGAAGGAAAAATATGAAGGAGAGCATTGTGAGGGTCCGGTAGCTGAGGGTGTCGGATCGACGACTCTCTGGGCCTCTATTAAGGGGCCACGGAGTCAGCGTAAGTCACCCGACGCATTTGAATGATTATTTGGTCTCCCGACCGGAATACTTCCTAGTTATCAACTAAGTTAATCTATTGATAACAATACAATTTACAAGCTCAAAGGATGATCTAATGTCATATTTTATCGAATGGATAGTTCAGGAATCAAAAAGTAGAAATCAAGAAAACTAGGATGAGCTACAGGTACTACTCTTACGATACAATTACAAATGCATCATATAAATTCACATTTAAGGAAAAATCGTAGAATAAAAAATAGAGTACAATAAGGTCAGCTTCAAAGATTAAAAAATTTATAAGAAAAGTTTTTCAGTGATATTCAATATGGATTAAGTCTAAAAATGCAAAATATGCAAGAAGGAGATAGAATAAGCTTGAAAAAGTAGAAAGACGAAAGAACATAACAAATTCAAGAGAATAAAATACATTGCATAGCCATAAGGTTATAATTTATTTAAATTAAGGAAAATTTCTATAACAAAGAGTGTATCATATGACAACACTTGTATGATAATCATGGTTAAATGAGTAAGCATGCAAAGCAATGTAGAAAAACACTAAAGAGGAGAACCAATTTCCATGATGGAGAAGCATGAAGAAAAGTACCAATATATGAGAAGAAAATTTGTGAAGAGGCCTTGTAAAGGTCCTCTGATTTAAAAATTAAATACAACAAGGAATGAATTCAGAAATATAGATTACAATGTGTAAATAGGCACAAAAATTATTAAATACCATTAGCTACAAGGAAAGTACCAGATTGAGGGAAAGATGAAAAGGGTATGCAGGTACAAAAAGATTTTTCATGTTGCTAGAGACTAGTGTCTTAAATGAATTAAAAATAATTAAGAAAAAACCTCTTATTCATAATAGTCAAGAAACTCCAAAAACTACTTAGAAGAAGAAGATGACAAAAGTTGCATATAGAATTCATTAATCTACATGTATTCAAGAGACAGTCTCACGATCCACATCATCATGAAGGGTAGAAGATAAATAATTTAAGAAAAAACTTATTCCAGATTAGTTTAAAGTTTTAAATGGCTAGTATAGTTTGAGTTTTCAAAAAATTAAACTATTTAAACAAAATAAAAAACTAGAGAAAATTAAAAAGTAATCAACCTACAAAAAAAAAAAAAAATATCCATCTTTCTCACTCCCAAATTATAAGTCCGCCCAGTTTCAGTACTTTTTCTCATGTAAATGGGTACCTCAAGAATCAATGTACGTATACATAGCACTTCTCTAGTTACTAATACTTGAAGTGGCTTGATATGACTAACACTATTGTTTAGTTTGACAATAAAATTCAAAATGCCTGCCCATGGCACGAAATATACCACAAATAATAATCAGAAAGATACTAGAAAAAAATATATAACTAGAAGTAATACACTAAATCCACCGAACAAAGATCAAAACCCACTTTCTCAGAGTTAGCAATAATACCAAAATAACCAAATTTATAGCCTTATTTAACCAACACACATGGATATATATATATAAGAATCAAATAAAGTGTGCTCTAGACGCGCACGTCTCTGAAAATATATATGTACATGTATAAGTTCATAATGTATGTATACAGATCTCGAACTAAGCACGTGCCATAAATGTACATATGGGACCACATGCGGTCGCAAAAGGCTAGATATATATACAATGGACTGTGAATAGATGTACTCATGACCACATATATGTGGCATCCAAGTGGACTATAAATCTACTCATGAAACATCTTCCCTCTCTTCGCCCTGCTAGAAGTAGCACGTCCACGACCTGGGGATGTAGTGGAGGGAGATGCCACTACGGATTTCATCCGTGTGGTCCTAGGTGTCTCCAAGCATGCCTGTAACCTAACCTGCACATTCATAAACAACAAGTTTTTAACACCCAAATTTTAAATACCTTCAAAATTTAGAAACTTGTACAATTTAGTTAAAATGCATGTGCAATCTTACCGCAATGTCATGATCCCTATCGATTTGTTGTTGACGCGTCGCAGGGACAACAATAGACTCACGAGGGGTAAGCTACATACAAATAATTAATTTTCAAATTAAATATTTCACACTCATATATACCTAACAAAATTTGATATTGTAGATTTAAGTTTAATAGGAAATAATGAACCTCCAAAATTTAACAAATTTAAAAAATTGTGTACCTCGGTTAGTGGATTTGCAGATGTTATGGCGGTATCTACAGTAGCCTCCACAGTCTACATATGTGGAGGAGTCTCTGTAGCAGTCATAAGCTATACAAAAAACATGTACAAATCAATTTATTAAAATTTACTTAAGAGCTATACAAAAAACATGTACAAATCAATATTTAGTTACTCAAGAAAGAATAAAAATACATTATTAAATTTTATCTTCTATTTAGGCTAAATACATAGGATCTATAAATGTTAGCACGGAGGCCATCTATCTTCATATGTATTTGTGTCCAAAGGTTGGGATGGAGAATACTCGTTATCTAGTAGAAGCGAAGTGGATATAGAGTGAGACTTGGTCCATTGGGAGCTTTTTGTACAAGAATAACAACTTCAAAATCTGTGATCGACTGATATGTGTTGCTTGAACAAGGAGAATGAGGAGGAACATTCTCCTTTGCCGCTACATGCGGTTTTGATTTAGTGTTTCCGGTCCTCTATGTTTCACCCACGGATACCCCTTGTTTACATGATCTGTGATCTCTCTCAAAGGGGTTGCTAGGAAATATTTGACCATGTCTTCCTCCTTAGTGTTTGAATTAGGGATTTACTTAGATTTAAATACGATATTGTTTAGGGAGGGCATTTATCCACCAATTATTATTCTTTTTTTTAATGTTTTACCATCTCACAATCAGGAGCATAATGCCCCAAAAAAATACATCTCCTACATCTGAAAGGTAGGCCCTTATAGTCCAGAGGATGAGTGCAAGTTTGATTTTGCACTTTAAGATTAAGGTGGGTTGGAAGATTCTTTGAAGTATCAATCTCAACTAGGATTCTTGCATATACATTGTATGTGTGAAATCATAGGTTTGGGATTCGACGTTAATGATGTTTCCCAAGGTATTTCCTATGGATATCAGACAACTATGGTCCCAAAATTATAGGGGTAAGTGGGGTAATTTGATCTAGATTGTTTTGGTGTGATAAAGATTCAGTGAGAGGGTTGAATGATGTTGAACCATGGTTTTAAGATAAGGTACCTTTGTTGGAAAACCCAAAGTTGTTTAGAAATTTTGTCCTTGTCAGCTATAGAGGGGAAAAAAATAATAAAAATTCCCTTAGCATAGGGGTAGAGGTCTAACCTACCCGCTAGAAGCGGAACCAATTCTTGGAGATCTAATCATGGAGGATAGGGAGGCTAGGCTAAAGATGAGTGAATCTACAGATCAAGGCATGGATCTTGGTAAAATGAATATATTTCGAGGACTTCATCGCCAAAGGTTACACTTGGGTTTCTCTTAGTAGGCCTCATGGTTTTGATCTATGTCTTCTTTTTACAAACCTCATTAAATGAGTTCAATTGACTAAAGCTTTAGTTGTAGCAGGAGTTTCCAAGCTATCAACAAGGGAGAAAACCCTAGTGTTTGCACCCCTAACAAAGATGTTAGGATTCACTCAACCTCCCAATGGGTTATTAGTGTCCCCAACAAAGATAACAGGATTTTCCATTCCTCCTTGCAAGTTCTTGGCAACATTGGTGCCAGTAGTGTCAGATCCAACCCCAACAATGGCTCCATTGCCACCTGTATTTTGAGCAACTGAAGCCCCACACCCAGTGCCCAGAATATTTCTAGAAACAAACCCTTAGGGGGTCTACATGTTCTGCAGAGGGGGATGTAGTTTCTAAAATGAAAGGACACCTCCATCACGTAATTTCACACAACCCTACGTGTGCACATATATATGTCCGCCACCCTACCTCCAAATCTATTTAGGGTTCATATGAGTGGTGGAGTTAGGGTTAGCAGGAGTTGTCATAAATTGGAGGAGCTGTCTATTAAGGGTACAATGATGTTGTAAATTCTTAAATCTCAGTACACCAATCCATATAAACTTATAATCATATGGAAAGGATGCATAGATTTTTTTAGATAAAGGGTACGAGAGGATTTAACCTTTTTTACATTTCTTCATCACTCTTATCATTCATTAAAGAGATTTGTAACTAACCTGCGTAAAACTCACGTGAGGCATGCCAGTAGCTTCAGTTCCCTGAGCAGATGATGACCCACCAGGCTCCTGTGTATAAAAGAGAAAAATATTAATACATGTACAACATACACGTGAAACAAATTATAATAATAATCTAGTGCAATTAAATGATTTATTAAAAATGTAAGTTTGTACAACTTGAAACTTACGTTTGAAAACACGCCCAACCGCAGTAGCTAGCATGTCAACACCGGATGTTTCCTTCACCGGCTCTTGCTATTTAAAATAAAATAAAAAATTAGTTTTTTACATGTATGTACATGACGTACAATCATAATATATATTAATATCTCAAACATGTGAATTAAACTATTGTACATATATATATTATTTAAATTTATTAAAAATTTACCTGTGAAAGACCAATATCAGTGGCTCCAGTTCCAAAAACATTCCCCAGCATCTCATCTATAGAAAAAAAATCCTGTGAACCAGCAAATGATGTCTCGCCTGCAGTGCATACGGCACCACATGATCCACAGTGGTGTGGTGCACTAGAACTGGCACCTCCACCAACATCACCAGATGCAATCTGGGTGCTATGCTGGGTGAGAGTGTCAGTGAGCTCCCTCAATGCATGCAATGTATCAATCTCCACAACCTCCTTCACTGTAGGAGGGATAACTGAAGGTAGTGGGGGTTTTGGGGCATGGGGGATCCTAGGCTGACCTACGCGTGCACCAGGTCTGCTCTGTGCAGAGCCACCTCCTCGACCAAAAAAGTCTGAAAAGTCAAAATAATTCGGGACCTCATTGAGCACAAACTCACAATATAATTTCTTCAAAAAATAAAGAGGAACCTCATTGTTGTTGCATGGTGGATAATCAAAAAACCATCCACCATCGGTCCCAAAAATTGTTTTTGATTCTATCATCATGGCACCAATGGATTGGGAACCGTTTGCAAGTAACTACAGGGGGGGCATTGGTTCTAGGGTCGGTAAATAATGCACAAATTAGGTCTTTTCCAATTTTTTTGTCTTTGACGGCCGCATGAGATAGTTTATCCGCATACCCACCTACTATAGTCACTTCTAAAGGTGTTCCATCTATGTATTTGGTTGGTTGCAGACTCGACTTCGCCAATCAATGTTTGCAATGTATTGGCTAAAGTCATGCGGGATGGATTTGTAGCATGGTTTTTGTCTTATAGTTTGAATTAGGTTCTCAATGACAATTTTATTTTCTTGGATTCTTCCAATGATATTATATCTTGTTCCTTTTTCCTGTTGGCTCAGTGGGGACAGAAGGAGCCACAGGGGGCGGATCGGATCTATGTTTGGAGGAGGGTTTTGAGGAATGTTCGGAGGGTTTTGAGGAATGTTCGGTGGGTTTTGAGGACGTTTTTGACGGTTTTTGCACGAGCCCGAGCTTGCCGACCAACTGATAAAACAATAAAATTGTATACATAAACAAAAAATTCACAAAACCCATGAAAATGCCAAAAAAAAAACCTAAAATGCAAAAAAAAACAACCTAAAATGCAAAAAAAAATGATTACAATCGGGGACTTTACCTCCTCGTCTTGGCGGCATGGTTGAATCTATCGCTATCCAGAAGTCCGATGAGCAATTTTTAGATAGTATTGAAAGTGCGAGTGAAAAACGTTTAGGAAAAGTCGCGGTTCGAAATGAAAATTAGGAAAATAACAAGTCGCGGGACTGTTAAATTTTTGTCTCAGAGTTCCGCGATCGCGGAACTAGGTTTCGGTAATTACCGAACCTAGAATTCAATAACCGCGATCGCGGTTTTAGGATCGCGCTCGCGGTTTTAAAAACCGCGATCGCGGTACCTTTATTTCGGGTTTTTATGTCCACGGAATTGTCCACCAACTTCGTGCACTCACCCAACTTTTCTATTTCTACTTTCATCATATAATAATGTGATTTCACAATGAAATTAAACTTTCTTTTCCATTGAGTATAACCCATTTCTTTCAAAACAAATGACTTCCTTTCTCACAAAACACAACCAAACTCCAAATAAAGAGAATTACTTTCTTTTCTAGTTCACAACTTACACAAACAAAATATTTCTTCTTTTGTTTCTTTCAACATACAATACAACTTTAATAACAAATATTTGAATGCAACTTTCCTTCACAAGATCAATACAATGTCCTCCACTTGAAGTGGGAAATCATACAAGAATTTGAGCTAAAAATAGAATACAATATTACAAGTTCCTCCGTTCTAAGTGAGAATAACACTAAGGAAGTTTTATCGCAAAAAGGATTTTCTTAGGGACTCCACCAAAATCTCCAAGCTTCACAACACGAACAAGAGAGCTCCTTCATGATATGCTTGATTCACAACAAAATGGGGGGAGAGACAACACTCTACACCCGACCAAAATATCCAATGAGGAGGAGAAGCCATCCTCCTCATTGGCCCTCGAGCCCCAACCACATTATAATAAAAGGTGGATCCAACCATGGCAACAAACAAGCTTCCACAACACAACCATGTATTTCATAACCATTCCAAGCACATTCAACTCAACTTCTACACAAGAAGGAAAAACAACCAAAATAAACAAGGCTTAAAATGAAAGCCAAAGGAGCAAGAATCTATGGGGAGGCCACTTATGCCTCCCAATGGGAAATGGGTGCCCACCTTAAAACCTCCAATGCATATCTAAAATCCCCTACATACTCTTATGCCTCCCTCATTCTCTTATGCCTCCCTCATACAAAAACAAGTAAGAAATGCAAGCATTCCTTGTCCTGGGACACCCAACCTTATGCCTCCCTCATAAGAAAATAACAAGTAAGAAATGAAAGCTATTCCTTTGTCCAAGGTGGGACACCCAACCCAAAATCCCACCAAAACAAAAAATAACTCTTATGCCTCCCTACATGAATTCTCTCCATAGTCCCCTTCTACACCAGACTTAGGCAATCTACCCAAAACCCCCAAAAAAGCATTCCAAAGCACTCAAAATAACAAACACATATACAAAAATAAAGGAAAAACATGAGCAAGAGTAAAACTCCTACCTTTCCATAGTAGAGCTTGTTCTAAGAGTCAATCTCCAAGATCCTTCAAGCCAAAAAAATCACCAACAAGCTCCCACAAAGACCACAAGCTCTCCAAAATCCTCTCATTCCCAAAAATGTAAGAGCAAAAAATAATGAAGTAACCCCCAAACAATCAAACAAACTTTAATAAATAGAAAAGGGAGAGAGGAGGATGATGTGGCTCCAAGTAGGATGCCTCCTCATTTAATCTCCACTCCACATCACCCTAGTCAACCTTATACTCCAAAGCATAATTAATAAGTGGTTGAAGAAATGTCATTTTAATTACACACACAATCTAAGCCCACAATCCCTAAGGACAAAATTAATTACAAGAAAGGAAGTGCAATAAATTTTTTACCTTTTTATATTCCCAAAACATGTAATGGGGTCTAGTTTTGACCCCCAAACCCATATGTAGGGTTGGCATAGAAATTTAAGAGGTGTGGGACAAGTTTGAATTGTCCCACAAGCTTCCAAAATTGGCCTCTAAGGCCAAATTCAAATTTCGAAGAAGGGGTAGAGTGTATAACACTCAAGATCCCTAAGCACTCAACTTACAACACCAAATCCAACATAAATCTACTCTAATAAATGAATTCCTTTGGTCACATATAAAATTAGTTTAGGAAAAATATTAAATTAGCTTAAATATGACACTAAAACCCATTAAGATAAAGGGGAAGAATACATCATTTTCTAAATAATTAAAACAAGGAAATTACATCACTAAAAATCACATACTACATTAAGTAGGGAAAACAAAAAAAAATACAACACATAACCCCTTGGTCATAATTTCCCCCTAACAATAATTCAAACACACACACACAAACACATGTTGCCATGGTGACCCTTGTTGAATTCACCTAGAATTCCAATGTGGTTGGTCTCTAACCCCCCTGATGTTTGTTGTGAATAAATTTACCTGCAAAATACATAAATACCTCCTTCGGCCTCGTGGCTGCATTAAAAACATCTATGATAAAATATACAATATAAATCCACAATCATCTATATACGAATCAAATATCATCTAGGCAAATACAATATCATTTACAATTTCTAACAACATATCTATTCTTATGTTTCATTCATGTCAAAATGATCACAACATTAGTTCAATTATCAAAGTCTATTTAGTGTGACAAAAGGATCGCATGTCAAAAATATATAAATAACCATGTCAAAAGTATATCAACATCAATATAAAATGTCTCTAATAATCCACATGCATCATATATGAGTTGAAATCAACAACAGGCCAGTTACTCGAACATCTAATATCATGCTAAATCAAAAAGCTACAATATATCCATAAGTGTAGTCAACAATATCGAAATCAATATCAAAAAGGGTTTCAAAGGAGAGTGGGAACTACAGATTACCTTTCTACATTTGATTAGGGATTCTTTCTTCTTCTTTACTTGGGGACCTAAAAAACGGTTACAAATTTCGGGTTGAGCACTATTACATAGTAATACACTAAAGAGGCATCAAATATTTATATTTCTCTACCCAATGTACGTATGTAAGATGTATATCATAAGGGGTTTTACAATGAAGACCCTTATTATGACCTACAATACACTCCACTAAGGTTTGGTGTGTGAGATTTATCTTTGCAATTTGTTGTAGAAAAGCCATGTGTCATGCATGTAGATTTAGAGATAGTTGAATACACTTGAGAGACTAATATAACAATTGAGGGATTTGTTTTGATCTTCTAGGTAGTCTAAAGTTATGAGGTGTGTGGTCCTTTAAATGACTTAAGTGAATGTTCTTATATAGGTGATTGTTGTGACAATATTTATTTATTAAATTATGCATGATAATATAGGTTAACTTGTATAAAATGTTAGTTAGTGATGACGGATAAATGTTTAAATATGTGTTCTATATTATGAGAATGAAATTTTGATTAGTTAATTATGGATGAAAAGTATTTCTTAGTGGCTAATAATGCTAGTTGAGAAAAGGATGTGTATGATTTTGTCAATTTAGTACAAGCTATGTCATGGGTTGGGATAAATACTAGGGATTGACTACCAAATGCCGATAGGTATATATTTAGGTATCTATAGGATGTTGTTCATTGGGTCATATCCTAGGACCCAAATAATGAAAGGTGCGATATCATTATCCTAATCTTATTAAAAATCACTCATTTTCCTAAATTCTATGCAAGTAATTGGGAAACTTGCCTCCTTCGTTGAAATCTTAATCTACCTTAGCTAGATTTACAAAATGCACAAGAAAAACTTATATATTTTTTGGGTTATTATAAACAACTTGAGCTTCCTTAACATTTATGAAGCCACTCAACTAGAAAATAAATTCACAATCACCATATGTATAATGCAATAAACAAAAATTCATATGTAATGTAATTAACTCAATCCTTCTTTTTTGAATATGTGTAAACAATTAATAAATCCTATATGCTTGAAATATGTTTTTGGGAGTGAGATACTTCAAAACTAGTTAGATTCTTTCCTTAAAACTTCAATATAATTCACATAGAGATCATTCTCCTTGTTCTTGTGTGCCCTAAATGCACTAGTGAGCCATTGTTTTTATAAAATTATTGATTTAAAATCGGGATATTTTTGGTGTGCAATTAAAATATACATGTGAAAAAGGTTGATAAGATTCACGAGCCAAAACCTTGAGGCACCAAAACCTTGGTGAAAAGGGATGGATAGAGAAAAAAACTTTTGTGTAGAGAGTACATAGTTGGTATAGCTATTTTCATGCCTTGCAAAAACAAAACAAAAACACATGAAACACATGGAAAATAGGGGAAGAACTTAGATAAATAGAAAAAGTAGGAGAAATGAAAATTTCAAATTCACACAAGAATACAAAGATATTGAGACCATCCACCATCACTCAATTAATTTTTTTTGAAAGAAGATGATAATGTTGTTAATCAATATAATATGTGATATATTTAAAATAAACACCTCATAATTAATATCTCAGTTTTTTTTTTTTTTTTTTTTGGAATTGGGTGAATGTTGAGGGTGTTGAAAGGACCCACATCCTTGTACATTTGAGGATTTTTTGAGAGGATCCACAACCTGGTTACAATGAGGGAACCACCATTAGGAATCCAATTGAAGCAACCATGAAACCAAATTGAAGATGCATTGACCAACGACATTGATGACAGCGAGTGAAGCAACAACCGATGACAACAACGAGAGAAGCATCAACCAAAGAGTGAAGCAGCCACCAGCGACAATAATGAGAGAAGCAACGACGAGTGACAATAACGAGTGAAGCAGCCACTAATGACAACAATGAGAGAAGTAGCGACCAACGATAGCAGCGAGCGAAGTAGCGACCAACAACAACAACGAGCGAAGCAGCAACCATAGTGAGCAAGAACCAAAATACTACTGACTGTAGCGAGAGAAGAAAAACCAACATGCTGTAACAACAGCGAGCAAGATACCGTATCAAGCGACGAAACCACCTCAGAGAGAATCATGCCTAAAGGGGATTTAAAACACAGGTGGACAACTCAAAAAATATGTAATTAATATTTTATTACATCAATTATTAAATTTTATTAGTAGAAAAACACTTTTGAATAAAAAACTCAAATAAATAAATAAATAAATAATTAAAGTGTAAATAATTTGTGAAATTCCTAATATTGTGGAAGCATTCTTTATCCCTCCTTCTTCCTCCCTCCTCTATTACAAAAACAAAAACAACCATAAATAGAAAAGTTAGGGTCTAACATTAAAACATTTTAAAAAAGAAATTTGAGTTTATAATTTTATAATTAAGTCAATGAAAGGATATAAAATATGAGAAGAGATTCCTTATTCCTCCCTCCATTAAAATAGCAAATCTGAGTTGAGAGAAATATTAAACAAAAAAAATCAAGGAAATAAGTAGAAAAATGATTTTTAAAAAAAAAAAGGAATATAAAAATTATTTATTTTTATATTCTTTTTTTAATTTTTATTAATTATAATTTTTAAAATAATTTTTATATTTCTTTTTTAATTTTTATTAATTATAATTTTTAATTTTTAATATTTATTATTTAATAATTTTAATTCTAAATTTAAATTTTCTTTTTTTTATTGTTTATTAATTTAATCATTATTTTATTTATTATTTTTTAATATATATATTTTCTTAGATTTAACGTTTATTAATTTTATTTCTTAAATTTAATATTTATTAATTTTAAATCATTAATTTTCATCAATTTTTAATTATGAAAAGGCCTAATATCACCAAAGGTGATATTGCTTGTCTTAAAAGAAAAGGAATATAAAAATTAAAAAAGCTCCTCTTAATATTGTCATGACCGTCTTTAGGAGTTGGGAATTTTTTTATTTATTATAATTATAGAAAAGTTACAGCCGACATTCATTTATAAAAAAAATAAAAAAGACGAAGGGGTAAAATAAAAATTTAAAATTAGGTTAACGTAAGGATAGAAAAATATGAGAAGAGATTCCCTATTCCTCACTCAATTATAATCGCAAATCTGAGTCGGTCATAATATCTTTTCTTCGTTTTTCCTGCGCCGTCGCCATTTTCGATTTACAAAGATTAAGCCAGAAAAAGCGAGGAAAGATGAAGAGTGAGAGAGCCCTCGCTTCATGGATGGAACAAAACCAGGAAAGACTGACAACTGCGTCATTGGAGGTGGTGCTGATCGAGGAGCAGGGTGTGGAGCTCAAAGCGGAAGGGGGCTTCAAATTTCAACTCATTGTGCCCTCCGCCGCTCTTTTAACGCCACAAACCGACGATGACGACGACGATTTCTTCATGGCTTTCAGTCTGGGAAAACAAGAAGAAAACAGCGTAGAATTTGAAAAGAGAGTAAGATCGTTGAATGAAAAGGTTCAAAATGTCCGACCCGCACTCGGCAGCACAGCCCTGGAAATGGTTATGGATCACATACTCACCACGTTTGCCAGCGGACAGCCAGAATTTAAGCAGCTCGACGAAAAAGTAGAGAAACTGGTGAGCTCTGGAGGGAATTGTGGTCTATTGAAAGCCGTGATGACAGAGTTTAAAAACCTGGCACGCTCAGGGGCCAAGCTTGGTTCTGGTTCTCGTTCCTCATACGACCGTTGGGGGGATTTTATCAGCGGCATCGCGGTAGAGATGCCAGACGAAAGCGATATATGTAAGTGGCATGTGAGAATGAATATGAGCCTGTTTAAAGAGAGTCGGGGTTTGTATGAAGATCTGCAGAGGTGTGGGAATGGGAAAGAAGGTGCAGTTTTGCTGGAGGTGTCGTTTCCAAAGGATTATCCATTTGCACCGCCTTTCGTCCGCGTAATTAGCCCCAAGTTTCGGTTTCACACGGGGCATGTGACCGTGGGGGGTTCCATTTGCACAGAAGTTTTGACGCCCAGCGGATGGCTGCCATCGTTTTCCATGGAGAATGTGCTGGTGCAGATTCAGCATGCCATTGTAGAGGGAGAAGGACGCCTCGAGTTGCAGGCCTCGGTCTCTGATATTCACAGGGATTACACTCCCGACGACGCTCGCTCGGCTTTTCTACGGGTGGCTCGCGACCATGGATGGATCAACTGAAAATATTTGTTCAGTTATTTTTCTTTGGGTATTAGGATTAGGGTTTCAGTCACACTAACTTCATCTTTTATGATTTTTAGGGTGTGGTTTTTATTCACAGTGTGTTTGTGAGGAAAATCTATGTTAGAACATAAATTGTTATTCATTTTAAGATCGTATTTAATTGAATTTAATGGTGCTATGTGATTTAAGAAAATTTGTGACTTATAAATTAAGAGGAGTACACTTTTAAAAAGTTTAATTTTGATTTTTTTTTTTTTTTTAACTTTTTGATTTATAATAAAGGGGGATACTATATGTTTTAGGTTAATTAATTAGCATTACAATTTTTTTTGCATGAAGTTTTTTTGAGGCGATGTCCAAATCTCTAATGTATAAATATTGTATTGACATATTTACATGATTATAATTTGTCATAAAATAATTTATTTCATTTTTGATTGGTGGCATGATACTTACTTATTTCTGTAAAAAAATACATTTTTTCTTAACATTATATTGATATTGATGAAGGGAGTACTTTCTTCATCATTTTCCTTCTTTGTACTTGCCTATTGTATCAATAAAAAGGGGCATGTCTTTGCAGTAGTCTTCAATTCATTATGAACAATTTTGGTTGCTATCTTGGACTGGTTCATCCTTCATGTCAAGCTCCACGTGGGAAGGTTCAGTTTCTCCTTCCTTGAACCAAAAAATAAATAAAAGAGAGATATCTCAAGCCAATCAATATTTTTATCTCAAAACTTCAAATGAATTGACTTTTATAGATAATTTGCAACTGAAATTTGAAAAATACTTATATAGTTGTGTGTGCTATGTGTATAGCTTGGTAGGAGAATTTTTGATAATCGCAGGGCTCTACATTGTATTATAGGGCAAAGCAAATGATAAAAAAGAATCAGACAAAGGAATGGATAGGCTCACTTGTGGATCGAACAACACTATTGATATTTTCCCAGTTGAAACTAAACAACCTTTGTTGGAAAATGAAGGCTACCATCATTCAGATGCAAAATTCTCACCTTTGACCTACAACTAATATTCTAAAAAATTGCCATCCACTAAACCTCAAAATTTTCCAAAAAGGTGATATTAATTGAACTCATAAGATTTCATTTCACTCAAAAAAACTTCATAGCAAAGGTCAACTGTTATAGGCCAACTTTTCTATTAAATCCTCTACATTCTTTAACATGATTTACTTTTTAGGTCTGCATGGCTTACTTTTTAGGTACCCATTACCTTCTACAACCCAAATACATATGCATATAAACATAAAATATCCTCTAATATATAGAGAAAATAATCTTATAATTGTCTACTACTTTGCTTATATACAATGTTCCTTGAACAGGCCCCGGTTATGAAGAAGTATCCAACTCAAAAATCATTAACAATGATGTTGCTCATAGGGACAGTTCAGATCACTGCTATGGCCTTTATTTTTGAGCCTATGGCCTCTTCCTAGAAGATAAAATGGGACATGGAGCTTCTCAACATTGTATATTATGTAAGCAACTCAAATTTTGTATTCATTTTGCATAGAGTAGACATTTCAAACATTGAAATGTATTTCCATTTGGTAGTTTCGATCAGCAGATAGGTATAATTATTATTGGTTGATTAAACTGGGAATGGTGGACCGTCACCCTCAAACACAAATGGGCCCAATTTTATGACTGATTAAATGAGGAATGTTGAGCCCTTATCAAAGGACATAATTGGCTCACTTTTTAGGTACCCATTATCTTCTACAACCTAAATACATATGCATATAAAAATAAAATATCCTCTAATATACAGAGAAAATAATCTTATAAATGTCTGCTACTTTCCTTATGTACAATGTTCCTTAAACGAGCCCCGATTTTGAAGAAGTTTACAACTCAAAAATCATTAACAATGATGCTACTCAGAGGGACAATTCATAGCGTTGCAATGGCCTTAATTTTTGATCCTATGGCCTCTGCCTAGAAGCTAAAATGGGACATGGAGAATTTTCAACATTGTATATTCTATAAGTAACTCAAATTTTGTATTATTTTCCATAAAGAATGTGATGTTGTAAATTCAACATGCCATTCTGGAGGGAGAGGGATGACTCGAGTTTGAGGCCTTGGTTTATGATATTCATAGGGACTGCACTCCCGACGAGGCTCACTTGGTTTTTCTATGGGTGGCTTGTGACCATGGATGGATCATCTGAAAATATTTGTTCACTCGGGCCGAGCTTCTTTATGTTCTAAGCGATTGGATCTATATCGAGAAACACCCATTATTTGTCTTTGGGTATTAGGGTTAGGGTTTGAGTCACACTAACTTCATCTTTAATGGTTTTCAGGGTGTTATTTTTATTCAACCTACAAGGGCAATGTATTTGTTGATTGTTTTTTCCCCTTATGAGGAAAATCTATGTTTGAACAAAAAATGTTATTAATTGTAAGATCATATTTAATTGAATTTAATGGTTCCATGTGATTTAAGAAATTTTGTGACTTATAAATTTAGAGGAGTACGCTTTTAAAAAGTTTAATTTTGACTATTTTTATAATTATTTTTAAAGGGAGGATTACTATATGTTTTAGGTCATTTAATTATCACTACATTTTTTTTACATGAAGTTTTTTGGGTGATGTTAAAATCTCTGATGTATAAATATTGTATTGACATATTTATATGATTATAATTTGTTATAAAATACTTTATTTTATTTTCTATTGGTGGGAGTGAGATAATATGACTAATTTTCACCTTATTTTTTAATAAAAAATAGAAAAAGGCCAAGAGGCCTTACATTTATTGATTTTAGAACTTGTTAGAATAAATTTATTAAAAAGAAAAAGTAAAACTGTGGTCAGACCAAAGACAATTGTGGACATTTTTGGATAGTTTCTGGATAACTGGGGACATCATAGACCAAAGACTATAGACCACAAACCAAATATGGAAATATCAGTTTATACAACATACCATCTAGAAGCACAAAGCATCCAAAATTATCTTTTTGGATTTTATTCCTTGATTGTATTCTATAAATACCAACGTTTGATATGGCATCGAGCTAAGAGTGAAGGAAAAGAGTTGCTATCAACTTTCAAGGAGTAATTTTTTATTTTAGCAAAGATAAATGTAGTGCCCACTTTCCTTCGACACTTTTGATATTGATCATGATACTGTTGACTATATTATGGACATTATTATAGTTTTGATTTAATATGGTGTTAGATGTCAGACCATGGATTATTGTTGACTCTGATTCATATATGATGCATGATGATTGTTAGAGACATTTTATATAGATGTTGAAATGCTATAGGACATGGTTATATTTTTATGGATGTTTTTAGGACATGTGATATTTGGATATATTGAGTAGACTGAGAAAATTAAATTTAAAATTGATGATTATATAGTTGCTGATGAAATTGTCAATGATATTGTTGATTATCTAGATGTTGTTGTGATTCATATATATATATATTGATGATTTTGAAATTTTATTATATTCATTTGGATGTTCTGATATGGCCAAGAGGCCGAAGGGGTATTTGTATTGTGCAGGTTAAAAAATTATCACAACAAACATCGGGGGATTGGAGACCAACCACATTGGAATTCTAGATGAATTCAACAAGGTCACCATGATAACTTGTATTGTTCTTGTGTGTGTGTGTGTGTTTGATTGTTGTTAGGGATTCCTATGGGGGGGATCACCTTTAAATGTGACCAAGGGTTATGTGCATTTATTTACTTGATTCACCTTTATTGATGTTTGTATGTGTTTATTAAGTGATGTGTTTACCTTTTCATTATTTACTAATTGTGGTAAATTAATGTGAGTAATCTGGTTGTTAAAATTAATTAATCAAATTGGGACATAAGAAATTAATTATTAGAGTTGTTGGCCTAAAATTAAAGTGTTGTAAGGAAATGTGTAAGTGATGTGTAAGTTGATTTTGGAGTATGAAACACTCCATCTTCTTTGAAATTCGAAATTGTCCTTGAAGGCTGATTTTGGAGACTTGTGGGACAAGTTAAACTTGTCCCATGCCTCTTAAATTTATATACCAACCTTACCTATGGTTGGAGAGTTAAATTTATCCCTTCTTTATTAATTTTTCTAAGTCAAATTGTATGTTTTAATTGCACTTTCTTACATGCTTTTAATTTCAGTCCTTTGGGGTGTGGGCTTGTTTTGGAGTGTGTAAGTAATTTGTCATTTATTCACCTGCTTATTTATTGTGCTTTGGAGATTGAAGTTGACTTATGAGTTGGAGTTGAGGATGTGTGATGTGGCATCCCATATGGATCCACCTCATCCTCTTCTTTTTCATCTTCTATATATTTGAATTCCTTGGCTCGATTTGGGTGTTACTTCACCTTGCATTGCTTCATTTTGGATGACTTATTATGGTTTTGGGAGCTCTTGCAATTTTTGGAGAAATTTGGAGATGATTGAATGCTTGTGGATTATTGATCTTGGACTGTTTTACATTGGAAAACTTGCTGTTTGGAACTTTCAGAACAAACTCTGTCATGGAGAGGTAGGAGCTTGGCTCTTTAAAATGCTCTTCTCTTATTTATGCATATGTAAATGTTGTGGATGTTTTGATATTTCTTGTTGGCTGGTTGGGTAGATGGCCTAGGTATGGTGTAGGAGAAGACTATGGGGATTCTTGTGGGGAGGCATAAGTGATTTGGGGAGGTATAAGTGTGGAGGGAGCTGGGATTTGGGTTCCACCTTACAAAGAAATAGCTTGCATTTCTTTACTCATTATGGGGTGACATAAGAGGTTGGGGAGGCATAAGGAAATGAGAGTAATAAGGGGCACTAGGGGGAGGCATAAGAGCATGTCACATATTTGAAATGATATATATTTTGCTGGCTTGCTTTTAGGTGGTGATACCCATTTTCCCTTTGGGAGGAATAATTAACTTCCCCCATAGTTCTTGCTGCTTTGGCTTGCATGATGATGCCTGAGTTTTTTTTGTTGTTTTCATGTGGTTGCAAACTGCATTATGTTTTGGATTGTGTGTTGAATGTGAAATATTACTTTTGTGTTATGGAAGATTGTTGTTGCCATGAGTTGAAAAAAAAAATTCTTATTGCAATGTGGTTGGGGCTCGGGGGCCAATGAAGAAGGATGGCTTCTCCCTTTTCATTGGATTTCTTGGTTGGGTGGAGAGATTTGTCTTTCCCCTGTTCTGTTGTGACCAAATTGGAGAATGATGGAAATTCATACTACTGTTATGGAACTGAGAAAGAAGACAGTTTGGCAGTCCTTGTTGAGATCATTTCTTAATGTAACCTTTTCCCACTTGAAGTGGATGATATTATATATTATTTGTGATGGAAAGATGGTATGTATGGGTTATAAAAGTTGTAAATTGAATTGTGAAAGAGATATACTTTGTTCTTTGTTTTTGAAAAAATGTGGAAGAAATTGTATTTTGTATATTGTGATTGAGGGAGATGATAAAGTTCTGACAGTCCCTTGTGAAACTACTTTTGTAAACCATTTCCCCACTTGATGTGGATGAAAATTTGATATACATTTTGTCCTGAAGAGTTACTATGTTTTGGAAAATAAATACCCTTTCAATGTGAAAGAAATATACTCTGTATTCTGTTGTAAAAAGGAATAGAATGAGAAAGAGTTGTGATTGTAAAGATGGATTTGATCTATATAAATAGAAGTGAATACTTTGTTCAAATGATATTTCTTTCATTAGAAGTCTGATTGTTGAATGTAATTTGAAATATCTATTGGAAAGATGAAAAAAAATAATACGTATGAAGAAATGTCATAATTCTTTGTTCTTTAGAAATGAAAGTTTTGAAAATCAGAATTGTAATTTAGCATTTGAATAAATTAATTGGAATCAAATTAATTAGTTATATTGGATTTGGAATGATTTGTAATACTTAGAAGATGATAAATGGAAAATAGATTCTTTCGAATTAGATCTTTGTTAGATGTTTCAAAACTGGAAAATGTTTTATCAAATGCACAGAATGGCCCTGCAGACTAGGAAAGACATTTGAAACATTAATACAAGCTAAGAAAGATCAAAACAATCCCAACCAAACTATAATACTTTAGAATTTTTCATAAAACCTTTCAAAATCGGGCTCAAGCAATTTGTCATTCATTTTTGGTATTAAATTGGGAAAATTAGAGTTGATATTCATTCAAATGATTTAACCCTTGAAAACTATCCTAGATTCTTCCAAGTGAAATCCTCCATGTCTATTTGACATGTGGAGAAATAATTAATGGCAGTTTTGAACAATTATTTCCAAGTTAGAATAGCAGTTCACTTTCTAAGTGAAAGAAAGAAGTTTTCTCAAAAATTACCCCTTAAACTCTATCAAATTTGAAAATTAATGATTCCTGTGTAAAGAGGATATCGAAATATTTCCAGAAAGTCATTGATTTCTCAAAACTAAGATCTCTATCAAAAGTTATGGCCTTCAGAAGTTTTTCTTCATTTGGCGTAAAAAAAAAAATTGGGAAACATTTCCTTGGCGGGCCCACAGGCCCAAATTTTTCCCTTAGTGCTTCAAATTTTTTTGGGGAAAAGTTTCCTAATTTTCCCTTCCACCTCGCCAACCTACAGCCAATTAGAGCCTACCATGTAGCACCACGAGGCGTTGGCAGAGGGGCGGATCCCTTTTCTTAACTTAGCAGTTTCGAATTTTTTTTGGAAAATTTTCTAAATTTTCCTCGCCAACTCGCTAGCCCACAGCCAATTAGGAGCTGCCATGTGGCATTGCAAGCCATCAACGGAGGAGTGGGTTCCTTTTTTCCTTTTGTGTTTTCAGAAAATTTTGGGAAAATTTTCTAAAGTTTCCCCGCTGGCCCGCAGCTAATCAGGAGCTGCCACATGGCATCGCGAGGTGTCAGTGGAGGCGTAGGTGAATTTTACCCTTTTTGCCCTTTGGGGCGCTAAAACTCTTTTATCCCTGCCGCCCTCAATTTCCCTATGTTGGCTTAGGAGGTGCCACGTGTCCCTTGGGGACTTGCGGACTCGCGGGAGCGCGGGTGCAAAGGTGGCTTTTCACCCCACGCGGGAAATTTCCAAAATGCCTCCCACGGCCCTGCCGACCCAACTCCTCCTCTGTTAAATATTTCTCCCCGTGGTCTGCAAACCCTCCCCTGGGGCAAATTTTCTTCCTTGGGTTCACAGGCCCAGTCTTGGGGAAAATTTTCACCCCTTGGCCCGCCGGCTCATAACTTGAGAAATATGAGGAGTTAGGAGGGCTTCTTTATATCAATGGAAAGGTGAGGAAATTTCCTATCCTTTTGGAATGATTCAAGGAAATTTTGCATGCATTAATTTTGATAAAAATCAAGTTGAATCTTTAAGGTTGTTAGAGAGTGGGTATGGTGAGGAATTACCCTCTGAACCTTATTGAAAATTCTAACCCTAAATTTTGGGATCTTGTGACCTCTAATAATTGTTAATAAAAGAAAAGTATATTCTAGTGGATTGGAATTGTTCTGGAACTTGTTAGTGACAACTGTTGTCTTGTAACCCGGTTGTAGGCTCTCTTAAACAAAAAAATAATTTATTCCATAATTTTCCTAACTAATCCTAGGTTGTTCTTGGGTCTCAAGTGGGTTGTTTCATGGGCACCACAATAAAAGGGACATTGCTGATTTTTTTTTTTTTTTGTGGTTGTTGTAATAGAAAGGGTCGTGTAAGATTATTCTTATTTTTTGTGAGTTAAAAGGGCCACATATTTAGTGCTGATTTTTATAATGTGTCATTAACAATTTTATATAAGAGTTTTCTTATTTAATTGAAACTTTTTGAAATAAGAGGAATTGTGGATGATTGATAGAAGTTGAAATTTAATCTTGGTGTAAATTTATTATTATGTGATGGCTTCTTTAAGTATTCTAGCTCACGATTGCAAATTAGATAGAAAGAATTACTCTTATGAAAATATAAGATAAAAATGTGTTGCTTGCGAAGGCTTTGTTGGAATTTGTACAAGATTAGAAAAGAAGCCCTTGCTGATTATAGAGAGTTAGCTCTACATAAAAGAAATAATAATGGAGCCTTATCTATGAAACTATAAGATAAAAATGTGTTTCTTGCGAAGTATTTGTGGGAATTTGTAGAAGATTAGAAAAGAAGCCCCTGCTAATTATAGAGAGTTGTAGTGCCCAACTTGATTAAAAAAAGAAATAAATTAAAATTAAATTAAATAAAAGATGTAATGCATTTGGTGAGAATTTATGGAGGTGGAGGTAGTACAATGATTTATGTCATGAGGAGGGCCAACTTTTTTAGACTTAGTAGGTGTGGAGAGTGACACATCCTAATCATCTTCTCAGACCTACTATTTTCCTTACAGAATAATCCAAGCACTCTATTTCAAATACAATGGCACTAACCACGTGAATCCCAAGTTAATGTTGTAAATTTAGCAATAATTGGATGGTTCTAGTGAGTGCATCTTACAATCAAAATTTAATAAACAGAGCTATGGGGAACTGTGCTAAGTTGAGCTTTGCCAATAACAACCTTAAATCAGTCCCATTTTGGGTTCTTTCAGCTTGCATAGGGAGAGAAATTTGTAACTCTAATATCTCCTCATCTCACTATACACAAAATGATTGATCTGAATCTTTATCTGTACCTAAAGTGGGTTTAAATTCTCTGAAAAGAAGGAAACTACTGTTGCCACTAGTTTGTGGTTGTATATAGGAGAGAATGGCACTACATAGACTTAAATGTTTTCCTTAACTAACATTCTTTCCACTTGCACTTCAAAACTTTTAAGAAATCCATATTTCTCACCCTTGTTTCAATGCCTCACAATCTGCTAAAAAATAGTAGCTTTAGAACAAGGTAAGGATGCCTTCAAAGAAAAATAGGGGGATTTTGGTCAGATCTTATGATGGATATGCATTTGGATATATTTTACAAGCTTGAAAGAAACATGGTCTCATGGGGAATGTCCCCTCAACGTGTAAGATTCATTTTTTGTCCTATTTTACTCACAGAAGTGTATGTCTTGGGGTTGAGGATTGTGAATGATTCTTGGCGTGGGCATCCCTATAGCAGGGAAAAGATAAATAAATAAATACTAATATTTCCTCTTTATGGTGTGAGCAACATTATTGGCTACCTAAATACCTTGAATAAACTCTAAACTTTATCATTTTGCAAATAAAATTAGTAGTGGATGCATGAATTTGTGTTTTTGGTCAACTGATTGGCAATGCTAGCTATCTTGAGGAAAATCTAAACTCTTTTTTATCAACATGCCAATTAAACCTATAGTGGTTGTGTGATTTTTTATGTTGGGCACTTGCAGATCTACACAACTTGTGTAAAAATAGTTAGGCACATGAATTGCTTGACAGATTTCCTCAAAGAAATGGGGGCTTATGGAATGTAATGATTTCAGATTATACAAAAAATGGGTTTTATAAATATAGATGGAGCAAGACACGTATGAAAAAAGTGGAAGAATACGCAAGGCATGTGATCTATTTGACAAAATGTCTCCAAGAAATGCATGCTAGTGGACACCATGATTACAGGTTATGCAAAAAATGGGTTTGTTTAGAGAGTTTTGGAAATCTTCATGCCAAGTAAAAGCGGCAGAGGAAAAGGAATATTTCACAAAATGTTTCAAAGAAATAGGGTCTCATCGAATGCAATGGTTGTGATAAGATGCAAAAATGGGTGTCATGGAAAGACAATATATTCCCAACAAATAAACACAATTAGCACATGGGTGTAAACTTTGTAATTATTTCTCCCCGACCCATTACAACCATGGAGCTCTTCGCTTGTGCTGCTTCATCCATTAATAGACATGGTCTCCTTTAACTTCATACTTTATAAAAAAATTATTTTTGGTTCTTCATTTGCAATTTTAAAAAAATAGTAAACCATTGGATAATCCTATAATTGGATATTTAATTAAACTTAGATAGTGTAAAACAATAAAACTCCACCATGTGAATTATGTAACCAATTTACACCTTGATCATCAATCGTGATCGCTACCAGAATCCTATACATTGATAATGCAAAGTATTAGAAATATCAAACCATCAGATACTTAAACAATTGGATATTTTTACCAGACTATTAGTGCGAAACAATAAAAATCCACCTTGTGCTTTATGTTATTGATTTACAATTTGAAAATCAAATGTGTTGCTACCGCAACCTTATGCGTTGGTAAAATAGGGTATCATAATTAAGTGCTTGTGTCCACTGTTACCAACAATAGTTAGATGGTTCATCAACTAAACACAAAATTTTTCGTTTACTTTCAAATCTAGAAAAACACCACATTCAGAGGCTTGCTAAACAACATTATGAGCCCCATAAAAGATATGTCAAGCGTCATATGTGTTCCTTGTTATGTGGAGAGTCACATCAAGCATTATATAGACCTTGATTGACCGTTTGTGCTCTCTTCACCGCCCCTCTAGGAGCCATGCTACCCCATTTTGTAGTTTTAGGGAGTTGTTAAAACTGAAAAGTTGGTTTTCGTTTCGTCTCACCGTTTGGACCCTGAGCAAAGGAACACTTTTCCACCTTCGTAAATCTCTAGTATTTATACTAGAAAATTTCTTACAATATTCAGTTTGGGGGAAAAAAAAATTCTAGCTATTTTGGCAAAGGGGTTTTGTAGGTTTCCGACCGTTGTCTGACTAGGTCAAACTGGACCAATTATGACTGGTGGCTTCGGAAAACTCGTCGCCGTTTGTAACCCATTTTCCAATTCCTAGTTACGTCGACTCTGATGAATTATACATAAATAGGAGAGCGTGTAGGAAATTTTCCATTGCATGTTCATCTATTGAAAGTAAGTTTTGGGATGAGGTTTCTTAGCCCTTGAGCTAAAATTGGTTGTGCAACTAGGCCAATTATGACAGATGGCCTCATAAAACTAGCCGTAAATTATAAACTGTTTGCTAGTTTTGAATTTCATCAGTTCCTGTAAATTCTTGATATATAGGAGTACATGTAGGAACTTAAATGTTGTGCATTTGACCATCAGAAGACATTTTTCATACGTGATTGCATAACCTCCAAGCTAAAATTATACATTTTCACAACTAGTAGAAAAATGTAAAACAAGGTTGTATGGCCTTAGTCAAGATAATAAACTGTCGTGGAAACTTATTTAAACTTATAAATAACTGTATGAAACTCTCCCTTGTGGTGTATTGTGTGAAACATGAATTTTGGAAAAAGAGTTTCTCTCTCTTCCCTATCTCTTTCTCTCTCCTCCCTTTGATAAAAAATGAAATTAAATGAAATCAATATGTCTCTAACCATCTCTTGTCAACTGTAAATTATTCTAAGTATGTAAATGGAATACTAAAAATGATAATTATGTTGAGGATGCCATGCCAACAATGTTCGCTAACACATGCTCATATGGTTTTGCAGGGTGCATGTAAGATGGCGAAATGACGTGGTTAGAATTAATTGTGTATTACTGTAATTTATATATGTTAATGAAAAAAAAACATATGTATTGCTTTGTTTACAGAAAAGTTTCATTTTCTTATTTTCTTGCAAATAAAATATCATCCTTGTCGTGCATGAAGTTTTAATAAACTTGTAATTGTTATTTATTATTGAGTTTAAAGAGTTAGCCAAATATTACTTAATGTTCTTTTGGACTTCATTTATAGCGATGTTGTGAAACTTACATCATGTATGGTAGAAATAAGTATCTCTTTATAAATTAAAAATGGAATTGTACGTTAAACACCTTCAATTCTTCATCTTCCATCGATTACTGCATGGTTAGTAGGTGAGATTTGGCACTAAATAGTTGAGAACAACTTGATATTTCTTCCATATTAAGTGATCCCCTCTCTGACCATGACCATCTTAAGTATGGGTGCTAGTGTTTATCATCTAATAGTTCTATTCTCAGGTTTCATGCTTCGATAGAACCTGGTGATGATGTGTTGTGTAGTGCCCACTTCCCTTCGATATTTATTTCTATTTATTTTGATACTATTGACTCTACTTATGGAAATTTTGTATTATTTTTACTTAGCATGATGTAGATGTTAGAGATACTAATACTATTGTGGGTTTTCGATTCTTAGTATGATGTGTGTGGACTTTTAGAAAATAAATTATATTGATGATGATATGCTGTTGACATGGTTATATATATTTCTGACATGTGATATTTTCCCCACATTGATTAGACCTTGATAATTGATGAAATGTAGAATTGAAATGTTGTTAGAAATTGAAAATGATATCGTAAATTGCCTAGATGATGATTGGATGCATATGTAGATGATTGTGGAATTATATTGTATATTTTATCTTGGATGTTTTGATGTGGCCATGAGGCTGAAGGAGGTATTATGTGTTTTGCAGGTAAATATATTCACAACAAATAACGAGGGGATTGGAGACCAACCACATTGGAATGCTAGGTGAATTCAACAAGGGTCACCACGGAAACATGTATTGTGTGTGTGTGTGTGTTGAATTGTTGTTAGGGGGTTCCCGTGGGGGGATTACCCCTAATTGTGACCAAGGGGGTTGTGTGTTCTTTTATTTAGTTTCCTTGATTTAATATTTGTATGTGATTTTATAGTGATGTATTCCCCTTTTATTAATCACTTGATTTATCTCTAGATTAGTAAATTAATTGGTTTACTTAATTAATTAAGATTGGGTCAAAAGAATTCATTTATTAGTATTGATGGATCTTAGATTATGTGTTGTAAGTTGAGTGCTTGGGATCTTGAGTGTTGTTCACCCTACCCCTTCATGAAAATTTGAATTTGGCCTCAAGGGCCAATTTTGAATGCTTGTAGGAAAAGTTAAACTTGTACCACACCTATTAAATTACTATGCCAACCCTACCTATGGATTGGGGGGGTCAAAAATAGACCCCATTAAGTGTTCTGTGAGTCAAAAAGTGACATTTATTGCACTTTTCTCACATGGGTCATTAAATTTTTCCTTAGGGGGCGTGGGTTTGGATTGTGTGTGTAAGTAAATTGTCATTCCTCTCACCCACCAATTTATGGTACATTAGGGTTGAGATTTGAATTTTGATGTGAAGTTGAGGATGAATGATGTGGCATCCTATATGGAGCCACCTCAACCTCCTCTCTCCCTTTTCTATTTATTGATGTTCTTTTGCTTGTTTGGGGGTTACTTCATTCTTTTGTGCTCTTGTGTTTTTTTTTGAGTTAGAGAATTTTGGAGAGCTTGTGGTCTTTGTTGGAGCTTGTTGGTGATTTATTGGATTGAAGAAGCTTGGAGATTGACTCTTGGAACAAGCTCTACCATGGAAAGGTAGGAGATTTACTCTTGTTTAATGTTCTTCTCTTATTTTGTGTATATGTGCTTGTTTTGAGTGTTTTGGAATGCTTGTTGGGTGCTTGGATATAATGCCTAATTTTGGTGGAGGGGACTATGGGGAGAATTCATGTAGGGAGGCATAAGATTTTATTTCATGTTTTGGAGGGAGTTTGGGTTGGGCACCTTACCTTGGACAAGCAATGCTTGCATTTCTAACATGTTTCTTTTATGAGGGAGGCATAAGAGAATGAGGGAGGCTTCTTCTCCTCATTGGAATTATTGGTTGGGTGGACAGTGTTGCCTCTCCCCCCTTTTTGTTATGATCAAATAAAGTATGGTGGAGCTCTCTTGTTGGTGATGTGAAACATGGAGAATTGTTGGTGTCCTCAAAAAATACTTGCTTGTGCTAAAGCCTTATTGTTATTCCCACTCAAGGTGGAAGATTTGTAATATTGCATTTTGTTTAAAGGAAATGTAGTTTTTTAAGTTGTAATATTATTTGAATAAGTTCATGGAAGAGTTGTAAAATTTCCTTTCTATTTAAGTTGTATTATGAAAGAAATGGACCAAAATGTAAATCATGCTCAAAATCTTAGTTTTAGTTTGTATTGTGAGAAAAGAAGTTCTTTGTTTTAAAAGAAATGAGCTATGCTCAAGAGGAAAAGAAATTTTACTTTCATTATTGTAGTTGTATTATTGAAAAATGAGAAAGAAGGAATATAGAAGTTGTAAGATGTTTAAAATGAATGCATACTAAACTTGAATAAAGAGAAAAGTTGTTATAGTTATTTTGAACATATAAATTGTAGTGGAAATGGAAAAAGAAAACAAATTTAAAGTATATTGTTATAATTGAAATGTTGCATTTTGTAGTAAGAAAAAAAAAAAACAATACTAGAAGTAGATTTTGATCTTCTTACTTTTGGACTTGAAAGAAAATTTGTTGAACAAAAAGAAAATGATCTTATAGTTGTTATTGCTATTATTGGAATATATAATGCTTTAAAATGAGTAGTTTTAACGATGGAATGAATAAATGGAACTAAATATTGCAACTGGAAACCTTAGGTGCATAAAATCAAGTTCATAATTTATTTTTAAACATTTTAGTGACTTTTGTTTTTTGAGAAATCTCGGAAATGAAGGTTCTATTTCTAAGAAATAGGACCGCCACCCTGTGTAGAGCGGCGGTCTCGTAACCACCACTCAAGTAAGGCAGAGGTCTCAGAACCTCCGCTCTGGCAAGACGATGGTTTGTGAATCGTCACCCAGGTAGGGTGGCGGTTCTTTCACTTCCTATGGAAAATGTAAATTCATGCTAGTGCAAATTTTAACTTGGTAAAAATAAAATTTTAAGCATGTAAAAATTTAGAGGAAACCTCCAGCAAAAAAATAATGGCTAATCTCATTGTTTAAAGAAATAAAATCTTCTAATGGTAAATTCAAAGTAATCAAACTTTTATAAATTAATAAAGGTAGGGCTTGCCCCAAATGGAGAACTCCAAATACAAATAGTTTTGTAATAAAACTAGATTTGAAAAGGAAACCTTCAATCCATGAACGAAATAAATTACAATGATAAATCTACAATCTTGTTATCCCGTAAAATTGACAAGGGAAATTTTACTGATAACCATACTGAAAATTTTGTTCCGATCCCTCATCGGGGATCCCTTGCATTCAGAACGTTGCAAAATCCCTTTTCGGGAAATCTGGTTTTCCGAACTTAGTCATTTTTGGTCTTTTGGCCCGGCGTATAGAATGACTATGCAACATCAACTTTTGATGTGCCCCCTTTAAAACCTTTGGCACATGTTTTCTTGTGTCAGCAGGCATTTTGGTGCACCTCTGCCTGTTGAGGCTTCCCTGCGTGCGCCGGGGCGCATGCACCTTCCTGTAGACATATCTTTTGTTGCGCCGCTTTTTGGTGCACCAAAGGCGCACGTATCCTTCTGTCAGCACCACTTCTGTTGCGCCATAGGCACACGTATCTTCGTGCTGACAAGTCTTTCGGTGCGCCAAAGGGTGCATGTTTTCTCATGTCGACAGCTCATTTGGTGCGCCCCTTTAAAAAGTTGGTGGAGCATTTATTGCTGCCTCGCATATATATAGGCGCGTCTGCGCTATCATTATCACATGAGCAATCACGTGATATTTTCTCTGAGCCTGTCAGCACGCCTGCCTCGTCATTTTCAAAGCACTTTGTGGACCCGTTTGCGCTTTTTCATTGTTATATATCCTGGTAAGAGGTCCTCACTCCTTTTGTGTGTTTTGTGCTTTGGTTTTTATTTGCTGGCTGGCTGGTTGGGTTTAATATAAACTGTGAAATCATGTTTTTATCCCCCTGCTGTTGTCTTTTCTTTCCTTCACCATGTCCTTCCCCCCTCTTTCTAGATCTGCTGGGAAGGGGACTCTGTCCTGAAGTAATGACTCAAAAAATCTTGGTTTAAGCCTCTTCATCACCCAAATGACTACTAAAAAAGAAGCTTAAACCATATGCAAACACCTTAGTGAAGAATTCATGGCTTGGAAGGAGACTGTAATATTTTTCTCCTTTGGCGCATCTGTCCTCCCTGCAACATGATCAACAGTCATGCCATTGGCGCACCCACCATGCCTGTTACAAAAAGAGCAGTTGTGCCCTCATGGCACACTTCTCTCGCATGCTGCAAATGCTTCCCATGCGCCCCTTGGTGCATCAAACTTGGATGCAACATTGCTTATTCCTGCGCCCTTTGGTGCACCCAGCATCCGTGCAATAGTCGTTTCCCATGCGCCAACTGCAAAGCTATACAAGGCGCAGGCGTGTTTCTTATCACAGCAACATCATGTTGTGCAAACCCTCCATGCGGCGTGCCAAGTTCCCTTAAGCGTTCCAAAAGCACATGTTACACAAACCATACATGCACCTTTTACAAAATACATCCACATGGCGCAGGCGCACTTGTCCTTACAGCAACACAAAATGCACCCTACAATGTCTATGCACCATGTGCCCTTTGGCGCTGATTTATCTCCTGCAACACCCTTTTCCTGTGTGCCTTACCTATTTAGCTCTGCAATCTGCAATATCTGTGCTCCATGTGCCCCGAGGCCTCTAAATTGCTAACTCTTTCTTCTGTCAGCATTTCAATGGAAAATCAAACAGCTAACACGGCTTTCTTCAATTGGGTTTCATGTCTTATTCTTGTAGATCAGCAATTAAACTCAGAAGAACATATGTTAACATCAAGCAAGAGGCCTACCAAATCCAAAGGCAAGGCCAAGCTCACAGAGGAAGAAATGAAGTATAAATATCAGAGGGTCAAAATGCCCGACTCCCAGGCCGAGTGTGACCTAGACATCAGAGACTCAGAGTTGGGTCATATTGATTTGGAGTATTTTTGGGTCAGGACTCAGAAGGTCACAAGAAGTCCGTGGATGGACAAGCTAATAGGCAGTGCCCTACACTTTGCTAGGGGAATCCCAGTCAGCGCCGTTAACAATGAATTCATGATGGTGGCTTCTTCTTCTTCTCTCTCTTCTTCAACTTTCTTTTTGTAAATATCTAAAGTATGTTGGCACAAACGATGACATCATCCATGTTGCACCATGGGATGATGTCATCCATCAAGTTGTCAAAAGTCAACATGACTTTGAGATATTTTGTAAATAGGTGGCTGGCTCCTTTTTGCCTTCTTTTCTGTCCTTCTTCTGTAAATACCCCAATACCTGTTGTATTGTAAATGAGTGAATATCTTTCAAATGAAAAATAGAAGTGAGGAGGAAAGAATTTGAGCTTTTTGTAATAGAAAGAATTATTAATACAATATTTAGACTTTGTGCTGAATACATGTGTTATTTGCATTGGATATTTCTTACGTTAGATCTGTGCATTTGCTCTGTTGAATTTACTTCTGTTTTATTGTCATTTATTCATCAGTATTGCTTTGCTCGTTTATGTAAGTAGGTTTGGCTCTGTTTACTACCAATCCCAAAACATAAACCCTCTGACCTTTCTGCTTTGGAATTCATTTCTTTTCTCCCTTCGGACCTGCTCTTCCTTCATCCTCTCTTTCATTCCTTTCTTTTCGCAATTGGAAACACCCTACTGGGATGAGATCCCAAACCCCCGAAGACGGAATATTGTGAGACTTGCACAGATTCCTGTTGGTAGAATAGCAATAAACTAGTTTCGCTTTGCTGACTCAAAGAGGGGCTATGCCCTGTACACTGTTGGCTCATTTATCCATAGATCTTCCCAAGCGATAGATTTTCAGACCAACAGTTTTTGGCGACTCTACTGGGGATTGAACAGATCTATCAGATCTATGATGGTGGTAGGATATAAAATCAGAGAAATCAGAAAAATCACCGCCTGTTTGCAAACTTGAACTTTTTGTTAAAAATCTAAATTTTTTGCAAAAGTGCTCCAAATTGAAAATTTTCTTCTGAGATCCATAGATCTGGCCTAGCTGAAGATCTTTAGTTCACTGAATTTTTATAAAATTTTGTGTTTTTCTGTAGATCTGAATTTTTGACTGTTTACCAAAATTTTCAAACTCTTTAAAAAAGTCAAATTTAAATCCGAAAATCAGCTTGCTAATCTTCACTGTCATTTTATCCTTGCTGTTATTTGTCATTAACCACAAAATGGTTTTTTAGAAGAGGATAGTTTTTAAATATTTAGAAAAGTACATGGTACTGGTTTTTGTCAGAAAAAATAGAAAATCAGCAAGTACAACCAAAAATAAATTTTAAATCTGCACCACAGCATTCCAGATCAGGAAGGTACGTTGGCAGGTGAGCCATTTATGCGTGGCAGGAGAGCTCGTGGAGAAGTCGATCCTACTTTCGATCGGCTTCAAAGGCACAATTTCAGTGTAGCACCGATGCACTTTTCATCACTAAGTTCAGCTGATCGGTCAACCAGAAGCGCCTCACCCTCACGGAAAATCCGGTTTTCACAAGGAGCCTCTACATCCCTTTCTAGTGCTTTATTACTCAGTGGAACCGCACTCCCAGCCCGCGTTATTTTTCCAGCTGTCCAGATGGCAGTGCCATGGGGAAATGCTATGGGTCCTCTCGCATTACCACATCCTATTCACGCGCTCCCTCACGGAAACCGAAAGAATTTTCCCAAATTCGACGGGAGCGGAAACCAAAGCATGAATTCACACATATCTGCATTCATCATGTCGTGCAGTATCTTGGATGTAACTCATGAAGATGTGTCGGTTCACCTTTTTTTGGAAACTCTACAAGGACCTGCAGTTGAATGGTTTTAGCATTTGCCGGCCGAATCTATTACCAGTTGGGCCACCTTGCGGGATGATTTTGAAGACAGGTACAAGCCTTCTGAAGATGCATTTGCATTATTATCACAGATCACTCACCTAAAGAAGGAGGCCAATGAGACCATGCACGATTTTATCGCCAGGTTCAATGCATTAATCAACTGTGTCCCTGTTGCCATGCTTCAAACACCAGAAAATCAGAAGTGTTTCTTCGTGAACGCTATGAGCTCAAAAATAAGTTTCTTGCTCCTACAAGAACAAGTGGCTACCCTGATTCTCACCCAGGCCGCTGCCATTCAAATTGAAGATAATTTGATAATATCTAGTGAATTAAAAAGGGAATCATCCAAGCCTAAATCTTCGGACCCTTCACCCAATACTTCATCTGATCCGGCCTTTCAAAAGATGGCTAACAAATTACTTGCATTGAAGAGGCAGTTAGCCCAAGCTTCTCCCAGTTCCTCATACCAGGATATTCCACGGAGGAACTTCATTTCCAACAATGTTCCTCAAAGGCCGCGCTTACCCGCAACTGCTCCGCGGTTGGCGCTTGAGGCTCCTCCGGTCAACACTCTAGCCGAAATCGAAGAAGAGGAACAAGATTACGAAGAACCTTCGTCTCAAGGTGAAGATGATCAAGATGTCGGTGAGCCGACTGGCGACTCTACTATCGGGTATATGGAATTTGATGATGAAGAATCTGATGAAGAAGAGGGTACCTAGGGCTATGCAAGTGGACAATCATATGCTGTTTTTACCCGCTTGCAAGGAAAAGAAGCAGATGTCACTGCCCATGTGCCGAAGGAGAAGGTCGTGTCAAATGCACCTCCAACCATTGCTAAAAGAGGTAATCATCTTCCTACTCAGCTCCCTGTTAAGTCTTTTATAAGGAAATCTTTTCCCCCCATCTCTCCTCCAAATCAGCCCTCTCATATTCCTATCAAGACCAGTAATCCTACTTCACCATCACGAAGTGAGGGACTCATTCCTTCACCAACGCAACCCTTGGCCACATTTGACATCATAGACCATGCAAAAAAGACCAAGATCCAAATGTCTGAAGCCGAGTACCTTCAGTCAAATCCTGAATAGCTTGTAAGATTGACCAAGTATATTCAAAGTCAAGCTGTTATATCTAATCAGGTTTCCCCAAAAGGAATCCTTTCCACTCCTCCTGAATCCCACATAAATGTTGCCTCAACATCTGCATTAGGCAAGATAGAACCTTTCTATCTCTCCCTCCTAATCAATGGTCACAAGTTGAGTAACTGCATAATTGATTCTAGAGCTTCTGATAATGTCATGCTGGTAAAAGTCACCCATGCTTTGGGCCTCAACCTTAGCAAGCCTTTTGGTAGGTGTTATTCCTTAGAAACCAAGCAGGTTCCGTTGATTGGTCAAATCAAAGACGCGTAATTTACATTTGCGGCGTTCCTAGAGAAAAGAGTAAAGGTGATCGTCCTCGTTGCCGACATTCTGGCAGCCTACGGAATTTTGCTGAGAATAAGTTTTTGCAGCGAAGTTGGTGGAGAAATTCATATGGACTGGTCTAAAGCTAGAATTCCCATCAAAGGTGTAATGTAGACATTGCAGCCAGAATCACAAAAGAAGTACTTGGTTACTAACTCTGAGGACCCCAAAGCTCAAATCCTTTTTGAATCATCAAGGATGGTGAACTATTTCTTGTCCACCAAGTCCAATGAAATGGTTGTTATCGCTCAAGAAGAAGATCTTAATAAGATCTGGACTTTGCAGTTTGATGGTAGCTGCGCAACCAGTGGATGTGGCGCCGGAGCCGTGCTAATATCTCCCGAAGAGGAGATTATTCCTCTCTCTTTCAAGTTGCAGTTTTTTAATACGAATAATACTGCTGAGTATGAATCTTTGCTACTTGGCATGCAAGCCGCAAAGGAAAGAGGGATCAAAAATCTAAAAGTGCAAGGTGATGTGGAGCTAGTTGTAAATCAATTTAAAAGGATTTATCAAGTGAAGAATGAAAGGCTCAGGCATTACTGTAACGCAGTGTGGGACAACATTGAAGAGTTTGATGCTTTCTCAATTGAATCCATTCTAAGAGCTCAAAATGACATGGCTGATTCATTGGCTGTTTCAGCATCCCTCATGCTCCCTCACCCAGGTTTGAAAACAAACAAATACACCATTGAGGTGGTTTTCCGCCCAAGTGTGCCAGAGAATTCTCAGCATTGGCAAGTATTCAACGATGACAATCAACTCATTGCCTTTCTGGAGAAGGCGGAAAATTTTAAGGAATTGCACTTTGAAGGATCCACTTCCACTTGCCGTGAATCAGTCACTGATCAAGACAATGAATCTGAAGGAAACGACGGCATATGTCAGCTTAAAGGAAATAAAATTCCAAAGGGCTTGGTTTCTCTAGAACGGTTGTTCGACAGGCATGATCGTTTTGTGAAAAAGAAAAGGCAAGATGATCCTGACTTATCCCTAGAAACTGAACCAGTCAATTTAGGTTCGGTAGAACACCCGCAGTTTGTGAACATTGGAAAATTTTGCACGCCAGAAGAGAAGCGGAAGTTTGTCAAATTTCTGAAGAAATACATGGATGTATTGGCATGGTCCTACGCTGATCTAAAGTCTTTTAAGCCAAAGGACGTCCAGCATGACATCTCGTTGAAAGAAGACGTTAAAGCCTTTCGCCAGAAGCAGAGGCATTATAATCCTAAGATCTCAGGTACTATCCAGGCTGAAATTCAGAAAATGCTGGATGCGAGAATAATTTTTCCTATCCATCATAGTACTTGGGTAGCAAACATTGTGCCAGTACGCAAGAAGAATGGGGAAATACGCATATGCGTAGATTTTTGAAATTTGAATAAGGCTTCCTTGAAAGACAACTACCCACTTCCTATAATGGATCAAGTTTTGCAAGCAGTAACTAGATCAGAGATGCTGTCCATGCTTGATAGTTTTTCAGGCTACAATCAGATTGAAGTTTCACCTGAAGATCAATTTAAAACAACATTCACTACTCCTTGGGGTACATATGCCTATAGCAGGATGCCTTTTGGCCTAGCCAATGCTGGCGCCACTTTTTAGCGGGCCATGGACCTGGCATTCAAAGGTATGATGGGGAAAGTAATTGTCATTTATCTGGATGACTTGACTGTGTTCTCTAAACAACGAAGTAATCATTGTGATCACCTAGAGCAAGTATTGGCTAGATGCTGAGAACATGGGATTTCCTTGAACCTGAAAAAGTTTGTTTTTGGAGTCACGGAAGGAAAGTTGCTAGGGCATGTTGTTAGCAAAGAAGGAACGAAGATAGATGCCGAAAGAGTCAAGGCTATTCAGAGCCTTACTCTGCCTACAAGTAAGACTGACATTCATTCTTTCTTCGGAAAGGTGAACTTTCTCAGGCATTTTGTTCCCGAATTTTCTGAGAAGACTCGTCATATATTGGACGTGATGAAGGGGTCACCAACTTTCTGGTGGAGCGAGGAAGGAAAAAGGTCGTTTGAAGAAATAAAAGCTTTCGTTGCTCATGCGCCAGTTCTGGTATGTCCCGATTTCTCCAAGGACTTTATCATGTATAGTTATGCATCTGAGCATACTGTGTCTGCCATCTTGATGCAAAAGAATTCAGAGAATGTTGAATCTTTGATTGTGTTGATGAGCTCTCCCCTCAAGCCTCACGAACTAAAAATGTCTCAATTGGAAAAGCATGCCCTCGCCATTGTCAAAGCAGTAAAAAATTTTAGGTAATACATTCTAAATTCTCATACAGTGTTGCTGGTCCCTGACACAGCAGTCAAATCAATTCTAACTCAACAGGAGTTAGGAAGCTTGCGAGGAAATTGGATTGCAAAGGTCCAAGAGTATGACCTGGATATAAAACCAACCAAGCTGGTAAGAGGCAAGGGCCTATGTCAGCTTATGGCTGAAAACAAAGATTTAGAAAGTCCCGAGGAAAAGGATGATTGTACCAATGAAGCGCAAAGTCAGCTGGAGAAAGCCCATTCTCTGCCTCTGGTCCTATTTGTCGCAACCAGCGATGAGTGGTATTCCGATATTGCTTTCTTCCTCACCTACGGCGAATGCCCAGCTCACCTCACTGCAAAGGAGAAGCGCATTATAAAGCTCAGAGCAGTGAAATATGTCATCTAGGATGATGGTTTATACAAACGCGGGATAGATGGTGTCTTCTTGCGATGTGTCGACAAGCCACAACAGGTGAAGTTGCTTGAAATTTTTCATAATTCAGCCTGTGGGGGCCATTTCTCCTCTTCCGTGACAACACACAAGATCATCCGAGCCAGGTACTATTGGCCGATGCTTTTCCAAGATACAGCCACCTGGGTAGCAAAATGTGAACCTTGCCAGCAGTTCGTCGGCAAGCCCAAGTTGGCTACTTTTCCCCTCAGGCTGGTCATTGTCAACGAACCATTCAGGCAGTGGGGAATTGATTTTATCGGTGCACTCAATCCCCAATCGAGTGCCGAACATAGTTATGTCCTAACAACAACAGATTACTTCACCAAGTGGGTGGAAGCCATACCTGTCAAACATGCCACTTCCAAAGTTGTTTGCAGTTTTATCAAAGATAATATCATTGTCAGGTTTGGCGTTCCCAACAAGATTGTTGCTAATAATGCTTCTAACTTCTCTTCACGGGAAGTTATTAGTTTTTGCTATGAATACGGGATAACTTTGGCTCATGCCTCAGATTATTACCCTCAGGGAAATGGTCAGGCAGAATCCAGTAACAAGAACTTGGTGACCATCATACGAAAGTTAGTGGATGAGAATCAACGAATGTGGCACAAGTCCTTACATGACACTTTGTGGGTAGATCACATTACTCCCAAGAGGTCTCTCGGTATGTCACCTTTTCAAGTGTTATATGGCACTGATGCTGAGATTCCCATTTCTGCTGAACTTCCTGCTCTGTGCTTTGCACGAGCTATTGAAGATGAAACTTTCCAAAATTCTCTTGAAAGAGGATCATGTATCTGACAGAGCTCGAAGAAAAGAGAGTAAGAGTGGTCGACAGGGTCACCGAACATCAGAATCAAGTCAAGAGATTGTTTGATAAAAAAGCTAAGCAAAGAAGTTTCCAAGTGGGGGACCTCGTCCTTCTGTGGGACAAGCGAAGAGAACCAAAAGGCATGCACGGGAAGTTTGATTCCCTGTGGAGAGGACCTTTCAAGATTAAGTAGCTCAACGGAGAGAATAGTTTCTATCTCTCATATCTGGATGGAACCGAACTCCTGCTTCCCTATAGCGGGCAGCATCTGAACATTTTCAAGAAGTAGAGCTTGCTCTCTTCTTTGTACAGTTTGCTTTAGTTGTGTGTTTTTTTTCGTCATGTGTTTACTTTCCATTTGTTGTGTGTTTCCTTTGTTCTCCCTCCGGTCACCCTTGTTTTTGACTCTGTTACCCAATGGATAGGCACATGAGATCTGGGATTATCTACCATCGAGTTTGCTCAGGGATAGTCCCCAGAAAGAGCCAGCTGTTATCCCGTAAAATTGACAAGGGCAATTTTACTGATAACCATACCGAAAATTTTGTTCCGATCCCTCGTCGGGGATCCCTTGCGTTCAGAACGTTGCAAAATCCCTTTCCGGGAAATCTGGTTTTCCGAACTTAGTCATTTTTGGTCTTTTCACTGGGCACATAGAATGACTATACAACATCAACTTTTGATGCGCCCCCTTTAAAACCTTTGGCGCATGTTTTCTTGTTTCAGCAGGCGTTTTGGTGTGCCTTTACCTGTTGAGGCTTCCCTACGTGCGTCGGGGCGCATGCACCTTCCTGTCGACATATCTTTTGTTGCACCACTTTTTGGTGTGCCAAAGGTGCACGTATCCTTCTGTTAGCACCACTTCTGTTGTGCCATAGGCGCACGCATCTTCTTGCTGACAGGTCTTTTGGTGCGCCAAAGGGCGCATGTTTTCTCATGTCGACAGCTCATTTGGTGCGCCCCTTTAAAAAGTTGGTGGTGCATTTATTGCTGCCTCGCCTATATATAGGCGCGTCTGCATTGTCATTATCACCTGAGAAATCACGTGATATTTTCTCTGAGCCTGTCAGCGTGCCTACCCCATCATTTTCAAAGCACTTTGTGGACCCATTTGCGCTTTTTCATTGTTATATATCCTGGTAAGAGGTCCTCACTCCTTTTGTGTGTTTTGTGCTTTAGTTTTTATCTGCTGGTTGGTTGGTTGGGTTTAATATAAACTATGAAATCATGTTTTTATCCCCCTGCTGCTGTCTTTTCTTTCCTTCACCATGTCCTTCCCCCCTCTTTCTAGATCTGCTGGGAAGGGGACTCTTTCCTGAAGTAATGACTCAAAAAATCTTGGTTTAAGCCTCTTCATCACCCAAATGCCTCCTAAAAAAGAAGCTTAAACCATATGCAAACACCTTAGTGAAGAAGTCATGGCTTGGAAGGAGACTGTAATATTTTTCTCCTTTGGCGCATCTGTCCTCCCTGCAACATGATCAACAGTCGCGCCATTGGCACACCCACCGTGCCTGTTACAAAAAGAGCAGCTGCGCCCTCATGGCACACTTCTCTCGCATGCTGCAAATGCTTCCCATGCGCCCCTTAGCACATCAAACTTGGATGCAACATTGCTTATTCCTGCACCCTTTGGCGCACCCAGCATCCGTGCAATAGTCATTTCCCATGCGCCAACTGCAAAGCTATATAAGGCGTAGGCGCGTTCCTTATCGCATCAACATCATGTTGTGCAAACCCTCCATGCTTCGCGCCAAGTTCCCTTAAGCGCGCCAAAAGCACATGTTACACAAACCATACATGCGCCTTTTACAAAATACATCCACATGGTGCAGGCGCACTTGTCCTTACAACAACACAAAATGCACCCTGCAATGTCTATGCGCCATGCGCCCTTTGGCGCTGATTTATCTCCTGCAACACCCTTTTCCTGTGCACCTTACTTATTTAGCTCTGTAATCTGTAATATCTGTGCTCCATGCACCCCGAGGCCTCTAAATTGCTAACTCTTTCTTCTGTCAGCATTTCAATGGAAAATCAAACAGCTGACATGACTTTCTTCAATTGGGTTTGACGTCTTATTCTTGCAGATCAGCAATTAAACTCAGAAGAACATATGTCAACATCAAGCAAGAGGCCTACCAAATCCAAAGGCAAGGCCAAGCTCACAAAGGAAGAAATGAAGTATAAATATCAGAGGGTCAGAATGCCTGACTCCCAGGCCGAGTGTGACCTGGACATCAGAGACTCAGAGTTGGATCATATTGATTTGGAGTAATTCTGGGTCAGGACTCAGAAGGTCACAAGAAGTCCATGGATGGACAAGCTAATAGGCAGTGCCCTGCACTTTGCTGGGGGAATCCCAGTCAGCGCCGTTAACAATGAATTCATGATGGTGGCTTCTTCTTCTTCTCTCTCTTCTTTGAATTTCTTTTTGTAAATATCTAAAGTATGTTGGCACAAACGATGACATCATCCATGTTGCACCATGGAATGATGTCATCCATCAAGTTGTCAAAAGTCAACATGACTTTGAGATATTTTGTAAATAGGTGGTTGGCTCCTTTTTGCCTTCTTTTCTCTCCTTCTTCTATAAATACCCCAATCCTTGTTGTATTGTAAATGAGTGAATATATTTCAGATGAAAAATAGAAGTGAGGAGGAAAGACTTTGAGCTTTTTGTAACAAAAAGAATTATTGATACAATATTTAGACTTTGTGCTGAATACATGTGTTATTTGCATTGGATGTTTCTTACGTTAGATCTTTGCATTTGCTCTGTTGAGATTACTTCTGTTTTATTGTCATTTATTCATCAGTATTGCTTTGCTCGTTTATGTAAGTAGGTTTGGCTCTATTTACTACCAATCCCAAAACATAAACCCTTTGACCTTTCTGCTTTGGAATTCATTTCTTTTCTCCCTTCGGACTTGCTCTTCCTTCATCCTCTCTTTCATTCCTTTCTTTTTGTAGTTGGAAACACCCTACTGGGATGAGATCCCAAACCCCCGAAGACGGAATATTGTGAGACTTGCACAAATTCCTGCTAGTAGAATAGCAATAAACTAGTTTCGCTTTGCTGACTCAAAGAGGGGCTATGCCCTACACACTATTGGCTTGTTTATCCATAGATCTGCCCAAGTGACAGATTTTTGGACCAACAAATCTAAACTAATATATCTTGATGTATTTGTAGACTCCTCCATAGTTCTTCCTTCCTTTCTCCCGTGGCATCCTTATCTTCAACCTGTAAATTAAACAAAGAAAAAGTGACCAAATGAGGAGACTTGGGTAAAGAAAGAGATTAAATATAAATTCATAAGGATATTTAGGGTTAGTTTGGAACCCTAGGATCTAGTGGCCATAATGGAATTGATCTCAGGGTTGAGGATCAACCCTACATTTTTTTGGTAGGAATACATTTTATAGATGTTTTAACAAAAAATTAAAGGTATGTGTGGATGGGTGAATGGGGCCATAACTATCTTGGTATGCATAGTCTCTAATCTAGTTCCTAGTATGGTTTAGAAAAGTAATGAAATGGACATTTAAGTTATTTAAATAATGGAACTGTAGTAACTAAATACAAGGTAAAGTTTTAGGGTGTGAATGTTAGTTGTGGAGGAATAAACATTAGACCAAGTAAATTAAATTATGGTACCTTCCTAGTTGAATGTTAATAAATTGACCTTAGAGATAAATTAAGAATATTTAATCATTTAACTTAGACTTGGTATATTACTTGTAAAGTAAATATTATTGGTGAAAATAAATCTAATGCACACTAAGGGTTGACACCCTTGTAACCTTTTAACTTTAACAAAATAAAATTAGTTGCAATCTTTCCGGTTAAGTGTTTAGGGTTTTAGCGTATTCCTAGAATGCCATTTTTGGTGGGCGTTCCACTTGTTATTAGAGCCACGGGTTCAAAGCGAGGACCCTTGGGAACACCTAGAAAACATAAGACATGGAATTTTTAACCTAGCGCAATATATATTATTCCTTTGTGTAGACCTAGAAAACCACACTGTCTGAATAATTGTATAATATAGAAAACCTAGAAAACTGAAATGAAACCTAGAATGATGGACTAACTCTTTCCTTGGTCTGTGTATGAGGTGTGGACTAGACAAGGGGTCCTTTCACATACACCTAGATTTACCACCTCCAGATCAGGCGGTAGCATCCATTCTACCTCAGATTTTACAAACGCTTCAGGACGTCAATTTCGCTATACGTGGAGGGTCCTTAGGAGGATGACTTGCTAGACATAATATGGAGCCATCAGTGGAGGCTCATACATATCCTCGACACAACAAGGAGAATAGGGCAAAGAAATTTTGTGTGGAGTCGGCCAGGATAGAGTCACCACAGAGAGGGCATGCAGATAGGATTTCAGGATATAGGGACATATCTTGGAGCCCTAGGCAGAGAGAGGAGCATGTAGAGAGATCTAGGGTTTTTCAATCATTAGCTGGAGACCACATCAAGGATATCCTAAAGCTACGACCATCTCACTATTCTGGAGATATAGGTGGGTTTCAGGTAGAGGCCTGATTGGTAAGCTTGAACAAATGCTTCAAGCTTTGCCCTTGTACTAGAAACTTGAAAGCTCGTGTTGTATCCATCTTCTGAGGGATGAAGCAGGAGTTTAGTGAAGGACTGAGAAGCAGAAGCTCCATGTTGAATCAGAGACAGTTAGCTAGGAGCTATTTGAGAAGTGGTTCAGGAGCAAGTATTTACCCAGAAGGTTTATGTAGCAGCGGATAGACAAGTTCCACGACCTCTGTCAGGCATCTATGACTATAGCTGAGTATGAGAGTCGATTTCTGGACCTACTCAAGTATGTAAACTATAGCCAGGATGAGAAGGTGTGGATTCACATGTTCATCATGGGCTTGAATTTGGATTTGGGTGGTGCGGTGCGCATTCACTACCACAGAAATTAGCAGAGGTCGTCGAGAAGGCCTATATTACAAAGGAGACATGGGGGAAGATGCAACAGGCTAGGGAAAAATTTCAGAGCCGCATCTAGCAGATGCAAGATGGTAGGTCAAGGGGATGAGCTTCTCCTCCTTGTGGTGGATAGGGTTTGGTACAGGAATCTTCTAGGCCACCAAAGTAGCTACCTCATTAGCAGTAGTCCCGCCCACCTTATAAACCTCCTTAGAGATTCAATACATAGAGGGGGAGGAGTATGGGGCCTCCTCCTAGGGGTCCCATCAGGACACAAGGTGCACTGAGAGCTTAGTCAACAGAAGCTTGTCATCAGAGACCTCATCATTCCATAGCTAGATTGTCAAGATCCACAACACATACCTCTAGAGTACCGGCTGGAGTTGCATCTCCCTTGAGAGGACCATGCAACTATCATATTTGTGGCATTGTTGGACATCATTAGAGAGAGTGCCCAAAGAACCCTAGTAATAAGGGTAAGGCATATATTTCAGAGCCTACTGTCGGCAATATAGGACGCATCCATAAGATTTATGCAGCGGTCGAGAACCGTCAAGTTGTGCACCATAGTATCGTGATAGAGATGACAGGTAGTGTTGGTGGTATTTCCACCTTCATTTTGTTTTATTCTGGCTCATTTGATTCTTTTATTGCACCATCCTTAGTAGAGCATTACAGGCTGGTGTCAGTTAGGTAGGGTCTTAGTTGGGACGTTGAAATCACTTTAGGAGCCAAAAGTTATGTAGAATCCTTAGTTAAGGAGTGTGTAGTGGATTTGGGTCCCTTCACCACTACCTCGGATCTTCATATCCTTCCATTGGGTTCTTATGGAGTCATCTTAGGCATGGACTGGTTGTTTACACATAGAGCTAGAGTGGATTGTTACCATAAGACTATTGCTTATACAGATTATCTAGGAGTTGACTCAGTGATAGCAAGAGTTAGGAGGCCCGTTTCCATTCACGATATTGGTGCTCATTTTGATCTCGCACCATTTGCCCTGATTTTCCTTTGATCTGCATGTTATGAAACATTTTATCTCTTGATGTGGATGTTCTGAAGCTTTTACCTCCATTTGAATGCCTTGAATTGTTTGCAGAATCCATTGTCATGCCCTTTTTTGAAGAAGTCTCTAAGTTTGCCCTGTTTTTGCCCTAATTTCTTTAAAATCTGTGGGCTCTGCCATTTTCCTATTTTTCCCCGACCATGGAAGCTCGAGAATGATCAATTTATATTTGTATGCCTTTGAAAATCCAAATCCATGGTTGAAAGATGCTTGGAACCATGATTCACTTGGTTTTGTTTCAAAAAAATTCATCCTTAGCAAAAAATCAAGTTCTGGGCATGAATGGTGAATTTATGTGTTTTTGACGGTCTGACGGGCATCTTTTTCCTGTCAAATTATTCCTCTACATTCGACGGTCATGTGGATTCTTTTGGTTGGTCAGGGGATGGTGGGAAAATGTTTTAACTTGTCACTTTACTTTTTTTGGCAAAAAGGAAATTTTTATCCCGTACCTCCGCTCAATTCTGATTGGTTCTTTTGGTACTTACGTGGCTTCTTCTAATTGGATGAGGTGCGAAGGGTTTGTTTTATTAACTTGTTCTATTTGGATACTTTGGAAAAAAAATTGTGGCCCTGCTTTTAATTAAAGTGAAGATTTCTTATTTTCGAAGGTGTATACATGTTCATTTTTAATTTGATAACAGTCTTTTTGGTGAAATTTTCCAAAATATCAAATTGGCCCCGTGGCCCCGATAGCATCTAATTGGTTATTCAACAGATATGAAGCATCAAGGAAAAAGTCTTACTTTGACCCCATAGAAGGACACATGGAAAAGTTAAAAGTGGAGATGCGGGCATTTGGAAGCAAGTTGGATACTTTTACCCTTTTGGAAAAATGGAATAAAGGTTCTAAAATGGAAGCACACCCCCATGAAATCATATTGAAGCCTTATAAGGTTCTTGAAGTTGCACCATGACACATAGAGGTTTCCACCCGGTCTTCTTTCCTTAGAATTTTTCAAACTTCATATTGTCGAGCCCATGCTCATTTCGGGTATCTACTTTTGGGGACCATCTCAAGATGTGTCATTAAGATGCGTGGTGGTTTGAAAAGTCAAGAGGTGGGGAGGCAAGACATCGGGGGGAACTTGGATTTTTTTTCCCCTTGTTATTTAAACAATTAAAATCATCAAAATGACCCACAAGATCAACAGAGAATAGTCAAAATTTTGGTCCATTCAATGGTGAAGGTGCAAAATTTCGGGGGAAATTTGGAAAATTTTCCTTTTACGGAGAAAGGAGTTAAAAGTGTAAAAGGAAGCGTGGTTCCGCTGGGACCCACATCAGAAACTAGAAGTGGAAGGGTGGAGCTGTGGGGAAAACTTGGAAAAATTTCCCTTTTCCAAAAAAGAGGTGAAATAGTAGAATTTAGCCACGGTTCCTTTGGGACCCACATTGGGACATGTGTCAAGCCCATTTTTCAAAGGCGGAGGGGTGGAGCAAATTGAGAAATTTTGCATTTTTTCCAAAAAGGTGTAAAAAGTAAAAAGGAACCCCCAGGCCCATCTTAACTCGGATCTCCCACATGGACGGTCCAAATTCAAAAGAAAGATCGATAGAAACTGTGCATCTGTATCTGATTTTCTGCCATTTTCTCCAAAGCTCCAGGGATGCATATTTTTATGGTTTTTTATCATTTCTTGGAGTCTCTTGCACATAAAATGAAGAGGAACATTAGTTTGGTATCTTGGTTGGGTGGGAAAAAATCTGAAGACATCTTTTTCCATTAAGATGTGATCTGACTATTGGCTTCGATCTGATTTTCCAATTTCTTCTTCCTTGGCACGCAAAGAACCAGATTTGACAGATTAGAGGAGGAAGTAGTTGGCACGTGAGATGAAGAACCACCTACTAGATGAAGAATTTAATGCTAGAAATATTTGGAGAGATTTTCCTTCTACCCACCTAAAAACCATTTTTCAAATCCGATTCTGGGAGTCACGGTCAAGGTCGTAACACGCAATGGTGCTTTGAATGTTTCTAGTTTTGGGGGGAAAACTCTTTTGTAAATGAAGTATTATAAATTGCATGAATTTTTCATGCAAATGGTTGGAGTGTTAGAGGTCGGGACTGATTTTTCTAAGAGAAAAGCTTGATAGAACCCATCCATCTGAGAAACCATCTGAAGAAACATGTTTATCTCCTTTGTGTTAAATTTGATCATGTCAAGGTGGTTGCGAGTGTACAACCATTGAAAATATCTGAGATTGTTCTAGAAACTTTCCCTTGCTGATAAATTTAATCAAACTTGAGTTAATCTGCGTTATTTTTGGGAAAAATTTGTGTTTGCTTCATTTCTGAATGTCTGCAAGTAGTTTTCTTCTTCCTGCTGCAATCTTACATTGAAATCTTTGTGAATCACACAATATCTTATCCTTGTGATAGTTTGGTGGCATTTGTAATTTCATTTATCAGAAGAGCTTTCATTTGATAGTGAAATAAAAAAATTTAAAATCACTGTGACTCCTAGCATGACTATAAGATTGTTTGTTAGCCTTTGAGGGTATCTTAGGCATGATGAAGTAGAGGTTGATAATGTTTAGTTAAGTTTTCCAATTTGAGCCTTCATTTTGGATCCTTGAAGTTTGTGTGAAAAGTGCTGATCTGGGCCTCCATTGAAGCACATATTCTGGTTAAAGGAACATCCTAGCTATCCTAAAGCATTTTGTTGTTCAAGCTCTCCATTTTTGTAAAATTTCTCAAGGATCTGGTGAATCAAGTTCATCTCTGCCTCACCTCCCACCAAAAATTCATTTAAAAATAACCAATCATACCCATACTACCCCTGTTTGTCCTATGTGTGTACAAATGCATAATCTCTATTACTAAAACATACAGAAGCAATCAGGTTTTCATTGTCTTTAGTAGCCTGAACCTTGCTTAGAAAATATCTCCATTATCTAGGGTGACAACTCATGAGAGTTAGATTTTGTTGTATTGATCATGTTTTCTTCAAGGTCTTCTCAATAACTCTACTACGAAGGACATCTCCATCTCCTCCACAAACAGCAAGCTACAAAAGGGTCCTCTCACCCTGGTTGAAAGGCACAACCATAAAGTAGTGAGGATAGATCAAATCCTCTTAAGGGTTCTACCCATTTCTCCACATCTGAGTGACAAAGAGCAAGTTGCATTCCTTCCCCGGCTACAAAATGACACACAACATGCTCTGCTTACCTCTAAGCTTCCTGACCAACCTGTGATGTTGCTCATCTTCTGAGGGAGAATCAATTTGGGTACCAACACCGGATTGGTGCTGTTTCTAGGGACATAGTGGTTACAATTCATATTCAAACCGTGGTAAACACTTCTTATATGCTGTAAGTGCTAATACATTTTTTCAAATATCATCTTGTGTTCGGGCCTGTAAGAAGTATTCAAAGTTGCAAGTGTTGTGTGCAATTATTTGAGTTTCTACACCTAGTGCACTAGCTTTCATTGATAAATATGGGTAAAGAAAAGTCAGATCATTCCATTTCCAGTTTCTAGTATTGACAGACATTTGACATATCATAGTTTAGTGCATTTTCGCAACTAAGGTGGAAATCCTTAGTGGCGACTCCCTGTTGATCTGATTCTTGATAAGTACCAGTGTCTTAACCTCTATCAAGTAAGATTTGTTACTAATATTTGCAAAGATGGAAGGAAGAAGATATTTCTTTTCTAGGGATCCTGCTAGGACATTATTTCCAGAGCTAGGAAAAACAAAGTCAGAAGGAAGAAAATCCTGGAGAGTTGTTGGAGATCAGCAGTCAAGAAAAGGGATCTCCATTGATGAAAGTGATCGGCCTATCATTGAAGACTACCATTCAAGTGCTTCTGAATCAGGTAGCCTCTTTTTGGAATTGAATTCTCCAACTTGAGAGGGGCCTTCATTTGATTTTGAAAAGTTTTCTTCTCATTATGCCCCTGTCTTTTCAAAAGTTGATAGGGTTTTCCAATAAACAAGGCCTTTAGGGGATATCCATTTTGAAAGTTATACTCATGTGTTTCAAATACCCTCTACCCCTTATCAATTTGTTTCTCCTCTAGGGTCACCTACTCAAAATAACATGGCCCAACCCCCACCTAAACCTCCATTTGTTGTAAATACTTTTGGTCCTATAAATTTTAGAGGGATGGTTGGTTATCTAAATGCAGTTCCCTAGGATGTAAGATATAGATTGCCAAAGTTCCAAGGAAACAACACTATAACTGGTGATCAACATTTAAAGCTTTTTATCAATATGATGGAAGACCTTGAGATTGAATATGAAGATGTATATATCAAATTGTTTATCCATACTTTGGAAGAGGATGGAAGGGACTGGTATAAAGCTTTTCCAAATAATTCCATTGATTCTTGGACAGAGATGAACAATGAATTTAGATTATAGTATGGTGATAGAACTGACCCTAGGTTTCTTCTATCATAATTTGAAAACATCAAGAAGAATCCTAATGAGTCAGTACATGATTTCAACACAAGGTTTAACAAGACCTTGAGGAGATTTCATGTTAGCTTAAGGCCATGTGATGAATCATGTTTGATCAAATATTCAGATGCATTTGATAAAAAAAAGTTGCTTACTACTTGAGGGATAAAAACCATACTAATTTGAGGCTGGCCTTCACCATGGCTCTACAAATTGAGAACAACATCAAGGCAATTGGAAAGCCTCTAAAAAGGGAGGGTGTACAAATAATTAACCTTGAAAAGCCTAAAACAAGTAAGGCTACTGATTTGGAGGAAGTTATGAAAGCATTAGTAGGGGCTATAAAAGAAATATCATACAAACTAGCCCAGGTAGAAAAAGGAATTAGGTAGAGTTCACAAGGTCAGCAAAATAAACAAAGCGAAGATAGGTTTACAAATCATCATAGAAATGATTATATTTTTGATGACAGAGGAAAGGTACCTATTGGATTTGTAAATAAATAGTCCCAGGCCAAGGAAAATAGATAGGTACCCGATCCTTTGGCTGGCAGATTTGTTGTTATGGAGGAGAGAGATGTCATTGATTGGTGTGATAGATGTTTCATGCCCCATGATCCATGTGAGGAAGATCAGCAAGAAGAAGAAGAAGCTGATGATGATAATGATGATGATGATGGCATGATGGGTTGCTCCACGAGCTCACAAAGGGAAACTTCAACTGAAGTAATAAGTGTTATAACTACTACTCATTTTTGGGATTGCATCCACCGAGTACCTATTCTTCCTCCCTCTCATACTTTATAATTAGATACTATACAAGATTTTGAATTTCCCAATAATGACTTTGAATATTTAAGATCTTTAATGATAGAGAAGTGTGATGGAGGAATCCCATATGAGGAGGACAGGTAGTTTTTGATGGATGTTGTTGTTGCTCGAGAGGAGTATAATAACATGGAAAAGAAGTCCATGGTTACATCTCAAAGCTTGGACAGATAAAACTTGGCCTCATGCCTGTAAAAAACTTCAGTTTGTGCCAAAAATTCCAATGCTCTTTCAAATATTCCTAACATAGGCTCCTAAGATCAAAATTGCATCTGAATCAAGCATAGGCCTTGCTATCCCAAACAAAACTCATACCCATCCGCATGCCCAAGCTAATTGTAATTCCTGTGCCATCCTTCAAAATTCCTGTGCCATCTAATGAGTGTGTCAACCTTCCTTCCAATGTTGCCTTGCCAAAGTCTGTCCCTTACGATATTGCCCAAGTCTTGAGTCAGATCAAGATCTCAAGTAAGTTCCAATTGTTGAATTGTCTAGAAAATGGGTTGAAAATGTTGGTGGGAGGGTTCAAATGGATATGTCCTATGCCACCATCCTGATTAAGGGAAACCTTGTCAAGTTACTTGGTGAAAATAAAATGTTATATCTTATTGAGGACCCTAACAATGCTGCTTATGAAGTATTACATGCAGATATTAATATTGATAACTTCGTGAGCTATGTTGCTTTGAAGGAATATGAAATTAGTCAATGTAGTTATCATGAGTAGGATGATTTTCCTAAGACTTTGATGTTTTATGCAGTCTTGAAATATGTTGAAAAAATTAACACAAGCATAAGGGGTAAGCTTGAAAAAGTCTGGTCAAATACCAACTCAGATGGAAAAGAAAAACAACCATATGACGAGTTGTTAAAGACATATTAGAACATATTAGCATGGTCATATCTAGAATGGCAGGAACTTGAGGTTTTTCCTTAATTATTTTCTTTGAATCAATATCCTCACCATTGTACATTGTTTAGTTCTTTGGTTTTGTTCTGCTTTTGTGTTGTTGTTCATTCTGGTCCTTGGTTACTTGGTTTTGTTGGTTTCTCGATTCAGATTTTTTTAGGATGGTTTTGGTTGTTCCACTATATGCTAGCTTGTTCTTTGACTCCATTTTCCAATGGTATGTTCTTAGCACCTGGTCTACTATTTATTTTTGTGGCATTCACAGGGAGTGCCCATCCCCGAGTTGGAGCCGATGTTGGTTCTCATTTTGATCTTGCACCATTTTCACTAATTTTCCTTTGATCTGCGTGTTATGAAACTTTTTATCTCTCGATGTGGATGTTCTGAAGCTTTTATATCCATTTGAATGCCATGAATTATTTGTAGAATCCATTTTCATCCCCTTTTTTGGAGAATTCTCTGAGTTTTCCCTATTTTTTCCCTAATTTCTTCAAAATCTGTAGGCTTTACCATGTTTTTCCTATTTTTCCCTGACCATGGAAGCTTGAGAATGATAAATTTATATCTGTATGCCTTTAAAAATTTAAATAAATGGTGGAAAGATGCTTGGAACCATGATTCACTTGGTTTTGTTTTAAAAAAATTCATCCTTAGCGAAAAAATGGATTTTGGGCATGAATGGTGAATTTTTTGTGTTTTTTGACAGTCTGATGGGAATCTTTTTCTTGTCAAATTATTCCTTAACATTTGGTTTTCGGGTGGATTCTTTTGATTGGTTAGAGGATGGTGGGAAAAAATTTTAACTTATCAATTTCTACTTTTTTGGCAAAAAGGCAATTTTGGACCCTAGCTGTGCTCAATTTTGATTGGTTCTTTTGGTACTTACGTGGCTTCTTCTAATTAGATGAGGCACGATGGATTTGTTTTATGAACTTTTTCTTTTTCGATAATTTGGAAAAAAGTTTGAACTCACCCCATGGCCCCACTAGGCTCTGATTGAAAAGCAAAATTTAAGTGGTGGGGGAAGATTTCTTTATCGCAGAAGGACATTCCTTGATGGTGTATTAGTGTTTCATTTGTTATTTGATGCAGCCCAGTGGGTCTTTTTGGTGAAATTTTCTAGTTTTATCACATTTGTAAAAATATCAAATTCATCACGCGGCCTTCCGATAGCATCTAATTGGTTATACAACAGATATGAAGTGGCAAGCAAATGTCTGGACTTTGACCCCACAGAAGGACACGTGGCAAAGATAAAAGTAGAGATGTGGGCCATCAGAAGCAAGTTTGATATTTTTTAACCCTTTTGGAAAAATGGAATAAAGTTATAAAATTCTAAAATGGAAGCGCGTGGAGGTTTCCTCCCCCTGACTTTTCAAATCCTAGTGAAGCATGTTTATAAGGTTCTTGACCATAAAGACACATGGAGGTTTCCACTGGGTCTCCTTTCCTTAGACTTTTTTAGCAACTTCCTAAAGGGTTCGAGACACGTGGTGAGGCCCACACTCATTTTAGGGTCTCTACTTTTGGGGAAAGATATGCCACTGAGATGTGTGGTGGTTTAAAAATTCAAGAGGTAGGGAGGCGGACCATCGAGGGTAACAAGGATTTTTTTCCCCTTGTTATTTAAAACATTAAAATCATGAAAATGACCCACGGGCCCGACAGAGAATAGTCAAAAAAATTCTCCAGTCAATGGCGGAGGTGCGGACTTTTGGGGGAAATTTTGAAAATTTTCCTTTTGTGGATAAAGGATTTAAAAGTGTAAAAGGAACATGTTTCCGCTGGGACCCACATTAGAAACTAGAAGCGGAACGGAAAAGATGTGGGGAAAACTTGGAAAATTTTCCCTTTTCCAAAAAAGAGGTGAAATAGTAGAATTTAGCCATGGTTCCTTTGGAACTCACATTGGGACACCTGTCAAGCCCATTTTTCAAAGGTGGAGGGGGCGGAGAAAATTGAGAAATTTTTGCATTTTTTCCAAAGGTGTAAAAAGTAAAAAAGAACCCTCAGGCCCATCTTAACTCGGATCTCCCACGTGGATGGTCCAAATTCAAAAGAAAGATCAACGAAACTATGCATCTGTATCTGATTTTTCCACCATTTTTCTCCAAAGCTCCTAGGGATGCGAATAATTATGATTTTTTATCATTTCTTGGAGTCTCCTGCATGCCAAATGAAGAGGAACATTAATTTGATATCCTGGTTTGGTGGGGGAAAAATATGAATCATACATCTTTTGGCACGCAAGAAAACCATTAATCTTGATGTGATCTTGACCATTGGCATTATCGATATTGATTTTCTAGTTTTTCCTTCCTTGGCACGCAAAGAACCAATTTGACAGATTGAAGGAGGAAGTAGTTGGTGCATGAGATGAAGAATGACTTACTAGGTTGAAGAATTGAATGCTGGAAATATTTGGAGAGATTTTCCTTCTGCACACCTGACAACCTTTTTACAAATCGATTCTGGGAGTCACGGTCAAGGTTGTAACATGCAATGGTGCTTTGAATTATTTTGGTTTTGGAGGGAAAACTCTGTTGTAAATGAAGTATTATAAATTGCATGAATTTTTCATGCAAATGGTTGGAGTGTTAGAGGTTGGGACTGATTTTTCTAAGAGAAAAGCTTGATAGAACCCGTCCTTCTGAGAAACCATCTGAAGAAACCTGTTTATCTCCTTTGTGTTAAATTTGATCATGTCAAGGTGGTTGTGAGTGTACAACCATTGACAAGCTCTGAGATTGTTCTAGAAAATTTCCCCTGCTGATAAATTTAATCAAAATTGAGTTAATTTGTGTTATTTTTGGGAAAAATTTGTGTTTTCTTCATTTCTGAATGTCTGCAAGTAGTTTTCTTGTTTCCGTTGCAATCTTACATTGAAATCTTTGTGAATCACACAAGATCTTATCCTTGTGATAGTTTGGTGGCATTTGTAATTTCATTTATCAGAAGAGCTTTCATTTGATAGTGAAATAAAAAAATTTAAAATCACTGTGACTCCTAGCATGACTATAAGATTGTTTGTTAGCCTTTGAGGGTATCTTAGGCATGATGAAATAGAGATTGATAATGTTTAGTTAAGTTTTCCAATTTGAGCCTTCATTTTGGATCCTTGAAGTTTGTGTGAAAAGTGTTGATCTAGGCCTCCATTGAAGCACATATTCTGGTTAAAGGAACATCCTAGCTATCCTGAAGCATTTTGTTGTTCAAGCTCTCCATTTTTGTAAAAGTTTTCAAGGATCTGGTGAATCAAGTTCATTTCTGCCTCACCTCCCACTAAAAATTCATTTAAAAACAACTAATCATACCCATACTACCCCTGTTTTTCCTATGTGTGTACAAATGCATAATCTCTATTACTAAAAATGTGCAGAAGCAATAAATTTTTCATTTTCTTTAGTATCCTTAACCTTGCTTAGAAAATATCTCCATTATTTAGGGTGACAACTCATGAGAGTTAGATTTTGCTGTATTGATCATGTTTTCTTCAAGGTCTTCTCAATAACTCTGCAAAAAAGGACATCTTCATTTCCTCCACAAACAATAGGCTATGAAAAGGGTCCTCTCACCCTGGTTGAAAGGCACAACCATAAAGTAGTGAGGATAGGTCAAATCCTCTTGAGGGTGTCTACCCATTTCTCCACATCTGAGTGAAAAAGAGCAAGCTGCATTTCATCCCTAGGCTACAAAATGACACACTACATCCTCTGCTTGTCCCTAAGCTTCCTGCCAAACATGTGATGTTGCTTAGCTTCTGAGGGAGAATCAATTTGGGTACCAACAGGGACAACTCAAATATGCAGCTTAACATGTGTGAGATGAGGTTGTCAGATGTAAGCATGGTTACGGTTAATCCATTTGAGGATGAACTAATGGACACAAACATTGAATGACCATCACATTGTGAAAAATTTTTCTGATGCATATTTTTCCATGGGAGCTACCAAGGTGAACAGTCCACCTCAAGGATAATTTCCACATAAATTGGTAATGGGTATTAGATTTTTCTAACATCTGAGAAGCTTATCTTGATGCTACCCCTTTTCTATGTGAGATAAAGTTGAGATAATCTTGAGGGCCATTCTGGAGAAACTATTGATCCCAGTGACTTCATCCACACTTTGGGTACACGGGTGATTTTTTGAAGAAGAAACACATATTTCATTCCATTGATTACCCTAAACCACATGGTGAAGGATAGCGATCAGGACTGAGAAATACCTTTGTTCTTGAAGGGAAAGGTCCATTAAACAAATGATTTATTTTATCAAATCAAGGGAAGGTCCATAGTTTATCTCCAAGATAGAGCTTAAGATCAGAGGTCCAATCTTTAGAAGAGAAAGGACATTTCACGAAAGAGATGATTCATAAGACCACCTTCAATATTTTTTAATCATAGCCTACATCTTGAGGTTAAGTGAGTAACTGTCTATGGTTTTAGGTTCATAGCCATTACAATGGAATGAGCTTGATAAATGTGGTAGGTATTTGGAAGATTTTTGGATGTGCTTGAAGGCCACCCTTGATGACTTTCAATTTCTCACCTATGCCTAATGACATCAAGGAGCACCTTTGCCTGGTTCTTCAGTGTTTTTTGATAGTTCATGCTTTACGGGAATCTAGTCAAAGAGTGAAATCTTTTAGCTAGAGGTGAAATATTTGGGCCACATTTTTTCTAAAGATATCATAGCCCTTAATAGGAGCAAAATGAGCTATTGATAGGATTGGAGGAATAGAAGAAGTGTTGAGCGTAGCAGGATGAGTGTTGCGAGTAGGTTACTACATCGATAGAGACCAGCCATAATGTGATTTCTCAAGAGGATGTGCACCCTATAAACATCCCTCCAGTGAAATCAGGGAAGAAGTTGTAGCTATACCAAGATAGTTGTGAGTAGGCCTTGAGGAAACTAAAGGATATGCCTCATGATTAGTCTATGACTTGTAAAGTACCAGATCCTAAAAAAAAGGTTTGAGTTGTTTGTTTACCATAAATAATCTTCTTTGGTAAAATTAGGCGTGTTGATAGCCTAGGATTACCAAGAGTAGTTTATTTTGAGTAGTAAGTAAACTCAAATTATGAAATACTAAAATTATACTAAAGCATGCTTAATCTTATAACAATTGTGCATGCCTAAGTGTAAAGAGGGTTAGAAGAGCCTTAACTAATTTCAAGTTATTTTACACTCAGTGATTCAGTTGACTAGAGATGGATGCCATCTCTTCACATGAGCCCGAATCTCAAAGCTCCATCAATTGTTAGATGGAGTTGATTTGTGAGTACGAATGGAGATAGAACCTGGAAGGGATGAAGGGAACATGGGCGCCCTGAGTAGATCTAGTCATTTGGCTATGCTCCTTTAGTGCGTACAGATTGTAAGAAAAACCTCCTACTAAGGTATCATAAGAGTTTCTACCTTGTTTGAAGACATTGAGTCTCTTGTATGACCCCTTGAGGGGAGATCAATGATGGTTATTTAAACCTACAACGAAGAAAGATCCTACAAAACCCTCAAAATAAACTTCAATATACTGTTAAAATAAGGAGATGAGGGGTTGAGACTATCCTAAGCTTTTGAAATGGTGGACTTATAATTGACCTTATTCACTCATCTCTGATTCAATGTAGATGCATGCCACTTCTGAGAAGTTGTACCATTGGAGGGGTTTCTCTTGTGACGTGGCTCAGTTTGAAGTCAGTGTTGTTTTAAGTGTAGATGTAAAATGAATTCATAAACATGTACATGAAATAAAATAGACTCCTCACTTCTATGCCGGATGTGATGAAATGGGACACCATTTCCATATTCCATTTTGGGTTAACAACGATGGATAATCACCATGGAGCTATCATGGTCTTTTGGTGGATGCAAATTGGTGAAAGTAGGCTTAGTGTTTGGTCCCTGCAAAGGTAATATTATCTACATAACTTTATAGTGGCATATGTATTCCCCTCTTGAATTCCATAGTTAAGATTACACAATGATTACACAAAAATCATAAGACCCTCACGATAGCTATAAAGGAACCAAAAAGTGCAACCCACGTAAAAAGAGGACAAGTATCACCCTGGCACTCAGAGGGAAGGGAGCTGGGTGAATTGGATCTTACTGAGGACATGTCTTAGAATGTAAAAATGGAGAAAGATAAATGGGAGAGTATTTGTATTTGGTAAGAGTTTTCCATACTAAAAGAAGAAGTTTCCAGGAAAGGTGGCCAATAGACATGGGTTAATCGTTTTTTCGTACTTTATGGAATCATATGCAATACATAGTATGTCAGTTAAGACTAGATTATTACCCAAAGTGTGATCTTTGTGCCTAAAACATGTGTTCTAGGATCAATGCATAGTCTAAAAGTCCATATTTATTTTTAGGTGAAATTACCAGTTTGGCCTAAGGAGACAAGCATAAGAAGTATGATGGATCTTTTTACAGACAGTTCATAGTTATGCAGGTAGTTCAACTAAAGGTGTTTATTCATGTCTGCATAATATTTCTTTTGATATATGTTTAAGCTTGCTTCTAGGTTTAATAAAAATTAAGAAATCTCAAATTCTCTTTTAGGGGGAACTCTGTAATGCCCACCTTCCCTTCGACACTAAATGTCCATGATGTATCCTTTCCAAATTTTTATACTTCGTAAACCTGTATTATCTGTATTCTTAGTCAGCGTATTAAATAGACCTCATGTGCAGACATCAGGATTCTAGGGGTAGTTTTTGGTGGAGCCCATCTATTACTTATACTCTAGTCATATTGTGGACCCTATGGGCATCTAGGCAGATAGATTGACCAATTTGGGTCTAGAATGGCTACGTATGTCAGAGACTGATTGCTGATAGCATGCTACTCTTCGATATTGTTTTGTTTATTCTATGTTCTAATGACTGGACCATAGACATCGATTACACAAGGGACCTATAAATATTAGTGCCCACTTCCCTTTGACATTTATTTATGTTGATTTTGATACTATTGACTCTACTTATGGACATTTTGTATTAACTTTTGACTTAGACATGATGTAGATGTTAGAGATAAATGACTATTGTGTTTTCAATTCTATAGTATGATGTGTGTGGTATTTTAGTATTTATCTTTATTATATTGATGATGATATGCTGTTGACATGGTTATATATATTTCTGAATTGCGATACTTTCGTCACATTGATTAGACCTTGATAATTGAACTAATTTTGTGATCCTATGATGATATTGATGAAATGTAGAATCGAGATGTTGTTAGAAATTGGATTAAATGATATGTAATACTTGGTCCTAGATGATGATTGGATGCATATTTAACGTTGAAATGGATATTATATTGCATATTTTATCTTTGATATTTTAATGCGGCCACGAGGCCAGAAGGAGGTATTATGTGATTTTGTAGGTAAATATATTCACAACAAACTAAGGGGGGATTGGAGACCAACCACATTGGAATGCTAGGTGAATTCAACAAGGGTCACCATGGCAACATGTTTTTTGTTGTGTGTGTCTTATTTTTGTTAGGGGGTCCCCATGGGGGGATAACCTCCAAATTGTGACCAAGGGGTTTGTGTTTTCTTTTATTTAGTTTCCTTGATTTAATTTTAGTATGTGATTTTTATAGTGATGTATTCCCCTTTTGTTAATCACTTGATTTATCTCTAAATTAGTAAATTAATTAGTTTACTAAATTAATTATGGATTGGGTCAAAAAAATTCATTTATTAGTATGGATGGCTCTTGGATTATGTGTTGTAAGCTAGGTGCTTGGGATCTTGAGTGTTGTTCACCCTAACCCTTCATGGAAAATCGAATTTGGCCTTAAGGACCAATTTTGAAGGCTTGTGGGACAATTTAAACTTGTCCCACACCTCTTAAATTGCTATACCAACCCTACCTATGGGTTGGGGGGTCAAAATAGACCCCATTATAGTGTTTTGAGAAGACAAAAAGTGAATTTATTGCACTTTTTTCATGTCATTAAATTTTAGTCCTTAGGGGGTGTGGGCTTGGATTGTGTGTGTAAGTATTTTGTCATTTATCTCACCCACCAATTTATTATTCATTGGGGTTGGGTTTGACTTGTGAGGTGGAGTTGAGGATGAGTGATGTGGCATCCTACATGGATCCACCTCACCCTCCTCTCTCCCTTTTCTATTTATTGCAAGTTCTTTTGCTTGTTTTGGGGGTTACTTGCATTCATTTGTGCTTTTGGTTTTTTGGAAGTTAGTAATTTTGGAGAGCTTTGTCTTGAGTTGGAGCTTGGATTGGTGATTGCTTAGGCTTTTGAAGAAGCTTGGAGCTGACTCTTGGATTGAACTCTACCATGGAAAGGTAGGATCTCCACTCTTGTTTAATGTTTTCTTGCTTATTCTTGGTGTCTTATGTGCTTGATTTTGAGTGTTTTGGTTATGCTTTGTTGGGTGCTTGGATAGATTCCTAAGTTGTGGTGTAGGAGGGGAAATGGGGAGAATTCATGTAGGGAGGCATAAGAGAAATGTTATTGGGATGTTTTGGAGGGAGTTAGGTTGGGATGCCCACCTTGGATAAATAATGCTTGCATTTCTTACTTGTTATTTTCTCCAGGGAGGCATAAGAGAATGAGGCTTAAGTTTTCTTGAGGGAGGAATAAGAGTGGTGTATCTTCTTAAGAGGGAGGCATAAGAGGGTTAGGGGTTTTGAGATATGTATTTGAGGTCATAAGGTGGGCACCCATTTCCCATTGGGAGGCATAAGAAGAGCCTCCCCATGTTCTTTCTCCTTTGGCTTTTGCATTTTGAAGCCTTTGTGTATTTTATTTGTTCTTCTTGTGATTGTAAAGTTGAGTATTTTGCGTGTTCTAGTATGGTTGTAAAATATTGATAGATTGTGATGTGGAATCAATTTTGTTGCCATGAGTTGGATCCATTTTTCTTGCAATGTGGTTGGGGCTCGGGGGCCAATGAGGAGGATGGTTTCTCTCCCTCATTGGAATTCTTGGTTAGATGGAGAATTTTGCCTCTCCCCCATTTTTGTTGTGATCAAATGAAGTATGGTGGAGATCTCTTGTTGGTGATATGAAACATAGAGCATTATTGGTGTCCTCAAGAAATCCTTGCTTGTGCTAAAGCCTTCTTGTTATTCCCACTCAAGGTGGAAGATTTGTAATATTACATTTTGTTTAAAGGAAATGTAGTTTTGTAAGTTGTAATATTATTTGAAGAAGTTCATGGAAGAGTTGTAAAATTTCATTTCTATTTAAGTTGTATTATGAAATAAATGGACCAAAATGTAAATCATGCTTAAAAGCTTAGTTTTAGTTTGTATTGTGAGAAAATAAGTTCTTTGTTTTAAAATAAATGAGCTATGCTCAAGGGGAAAAGAAAGTTTACTTTCATTGTTGTAGTTGTATTATTGAAAAATGAGAAAGAATGAATATAGAAGTTGTAAGATGTTTAAAATGTATGCATACTAAACTTTAATAAAAGAGTTTGAACATATAAGTTGTAGTGGAAATGGAAAAAGGAAAAAAAATGAAGTATATTTGTAGACACTAAAATTAGGTCACACTCCCCTTTATACCCCGTCAAATAAATACCTCGAGTACATCCACCTAGCCATGGCCCCCTTCACCCTACTATAATATTAATTTAATTAATTCATTATCCTCATAATGTTTATTATTTAAGTATTCTAATTGGGATAATGCCCACATATCCACCTCATCAAGCCACCTCACTCTAATACCTATTCTTAATAAGTTACCATAACTAACTAAAACCTACGCAAGCCCTACAAATCAATGCCTAAATTCCCTTTAACCACATTTCCGCATGTTAGAAGGAAGCTTCTAGTCTGATCCGCGGGGTAAACGAAACGAGATTCCTAGAAAATCAAGGGGATCTGCCCAGTGTAGTAAACCTATGAAATCCCACCCTAACTGACGCATCGGTTAAGACAGAACCACCGTCGGTTAAGACAGAACCACCGTCGGTTTACCTTTTAACTCCCAAAACAACCTTATTTTGGGGTTGGCACATTGTTTTAGAGGTTGACATGTTTCTAAGAGAGAGAGACATCTTTTGAGAACAAGTGACAAAACCAGAGCTGCATGCAAGCAAAACCAACATCTGTACCAACATCAGAACACCCATATTCAGTATCCAAAGCAATCACATAGCCACCTACCTTCATGGGAGCATTCGGGGAAGCACCAACACTACACCCAATTCATTTGATCTCCCACCATTACCAACCAGACATCAAGCTCATACAAACAGTAAGTTTGTTAACCTGCATTGGTTCCTTGTCATTTTAAGCAGATCCTTTTACAATTATTATTGGTTTTTACTCTCATTTCCATTCCCTATCCTTTTACCTCCATGCAAACTTTACCATCCTTTGGTCCACACCCTTACACTACCCATACCTGGACCTCTATTATTCCTATGCATATTCAGGATCCATACAAATCTCGCCATTTCCCTTCCACCTTTATTTAATCCCGGATCTATCACCCTGCCAAGTTTTATTGAGTTCCCTGTACCCCGACCATACCGATGCCGGTCACCCATAACCATTTTTGGTTAACCTAAACTGATGTCGGTCTATGTTTCTTTTATCAAAAACCCAGATCAGAGCCTAAAACCACCACCAAATACCCTAAACTGACTAGAATCTGACCCTAATCAATAACAGTATCCTAACAGTGACCCTGACCTTTAGATTCAATCATAGCCTAGCCCATTGTGAACAAATTCACTTATTGTAGATGAATGAGATACCTAAATCATTTTAAATATAGTAGGATTTATTTTATTACCAGCATTAAGTTGTTTTAAACAGTGGATTGACAGTTGTCTAGGAAGTATCACACTTCCCTGATCTAACACACGCTAGGAAATCCATTGCACATATTGTTTAAATTTTATTTTGTGGTCTTGTGTTCCATTTCAGGTAGTTCCTCCAAGCAAAAAGGAAGCTCTCACAATCAGTTGTGGATTCCAGAAGTCATACGCGAGCAACAACGCATATCAACCAGCATCTGAACAGGTATTCCTCTTATGCCCATTATCCTATCATATGTTTCGTCGTTTTCTAAGAAACGTCTAAGAATTGGGTGAAACATTTTGGCACACCCTGGTGGGACCCATTCAGGGTTTAGGGGTTACTTGCATTCATTCATTTCTAGTTGAAAATTTGCATGTTTGTTTCCTTTCTAAAGGGTCCTGACATTAAAATTTCTCCCTTGGAATCATCTCTTCTTCTATTATCTCAAAGCAATCATGTTTTGGTGTTTAAAAAGAACTCTTCTTCTATTTTCATTTGCATTACATTAGTGAAGGATCATACTTTCTCCTATTCCTCTTATTTTTTCATCGAATTCCATATTTCGATTTGGGTTTAAAATTAACTTCATTTCATCTTGCTTTTTCTGCATTAGCTCACATTAAATGAGGGCAACCTATACGCTAGAAGTCATGACCAGCTGATGGTTGACAAACAAATCGTAGAAAAGCACTTCTTTTTCTTTCTCTTTCTTTGAGTCTTACCAAACCTCACAAAAATTGAAAATATACATATTCTTAAACAACACCTTTCCTGGAAGAAGTTGTAGGTGATCACATGATCACGGCACAGTGGGCACCCAGTTCGCTGCTTTGTTGAGTCATACTTTAGAGCGAAGCCTGCCCCCACCATAACATACCTGAAACATCCCCTTGTAGATATTCATTCTTCAGTAGAGAAGCCATCATCACCAAAAAAATTCTATTCTAAAGTTCATGAGTCAGTCCTTAAAATAGCATAAGCTAAACAAACATAATAGAAAAAGCACTCTTAGGATCATATTTTTGTTAGTGTTTCTGCTTGGCTTGTGTTTTGAGGTGAAAGGTCACGTTCTTCATTTTTCTTATTTCCCCTTACACGCTCCTCATCACAATTGGTGTATTCCAGCTTCATCTGAGTGCGCCTGGACCATATTCTCATCATTCTCATCATTCCCAGAATTCTAGGTTTGATTCCACATCAAATTTCTATTCACAACCACATTTTCTTCATCACTGTTTCAATTTCACAGTGACCGGTGTCAGTCCAGCAACCATCGTTGACTACCCCCTGACCATCATCGGTTATACCCAACCAGTCGTCAGTTCACTATTCTTTTGGTTGACCTATTCAAAAGGACACATATTCACCTTATTTGACTATTTAGAGTCCCTGTAACCCTCATCGTATTCACTTTACTGGTAAATCTCATCATAATTCTGTATACCTAGTAAATTCAGCCCTTGTACCTTTTTTTTTACCAACTGTCCACTTTCCACAATGACCAGCGGTGGTTACCTGTGACTGGTGTCGGTTTACCCTAACTAGCATTGGTTAGCCTGTGTCATTTTCTAGCTGACATTTTAGCCCCAATTCACCCACCACCACCTATTTATCTTGCATGTGTTGTATTTTTGTGTCACTTACAAAAAGTAGTCTTACCATGTTAGTTCCTATTCACATGGTACTGATGTGTTGACAAGCAAGCATCCTTGCATTCCACACCAATTGTCAACCACTCCCACCTAGCCCTTCACCACCTTCCATTTTATCACCTGCCATGGAACCTACCCAACCTATCACTATCGCTACCAGTGACGAGGAGTTCACACGACTCCTTGATCAAAATCATGTCACCTTGCAGTTTTACCTTTCCCACTCATCTACTCGATATGCATTGGGTCAGTTGATATACGGCATGCCTGTATCTATCCCCCCAACACTCACTCCTACTCCTGCGTTAACCCCTTCTGGCTCCATGCGTTGCGCTGCATGTACCTTACCCCCAGTCGTTTCACAGCTATGCCCTACACCTGCTATGACCATGCCACATCTGTTACATCCGTTGTACCCACCACATCCACTATACCTTTGCCAACCATTCAAAACACCACCTCATCCACACCTATTGTCTTGCATATACCTATAGCTACACTACCGCGCCTGATGTCAGTGACCTCTACCCATTTTCAAAATATCGTCCTTTTTATTCCGCAATCATTAGCCCCCATTGCCACTAGGTTCACCACAACCCTTCCACCTCCATATACGTACTATCAGTAACCTCCTGTTTCATTTGTTATTCACTCTGGGTACGTACCCCCTACTTCACTACCTTCTTCTCAATCCACCTATGCGGAAACACCATATACTGGGATGCCACCCTTGTTACAGGCCCAACACCAATCCTCTTATGTTATAGGAGGCACCCAACCATCACAACCTACTAATGACCTAATCAAGTTAATGATGGACAAGATGCAGACATTGGAGGCATCAATTTCTGGCTCCCGCAACACTCTCACCTATGATGAGATTTGTAATGATCTTATTCACCCATCCATTCCTATCCGTCCATACCCCATGCATTGAGAAATGCCTAAATTCAAGCATTTCAATAGCAAGGAAGACTCGCAACAGCATTTGCGGTCTTTCAAACATGGGTACTACCTAATTGCCCATGATGATGCTTTGCTCTTGAGGACCTTCCCATGTCTCTGACTAGACCTATGTTATATTGGTATAGTGGGTTACCTAGACACTCTATATTTTCATTTAATCAGGTAGTCCAAGCCTTCTTGGATCACTTCTCCATCAATATCATTAAGAAGGTTACTATGACTGACCTATACTCCACGCATCAGTAAGATGACGAATCTATCGCAGATTTCATTGCTCGTTGGTGGATCCTGATCAATCAACTCAAATTCCAACTACCCTAAACCAAACTCATTGAGCTCTTCATGTGGGCTTGCGCTAGACATATCTCACCAACCCTCTAGGTCCAAACCTTCCAAACCTTCGACGAAGCACTCGCTACGGCATGAAAGCTAGAGATTCAGGCCATCAAAGAGAAGAAAATCCAACTACGTAATAAGAATTTAGAATTTAAGTCGAATGATACATCTTCTTCTTCCAAACCACAGAACAATTATTCAAAGGCCAAGGGGACCGCTAACACAGTGGTACTTAAAGTTGGCCCAGCTCATCCATCAAATCAGGCTAGGCACCTCATCTAATCTCTCACCCATACATACTTTTCAATTCAGATGAGAATAATGGAAATACACCCCAATTAGGGAGCCTCATTCTTCTATCTTAGAAAATCTCATTAAATTTTAGGCCATCACCCTTCTGCCTATAAAACCACAAACTAGTTTTGACCCTTCTCGCCCCACACCCGCATGGTATAAAGAACACAAATTTTGTAGCTATCATCAAGTAAAGGGTCACAGTGATGGCAATTGCATCACTTTCAAAAACATTGTCCAGGAAATGCTCGAGAAAGTCAAGTTAACCATGGATAATCCTAACAGCACTTGCCAATCAAAACCTACACATATTCAAGAAACCCTTTCCCAATCATGCCCCATCATCTGATCAAACCATAGAAACCTCAACTCATGATAGCCATACCATGCGAGGTCTGTGCTATTTTCAGCAATGCACCCGTTGCTTCCGAATTACCTCATATTCCTTCCATTGAGGAAATTCTAGCCCGAATTCCTCCACCTACACTTGAACCCACTTCACCTATTCCTCCACCCACAGAGGAACACCTTTCACCTCCTTCCTCACCCATGGAGGAGCCTTTCGCATTAATATCGAAGCTATTTCACCTTTGGCTTCTCCACTTAGACAGCCATCACCCACTAGTACTTCTTTAGTCCATGGAGGATACTTGTTTATCTCCTCCACCCATAGAGGAGGACCCATCATCTCCTCCACCTACAAAGGGGCACCCATTTTCTCCTTCACCTATTAAGGATCCAGTAGAGATAAACTTTTCCTCTAGGCGAGCATTCTCCATCAGCCACCCAAGATCCTACAGACCTACTTTCGACTCTCTTACCCACAGAAGCTGTGGCTAGTAAACTCCCCATCTCTAAGACACATTTTATCAGGAATTGCCATTAGGTCCTCATCAACCTCACCTACAGACATGTCATTCTCATGTTTATCCAATTGCTTAGATTATGTGGACAGAGCCTTACTTTGGGGACATGTCTTTTGCTTCCTCATCTCAACACAGATGCAGATGTCACTTGCTGACACTTCCACTATCTACCCAAAGATATTTCGACCAATCGAAGCCAAACACAACCACATCTATCACAACTTCTTCCACGACACTTATCACAACTCAACATACACCCTCACCCATAACCCACCATACATCTAAATCCAAACCTGCACCTACATCATCTTCCTTGACTAAACCTATTACTACCTTAGGGGTCACCCCAACCACCAACCTTACTCATCCACCTATCAAACTAGATTTAGCTACATCCTCCACAGTCAACACCCAACCTACTTTTTCACCCAAACAAAAGAACCAAACCCATAGAACTCATACCCTAGCTATGCCAATAATACCTTCATCACTTTCACCCATTCCGTCCATCTTAGGACCTCAACCTTCCAGCATGGTTAAGAAACCTCCACCCATCAATAAACCAAAAATACAACAGCCCATTCCTTCCTCGCAAACCTCTAACATACCCAAGCACCCGACATAATTTACACCCACACCTGCAGCATCTTTACCACCCATACCTCTAATACCATCAACAACTTCTTCACTACCCACTACACTTCAGTCTCTATCCCTCACACCTCCTGTGCGACCCATTTCGTCTACCTTCACAGCACCTCCATTATCCCCATGGGTAACTTGCTCTCTTCTCCCATCTACTTTTCCCTCTAGATCTCATATACCCATATCACCTTTACCCAACAAGGTATAACCCAAAGACAATAATCCACTATGCTCCAATATGGTAGTCAAAACAACCATGCACCCTCTTGTCACGTCATCTACCATACCCCTACCCAAGCAAACATGACCAACACCCAAGACCACGCCTACACCTAAAACTATAGCTCGACCCACTCCCCCTCATGCAAAGACCATTCTGCAACAATCAGCCGCACCTACGCCCAAACCCGCTTTCACTTCCCATTGCGACCCACTAGTTGGGTCTTATGCTAAAATCTTAACGAACCTCCTTGAGACTTCTATCATCACATTACCACCGCTCAGACCTTATGAACCCCTCAAACCCAAGCCAAAAGGGTTTGATGAAACTAAAATATGTGCTTACCATCGTATTCCAAGGCATGATGTGGAGAATTGTAAGGCTTTGAAAACCATCCTTATTCAGTTATGTCCTCCTAAAGAAAAATTTGACGATGATGACCTTCTTGATGAGGACCCCATTTCACCAACACCCATTCCCACATTCCTTCCCTCACTACCTACTTGAAAACAATGACCTCCACCCTCTCAACTCTTAGAGCCACCCCTAAGATTTGAAATTAAAATGGTTCACATAAGAGAACTTGCCACACCATTACCTAAATGTCATTGCACCCAGCTCACTTCACAAGGCTTTTCTCCCCCAGTAGGATTTTTCCCATCATGTCGTTATACCACTCATCCTACACCTTCTCCATTTGCCAACTCCCCTAAGATCAACATGATCCATGTCACTACCCATGCTCAGAGAGACAAAGGAAAGGAAAACGCAATCGACTTGCCAACCAATCCAATACCCAACATGCCATCTACACCCACACCTAAAATTACTATCTGCGGCCCTACATACCCTATTTCTAATGCGGTCACACATCACACAATGCTCAAACAACTACACCAATCCCCCCTCAAAATGTCCTTATGTGACCTCATCCAAACCTCAGAATCCCATCGTCAAGCTCTCATGGAGGTCCTACAGTCTATTGAGGTTTTACCCAATGACCCTACACCCGTAGCCTCCATCATCACACCCCATCATGTAGCCTCTCTCACCAAATTTCCACCTTTATCCACACCTCACCCTACTCACCAAGTAGCCTCCCTTAGCTTCTCAGAGGAAGAGATTGCACTGTACCAAATAGATGATCTAGACCCCACTCTCTTCATCTTTATCCACATTGATGATATATGTGTACAACGTGTAATGATCGATGGGGGCGCTAGTATTGACATCATTTCATCTCATGCATTCACTCAAATGTGCATACTTGACAATTGCATGCATAAACATCCGGTCATGTTGCATTCATTCAATGATGCTATCACCTCTACACTAGGCACCGTCATCCTCCACGTTCGCGTGGGCCACCACAATGTTCTAGAGTTATTTTACATCTTGGAGGGGGAATTTCAATATAACCTGTTGCTTGGTAGACCCTGGATTTGTGTTCCTTCCACTTTGCATCGCTGTGTAAAGTTTGTGCATGAAGGACACACCTATACTATTCCAGCTGACCCATCACCTTTTAAAACATGCAACATGCTTTACTACCCCAATGACGTGCTTATACCCATTAAAGCGTCTACCTACACAACTACTACTGCTTTACCTACACCTCCGCTTACCAGTACAGTCGCTACCGCAATCGCACATACCTCCTCTATTCCTACCACCGCCACAACCTCCACGTCTAACCCGTCAGCCTCCCAATCCATTAACTCCACCTCCACATTGACCTCCGACACATCATCTATTCCAGCTACCCACATACCGACCACCTATCCCTTGAAAGGCATTTTTCAATGCCTCACTCTGGGGGAGTATCACCTATATAGTGTCAACACATTCCTTACTCAACAAGAGTATGGAAGTCTTCACCAACATCCTCACTATGATCACCGCATAGGAGAATGCCTCCTTTATGGTCCTCCTCATCTTCAAACTAGTATCACCTGTGGGGGATTTGATACTACCACTTACACACCCGAACCACCGTCACAAACCCACCCATTTTCTGCTGACTTCTAATCTCTCACCAATCACTGTTTCACCCACACCTTCCTACACCGATGTGCGTGGAAGGGTTTTGGCTTTGAATTTTACAAGCATGGCCGCCATATTGTTATTCCATGTACTACTCATAAAAATAATGACAGTAGTGGTATTAGCTTTGCTGAACCACCTACCAAGCAAGCCCACATTGAACTCCTCGAGGACATTAGCCCTTCTATGCCCTCTTTACCTGTTCCACCTTCATCACCACCTTCGCCAACAGAGTCGATGGATCCAAAATCCATCCCTCCTAATTTTTTTTTCATAAACACCATTTCCTTGTGGCCTCTGACTTATCAACGTGAGGGTGAGGCTCTTTCCTCTCTTCCCTTCTTGTACCCTGAAATGATCGATGACGATATACCTTCAATTAACATTGTTCAAAGTCAGGATGATGAATCCAAACTTACCTACCTTGGTGCAGAAGAATCATATATTCATCATTCATTACCCTCTGAGACGTAAACCATGTTGAATGAATCGACTATCAAGATCAACATTCATACTCAGGATGACCTACACATCATAAAGATTGGTCAATATTTAGATGCCGCTGAATAATAAGCCATCACTTCTTTTCTAAAAAATCATAACCATGCGTTTGCTTGGTCTTATGCAGACATGCCCAGTATTGACCCCACCATAGTGGTCCACAATATCGTAACCATTCTCGATGCCAAACCCATCAAACAAAAACTAAGGAAAATGCACCCTCACATTGCCCTTATCATCAAAGAAGAACTTCAATGTCTTCTTTCCATTTCCTTCATCTTACCCATTGATTATCCCTGTTGGATTTCTAACATTATCCCTATCACCAAGGTGACAGGGGGACTCTACATTTACATGGATTTCTGTGACCTCAATCTAGCTTGCCCAAAAATGACTTTCCTCTACCTGGTATTGACCAACTGGTTGACCTTACCACTGGTCACGAGATGCTATCACTCATGGATGGATTCTCAGGTTATAATAAAATCTTGCTTGCCCCAAAGGATCAACATAAAACTGCATTCGTCACCCCTTGGGGGACCTCCTACTATCGAGTCATGCCATTTGGCCTTAAAAATGCTGGTGCCACATATCAATGGGCTATGACTTATATCTTCCATGACATCATGCATCGTATATTGGAAGATTACGTGGAAAATATCCTAGCCAAATCTAAAAACCGCTCTGAGCACCTCACTGTCCTAAAAACCATCTTTGACTGTCTCATTAAATATTACATTCTCCTTTAGCCCAAGAAATGTGTCTTCGAGGTTCTCTCAGGAAAGCTCCTAGGATTCATCATTTCCCTTTGTGGTATAGAAGTTGAACCTGCTAAGGTCAAATCCATTCTGGAAATGCCTCCACCCACTAACCTTAGACAACTCCATAGCCTGCAAGGTAAGTTGCAGTTTATTTTCCGTTTCATTTCACAATTATCTAATCGGTGTCAACCATTTCATCATCTTCTCAAGAAGGATGTCTCCTTTAAATGGGATGATGACTTCCACAAAAATTTTGAGGCCTTAAAACAATACCTTCTCCAACCACCCGTACTCATTCCACCTAAATATGATCAACCCTTCTACCTATACATATTTTCTATTGATCACTCCTTGGGGGCCATGCTCGCTCATCGCGATGAACAACATAGGGAGAAAGCGGTTCATTATATAAGCCATACTCTTTTGGACTACGAAACCCAATATACCCATCCCAAAAATCTTTTCTTAGCCTTGGTTTTCATTGCCACAAAACTCCACCATTACCTACTCAACCAAAAAACCTATGTTGTGACCAACAGTGACCCATTACACTTCATGTATGCCAAAGCTTATCAAAATCAGCGTGCCACACGATGGCTTATACTTTTATCTGACCTCAACCTCAAATTCATTCATCAAAGTCCATCAAGTGCCAAGCTATCACCGACCAATTGGCCGACGCACCTATTGCTGGGGATCAACCCTCTAATTTTGACTTTCCAGATGAGTCAATTTCTACCCTTTCCCTGGAAGAACCCGCTTACCGAATGACACTCTTCTTCAATGGTTCCAAGTGTCAGCATGGGGGTGGGGCTAGTGTTATCCTCATTCCGCTTGATGGTGAACCCATGCCTTTATCTTTTAAAATCGATTTCCGAATACGAAGCGCTTGTATTAGGTCTCCACGCTACCTACGCCCTAGATGTCAAATCAATCAACATCTTTGGTGATTCTCAATTGGCTATAAAATAAGTCAATGGTATATACCAATGTCATAATGAGATACTTCAAAAGTATAAACATCATGTAGACATACTTTTGACCACCTTTGACCATTACACCCTACAAACCGTCCCCCATTCAACCAACAAATTTACAGATACCATGGCCTGCTTGGCTTCTCAAATACCTGCTTCACCTACCGATTCTAATTTTTTTTTCACCATACAATGAATCCAATCAACCTCGTATCTACCTTGTTACATTTACTCCATCAGAACCGCTACCCCCAACCCGAGCGATCTTTGGACACTAAAATTAGGTCACACTCCCCTTTGTCCCCCGTCAAATAAATACCTTGAGCACATCCACCTAGCCATGCCCCCCTTCACCCTACTATAATATTAATTTAATTAAATTAATTCATTATCCTCATAATGTTTATTATTTAAATATTCTTATTAGGATAATGCCCACATATCCACCTCATCAAGCCACCTCACTCTAAGACCTATTCTTAGTAAGTTGCCATAATTAACTAAAACCTACCAAAACCCTAAAACTCAATGCCTACATTCCCTCTAACCATATTCCCACATGTTAGAAGGAAGCTTCTAGTCTGATCTGCGAGGTAAACGAAATGAGATTCCAGAAAATCAAGGGGATCTGCCCAGTTTAGTAAACGCAGGAAATCCCACCCTAACCGATGTCGGTTACCCTTAACCGCTGCTGGTTAAGCTGGAACCGCCATCGGTTACCTTTTAACTCCCAAAACAACCTTATTTCGGGGTTGGCACATTGTTTTGGAGGTTGGCACGTTTTTGAGAGAGAGAGAGAGAGAGAGAGAGAGAGAGAGAGAGAGAGAGAGAGAGAGAGAGAGAGAGAGATCTTCTGAGAACAATCGACAAAACAAGAGCTACATGCAAGCAGAACCAACATTTGTACTAGCATCAGAACACCCATAGTCAATACTTGAAGTAATCACACAGCCACCTTCCTTCACGGGAGCATCTGGGTATGCACTAGCACTACACCCAGTTCATTTGATCACTTGCCATTACTAACTAGACATCAAGCTTGTACAAACAGTAAGTTTATTTACCTGCATTGGTTCTTTGTCATTTTAAGTAGATCCTTTTACATTTGTTATTGGTTTCTACTTTCATTTCCATTCCCCACCCTATTACTTCCATGAAAACTTGACCATCCTTTTTTCCACACCCTTACACTGCCCATACTTGGACCTCTATCATTCCTATGCATATTCAGGATCCATACAAATATCGCCATTGCCCTTCCACCTTTATCTAATCTCAGATCTATCACCCAACCAACTTTTATTTATTTTCCTATACCCTAACCATATCGACGCCGGTCAGCTATAACCATCGCCGGTTAACCTAAACTGACATCAGTCTCTGTGTCTTTTATCAGAAATTTAGATCAGAGCCTAAAACCACTGCCAAATACCCTAAACCGACCAGAATCTGACCCTGATCAATAATAATATCCTGACAGTGACCTTGACCTTCAGATTTAATCATAGCTAAGTCTGTTGTGAATGAATTTACTTATTGTAGGTGAATGAGATACCTAAATCATTTTTACTATAGTAGGATTTACTTTATTACCAACATTAAGTTGTTTTAAACAATGGATTGACAGCCATCTAGGAAGTATCACACTTCTCGGATCTAGCAAACGCTAGGAAGTCTACTGCATATATTGTTTAACTTTTATTCTGTGGTCTTGTGTTCCATTTCAGGTAAATCCTGTAAGTAAAAAGGAAGTTCTCATGATTAGTTATGGATTCCGAAGTCATATGCGCGCAACAACCTATCAACCAACATCTCAACAGGTATTCCTCTTATGCCCATTACCCTCATTTGTTTCATCATTTTCTAAGAAATGTCTAAGAATCAGGTGAAACAATATTGTTATAATTAAAATGTTGCATTTTGTAGTAAGAAAAAAAAAACAATACTAGAAGTAGATTTATATCTTCTTACTTTTGGACTTGAAAGAAAATTTGTTGAACGAAAAGAAAATGATCTTGTAGTAGTAGTTGTTATTATTGGAATAGATAATGCTTTAAAATTAGTAGTTTTAATGATGGAATGAATAAGTGGAACTAAATCTTACAACTGGAAACCTTATGTGCTTAAAATCAAGTTCAAAATGTATTTTTAAACATTTTAGTGACTTTTGTTTTTTTGAGAAATCTCGGAAATGAAGGTTTTGTTTCTAAGAAATAAGACTATCTCCCTGTGAAGAGCGGTGGTTTCGTAACCACCGCTTAGGCAAGATGGCGGTCTTAGAACCGCCGCTCTGGCAAGGAGGTGGTTTGTGAATCGTCACCTAGGTAGGGCGGTGGTCCCAGGACCGCTGGCTTGCTCTGGGCGGTGGTTCTGTCACTTTCTACGAAAAACATAAATCCGTGCTTGTGTAAATTTTAACTTGGTCAAAACAAAATTTTAAGCATGTAAAAATTTGGAGGAGACCTATAACAAACAAATAATGGCTAATCTCTTGTTTAAAGCAATAAAATCTTCTAATGGTAAATTCAAAGTACTCAAAATTTTATATATTAATAGAGGTAGGGTTTTCCCCAAATGGAGAACTCCAGATACAAATAGTTTTGTAATAAAATCAGATTTGAAAAGGAAACCCCTTAAATCCATGAATGAAATAAATTACAATGATAAACCTACAATCTAAACTAATCTATCTTGATTTACTTGTAGAATCCTCCATAGTTCTTCCTTCCTTTCTCCCATGGCTTCCTTCTCTTCAACCTGCAAATTAAGCATAGAAAAAGTGACCAAATGAAGAGACTTGGGTAAAGAAATAGATTAAATAAAAACTCATAAGGATATTTAGGGTTAGTTTGGAACCCTAGGATCTAGTGGCCACAATGGAATTGATCTAAGGGTTGAGGATCAACCCTACATTTGTTTGGTAGGAATATATTTTATAGATGTTTAAAATAAAAATTAAAGGTATGTGTAGATGGGTGAATGGGGCCATTTAACTACCTTGGTATGCATAGTCTCTAATCTAGTTCCTAGTATGGTTTAGAAAAGTAATGAAAAGGACATTTAAGTTATTTAAATAATGGAACTATAGTAACTAAATACAGGGTAAAGTTTTAGGGTGTGAATGTTAGATGTGGAGGAATAAAAATTAGACCAAGTAAATTAAATTATGGTACCTTCCTAGTTGAATGTTAATAATTTGACCTTAGAGATAAATTAAGAATATTTAATCATTTAACTTAGGACTTGGTCCATCCATTGTAAAGTAAAGATTATTGGTGAAAATAAATCTAATGCACACTAAGGGTTGACACCCTTGTAACCTTTTAACTTTAACAAAAAAATTTATTCGTAATCTTTTAGGTTAATTGTTTAAGGTTTTAGCGTGTTCCTAGAACATTGTTTTTTTTGGGCATTACATGTTGTACCCTTGTGTTTTAATTTTCTAATCTTGTACCTAGTATAAACCTATAAAATTGGTCCTAACGAGGTGTTGAACCTATTGTAAACTAAAACTCATGATTCATCCCATTGATTTAGCATTAAGCATGTTATGTACATAAGAAATGAGGGTTTGGAACATGAGTGGAACCCACGTCGTAAGATACCTATGTATGAAACCTGCGATTTTGAATTCCTTTCTCCTAACAAATAGGGGTGTTATCATAGTAGGAGTGTTCTAGTTGTGTATAATTTGTGGGGTAATCATAATCATTTTATATAGTTATCCTTTTGGTATGGTGTAGGCCCCTTTTTAGTTTCAAGTGAAATTAGTTAAAACTGGACCTCTTATGGGAATTAGGGTGAATTACACATTAGCATAATTTGTCCAGTGAGAAGGGTAGTCACTAGAAGATCATAGGGTGTATAAAATTGCAATTGCATATCACCTTGTAATACACATCTAATACTTAAATTTCCCAGGAATAATCTAGCTTGGTTAAGAGTGAAATCATACTCCTTAGGATCTTGGTGATTAAGTAAAGGACATTTGATGTATGATTAGCAAAGATTGTAAATATTTCTTTAGAAGGATTTTGAATGCATAAAAATTTATAACTTTTACATCCAAACCCCTTTTCCCCCTCTTAGATAAATGTGTCCCTTAGTATGTAGTAGTGGATTACCATGTGATTCTCATATGGTGTAAGTTTTCCCCATCCATGAATGATTTTGAAGTTAATAGATCATGGAGCCTCTCATAAGGTTATTGGTGAAGGAAACACTAATTCATATTCACCCAACTATTTAAATTGTTCCTTGGAAGGTATTTGAGAAGCATATAGTTGTTGGGTTGTCTTGTTATGTGCGCTTAATAGTTGATGGTATAAGAGAAATGAAATGAGTAGTTAGGTGCAGGGTCACCACTCCTTTTAGTCACAAATCCTTAAGTGTTAACTATGTGTCATTTGAATTACAATTGTTCTAAAAAAATGCCAATAGTGAGACCAAAGTATGATTTAAGTGTAAAGAGTACAGGAGTTAATGAGATTTTCGTTAGGAATAATGTCATACTTGAAGTCCTTATAACTTAATGAGGCATTCTTATGTTGAAAAAAAAGAAGAACATGAATTTTCTCTTAGTGAGATAAAAATTGTAAGAAATCATAAGTTCTTAAATGTATATATCTAAATAAAAATTTATGAAGTGAAAATGTTGAATTGAATCTAACAAGTTATTGAGCCATATCAACTATAACAAGAAAATAAAGGTACCGTGATAGAAGAATGGTTATGGGAAGAGGTATCTTGAATCTAAATCTCCCTTAAATCCTAAGATTTCTTCCTTGACTTCACGTTAGTTTCCCTTGCGAAACAAGGGTAAAATAAACATTTTGATAAGAAGAACCTTAACATAAGAATGAGATAATTAGGAATTTTGTATGCATTTTGAATATGGAAAATAATTATCTAAATTATGGAGATTATCGTAAGGGATAAAGATCCAAATTAAGTGTTCGTATTGTCAGTTTAATGTTAAATGAATTTAAGAATATGTATGTGGAAAAGGAGAATTTATCCTTGCATGAAAAATGCTCTTGGAATTTTAATCGTAACTAAGATGTAACCATGGTAATGCTGTGTTGTGGATTTGTCAATCCTTGGGTCCCTTTTGTGGTTGGGTCATTTCTATTATTCATTCATTAGGCCACTATTAGGATCATTCTCAAGTATGAAGACTGTGATGTCGAGTGAAATGACAGATTGATGAAGTGGATGAGCTATTGAAGATAATATGATAAGCAACAAAGGAAGCAACGATTCTATACACATTAGCAGATCCAAACAAGGCATAAACAAAAAGGAGTGGGTGTGAGATATGGAAAGTTCCTCACATAGACATTATGGGTCCAATGAAGGAAGCAATTGGCAGGAACTTGAGGGTTTCCCCTCTCAGAATCCCGTGATGAAACTCTCCCTAATATGTGAAGATCTAATAAGGAGCATTCACATTACTAAGAAGAATTATGAATGTGAAAATTCATTGTTTGGAGATCCATGTTATTGAGTGCGTGTTTGAAGGTATTGTTAAAAGGTATATGATATCTTTACATTTATGTTTCTATTTTGTCACTCAGTGATTTTTTTTCTTAAATTATTTTTATATTTCTGTGCAACAAGGGAGTAGCATGGACTTTCGACTAACCAATAATTTTCACGTACCACCAGCATCTCTTCAAGAAATTCCATCCATCACAATGGTATTCCTGGTGCCTTTGTATGACACACTCTTTGTGTTGTTCACCAGGAGAATCACAGGAAACAAAATCAACATTACTCAGCTCCAGTGAATTGTGGTTGGCCTGCTCGTATCCACATTTTCAATGGTAATTGTAGTGTTAGTGGAGGCCAAAAGAAAAATCAACCCACACCCATGTCCCTCACATTTCGGTATCTTGGATCACCCCATAGTTTTTAGTATATGGAATATAAGAAATGTTGACAATGGTGGGGCTAATCGAGTTCTTCTACAACCAATCCCGAGTGGGAATGGAGTCCATGCTCATTGCTCTAACATATTGCTCACTCTCTTTGGGATTTTTCTTCATCTCTTTCAGAGGATTTGAAAATATAAATATGTGTACACATTTTCTAATAAATAGAACATATTTTCTCTACACATATGATCTTATTATAGTTGTTATTTTATTATTTTTTGATATTTTAAATTATTATTTTACTTTGTAGTTCATTTTTTTTGGAAATTAAAAATGAGTGTATACATAGAGGAAAAAAATTATTTAGATTCTTAAATAGTTTTATTTAGCATGTGACTCACTGAGTTGTGTACTCTAAATAGCTAGGTCTAACTCATCGAGCTGGGTATTTACTCAGTCTTTGGTAAAATATGCGGATTACTCCCACATTCAACAAAGTTATGGTCTTCCATGTGGGTGTTTTAAATGTAGATAAACCACAAACAATAATTATGTGAATGAATATTACAATTAGTTGTTAATAGTAACTTTTCTACATATTGAAAAAGAGTATAACCTCATCGATTAATTATTGGGCCTGGCAATCGATACATGGTATGTGGGCCACCAACAAGTTCAACCGTGGTAACGATCGAATCGACTAGAAAACCAATGTTGATTACTTTCAGAAAATTCTACCACTTATCGATCACATGATTCAAAATTTCTAAATTGTAGAATGCTCTATATCATGCCACATGAATCTCTATGCAAAGTGTTCATTTTGGTGAAATTTGTGGAACACTAACATAAATAAAATTCGTAGAAATGTTACAAAAAATCACAATCTTTTGGACAATGTACAATTAAAAATTGGAGCTTAGCTATAAATGTTATTAATTTTTCTCCGTCAACAAGGGCATCCGAAAGCTGTCGACAAGACTACAATAATATATCTAAGTGTAGATTTTCATACACTTACATATGCCATCTAATTATATTGGTCTCCTTGAGTTCAAATACTGTTTTGGACCTGCAAAAATATAGATGAAAATGTTGTGGTAATAGATCTACATAATGCCCATAAGTGATTATCCTAGTAGCCTTAAGGATTACCCAATTCTACGTAGGTATTACATGGTTAGATGTACATCATTTCTTGGAATGTCTCTAATTGAGCACCCAATCCCATGGGTGTCCCCAACTGTCATACGCTGAATACACATCCATTGATATTACTCACAGGTACATGGGAATCTTCCCATGGGGAATGGTGTGGCAAGATGGAGGAATCCATTTGATATTGATTTAGATGACTATTTAATGAAGACAACTTCTCAAAATATGTATGCTACACAACTTGTGTATGAGAATGTCACAATATACATCTAGAATTTCATGTGCATTTTCAATCTATTGTTCATATTTGACTACAAAAAGAGGAAGAGAGGCATTGATACTTCCATTTACAATTCACACGAGCAGTATGAATACTCTAGAAGAGTAGTTCCTTCCAGTCATATTGTATCTTCTATAACTGAGTTCATTGGAACACTTCTATACTCAAGTTTTGTGGCATTAACAGATATACGACTATACAGTTGTTTTTTCTACTTTAAGTGATAGCTCATGGCACCAAACTTATTGACATATCCAAAAGTAGTTTTGAAGGTCTATCACTACACAAAGATGGTTAGTGATCATGCCATTAACCATGGTAAATGAGCCTCAATAATTTGGTGAAGAGCATTATGACCTGTGTCATATATTTTAGAGATTAGACCAATTCCCAGCCATCTTCTGATCATTATGATGAATCCTCATATGTATCCTACATAAATCGATAAATAACACCTACTTTGTTGATATCTATTTTATATCCAGGACTATTGCATCTTGATAGGTCAATTATCTTTAGCTCATTGGGTGGTTTCCGATGCATAAAGGATATTGTCCAAGATCGCATTTTGTTTTTTAAGCATCAATTTTTCTTTGAGTGAACAATTTGTAATTAGGAATGGTATCGTGTTCTAGAATAAATCATGTTAAAAATGTAAATGCAAGTTATTTTGCATATTGCAGATTAAGTAGGTATCATAACTGAGCTAGAATGAGTCCCCTAGGAGAGGGATCGTGGCGCTTAAAAGTGGGCAAAGTAGGTCTAGATCAGATCAAGGTCAAAATTACTTGTTTCAACTTGGATTATATAGTCGTTAGAGCATTCACACTTAGTTTCACCTTTGGTCATGTTTATGTCGCATCATGGGTCGCCGACATACCTATAAACCAATGCAATGAATAATATTTTACCTATTCAAAGCCCTCAAATAAATCATCAAATCAGAAAAACAAATAGACAACCTAGATTTGGATAGTGATTGATTTTGGGTCAGACTGTCAAGTTCATTGGAGCTTGTGATGGGCCATAGTGGTGGACTTAACTAACTTAGAACACTACACTACATCTTACTAAGATCTTCCAATCTGTAGTAAATGTGTGATTGTGTGTGTACTCAGTGCTCCTAGGTTGCCCTAGATGCCAATTGATGCCATGGATAACAGGCGAGTGGCTAGTATAAAATGGTGTATAATGTCCTTCAAGTGGTTTGAGAATAGACTCCCTGAGCTTGATTCCTATGTAGTGATACATGGTTTTGTCATGGGGCAACACCCCTCAATTGCCAAGCGTAATGCAGTCCTTGTTTGACCTTTGAAATGTGCCAAATAATCTAGCCCTTGATGAAGAAAAAGTACCCTGCACCATATAATTAGTATATATGTTGCATTTATGAACAAAAATACTAGCCTCTCCCCATCGAACTCCATTGCACTAATGACCCCCCCTATCGACTAGTAACTCGAGAGATGAGAGGGAAAACCAAACACAGAATGACCTCAAAGTGATTCAATGATTTTTAATAAACCAAAGCCTCTAAATACTTGGGAGAGCATAGGGGTTCCCATGACCCCTGGACATATTATTTGCATGATGTTAGTGTCCAACCTTGGGTAAATAGTGTCTAGAGATAAGTGACGACAAATGAGTGAGCTACTAATAGAGAAGGATAAATTCAGGCCTGAGACAATCTTTTGTGTGTATGAGGTGACCAACGTGTACAGAACAAATTCTTATTTAAACAATTGAAGACCAAGGGGGTTGAAGACAAATAGATGGACTATGGAATGGGTGATCAGTGAATAGGATTTTGAACTTACGCCTAGCTATCCATGTGATAAAACAACAGGCTCACAGTATAATAATGAGTTAGACACTGCTTGATATTTAAGCTCTACATTTTACCCGACTTTAAAATTGGTGAGCAAAAAATTACCTCTTAGATATTGTAGTTGGACGATAAATTAGCGGTGATAGTCTGGAGATCCACACGTCATTGAGAGTACCCAAATAATATTTAAGGTTTCAGATAGTACTTGCCGAGGGGAGATTTAATATATGTTTTTTTTAGTTTAATGCTCTTCCCACCATGTTAATCCATGCTAATTTGTAATGGTTGATCTTAGTGGGACCATTCATAAGGAAGCACTAGAGAAGAAATAGATGATGTCGATAGTGACTATCTAGATTGAGAAAACACAGGTGATTTTGCACGCTAGTAGAAGTATGGTATAACACATTCGTTCAAAGGGAATTAATCAATTCTAACCCGGATTAATGTTATTATGTACCTGTGAAAAACTAAGGATTTGGGCATCTTACCTGCTCCTATCATAGGGTATTAGGGATGAGAAGTACCCCCTAGTGTTCCTCATGTACTTTAACTACCACATTTTTCCATCAACAATTTAATCTAGCCACTTTTTAATTCTAGACTAACATAGATCAAATGTTTGCTCATTTCTGGATCTAATTTTATTATCAAACACCTTTACTCCATATAGGAGCATTATAGGAAAGGCAATGATGTCATCATTAACAATCACCACTCCAAGGGTATTAGCTGTATTCATGTGTCAATGGATTCTTCAAATAATTAGGTCATAGTAGAAAGCATATCATTTGCGTTGACATTTATCATAACTCAATACTAGTGTTCTACAATCTGGGATTATGTTGGTGGTGTAAGACTCCCCTAATCGAGATTTCCTTGATTCAATAAATGAGATTGTGTTGTGTCGATTTGATGAATGTGTTGGTGAAATTTGTAGTTGGGTAAGTGCACCAAGATGGTGGATAATTAAGTAGACATAAAAACATGAAATTAAGGTACCACGAGTGCGGTTTATAAACCGTGCTCGCAGTTTGCAAACCACGATCGCGGTCCTCTGAGACCAAAAAAAAGCAATCCCGCGAGTCCTTATTTTCCCCATTTTTCATTTCAAACCGCGATTTCTCCTAGACATTTTTCACTCGAGCTTTGAATACCACCTCAAAATTACTCATCAGACTTCTGGATCGCAATAAATTCAACCATGCCGCCAAGATGAGGAGGTAAGCCCCTGATTTTAATCTTTTTTTTTTGCATTTTAGGTTTTTTTTTGCATTTTAGGTTATTTTTTTGCATTTTCATGGGTTTTTTGAAATGTTTGTTTATGCGTACAATTTTCTTGTTTTATTAGTTGGTCAGTAAGCTCAAAATCATGAAAACCATCAAAACATTCCTTAAAACCCACCAAACATTCCTCAAAACCCTCTGAACATTCCTCAAAACCCTCCTCCAAAAATAGATCCGCCTTCTGTGGCTCCTTCTGTTCCCACTGAGCAACAGGAACACAAGATAATATCATTGGAAGAATCCGAGAAAATAAAATTTTCATTGAGAACCTTATTCAGACCATAAGACAAAATCATGCCACAAATCCATCCCGCATGACTTTAGCCAATACATTGCAAACATTGATTGGTGAAGTCAACTCTACAATGAACCAAATACATAGATGGAATACCTTTAGAGGTGACTATAGGTGGCGGTATGTGGATAAAATATCCCATGCGGCCGTAAAAGAATTTTTTTTTGGAAAAGACCTCATTTGTGCATTATTTATCGACCCCAGAACCAATGCCCCCCGCAGTTACTTACAAACGGTTCCCAATCCATTGGTGCCACGATGACCAAATCAATTTTTTTTTTTGGGACCGATGGTGGATGGTTTTTTATTATCCACCATGCAACAACAATGAGGTTCCTCTTTATTTTTTGAAGAAATTCTATTGCGAGTTCATGCTTAATGAGGTCCCGAATTATTTTGACTTTTCTAAATTTTTTGGTCGAGGAGGTGGCCTTACACATAGTAGACCTGGTGCATGCATAGGTCAACCTAGGATCCCCCATGCCCAAAAACCCCCACTGACTTCAGTTATCTCTCCTACAGTGAAGGAGGTTGTGGAGATTGATACACTGCATGTATTGAGGGAGCTCACTGACACTTTGACCTAGCATAGTGACCAGATTGCATCTGGTGATGTTGGTGGAGGCACCAGTTCTAGTGCACCACACCACTATGGATCATGTGGTGCCGTATGCACTGTGGGTGAGACATCATTTGCTGGTTCACAAGATTTCTTTTCTATAGATGAGATGTTGGGGAATGTTTTTGGAACTGGTGCCACTGATATTGGTCTTTCACAGGTAAATTTCAAATAAATACAAATTATATATATATATATATATATATATATATATATATAAATATAATTCACATGTTTGAGATTTTAATATATATGTATTTGATTGTACGTCATGTACATACATGTAAAAAACTAATTTTTTATTTTATTTTAAATAGCAAGAGCTGGTGAAGGAAAAATCTGGTGTCGACATGCTATCTACTGCAGCTGGGCATGTTTCAAACGTAAGTTTCAAGTTGTACAAACTTACATTTTTAATTTCATTTGATTGCACTATATTAATATTATAATGTTTCACGTGTATGTTGTACATATTAATATGTTTTTCTTTTATACACAAGAGCTTGGCAGGTCATCATCTGCTCTGGGAACTGAGGCTACTAGCACGCCTCACATGAGTTTTACACAGGTTAGTAAATCTCTTTACACTTTGTTTCTAATTGTGGAAGTTCACATGGATTACATGCTTTGGACCTCTATTATGTGGTGCACAGTCATGTAGATTTTAATATTGATTTGTACATGTCTTTTGTATAGCTTATGACTGTTAGAGAGACTCCTCCATCTATGCAGACTATGGAGGTTGCTGTAGATACTGCCATAGCATTTGTAGATCCACTAACTGACGTATAATTTTTCAAATTTGTTAAATTTTGGAGGTTCATTATTTCTTATTACTTAAATCTACAATATCAAATTTTGTATGTATGTGAAATATTTAATTTGAAAATTAATTATTTGTATGTAGCTTACCCCTCGTGAGTCTACGGTTGTCCCTGCGATGCATAAATTTTTTTTTATAGGGATCATGACATTGTGGTAAGATTTCACATGCATTTTAACTAAATTATACAAGTTTCTAAATTTTGAATGTATTTTAAAATTTTGGGTATTAAAAAATTGTTGTTTATGAATGTGCATGTTAGGTTGTAGGAATGCTTAGAGACACCTAGGACCATACAGATGAAATCCATAGTGGCATCTCCCTCCACTACATTCTCAGGTCGTGGACGTGCTACTTCTAGCAGGGTGAAGAGAGGGAAGATGTTTCATGAGTAGATTCATAGTCTACCTGGATGTACATAGACATATATATGGGCCATCTGGTCCTAGTGAACATGTTTCTTCATATAGTCCATTGTATATATATAGCCTTTTGCAACCGCATGTGGTCCTATATACATTATGAAACACTTAGTTTGAGATGTACACATGTTATGAACTTACATATATTTTCAGAGACATCCGTCTGGAGCACACTTTGTTTGATTCTTATATATCCATGTGTGTTGGTTTTCATAAAGATATTACTGAACTATATGTTTGATTTGGTTTCATTACATGTATGATATCCTTCTATGTATGTTTTCATAACCATTTAAATTAGTTCTAAATATGTATGTTTGATTTAAAATTAAAAAACCATGTCCCGGAGAACTACATGGTACAATTGTTAAGCAAACCTATTCCATTAAGCAAAACCATGCTAGGTGAACTACAAAACGACAATACGTACAATTACTTTTTTTAAAAAGCTAACACTCAATTTGTTACATATCAACTAATGCGAACATTGATAGAAATGAGTGAGGTAGAGTTCATCTTGAACTATATGAATATTTAATGTTACTTATGGTGCAACATTGAAGATTTTACAATTTTTCCGATTTTCAAGTTTTACAATTTTCATATTTCTAGAATTGAAGATTACACAGAGGTTTCAATTTTTTTTTCTTTGTTATCAAAACTTATTATTTTTAGTAAGGCTCATATGCCAATTTAATAATAAATATTTAATCATGTCTTCTTGTATTTGGATTGAGATGATTTTTTTTATTAGATTAGGTATTTTCATATGGTTTCCTGCTTCAAATTTCAAGTGTTTTTGATCTCCAGAATTGCAAGGATCTAAAAAGGAAAGTTTTTTCTCTGAAATTTTAAATGGGATGCTATACAAATTTAGGGTACCAATGGAAATTTTTTTAGATCATCTTCAAAGATTTCATGAGTAGAAGTTACGGGCAAAATTGTAGGGGAAATGGAGCAAAAATGAAGAAGATATGAGCAAAAATGTGTTTTCTGTAATAGGGTTTCTTGAAAATTTAGTAGCATAAATACTAGCAGCAATGAAGGAAAAGGAAATATTAAAAAGGGATTAAAAAAATGGCTAAGTGTCTATTTATACTCACCTCTTAACATTAACCTAGCTAACTCACCTTCTAACTCATCCTTGGCCATTTTGGATTAACCCGAGTTACATGGCATGACAGGGTAGTGTTACAAGCCTTAAGTGACAAAGGGAATTAAAGGGGTGATAATGTGTGAAGGGGTTAAGTATTCATGAGAGGGGACAACATAATCAAGTTGGGGTGCTGAGGAATCATACCTAGTGAGAATGTTACAAGCCTTAAGTGACGAAAGGGAGAGATTTCATGTGGTGGTGCATTCTGATGTCCCAAGTTGAAAAGGGTAAAAATTTGACAGTAAGCCATTATTAGTATTCTTAGGTTCCACCCATCACATGAAGAATCCTCCTCTAATGAAGAATCAACTCATGTCTTCCTCCACGGAAGATCTTGAATGATGAGGATTTTCCATAGACCATCTTGTTGAATCTGGAAACTACAAATGAAACTTTCTCATCTTCCAAGATGTTCACATGCTCCAATGTGTTGAGTCAATTCTCAGGAATGGCATTGATATTTCCACATTGACTAAAATATTTTTCATAACTCTTCATAGGATTCTAGAGATATAACCTATGATCTCTACAAGGGATTCTAAAGTATCACTATTGAAGGAAAGGGTCACATATATTTTCCTGAACCAATTCTTAAAATTTGAATCCTGAAGATTCTTCATGTGGAATTATTCTCCCTGAGAGGAGTACCAAGCTTATGCATTCTTGTGCCAAGATCTTCCAAAATTTTTGATACATTCTCCTTATGGGATTCAAAATCAGAAATGGCTTATTTTAGAGCATCAAACCTCTAGGTGATGGTATGGGAAAAAATGTCATACAAGTTCTCTGAGTCAGATGAAAACACACATGAGTTCACCAAGGAATGAGAATAAAAATTATTCATCTCACTCGCAAATGGGAGATTATTTTCCAAATGGAATTTCTCTTTCTTGATCTCAACTCTATTCCTATTGATTTTCAAACATATGACCAAGAACAATCTAAACAAAGAGATAATCTCGTGAAATAGATCATTCCCTTTTTCAAGGATCATGCTCACCCAATGGTCACATGTACTTCTTTGCAGTATGAATGCTTGATCTTGATTGATGGACTGGGGGGTTGAAGTTTCAGATGGGAGACATTGCTTCAATTTGAGGCAGAGATGATTAATCTCATACAATCAATGATGGAACTTATGAATAAAAGGTCCTCACATGTGTTCCCTTAATTGTTTGATGATTTACTTATAATCCTAATTCTGTGTAGTGATCTGTGATGAAGAATCCTATTATAATGCAAAAATAATGAGCATGTAAGCACATAGCTAGGGCAGCAGAGGATGGAGAGAGATCACCACAACAACATAGCTCAAGAGAGAAAAGCAAGGATAGTGATGAAACACCTAAGAGGACAGAGGCAAGTCCAAAGAGAACAAGAGAGATGGAAGGTAAACAAGTGACATTGAATGTTTTGAGTCCTAGGAAATGAACGGAGGTGAGGAGTGAGAAGTCATGCCTCAAGACATCGTGGCACCAAACCGACTATTTCGACACATCTAGGTGGCCAGGTGGATGCTAGAGGAGGCAGTGTTTTGGTGTGTGACAAGGTCGTTACTTCCAGGATACTTCATTCGGGCGTAGTCCCTTAAGAGCCCTGCGACCAAAATATCATTCAACTTCGACAGGTGACTACTCAGACTCCGTGGCACCTAGAGATGTCTCGTCTGATCCAAAACCTCGGCATAGGGACCATCTACAATAGCCTATCTTAGTTTTTTCCTTCTCATATCGGTGCTCTAGCTCCCTTATTGTTTGCAAATGCATGAAATAGTGCAGTTGGAGCCAGTGTAAGGTTGTCAAACGCTATATTATGCAAACGGTGGGTCATGGCACCAAAATGAATATGCCAACATGTCCGGGTAGCTAGGTGAACACTAGAGGATGTGGTGTTTTGGTGCACGACAAGGTCGTTGCTTCCAGGCTACTTCGTTCGGGTATAGTCCCTTAAGAGCCCTAAGACCAAAATATTGTTCAACTTCGACGGGTGACTACTTAGACTCCATGTCACCTAGAGACTCCTCGTCTGATCCAAAACCTCAGTGTAGGGACCCTCTAAAAAATCCTCTCTCGGTTGTTTCCTTCTCATTTTGGTGTTCTCGCTGCCCTATTGTTTGCAAACACATAAAATAGTGCAGTTAGAGCCAGTGTAAGGTTGTTAAATGCTATATTTTGCAAACAGTGGGTCGTGGTACCGAACTGACTATGTCAACATGTCCAGGTGGCTAGGTGAATTCTAGAGGAGGTGGTGGTTTGGTGCGCGACAAGGTCGTTGCTTTCAGGCTACTTCGTTAGAGTGTAGTCCCTTAAGAGCCCTGAGACCAAAATATCGTTCAACTTCGACAGGTGACTACTCAGACTCCGTGGCACCTAGAGATGCCTCGTATGATCTAAAACCTCAGCATAGGGACCCTCTACAATAGTCCCTCTCAGTTTTTTTCTTCTCATTTCGGTGCTCTCGCTGCCCTAGTGTTTGCAAACGTGTGAAATAGTGCAGTTGGAGCCAGTCTAAGGTTGTCAAACGCTATATTTTACAAACGGTGGGTCATGACACTGAACCGACTACGCTGACACATCCGGGTGGCCAGTTGAACACTAGAGGAGGTGGTGTTTTGGTGCACGACAAGGTCGTTACTTCCGGGCTACTTCATTCGGGTGTAGTCCCTTAAGAGCCCTGACACCAAAATATCGTTCAACTTCGACGGGTGATTACTCAGACTTCATGACACCTAGAGATTCCTCGTTTGGTCTGAAACCTCGGTGTAGGGACCCTCTAAAAAATTATCTCTCAGTTTTTTCCTTCTCATTTTGGCACTCTCACTGCCCTATTGTTTGCAAATGCGTGAAATAGTGTAGTTGGAGCCAGTGTAAGGCTATATTTTGCAAACAGTGGGTCATCGAGCCGAACCAACTACGTGGAAACATCCAAGTGGCCAGGTGAACACTAGAGGAGGTGGTTTTTTAGTGCATGAAAAGGTTTTTGCTTCCGGGCTAATTCGTTCGAGCATAGTCCCTTAAGAGCCCTGAGACCAAAATATCATTCAACTTCGACGGGTGACTACTTAGACTCTATGGCACCTAGAGATGCCTTGTCTGATTTGACACCTCAGATAGGGACCCTCTACAATAGCCTCTCTTGTTTTTTTCCTTCTCATTTTAGTGCTCTTGCTACCTTATTGTTTGCAAACACGCGAAATAGTGCTGTTTGAGCCAGTGTAAGGTTGTCAAATGCTATATTTTCCAAACGGTGGGTCGTGGCACCAAACTAACTATATTGACACATTTGGGTGGCTAGGTGAATGCTAGAGGAGGTGGTTTCTTGGTGCGTGACAAGGTTTTTTCTTCTGGGCTACTTCGTTCGGGCGTAGTCCCTTAAGAGCCCCGAAACCAAAATATCGTTCAACTTCGACGGATGATTACTTGGACTCCGTGGCACCTAGAGATGCCTCGTCTAATCTAAAACCTCATTGTAGGGACCCTCTAAAATAGCCTCTCTCAGTTTTTTCCTTCTCATTTCGGTGCTCTCGCTGCCCTATTGTTTGCAAACGCATGAAATAGTGCAGTTGGAGCCAGTGTAAGGTTGTCAAACGCTATATTTTTCAAACGGTGGGTTGTGGCACCGAACCCCATGTGCCAACACATCTGGGTGCCCAGGTGAATGCTAGAGGAGGTGGTGTTTCAGTGCACAACAAGGTCATTGCTTCTGGGCTACTTCGTTCGGGCGTAGTTCCTTAAGAGCCCTGAGACCAAAATATCGTTCAACTTCGACGGGTGACTAATCAGACTCCGTGGAACCTAGAGATGCCTCGTTTGATCTGAAACCTTGGTGTAGGTACCCTCTACAATAGCCTCTCTCAGTTTTTTCCTTCTCATTTTGGTTCTCTCACTGCTCTATTGTTTGCAAACTTGTGAAATAGTGCAGTTGGAGCCAGTGTAATGTTATCAAACGCTATATTTTGTAAATGGTGGGTCATGGCACCTAACCGAATGCATCGACACGTCTGAGTGGCTAGGTGAACACTAGAGGAGGTAGTGTTTCGGTGCGCGACAAGGTATTTGCTTCCAGGCTACTTCGTTCGGGTGTAGTCCCTTAAGAGCCCTGAGACCAAAATATCGTTCAAATTCAATGGGTGACTCTTCAGACTCCATGGTACCTAGAGATGTCTTGTCTAATCTGACACCTCAGTGTAGGGACCCTCTACAATAGCCTCTCTTGGTTATTTCCTTCCCAGATCGGTGCACACGTGTAAGTATGGTCTTGTAAACACTTGGGGAGGAGTCGTTTTCAAAATTTACAACATTTTCAAAATTTACAACTTTTTGAAAATTTACAACTTTGTCAAAAATTACAACTTTTTCAAAATTTACAACTTTTTCAAAATTTACAACATTTTCAAAATTTACAACATTTTAAAAATTTACAACTTTGTCAAAATTTATAACTTTTTCAAAATTTACAACATTTTCAAAATTTACAACTTTTTCAAACAATGAAAGCTTCTCTTAGCTTCGAGAATTTAAAATTCTCTACTAATAGTGCCAACCACATGAAGGTGGAAGCTTTTCTGGCACCACTAACCTAAACATAAAAGTGTTAGTAAAATAAATTTAAGTTTCAAATTAAAACCATATACTATCTATAAATACAAAAAATAAAAATTTAAAATAAAATATATTCAAACTTAAATATAGATCTTTAAACACACACACACACACACACACACACACACACACACACACACACACACACACACACACACACACACACACACACACACACATATATATATATCAAAGAAATTATATATACTAGACATGAGCATTGTAAATTCATTCCAATGAACCATCAGGATCGGATCTACTTTGAATAGTAGACAAGATTGATTCATGATCTGACTCTCAAACCTTCCAAAGAATCTTGTTAATTGGCCTTCCTTAATATCTATACAGCTGAATATTTTTTGCTAGAACTAGATGTGAATATAAGAGTATTTTCGTGTGTGTCTCAAAATCTTCAAACACCCAAACAGAGGAGTTTTTTAATGGATACTGTTGAAGCCAAGTTCCAGTAACTACCACTGACCTTGTAGGATACTCAATATCTTCGCCATCTATAATATGAGAAGTCAACTTCTTTCTTTCCTCGATGTAATGACATACGAAATAGTTTGTTCCTTCTTCATTGTCTTCTATCGCAATTACTGCAAACACATGTCCTACCAAAAAACAAAGGTTGAACAACTCAAATTTAAATTACATATTAAAATTTCAATGGACATAACTCAATACAAAAATTAAATAAATAACCATAAATACCTTGTCGCACAAAAATCAAAATTTTGTCAAAGTCCTTGGATGTTGCAACTTCATCTGCAGAAACAAGTCGTAATGCTTGTGGAGGTTGATAACTAGGAAGCAGAGTTAGAGGCCTACAAATCCATCCATCCATCCATTCTTGTGAATCACACTCAGCAGTGACAAATTCGATACAAGATGCACAAAAACATGTCAACTTTCTTGTCCATATGGCCCACGAAGTAGTGTCTGAGCTACAAAATGAGTGCATATCACTGGACTCAGTGAGTGTCATACAATCCTTGTAGTTAGCAATTTGTTGTTCCTCTATCAACCAAAAATATCTGTGAACTGTGGAATTTTCTTGAGAACCTCGGGCCATGTTGACACCATTCCACTATGCTCTTTGCATCTTTTAATTTAGCACCATCTTTGTACTTCAACTCTTCTCTTGCAAGAGCTCTTTTCACACATGCCCCTGTACCGTCATGCTCTCCTTTTCCATGTCCAGTCTTAGTGAAACTCCAAATATGTTGCACACCCATCTTGACATGCATTCTACTCATCCAATAAAACATTTGTGCATTCTTAAACTAAGACGTGCAATTATCTGACCATATATAATGTTGTTTGAAGTGGATGTCCCTATTAGACAAGTTTCCATAAAATAACTAGAAACACCCTTGCACAAATTCAGTAGAATGAGTACGATCATCACTGATATAAAAGTGGTACTCTCTTAAAAAATTTCGATCATTCTCTGTACTTTCAGGAGAATGTAGAAATGCTATATGCACAAAAATGGCAACTTGTATTGAGTTGTAATATTGCAATTGAACCTCCATTTGTGGTTGCAATATGTAATTCTCTGCAAAATTAACCACTGAAACAATAGTACCAATAAGAAATGTGTCTTTGCATAGCTTGAACTGTTCATCCAACCATCAAGCTCTATGTGTATGCCTAGCATACTCATAAATAATTTCATCCTTAAATTTTCTCAAAAATTGGAAAACAGGCATTTGTTTTGTAACTAGCTCACATCGTTTAGACTCTTTTCCATCTTTCAACTGGTATGCAACTAATTTATATTTATCAAACTCAACTAAATTATGTCCTATTGTACCTTCAATTTTTTCATGGATGCAACTTTCCAATTTAGGTAATCCGCCGCATGTATTACAACTTCCATCTAAACAATCCTGACTATAAAAAAATTGTCCAACTTCTTTTTCACAAAATATAGTAGGAATGAAATCCCTGGAAGATATTGGTGGAACTTGAACACCACATTTTGATAACATAGTTTCAGAATGAAAATTAGAACGAATACGTAAAAATTTAGCATAATGCATCACCAATTCAACATGTTGCTTATAACAACAAGTGGTGCGAGCGTGGTTGATTTTCACATAGAATGGTTTCAACATTTCAAAAAAATGTTGACTAATTTTAATTTCTAGATTCTCTTGTTCAAACTTATAAAAAAAATGAGTTTGAGTCATCTCTAAGAAATACTTTGGATGTGGTTCACGATTAGTAGAACCAACTCTCCATTTTATAACATCTCTTGTATTAGGTGAAAACCTAGTGTTATCATGCCAAAATTTAATAACTTCTCTTATAGCATCAGAATTATTTTTGTCCTTATGCGGTGCTCTAGTAGAAAATGTCCAAAAATCAGTGTTATTGAGTGATTGAAGGATATTACGTCTTTCAATAGCTTTCATTAGAGTTTTTCGATTAACTTGCAACATTCGACTTGTTTACATAATCAAACATTATTTTTTTATTGATTCACTTACAACACTAGTCGCAAGTACACGACGCACAATATTACTATCCCTAGTGCGTCTCTTGAAACCAACTGTGTGATATGCATCATGAAGGTTTTCAACAATTGTAGAGGGTTGACCACGTATATTAGATGTTTTCAATCCTAAGGTGTTTAATGTAGGTCTCATTTTAATCAATTTCATCAAACTAACCAACTACTGACATCTTTGGGAATCATTTAAAATTTCAAAATGATTATCCCAAATTTCAGTGGCTTTTCTTCTGATTTGTCACTCAGAAAGTTTGTCACACATTGGTTTCAAAAAAATTTCATCAATTTCAATAAAAAAACTTAGGTTTCTTACGTAAAATCCTAGGAGGTGTTTTTGTCAAATTTTACCTGTCTATAGTTTCAACATGAATTTCCTTATTCACATTTTCATTTTCTCTTTCAATTTCAACATTTGCTACATCATGAGTATTTAATTCTTCTTCAACATTGACAGTAAAAACATCTTCATCATGAGTATTTAATTCAACTTCAACATTGACAGTAGAAACATTACCTAGTTCTTCTTTGTTTACAATAGTTGGGGTTGAAGATGAACCTCTTCTTGATTCATGAAGTTTTCGCATTCACTCAACGTTTTGAATTTTTTTGGCCTCTAATTCGTTTAGTGTTTTTTTTACTTAATGACTTCTTTTTCGACTTCATTTCTTGTCACCCATGATGTTTTACTTCCGGTGATAAGAAAAACATGCAGACAAAGAAATAATTTCATAGTAATTCATACGGTAAGGTCAGAGAGTAAACATCACATGGTAATTCAAACATTGAGATGTGTGTAAATATGATTCATGAACCGCGAGCGTGCTTTATAAACCACGATCGCGGTTTATAAAGCGTGCTCGCAGTTTGTGAAAAAAAACCTTGATTGCAGTTTATAAACCTTGATCACGGATCTATCTGCCGAACCTAAGCCTCGTGAAATCTTTGTTTTTCCCCAGCCAAAGCTATGGAAGGTCATTATGAAGTGTTAAAGGTCAAAAAACCTCAAATCTGCTCTTCCAAAGACTTGAACCATGCTAGAAAACTAAAAGCATTTCACAAAAATGGTGCCATCGCGTAGGGGAGACTGTTAGCTTCGTATAAATATTGATTTTAAAGTGAATAGAATAAGATAAATATCATTTTATAATTTTTTACTAACAATAGGTCTTTAAGACATTTTTTCTCGTGAATGTTCATGTCTACGTTTAAGACTGTAACTTTTGTTTCGCTTATCAAAATGTGATAAAAATTATACCATCCCAAGCATGGACAAATTCTATACACATTAAAAAAAAATTTGATTTCGATATTTTTTGATATAGTTATGGTGGGCTAACGAAAAGTGCTCCATTTTCTAAATATTTTCAGACTACTTTCACGGAAAAAATCATTAAAAAAAAAATATTGCTAAGAAAAATATAAAATAAAATCCATCCCAAGATAGACAACTACATCTAACATTTCACCAAAGGAAAAAAAAAAAAAAAAAGATTTGGTCATCCAAAATGCGGGCAAACGGACTACAACCTTATAAGTTAAAAAAAAAAAAAACTAAGTCATATAATTTTAAGTGTTTAATATAGCTAAATTTGTCCTTTTTAAAAAAAAATTAGTATTTTAGAAACTAGATTCCGAATTCTATGATTCATATTTATATATTTTTTTCTAATTTTGAGTGCGTGTATTGCTAATAATCCTTACAAGTTGATATTTCGTTGTTTTTTACAATATGACGTTCACGGATGACCCTATATTTGTCCATCAACTTCCTGCACTTACCCCGTATTTAGTTTTAAAAACTAGGGTTCAAATGTTTTAGTTTTATATTAAAATTAAACCTTCCTTTCCTTTGGCCCACCTCTCTAACCTACCCCCAATACCTGATTAAAAATATTAATAAATTAAACCCTTTCACCCCCTCTTGTCTATCGGTATATTGACTTTACTTTTATTAATTTTAATTACCTCAATATGAACTCACGTGCTAGGATATTGCCAAGCTAGTGAACCCCCTGTGCTTATGACACACTATTACTAGTTGGCTTATCAATTATCACCTAATATTCAATGTTTATCTATATGCACCAATGTTTTATCCCTTGTCAATTACGTAGGTGCATATGAATATATCTTTCCTTCTTTACCAAGAATAGTATTCTTGGAATCATATATTCCCAGGTACATACTTGGGAAGGGGTCGCATTTCCAATATGTTTGCTAATACTACAAATCACATCCTTTGTCATCACATGCTATATCTTATCTCTTCAATCAAAATGTATTTTTTATGTACATAAATATATTCAATAATAATTTTTTTTTATATATTTATAAAATATAAAATTAGTACCTTTTCACTTAGCTTACATCGTTGGCACTTTACATTATACACATTGTTTGTCACATTGGTTTGATATATAGCATATCTTTTTATTATTTATACACATGCATTCAAAAAGTATACTAAGCTTGATGTAGGATACATAGATTGATACATTCTAATAGGAGCTACCATGGTTGCTTACATTCTTATCTTGGGGACATACCTCCACATTATACTGATGTTTTTATTTCATTATAGTCCCTTTCTACTTTCTCATTACCCTTTTTTACATGCATTGTGTACTTTCTAGTTTTCAAACTAATAGAACTAACACATATGTATTTGCAACATTGACACCTCGAATTCACATATATTATGTCATTTAATTTCATCACAACCTAACATCCTTGTTTTTTATAGATGTTTGTTAGTGGTGTGTGTTATTACCTATTTATCTCCTTACTTGTATAATGAGTTTCTTACTTTTCTTGTGACATTGTGGGTGTCCCATGTTTTGGGATCTATGCCTCTTTTGCATGACATTATTTAAAATCCTAAGGGCCTTGATTTTCTTGTGACGCTATGGGTGTCCCATGTTTTTGGCTCTATGCCTTTTGTATGACATTGATTGCATACTTTTGTCTCTGATCACACTATTTATTTATCTCCACACTTGTTGTCTTATGCATCCCTTATTACTATTTTTTTTAAATCTTATTTCTCTTATTTCTCTTTTTGCACGCCATGATTTCTACCACACATAGTCCCTTTTTGCAAGCACATGTTCTTCATGGTGGCTACCTCTTTAATATTTTACACTATTCTACAGTTTATCAAAATTATCAAACTTGGTTGCACATCTATTTTTTGAGTCATGCATTGAAATGTTTTATCACACATGCCTCAAAAGAGGCATTTTTTCTAGGTATACTTTACATTTACAACAAATATAGGTAGACTTGTGAGTTTATACATGTTACAGGTACTGAGAAATAAGATAAAAAAACAAAAAAATCATAAAATATTGAACAAGGTTAGGGATGTATCTAGTTTGGTCAAGACCTTATAGATGGTTCTAACCCTTTCACATGGTTTTTCCTAGGTGTAATTTACAACAAATTTCATACCAGGATCATATTTTCACCTTTAGGCACTATATCTTGGCACAATTTCAAATTCATTTGACTCAATTTAGATCACAAAAAAGGGCATGAAGTACTTCACCCCTTCTTCACCACGAAACTTGGTTTCAATTGTATTTTCAAGGATCTTAGGGGCATGGGCTTCCTCTCTCTATCTACATTTTATTACATTACAACTTCTAGTAAATTTTGCAACACATGGGAAGGGCATGAGGGCACTCGTTATCTTTTTTATTATGAGTATTTTATCTATAAAATTGGGCCTAGATCCTTCTGCAACATTGTGGTCCATGGGGTTATGGAAAGAATCAAAGCAATTGTGTTCTTCATAGCCAATCTTTCTTTAGCTCTTACATTTAAATGAGAAGATATCTTAGTTACCTCTTACATGGAAAGTATTAAATGCTCACCTTGAAAAAATATCCATTTTTATCTAAAGTGTCATGTGTTAGAAGTCATTTTTAGGCATTAAAATGCTCGTGCATTTTTAAAAGACAAGAGGAAATTTCGTAAGGTGTGAAAATGGCTCATGCACAAAATTTAGGGAAGAAAGTGTGTCACATAGGTAAGAAAGTGTTAGAACTATGTTACAAGTGTGGGAGACAGTGGTGAAATTGATTTTTTTTGCAAAGGGTGTGTCAGGTCCAATGTTTGAAGTAGGTGGCAAGTCCCTAAAGAAAAACATCAAACAAAAAGGCACCCCCATAATTTTGTAAGCGTCAGAACTGCTACATTTTTGTTTCTTGTGCTAGGTCAAAAAGGTAAAAAATCATGTTTTTTGATGGTTTTAACTAGCCGAAATACACATGGGTTCTTACTTCTAGACCCCACAAGGGATCTGCATATTATCCCCGTTTGGGTCTTTCACCCCAAGACCAGGTTTCTTGGATTCAAAAGAACAAAAATACATGTGTGGGAAATTCATGTTGACTAGGGGAAAAGTAAATTTGTAGGTCTCTTGAAGCAATAATTTAGCAATTCTAGAGGAGAAAATCATCTTGGCAACTCTCACAAAGTTCCAAGAATTGAAGATTACAAGGTGCATAAAAATAATAAAGGTGTATCAGGGAGCGATGCTAGTTGATTTTTAGAAATATCTTCTCACATTATAAATATGAGATATAGCTAATTTAATAGGACTACTCCAAAAAAAATTGAGACGAAGAAGATTTTTTTTGTTTTTTTATGTTCTTTCAACAAGAAATACAAGGAGATGCATGCAGAAATTTATTTCTTCAAATTTGTTTGACAATAATAGTTATTCTTATTTTAAATGTAGATATTTTTTTCTTTCCTTTCTTGAATGCAAGATTCCAACATAGGGATAAACTCTACATTTATTTATTCACATGTGCATCTCCTTCCATTTTTTGTCCCCCTCCTAACTTTTTTTGTTTTCATTTATGTTTCCTTTGTATACTTTTAAGGTCAAAATTATTCAAAAACCTCATGAAAATACATATCATAAGAGGGAGTTGCCCATCCAATAGTTATTTATATAAAGGTGTAGAATTATACTACTCCCCATTAATGAAATAAGTAAAAAACACAATGACATAAATTTTTGCTAACATATTAAGACTACTATGATAATACCCTTTGATTGCAACTCGATAAATTACTTGTAATACAAATGTGTGTAATTGTTATGTGAATCTCTAACTACTATGCACTTAACTACTGGTAGTTAAAAACATATATATATATATATATATAATGAAGAATCATTACATTTTACATTTTTAGTTAAAAACAAATATTTTAAACGCTAATTATAAAGAAATGAAAAAATATATAATTACAAGATTTTTTCCGTTTCGTTTCTTATTTAATAAACCTTACTTAATTTGAAAATAGAAACATAAAAAAATTACTAAAACACTCTCTACTTACTTTTCTTTAGAAATGGTATTAATTACACGTTGAGCTCCAAGATAGATATTGAAAGAAAGAATAAAATAAATGGGCGTATAAAACGTGCAGTGGTGAAACGAGTAAAACGGCGCTTAATAGACGGTATGTTTCCAATGCTTCCCACTTGACCACCAACTCTTCTATCTTCAGCCGCGGTTTACCTAGTCCATAAAATTTGGGAATTCTGGTCATTATTTGACTTTCACTTGCACAGTGCAACCAAAACACGGCGAGGTGGTTTGGAAGGCTTCCTCGCATGCATTACAGACAAGTTATCGATGAGCAGCACGTCTCCTTCTTCCCACTTCACATCTACGCTTTCCTCGTTCATTATTCTCCCGCTCTCCTCCATCACCTCCCTCGGAATTGCAGACCCATCTCCGCATATGATCCTGTTCAACTTGGCCTCTTCTTTTCCATACGTAGCTGCAGGAATGTAGTTAAACCACACCTTTCTATCACCATGCCCTTGGAAAGATCTGGTGGCAGGAATTGGGCCTGCAATTATGTTTGCACTGCCATCTTCCATCCACTGCAACTTCCCACCTCCCTCTTCAACCCTGCAACGCCCAACAATATTAGTTCTGATTCACCACATTAAATAAACTAACTGTGAGAATTGACAGTTTGAAGGTGTTTGTACATACTTTTTACGGGCTTGTTGGGGATCGTTGGTTTGCAAATGAGATTGCCAACTCTTGCCAAGGAAATACCCCAAATTATCTTTCTTGGGGAGGAGAGTGTGGGTGAAAATTCCGTTTGTGTCGAGGTGTTGAACCACCTCAGGGAAGTTGTGTTCCATGTGGGCAGCCACTCTGTGGCTCTTCACCACCGCCGTTTCGCCGCCCTCCGGAGGCGCCACCTCGCAGAAGAAGAATATTTTTGATGGAAATTCTTTGGTCTGCACGTAACAAAACATATATAAAACTTAAATCTTATTTCACCCTACATACCCTAATTTAACAAGACACAGATTCTTAATTACCAGAGCCATTTCATGGTGGAAGAAGATGTGTTGGTGGAGAGGAGCTTCGTTAGCAGACCACACTCTCCCAACAATGTTTTTTCTGGGAGCGGGGCCTTTGTAAGCCTGCTCTTCCCAACCGAACGCTTCCACAAAACCATTGAAGTCATCTGCGGATTTAATGGCGAATCCTCTGAACAGAATAGCTCCGCACTCGTGTAATTCTCGTTCAATCCACGCCTTGTTCTCCTCTGCTGTTATGGACTGCAACACCGCCGCAATCCTTTCCTTCTGAGAATTATTGGCAGGAAGGAGAACTTTGGGAAACAAACGTCCGTCTTGGAGCTTTTGCTCCCCAATATTACCCTCGATGAAATCCTCCATTAGTTTTCTTAATTATCTTGTTAGAATACAAGAACGGAATCTGAAACACGGAATACACAATTTCCATTGGAGAGATGCGTTTTATAGATGAGGATGCGGCAGTTTTGGAAATTGGTGGGGGTCAAAAAAGAATGTGGGAAAGATGTCTGGCATGATAACTACAAATGTGAGTGAGCGACAAAATAATGTGGAGGAGGAACGAGCGAAGAAGGTCCCGTCGTCGTCGGGATGTTTCACTGTTTCGCGTTGTCGGACTTTTAGAGCACCATTTTCAATTTCATTGCAATTGCAGGGCATACACACGTGGTGCTTTTTCCACTTTCTTACCTGAAAAATGCTTCCTCTTTAAAATTTGGCTGAAATATTAATTTTTCCATATACTATTGAAAACAATAAAATTATTAAAAAAGCAACGTGTTAAAGTGGGTGAAGTCAGGGAGTAACAATGAGACAAATGGATAAGGAAGAGGATGAAAGTCTTCGTGCCGTGAATCCGGGGCAGGAAAAAATCATTTCATTCCTAAAGTCCATGACAAGATTAATGGATTATATGGCCACTGGCGTGTAAAATGTGACGATAGCATTAAAGTGGTTTTAGATTAATTAAATTAGTAACATCATCCACAAAAAATTACCTCTATTTATATAGATTATCAATGATTTTATGTAACAATAATCAATTTCACATGTTTTGTGTCGGTGAAATATTAGGATTCATATTTTCCATCTTTCAATGGAATTTAGTAACTATTTTGAATACTTTCATCAATTAATGAATTCCACAAGCTTATATCTTGTTTAACATTTTTAAAATGTATTAAAAAAAATAATTGTTGGTGTTTATTTCAATTTTCAATCAATTTATATTCTATAGACAATGAACCATAAACAATTATACATAGAATCAAGAATAATGACAAATATATCAAGAAGACACATTCAATATATTTTTTATTGATGGGATTTCTTTAAGATAACCCTATTATACGAACTAAATAGTAATACAAAACACAATAATAGATTTTCTGTCATCAATTATTGTAGCATCTCTTCTATTAAAGAAAAAGTATTGTGGATGTAGAAAAATTGTACATAGAAAATTCAAAGGCCCATATGGCTATGTTGGAAAAGAAACATAAATCTAGGATCATGAGGATATTTATTCTATATCAACCCAACATTTAAACTATCACTACACTCTAAATATGTCAAGAGAGAGTCAAAGATATGGTAAAATGTTAAATTAGGAATGTAGAGTATGATTACACTATAAATATATTGAAGGAGATGAAGATGTGCAAATTAAAATCATATAAACCACCACATATCGGTATAATAACACCATTCACAAATTGAGAAGAGATGAATTTAAATCTCAATATCTCATTAACATTGTTTAGATTAAATGTTATGGATAATTTCAATATACACAAGGGCATGACTACACCATCCACAAGTCAAAGAGTAATGAGAAAAAATAAAGCGTGTATTGTATGGAAAATAGAATATATTTTTAAATACATGTTACATAATTACAAATCTTTGTTAGAAAACTCAAATCTTTAAATAATATAATCTCTTTTGATAACTTATATTATGATATTTTTTATGATCAATTACTCATATTTAAAGGCGATAGTGATCTCTAGTTACACACATTAAGGGTTCACATATATAATTATGTCCCACTTTTTTACAATTTTTGTACTTTTAGATAAACATGACCCATAACCAAAACATGACCAATTAGATATAAAATTAATGAACATAGTTTTTTAAGAACTTAAATATACCAAAGTATAGTGCATCGTAATTTATTTGATTTTTTAAATATTTTAAAGTATTTTGAAACGTTTATTAAGTAGTTAGATTTAAAATATTTTTAACTAGCAAGTGGGACACACTTATATGCAAATCAAATTCTAGGATTGGGTATGATCGTTGAGCCTCACTTTAATATGTTTTTATATACATTTTATAAAGAAATAAGGAACCAAATTGATTTTCTTGTTAAATTTCTTGATGCTTCCAATAAAATAGTGAATATTATTATTTTTATTTATATAATCCATCCTTTATAAACGATATAATATTTTAAAGGATGATATAAAAAGCTGCATAATATATGTTTATAGCCAATAATTGCAACTATATACACTTTTCCAAAATCTTATCAACAAACCTATATTGTAGATATCATGTGATAATAAAAATTTAGGAGACCTCTTTTATGTGTTTCTTTCAATAAATTTACATGTTATTTATAATAACATTTTGTGAATATCCTCTAAACATATGCACATTCATCATTATATGTCTTTGATGAATTTTGTCAAATAATTCATGTGCATATACCAAACAGTTGCACTTGACATACATGTTGAAATGTTTCTTTCGAAAAATGAGATTTACAACCTAATTATTAAAGGAAAAATCAACCTTAACCGAAAACCATTGAATGAAAAAATAATAATAATTCCATGTCCCCTTGGTTTCATTTACTATGCCTACTAGTTTATATTGAGAATGTGTTCATACATACATTCATCATGATTTATGTATAATAAAAAAAAAAACATAGATTTTTTTATAAATATTTAAATTACCACATAAATAAATACAAGAGAACATATGGATCATGGCATTTATTACGTCACTATTACTAAATGACTTAATTTTGTGGAAATCCATTGTTGAGATGATAAAAATGTAACTTTCTTTCCATGTATCCTTTGGTTTTCAAGGTGGTACATTAAACAATTTTTACATGAAGACAACTCATATATTATGTGTTTTTCATTGGAACTAAGACCTGCAAAACCACAACAAAATTTATTAATTTATTAAGGAAAATATAAACCCCTTTCTAAGGTTCGCTTAATTTTTATTTAAATATTGACAACATTAGTGGTACTGGTTTACTCATTCAACTTTTTCCTAAGCTCATGGTTTAATCATTTCCTAAGTTAATTTACATTACTTTCCCTATCCATTATTTAGTTATCTAACTATATATTTAAATTACAAATAATTTAATTCCTTTGTAATATTAACCAATTGACCATGCACAATAATATTGTTTAAATCCCTAACTCAAATCACGTATTTATTTATCAATCTATATTAAAAGGGGTCACATCCTATATTACCCATTAAAAGGCCCATTTCCCCTAATACCCATACTATTAATTTAAAACACATTATCCCAAAAAAACCCCATAACTTAAAAAGTTGTAGGATTCATTATCTACCATTAGATTGTTTTTTTTGGGCCCTTACATCTTAGGTATTCACTACAACCCTAAAATCCTTTTGAGTTTCCCTTTTATTCTTTTTCCTGCCCTATTCTCATCATTTTCTGTATTATGTTTTGCAGGTTAATTAAGGAAGAATGGAGGCCATGGAGCCAAGGAGAGATTGTGAAGGATTTTTATTGGTTTAGGAGGATATACACACAATCTGGGTGTTTATTTTATTTACATCCTTCTCCTAGGGTTTTTTTGGGGTAAGCAAACTGGTTGTACAAACAATATATCAGATCTAAGCATGCATGCAAATAAAATTAGATATTCTACCAGAAGAAATATAAAAAACAAGAGACATAAATCAACACCATATTTAACGTGGTTCACCTATTGTGGGCTACGTCCACCAAGAAACAAGCCAATCTATTATCCAAAGCTTTGACAAGATATACAATGAAGATTTACAATCTTCCACACCTCTCAGTTTCTCTCAAGCTTTTGCTTCATCACCAAAAATTCTCTCTCACCAACTTTTGCAAGTTCTTTCTAATTCTTGTTAATCATTATTACTTCTAAACCCTAGTTTTTATGCTTATATAGTCGTTTGTAGACTTAGGGCACTTAGCCATGCAATTACAATCAATAGATATACTTTAATGCTAAAAATAGATGTAATTCCCGAGAGTTACTTAAAACATCCTCGCACAGGTAACCGACGTTAGCCCTAACCACTGCCAGTTCCTCCCTTTCCTGATCGATGCCAGTCATACTTGACCGATGTCGGTACCCCCCTAACTAATGACGGTTACAGTATTTTCCAGCAAGTTTTCATTGCATGCTAAACTAAAGTAATTGAGCTCCATAACTCAACAGGTTTACTTTGCATTTTATTTGTTATTTGAATCTTTATGGAGAGTCTACCCCATTTGGATATGGGCATTTTTGTCCCATTTTATTTCTAGTTTTTAAATGAGGTATACACATAGATCTAGGGTTATATATATATCCAGCCACTATATATTAAATCAACATTTTTCAACCCGATTTAATATATATAGTGGTTGGATTTATATGGGTATATATCTAACCATTATATATATTAAATCGACATTTTTCAACCCGATTTAATAAATATAGCGACTGGATATATATAAGTTATAATAATGGGTCGATCGATATAAAAACAAACAACACAATGCCTAAAATGGAGGGCCCTGACCATATGTTGGGAATGTGCATTATATATCAAAAAGGGGTTTGGGGTGGGGTGTCGCAACACCCCCAACATTGTTTAATATACTCCCAACCATGTCACAGGCCATTCGACTCTAGCACCATTCAATACACATTTTTTTCTTTATTATAATATTTTCTTTATTAAAAAGCTTGACCGGTTTGAACATATTAAATTTTCTTATATATATATATATATATATATATATATATATATATAATTACAACTTATATAATTATATAAATTTAGATATATATAAATTTATATATGTAATCTGGTATGTTTAAAATGAATCCCAAACGACAGACCTAACATGGTCACAAGTTAAGACAAGTACTCTAGAGAAGAAGAGCATAAAAAATGGAAAAACATTTATGTAAAGGACAATCAATAGATGCTCTAGAGAAGAAGATTATAAAAACCTTCAAAGATTTATGTCATTAGATGTCACTAATGTTCAAATGAAGGCATAAGTAGATGAAGAGAAAAATCAAAATGAGTTGAGGGATACTTATATAGATCTTGAGAAGAGAGAGGGGGTGTTCTTGGACACTAATGATGCTCAATTTTAATCTTTGGGGAAGGAAGAGGACGAAGGGAAAGATGATTTGATTCAATGGAGTGACCCTAATTGTTTTGTAACCTTAGAACTTGCTTTTGTTCTTAGAGACTACATTTTTGAAGCACTAAGAACATATTTAGATGATGAGGAAATTCAATATCTCAAAGAGGCTAAGGAGGAAAATATGGAGATAGTTAAATCCAGTTTAGAAGTAAAGGGAAAAGAGGTAGAGAAAAATCTGGAGAGAGAAGTGTCTATTGAGAAAAAGGTAACGGAAGAAAAGTTTCAAGATATCACAAACATTCATAAATGAAGGAAGATATGTACGAAAACTTTATCAATTGAGCTAAAATAGTGAAAATGGGAAAATAAGAGAAAGAAGTCCCTTGGTTTTATAAGATGGTTGTCTTATCCGATACCTATCTAGATCATAGCGTAGATCATGCTTCATTTTTGGGTGCCTGATCATAACTCTAGGACTTCGAGGCTATTAATGGTGTTAAACATGTTTTTTTGGAGACCCTTTGTGATCAAAATTCATCAATATTCTTTCCCCTTCTACTCTGAACTCATAAAGGTAAAATCTCTAAGTACTAGTACTTTTAAATCTAGGTTAAACCTCAAAATTTTCTTAAGTGACATCCATATACTTGGTTTTATGTTGAATCTAAGATATCAAGTTTTATCAAGGTAAAATATGACACATGGAAGTTGGAGGCATCTCCAAAACATTTATTTGGTATCCTTTAAAAAATTTGGCTCCTTATATGGATATGTGACGTGTGTCTCCTATTAGTGCTCGAGATTCCCACAAGCCTCAAATTTTTTTTCAGCGCCTAAAAATTACATATTCCCAATTAAAGACAAGGTTCAAAAAGGACACATGGTGAAGATCGATGAATTCATTCATCTAAAAGATTCATTAAACATATAAAATGTAAATGATGCTGATGAACAACACAATATAACATAGAGGATAGGCAAAGAGTGCATCCAGAATAAACATAATTTCAAACCTTTAGCTCACCATTTGAATATTGTAAGATATTTATGTTTGACATGTGGAGATTGTGGATAACTAGTGGAAATTAGCATTTGAAAATCTCTCAAAGATTCTCCCTCAATCTATTCTCTCCAAAGGATGCCGATCCACTCATGGGAGACACATGGAAGAAATCGGTAGAGTCTTATATCTACTATAGTGTCTCCTCTACTAGCTTGAATTTGATAGTTTGGCTTAGTGTTAATCAAACCTCGGGGACATCACAGGGAAATGATCATATGCCTAGTTTTTCACTCATAGATTTTGATCAGAGCTCCAATGACATGATACTGGTACCACTAGAAAGGTATTAGAGAGAGTTTATAAGCATTGAAAATATTTTTAATGAAAATGGTGAAGAGATATATGATATTTTGATGAAAATGTGTTTCGTTATCTATAGCTAAATAATCAAATCTAATGGCACCCAAATCACTTTTAGATGGTTCTAGGGGTTTCTATTCTATGTGAAGATGCTCTTTCAAGCTAAATATTATGTCACGGCCCTAGTTAATATAGATAAGAATGTTATACAAATTTGAGAAAAATATGAGTTGTTACAATGATCCAAAAGTGTACTCAAGGTTTATCAGACAAATGGAAGATTGAATTTCATTCATCCTCCTGATCTCATGGGCTTGTAATGTTTTCTTATAAGGGATAGATATTTAAATAAATATGTACTTATTTTTTACATACAAAGGCACCTTATATAGTATTCTTATCATAGTAAATGGAACAAGCTTGAAAAGAGATAATCTTTAACATATTTTGATCCATCTTTCTCTCTCTTCTCTCTTCTATGGGAACGTAACCGAGTTTAATTGTAAAATCATCAATAATCTCCTTAACATCAAGGTTACTCCACCTAATTGGGTTTCCAAACATTCTAACCATCCGATCTTACCTCTATTTTGAGCACTATAAATCTCATGATCACCTTGAGCTATGGTGGTAGTAGATTGTTTATATTCTAGCTTTTAATACAATTATGGTTGTAGATCATAGATATCACTCTGTCTTTGTGTTGATTTGTCCCTTATGTCTCTATTATCACTATGATTTATTTTGTGTAGACTTTTCAGGACTTTATTTTACTTATTCGTAAGGTTGAGAGTGAGAACTAGATGTAGATGTATGTAGTGCCCACTTCCCTTTGACACCTTTTGATACTGATCATGATACTGCTGATCTATACCATGGACATTGTTATAGTTTTGATTTAGTATGATGATTAGATGTTAGAGGCATGGATTATTGTTGACTCTGATTCATATATGATGCATGATGATTATTAGAGATATTTTTATATATCGATGTTGATATACTATCTGACATGGTTACATTATAGATGTTGTTCAAACATGTGATATTTGGATATTTTGAGTAGACCTAGAAAATGAAAATTGAATTAAAATTGATGATGATATAGTTGTTGATGAAATTTTAAGTGACATTGTTGATTGGCTTGATGATTGTTGTGATTCACATATATTTTGATGACTTTGGAAGTATATTATATTCATTTGGATGTTCTGATGCGGCCACGAGGCCGAAGGAGGTATTTGTGTTTTGCAGGTTAAAATATCACAACAAACATCGGGGGATTGGAGACCAACCACATTGGAATTCTAGATGAATTCAACAAGGTCACCATGGCAACTTGTATTTGTTTGTGTGTGTTTGATTTTTGTTAGGGATTCCCATGGGGGGATCACCTTTAGATGTGACCAAGGGGTTTTACGTTTCTTTTATTGATTTTCCTTGGTTTAATGTTGCATATGTTTATTTTGTGGTGTTTTGACCCTTTTCCTTATTTATTAAATGGTGTGTTAATTAATGTGAGTAATCATATTGTTAAAAATTAATTAATCAAATTGAGTTATAAGAAATTAATTATTGGAGTTGTTGGCCTAAAATTATAGTGTTGTAAGAAATGTGTAAGTGATGTGTAAGTTAATTTTGGAGTATGAAACACTCCATCTTCTTTGAAATTCGAAATTGTCCTTGGAGGCTGATTTTGGAGGCTTGTGGGACAAGTTAAACTTGTCCCATACCTCTTAAATTTATATACCAACCTTACCTATGGTTGGAGAGTTAAATTTATCCCTTCTTTATGCATTTTTGTAAGTCAAGTTGAATGTTTTAATTGCACTTTTCTTACATGTTTTAATTTCAGTCCTTTGGGGTGTGGGTTTGATTTGAGTGTGTAAGTAGACTGTCATATTATTCACCCACCTATTTATTATGCATTGGAGAATGAAGTTGACTTTTGGGTTGGGGTTGAGGATGTGTGATGTGGCATCCTACATGGATCCACCTCATCCTCTTCCCTTCCCTCTTCTATAAAATTTGAATTCCTTGCCTTGTTTTGGGTTGCTTCACTTTGGAGACTTCATTCTTGGGTGAATTTCTTGTTGTTTTGGGAGCTCTTGCTTTTGGAGAAGTTTGAAGATTGTTGCATGCTTGTTGTTTGGTGGATTTTTGGATTTTTTGCTTGGAAACAACTGTTGTTTTGGAACTTGGAAAACTCCATCATGGAGAGGTAAGAGCTTGGCTCTTGAAATGCTCTTCTTTTATGAATGTAAATGTTAATGTGTGAATGTTTTGGCATGTTTGTGGGTTGTTGGGTAGATGGCCTAGGAATGGTGTAGGAGAAGACTATGGGGTTTATTTTGTGGGAGGCACAAGTGTGTTTTAGGGAGGTATAAGGGTGGAGGGAGTTGGGATTTGGGTTCCACCTTACAAAGAAATAGCTTGCATTTCTTTACTCGTTATGGGGTGCCATAAGAGGTTGGGGAGGCATAAGGAAATGTGAGGAATAAGGGGTACTTGGGGGAGGCATAAGGAATGTCAGGGTTTTGATATACTATATTTTGGTGGTTTGTAATTCAGGTGGTGATACCCATTTCCCCTTTTGGGAGGCATAAGAAGCATCCCCCATAGTTTCTTGCTCCTTTGGCTTGCTTGATGAAGCCTCAGTAATGTTTGTCATGCTTTAATGTAGTTGTAAACTACATTCTGTTTTGGACTGTGTTTTTATTGTGAAAATGTTGCTTGTGTGTTTGTGGAAGCCTGTTGTTGCCATGAGTTGGATCACATCTTTTATTGCATTGTGGTTGGGGCTCGGGGGCCAATGAAGAAGGATGGATTCTCCTTTTCATTGGATGTCTTAGTTGGGTGGAGAGTGTTGCCTTTCCCCTACTCTTGTTGTGATCAAATTTGGAAGAATGTGAAATCTGCATGTTGCTGTTCTGGAGCTGAGAAAAAGATAGTTTGATAGTCCCTTGTGAAATGAAACCTTATTGTAACCTTTCCCACTTGAAGTGGATGAACTTGTAAATCTTTGTAATTGAAGATGTTGTATTGATTTGAAAGTTGTATATTGTAATGTGAAAGAGATATACTCTGTTTTCTATCTTTTGAAAGGAATGTGAAAGAATTGTATTTATATGAGGAATTTGAGGAATGAAAGAAAAAGTTGTAAATTTGTATTTGAAATCAATAAAGGATTGCATTACCTTCCTCAAATTGCATCATTGTATTGAATTTGATCATCTAAATGTGAGTTGTAATCTCTGTTTGAAAGAAAGAAATGCGTATGAAGGAAGTGTAATACTCTATCTTTTGAAATATGTAAAATTTGGAAATCAGAGATGTATTTTAGCTTTTGAATATTTGAATTGAATCAACTAAATGTATTAGATTAGAATTGAAATGAATTCGAATGCTTGGAAGATGAAAATGATGAATAATCCTTTAAAATTTGATCTCTATTTTGTATTTCAAACTGGCAAATACTTTATCCAAAAATGCACAGTTTGAACCTGCAACAAGAAATAATAAATGAAATGATTAAATTGAACATAGTAGGCCCTAAATGAATTCAATTAGACAAAAATTACTTAAGGAAATTTCTTAGAAAACCTTAGCAAAATCGGCTCAAATCTTTCACAGTCGTTTTGCTGTCAAAGTTGTAATTTTCAAATTGGGAACTCAATCAAAAAAATTACCTTCCAAATCCATCCTAAATCCATCTAAGAACACCTCCATGTCTAATTGACATGTTGAGAGAGGAAGAAGATCAAATTGATTAAAATTTTATAAGTTAAAATTTACCAGTTTGCATTTTAAAAGCCTGCAGATGTTTTCTTGAAATTGACCCCTTAAACTTTATCAAAATCAAAATTTAATGATTCCTGTGTAAAGAGGACGTCGAGAGATTTCCAGAAAGTCCTTGTTTTCCCAAAACTGAGCTCTCTATCAAAAGTTATGGCCTTCTGAAGTTTTTCTTCATTTGGCGTCAAAAAAATAATTCTAACTGTCAAAAAAAAATTGGGAAAAATTTCCTTGGTGGACCCGCGGGCATGAATTTTCCCTTAGTGATTTTGGTCAAAAATTTTTGGAAATTTTTCCTAATTCCCCCCACCACCCCGCTAACCCTACATGCTTTTTTTTTGGTCAAAAATCACCTAAGTCTGAAAGGGAAAAATTTCCCCTGCACGGACCCGCCGCCCCACTTTTGCCCTTTGATTGTCTGTCGCGGGTCCACAACATTAAAATTAGCCTTTAAATTTTTTTGGAAAATTTTTCCTAATTTTCCCAACCGCCCCACCGGCCCGTAGCTAATCAGAGGCTGCCACGTGGCACCACGAGGTGTTGGTGGAGGAGTGGATCCCTTTTTAACTTAGCGCTTCAGAAAATTTTTGGGAAAATTTTCAAATTTTCCTCCTCCTCCCTGCTAGCCCACAGCCAATCAAGAGGTTGACATGTGGCTTCACAAGTGCATCGACGGAGGCAAGCGTAGATTCCTTTTTTCCTTTAAACCTTTTTTCAAAAAATTTTAGGAAAATTTCCTAATTTTTCTCTGACCCCACGACCCACAACCAATCAGAGATCGACACGTGGTGCCTTGGGCATTGGTGGAGGCACGGACCATTTTGATCCCTAGAATTTTTCCCCTGAAAAGACTTTGATGTCTTAAAATTTCTCGACGGCCTAATTTTCCGCCAGGGTGTTGTAAAGCGACACGTGTCCTCTTTGGGCTCATGGGCGCATGTTGGAGGCAGGAAATTTGCTTTTGCCCCAAAGAAGGAAAATGTGCCAGGAAATTTTCTCCCCACTCCCACAAACCCGCCCATGGGAAAATTTTCTTCCCTAGGCCCACAAGCCCGCTCTTGGGAAAATTTTCACCCCAAGGTCCCGCGGCCCATAACTTGAGAAATATGAGGAGTTAGGAGGACTTCTTTATATCATTGGAAAGGTGAGGAAATTTCTTATCCAATGGGAATGTTTTAGGGAAATTTTGAATGCGTTAATTTTGAGAAAAATCAAGTTGAAATTTTAAGCTAGTTAGAGAGTGGTATGGTGAGAAATTACCCTCTTAACCTAATTGAACTTTCTAACCCTAAATTTGGACCTTGTGACCTCTAATAATTATTAATAAAAAAAATATATTCTAGTAAATTAGAATTGATTCTGGAACCTTTTTAGTGACAACTGTTGTCTTGTAACCTGGTTGAAGACTCTTTTAAACAAAAAAAATTATTCCATAAATTCCCTATCTAATCTTAGGTTGTTTCTTGGGTCTCAAGTGGGTTGTTTTTACAGGCATTACACTTGGTATTAGAGCCATGGGTTCAAAGCTTGGACCCTTGGGCACACTAGAAAACTTGAGACATGAACTGTAAACCTAGCACACTTTTGAATCTAAGAAAACAAACTTGTTTGAAAATTGAAAAAGAAATGCGTATGAAGAAATATTACATTACTCTGTTCATTTGAACTACCAAAATTAAAATAATAATAAAATAATAAGTTGTTTGAATTGTTGTACTCACTCAGTGGCATTTTGTCTGAACCCAGGTAACTAAGAATGTCAAATTAAATTGATTTTTGTGAACTTCTAGTGTAGTGGAAACTTGGTTCCCCTTTGAAAATGTGTTGTTTTACAAGTCCTAAAACTTGATTTAATTGTATGATGCGTTAAGCCCTTTGTTGAGACCCTTCCTTATTGGAGTTGTTGGAATGATAAATTGTATGGTGTGAATCTTGTGGTTGGACAATAGTGGTTGTGTCCTGGGGTCGGGAAGAGTTAATTAGAAGCTGTTTAGAGCTTCCTTCCTTCAGTAGTTAGGAAAGTTGGTCTGGTTGTCAGTTTTTCATTTTGTTACCCGTATGGGAGAGTGGACATTAAGTCTGGGTGTCGTTTATGACCCAATCCTGTGCATGTGTCCTTGGAACTGACCTTGAGGCAGAGTACCCCTATTGGCGGCCATGAAGGGCTGCGAAGTGAATGTGGTGTTAACATTTTGTATTTTACATTCGTAAACTTGTGTCATTTTATCAAGGACCAGCATCTTATTTTATGATTGGATTGAGAAGCTCTGAGGCTCTTCTAGTTATTTATATTTTTGTGAGAATTTTCAGACTTTGCAATGTGGCTACTTAGCCACTTTCCTTGATTGCCGATATTTCTTGGACTTTATTTTGATTGGTGACTCGGAGCTCGTTATGTTGTTGGCTACTTAGCTAAACATTACGTGGATTTCTTCTTGCATGATGATGAGCTGGTTCTATGCTACTTGTATTCATACATTTTGTCGTATGGGGGTACACCCTAGGTGTCTTGAATGTCCTCTTAGGTGCTTAAAGTTATGCCTTGGTTTTAGATGCACGGAACCTTGAGTGTATCTAGGATCTTAGAGTGACCTTTTCATTACTCGACCTTGTTGGGAAGAGAGTTCATTGTGTTGTGCGTTCTAGTTGGTAGTCTGTTAGCGGTGGTGGTGATTCTCTTACAATCTGGTAAGAGCTTGAACCTCGTCGGAGTAGAGGTGTTTAATTGTGGGTTGATGAATTATGGTGGGATCGGTTTGCTTTTGGCTGGCTATGGATGTTAGTGGAAAAGTGTTTGTCTGGTAGTGGCTTCTCTTCGATGGCATGCTAAGTTTTATCAAGAGTTCCTCATTTCATTATATTAAGTAGTGACTTGAGGATTGTATGCATCTTGGTAATTATGGTTAGATTTAATCCCATTCGAGTATTGTGTGTAAATTAAGTGTGTCTGTTTTTCCCTCTTGACCTATAAATAAGTCTACCCTTTCCTTAACTTTTTTTTAGTTACTATGAATAATACTCTATGACCTATTAATTTTGGATTACGTGGAGACACTTATGGATGCTTTGAGTCTTTTGGACCATGACATTGGTGATGATAGTGTAATTAGACCTTGATAATTTAATCTCGGTGGTATTTTATAATGTGATTCTTCTTGCAAAACTGTAACTCTTGGTCGTAAAGCCATGTTGAATAGATAGTTGACTGTCTACTTACATTTGATGCTTTCTAGTGAGTATGTGGTGTTCTTATAGTTAAAATATTTCCTTGTCATTTTGATTGCTTGGTTGGTGGTATCCTGTGGTAATATGGGTGTAGATTTGAAAACTTTCCTTGTCTTATCAGGTGAGTAAAATGTTTTCGCCAAAACAACAAACATTGTTAAACCCTAGTAGATCAGTAAAAGTAATTATGCTTCCTTAATGGGCCTCCCTTGTAACTTCTTTTGAGAACTTGTAGAAACCCACTAGGAATGTTTTATGATACTTGTAATTAGTGGGAAAAAAAATCTCGAAATATTGTTGTGATCCATGTTGGTTGATTGTTTCCTAGTTCTTACAAAAGTAATAATGTGTTTTCTATGTTGAATGTCCCTTGTTTTCCTTAGAATTAAAAATGTGATGTGTTGATTTACCTCTCTCTCCCATAAAAGTAATAGTGTGATATGTTTACCCTTCCTTCTCATTAAATTTTTAATTGACAAGTTGACTCACCCAAACATCATAAAACTATAATTGAGGAGATTTGGCCTTGAAGCTTAACAAATAAACTGGAACATAGAAAGAGAAAATGGTCCTTGCTTTAACCTTGGTAGATTAATAGAAGAAAAAAAAACATGTAGAAGAACAGAAAAGGAAAACTTTGTCCATCTACCTCCCCTAGGAGTAAAATAAATACTTTTTCTCTTTTCTGCCTTTACAGAATGGCGAGATATCATGCCCCCTTAGTGGTCCTTATAACACAAAGTTGTGATGTCATAATAGGAGGAAGTTTAATTAAGAAAAATCGTAAAGGAATGTGCTTAGCAAAAGAAACTACAACTTTTGAGTTAATTAGTTGAGTTATAAAATAAGTAAGATTTATGTGTATTGAGTGCAATGTTTAGTTGAACCTGTAGTTCTGTCGCCTACCTGAAATTGTGAAACACCTGGTGGATAGCAATGTGTTCTAGTTGCTTAGTAATTTCTTATTCATAGATGTATGTGCCTTTCTTGTGGGAGTTTTGGGTCATCATACCCTTATCGTCCCGTAGCTCGACGAGTGTGAGTTGTGGTCCTTTTGGATTGAGACTTATCTGTTGTTTAAGAAGCAACCTCCTTGCGTGTTGTCTTGTCCTTGGAGACCTAAGTTATTGTAATTTTAAGGCAACATATGTTAAGGATATAAAATAACTTTGGGAAGTCTTCTTTTCTTCATATTTTCTTGGGTCACCTTGTTATTGTTGCCCCTTTTCCATTAGGATGGAAAGTGCAAGATGATGTTATTCACTTTTGATACGATGCACCCTTGGATTGTAGTTGGACCCCATGTTACTTGTTCTTCTCCCTAGCGACCTTGAGTGGTCCTTGGTGTTTCTTGTGCTCTCTTTATGGTTATTCTGAGCTTGAGTAGGAAATAAGATAATTAAATCCCATTGTGTTATAGGTGTATGGTACTTGTATTGATATGTTAGTTGCTAGGGGATGTGTGTGTATATATATATATTCTTTTGCTAAATGGTTGACTTCTTTAGATTTGGTTGGTATGGTGTGTTTGATTCTTAAAACAAAAGTGTAAAAATCAAACTATAGGAAAACTTGTGGTCTTGACTTCGCTTGTATTACCATGAAAAGTTAATTGTACCCTCTCGAGTTATAGAAGTGCTTTCCTTGAATAGTTCCTTGATTTTAAATGTTTTGTTGATTTAGGTGTCCTTGTTGATTAACCTCATCTTGTGTGATCCTCAAATTGTGGGACCTTGAGTAGACTTGTTCCTCGTGCAAAATTTTGGTCATAGTTGATTTTTGCTAGCCTTGTCTAGACAACGAACCTTGAAATCATGGCTTAAACTTAGTAGAAACCTTAACTTTTATTATTGTAGTATGTTGTATTCCATGGGAAACTATGTGGTCATTCTCAAACTCATGGAATTCTCCTTATTATTCCTCTACTTGGTGGTTACTCTTAAGACTCTTTTGAACTCTTCATGTTATATTGTTATGTGTGGTATCTTGGTTGATAGCGTAAATTTACTCTCTAGATTTAAATGTTCGTAGCCTTGCATGCAGAAAGTTTAGAACTCATCCCTTACAATCTCCCTTCTTCTTGTTGAATTGCATTGGACCAAACTTGGGTTCTGTAGACCCACACTTGTTTGAAGCAAACAATCCCATAATGGGAGTGATCCTTTTTTCTATTGCATTTGTTCCTATCTCTCTTTCTAGTGACCTCCAGGAGGAATTCGAGTCTAAGGGGAGAGGGATGTAGTGCCGAATTCCCTTCGACACTTTTGATTTTGATCATGATACTGCTGACTATATTATGGACATTATTATAGTTTTGATTTAGTATGGTGTTAGATGTCAGATCATGGATTATTGTTAACTCTGATTCATATATGATGCATGATGATTATTAGAGACATTTTATATATTGATGTTGATATGCTATGTCCGACATGGTTATATATTATATGGATGTTGTTCGGACATGTGATATTTGGATATATTGAGTAGACCTAGAAAATTGAATTTAAATTGATAATTATATAGTTGTTGATGAAATTGTAAGTGATATTGTTGATTGCCTTGATGTTGTTGTGATTCATATATATATTGATGATTTTGAAATTATATTATATTCATTTGGATGTTCTGATATGGCCACGAGGCCGAAGGGGTATTTGTATTGTGCAGGTTAAAAATATCACAACAAACATCGGGGGATTGGAGACCAACCACATTGGAATTCTAGATGAATTCAACAAGGTCACCATGGCAACATGTATTGTTTGTGTGTGTGTGTTGATTTGATTGTTAGGGATTCCCATGGGGGGGATCACCTTTAAAATGTGACCAAGGGTTATGTGTATTTATTTATTTAGTTCTTTTTTATTGAATTTTGTACGTGTTTATTAAGTGATGTGTTTACCCCTTTCATTATTTATTAATTGTGGTAAATTAATGTGAGTAATCATGTTGTTAAGTTAATTAATTAAAAGATGTCATAAGAAGGTAATTAATAGAGTTTTTGGCTCTTGTATTAAAGTGTTGTAAGAAGTGTTGTAAGTAAGTGATGTGTAAGTGATGTGTAAGTTAACTTTTGAGTGTGAAACACTCCACCTCCTTCTTGGAAATTCGAATTTTCCTTGGAGGCTGATTTTGGAGGCTTGTGGGACAAGTTAAACTTGTCCCATACCTCTTAAATTTGCAATTACCAACCTTACCTATGGTTGGAGGGTTGAAATTAGACTTCATTATGCATTTTTATAAGACAAATTGTAAGTTTTAAATTGCACTTTCTTACATGTTTTAATTTCAGTCCTTTGGGGTGTGGGCTTGATTTGAGTGTGTAAGTAAACTGTCATATTATTCACCCACCTATTTATTATGCATTGGAGAATTGAAGTTGACTTTGTGTTGGAGTTGAGGATGTGTGATGTGGCATCCTACATGGATCCACCTCATCCTCTTCTCTTCCCTCTTCTATAAATTCGAATTGCTTTAGCTTGTTTTGGGGGTTGCTTCACTTGGATCACTTCATTCTTGGTGAAAAATTTCTTTTGTTTTTGAGAGCTCTTGCTTTTGGAGAAATTTGAAGATTGTTGCATGCTTGTTGATTGCTGATTTCTTGGATTGTTTTGCATTGGATAAGCTTGATGTTTTGGAACTTGGAACAAACTCCATCATGGAGAGGTAAGAGCTTGGCTCTTGAAATGACTCTCCTTTTATTTTGTATGCATATGTGAATGTTGAATGTTGTGAATTTTTGTGTTATGTTGTGGGTTGGTTGGGTAGATGGCCTAGGAATGGTGTAGGAGAAGACTATGGGGTTTATTTTGTGGGAGGCATAAGTGTATTTTGGGGAGGTATAAGTGTGGAGGGAGTTGGGATTTGGGGTTCCACCTTACAAAGAAATAGCTTGCATTTCTTTACTCATTTATGGGGTGCGCATAAGAGGTTGGGGAGGCATAAGGAAATGTGAGGAATAAGGGGTACTTGGGGGAGGCATAAGGGCATGTTAGGGGATTTGAAATATTATATTTTGGTGGTTTGTAATCAGGTGGTGATACCCATTTCCCCTTTAGGAGGCATAAGTAGCATCCCCCATAGTTTCTTGCTCCTTTGGCTTACATGATGAAGCCTAAGTATTGTTTGTTGTTTTTATGTATGGTTGCAAAATACATTTTTGTTTTGGACTGTGTTTTGATTTGTGACAAAATGCTGCTTTTGTGTTGTGGAAGCCTGTTGTTGCTCCATGAGTTGAAATCACATATTTTCTTATGCAATATGGTTGGGGTTCGGGGGCCAATGAAGAAGGAGGATTGGATTCTCCCTTTTCATTGGATGTCTTGGTTGGGTGGAAGAGCGTTGCCTTTCCCCTGTTCTATTGTGATCCAAATTGGAAAGAATGATGGAGGATATTCATGTTGTTGTTCTGGAGCAGAGGAAAAAAGCATAGTTTGACAGTCCTTGTTGAGATTATTTCTTATTGTAACCTTTTCCCACTTGAAGTGGATGATCTTGTACATTATTTGTGATGGAAAGATGTTTGTATTGGCTATGAAAGTTGTAATTCGAAATGTGAAAGATATATACTCTATTTTCTACTTTTTAAAGAATGTGAAAGAAATTGTATTCTGTATATTGTTAATTAAGGAATGAAAGAAGAAAGTTTGTAAAGGTATGCTCTTTTGAATCAATAAAAGAATTGTATTACTTTTCCCTCAAATGACATTATTGTTGGCATTGAAATCTAATTGTTGAATGTATTTTGAAATTCTTGATTGGAATGGATGAAAAAGTGAATACGTGTGGGAGAAATGTCATAATACTCTGATGTCTTTTAGAAATGCAAATGTTTTAGAAATTAGAATTGTAATCTTGTCATTTATCACTTTGCTTGAAGGAATCAACTTATAGGGGTAGAAATTGATTTTTGGAATGAATTCATACTTTAAAGGCAAATGAAAAATAAGACCCATGTCGAATTTTTGCTTCTATTAGATAACCGTTCAAACTCTACAAATTAATTAGAAATTGAACAGAATGACCTGATGCAACATCAAAAAATAACAATGAAATATCAAATTGGAACATGCTAAGGATAAAAAACAACCCCAAACAAACAAAAAACACTTAAGAAAATTTTAAAGAACCTTTCAAAATCGAAGTTCAAAAGGCAAAATTGCAGTCGTTTTGTACTGTGTAAAACTTTGATAAATTTAGAATGTAAATCAATCAAGAAAATTTAACCTTGCAAATCTATCCTAAAATATTCCAAGTAAAATCCTCCATGCCTGTTTGGCATGTTGAGAAAAAGAATTGAACGACAAATTTGAAGAAAATTGATAAGTTAAAAATACCAGTTCACTTTCTAAGTGACAGAAAATGTTTTCTCAAAATTGACCCTTTAAAATTTATCAAAATCAAATTCCTAAGGTTGATATGCAAAGAGGACGTCGAGATATTTCCAGAAAGTCCTCGTTTTCCAAAAACTGAGTTCCCAATCAAAAGTTATGGCCTTCTGAAGTTTTTTACTTCATTTTGGGCTCAAAATAATCTAACTGTCAAATTTTAAGTGAATAAAATATTCTTGGGTGGACCCGCGGGCTAAAAATTTCATTTTTTTTGCTTTTTTCCCAAAAGGTGCAAATTCATGAAGTTTCGGGCCGCTTCGCTAATCCGCATGCCTTCATTTTGTCTAAAAATGATCTAAGTCCAAAATGTAAATTTGACAATTTTTCCTCCGCAGCCCCACCACCCTGCAGCTAACCATTAATCGACACGTGACTTCGTTGGGTGTCGGCGGAGGCTTGGATCAATTTTAGCCTTAAGCGCGTTCAAAAATAAATTTAGAAACATTTGTAAGTTTTCCCTGCAGCCCCGCCGGCCCGCAGGTAATCAGGTGTTGCCACGTGGCTTCACGAGGTGTCAGCGGAGCAGTGGATCTTTTCAAGCCTTAACGCTTTAGAAAAATTTTGGGAAAAATTTCTAAATTATCCCCGCCTGTCCGCTAAACCGTAGGTAATGGTTGGCTGACATGTGGCATCTTCTCGTGTCGGCGGAGGTGCGGGTTCCTTTCGACCTTTTTGCCCTTCCTTTTGGATAGTCAAATTTTCTAAATGTTTCCCACCAACCTGCTGACACGCAGCCAATAAGGAGCTGCCACGTGGCCTCCTTGGGCCTTGATGGAGGTGCGGGTGTAAAATTCTCTTTGTCCCAAAAGGGAAAAACTGCTAAATGCCTTCCCCGCTCTATTGGCCCACTTTTATCCTCTGGGTGAATTTTCTCTCTGAAGTCCGCAGGCCCAAGTTGGAAAAATTTTCCTCCCTAGGCCCGTAGACCCGCTCTTGGGAAAAATTTCACCCCAAGTTCCACCTGTCGATAACTTGAGAAATATGAAGAGTTAGGAGGACTTCTTTATATCACCGGAAAGGTGAGGAAATTCCCTATCTAATGGGAATGTTTTCAAGAAGTTTTAATTGTGTTCATCATGGGGAAAATTAAATTGAATCTTTAACTGAGTTCTGGGAGTAGGTAAGTAAGAATTTACTCTGATGATTTTAAATATGTATTCTTTTCCCCCATTGTAATTAAACCTTGCTCTTGTATTAGATCTTGTGGAATGAAATACCTTAGGTATTTAATTGTTTTGGTCACTTAACCCTAAAATTTTAATCAGTAAATATTTAGCCAAAATGTCAATGTAATCAATGATTAAATTAATCCCTAAGGAGATTTGAGCTAGGTGTGGACTTATTACACTTGTTGCTTTATAATGTGGAATTAGTAATTATTATAATGAGAAAATTTATCAGTTGAATTTAATTGTCCTTGAGACTTTGGTTGTTAACACTTTAAAAAAAAATTATTCCATAATTTTGTAACTAAACCTAGGTTGTTCATGGGTCTCAAGTGGGAGATTTTAGCGGGCATTACAGTTTTCATCATAGCTAAATTAATCCACTTCCGATACTAGTAGTAGTACACTCTTCTATTGTTACTTTCTCGTAAATACTAGTATCTACTTTGATAGCACCTCCACTGCTACTTTAATCAACATTACTTGTATCCAAACTGACAGTCCCATTCTAGAGGCAACAAATTTATTTATGTTTTGTGTAAATAAAATTGTCCACAAAAGGCGACGACTCCTCATATAAGATTTACAATTGTATATGTATGAATTTGTAACAAATTTGAAATGTACAAAAGAATCTTTCAATGTAAATATGATGACATATCGGTTTTGTTATTTCTTGACTCACAAAGAATACAATTGTGGCACAATGAGTGTTTTGATTGATGTAAACTATAAAATAATGGTTCAAAGTATCTCCGAGGGCATAAGAAAACTTTTCTCACAAACATTTTGCTTGCATTGTTTCAAGGATTATTTCATTTTCTTGCTCAATGAAGTGACTCATTGTTTATATGGAGAATGGCATAATTTACAAGCATAAATTCTACTATCTTTCAGAGTAATAGAATTTGTGATATATATAAACTCCCAACTATGTTGTTTGCTTTTAATGATTACTCAGATATATAGTTTATAATAATAAATACTAGTGAACTTGTACAATCTAAAATAATAATAATTAAGTTGTTACAAGGTATATTTTTGGGTGAGAACGTAATTTTATTGTGAGTTCCACCAGAAGTCAAAATAACACCACTAACATTTAGGGCCAGTCTCAAATTTAAGGATATGTGCATACTAAACATTGAAAGTGTGTGCCTCGTACTTTCAAAGATTGAGATTCGCACTCTGAAAGTGCGAGTGCAAGAATTCACACTTTCAAAGTGTGAATCTCGCACTTTGAAAGTGTGGGGCTCGCACTTTCTGAGTGTGAGGTTCGCACTTTCAGAGTGTGAGGCTCACACGTTAGAGTGCGAGGCTCGATTATTCAAAGTGCGGGGATATCAGTTTGAAATTTGGAAATAGTGTGTGGCTCGCACTTAGAAAGTGCGGGGCTCTCATACTTTCAAGAGTGTGGGGCTCGCACTTCGAAACTGCGAGGCTCTCGAACTTTAAAAGTGTGAGCACCCCACTTTCAGAGTGCGGGGCTCACACTTAAATACAATGGGATCATGACTTATAATAGTTGGCGATCACTCACCTTACATCGAGGCTCATGACTTATAATAGTTAGCGACTGCTCACCTTAATACAACAGGCTCAACAAATAATAGTTAGCGACCGCTCATGACTTTGAACTCGCTTTTGTAGTCCAAGTTATTGTTAATTTTTTTTTTTTAATTAATCCAACGGGCTCATGCCTTATAATAGTTAGTGGTTGCTAGCCTTACATATTCTCAATATTGAAAATCTAAAAAACGGTGAAATTGGAATCTAATAGTAGCCAAATTGGAATTCAATAATAGCGATATTGGAATCTAATAATAGTGAAATTGGAACTAGAATAATTCCAATAATGACAATATTGGAATCCAATATTGCTACTAACGGATTCTAATAATAGTAATAATGGAATCCAATATACGTAAAAACAAAGATAGATTTCTTTTATTACTTGAAATATTGGAGTCCAAATTTACTGGAATATGTCCAAATTTAGTGAAAAAAGCGTTAATATATTAATAAAAGTTTGGTGAGAGTTATAATTTTATTGACATATAAATATATAAATAATTATTTCATAACAAGGTTTGGGTTAAGTATGTTTTGTTAGAGTGAAAAAGACCTCCTTTTAGGTAAGGATGAGTGTGACATAAAATTTACGCCCCATTAGTCCTATTTTGGATGAGGTGTGACGTGATATTTAAGCCCCATTAGTCCTTTTTTTTTGTGGCTCCAATTATGTTCGATGTATCTCACCCGTATTCACTTTTCCATTTTCCTATTGCATATGATTACAATATTCTTAAATATCTAGAGCATTATAAATGTTTATTAGAGCTTATGTAGCTTCTTAAAAATGGCAAATCAGTCAAGACTATTAATTGTTATTTATTTATATTAGACAATCAATATGGTTGATTTCGGTCATAAAATTTTAGAGATTAAAAAAAGGAAAAGACTTGATTTACATCCGTCTTTGAGAAACAAAAGATTAGACCTCCATTAATAATGCATGCCAACTTCATAATCAAAATACATGTACAGATTACTTTTTAACCTTTTTTGTTTTGTGAATGACGTAGTTGGGTTTAGCATTGACTTAAGTGACAATTAGTTTACATTTTTGTGTGCTTCGGTTTTGTAGTGGCTTGATAATAGAAAGTGTTCAATCTTTATTAGAATTACAATTGTTTAGGAAAGTATGCTACAAGCGCACTTAGGTAGTCATTGCTAATCAAGATAAACAACAATAATATTATAGTTATAGTGTTTGGGCATAAAAGGTTTAAGTATTCAATTTTCTAATATAATTTTTCTTTTTAAGGAATTTGAAACATATTGTTTTTGACATTATATATGGCCTTTCTTTTATTTAGATATGAGTATTCTCATAAGTCATTGGTTATTTTTCACTAAATCAAATTAACATATGTTCAAATTTAACATTACATCCAATCCAACTAATATATGTCCAACTTTAGCATTGCACTCATTCTAGCATACTTCCATACTATGTTGAAACAAGGTATATTTAACAATGTATGGACAATTGTCAAAACATAATGCGAAGAAGATTTTTTTCCCTGGGTGTTGTGGTTGTAAATGTCTAACTACACATGTATGTGAAATGTGACATGATACATAATGTGAATTGTTTTACTTTGTTGTCTCTATTTGATAATTGATATTTTTGTGTGAGTGAGTTGTTTTTTAGTTTTATTTGCAATCAATTTTGTGGTTGTAATTCTACTTGATTTTCTTTTATAATATTTAAAGTTATTAAATTTGCCAACTTATTTGTGGTTATCAACATTAAAAACTACATTACCTTAACATGAAATATAAATATAACTAAAATAGATTATTACATAATTGTTTCCTAACTTATAATATGCATACTAACAACTAAGAAGTTGCAAAACTCTATGTTACAAAAATCAAAAATTAAAATTTGTGTTATTTAACAAATCCAATTGAAAAATTAATTTGGAATGTCAAGACTTTAGAACTACTGGAGTGTGGAGAATTGCAAGTCGCCATTAGAGCTTTGGATACAATTGCTAGTGGAATTTCATGTATTGTCAATTGATATTCTCATTCTCACATGAAACTTATTCTTCCTGCCCACGACACAGGGCACCAATGTCATCATCACATTTGTCATTCTCACTTACCTGGGCTGTTTCAAAACGTTGCTTTTCCTAATTCTATTGTTTTGAATATTATAACATCGATATTGTCTTTAAATAAAAAATAGACCGCAGGCATTACATTTTGACTGGCTTGCAATGAAATCGAACCTGTACTCTGAAACTCCGACAGCAATAAACATTCAAACAGCCGTAACAGAGGTGGCACTATTTGGGTGACGTGTTCTCCTTCACTCGTTATTATTTTGTCGGTCACTACATTTTGTGGGAGATAGCAATGACATTCAGCAAAGCGACACCACAAAAATATAGTGACAGACACCATGCGTCTGACAGCGCCAACTATTCTTATTTCTTCACCGCCACCAATTCTAATCTATATAACGCCTCTGCTGTGGGAAATTGTGTATCAACAAGAAGAATGGAGAATTTTTTGGAAGGTATAATTGGGGAGCAAAAGCTCCAAGACGGTCATTTGTTTCCCAAAGTTCTCCTTCCTGCCAATGATTCTCAGAAGGAAAGAATTGCGGCGGTGTTGCAGTCCATAACATCAGAGGAGAACAAGGCATGGATTGAACGAGAATTACACGAGTGCGGAGCTATTCTGTTCAGAGGATTCGCCATTAACTCCGCAGATGACTTCAATGCTTTTGTGGAAGCGTTTGGATGGGAAGAGCAGGCTTACAAAGGCCCCGCTCCCAGAAAAAACATTGTTGGGAGAGTGTGGTCTGCTAACGAAGCTCCTCTCCACCAACACATCTTCTTCCACCATGAAATGGCTCTGGTAATTAAGAATCTGTGTCTTGTTAAATTAGGGTATGTAGGGTGAAATAAGATTTAAGTTTTATATATGTTTTGTTACGTGCAGACCAAAGAATTTCCATCAAAAATATTCTTCTTCTGCGAGGTGGCGCCTCCGGAGGGCGGCGAAACGGCGGTGGTGAAGAGCCACAGAGTGGCTGCCCACATGGAACACAACTTCCCTGAGGTGGTTCAACACCTCGACACAAACGGAATATTCACCCACACTCTCCTTCCCAAGAAAGATAATTTGGGGTATTTCCTTGGCAAGAGTTGGCAATCTCATTTGCAAACCAAGGATCCCCAACAAGCGCGCAAAAAGTATGTTCAAACTGTTAATTCTTACAAATACAGTAGATTAGAACTAATTCATTTAATGTAGTGAATCAGAACTAATATTGTTGGGGCTTTGCAGGGTTGAAGAGGGAGGTGGGAAGTTGCAGTGGATGGAAGATGGCAGCGCAAACATAATTGCAGGGCCAATTCCTGCCACCAGATGTTTCAAAGGGTATGGTGATAGAAAGGTGTGGTTTAATTACATTCCTGCAGCTACTTATGGAAAAGAAGAGGCCAAGTTGAACAGGATCATCTGCGGAGATGGGTCTGCCATTCCGAGGAGTGTGATGGAGGAGAGTGGGAGAATAATGAACGAGGAAAGCGTAGATGTGAAATGGGAAGAAGGAGACGTGCTGCTCATCGATAACTTGTCTGTAATGCATGCGAGAAGACCTTCCAAACCTCCTCGTCGTGTTTTAGGGGCACTGTGCAAGTAAATGTGTTTATTGGAAGGTAAAATACATCCCAAATATTTTGAAGATGTGTAAATTTTAGGCCGACCGTAAACATATGATTAGTTAAACTCCAACGTTTATACTTTTAATAGAATAGTTTGTTTTAATATGGATAAACGTTTCATTTTATTTTCAATTTTGAAACTGTTATGTAACAATTCATGTTTATATTTGATGTCTATTTGATTAGGGCGAGAGACTAGACGTCCCTATAATCGTAACTAAGTATTATGATGGTGTGACTTATTCATTTTTATTTTCGAATTAATTTGACATTTTTTTTACTATTATGTGATAATTCATCCTTAAATTTGATGTGCATTTGATTATAGGGAGAGGCGTTCCAACAGTGGCAGCCAAGTACTATAATCGTGCGAGTTATTCACTTTTATTCTAGACATTAAATTTCACTTTTGTTTGAATGTCACATGACAATTTATCCTTAAATTAGACGTACATTTAACTATTATTTGACAATTCATCCTTAGCTTTGACATCCATCTGACTGTCACTTAATTGTTTTCTTTTGTCTTAGAATATTTAATTGAAAAATAGTAATATCTTTGCCAAATGTTAATTTTTTTTGGTATACTTATAATATATCGGCATAGATATGTTAAATACAACTATCTAAATATAACAAGATATATTAATCTCAAGGTGCTTCTATTAAAATTTTCACATACATTAGATAGGCATCTTAAGATTGATATCTCTCGACATATTCTAGATAGTTGGATTTAAGATATATATGCTAGAGTTATACATCTTTATAAATTTTTATTAGTGTGGGAAACATTTGTTTTAAAATGCCAACAAAATTTATTGATCTATATAAAAATCACATATGTTCACATCGCAATCAATCCATTCACACGTAATTAACAAGAATCACTACAGGGGTATTAATACTAGCAATTGCATATGAGTTGCAAGTTACGTCAGAAGACATGCAAGTGTAAAGCTACTTTGGAAATGTGTGTTAATGTGATCCCTTATTTAGCATTGCAAGTGTGACACAATGCACCTTGTTATAGTACCAACATATGTCTAAAGATTACTTCTAACAACATTACCAATAATCTCTATAGAACATTTTCCTTTTTTTAGATGATGGAACCACTTTACATCTTTCACAACAATTTACTTTGCAACGATCTTAGAGAAAAATTTGGTTTTAATATGGAAGTTAACACATACGAAGGTTCTTGAAAACACCAACAGTTATCTAAGGGGGAACATTTAACAATCCAAATACACAAGTTCCAACTTCTCACTTTGGGTAGAGGAATATTATTTTTCCTCTCCTTGTCCATGTCACTCAGTACATGTTTTGAATTTGTAAAATGTTCAACTGACTTTTTTCTATGGGTGTAATCTATCTCTTACACAAAAATCATGCTCCATGTATGTCATTTAATCCAACTACATCCACTACATCTAGATGTATATGTTTAATTCATTTATCCTTACTCGATCTCCTTACCATTTGAACATCACCCCACAATATGTACGTATACATAGATGTTTGACACAAGAACATAAGTCATGACCTCATGCCATTGAATTATTTATAACCATCATCTGCTAAACATGAATGGATATATATGCTAACAAAACAAAAATAAAGCTTGCAGGGTTAGGATATGTTCTATGAGACCACATCTTTTTGAGGATTTTTGTCAAACTATGGACTTTCATTGTGTATGTTTCCACGATTTTCATAAATGTCTACTAGGGAAATTGCAACTATCTATGAAATTTTTTTGCTATCATTATTCTTTGACTACTATCCATGACTTATTCTAAACCTCCCATTTTGGCACAAGATAAGAGGATGGAAAAAATTTCAGTCTTTATTTACACCTACCAAATGCATTCTCTTACAGTATGATATTACATAAAAAGATATCACATTCTGTCATTTGGTCAAACACTTGGCACTCATCTACTAAAGCTCTTATTTTGGCATTTAAAATTTTACAGGATCTTTTCACCACAGTGTACATACATATCAAATGGGGTACTTGCAACTTAGACATAAAAAAAATGTTCCATATTATGCCTCAATGGATGTCCATACCCTATTGCAAAGCTCTCATTTTTCTATAGCCCACAAGTATGATAGAAAAGGTGACATGATCAAGTTGAATATATGTTCGTTTCATTTGGTGAAATAATCACAATGCATATTATTATGCAATTAGTCAAATAGTTTACATGAACACCTCAGGGATTCCCTTTACCTCTAACAACATGTACATGGCTCATGGGTGTTGGTTTGATAGAGTGGGCAGGACACATTTTTTTATTAGATAAGTAAAAAAGCATATTTTGAAGGGATCAGGAACCCTGTACAAACTGAAAGATAAGCATCAAAGTCCAAAGGTGAAACATCAAAGAACAAGGCCCAATACTATCCTGAGATGAAAAAAATAGACAAGCCAAACCCCAAAAAAAGATGCACCAAAAGAAGGCTATCCTCAAGGAGTAAACCTAACTCCCAAGGTAAAAACCTTTTTGAGATTTAAGGATCATCTTAGTAGGAGAAAATCCATTCTTTCCTTTCTTTTTGTTGTTCACCACCTACCAACCATCTCCCTTATTAGGATCCACATTCTCATCTGAGTGGACAGGTATCTGAATTTCAAGAACCACCTTGTTTTTAGTCTTTTGATTCATCTTGGGGCTCAGAGAACGGATTGAAGAGTCCTCACTCATACCCTCCATATGATTCGTCTTAGCCAAACTAGTGGGGGAGGGGGAATCTTCACCCAACTTATCCTCCTAATTATCTGTAAGACTAGTTGCAACATTTTCTGGATCATTTTCCTCAAGTCCATAGAAAACAAGATTATCCGGTTTAAAATCCTTTCACCAAGAGACCCTTCCTTTAATCTATTTTTTAACCATTTAACAGTCAGATACCAGATGTCTCAGAGAAAATAAAGTTTTGCATCTAAAAGGGAACCCTTCATAATCTAAATTTTGTGTCCATGTTGAGTCCTTGATATTGAGTACATATGGTTGCCAACAATTTTTTCCACTAATTTGAATGTGTCTCTTTAAGTGATTATATGGCATGGCATGTTATATTGTTGCATGCAACGAATAAGATAACATCAATTCCTCCCTAAAATAAAATGTAAAATTTAAATCTGATAAGAGAAGAGAAAAATGATTTTATATCTTATTTAATGAGGGAGAAGAAAAATATATACATGTGGAGAATTTAATTAGGAAAAACTGAGTAGAACTGACAGTTCGGTTACAACTAAATACAACTAAAAAATGTGATACATAAGCTAAGCTAACAAAATCTATCTAGGACAATGAGATTTCTAGAAGGAAAGTAGTAGCTAAGGGTTTCAGGAGGTGGCGATGCAAAAATAGAATATGTGACACCCTAAATGGAAGATCTAGTAGGGCCAAAAATAAAGAAATCTTAAATGAAATGAAAATACGAAAATACGAAGGATGAGACTATGTTAGCAAGTTGGCAAGTATATACCTATACCCTATTCTAAACTCCCATTCTGCGATGGGAATGTTTGATGGGTTTGGTTTTAAACATATTAATTGTGTTTTCATAAAGGTCTTTGAGGCATTTCATCTAACTCATTTTATATGTACCCTACAAAAATGGCATTCCAAAAGATGGTATTCGATCGAGGTGTTTCTTTGAAAATCCTAAAAGCCTCTTCATGGACACCATTTTGTTCTTATTATGCAATCATTGCAATCCAAAGTACTAGAATTATTATAGAAAATTAGCCAAATAGTTCACATACTAGGCATATACCTCAACAATTTTCATGCATATCTTCCAAAGCACTTGCAACTACAACATTTGACAAAATTCCCATCCCAGGGCATGTTTTAGAGTAATTCACTACATCAAATAGTTTAAGGGAATCCTTCCCAAATCCATTGTATACATATCATGTAATCACAATAGTCCATGCTACCACATCTATTTAATGAATTCATTTTAATAGTTTACATGAAATGTGTATCCCTCTGCATTTTCCCTCCATGTCTACTTAGAAACTTGCCAAAACATCAAACAAATTAGCTTTCTATTATGCTTTGATGGATGTCCATGTGTTTCTCTAAATATCCCATTTTGGCATAGGTTAGGAAAATAAATGCAACTGTTGTGGAGTGTGGCTTCAAACCTGCCAAATGTATTTTCTTGAAAGGTTCCAAGATAATTTTAAATCAACCATTTTTTGTATATCACATAATCATTATATTCCATGTCCATGAGATTACATTTCTTCCAGGAATTTATTCAAACAATTCACATGTCATATGCATACTTCAACATTTTACATACATATCTCCTAGGTCGCATGGACCTTCAACATATGTCAAAAGCCACTTCTTCATAATGATACATTAGATGTCCATGCTCTATTTCAAAGCTCTTATTTTTCATACTAGAAAAGGTGACTAGATGAAATTCAACACTAGATCAAATGCGGGTCGGCGGGGAACATTTGGAAAATTTGACTATTCAAAAGGAAGGGCAAAAAGGTCAAAAGGAACCTGTGCCTCCGCTGACGCAAAAAGATGCCATGTGTCAGCAAACTGTTCACTGTGGTTTGAAGGGTTAGAGGGGATAATTTGGAAAATTTTGCTTAAAAGTTTTCTAAAGCGTTAAGGCTTAAAAATATCCGCTCCTCCACCGACATTTCATGAATACATGTGGCATCACCTGATTACCTGCGGGCTGGCAGGGCTGCATGGAAAACTTACAAATGTTTCCAAATTTATTTTTGAAATTTCATAAGGATAAAATCTATCTAAGCCATCCTCCAACGCCCAACGAAAGCCACGTTTTGATCAATGATTGGCTGTGGGTTGCCACGTGGCCAGGGAGAAAAAAAATTACAAAATTATCCTTTTGGACTTAGATCATTTTTAGACAAAAATGAAGGCTTGTGGGTTGGCCGAGTAGTGGAAAAATTCATGAATTTGTGCCTTTTGGGACAAAAGCGTAAAAGGAAATTTTTAGCCCGCGGGTCCACGCCAAGAAAATTTTAATCAATTAAAATTTGATACTTAGATTACTTTGGGACCAAAATGAAGTAAAAGCTTCAGAAGGCCATAAATTTTGATTAGGAACTTAGTTTTTGGCAAACAATGACTTTATAGAAAGCTCTCGATGTCGTCTTTGTCACAAAAATCTTAGGAATTTGATTTTGATAAATTTTAAAGGGTATATTTTGAGAAAACATCTTTTTATCATTTAGAAAGTGAACTGATATTTTTAACTTATCAATTTTGTTCAAATTTGTTGCTTAATTATTTTTCCAATCAGCCAACCGGGCATGGAGTATTTTACTTGGAAGATTTTAGAATAGATTTGAAGGGTTAAATTATCTTGATTTGAATTTGCATTCCCAATTTATAAATTTTATAAAACGAATGAGAGTATGTAATTTTGCATTTGCCCGATTTTGAAAGGTTATATGAAAAATTATCGTAAGTATTATAGTTTGTGTGGGATCGTTTTGATATTTCAAATAAAGCTTGATATTAATGCATTCAAATGTCTTTCCTGATGTATGTAAGGTCATTCTGTACATTTTCCAATTAATTATTTGCCAGTTTGAAAGTTATCTAACTGAGATTTAATTCGGAATAGATTTATTTTCAATTTATCATCTTCTAGGTATTATGAAATCATTCTAGATCCAATCTAACATCACTAATTTCATTCAAAGAAACAGTGTTCAAATGCAAAATTACAATTCTGATTTTCTAAAACAATTTCATTTCTAAAAAAATAGTAGATTATGACATTTTTCCATACATATTCACTTTCTGAAATCTTTCCAACTTCCAAGGGAAAGATTTCCAATGAAAAATACATTTGAACAACTTCTATTTATATTTCAAATACAACTGTGCAATAATGGATTACATTCTTTTTTTTTACAAACATACTACATAGTAATTTCTCTCACCAACTAAAGCTGGTTATTTCCTTTATTAACCTCTGTAAACACAAACTGTATATTAAATTTTCATCCACATCAAGTTGGGAAATCATTTACAGGTAGTTTTGGAAGGGACTCTAAGAACTTTATCATTCCTCAATTACAATATACCGAATACAAATTCTTCCACATTCTATTCAAAAATAGAAGAACATAGTACATCTCTTTTGCAATTCAATTTAAACTTTCATAGCCCATACATGGTACCATCTTTCTATCACAAATAATATACAAGATCATCCACTTGCTGAAGTGGGAGCTGTGGAACAGGGTATGATCTAAGAATACTGATGTTAACAAGGACTATCAAACTGTATTCGGTGTTCTTAGTGCTATGAACAGTAGTATGAATTTCCATCATTCTCCAATTTCAACTATAGAACAAGAAAAAGCTTCTAAAAGTCTTAACAACCAAGATTCCAATTAAAAGAACCCAATGGAAATTATTGATTGAGATGGCGAAAATCTTAGCATATGTGTAATAAGGAGAAATTTTTGGGATTTGTTTTTTTCAACAGAGTCATGGAAAAGTAACAACTTTCACAACTACAAATGTGAGTACAAAATGTGGAAAGACCATTTCAGAAGACAACTTGAACTGCAAAACAGAATACTAGATGCATCTTCACTTGCATAGAAATAAAAGGAACAAACAATTCAACGCAGAGCTTCATCATGTAAGACCAATGTTAGTAATCAAAACAAATGAACTAGAATGGATACTATGCCTATCATGAAAGGGGAAAGGCTAGGTCAATTACCACCTATAAACCATACTGCATGCAGAAAAGACTTGAATAAGTTGATAAATCCCTGACATTGTTTTAGCACTCCATCAATGTACTGACCACTTATCTGCCTGCACAATTTAAATACTGCAAACTCCTCACAACCTCTTAAGGCACCCACCGATAATGCAGTAGGTAAGAACTGCAATGGACTTTATTGGACAAGGTGCAATCAAGCCTCAATGACAACTACCCATCTCCACGCTTATATGGCCACCGAAATTATGCCTCCCCATAAGAATCCACATAGCTGGTAGTTGGTTGAGAAACCATTCTACCTAAGCCAGATAAATACTCCACGCAGCGCCATCATAAGACATGGTGAAAGAACGTTGACAACAAGTTCACAATGACCTTCACCACCAAATGATGCAACAGATAATTTTAAAAGCCAAGATGCCTACCTTTCCATGATGGGTTTGTTCAAAATGCTATAAACAGGGTCGGGATTTAGACTGGCCAATGTACATGGCATTCAAACGGAACAGATCAATAAGCATATTATTTGTCGTACGAACAATGATGTCCATGGTTTTCTCCAAGAAATTGCACGTGAGCTCCCAAAACCTCTAGCAGTCATCCATTATGCAAGTGTTCCAATGCAATACAAGAATTAACCCCCCAAAAATTATCTAAGAATTTGAATATTTATATCTATTATTCGTAGCTCAAGGATGAAACTGGATGCTAAGTGGGATAGATTCACCATCCTCATATAATGTATATATTTCAACTTCAAAATCTCCATAGGCACAATAAATAAGAAGGTGAATAGAATGACAGTTTATAACTGTTCTTTACACACTCACAATCAAATTTGCTAATACCATATAAGGACTCTTGACATTAATAACATGTAAAGAAAGTGCAATTAAAGCATACAATTTGACTTGATAAAAGTACATAATGAAGGCTAGGGATTGTAAACCCTCCAACCATAGGTAAGGTTGGCATGTAAATTTAAGAGGTATGGGACAAGTTTAACTTGTCCCACAAGAAATTTCCAAAATCAGCCTCCAAGGAAAAATTCAAATTTCAAAAGGAGGTGGAGTGTTTCATACTATGAAATTATGGGAGGTTTACAGATCTTTTACACATCACTTACCACATTGCTTAGAACACTATAATTCAAGGCCCAAAATTTTATTAATTACTTTCTTATGTCCAAATGCATGGATTAATTACTTTTAACATAATGTTTACTTACATTAATTTACCACAATTTACTAAGTAATGAAAGGGGTAAACACATCACTATAATAAACATATAAAAATATCAATAAAAACTAACTGAATATATAAATCCACATAACCCTTTGTCACATATATTTAAGGGTGATCCGTTCCCCCATGGGAATCCCTAACAGTCAAACACTCACACACGAACAATAAAAGTTTTCATGGATGACCTTGTTCAATTCATTTATAATTCCAATGTGGTTGGTCTCCAATCCAACGATCTGTTTTTTGTGATATTTTTAACCTGCACAATACAAATTCCCCTTAAGTTGCCTCGTGGCCATACTTTGAGAATCCATTCTCCATGTTAACTTTGCAAAATATAAAATAGCTTGAGCCAAGTGTTCTAGAAAATCATAAATATATATCTAAATCACAACAAAATCCAGACAATCATGGACAATTATCACTTACAATTCATCAACAACTATATAATCATCCAATTTTAAATTCAATTTTCTCGGTCTACTCAATATATCCAAATATCACATGTTCTAACAACATCCACAAATATATATATATATCATATATATATATGATATATATATATATATAGATATAACCATGTCCAAAAACATGTAAAAATCTATATAAAATTTCTCTAACAATCATCATGCATCATATATGAATCAGAGTAAACAATAATCCATGATCTGACATCTAACACCATACTCAATCAAAACTATAATATTGTACATAATATAGTCAACAATATCATGATCAATATCAAAAGTGTCGATGGGACCCAGTGGGAACTATAGAATTACACAAGATCTTGCCCCTGTTATGGTATAGTGGCATTTGTAATTTCATTATAAGAAGAGCCTTCATCATGTTAGTGAAATAAACCAATTTAAAATCACTTTACTATCACTTGTTGACAAAGATTGTTTGCTAAGCCTATGAGGGTATATTATGCGTGTTGAACTCAAGGATTTTTAATGTTTAATTGAGTCTTTAACTCAAGACTTCATGTTGAATTCTTGAAGAATGTGTGAAACCGTGTAAACTTGGGCCTCCAGAGGGTAGTGCACACATTTTGGTTAAAAGAATATTTCACGACTCTATTTTTGAATGGTTTAGTGTCATGTTGATTTTTCCTATGGAAACCTAATTGCACCCATTGTAAAGGTTCTCAAAATCTGGTAAAATCAAGTTTATCTTGATATAAATCTCCTCCTAATCAAAATTTTCTTCAAACAACAAATCCTACCTGAACCACCCCTATTTTCCCTAAAGGGTATCTGTAAGGGCCATGAAAAAATTCCATTGCCCAAATCTGTAGAAGCAATCAGGTTTCAATGTTTTAGACTTGAATTGTGTCAGAAAATATATCCATCCACTAGAAAGTGAACTCTTTGTGAGAGCCCCTGTAAAGTTTAGGTGAATTGTATCATATACTTTCTCAAGGTTTTTCCTTAAATAATGTGCAAAGATAGGATCTATTTATGTCCTAGCACCAAAAGAGGTTACATTTTTTTGGTCCTCTAACCCTGGTAGGAAAGGCATTGTGACAAAGTAGTTTAGGACGTATGTGATCAAATCCTTTCATATGGTTGAGATATCCATTTCTCGAATCTTGAGTGAAAAAGAGAAGCTGAATCCCTTCCTCGGCTATAAAATGAAATACATCATGATTGCCACATGACTCTGTATCTACATGAAGTCTTTGATGTTTCTTGGCTTTCAAAGGGAGAATCAATTTGGATACCAACACCTAACATGGAAGTACAACATACATTTCAAAAATATGTCAATGTTCAATCATGTCAACACCGAATGAAATGAACAAAAAACGTTTATCCTCAAGATGACCTAACTTTGACCATTCTTGGTCAATCATCAGATAGGGCTACAATTTTTTTGCCCCTTTGTTTCTGACATTTTGAAAGGTTTTGGGAGTGAGTCTCTTTAATCAAATCAACAACTCAAGTATTGTTTCAGAATATCAGCCTCATAGAAGTTTCCATTATAGTTTTTCCCAAATACGTTCATCAGAAATGCAATAACCATGAAAGACCATTTGAGGACCTTGAGGAAGGTAGGAAGGTAAAATTGTATCAACAATCATATTATGGAACAACAAGTCAAGTGGAAAATCATGAAGGCAATAAGTATGAATGAGAGTCTATCAGTTTTACTGGAATCAATGATAGGTTACTTGTGTTCTAAAAAATAAGTCAAATTCAGGTACATCAATTTATTGAGATTATTCCCTTAGCTTAAATGGAATTACATTGTGTTGATTTGTTTAAATTTCATGCAGGATCCACATTACGATTATAGAAAGATAATGTAAAAGGAACTTATAAGAAACATAATAGAAGTTATTTCATTTTATATCATAGGATTAGAAAGAGAATTATTCCCACATAAAATGGGAAATGACTTATCAAGTACAAGCAGATACAAAAGGAAATACATCATGCAGAAAACTATAAATGAATTGAGGGAGGAAACACATACCATTTGTTGGAATGAGGTGGATTTCATTTCGTTTTCTTAGTTGGTAGTGGCATCATCCTCATTCCTTTCCCTTCAAGCATTCTGAATCTTTAGAAAGGAAATAAAGGTTGTTAGAGCTTTGAGTTTCATCCATCTCATGCACTCATGGTTTCAAGAATATGAATTTTTGTCTATAAGTATAGGCTAAAATCAGACATTTGAAAGAGATGCAGTGTACATAAAGTTACAATAGGGATGAAAGTTATAGATTAATAATCATTAAGAAGCACTCAGGGAAAAATTCAGAACCATTTCATGAAAGGTGCCTCCCATATCATCATAAAAATATCCAAATGAGAAGAGATAGCAATATCCTCCACCTATTTTCTAACTATTTGATTAATATGTAGATAAATTTAGTGAAAATAATACTTCATTTATCCTTTAATCACATTTTAATAGAAATCATGGAATTAGTACAGTCAGGATTATGTAAGAAGCAAAAAATTTAAAAGTTAGAATACATAATTCTTTCATAAATCACATACAAATTTAGAATTCCTCAAAGACTTCAATTTGCAAATGCATTCATCTCTAGTACACTTACAATCTATAGTGTCTCTTCTGAGGCATGGAAAGGATACAAAGAATATGTATAGTTCAAGAGTTCTTGAAAAGGAGTCATAGATTTAGTAAAGGAACAAACCCAAATTTAAATAAAGACTACAAATATAAGGTCTGAATAGTTGACAATTTTCCAGAACTACGAATAAATTTCTTTACACAATAAGTGAGATGATAGTACATAAAACCATTGGAAGCTATTGAATATCAGGATTAAGAGAACAACTCATTGATATCAAGGTAAGAACAAGTTAAATCATGCTCACTAATGACATCATTAAGTTTTGATAAAGAGAGACCGATTGTGATATAGGGATTCGAAATCATCAAGAAAAAGCAATTGCTAATGTACATTCTTGAAAGCAATAATACAAATTATTGGAATAAAGAATCATCTTGCAACTAGTGTTAACAGTGTTTTTCGTCTTTACAAATGTACCCCCTAAATAAAATTAAATTTACCTTCTTGAGAGCTTGGTGAGAATATTTGAAAACCAGTAATCAGTAGAAAAGTACACAACCATACAATTTCAAGAAAGGAAGGCATTTTTAGGAGAAGGTTGCTGATTGTAGATGAATTACAGACCATGCAATAAGACTTTGTTTGTTCAAGGAGAGATAGTATGGTTCTTACACAACTTCAATACATTGAAATATGTCGCAGTGAATGATGGTAGTGTAATACTACTGTTATAGTAAATCCAGCGTATCATCATGGAATGAATGCTTAGGTAGACCAATGCACTTCAAGGAGGTACCAATCAAGAAAATCAATGTATTGAGCCTTATGGAAAGGAGAACAAAGTCTATAAACATTCTTGGGAATCAATGATATTAGAGATCTCCAGATTTTAGATGAAAAACATATTTGAAGTGGATTTCAGTCTCAATAAATAAAATTTTTAGAAAGAAATCTGTATAGCCCAAATAAGTCAAACTAGATTTTTTTTTCTCAGATATCCAAATGAAAGATACAACTGTACCTTTATAATCTAAAAAAGAAAAGAAAAGACTATAGATCTTTATCAAATTTCTTTGGGTACTAATAAATCTGGCAGAGATAACTCATGCAAAGCACATATCTGGCCTTTAATCTCAAGGAAATGAGACTTTAAAATACCATAGTGAGTTCCAAGATACATATAGTGAATTTTGAAGCTAGAAAAATCCAAACATTTACCAGCATAGGTGTGGACATTGACGAATACAATCAATATCCCAAAACTTCCCAACAGTGACTTGGCATATTATTTAAAGGGAGAGTGAAAGTTTTGTAAATTCTTCAATATCTACCATGGTTAATACTGAGCCAATGCCAAGATATGAACGTAACCCATAAATAGTGATGTCGAAAATAATAAGAAGGATCAAAGCAATAAATCCACAAGATTGTCAGAACTTGATGGTAGATCACAAGGTCATCTACGATACAAATACCATGAAACCATAGCCAATCCAAACTTCTTGAAAAATAAAACCATGCAAAGGTTATGTATCTGGCTTGAGTGAATCAATGCTCCAATTTGTGTATTATTTTTGGATATATTATCTCTATGAAGGGGATACAAGACTTATGCATGCAGGATGGATATTGCTCTGGAAATGCCTCATTTCTGGCAAGAATTCCCTTGGGATTGGATTTTGTATTTATACATTGCTTTTGTAAGAGAAAAAGAAGGATTAAATTTTAGCACACTTGTGATGCAAAAATAATTGTAATGTTTAGACCATTTTAAGTATTAAAGACGGATTTATTCCTCCAATTCATGATCTTTTGCAATATATTACAATAGGTTAGAAGTGTGTTACATTAAATTTTTAAATTCCTTTGCATGCTAATAATCTCACAGCACATACATCAATTTGTGTTGATTTTTTTGTGAGTCACGTAAGTGTGTTTTCATTACCTTTTTGAGTGGAATATTTTTTAGACATTGGTTGTAGTGAAATTATCATTTATTTTTGTTAGCAAATTTAATACATTGTTTATTGGTTAGTTTGGGTACAGGCGGTTACACCTCCTAACAGTTTTCACTGTGTATTTATTTCCCCCTCGTGCATCCAATATATTCATTCAGACATTATTTTATATTGCTCCTGTGCTAACATTGGTATCAGAGCATGGAAGTCGGAGCGAGGGAGCCAGAAAGGTTTGTATTTCATTAGTTTCATGGACTGTTGAATATATGCTGGAAACCGTCGCTTCCCCTTATGCGTGGAAATTTATTTGAGCCTCTGTCCATCCTCTGCCTGCGTGCTGTGCAATATTTGCTGTTATTTGCTGTTCTTTGTTGGTGCGTCCTCTGCCTGAGCGTGGGAGAAGAAAGAAGACTGCTGGAGGAAGCAGTTAGTTGTAAAACCGTTTTTTCTATTCATCCCTAAAACGCGTGGAGAGGAGACTCAGATTCCTCTGCCAGTCCTGTCCGTTTTGGTTGTGCTGTGCGTGGAAGCTTGAGACAGTGGATTGGAGTGCGTGGAGGAAACGGGCTGTGTATGACCTGTGCGTTGAAGGAGATCCTCATCCTGCGTGGAGATCCAAACGACCTGATTTCATTTCCTCTCATTGGAGCCGCTGTTCTTTTGTTTGGCTGAAGCTGGAAATACTGAGCCTAATTCGCTTGCGTACGAGCATGGAGCCGCGGTTTCAAGAAGCCGGCACCAAGGGCCCGCTGTGGGAAGAGATTTCCGCCGGAATGTCTTGTCTGGGATACGACCGCAGCGCCAAGAGACCCAAAAATAATGGGGAACGTGGTGTTTAACGGCCACCAACCAGTGCTGTTAGATTCATCCAACCGAAAAAAATATGCAGCGCGAGGAGATCATCTTCATTTCCTGTGCATTGTGTTCGTGAGGGCTGCATAGAACCGCGGGCCAAGATACCATTTCTCGGCGTGTGAGGAAACAACAGTGACCAGAAGAGTAAATAGTCAGGCATGTGAGCGTACTCAGAGGAGGATACCCGTGGTACAAGCCCGCAGTTCAAAAAGAAGAATCCGTCACCAAAGAGGGAGAAGAGAGCATGTGGCAATGACTACTGACCAACTTATCAGCACTGTGTGGAGTTTGACATGTGTGGCATCGACCACCGAAAACCCAGGTGTGCGTTGGAAGACTCCTTCCCCCAACATCTTCTCAACTGTTGTTCGCAGACCATGCAATACATTAGCAAGCGCATCGTACAAAAGATCAGGAGACATGTGGAATTTGTTTGAATCAAATCGGAACAAAATGAGATTAAGCCCCTTCATTCATTCATCAAAGTTGCTATCAAAGATGGACGCGAACAACCAGCCTATGATCCCATGCAATAGTCTGAGAGCATGAAAGTCATGCCTAGAGATGTTAGCAACATTGCAAGCAAGCATAGAGACGTGCCGCATTTGAGAGAACCGAAGAGCATCGGTATCTACTCTTAGCCAGTCTCCAAAACTTGCAATCCGAGGACATAATGGACTGAGTCTTGTTCGACATATAGACGGAGAAGAGTTGTGTCGATCCAGATGACAAATGCGAGATTAAATGCCCTCAGGCACATCTGTGGCGCACCACATGAGCTTTTGAGCTCACTTCTTCATCTATTTTTCTACAAACGAGAGCACATCTGTCATAGAGATTCAAGAAAATCCAGGCAAAGTCCTTGTTGCAAGAAGCAAATAGGACATGTCATGACGTAACAAGATGATGAATCTGGGGTAGATTTGTAAAAACAATGTATTAAGGGGGGGAATGTTGTCATAATTAGTACATTGTTTGATTTGGCTATATATAACCAACCTATCAGTTACAGAAGGTTACCTCCTAACTGAATTCTCTCCTGTATTAATACACACTTCATTGTGAATAAACTTATTCAGACATTTTACACTTCTCCTGATCCAACAGCAACTGTATGGAGGAAAACATGTAAAATTTTTAATGACAAGAATTCCCCCAGACAGATTGTTGTAGGAGAGGTTTCTATAAAAGAAATAGAGCCATTTACAATATTTTCTATTATTAGGGCAAGAGAATTAAATTTATTCCTTTCTCAAAGACCTCCATAGCTTTCTAAAGTGAAGACCACCAAGTTTCCATAATGATGTAGTGTAACTAAATTGTATTTAAAGTGATGGGGAGATAACCATCAATTCACTATTAGCTCCTCTATCCTAAAGTTGTACAGATTTTTTTTACATTGACGAAAATATATTCTATAATATATTGATGCTAGCAGCCGCTAGTCTTCACTTCTAGTAACAAACTGACATCTTCAAACAAACCAAATTTAATAACAATTAATTGTTGAAATTGTATAGTGCAACGCACAACAAAAACTCGATCTTGATTAGTGTATGTCAGGATTTGCATCAATATTCCTATGGGATTCAAGGTACCAATTTTTTTCCCCTATAATCCCCTAATGGAAAATGGGAACAAGATATTGAAGTTGAAAGCTCCCGGATTTTTTGCAACAGATGCAGAATTGCAAGATATGATATGAAGGATTGTTGTGGGCCTAAGGAGCCACCGATGAAATTTACATATCTACAGGGTGATGACGAGTTAGAGGACTCAACAGAGGAGGATGAGGATTCATTGGAACAGGGGGAAGATACCTCTGCCACAAAACCAAACAAAGAGAAACTGGAGGATGATGTGCGTGAAGGGTCTTTGGAAACATCTATGAATCAATGCTCTAGTGATGGACGTTGGTCGTTGGATGGTGATTTAATCCTCGTTGGTACTGTTGTGTATAGCGCAGGGGCGAGTATGAGTTAGCCTCAAACACGGGTTGATGGAGGTTCGGAGGTGGTGTGAGGTGGAGTAGGTTGTGGTGACCAGGTGGACTAGTTGGAAGGGTAGGAGAATCTAATTCAAACTAGCGATGAGCTAGCAGGGGCTTCAATTAATGATCAACTTGCGGGGGTTTATTTTAATGGTCAGCCATTGAAGTAGAATTAGGATGGAACTGTTGAATGTTGGGCACTGAACAAGGGAAGGGAGGTGGATTTGTGTAATGGGGAGTTGGAAGTCATCCTAGGACTTGACATGACTTATCCTTCGGGGTATTCCACTCTTGATTTTGATGATTTGGATTGGACGGAGGTCTTTCACAAGCATTTGTATGCAACTTGTAGCCACTCTCAAGCAGTTTCTAGTGAAGTGCGGTAGATCTTGGATTTGTGTCAAGATTTCTTGACCGGTCCTTTTGCTTTGCCTCTTTCATCGTTGTTGGTTTCATTTTTCTTTCTCTCTGTTTGACTGCTAGTAGAGGTCGTCCTTCGAGTTTTTAATATTTCATCTTTCTTCTCCTTTGTGTCTCTCACAATGCATCTATTTCTTTGAATGGCCTTTGGGAGTCACAATCCCTTATTTTTACCTAATCTAATTAAAAAAATGTACAACAATTTTTTTTATTAATGATTTCTTGATTTTTGTAACTAAAGGAGGGTTGAAGGGTCCCTTTCCCTTTACATTACAGATACAATGAGAGGATCAGTCTAAAAAATGTGAACAATCCAACAATACTTTAGTGAAAATATGCTTAAGGGCTTATGCCAAAAACACAAGTGGTTGGGAATACAAAAACAAAGCCCAGACCAGTGAGACAGACATGATGATTTGGTAACAATAGAACTAGATAGGCTATATAACAACCAAAAAAAAGTTACAACCTGATGGATTTTAGAAGCACTTATTTATTTGAATCAGATGACACCTTCGTAACCTCCAATTTAATGGGTATGGAAATGGTTTTCGCAAGTGGTTCCAGAAAAATATGTTATTTTCTAGCAGCATCCCGACTCTTTAACCAGTCATATGCCTTGTGACCTTATCGCCGAAGAATATCCCAACGTGTCGGCTCCTATTACAGCGGAGCAAAAATATCATCCAGGTCAGGAAAGGGGAGAAAACTATTTCCCACCCTTGGTGTCTCACCCCATTTGGACACACCAAACACAAATCGCATTAGGATGTCAAACCATTTGTACAACTCTAAAAAAATGGCCACGTCTACTAAACCTTCCTGTTTATAATGAGCCTCAGATATCAAGGACCACGACACACTTGTGGTTTTTTCTATTTCCACTTCCATGCCTACCCTATATGTTGGCTTTATCTAGTGACGAACCATTTCCAAAGCCTAATCCTTCACTGTGTGTATGATACAAAGATGACAAATGAATTTTGAAGCAACTTTCGCATTTACCCTCGGACGTCCCTCTAGAGAAACATAATCATCTCCAAGAACTCCCTCAATACACACTAGGTCTTTCTCTATTTCAATTCGAAAAATGGATTTCAAACGATGCCACAAAATTTTGGTATAAAATGCCATTTCACGCACTGATGCATAAAATTTCATGAAAGGAAACATTGGAAAGGCCATGACAGATGAAATGAAATCTAGTGAAATAAACTCTAAATGTGTGAAAATAAGGAAGAAGAAATCAATAAATATATGGAGTGACTATGTCATCGCATGCTTGTAATTAATACAAGCTTGCTAGGGGATTTAATATCGACCTTTATTGGAAAAGGTGATGAGTTTGGGTGATCAATATATTTATTTATGATCTTATCACATTTTTTTTGACAAACCTGTGATTTTCTATAAAATATTCCTTTTTAGTAGCCTCCCAATATATAAGATTTAAGGTCCAATTTGTAATTAATGAAAGCATAAAAAGGAATTTTACTCACACAAGTTTTTTGATGCTGACATTAGCAATAATATGAGAGTTGCCTCCAATAATTAATTCGTTACTATTCAATTCAATAGCAACGGACTAACAATGTTCCAACACTTTAATGTATTGATTCATACATTTATTAATTTATATTTGGTGGGAACAAGGTCTATAATCTACAGTCAGGGACAACCTCAATAATCAATATCATGATACTGCACAGTTTAATCTTCAAATTATTAATAATCATTAAAAAATAAAAATTCTATATTTGGTCCTTCAAGTAATCTCAATAATTTTTACATATACTTTTAATTTACTAATTTGGGATTGATGATGTGTTTCATTTATAAATAAAATATTATAGTATATCAACAAGTAAAAATATATAAGAATATTCACCAAAAAATTGGGTGGTATGGAAGCACGCCCCAAAGCCATGAGTTCAAACTAGGTAGACAAAAAGTATAGGAGTACATCCAATTACAAAACATCACAAGACATAAAAGCAAAAAAGTTAAGCCACCACTATGAATTACTGACCAGTAGGGAGCAGATCTTGATCATGCTATTAAAAGCCAGACAAGTCTTAAGGATAGACTATTCCATTTTGTTACTTTCCTTAGAAATAACAAATATCGGTGTGGTATTGAACAAAACAAACTCATTACTTAAAATTTAATGAAAATAGTCTAAAACTTCCATACTGCATCTTGTTTCATGATACAAATCATATAGTTGGGCAACATGAACCACTATATTGGAAAAAATTGATGGATACCATATTTGCACAACCATACTTCTCTGACATCAATCAACATTATCAACTTCTATCAATCCAACAAACACATTCCAACAAAAATTTTAGTCATTAGTCATGTTATTAATTATGCGATTAGAATATGGAATAAGGTCACCCTTTTGTTCACGACTATCTTGCCAAACTAGCTTCGAGGATTGGAGAGAGTTTGACACACACATATAGCACTTAGACCCATATTTTTTATTTTCCTAGTCCAAAAAAAGTTTTTTTTTTATTTTAGCAAACACACCATTGTGCATACTATATCAGAAAGATTTGATCAATGCACTAGAAGTCCATCATTTAATACTATGCGAGAATCTTGTTCACCTTCACCTTGGGTATGTGGTTGATCCTTTAGGTATATTTTATTTTAAGGGTGATTTTAAGAAAATATGCAAGGATAATATGGATAGAACATGTCTTCAGGTTTAAATGATGTATATCTATTACGATGATCTAACATTTCCATACTATGTGGCTATGTTAATTCCAAGAAATTTTCAATCGTAGTAATAACAAGGCCTTCCCTTTCACTAACTAACGACACTTATCGGTTGTAAAAATTCTATTCGTTAGTAATCCTTCTCGAAGGTTTGTATTCAAGGAATTGGCTCTGCTAAGGATAGTCCATCGAATATAATATAATTACAAATAATGACTTCAAACCTATTGATATTGTTAATTTGCATTGTTAAAATAGACTCATCAAAAATATAGAGGATAGTGGCCGATAGCCTTCTCATCAACGAATAATTGGTGAACATAAAATATACATTTCTCTTCACGGTCTTGGATCATTCATTCTTGAGCAAGACCGGTGTTCATCTTTGGCATCCATTTTTAGTAAAACGTTTAGGATTATTTTGTTTAACGGGTTATTCATGGAAATATGTAGGGCCAAGATGATTAGGATAAGTCTTCAGATTTAAAATATGTACTTCTATTATTATGCTCTAACTCTTATCTTTATCACTAAGACATACAACGATTTTTATTAGGTCGATATTTTTTAAAAATAGAAACAGTAGAGCCTTGTGAGCACCAAGCCACTCCTTTCAGTAAGTAATGTAGCTTAGAAGTCGATATGCATTTTATTTGATACGAACCGACATGAAAAATGCCTTGCAACACCATTTCATCCATTCATATGATCTATTATCTGAGCATTATGTTCTATAAGTATCATAGCTTAGTTGTCGCTAAGCATTGTTTTTAATACGAACTTCTTTTAATTTCTATTTTCTTAATTAAGAAACAGTTTAGCCTAGAGAACACTAATATATTCCTTTCTCATTTAACAATAAACAATAAGTGTAGAGTGCTATGTTCTATAAGTATTTGAGCTTAGCGGTTGCTAGGCATTTATTTTATACAAAGTGTTTTTTATCTCTATTTTTGAAATTAATAAATAGTTTATCCTTGAGGTTGCTAATCTATTACTTTCTCAAAAGACCTCTGTAGCTTTTGATAGTAAACAATTTTTATATCTCACATACTTTACATCTAAAAATTTCACGAAAATTGCCTAGCGCCCAATAATATCTATTAATATGATATGTTATTAGAGTGATATGTTTGAAATAAGATATTGTTTAGCTTAGTTACCAAAAAATAATTCCTTCCTGTAAGTATTCGAGCTTATTGGTCGCTAAGCATTTACTTTAATAGGAATTATTGTTTGATCTCTATATTCAAAATAAAAAATCAATTGATCCTAGTGGCTGTTAATCTACTTCTCCTGACAAGTAGGGGAGCTTAGCGGTCGCTAATAATTTTCATTGATGCACACTGATGTGTAAAAAAATAAAAGATGCAAAGGTGTGTGCCTAGCAGTCCTTATGATGTTATATGAGCACCCTAAAAACATTTTTAGTAATCATCTTTCTTCCTGACTATGCAAAGACTTCCATAGCTTTCGACAATAAAAATTGTCCATATCTCACATATCTATCATCAAAATATATTATGGAAAATGTCTAGCGACTGCTAATATCTATTATTATGAATTGTTCATAAAACATCTATGTTATCAAGAAATTGTTTAGCCTATTTTCCGCATAATTTTGGTAAGTATATAAGCTTAGCTGTCGCTAAGCATTTTCTTTCACATGCACTGTTTGATTAATCTTGTTCAAGTAATGGAGCTTAGTAGTCGCTAAGTATTTTACTTGATGCGAACTAATATAAATTATGTGTTAGACACAAAAGAACTTATGAGTAATATAGAAGTTGAAATATATTTTAATGGTATGTAGTGCCACACTTGGTTGTGGAAGGAATGTATAGTCAATAAGATAAGATTATAGTTAATGAAAATACTAGTGATCGAAAATTGTAAAGATATTTATTTACATTGCTGGAAATAAAACTTAGGAGTTGTAGAGGCTAGCGACCAATAGGCTTCTTCTCAACAAATAGACAGACAACATATGACATGCAGAGTTGTTTATTAACAAGTGCTTAAGAGAATACCCTGACCCCCTATAAAATCTAAGTATTTATTATTATGAATTCGGTGTTGCAAAAATTTCATTCTAATAGAGCTTAGTAGTCGCTATTTTATTTCCTATCTATAACATACTCTCAAATTCTAGTGAAGTGTAAAATTATGTTTTAGTTTTTCTAGAGTAAAGTATAAATAACTCCAAAATATCAACGATCATGAGATATATTAGAAATTTCATGCCACGTAGCAACATTTTAATGGATTACATTTATAACTTAATAATGGGGATTTTTATAGGTAAAAAGTATTTGTTAAAACTATCGCTAGTTAAAAATTTCTTAATAAATGTGTCGATTATATAATTGTGTAATTAATTGGTTCAAACTTGCAAGGTGCCACATTTTATTGAATTAACACGGATGGTAGCTAAAAAATATCAAATTTGCACTTGATAAAAATTAATAATAAACGAGGCTTATATCACTCTCTTGAAATTTAAATTTTTTGTTTCGTAACGTTCACTTCTATTTTCTAAATGGTTTTTTTACTATGTTTAAATTAATATTTGTTGTTTCCCCCAAGTTCACAAAGAAACTTCTGATGTTGTCCCAATAGTTTCTAAAGTAGGTAGTATTGATAAATTTGATTTCTCCATATCCCATGTTATTCCCCAAATTAACACAAATTATATTTATAAAACATCGATTTCGCACTAGATAAAAATTAATAATTAACACGACGTATATCAAACTATTAAGTTTTAAATTTTTTGTTTCCTAATATTTACTTCTATTTTATAAAAAAAATTTACTATGCTGAAATTAATAATTGTCGTTTTCTCGCGAGTCCACAAAGAAACTTTTTTCACTGTCCCACTTGTTTATAAAGTAGGTAGTATTAATAAATTTGATTTCCCCAAATCCCACGCTATCCCCCAATTTAATGTGCATTATATTTAAAAATATATCGAAGTCACACTCGATAAAAATTAATAATTAACTACGCATATATCTGAAAGAGTTTGTGAGAATTTAATTGGAAACGATGCACCACGAAGAAGTTGCACTCAAACGGAATCGTGATAGCTCCAGCGTAATCACAAGGATCGATCAATAATGAAAGAAATTGCTCAACAGAAATAAATATTACACATAGAGGAAAGACAACAGAGTGTCTTGGCATGCTCATAAATCAGGAATAAAAGGGTACATATAGGGTGCTGAGTAACCCTAGTGCATGACACACAAGCAAACCCTAAACCTAACCCATGTGATATGACCCTCCATATGTGAGTGGAGGACACATAGGATCCCACACAGCAACACACCCCCTTCATGAAAGTTGGGGTAGCAGCTATGATGAGACAGACAAAACGAGAAGACACTCCTAAACAACTAAGAAAGATGTGTCAATGGGGCCTGACAACTAAAGGCCTGATAAGGTTCCCATATACAAACAATATCTTCCTAGAAGAAGAAAAAGAAGAAGAGAAGGACTATATAGCCTGAAGAAGATGAGCAGTTGCATAAGACCTCACCTTAAGAAGAGACCGCAAGTGAAGAAACTTCACTTCAGTGAAGGGCTTGGTGAATATATTTACAATCTGATTAGCTATTTGAATGTACTGAATTTTGATGATACCATCATGAATAAGATCTCGTATGAAGCGCATATGGATCTCAATGTGCTTTGTTTAGTGATGTTGAACTAGATTTCTACAAATTAAGATAGTGCTCGTGTTATCACAATAGATAATGGTAGGCCACCGAAAGTGGATGCCAAACTCTGTCAGAATACCCTGTAGCCAAACAACCTCTGTGGAAACGTTAAATGCTCCTCTATATTCTTCCTCTATAGAATATATCGCAATTGCATTCTAATTCTTGCTAGACCAACTAATAGGAACCAAACCAAGAGAGAAACTGTAGTAAGAGGTAGATTTCTGATGATCTAAGTCATCGGCCCAATCAAAATTTATGAACCCAATCAAATCAATATCCACCCCTCTATAATAGTGAATGCCATCAATATAGCTGTCATGAACATAATGAAGGATCCACTTAGCTGATTTCCATTGCAGTTAATATGGCTCCTGCATGAATCTGGACATGATCCGAACAACATAAGATAAATCTAGTCGAGTGTGACTCAAGTAAATCAGGCTCCCCATCAATTACTGATAAAGGGTACCATCAACCAAGGGAGTATAGCAATCAGAAACCAACTTAACCCCATAAATAAAAGGAGTAGGAGAAGACTTGCAATCAGACATCTAAAAATGAGCAAGCAAGTCTAGAGCATACTTAGGTTGGGAAATAAAAATTCCTGAGTCAACTTGTGAAATATGGATCCCAAGAAAGTAATGAAGCACACCTAATTCAATCATGGAAAACCTGTTAGCCAAGGTGATCTTCACATAATCAATGATAGAGGAAGAGTTTCATGTAATCAACAATTCATTAACATAGAGAACAAGGATGAGTATGGAGTCATCTTTCCATAGAATAGAAACAATTGGATCAGAGTGACACCTAGTAAACCCTGATGTAAGTAAAAATGAGTCCATCTTGGCATACCAAGCCAAGGGGCTTGTTTAAGGCCATAAAGAGAATTCTTTAACTTACAAACGAGAGAGGGATCATGGACATAAATAAGAGGTTGTTCCATGTAGATCTTTCCCTCTAGGTCACCATGAATGAAGGCACTCTTAACGTTTATTTGATGGAATTTCCATCTGTTTTCTGTGGCAATATAAAGGCTCATTCGAATAGAAGTCATCTTCACAACTGAAGCAAAGTTTTTAGTATAATCAACCCCATCTATCTCAGAGAAACCCTTAGCTACTAATCATGCTTTAAAATTTTCAACGTCTCCATCTACTCCATACTTTGTTCGGAACACCCAATTACACCGAATGATTTTTCTTCCTTTCAGAAGAGGGGTGAGATCCCAAGTATCATTCTTCATGAGAGAGGAATACTCCTCATCCATGGCAAAATCCCACTCAGGAATACCAGAAGCCTCCCAGAAAGACTGTGGATCAGAAGAAAAGGTGAAGAAAGAGTGAGGTCTAACGAAATCTGAGTGAGTACATCTCATATCTGAAGTATCTCCAACTAAATATCTAGCACTTTGAAAATTTTTCCTAGCCCAAAGAGGACCAAGAGGATCAAGCTCTGAGTCGGAAGATTTTTCACTCAAATGAGAAGGGACATAGTCCTTGTCATCACTACTGTCAAAATTAGAAGACTCAAAGGTCTAATGGTCGGGAGGATTAGGAAGAGGAGCAAGCTCAACAACATCATCATCTAATGAGTCAGAATCCGAATCAACAAGCTGAAGAATCTCAATAGGCAGAGAAGTAGAAGTCAAATAATACTCATCGAACTTAACACTTCTCTCAATATAAAGCTCATGATAAGTAGGATTCAAATATCAATATCCCTTCACACCATCAGGATACCCTACAAAGATACAAGGTTTGGATTGTGGTTCCAATGCATTGCATTTCTTCTTGGGAATCTGAGCCATAACATTGGATCTAAAGAATCGAAAGTGCTCAACATCAGGCTTACGTCCAAACCAAGCTTCAAAGGGTTTCATCCCTCTTACTACCTTATGTGGAACACAGTTTTGAATGTAATTAGCACAATTCATTGCTTCATCCCAATACTGCAGAGGAAGAGACTTCAAGTGAATCATACAAGTGGCCATCTTCTTAAGAGTACAGTTCTTTCTTTCTTCTACTCCATTCTGCAAAGGGATATAAGCAACGGTATGTTGCAAGGAGTTCCCTTCCGAAGTATAGAAATACATGAACCTAATTTTTACATATTCACCTCAATTGTCAGTTTGAAGAACCTTGATAGACCATTCTGTGTGTTTCTCAACAAGAGCCTTACAGTCTTGAAAATGTTCAAATTCTTAAAACTTAAGCTTAAGAAAATATACCCAAGTATATTGTGAATAGTCATTAATAAATGTGAGCATATAAAGAGCTCTAGCAAACGAAGGAGATGGAAATGGACCAGAGATATCGCTATGAACAAGATCCAAGGGACGAGTAGCTCTCCAATATTTTCCTTTGTCAAAGTTCTTTTCAGGATGCTTTCCAAGGGTACAACCCTCACAAAGACCCTTAGAAAACTTGATGTGGGCTAACCTGTTGACCATTTCATTTTGGCTCAATTGTTCAAGGTAGCGATAATTTAGATGTCCAAAATACTCATGTCATAGCTTACTAACCTCATTTACATGAGTGAGTAAGGAAATGGGTGTAGAATCAAAATTAAAGTTGGAAAATGTATACAACCATGAATGGTGATCCACCTTTCCCTCAGCCACTGTAGTGTCATCGTTAAGCTCACGAATAATCACCGAGTTAGGCTAAAATTCCATTTGCATTCCTTCACCAAGGTGAGTAATTTGGTAAACTGATAGGAGATTCATAGAGAGATCAGGAACACTCAACACTTGGTTGAATGTTCCCCCATCCATCTCTACCGATCCACTACTAGAAACTAACACTATTGTGGCATTACCCATCATGATTTGGGACATACCACAAGGATCGATGTTGGAGAACTCAACATGCAAAGAAGCCATGTGGTACGAGGCATCGGAATCTATAATACACATCGATGAAGGAGAAAATTTGGCTACAAGGGCCTTTCCTTTCTTCTTATCAGATTTAGACCCTTTTGCAGTAAAAGACTCAGCCTTTGGAGCATTTTGTTTGATAGAATTAGGAACACCTATTTGATTTTTCTCAAGTAAATGAGTAAGGTGATCAATTTGTTTTCTCATACACATATGCTCTTTATGACCAGGCTTCTTGCAATAGGAACACAAAAACTTGTCTTTTTGTGCTGTAAGATTAGAAGTCAAAGCATTCATGTTAAATTTATTTTTGGTCTTGGTTTCATTCTTAGGTTGATCCTTTCTTTATTTCTTCTTTTCAGTCTTCTTTTCCTTACTAGTACTTTCTACAAGGGCATGTGACTTGGACTTGAGAGACCCCATTTGAATGAGTTTTTCTTATTCTCGAATGAGTTGGGGCGAAAAACAGTCAAAGGAGGGCATATTTCAATCCTTTCCTAACGTAGATTTTGTAGCATAAAAAGATGACACAAAGACATAATATTCAGGACCTAACTTAGAGAGAATCGACAAGATCAGTTGACAATATTTCTTCTCTACTTGACATTCCTTTAACAACAATCTAGTGTAGAAAAAATTAGAGAGGAATGCTTGTAGGTTTTTAAAATCACTAGGATTTAATCCTAGTAGTTCATTTTCCAACTCATCTACTCTCATGTCATCTTATTGTCCAAAATTTTTATCCAACGTTTTCCACATAGAATTAGGTGTTTCAGATGACTCAATGTGGAAGAGAAAGTCAGGAGAAACAGACATGCAAAGAAGACCTAAATCTTCATCATTACGGTTTAACCACTTAGATTTTTCAGGGTCGTCATCTGGTTGAGTCTCAGTTCCCATGGTGATGTGGAACAACCCTTTACCCCTTAGTTTTGTAATCATTTTCGATCTCCATTCGAAGAATTTGAATGGCATAAGCAAAGGAATTGAAAGTGCATCGATAGTGAAGAGAGAGAGAAGGAATGCAAAAAAGAAACTCAAGAATCACAACCACCCAGGACAATATAATAACCCCCATGCTTTCGGAACTTTATAGTTTCGTGCATTGAATACAGTTAGGTCCAAGTGTGTGTCTTGAAACATTTGATAACTCACCTTGTAATCAATGTAATAACGTGTAAGAGAGGAGACCATAATCATGTTTTGTGGAACGCAACAAAATGACACTGTATATAAGAAAAACTTGCAAAAAACTAGGAAGGAGGTGAAATTAAATCTTGGTTGTGAGAAAGAGCGTTTCATGTTGCAAAGGATACCACCTTACTGTAAATTCTGGCGGATGCACTCACTAGTCGCAAGCAATAATAAGGGTAAGTACAAGTTTTAGATGAACTCAAGATGAGTCCCGATGATCTTTAGAATGCCGGAAAAGCGTTCGAAAGGCAAATAGGTGCTCAAAATGTCACTGCACACTTGAGTGCCTAATTAGTAAAAAAATTGACAATAACGCCTAAATTTTAGCGTTTAGAAACGTCCAATTTAGCTAATTTTAGAGCTATTGGAGTTTTTTTTAAATGACATATAACGTTAATTTAAAAGATGATTTGAATTATTACTAATCGTAAAAGATAAAAAAATTAGATTCGTAATTAATAAAACTAGATTTAATATAATTAAATATAATTAATTACGAATAATAAAGAAACACTAATTAAGATCTAATTAAAAATTAAATCCTAATTAAATATTTTAAATATACCTTCCCTTTTAAAAAGAAATACCCACTTTATAAAAATCCCACCAAAATGAAAATTTAAAAACTTACCAAACTTCCCAAAAAGTACATTTAGAGACTTGCCTTAAATACATTTAACTGCCTCAGAATCATTGGGGACCGTTCGGGTGGATCTCGAATTGGGTGGAGGTTGTTGGATCAATGCTGAGCTTTATAGAGGGAGGTTCCTAAGCTTTGTGAAGGTGGTTGGAGAGTGTAACCATTGTGACACATGTCAGAGCAAGGTCAACACTGTGAAGAGCACCGAGTAGGTCAGAAACAACACATCAAATGTCAGGATCCGAGTAGTTACACTAGCCAGAGTTTGAAAAGGAAAAATCCAATGCCAAGGCTGAACTAGATGTAAATGCAATAGTCAAACAGAGAGGACCGAGCATGGACAACAGGTCATGGTAGGAACTTGAACAGGAGGAGCAATCGAGGGAAGTCGACTGGAAGCATAAAAAGACTCGACCACGAACAATGCTAAAAAGGATCATCCAAGCTAGAGATCAGGGAAAAATGATGGCAAGTCCAAAAAATTTCACCAGAGGAAGAACTTGAGATTATAAGGAAACAAAAAAATGGTGCAAGGTAGGTGTGCACGAGGGACTCAAGCTTTAAAACTAGTGCAAAGGTTGACGGGCAAAAAAAAAACAATCCCGCAAATGTTTGAACAACAACCAATGCAAGAGTATATAGATACATGGGCACGATGCTAGTTGTAGAAATGAATAATGCATAGCCAAGCTATCAAGACAAAGTCAGATGTAATAAAAAGTCTAGATCTTGGCCACTGTGGGAAGGAACCGCACCCACCAAAACAAAAAACCAACAAGGAGTGGCTCGGTTCAGAGGTGAATGTGAAGGAGGTTTTGGATGAAGAGCCCATGGGAAAACAAATCACCAGGTGTTGTAGCTCGGTCAGATATCTCGAAGGAGGTGTAGAAGGAGCTCGATGGTGAGCAAAAAACTGAGTACAAAACCACCAAACACTGAAATTTGAACCTCTAAGCTACAAATGAAAAACATGTATTCTACAAAAAGACATGCGAAAAACACAAAAATGAGAAAAAAACCATAGATCTAAAAAAATTCACTTCTAGTTTAATAAATTTGATTAAAAAACCAGAAAAAAATAACCTCTGTTTTTAACTGATCTGCCAGATTTAGCTTCAGTTGGCTAAATGTAGCTACAAAACCCCTAAAAACTCAAGGAGATACCTGCACATGCACGAAGAACATAGAAAAATAAAAAATTTCCAAGAATAATTTGTTAAGAACGTTAGCAATGAAATTCTAGAATCTAATAATCGAAAAACTTGCACGAGGAGTCAAAAATGAAACCAAGAGTAATCACAACTCAAATGACGAATGCACATTTACCCAATCTCAACTATGATACCATGAAATAGTTTTCGAGAATCGAATCAGAAACGATGCACCACGAAGTAGTTGCACTCAAATGGAATCATGATAGCTCCAATGTAATCACAAGGATCAATCAATAATGGAAGAACTTTCTCAATAGAAATAAAGCTTGCACATAGAGGAAAGACAACGGAGTGTCTTGGCATGCTCATAAATCAAGAATAAAAGGGTACATATAGGGTGTTGAGTAACCCTAGTGCATGACACACAAGCAAAACCTAAACCTAACCCATGTGAGATGACCCTCCATATGTGAGTGGAGGACAAATAGGTTCCCACACACCAACAATATCGATTAATTAAAATTAAAAAAAAAATTGTTTCCTAATGTTCACTTCTATTTTCTAAATGGTTTTTTTTTATGCTTAAATTAATTTTTGTGGTTTTACCGAGTGTTCACAAAGAAATTTTTTTCGTTGTCTCACTTGTTTATAAAGTAGATAAAATTAATCAATTTGATTTCCCCATATCCCACAATATGCCCCAATTAAATGCAAAAATTAATGATGTGTTAATTCAATGTACAATATGCAAAATCCCCCACATTAAATTCTAATATTTGAAATATCAAAATCCCGCACTTTCACTTTAAGAAGGGGAAATTCAAATTTTAAAATTTTCTATTTCTACTTTTTTTCATTTTTTTCGAATTTCATTCTTTGAATGAATTTAGAAAAAACTAAATAAAATGAAGAAATATTTATTAGGGTTTATTTTTTATTTTGTAATTGTAGAAAAGGATCTCTTGAAATCAGAATACAACATGCTAGGCACTAATGTACTAGTCGGAGTGTTCGATTCCTGGATGTTTTTATGAATCGTAAGCTGAGGAAGTGATCATAATTACATTTGGGGCGCACAAAAAAGACAAAAAATAGTGATTGTGGATAGATCACGGGTGCAAGTGCAAACCAGGAGGCCCACAAAAGGACATAATAAAAAAAGACAAATAAAATAGGTTGTAGATACAATCTCATTGATACTATGTTTTAGAGAGAATACAGAGATTTAACAGACATTATCAAGTACATCAAAATATCAGATACAACTAAAGTAGGTATTTATCAAAAGCATCTATGTTATTATATGTGTACCATAGTTTATGGCGGTAACTTGCATCTACTTTGTATTCACCTGGTTCTTGTGTTTTGTACCACAATTCGTCCTTTCCTTTCCCTTTGATGCCTTTGCAGTTCCTTTCTATCTTCTTGTCAAAATGTGTTGCTCTATTTGAAACCGCATTTTTTTCCGCCCATGACTGAAGATTATGTAATCCCTTTTAAAATATTTATTCCTTCTGAAAACCCATTTTTTATGTTCAGCCATAGCTCAAGTATTCATGTCTGTTATACAGGTTCCTTTTTCAGCGTTTTATCTATCTCTCTAGTTAATTTTTTGTTGATTTTTAATTCTTCTTCGTTCATTTATTTTTTCCTGTAAGTGCTGACATCCATCCATATCAGCAAAACACAAGTCACATATTCTTTTTTTATAAATCGTAATGGTTTTATTTTGTATTCTTTAGGTAATCATTTTAAATTTCTTTAATGATTTTTTTAATATCAAATAAATAGTCATGACTAATTATTCAATATTCGATTCTCACTTGATTATCGTGTTGATATATAGTTTTTTATATTTGTTTTCACACGTAGAAATAATTAAATGCATTGTCTTTACATTTGTTATGTTTATTAAAAGGTAAACACATTATATGTACTTGTAAATATTATCAAATATAAATGGTAATAATTTTATTTACAGACATATATTTCAATTACAGTTAGTAACAACTTACTTGATAAATGAGTCAGTATAAAGTAAAAAATTTTAAATTCTAAAATAGCATATTCCAAGACTAGAGGCCATTAAGCTCGATGTTTATGACATTGTCCAACTATTACAAGATAACACAAGGGAACAAATATTCTAAGACGATACAAATATTAAAGAGTTTTGTGAATACATTTTTCAAACAAGAACAGAGACTAGCGGCCTCTAAGATTCTGGTTGACTCACATATGATAACTAGGACGTCTCACTTGAAAATTGAGCTAAGCACCATTATTATATTTAGATTTCCATATTAATTTATTATAATCCTACCATGATATTTGAATCCTAGTGGCCACTAATGTCGAAGATTATTAAATAGCATTGGTGCAACATGACAAAGACTTGATATCAGCGGCCACTAGGATATTTTTTGCTTTGCATACAAGAAAATTAGTAATGACCTGAATGAAAAACCAAATAATCTCCTTTATTATATTTGGATGTTACAATACTACCTTCTAAGACTAGCGACTGTTATGGTGGATGTTTACTTTCTTTCTTTGTTGTTCCAAGAAAACAAATATTCTAAGACAAGATTAATTTAAACGATTTTCCAGAATACACATATTGCAAAATAAATTTTTCTACATTACAGCCACTAAGTTCAATATGTTATTCGGATTCTATCACATGATATTCGAATCCTAACGGCTACTAAGGTCATAGATTATTCCACTATGTTGGTGTAAGATAATAAAGACTTAAGATTAGCAACCGCTAGGATAATTCTTGTCTTGCATTCAATATATTGATTAACGACTCGACTAAAAACTCAAAACTGAACTAAACTCCAACACCAATTTGAGCCCAGTGGCCGCTAAGCTCAATAGGATATTCAAAGGCTCTCACATGAATTCCAAACAAAATTTTAAGCCTAGCAACTACTGGGTTCAATATGTTATTCAAATTAACTTTGTTGTAACATCACATAGGCTTGAGGTTAGTGGCTGCTAGGATAGTTGTTGTCTTGCATACATGAAAATTAGTAATGACTTGATGGAAAAATTATCTAAGCTCCATTATTATATTTATAATTTAGAAAACGATGTTCCAAGAATAGCAACCGCTAGGGTGGATGTTTACATCATTTCTTGGATATTTAAATACACGACTAGACAACAAATATTCAAATGCATGATAGATATTAACGATTTTCCATATTACACATAGCCCCTAAGATCGAAGCTTATTATACTCCCTTCGTGTAGTTCATAATTTTTTTAACAAATTTCGTGATTACACATATTCCAAAAATAAATTTTCAGCCTAGCATCCACTGAGTTCAATATGTTATTCGAATTCCACCACATGATATTCAAAGGATAGATAGTGCTAAGGTCGTAAATTATTTTTTGGCATTGGTGTAACATAACACAATATTGAGATTAATGGCTACTAGGATCAATCTTGTCTTGCATTCAAGCCCCTCGAACCTAAAGCTATAAAGATTTTTTTTACATTAATGGAAAGATATCCTAGAATATATAGATGCTAGCGGCTGCTAGTCTTCACTTCTACCAAAAAATTGACAACTTGAAACAAACCAAATTTAATAGTGAGTGATTGTTTAAATTGTGTAGTGCAACGCATAACATAAACTTCTACTAATGATTTCTTGTATTTTATAATTAAAGGAGGGATGAAGGGTCCCTTTCCCTTTACATTACATATACAATGAGAGGATCAATCTAAAAACCTAAACGATCCATCAATACTTTGGTGAAAAATGCAAGGGCAATTGCTAAAAAACATAAGTGGTTGGTAATACAAAAAACCCTAGACCAGTAAGCCAAATAGTATGAATCGATAACAATGGAACTGTCAACGCTATATAACAACCAAAACAAAGATACAACCTGACATATTTTAGAACCACTTATTTATCTGAATCAGATGATATCTCTGTAACCTCCACCTTAATGGGCATGAAAATGGTTTTTGTTGGCGGTTTCAGAAAAATATGTTCTTTTCTAGTAGCATCCCGACTCTTTAACCAATAGTATGCCTTATGACCTTGCCAACAAAGAACATCCCAACATGCCGGTTCCTATTGCATCGAAGAAGACCTAACATCCAGGTCAAGCAATGGAGCAACCTACCTCCCATCGACGATATCTCACCCAATTTTTCCACTTATACAAGAAATGATTTAGGACGCGAAACCATTTGTGCAACTATGAAAAAATGTCCACATCCACCAAACCTTCTTTTTTATAGTGAGCATCAAAAATTAAGGGCCATGAAGCACTCAAGGTTTTTTCCGTATCTACTTCCATGAAAACCCTATACGTTGGCTTGATCCAGTGGCAAACCATCTCCAAAGCCCAATCCTTTGCCAGATGTATGATAAGAAGATGACAAACGAATGTTGAAGCAACTTCTTCATTTACCCTCAGACGTGCCTCTAGATAAAGATAATCATCTCCAATAACTCCCTCTATTACAACTAGGTCTTGTTTTGATTCAATCCAAAAAAATGTATTTCAAACAGCGACACAAATTTTTGGGAAAAAATGCCATTTCACGCTCAACTGCGGAAAATTGCATGAAAGGAAACATTGGTCTGGTCATGACATAATAAATGAAATCTCATGAAAGAAACCTGAAAGGTGTGAAAATAAGGGGGAGCAATTAGATAAATATATGGAGTGAATATGTCATCGCATGCTTGAAATTAATACAAGCTTGCCAATGGCTTTAATATCAACCTTTATTGGAAAAGGTGATGAGTCTAGCCAATCAACATATTTATTACAATTGTTATCACAAAACATTTGGTGAGTACCTCAATTTTTCATAAAATCTCCCTATTTAGTAGTTATCTTAATAGATAAGATCTAAGGACCAATATGGAGTTAGTGAGAGCATACAAAGGGAATTTAATCACACAAGATTGATTTTCCCTGACAAGGTCTGATTTTTAATGACGACATTAGCAATAATATAGGATTTTCCTCCAATAATTAATTTATTACTATTTTATTCATTAGCCAGGGAAAAATACCGTTCTAACACTTAAACTTACTGATTTATACATTTAATATTTTATTAAATTTCTAGTCATTAGTCACCCATTATTTTTTCATGGCTACCACGCCATACAAGCTTCGAGGGAACTTATTCTACTATGATCTAATTGTTCTAGGGGAAAGGAGTCAATGACCGTGAGTGGGTATGTGAAATAAAGTATCATTAGTTGTTTGAATTCAAGTTAAAAATTAAAAAAAAAAACTAGCCAATAAAGTAATTCACATCAAGTCTCATCAATAAATTATCCATTGAAATGGTGACACATAGACAACACATAAAAGGTGATTTTATTCTCAAGTAATGGGTTGCCTTAAATTCCTTTGTATTCAAAAGTACTTATTTTAAATCCCTTAAAAAATATGTTCTCCACATAATTTAAATGTGTAAAAGAAAATATACATATTAAAAAAATCATGATCTATTAAAGGGTATTTTAAATTTTTTTATGATTGTTAAGTGGCTCTAGCAACCTCTTTCATTAGGATTCATGATAATTGGCTCATTTCCTCTACTACGATTTAAGCTTTCCTAACTATGTGTCTATATTTATTACCAACCTTAACTAACGACGCTTACTGATTGTAAAAGATTTTTGTTTATATGAAAATATATGGATTACGTTTTATGCACAAAATATCAAATGAGAACTACATAAGGCATCAACCTTCTCGAAGGTATGTATTCAAGGACTTGGCTCTGCCAGGGATAGTCCAACTAATATAAAATAATTACAAAAAATGACAACAAAGTTGTTGAGATTGTTTTTTGCATAGTTAAAATGGATTCCCCAACATTGTAGAGGCTAGCAGACACTAGCCTTCTCATCAATGAATAATTTACAAACATAAAAAAAAAGTATTTCTCTTCATTGCCTCTAATCCTTTATTCCTGAGCAAGGTTCGTGTACATATTTGCCCTCAATGTTTAGTAAATTATTACAGACTATTTTGTTTAACAAGCAATTTATGAAAATATGCAGGGCCAAGATGAACATGATATGTCTTCATGTTTAAAATATGTACTTCTATTATTATGATCTAACACTTATATTTTTTGATAATGTAGACAATGAATTTTACATTGATGTGGCTCAGCGGTCGCTAACATTTTTCATTGATACAAACTAGTAATATATAATGCCTTATCCTAAGGGAAGTAAATGTAGAGGAAACTACATAAGGGAAGTCAGGAAGCTTAACGGTCGCCAAGAATTTTCTTTTCTTTGATGTTCCAAGACAAGAGAAGACAACAAATATTCAAAGAAAATAACGATATTTACCACTTTCCTGAATACATGTAATTACAAATATTTACCACTTTTATGAATACACGTAATTATTACAAGAATATTCGAAGTCTATTACATGTTATTCCTATCCTAACATATTATCTTGATGTTGGTGGCCGCTAGGATATTTGTTGTCTTTTATACGAGACAAGTAGTAACGAATCCACTGAAAACTAACTATGCTCCATTATTGTATTTAAAGTTTACAAGACTAGCGACTTCTAGGGAGGATGCTTACTACATTTCTTTGATGTTCCAAGACAAGAGGACAAAAAATAATACAAGACAAGAAAAATATTAATCCTATCACCCATTAGGTAGATTTAAGAGAATATAATACCCGTAGATTCAAGAGAATACAATACACGTAGTTAAACACGTAATCTTAAGCCTAGCACTCGTTAGGTAGATTAGCCACCATAAGGATCCTAGTAGACATCAGGGTTTTCCATGATTTTTTTTTTTATCATTAATTTAAAAATAAGAAACTATTAAGGATTGATATCAGGAAACCATTACTTTCAATTACTAATCGAACCTAATGGCTGCTAGGAATTTTACTTTATACCAATCGATTTCAATTATGTGATATACACGATATATCTTATGAGAACTATAAAAGGCACCTAATTACAACACCCAAACACATCATGACATGTAAGATTTGTTATTATTAAATATTCAATTCTCAACCCTTATCACCCATGTTGGATTCTAGGTTTTCACAATGATGTAGTGTAACTCAAATATGTTTTTTACAGTGATGGGAATATATAGATGCTAGTGGCCACTAGTCTTCACTTCTAGCAAAAAATTCAATACTTGAAACAAACTAAATTTAATAGTGACTAATTGTTTAAATTGCTTAGTGGAACACATAACAATTTTTTTAATGCTTTCTTGTTTTTTTATAACTAAAGGAGGGTTGAAGTATGTCTGGTGACCGCTATGCTATAAATATTTATTCCTATTGAATTTTACTCTATGAAAATAATGACATCAAGAGACGACATCTTGTTTCTATTGCACTGTTGAGAAATAGTATTTGTCCTTTCTAATTACTTACAAAATATTAATTTGTTTAATTCCTTTTTTCAGGTAATATGTCTTCCATTGGTTGCACTCCATTCATGAAAATTACATTGATTGAAGGAGAAAAGGATTGGAAAAAGAGAGATGATGAATGGTTTATAGAAATGCATTACCCGGGAAATTACCATGGTGATCTTTGGTTATCTTTTGTTGATGAGGATGTTGTCAGTGAATTCGGTATGATACTAAATTCAAAAGTTATCAATGAGAAAACATTACGTATTCAAGTTAAACGCATTCATGTCGTAGTGAATAAGTGCCTTATTCTTGACATGGAGTTGGAAGTTTCATTATTCAAGAAACTGAAAATGAAGGCTTATAGAAAAAATATGGTGTGTTATTATTTTAAATATGGTTGGAATTTGGGGGAGTTCATACAGTCAGACAAAACAGGATGTGAAAATTCCCTTAAATTTCATAATAACATGAATTTGGTATTAAAAAAATTGTATAGAATCGAGGATACCTCTTCGATTTGTCATTATTTGAATAGAAAAAAAATTCTTTCTCCACCGAAACATGCAAAGCTATTTACAACATTGAGGAAATATTATTTGTCTAAATTAGAGATAGATCCATCTAAGTCAAAGGTCCAAGGGATTAAAAAGAATAAAAAATTGACTATGTTGTTGACGAAAGAAACCACTATATTTGAGCAAACAAAAACTTCAAATGCTGAACAATTAAAATTGTTTTTGTTTAATGGTGATGTTTTTCTAATCGAAGTTTCTAGGTGCCATTTGACACCTACATAATATCAATTACATGTTGTGCATGATGAGAATGTGGACCTTCTTGTCTATTCAATGTTTATTAATGTTATTGCTACATTGAGGGATGCACTTCTTCTTCCCTTTTTACCTTCTACAAAGGAATTTGTGCAACTCGAGGATCTAGATGACCAGAAAAGAGATGAAGTGTAGTTCTACATTCTTGACGGCCAACATACCATTTGTGCTAAAAACAATTTTAGCTGAAAGCAAATACAAGTTATTACATACTAAGATGAAGTTTAGAAATGCTCACATTATGTATTCACATGCTCTAAGTGGAGTCATTGTTAAAACGTTCTAGCAACAAAATGATGTAAACAAAAATTGGATACATACCAATTTTATTGATGTACTTTGCACTTGGCTCAAATGATTTATAGATCCCTAGAATGTCCTTAGAGGCCCGGAGTGGGAAACTCAAAGTCAGACGATTTGAAGGTAACAAAACTTAATTTTAACGCATTTGTTCTTAAAATTTAATTTTGTAATATGAAGAAAGTAAATATACTATTTCCTCTTTCAAAGCAGTGTTTCGAGATGCAATTTCTTGCTATTTTCAAAGTGGCTAAGGTTGAGAGTCTTTCTGACAAAATGACATTTCTATTTTTACTTGAGGACGTATGGACAAAATTGACAACAACCATTGAGTTATTTAAATCAGGTGGGCTATTTTGTTCTCTTTTTAAGTATAGCCAACCTAACTTTCAACCAAATTCATCGACAAGGTTCACGGCTAATTACTTCAGGCCTGTAAGAGGAATGAGCGATGAGGAGATATCAATTCTACTAGATAAAGTGCAAGCATGGAAAGTATGGCTAGCTCACTCTATTGAAGAAGGCGTCATAGCGGAGAATTTAGATACTGCCAAAGAGTAAAAGATGACATAAATATGAGAGAAAAATTTCTAAAATATATGAAAAGTAAATATCTAGGTAATAGTGTATTGGCAGAATGCACTGAAAAAAATATTGTTGAAAAATTTGGTCTACATGATTCTCACTACCATCAGTTGTGTGTACCATTGAGAGAAGAGAATAAAGGAAAAATAAAAGTTGATTATGGAGGAAGTGAAAAATTGGAAAAAATAAAAATTGATGTTGAAGTGGTAGAGGTTCTCCCAACAACTCAAACAATTATAGAGAACTACGTGATTGCATTGAAAGAGAATATTCCAGCAAGGATGGAAGACACCAAAGGCTTTAAATGTCAATGTGCATATCCCTTCCAGCTCTAGTCAAAAATATATTCTATTCCTTCAACTAATCCATTAAATGTAGAATTTGTGATCATAGATTTCTATAATTTGTCTAGTGTACTCACTTTGTATGCAATAATGGACCTTCTTATAGTTGTCGGATGTAGTCTGCTAAATTGTTGTAACTATTTTGCTCTTACCTAAAGGCTATTAGATATTTTATGACAGCAGAGGAAAATTTAAGAGATTGTGTCTTATGTACACAATAACTAATGTGCATAATTGTGATGTTGACGACGGGATTTAGTAGAAATCACAATGGATTGGATGGGTCAAATTTCACAAAAAATTGTGACTGCAAGTGAAATTGTCCTACAAGGAAAGACACATAGTTTTATTTACAAGAGATCTTATTTATTTTTGTCTCATATGTTCACTCGACTCTCTTCTGATAATTCTCTGGTTATAGTGTTGTACTGAGGTAGTGTTGCAGTGCATGCTTTGGTTGACTCAGGTCTATCAGTGGTTTTTTATTGTTAAATCACATGATGAAGAATTTTTTTACAACATTACTATTGTCATTTAAAAAAATGTTCGTTGATTAAGATCAATTTAAAAAATTCTATTAGTTTAATGCATTTGAACTGATACATACAATATTTATGCAGACAATCAAACAATTAAGGAAGACACCATCTCTTCCTCTGCACATACAAATAAAGGAGATGATGTCGATCTTAGTATGTCATAACCAATTCAAATTTTTTCCCCATATGTCACTAACCATCCATCCAATGAATCTATAAAAGGTGAGTGGGAAATAATCCTTTTATAAATTTATCGTTGTTGGTGTTTATTATTTTCCACATCATTAGGTGAGTCATCTCACTTAGGTGAGATCGTAGGTCCATGTGTCATTTAGGGATCATTATGAGATTCCCTTACACGTTAGTGCGTCATATGCGTCATTGGGAGTTACACTTCTATTCTGGGAATGTAACTCTCCATCTCTACTCGAGTTGTCATGATTGCAACACTGGGGGTTACTCAACACCTCCTATATGTACACCCCATTTGATCTATGAGATAGAGGAGAGTTTTATGGCTTAACTAGGTTTTGCCCGTGTTTCAAATCTTTGCATACACATTTGGTTAATGCTCGCTCCTCCCGAGATCTCTTCACGCTTCCGTTCAAACGTCCGTTGATGTGCACATTGTCCCTCATGATCCTTGCTTGCGGGTTGTAAACCCTCTTTCATGGTATCAGAGCGGATCTTGTGGATTCGTGCACCCTTCGGCATTTCTTTACATGTTTTCTAGCTTCCAGTGTGATATTAAGATCTCTTTCAGTGTGTGTCATAATGGATATTCCGTTAGTGCTCTTCTTACACTGATTTTGGGGTTCATACCTCCAGTTGGTTTTCTCTTCCCGTGGTGTTTTTCACGGTTTGCACAGTCAAGGGGCTATTCGTGCTTTGGCTCGTGTTGAATGCTCTTGCTCATGCATTTTTTTTACCTTGGTGTGGACCTGTGGTTCCTTCTCGGTTCATGTGTTCAAGTTATTTTGGTGTTCTGGCCTTGTATGAGCTGGTTTTGGTCTATTACAGTTTGAGGCTGCATTTCAGAGGCTGTAGATCCATTTTTCGTGCATGGTTTGGAAATTTTTTACGTGGCTCATTTACATTGCCTATGGGTTCAACGTTGCATTGGATCATGTTGTCACTAGCTTTGTATTATTCCCCTTTCTATGCATGCACTCAGCGCATTGTGTTTGTTGTTCGCTGCTCGTTATATTCACCACGCTCGTTGCATTCCTCCCAGGGTCCAACAACTCCCACTTGCCCTCCTTTGCATTAGAAAAATGATTTTTTTTTACTTCTGCATTGGAAAAACGTTTTTGCATTGGAAAAAAATTTTGGACGCATCTTCTGAGCTCCATCTCATGCGTTTTCACTTCCAGCACCTCCTGTTATCACCGAATCACTGCACCCTTATGTTTCCATAAGTGCATATACTTGAACTTGCGGTGTGATTGGATAACATGGGTACTATTTCCAAGTTGTGGGACTTGCTACTTGAGATAGACCTCCAGAGAAAGCTGGTTCTTGCTCCTAAACTACCTGCCACAATCTACTCTAATGCAGGGGAAACAAACTATTCTAATCTAAATTTCCAAGGGACCAGGGAGAGAGAATGCATAGAATGAAATCCTACACTAAAGTGGCGATACACCAGAAAAGGAGGGTGTGAGAGTAGTTTTCAAATGCGTGAGATGCAAAAGCAAAGTGCACACTAGAAGGGGTGATGACAGTTCTCCACAATCTAGCAAAATGCATTCACAAAAATACCTCGAACATACACAATGATAATGGATCCCTGCAAGAGCATAATAATAGACACAATATTCTTGTAATCAAGGTTGAAGGGGCAAGAAGAATGCAAGAAAACACAGTAGGGGAAGATACATCCAAAAACTTATATTTTATTGCTTCCTGATATGAACAGTTCAATTGGTTACAAGGTAAGGGCCTGGATCACCATGCAAGGAGTCCACAACAAGGGCCTGTAACACATTATCTTCACAAGGCAATTTTGGCAAAGCATTGCTACAAAAACTACCCCTTTTTACAATGAGCTCAACACTCCAATTTATAGAAAAGATGAGAAGAGAGAGAGAGGGAAAAATGAAAATCCTGAAATCTATCCTTCAACCACTTGTAAGAGGCATTAAATGGAGTTAAATTATTATATATTACTTGCAAAAGGCTCCCCATACTGTCCCAGGTGCTGCAGTAAAGAAATAATGATGACCATGCCTCTTAATTACACTCCTAACCACCAAATAAAACACTGTTATGAACCCAGCCACGTTTTCTTAAAAATCTCAATAAATTTCTCATCAAATCTAGAATTTCTTGATTTTTTTACGTTGGTCTTGGAGCCATGATTCCAATGGTACCAATTTTGTGTGATTTCGTTGAGAAATGCAAAAGTTATGGCCTTCTGAGTGCGGGCAACTATTTTGGGTCTGGCAGGCATTTTCTGTCATTTGACGGGAATGAGCGCTAATTGACTGGAGCCGAATATATTTTCTGTCGTGCTCGTTCCAAAAAGTCCAATTTTGTGAAAATCGGAGCTTGGAGTCAAAAGTTATGGCCGTTTGAAGTTCACGGGTCAAACGTTGACTTTTCTTCTTTCCCTTCGGCTGCTTCGGCTTTTCATGTCCCTCGCGTACCTTTTTCCCGACTGTCCCGGATGAAAATCTCTTGTTGCAATGAAGACACATGGCGAGATTCCATTCGTTGGCAGCTCTTTCGGCTTTTCACGTCCCACGCGTACCTTTGGCCCAACTGTCCCGGACGAAAGTCCCCTGTTTCGGCCGAATCGGCCGGTTCGCGTCCTCCACGTACTTTTGGCCCGGATGTCCCAAAATGTCTTGGAAAAATATCCCCGAACTGCCCGAAATGGACCGACTTGCGCCAAACCGGCCGATCCACATCCTCCACGTACTTTTGGCCCGGCTGTCCCAGACCGCGCGAAACAAAAGACTTAGGCAATTTTTTCCCTCTTTCGGCCGATTCAGATTTTTGCGTCCCAACTATCCCACAGATCGCCTAGACTAGGACTTAGCCGATTTTCTTCATTTCTTCGGCCCTAAGCTTGGTATGACGAACCTCAGTTCGACTCGAACTGGTACGACCCGAGCCCTTCAGACCTGAAACGCCTCAAAACAGTCCTACAACCTTATTTTCTGCAATTTTTTCATTTTCTCTAACTCGTTGGGATTTCTTCTTGGATTGGGAGTTAGAAAAAGGCCGAGGGGACCCCGAAAAACATGATTTTGGGCCTCGAATCAATCTACTTGCTCAGGACTAAAGAAATTGATGCATGTTATCAAAATTACCTTGAGGGGTGAATTTTGGATAACACCTCCCTCGGCCGTGCCCAAGCATATAGAGACAAAGGAACAAGGTAGAACTGGCGTTTGAAACTTCTTGGCCATTTTTTCTCCACACCTGCATTTTTTTCTCCCACCTGCTCATGGAAACTTACCACTAACACTGCAGGCTCCTTGCTCCATGTGGAATGTCAGGCTCACTTCGCTGAAACCGCAGGCTCACTTCAAATTCAACGGTCAATAGCCAACCCTCCACAGATGCTCTCCTCCAACACAACACATGGACCCTCCATCACCTTCTTTTTTAATGTTTTAGGGCGATTAAAAAACAAAACATTTCATTAATGGCATGTAATTAATTATTTTGGGTTGTATTGGCTTGTTTAATTAAACCTTCATACGCTTGTCAAAGATGGAGGGCGAGGTCTGGGGTTGGCAGGAGGCTAACCCCCCCCCCTCGTAGTCAAAACAAACCCCTGCTAAAATTCCATGTCGTTTCCAACGAGTACCCACACGATACCCTTTGCACCCATCTCGTGTACTTTTTTAATGTGTTTGCAACATCTAGTGTATTTTTCCATCAGTTGCGGGAATCATTTTAATGCTATAAATTTTGACTCGCTGCTCATTTTTTAGTGCTTCTTTAGTCAAATTTGCATGATTTTCCACACTTTACATGATGACATTGACAATTTTGTAAAATGCACTAATTTATAAAGTGCCACATTCTGGGGGGTTGATTATACTCTTGGGTTTTCGCACGTAGACGCATTATGGTCTGAGTCTGACGTCTTGCTTTCGTGCACCTTGCATCTTGAATTTTTCATCATGGAGAGTGCTCTTTCCAGATTTTGGCATCGTAGGATTACTTTACAGCCTCCGCCACTTCTCACCGAGAGAGGAAACTATCCAGCTTAGCGTGCTTCCATGGAACGTTACTTTGCCCATGAGGGTATTTTACCCTTCTTGCTTGGGTCAGTTCCTGCACCCGCTGATCATCATCTTCTAGAGGACTTCCTTGACACTTGTGACTACATCTATGGTCACATGATGATGCATGTCTCTCATTCTCTCTGGTTTCACTTGGCACACTGAGATCCACCTCACCGTGTCTGGAGCATTCTTCAGTCCTTCTATGGAGACCCTTCACATACTGCCGCCTTTGTTGCTGCTACTGATTCAGTTGTCTCCTCTTCTTCATGCGATGACAGTACCACTAATACAGAGTCACTTGGTTCTACTTCTGATGACGAGGATTGTGCACCCAGTTTTGATGTCGAGATCATTACAGAGGACTCTTCTCCTCTTTCTCTCACTATTCCAGACATTGTTGTCACTCCCCACATCTCATTAGATATCACACAGTCTCCTACTCAGTCTTATACATTCATCACACCCACCTCCTTTCCACTTCTAATGTGCGAGGCCCCTTTCACTCCTCTACCTTCATTGCATGACTCATACCTATCTGACATCGCTCTTTTGTTTGTTGAGCCCCTTCATTGGGACAAGTATCTACTTGACCTTAGTCGTCTTTTCACAGAGTCTACTTGTGATGCACTACAGGTCCCTCATCCATCTACAAGTGTTTTAGAGGAGTTCATCATGTCTGTTGTTGGGAGTGCCCCTTTCGGGAATCATGTCACTTCCACATTTCCAGAGACCTTCATTGATCCACCCTCAGCTATGGATCACTTTTATGTTGTGGAGGATGTTTTGTTCCCTTCACATCACTTGGAAATCCTTTCTACAGATGTTCCTCTTTTTCACTCTAACAGTTCTACGCATGTGGCTTTACCTTCGTTTCCTTGGCACTCACTTGCTAGACCTATGTCACACTTCCATGCACCAGACTCAGAGTTCTTCATGTTACTGCCTTCAGTTTCCTTTGTTGAGTGGGTAGACTTCCAACAAGTCATTTCTTTCCTTCTTAAGGGCAGGAACATAGTTCAGTGCAGGTGGCTCTTCTTCAGTCCAAAGGCAGAGGATCTCGTCATCGAAATTCTTCTGGGAGACTTCCTAGAGCTGCAGAGTTCATATCCATCCATGGCATCTTCTACATTCCTCTCGTATCCTCTTCTTCTCTCTTCTTCTTCTTTCCGAGAGATTGCCTCTTTGTACATGGGTACCCTCTCAGGCTCGTCTATGGCCAGGACCATATTTGGCATCTTTCTTAGATTATAGAGTGTGTTTTTCTCTTGTGGTGGATGTTTTTCCCACTGGGTTTTCCTTCACTGCTTGGAATCTTCTTTCTTGTACATGGGTACCTCATCAGGATTTGTGCCAAGACCCGTTTCTTGTTTCTGACTTGCTACTTCATCCTAAGTTACGATGAAGGGGGGGTGTTGGTGTGTATTATTTTCCACATCATTAGGTGAGATCGTAGGTCCATGTGTCATTTAGGGGTCATTATGAGATTCCCTTATGCGTCAGTGCGTCAGCGCATCACTACGTCATATGCGTCATTGGGAGTTACACTTCTATTCTGGGAATGTAACTCCCCCTCTCTACTCGATTTGTCATGATTGCAACACTGGGGGTTACTCAGCACCTCCTATATGTACACCCCATTTGATCTATGAGATAGAGGAGAGTTTTATGGTTTAACTAGGTTCTGCCCATGTTTCAAATATTTGCATGCTCATTCGGTTGATGCTTGCTCCTCCCGAGATCTCTTCACACTTCTGTTCACACATCCATTGATGTGCACGTCATCCCTCGTGATCCTCGATTGCAGGTTTTAAACCCTCTTTCAATCGCTACAAGATGTTTTTGATTGTCATTGTTTACATACTTTTAATAAAAAAAATTAATTTTTTTCAAATTTGATGCTAAATGGGGAGGTTGTTGGCGCATCACGTAAGAACTCACAGATGGAAAATTGTATGATAGTCATATACAATTATAAATAAAACCATTTATAAGACCCTCATAATTGAAGGAACCTATAGCAAAGTAGTTTATTTGTAATATGTATTACCCTTGTGGTCACTAACATACATCTTTTAATTATATTTATTTTGAATTGAGTTAAATTTTGGTTTATTGGATAATATTAAATTACGGACAATTGAAAAAAAATACTTCTGTAGAGTTGGCTATTAGTGGTCACTAATCCCATCATAGACTATCAACCCAAACATAGTCCATGAATTAATGGCTTACACCTACTAATCGCTAATATACAACTACATCTATGCAATATTTTATAAAAGCAAGTTGTATCAAGTATTTGTTTACATCAACTTAAAATTTATTTTTAATTGATTACTATTTTTTGTAAATAGAACGAGCATTATAAGAACCTGCAGAGGGGGAGTGTGAGGAAATCCAAGATGGAGTCTCAATCAGTAAGTGTTAACATACTGAAATTTTGATTATTTGAATTGGTTAATATCAAATTACTGACAATTGAGAAAAAATTACTTCTGTGTAGTTGGACAAAATGATTATTTAATTATTTTAGATTTGGAGCATTTTCTCTATGAGGAAAAATAGTCCTATAAAGAGCTGACAATCAAGTTCGGTAAGGAGACTCTCAACTTGCGAGGTGGGCTCAAGGAAGTTTTAAAGATACTGACATCAAAATGTGAAGTGGGATTTTTGTCTAGCTATCTCTCTTGCACCAAATTTAAAAATCTGATTAAGGCTTTGAAAAAAATAGCGTTTGAATTCAAACTATTTATTATTTTTGGTAAAGAACATTGTTGTGTAGAAGATGAAATTGCAGTAAAAGATCTCCAAAATATTTGAGTAGAGATGGTATTGTTTTTCGCCGTAGAGACACATTATGTATTATAATGGGCCCAAAGGGAAACCCTCCAAAAAAATTTATGGTGGGGAAGAAATCTAATGAAGAAAATTATTTCAAAGATAAATGGTTGATGACCAATTTATACAAAAACATAACACAGATACTGTGTCAGGGTTTGAGTGTTACGGAGGGCATCCAAAAATTGCAGAAAACAAAAAATATATAACTATAAATTATTTCAAAAAAAATTATAATGTATTCATTCGTATAGTCATATGGTCACTCTTTATTTTATATGTTGAGATTAAAAATTTAAAAGTTGGCAGTATTTATATCCTCACTGTGATTGAGATGATATTATAGTTTTATAAGTTGTTTTTGAGTTGTGATTAAATACTTTGATGCCTTGTTTTTAATAACTTTTGGAAGCTTACATTAATTCTAAGTTGTTTTTATATATCCTATTGGGAAGCCTTGAAAATTACTAGTTTTGGGAGTTGAAGGTTTGTTGTTTGGAATTTCTGGCATTGGCAACAAAATACCTCGTAATATGGTTCCAACTTTTAGATCTAAGAATAATGAATACTTTGAATGAGAGTTTAGTGTTGGCTTGATAAGTACTACATCAAAATATTTTCACATTGCCTTATGGTCTTCATTTATGGATTCAGCAACGATGAAGTACATGTTCATAAAAAAAAAATAGTTGGTTATGAGAAACCCACTTCAGGCTCATTTGTGGATGCCAAAAATGTAGGTTCAAAACAAATACAAGCCAACATATAGTAGAAATTTATGGTAATGTCTATGGTGAAAACAATATACTTTCAATCGATGATGCAAGATTCTTATCGCACGAGATCAAAGAAGAAATTACTCTCAAAACCCCAACATACTAAAGATTTGATGGAAACTATAAGATTGATTTGAAAATTTACATTGAATTATGTACATGGTTAAAACATGCAGGAGAACAAAAAAACATGTGTAGATCATTGAAAATGTTCAAACACACCATTGTGTTTGAATTATATACTTTGCTTCCAAATACAATGGTTTCACCATTTAGATGAAACAGATAAGGGTATGGGGCAAGGAGGAATACTTGTTGTGATGATTAGTTTGAAGGTCGTTGCGTGCATTCTTACTTCTTGATCCAATCCTGACTATGAGAGATTTCTTTTGGTTAGGAGGAACTACCTAAAATACAAAACAAGACCACCATAAGAGAGTTAAATAGTATATGACAATGGATTGCCTAGCATATGCTAGATCCAGGAAGTGTGATACTTCTTACAAGGTTGTTAATCCACTATTTTTAAATTAATATAAAACAACTTAAACATGTAAGTAAAAGAATCTAGTGCTCGCATTCTGATTTGGTTGCCTCAGATTACTATCAGCGTTGATCTGATTAAATACTAAAATGCTATGCAGGTAAAGGTTCTAGATTGGGTTGCAGGTGATGCATATAGTCTGCAGGTCATAGATATAGTCTTGGTAAGGTTGGGTGAGATTTTGAGTTGTTTTAGGTGTGATACTTAGGTTGTTGGTCTGGAACAATATATTTAGACACAAAGACCAACACCGGTTAGGGTGACTGATGTTGGTTTAGGTAGGATTGATATAGGTGTAGGGTAACTAATATCGGTAACTGTGAAAAGTGGCAGGGAGTCAGATGGAGGACGTTTGGGCTCTCATCTGTTTTGGAACAGAGAGTTGGAAAGTAAGGGGGGTGAGGTGACAGGTCCAAGATAGGTGTGGTAAGGTTTTTAGGGAGGTTTTGGGGTAGGCTAAGGGTTGAGTTGTTAGGTTGGGTTGATAGTCACAATGACCGATATTAATTAAGGAGACCAATGTCGGTATAAGACGGACTGCCCATGGTTAGGGTTAACAGGTGTCGGTGACTGTGGAGAACTAGTAAATGCTGTAGAAGAAGTTTTGGGTTTTCTATGTGATTTCACGAAGAGTTTGGAGGGTGTTTATGAGTTCTACGTGAGCGAGATGGTTTCAAGATAATTTTTTGTGAAGTTTAGGTGGGGTGTGATGGGGTGGTTGATAAAGAGAAAGCTGAGGGATAGATTTAAGTAAGGACAGTAATTGGATGAAGGCAAATGGAGAATACAACTGCAAGTGACATAGGAGAAATCAACTTACTTGGATTTTAGATGGGTTCTGAATGCTTGTAGTGGTGGAGAGGTGGTTGAAGATGCTGGTGACAGTTGATCTGTGGAAAGGTGCTCAATTCTATGACAATGTTTCTTGGAATGCTACCATGGGTGCAAAGGTCTTCAGATCAATCTTGGTGCTGGCTATGGTTGTCTGGACATATGAAAGGGCTCTGGTTCTCACTTGCATGTAGATCTCCTTCGTTTTCCCAAAAAATCAAGAGTGTGCCAACATCTCAAACAAGGTTACCAAAAATGAATATAATGTAACTGATGGCGGTTTAGGGTGACCGACGTCAGTTTAGGGTTGACAAGCATCGGTTAAGGCGGGAAATCCTAGGTTTACTAAAAATGCCAAATATTGGAAATATTTTTGGGCCAACTCAGTCTATCTCGTGGATGAAAATTGAATGATACATTTTAATGACCGGGAATGTGGTTAGATGGAGAATAGGCATATGATTTTAGGGTTGCACTAAGTCTTAGTTCATTAAGGTAGGTATGACTAAGCCTTAGTTAAAGTGAGTGAATATTGGGTCCTAGTAAAGGGGAAATATTGTAAAAATAGGTTTTTGGTGAGGTGTATAGGTGAGGTGGAAATTATTTTAACTAGGGTAATTAAATAATGAATATTGTGAGGATGAGTATCACTTTAATTATAAATAATTAAACTAATATTAATGTGGATTAAAAGGGTCATGATTAGGTGAGCATGTTTAAGTTGGTTATTCTAAAAAGGACCAAGGGGAGTGTGACCCAATTTTGGTGTCTATAGTTTTCCCCTTTTTGTTGCGTAGCTTGTATTGGTAAGCGATGCTGAAAAAAAAAGGAAGCGATTGCCCCATGTGTGGGTGGAGGCGATCCCCCTCAAACCAGGCACTGATGAGGGGTAATCCGGAATCAATGAGTGGTTTGATAAATGTGTAGGTGGTTAAGATAGGTGGGGAAGTATTTGAGTATTGAGGGAAAGGGTGATGGTTAACTCAGGTAATAGGTAGTAGGATGGGGTCAAAATTGGGTCACGGGTAATGGAAATCAAACGTATGCACAAGTTTAGATTGCAACAAAGTACCAGGTTGAAGAGCTTACAAACTCTACATCATCCAAGGTTGATAGGTTTATCCAGACAAGGTTGAAGTGATTCCGGTATCCAAGGTATAGGATGTGGTCCAAAAACACAACATAGATCAAGTGCAGGACTATTTAAGTATGTTTTGGTACACTAAAGGTTTGGTTGGGATAACCGACACGAAAATAGGCAAGGTATGGTTAGTAGGATAAAACAACATGGGTAACAACATCGCAAGGTATAACGAGTGCATAAGTTTAATGGTCACACCAAGTAGGATAGGGTTAGGGAAATAGGTCATGACATGGGTAAGGCCAAGGTAATCAAGCAGACGTGCATGCACAGATTGTGGTAAGCTATCCAGGTGGGAGAGCTTTCAGACTCCACATTATCGTCAAATTGATACCATTATCTAAATAAGGGTTGTTGAGGTCTGGTATCCAGGGTAGAGGATATGGTCCTGACACACAATGGGGTAATATGCATGAGCGTGTAGGTGTATTTTTGGTACATCCAAAAGTTCAAGGCGTTGTTTGGGTAGACCACTTGATAGGTAGGCAAGGCAAGGTCGTTGGGTTTACTAAAATGAGTAACAACGACATAAGGTGCGGTGTGTATAAAACATCGGAAGGTGCCATAGGGTGCTGGTAGGTGGGCTAGGTTTGTTCTGAGTTAGATATGAGGATTAGAGGGGAAAAAGGATGCCCCAAGGGTCAAGGGAAAGAATATAAGGTTGCATGGGTAATTGGTGGGGGTGAGGGAGGGGGATAAGTAATAAGGTCATGAGGGTAATGTGTAAGGTTAGTGTCGATGTTGGGTTAAGTGTAAAAAGGTTATGGCCAAGTAGATGTGGTGCAATTTTGGGGCAATGGAGTCAAAAAATGATAATTGACACCGGTTATTGAAAATTGATGCCAGTCTAGCGAAACTAACTGCAGTAGACTAGGGGACACGACCGATGTCAGTCAAGTTAAACCAACATCGTTCAAGTTAGGGGTAGGGTAAAAAATTAAAAATCCGTATGTTTCAGACTCATTTGAACCTGTCCACTTTATAGAAAATTACAAAGCAAATTAGTTTAAGCATTTTTCATGAAGAAAAGGACGAGGAATGGTACTACGCTGAGTTGGAGGTATCTGGTGGGTGGAGGGGGTAGGTGGATGAGTCCATGATATCATTAAGAGTGATTGGACTAGTCGGAGGATCGAGAGTTTGATTAGAGACATCACATTAGCGGGTGGAGGCATGGGAGATCCAGCAGTGGGGAGACTGGAAATCCTGGCAAGGAGGCGCCTACGTGTAGAGGTAGGATTCGATCCATGTGTAGTTTTGAATTAAATTTTTTAGGTAAAAATGGAAAGAATGTGGGGGTGTCAATTTTTTCGTAAATGTGACTAAAATGAATGGATTTGGGTATGGGGAGAGGCCATAAAGGTCATGTAGGTAATAAAAATAATTTTGGGTGGGTTGGTTAGGTGTTGGGGTAGGTTTTAGGGTCTGTTTTCAAATTTTAGAAATGTTTGGGGCATGAGGTTTTGGCTATGGAGCTTACTTAGAGACCGAAGTTGGTCAAGGTTGATTGGCATTGGTCAGATTAAGCTGACATCGGTCACGGTGAGGTGGTCGATGTCAGAAAGATGTGACCAATAGCGGTTAATAATGACCGATATCGGTCAGCATAAATGGGGTGAGGCTAGATTGGGAGGGTAAAGAGTGGGTGGAAATAGGAATGGGGTGTAAGAGGGACTGAAAGAGAGATAGGAGGAAAGTGGTTAGGTAAGGGATGTCCAAGGTAATGTATTATGGGGTTGGAGTAAGCGGTCACAGGGTAGATGATAGGTCAAGGAAGTAGGTATGGAATAGATAGTTATGTGGCATTTTTTACATGGTTTATTTATATGGGTGCAGGAACAACATAAGGTGACAATGTGGGACAGATTACCACCATTTTTGGGGGAGATATAACCTCGTGTCACTACGGAGGAGTAGGGGTACATTCATGCAGTTGGCCTAGTTAGCATCAAGCAGTATAGGTAGATTCGACGGGATCATAGCCTCATGATCGTGCTCATCGATAGATGGGATACCATGACCAATATTGTCTGTTTACCTACCAGCGAGATGACAATCATGGTGGAGGATGTTTACTAGATATTGCGGTTGCCAACTTTTTTTGTGAGCCAGTGTATACAATTTCAGCCAATGTGGCCTTCGAGGAGATGATCATAGTGTTCGGGGAGATGGTGACTAAGTTGACTGAGCACAACACTAGCCTTATATAGGGGGTGATGTACACAACACACCCAGAGGAGACGCGATTAGTGGTATTGATAATGGTGGCGGTAGGGTGTTATGCTCTACCTAATTTAGAGGGTGGCCAATTTCCCCGAGGCAAGGAGGTGACCTATGATGTCGTGCATTATAGGTAGAGGTTGGAGGGGCTATATACGTTGGATATTGTGTGGCAGCCGTATGTGGGCTACCCAACATTTAGAGGCATGAAGCAGGAGCTACGGGGGTTTACGCTAGTATGATGGATACATGGTAGATGTGTCAGTGAGCATGAGATGATTCAGGTAGATAGAGTCCATCGATAGTTTAGACTAGTTCAGTATGTGCCCCTACCTATTGTACAGTATCACTGAGAGGATGTGGAGAGGCCTTTGCTGCTACTATAACCTACATATCCAGCAGGTCAGGTGGAGATGTCGGTGGACAACCAAATTGATGATGTAGGGGTGACCAATATGTATAGATGATGGTGGGCTACAGAGTTACAGGCGGTACCTCCATGACCAGGGAAACTAGATTTGGCTACAGTGGTAGTGTAGAGAGATGCACTATAGGGACAAGTGACAACATTGGTAGTGCAGCTAGCCGCTGCACAGGAACAAGTAGTTACCTTTATGGGGAAGGTGACTATTTTATAGGGACAACTATCATAGGTACAAGAACAGGGGCTAGGATAGGATGGGGCACAGATTGCCACTCTACAAGCACAGGTCATGGGTTTGCAGAGCCAACTAGTGACATCATAGGCATAGGTAACCACCTTACAAGTGCAGGTGACTACATTACATGGGGAGGCTATTGCTCAGGGACATGTGGTGGTACATGTAACCGCACCGGGTCAGGGAAAGGATTTACATGTACAGGTAGCCACCTTACAGGGCCAAGTGACTACATTACAAGGGCATTTGGCTACTGCCCAGGGACAAGTGGTGATACATGTAAACGCACAGGGTCAAGGACAGGAGTTTAAGGCACATGGACCTAGGCCAGCAACAAGTCTTTTTACATAGGGGGCAGCGAGGCCCATGGCACCTTCACAGATGGTATCGATAGCACGGTTTAGGGAAGCCCTGGGTGAGGCGCAGTACTATCAGGATCAGTTGATGGCTGTGGGGATAGATGTCCCATCCTATGCAGAGCATAGAGCATAATAGGCCTCATGTGAGAGGAACAGGTACCACGCACTCAAAGTGTAGAGAGTACAGGGGGCTGGTGAGTCCCAGAGACCAAGACAGGGTGAGGCCATTAGTTTACGGAGGCTAGCGCTAGGTGAGGGGCCATCTGAGGTCAGACTGAGGCCTGTGGAGGGTGGCTAGATGTTAGTTGGACACCGCATGGGAGCAAAGGAGGAGGAGGAGACGGGTGAGATAGGCATATAGGGTATCTGATGGGGAGGTGATTGATATCTATGTGTATTTCCCCTGTTGTTTATTTTTTATATATACCGACCTGCGTGTCAAAGAGAGTGAGGATGTATATGAGAGTTTTGAGATTTTTGAGTATATACCGGCCTGCGTGTCGAAGATGGTGAGGTTGTATATGAGAGTTTTGAGAGATTTATATTATTTGTATCAGTTTATATTAGATGGATACACATATTTTTATGATGAGCTCGATGATTGTGTATGTTGTACTCGTGTTAGTAGAATTTTATTGTTATTTGGAAATGGATGGAAATTAGGTGTATTAGGCATGGTGGAGACAGGTTGGTGTAGGCATGATTGAGTTAGGTCATTGGCATGATTGAGTCAGGTCATAGGCATGATGGAGTCAGGTCACATGAATGGTGGAGTTAGGTCATAGGCATGATGGATTCAAGTCATAGGCATGATGGAGTCAAGTTATAGGCATGATAGAGTCAGGTCGTAGGCATGGTGGAGTCAGGTTGGTTAGGCATAATGGAGTCTTGTTTTTAATGTTGATTTAATGTCGAAGTTTTTGGTAACATGGGAGAAAAATGGTGATGTATATGCATGTTATGGTTTAAATTTCCAAATATTCGCTATAGTGGAAATGTGAAAATGATAAATGAATGATTTGATGTTGTGGTAAAAATGTTTATTAATTGGTGCTTGTTTGGTTTAATTTCCAATTGTTAAAATAAAATGGAAATTGAATAAGGTAGAATGTGAATAGGAAGATGAGGGAAAATAGGTTAGGGTAAAGAGTGGCTGAGCTAACCTCTTAGGGCCCCATGCCCTAGGAGTACTACCTACATAGCCTCGGTGAAAAGGGGCCTCTAGGATGATGTAGTTCTCCCATATGCTAGGGAAGAATATGATCAATTAGAGGAATGGGTTGGTAGGTTTTGGGTATAATTTAGTGTAGGTCATAGGCATGGTTGAGTCGTTTAAAATGTAGGTGTTCATTATGCGTTGGTCCTGTATAGGATAATCAATAAGTAATGAGGAAGGTGAATGGTAAGAGGTGGTAAAAGAGCCGCTTAATTGATAAGAAACCTAACGAGTCTACCATACCCATGAGGGGCTTATGAACGTAAGACCTTAAAGGCATTGCATAATGGACTATTCTAATGGTGAAGAAAGTCACATCATCACAAAATGTCGCGGTTGCGGAAAGTCCCTTGAGATAGAGAGAAAATTAGGGTGAAAAAGGTAATGAGGTGAAAGTCGGTGGTTTAGCGTAACTTAGTGTACGAACAACATGTTTACCTAGCAAGAAACCCAGGATCAAACATATGCAAGTCCATGACGATTTTTTTTCATCATTTTCTATACATTGTTTGTTTTTAATAGACTGATCGATATAGGAAGTATATATGGGATGAGTATATCAGCTCCTTGAGGTCTTTCGTGAAGTTGATCGACGCAGGGACGCTTTTGAACATTTTATTGTATTTTTTCAATGACTTTATATAGCTTTCCTTCAAGGGAGTAGTCTATTTTTAGTGGCGAGATAGAGAGAATAGATGTCCTTTTTGAGGGAGTCATATTTTTGCTGGAAGTGTGACTCAAGGAGTTGAATCCCATTTTTTTTTTAGATGTTTTAAGTCATGGAAAAGACTACAGAGGAATATTAGGTTATGATTTAGAAGACAAAAACATAGCACACAAAGGTTAACTATGAAAGATGGGGTTCGAGTGATGAAGGACCATGGGATTCCATATTTAAAAAGATAAAAAGTATCCATGAGAATCATGTTGTGAGTAGATCCATAATACTCATATTGAAGATAAGGCTGAAAGGTGACGGGTAAGCACATGATTCTTGTTTGGTCGTTAATCCTAAAAAACGGGTAATATGGAAGGTGAACAACGCTCAAGCGATGCAAGTGGTCAATTGATAGAAATGTGATATAGGACTTGATGTCAACAATAAAATGGTCAAAGATGCAAGGCATTGAGGGGCTCAAGTTCGGGTTTACTCTTCGAATGAAGATAAACGATAAGCACCTGATCCATAGGCATGTGTAACGATATAGGGTCCAAGCCAATTAGGAGAAAATTTATCCCCATTTAATTTTCTCTTCTTTGGTTACATGTTGATTTTCTTTCAGGACGAGGTCACCGACCTAGAAGTTGTATTCATGGACACATTTTTCATGAGGCATGCTTGATACATTTTTAGTAGATTTGGAGATGGTCGAGAGCATTAAGATGAAATTCATCTAATAAATCAAGTTGTGCTAAACGATCCTGGCGAAAGTCATCTTCGTTGAGCATGTCTTGTAGTGAGATGCAAAGAGATAGAATTTGGACTTTGAGAGGCAAGACAACCTCAGTACTAGATAGACCAGAGGAAAAAGGTGTGGCAGACAGTCAAAGTGTGAATACTAGTACGATAATCCCACAAGGAGAAAGGAATGTGCGTATGCCAATCCTTGCCAATATCGTTGACTACTTTCATAAGAATTTTGTTTAAGGTTTTATTGATTGATTCTGCTTGGCCATTAGTTTGTGGGTAATAAGGTGATGAGAAACTGAATTGGATGCCAAAAGCGTCGCACAACTTACTTAGGGTTTTATTTTTGAATTGCTTTCCATTATCAGTGATGAGATGGTGAGGAACACCAAAGTGACAAATTATGTGATGGTTGATGAATTCAAATATTCTTTTAGCTTTTGTAGAATTGAGGGGAATGGATTATACCCATTTAGTGTAATATTTAGTAGTGGTAATAATCCGTTAATGGCGTTGTGAAGAATGGGGATTGATCTCTCTGATAAGATCCAAGCCCCATTGAGAAAAAGGCAAAAGGTTTCGTGCGACCTGCAAGGCATGAATAGGTGTGTGATGAAGATTAGCATCTTGCTGGAATTTCACACAACATTTTACATAGTCATAATAGTCACAGTTTAGGGTTGGCCAATAATATCCAAGGTGAAGAATGTGTTTAGTGACAGCTAAACCACTAAAGTGGCCTCCACAAATTCCGTCGTGAACTTCCTTGATGGTGTAGGGAATTTCAGAACTTGTAAGGCATCGTAACAGAATACCTTTGAAGCCACGCTTATAAAGGAGACCACCCATGATGACATAGCGAGAGATACTTTTAAGAAAGGCACATTGTCTATTACGAGTGAGATCAGAAGGTAGAATGGAGAGGGAAAGATAGTCTACAAATTGTTTATACCAAAGGTCACACGGGTCCGGTGCAACAGTTCTGACGGAGTAGACCTCATAAGGTAAGTAAGAGGGTGATTGTAACCTTTGTATTATGACAAAGATTTTAGAGTCGGTGGGCGAAGCAGGTATTTGAGAAGTTAAGTAGGCCATGGTATCCACAAACTTATTGGTAGAACGAGGGGTGGTTTGAAGTTCGTACAATCAAAGGCAGTCAAAACTATGTCTACATGATGTTTATAGTTTTGAAGTATTTCATTACGACACTAGTATATACCATTGACTTGATTTACAACCAGCTGGGAATCACTGAATATATTGATTGACTTAAAATCTAAGGCATAAGTAGCTTAGAGACCCAATACTAGTGTTTTGTACTCGGTGATATTGTTTGTACAATAAAAATCTAGTTTGGAAGATAAAGGCATGTGTTCACCGCTAAGAAGGAATGAGGATAACACCTGTGCCACCCCCACACTGACATTTGAAACCATCGAAGAAGAGGGTCATTTGGTAAGTAGTATCGTCAAAGGAGAGGGTAGCAATGGATTTGTCTAGGAAATCAAAGTTAGAGGATTGATTTCTGGAAAGAGGTGTGTCTACTAGTTGGTCAGCGATGGCTTGGCCTTTGATAGACTTTTGATGGATGAATTCAAGGTCAAGGTCTATGAGAAGCATGAACCAACATGTGACATGTTGATGTTGATAGGGTTTGGCGTACATGTAATGCAAGGGGTCGGTATTGGTGACAACAAAGGTTTTTTGGTTGAACAGGTAATGACGAAGCTTGGTGGCAAAAAAAACTAAGGCTAAGCAGAGTTTTTTGGCATGGGTGTATCCAGTTTCATAGTCTAAAAGGGTACATATTATGTAATAAACCACTTGCTCTTGATGTTTCTCATTGCGATGAGTGAGCATTTCACCTAGAGAATGGTTAGTGGCGGAAATGTATAGGTGAAAGGGTTAGTCATCCTTTGGAGGAATGAGAACTAGTGGTTAAAGAAGGTATTGTTTTAAGGCATCAAAGGCTTTATGGCATTCATCATCCCATTTGAATGAAACGTACTTCTTGAGGAGATGATGAAATGGTTGACAGCAGTCAGAAATCCGCGAGATAAAATGACGAATAGATTATAACTTACCTTGCAAGATTTGAAGTCGACGAATATTAGTAGACGGAGGCATTTCGAGAATATCCTTCACTTTATCAGGGTCGACTTCTATGTCGCACAAAGAAACGATGAAACCAAGGAGTTTTCCTAAAAGTACCACAAAGACACATTTCTTAGGTTGAAGGCGAACACAATATTTGATGAGGCAGTCAAAAATGACCTTGAGGACTGTCAGGTGTTTGGTCTGGTGTTTGGATTTGGAAAGAAGTTCATCTACATAATATTCCAATATGTGATGCATGATGTCATGGAAGATATAAGTCATGGCTCTGTCAACACTAAAATTTTCCTCCATAATTTCTATGCATAAGATGTGGTTAAGTATAATTAGTAGTAGTGTCTGATAGAAGATAACGGTGCTTCCAGTACGCCGCTACCAATAATGTATAGTACAGTAATAGTCAAAAGTACAATAGGAATGTTGTGGTAAAAAGTAAATATTTGTCGTAAGTGGTCTGGTAATGTTAAAATGTCAAGTTAGGGTAAGTAGAGAAGTAGGGTCTACATGATTAGGAATTAGAAATATTATATTGGTAATAAGGACAAGGAGTGAGATCATAAATATTTTGTGTATTTTATTTGTAAAAAGTCTAAAAATGTGGAACCCATGTGAAATGATAAGGTTTATCTTATCTTAAAAGATAATCTTACATGTACAGATAAGAGTTAAGGTATGGGATATGATTCGTCAGAGTAGATTCTTATCCTATCTTAGAGATAAGATGGATAAGCCTGGAAGTTCTATAAATAGAGAGGCCACTTCCCTTATTTAGCATAGAAGGAAGTAGTGAGAAATATTGTATGAGTAAGTGTGTAAAGGAAGCCATCATTTTCAAGGTGTGTTAAAGAAGCCATTAAGAGGTGTAATTGTGAAGTTTCTCCCATTGTTATTGTTGGAAGGCAAGTGAAGTCAATAACACTTGAAGTACCTCATGGGTGAGATTGTAACAATTTCATGTTGATATTATAATTCACACCGATATTTCATATTTATCATCATTCCTTCTTATCATAGTCTATGGTATTCTTGTGTTATGTTTGTTGTTGTGTTTCTAGATTACATCCACCAAACTAAAAGCTATGCATTAGTAAATAATCATAGCACGAGGATTTCTCGGTGAAGGATTATCATAGTGCCGGATTGGTGTTGATAGCTCGCTGATATGTGGCACCAATGTTTTTAAGGCCAAAAGGCATGACTCGATAGAAGAAGGTCCCCCAAGAAGTGATGAAGGTAGTTTTGTGTTGATCTTTTGGAGCAAGTAATATTTGATTATAACCCGAAAAACCATCCATGAGTGATATCATTTCATGTCCGGTGGTAAGATCAACTAGTTGGTCAATTCTTGGTAGGGGAAAATCATCTTTGCGACAAGCTAGGTTAAGATCATGAAATTCTATGCAAATGCGGAGTCTCCCTATTGCTTTTGTGATAGGAACAATGTTATAAATCCATTGGGGATGGTCAATGGGTAGGATGAAGGAAACCAATAGAAGGCACTGAAGTTCTTCTTTGACCAGAAGAGAAATGCGAGGATGCATTATCTGTAGCTTTTTTTTTATGGGTTTGGCATCAGGAATGGTTATGATACTATGGACCACAATTTTTGGGCCAATACCGGGCATATCGGCTTAGGACCAAGAAAAAGTGTTACTGTGATCCAAGAGGAAAGAGGTGAAATATTCTTTTTCAGCAACATCTAAAGATTGACCCATCTTTAGAATGTGTGAGTCATCCTGAGTATTAATGTTGATTTTGATAGTCAATTCATTCAACAAGGTTTTCATCTCAGATGGCAATGACTAGTGAATATAAGAATCTTCCACACCAAGGTAGGTGAGGATGGAATCATTGTCCTAACATTGAACGACGTTAATCGAAAGTGTATTGTCATCGATCATGTCAAGATATAGGAAGGGAATAGAAGAGGGGGCCTTGCCATCGCGTTGATAAGTTAGATATCCCAAGGAAATTGTGTTTACAAAAAAAAAGTTGGGAGGGATAGATTCGGGATCTATGGACTCCGTGGGTGAAGGTGGTGACATTGGTGAATGGGGTGAAGAAGGTTTGTCTTGCTTTATGAGGTTGATGCGGGCCTTTTTGGAAGGTGAGGCAGAAATCCAATGCCACTATGGTCATTTTGTTTACGGGTGGTACAATAAATGATAGTATGATGGCCTTATTTGTAAAAATCGAAGCCAAATCCTTTCCATGTGTAGCGGTGAAGGAAAGTGTGGGTGAAGCAGCGATTAGTAAGGTATTGGAGGTCAAATGAAAATGGTCGTGTTTGGGATGGAGGTTTGGGTGAATAGGTGGCAGTGTCAATTCCCCCATACATTAGATTAGTGCGAAAGTGGGGAGGACCATAAGAAAAAACCTCGCCTATGTGGTAGTCATAACTAGGGTGCTAGCGTAGGTTCCCATACTTTTATGGAGTGAGGAAGTGTCGATATTGTATAGGCGGTACTCCCCCAAAGTGAGGTGTTGAAAAAAACCTTTTAAGGGATTAGTAGTCAATATGTGGGTAGCAAGGATAGATGAATCGCTAGATGATTGGGAAGCAGATGAGTCAACTTTAAACATTGCAGTGGTAGTAGGAATAACTGGGTTAAATGTGGGAGAGATGGCGAAAACATTGGTGGGTGGGGTCGTGGGTGAAGGAGAAGTGGGGGTAGTGGTAGATGCCTTGAATTTTACAAGTTACATCACTGGGTCGGTACAACATGTTATAAGTTTTGAATGGTGATGGGTCGGAAGGGATGGTGTAGTTATGTCCTTCATGCTCAAATTTTACACAGCGGTATAAATTTGAAGGGACACAACCCATGACGTGAATCTAAGGTCTTCTGAGCAATAGGTTATACTTAAATTCACCCTCTAAAACATAAAATAGTTCTAAGACAGTGCAAGGGCCTATGCAAACATGAAGGATAATATTGCCAAGGGTTGAGGTGATGGTGTCATTGAAGGAGTGCAACATAACTTGGTTATTATGCATACAATTAGAAGTGATACGTATTTGATTGTATGTATGGGATGAGATGATGTTAATGCTAGCACCACCATCAATCATGATGCATCATATGTGTATGTTAGCGATATAGATGGAAATGAATAGGGTGGGATCAAGATCATCTGACTGGAGAGGTAAAATATCCTGATCAGAGAAGCTGAGGACGGCGACTTGAGGAGTGGTCATGGGGGTAGAAAAAGGATATGGGTGAGGGTGAGGGTGTTTGGTTTTTGGGTGGATGAGGTGTAATAAAGACTCGTGAGGTAGGAGTAGGTTGTTTAGATTTTTTCTGGCCTTGGGTATGAGACTGTTTGGTCAAGGTTGATGGATAAGTCCCAAGGATGAACAAAAGGGGGAAAGGGGACAAAGGTGTGGTAAGAAAGACCGGTGTATGCAGCGTACAAGGTTGGGTTTTCCTTTCATGTGGAGGGATAATGTTGGTGAGGGTTTGAGATGATGCATTTAATTCTAATATGATAAGTGGGTGAGTAAGGTTTGATGTTGGCATGACACCCAAAGTAGTGATGGGTCTAGATACGGGTGAGGGGATAGGTGTGAGTAGGATTTCAGGTTTTGAAAAGGTTTTGGTCGTGGGTAAAGGTTTGGATGTAGGTAGATATAATGAAGAATAATTTTTTCTAATCATCATGGTCAGTATTGTTTTGGTTTCTGATAATACCTTTGGGTAGATCATGGAAGTATCCTCATGAAACATTTGCATTTGGGTCGAAACGGGGAGCCAAAGATGTCCCCAAAGCATATAATGATCAATGTAATACAAACAATTGACCAACCATGAAAATGGGACTACTGAAGAAGAGGATGGAATGGGTTGAGTGGAAATCCTATTAAAATATGTCTGTGAGATAGGGAATTGGCTAGCCGTAGACTCTGTAGGTAAAAGAGTTGAGATCATGTTAATGGGGTTTTGGGCTGCTGAGGAGGAACTTCCCCTAATAGGTAGTGGCATGTCTAAAGAGTCTCCCATGGGTATGAGAGATAATAGGTTGGGTGAGGTAGACTTATCTCTTAGTGGAGGAGAAGGTGATGATGATTCTCCTATGGATGGGAGAATAAAAAGTGTTGACGGTTCAGTAGGCTGGGAGGCAGAGGATGAAATGACATCGGTAGAAAGTGTGGGTTCCTTTGTGAGAGAAAGGGGAAATGAGGGGGGCTCTATGGGTGGAGGAGTATAAGAGTTATGTTCCTCTATGGGTAGAGGATCTCATGCCAAGATTTCCTCAATAGATGAAGTAGGTAGGTTTTGAGGAACATTTGGTACGATATCAGAAATTGCATGGACTTCATGGACATTGTTGTCGTAGGATGAAGGTTCACTATTTTAATTAGACAATGGTTTATCATTAGGGAACATGATTTTAAAGATGTGAAAATTTTGATTTGTTGGTGCATTCGGGTTATCCATGAAAAGGTATCCATTATTTATCATCTCTTGGACAATGTTTTTAAAAGTTATGCAGTTACTGTCACTATGTCCTTTAACGTGATGGTAATTATAGTAGTCGTGTTCTTTATACCATGGAAGCATAGGGTGGGCAGGATTGAAACATGTATGAGGTTTTTATGGGAGGAAGTGTCATGGCTCCATCTTTAAGAAGATTTTCCAAGACTGAAGAATAGGGCTCTCCAATCGAAGTGTATTTCTGTTGTTCCTGTGGGAGCTGAAAGGCCTGGACAGGAGAAAGATTTGAAGAAGGTTGGGCCTGATTAGAAGGATGAGGTGAACCTACCTTGAGGACTACCGCATTGGCAAATAATTTGGGCTTTGAATAGTTATTTTGGGGTTTTAAAGACAAATAAGAATCATTTGATTTGAATGGGGTGTTCTTGTTCCATAATTGGATCTTCTTTTCTTTAATGGAGCAAATTTCTAGTTTTTACACCATTGTGAATGCTTCATCAAAGGTTTGGAAGGTTTGGACTTGCAGAGTTGGTGAGATGTGTGTGGCACAATATCTAGTGATAAAATCAATAAGTTCAGTTTGAGGTAGTTGGAACGTCAATTGGTTAATAAGACTCCGTCAACGGGCAACGAAATTTGAGATAGATTCGTCTTCATATTGTCGAGTTGAATAGAGATCATTCATGGTGACTTTCTTGGTAACATTGATTGAAAAATGATCTAAGAAAGCTTGGGCTACTTGATTAAATGAATAAATAGAATGTCAAGGTAGTCCACTATACCAATCCAATGTTGGTCATGTTAAGGACATTGGGAAAGTTCATAGGAGCAAAGCGTTATCGTGGGCGATTAGTTAGCACCCATGTTTGAATGATCGCAAGTGTTGCTCTGGGTCTTCTTTACTGTTGAAGTGATTGAATTTAGGAATTTCTCAATGCACTAAGGACGAATGGGAATAGATGGATGGATAGGATCACTATAGATTTGATCATATGTTAAAGAATTACAGGAGCAAGAGACAGATGCTTCTAAGGTCTTCCTCTTCTCCATCATCATTTTAATGAAGTTGTTAGTATGTTGGGATGAATGGGTGCCCCTACAGAAAAGGGGGGCTGATGTTGAATGTATGAGGTGGGTGGTATTCTAGTGTAGGGTGGCATTGATTATGAGATCTATGAAGGAGGAATATATGTAGATGAAACATAGCCATCATAAGCAATAGATGACGTCAGGGGTTTTTGGTAGTATGTGTAAATGGGTGGGTTAGTTGTAAAAACTCTATTGATGATTGGGGGTAAGGACTACGGGATAGAAAAGATGAGGTTTTGAAAAGGGGTGTAAGTTTTCGACACCAGATGTGGTTACGATACAATGGGTATATGTGAGGTAGCGGGTGTAAATGGGGCTATACTTAAAGCGGCTATTGGAGGGACAATTGATGTTGTCGGTGCGATAGATGATGTAGATGCTACAGTTATAGCGGATGTGGGATCTAGCTGAGACACCACATGTGGTGAAGTAGATAAGGGTAGCACTAAGCTGGTGCTAGATAATGCAAAAGTGGGTGCGAGAGCATGAGGGATAGATACAGACATGTCATATATTAAGTATCCTAAGGAATCCCAGACGGAAGAATGAGAAAGGTAGTACTGGAGTGCAGCGGGATTCTGGTTGAGGATTCTCATGAACTCCTCACTGCCAATAGTGATGGGGATGAGCTGAGTCGGATCCATAGGTGACATTATGGATGGCGGTGATGGACTAGGTGGGAGTGGCTGATGGCTGGCATGAAATACAAGGGCGTTAGTTTGGCTGTGAGTCAACACCTTGTGAATTAGTATAGCTCAGTTGAAATGTACTCTGTAAATAACACATGTAACAACAAATATGGGACAAAATAGATTCTGAGAGGGAAATTTGGTAAATGTTTTGATTAAAATCAAAGCATAGTGACCAACGCAGGTTGAACTAACCGATGATGGTTACAGGAACTGATACCAGTTACTGTGAAAAAATAACAGTTTCAGCAAATGAGGTAGAAACTAATGACTGTCAGAAAGGAAATTTTTATTTGATGACTGTTACCAGTGTACAGAGAATACAATGATACACAAAAACTCTAAACATGAGAGAAGATGAGATAAGTTTATTTTGGGTAAAATAACCAAAAGAACAAGGAACTGACATTGGTTAGGTAAACTGATGACGATCAGATGTAAACTGACGATGGTCGTTGGACCGATGCCGATTACTATGAAATCTGAAGAATTAAGAAAAATGGATTTTTGTGAATTGAGATTAGATTAATAATCAACCCAGAAGTTTGGGGATGATAAGATGAGGTTTTAACACACTATGATAAATTCATAATACTCCAACTGTGATGGCAGATTGTGAAAGGAAAAAAGAAAAAATGAAGAATCATATCCTCACACCTCAAAACGCAAGTCAAGCACAAAGTGAAGAAAAAAATATGTAATCCAACAAGTGAATTTAGTGTGTTTATATTATGTTATTTAAAATACTGACTCGTGAATTTAGATTAGAGTTTTTTGTTGGGAATGATTCCTACAAAGAAGGAAATTCTAAAGTTGAGGTTTTAGGTTATGTTATGGCTGGGGCAAGTCATCCTCTAATGGGGTACTAGAAAGATATAACTAGTTGGGTGCACACTGTCAATCCTCTGATCATGTGATCATTGACATATTCTTCTAGGTGGGATTTTTTTTAAGAATATGTATAAATTTCAAATTTGTGCAGTTTGGGAAGAGAGAGAGAGAGAGAGAGAGAGAGACAAGTGCTTTCTATGGTTCAATTGTGTCAACCATCAGCTGGGCATGACTTCCAGTGTATAGGTTGCCCTCATTTTTAGTGTGAGCTATAATGCAACAAATTAGAATATTATGCAACTATTTTAAGCCCAAATAAAAGTGTGATATTCGATGTAGCAAATAATGAATAGGAAGAGGGATGCTCTTTCACTAATGCAATACTAATGAAAGAAAATAAGTATTCTTTTTGTAGCACCAAAAACACAATTTAGTTTAGACAATAGAGAGGGGAATATTCCAAAGAAGAAAATTAATGTGGAAGCTTTGCAAAAGGGAAACAAACACACAAATTTCACCTAGGAATGAATAAAATGCAAGGAACCCTAGATGGGTCCCACTAGGCGTGCCAAAATATTTCACTATTTTCTTTAAGGATTTAGATGAAACCGATAAGGGTATGGGCCAAGGAGGAATACCTGTTGTGATGATCAGTTTGAAGTTCGTTGTGTATGTATGACTTCTTGATCCAATGTTGATTGTGAGAGCTTCCTTTTGGTGAAGAGGAACTACCTAAAATACAAAACAAGACCACCAGAAGAGAGTTAAAAAGTATATGATAGTGGAATTCCTAGCATATGCTAGATCCAGGAAGTGTGATACCTCCTAGAAGTCCGTTAATCCACTATTTATAAATTAATATAAAACAAATTAAGCATGCAAGTAAAATAATCTAGTGCTAGCATTCTGATTTGGGTGCCTCAGATTACTATCAGCGTTGATATGATTAAATACTAAAATTCTATGCAGGTAAAGGTTTTGGATTGGATTACGAGTGGTGCAGATGGTCTGCAGATCACAGACAAAGTCTTAGTAAAGTTGGGTGAGATTTTAGGTTGTTTTTAGTGTGATACTTAGGTTTCTGGTCTGGAACAGTATATTTAGACACAGAGACCAACATTGGTTAGGGTGGCCGATGTCAGTTTAGGTAGGACCGATACCGGTGTAGGGTGACTAATATCGGTAGCTGTGAAAAGTGGCAGGGAGTCAGATGGAGGATGTTTGGGATCTTGTCTATTTTGGAACAGAGAGTTGGAAAGGTCTTTGTGGGGGAGGGTGAGGTGATAGATCCAAGATAGATGTGGTAAGGTTTTTAGTGAGGTTTTGGGGTAGGCTAAGGGTTGAGTTGTTAGGTTGGGATAACAGTCACAGTGGTAGATATCGATGGAGGAGACTGATGTCGGTATAAGATGGACCGACCACGATTACGATTAACCAGTGTCAGTGACTGTGGATAACTGGGAAATGCCATAGAACAAGTTTTGGGTCCTCTCTGTGATTTCACGAAGATTTTAGAGGGTGTTTGTGAGGTCTATGTGAGGGAGATAGTTTTGGGATAAGTTTTTTGAAGTTTAGGAGGTGTGTGATGGGGTGGTTGATAGAGATAAAGTTGAGGGATTGATCTAAGTAAGGACAATAATTGGATGAAGGAAAATAAAGAATACAACTATAAGTGACAGAGGAGAAATCAACTTACTTGGAGTTTAGATGGGTTCTGAATGCCTGTAGTGTGGGAGAGGTGGTTGAAGATGCTAGTGATGGTTGATCTGTCAAAAGGTGCTCAATGCTTCCTGAAATGCTACCGTGGGTGCAAAGGTCTCTCTGATCAATCTTGGTGCTTGCTATGGATTTCTAGACATGTGAAAGGGCTCTGGTTCTTGATTGCATGTAGATCTCCTTTGTTCTCCTAAAAACTCAAGAGTGTGCCAACCTCTGAAAAAAGGTTACCAAAAATGAATATAAGGTAAACGATGGTGGTTTAGGGTGACCGGCATCAGTTTAGGGTTGACCGAAGTTGGTTAAGGTGGGAAATCCTAGGTTTACTAAAAATGCCAAATCTTGGCAATCTTTTTAGGCCAGCTCAGTCTATCTCATGAATCAAAATAAAATGTTACATTTTAATGAGCGGGAATGTGGTTAGAGGGAGAATAGGAATATGATTGTAGGGTTACACTAAGTCTTAGTTCATTAAGGTAGGTATGACTAATCCTTAGTTAATTATGGTGAGTGGATGTTGGGTCCTCGTAAAGGTAAAATCTGTTAAAAGTAGGTTTGTGGTGAGGTGTCTAGGTGAGGTGGAAATTAGTTTAATTAGGGTAGTTAAATAATGAATATTGTGAGGATGAATATCACTTTAATTATAAATAATTAAACTAATATTAATGTGGAGTAAAAGGGTCATGGTTAGGTGAGCATGTTTAAGTTGGTTATTCAAAAAGGGACCAAGGGGAGTGTGACCCAATTTTGGTGTCTACACCAATAATTTATTGTGAATTTTTATGGAATAAAATAACTACCTTAACGTTCTTAAAGATTCACAGTGCGCAATCATTTTTTTATTCTTTTTTAGGCAAGAAAAGTATTTGTTTCTAAGTTGAGTGAAGAGATAATCATGGATCATGGACCAATAAAAGAATGAATTTTCCCATATCTACATAGTTTAAACTTAAACAAATTGGTAAGACCATTATTCCTAATAAAATCCTGGTGGCCACTATCACGTAAAAAATGGAAACATATAATGTTTATCATTTCACACATCGATGTTGGCTTCTCTAAAATAAAAAAACATTTTTTCCCCAGTTCTGCTTGGTTTAATTTTAAAGACATTTTGAAATTGATAGGAACCTTATTCGCAAGAAAATAATTATCTTAGCTGCCACTAGACCGTATAAAATAAAAAAATGTTATGCCTATTGATTTGCAGATCCATGGAGGCTTCCCTGAAATCATAAAATGATTTTTTACTAGATCTTTATATGTTAATCTTAATGACATTTTGAAAATTATAAAACCTTGTTCTAAATAAAAACTAAAGCCTAGCAACTGCAAGCACGTATAGAACTGAAACATTTTTTGTTTATTGTTTTGCAGATCGTTATTTTAAAGATTTTATGTTTATTATTGTGTGGAAGATTGCATTGTGATAAAACATTCCGTTTATCCACCATCCAAGAATAAAAACATATTTTTCAAAAAACTTAGCACCGTTTACAACAAGTGTAATGCATATTACAATTGTAAAAATATACCTATTGAAGGAATAATTGTGGCCTATAATACATATTACAATTGTACTTGATAGATTAATTATGGCCTATAATGCAACTATTGAAGGATGTGGAAGATGATGTGGAGACCTACACGATATCATTAAATCAATAACCCAATTAGAATTATGTAATCTGTCCATAGATTTAATTGATAACACCTTTCTGTATAATGTGTATGACTATCTTTAGTAATGAAATTTTGTATAATGTGTGTTTATCAATTAGGGGTAGCCTTTATTCATCATATAGCCTTTGTTTTTGGTGTTCCTCAAAGCCCCTTATAGTTGTTGCTTTGTTTTTCTAGGATTGGCCTAGTGTGCTTGTGGCTTTCTCTCATACTAACTGCTTATTTTTTTGAGAGAATATTATATCGTGTTACATTTAATATAATATAATATCCTTTTAATAAAATAATCTAGCCAATGCATGGAATTTTTTTTATGATTTCATCCATTTTTTATTGCGTCAACCTTCCTCACATGAGTCGAGGGACTATTTAATTGGGTTGTGATTTCGCTTGTCCTCACTCATTTTCTTGCATTTCTGTCTATTTTTTTCCCCTTCCCTCTCATGGAATCTACTTATGTTCCATTCATCCTCTTTCAAAACAAGAAGTTAGAAACATATTTCCTCTCTATTGTGCCTAACATTCATCTCCGCAATGTCTTCCAATAGAATCTACATATATTATGACTGAGATTGTGAGCCACCTGGGTGTGGATTATCTCTAGAGCACTGAGAGATTTTGTGTAAACTCTGAGATTGTAGATGTCTTCATGTTCAATTTATTGGTGCTACGTTTAGATAAAGAAATGATAATGGTGTTCGTATCCCATTTCATTTACCTTGAACATCGTGTGGGTTTGGTCAAAAATCTGGCAGAAGCATGCCTTCCTTGTCTATTTGCAAAGTTATATCCTTGTTCATCACCTTTTTGGGTTGAAAATAGGATTTTTGATGCCCTAGAATTGAAAATTTGGGTCCTTCAATTTGCTAAATTTGTTCAAAGCATTTGTCGATCCGATGGGACGTCTATCTCTAGCGTGTCATCCTTGGACCTTATTGTGCTCGTAAAACCTACCCCACCCCTTCCTGATCGTGTGGTGTACTTGAAGTCTGTTACTGACACGTCCTTTTCCTTTCTCAATATTTTTGCAACGCTTTTCTAGGTGGAACCCTAGGGTTTCTCTATCATTCTTGCTCTTAATTTTGTAATCACAACTGTATGTTTTTTACAGGCCTAGTTATTCATGTTACATTTTGGCCTCATTATCTTTCATACTCGTTTTTAGTTTTTGTATGTATCCTTTCATCTATCAAAATTTGGGATACTTGTAGGGTGGATACCCATCAACACTCTGGTTCATAGCTCTGGTCAAAAGCATTTAACTATCTAAAAAATAAAATTATGTAATTTGTCCCTAAATTTATTTGATAACAAGTTTCTATATAATGTGCCTGACTATCTTAATAATGTTTATATGTATAATATGTGTGATTATATTTATAAAATTTATAATACAGTAAAGGATTTAAATGATAATAGATATCTTAATATATAAAAAAGTGTACATAACATTTTTATTTCTAGTGAATTATTATATGATTAATGTTAATTTACCTCGATAAGCTACATTGGCATTACCTAGCGAGCATTAAGTATTAACTCTCTTATTTTTATTTTTTAAGGTCATATTATCTTCTCAACTTCAAACTGTTCGCTGCAAAAAAATTTCACATCGGTTTAAGGTATATAAAGAATTGAAAAATTTTTAGGTACTTCAACAATCAATGTGTTCATAGATATTGTGAAAAAAAAATTAATTTGCAATGAATTATTATGTGAATTTGGGATTCCAGCGTGACGAATAGTATTACAACGAAATTCAAATACTTCTTGAAATGATTTATCATAATTCTACCTTTAGAAAAGGATTTTTAATTTATTTCATATCTATATTTAATTACTAAAAGATATCCTCCTGACAAGGGGAGTAGGAGAATTTTAATTTTCATTTAAAGTGTCATGTGTGGGAGGAAAATGTATGCACTAATTTCATGTACCTTTTTTCGAGGTACGCAAGGATGACAAAAGGTGACGTGGGGGGTTAATGATGAATTCCATCACACATTTATAACTATTAAAGGGATGTTAATGTTCTTGTAATCTGAGTTTATTCCTCTATTGGAATACGGGTTTATAACTATTAATGGGATTTTAATGTTGTTGTAATGCGAGCATCACCAAGGCTTACAACTAACTATTAAGGGGATGTTAATGTTCTTGTAATACTTGGTGTATTAGTATTGCAGTTGTGTGGTCGGGTATATGTAACATTGAATAGAGATTTTTTCTTCGTGATATCTTGGCTGTTAATAGGAATATGGGGGAAGATTTGGTGTGCACTAAGCCTTGGGATCTCAATGATGTTAAATATGAGGCTATGGAGGTGTTTGAATGAATGGAACTTTCCCCTTTCTTAAATATTTTTGAGGGGTATAATGATAAGCTCAATAAGGATTTTGGATCGGCATGGTAGCCACCCAAGAAATTGACTGGGGGTAATTTGGTGCTATGGGGAGTAAATATTGAATTATCAATCAACAAGATGGATTATGTTATGTGCATGCCCATGGAAGGACATGAATTATAAAAACCCAGAAAGGATTCAATAGAAAAAATGAAGCTATTTCTATGAGGTAAGGAAAAACTCAACCCTCATTGTGTGGTATTTCATAGGAATTCATTACCTCCCCCATTAAATGAAGTGGCCCTTAACCTAATCCAGTTTTTCACTCTTGAGGGATGCCAAAAATGTATCTATGCTTACCATCTTCCCATGCTCAATTTCCTCAGACATGGGCATAGTTTTATTTTTCCATAATATATACTTTGTTCTCTATGTGCTACCCTGGACCACTACAAAAAAGGAAAAATTAGTATCCCCTTGCATCAGGGTTTGATTATGGCCATTTTGAAGAGAAAAAATATTGGATATGGATAAAATGGTTAATGGGGATAGTGTCCTGTTAAAATCCCTTGAATATTATGTTGTGGAAGACGAAACTAATTTTGAGAATGAGGAGTTTAGTGAATCCCTTGAATCGAGTGAAGGGGATGATCAAAATGTGGTTGAAGTTGAAGTAGTACAGGGCCTTTAAGACCTAAAACAAGAAAATGTGAAGGTGGTGTCTATTAAGAAGGCTAAAAAAGGGGAATTGAGTCAACAGAGGAGGCAGGTTTCAGTTGAAACCCACGAAAAGACCCAAATGGAAGTTCTTGGAAAATGTGGTGTGGAATAGGGAGTTGATCTTGCTAAATTGGCTGTAGACCTTGAAAACATGAAATGTGAAACTTGACTTAATAAAATCACTATCTAATTTATCCTCAACAACTGACATGCAATGAAGATGAAAGTTGAGGATGTGGCTCAAGTCATAAAGGGTGGCAGTATGGAGGTTCTGCAAGAAAACTATAAGAGTTTAAATAGTGATGTCGATCAGCTTAAGGATATGCTTCAAAACTTCACTGAGTAGAGTATTCTCACTGACAAGTGCACTTTACATCACCTTCAAACTCTCAGACAACTGGCTAATGGCTACATAAATGTGAAGAGCATGGGACATTAAAAAAGAGGAAAATGGAACTATCTGAAGCTGATGTAACCACTATGGGCACTAACATTGAATCACTAGCTAAGGAATTGGCCACTTTGGTGGTCAACTTGGAGAAAATAAAAAATTAGTGGTTGTTGTTAGGTTGTTGTTTAGTGTTGTTAGTTATGTGTTTTTATTGTTGTTAGTTTACTGTACTGGTTGTTAGTTTTGATTCTTTTTTGATTGGACTATATTTTTGTATGGTTTAGTATTGAATATATACTCTATTTGGGAGCTTAATTATGTACAGGGTAGGGTCCCCTTAAACCTCTTTTACCCAATGTCAAAAAAAAACCTTACTCTCTGAGTGGAATGGTCCACTCCAAGGAAAACTTTATTCTTAAAAAAAATTGAAGCAAGGCAGACTTAAAAGCAAACATCTTTCCTTCTTTATATGGATTCTTTTACTTATTTCCGCTTAACATAAAGATTTTATATCACATTTATTTCAATATTTCTTCAATGTATACAAAATTGGCTTCGGCTCTAACATGCTTCTTATCAATTCATGTGAAATTAGCAAGTACTATAAAGTCAATTATTATTTGATTTTCTCTCTATGGTGAGCAGTGCATGTTTTAGATATATGATTCTTGAAGGACTATGATGTGGAAGGATATTTACCTATTCTATGAGTTATAATATGGTTCCCCCTATGATAATGATGCCATAATAAAAGAACTGACTTTTAAAATTAAGTTGTATCGAAATATGCGGCAGATACATAGATGCACTATAAAGGAATTGAGTTGGTATATTTCTTTTTTCTAAGAAACATGTTCTCATAAGAGTTCCTTGACGAACATGTGCACATAGATCGACTGCCCCTGTAATGTCATACATCTTCATTCTCAAACAGGATTATCCGTTGTTGATTACGTTCAACAGGTATCCACTTTAATGAACACATTTGTTTAATTGTATTTGTAATAGTAATTTACTATTTAAATTCACTTAAATCTCAATAAAATATGAAGAGTCAATGGGACTGTAACCCTAAATTTCTTAAGATTTGTGGCAGAGAGAATAGGGAGACCTCATACCCCTCAAACCCTAAAAAAATATTAACTCAAAAACCTCGACAAGAATTTTACGAGATATTCTTATTTTTATTTGTAGGGTTTTACTGCGATAACTAACGATTTGAGTGTCTGCAAACCAACGATAACCCTTCTCCAGGCATGTGAGAAATTCACTTATTTTACCTTTTCTTGAGCTAGGGATGATAATGATGGCATCAAACAAAGTGAGATGTTGGGATCTTGAATAGGAGGGTAATGAAGATCTAAAATTTATTATCCCACCGCTGAATATCATTGGGCTGGATGAAGAAGATCATTGAATATGTTTCTATGGAGTCTTTTATGAATAATATGGTGGTTTTTACCACTACCGTGTGCATCAGAAGATGGATTACATTTAATTATATTCTCATAGTCTGGATCAACGCCCTCTACTAGTTTATTCATAATATCTTCAGTCATTCTATAGTTACAGTGAGGTTCAATCACATCATAGTATAATAACCTAGAAGTGTCTCACATCTCTTGAAATTCATCAGCCTAGCGGCCACTAGCCTATATAAAAATGATAAAATATGTCGAAACAAGCGTCACATTTAACACCATGTTGTGGCCTTTTTTGCAACCATCAAAGGACAAGAGAATATGTTCGTTATCACGTATAAATCAGAAACATGTTCTTTACATAACATGTCATAAATAAATCCTAGCATAATATAGACTGTATAAAATATCATAAATAATGGTTGGTGGTCACTAGCCCTTATAACATATCATAAATAATGGTTGGAGGCCACTAGTCCTTATAACATAACATAAATAATATAAAACAGAAACATGTTCTGTGCATAACAAATAATAAATAATGCCTAGCAGAAGCTAGCCAGTATAATGGATTCCAATAAATGGGACTTTAGAGTACATATAATTCCAATATAGGTGATTTTGGATTCCAATATATGTGATTCTAGATTCCAATATATGCAATATTGGAATCCAATATGTGTGATTTTGGAGTGCAGATAATTCCAATATTTAACATTTTGGAATCCAAAAATGGTAATTCTGGATTCCAATATTGGCTATATTTTTTAGCTGCTTGGACTAGAATAAGTCTAGATTTAGTGAAATAAGTTTTTATTACAAATAAAAGTGAATCCTAGTCTTAAAAAAAGTATTTAGTGCATGTTAAGGTTAGAATTCCATACTATGGGATGCCTCATACCACACAATCTTCACAATACTAAGTGGAATATTATGCATAAAATGCACATCATACAAACCTATATATTTGAATCGTGGGACTTTGAACTCAACAATATTTATTTAATTACAAAATGCAATACGTGGAAACACAGTAGCTATCTCATAGGAAAAATGCTTTAAAAACTAGATCATAAGATATTTTCTTTCTTAGACATGGATTAAAGGATATGAGTGCCCTAGTAAATAATTGGAGTGGATGTCCTTCTCAAAATTTTATTTAATAATTTTTCCCCATCAAATAAATAAATAAAAACTTCATATGTTCTCGTATTTTAAAATTTACTTCAAGATAATAATAAATCACAAATTTAGAGAAACATCTATACATGAAGGACAAAATATCCTATAAAATTATCACAAAAGGGACAAAAATATTCTTTGGATAGAGAGAATTAATTACATGAGGTGCCCAGAGTGCAAACAATACAATTTTTTTATATAAGGCTACTTGCAAGTCCGATTTACCAATAGCCAATAGGTGATGAGATTCAAACCTAAACAAAGGACCAAATTTTCATAAAGTGGTAAAAATAAATTTGTAGCTTTCATGGTTTTGGGGTGAGTTCTATTTTGGACTAGGCCTACCAATTCCTCCATAAAAAATGATGCACATTTGCTCTAAAAAAAATTAAGAATAGTGAATTAAAATATTACTTCTTTCAATTATACTAACCTCTACTGGCTACACCAACGACATTATGAAAAATACATGAACCTTTTCCTAGGAAAATTTACATAACTTTCTAATCTAGAGAGCTACATTGGAGAATGGATAAAAATACCAACAAAATCATATGAGCTCAGAGATATACCATATTTCTTTTTACTTGAAAATATTATAGTACCTTTTAATGTGTATTCATGAAATTTATTTTACTATATAATAATATTTATAAATGGGTCAACTAATATTGAATCTTCAGATCAATTGTTTTAATGTTTAAATATAAAATAGAGGATAGTAAGGGAAATATTTAGATTTATGCCCCCCTTGACCGTCGGTGCCCTAGGCAACTACTTAGTTTTCTTAAGGATTAATTCCCCCTTGTTCTGCCAACTTGTAGTATCTAAAAAATTTAAAAACTTGAATATAAAACACACACTAAATTGGCTAGTCATGGCTATATTATTAATTGCATAGGATTCATACCTAGCATAAGAGTACTAGCTTACTTATGTACTTCAAGAACTACATATTAAAAAAATAACTTTGAACATGTAAGGGACTCATATGACACTACAAATCATCCTAATCTTCTATGCAAGACAGAGGTCAAATAAAAATCATTGCAAATCGAGTCTACTCAACACTCACTACTATACAAAGTGAGAATAACATCATTTTTAGGATCACTTTCAAGTCACAAATTGACATTTTTTGGTTGTGTTTATTTTACAAAATTATGTCTTGAAGCATGACACAAAGGTGACATAAATGAGATTCGACTAGAAATTTATAATTACATCACATTAGCACCAATTTAATGCAATTTTTACATTACTTTAACACTTAATTTACACTAGTATTAAACCACAATAAGATCAAAAAAGTATCACTACGGTTTGGTAAAAATTTAACACGAACAATTTTTTTTTTGCTTGAGTTACCTAGGGAGAGGGCCCTAGCCCTTGTGGCATCACCGGCCCACACCGACTGTGGAACCATCCAAGGATGGTAGTTTAAGCTCTCAAAGAGCACAGATTAAACCACATTATCGTGGTGCCCTATCACCAGGGTATCCAAATAGTTAGTAGTAGGCCACCTTAACACGGAGCCAAGATTTAAACCTTGGACCTCCCAATTACAAGGATACCCAAGAACCGTTATACCACTACTCGTTGGACAAAATTTAACACAAACATCATTCTATATAACTTCAAATAATAATATAATTAATTATAATTATAGATGTTCTAATTACAAGTAATTATGTTATTTTTTTATCATTTAAAAATCTTAAAAACCATATATTAAGATATTATTTACATTGTATTTTCTAAATTATTTTATATTAATTAGATTCTATATATATAATACTTGTTTATCAATAAAAAGGGAGGGTTGGTAGGTCCCTTACCTTTTATATTGAAAATTTTGGAAATAAAATCAATACAAATGGAGATTTACATTTAAAAATCAAAGTTAAGAACTTGTGTTATGGTGTAAAAAAAAGAGAATTACCCACCCAAAAACCTCAAAGTCACAACAAATAATAATCTACCCATCATTCAAACCTCATTTTCTTTCCCTTTTATAGCATCTAAAAGCATAATCAAGCCAAAACATAAAATTTTATGTTGTCAACCAAAAAACCATATTATGCATGCTATTTTTTCAATGTTTGGAAGTCTCGACCATTAGGGTAAAAATTGGAGCTACTATGAAAATCTTTCATATGAACATGTAAGCCACGTCTTTTTTCCTTCATCCTAACATGTAGCTTCTGAAATCATATGATAACCCAAACATTATATATTCATATCGGCCACTTCAAATCAACCTCCTTATTCAACTTGTACAATATTCAAAAGTCTTTTCCACTTTTACAGATTTCTATTGATCATGTCAAACAAAGGATTTAACGTCATACCAGAAATCAAAACAACATCTGCAACCTTATTTTTCTCTCAAACTAAGTTCTAGAAAGCTACAAAATAGAAATTTACAACCAAATCCTATCCTGCTACGCCATCACATTCAACTTAAAATTGGGTGTTGCTATCATATCATAGAATTAATTATGATTAGAAATTTTCCAGCCATAACTAGATCACTATAACCTTTATCTTTTTCCAATCTCAATCCTTCCAATAGAGCCATTAATTTTACCTCATTATTAGTATCTTGCAGGATAAAAAATGACCCAACCCATAACATTTTGTCATTATAATCATGAAGGATATAAACGATTCCAAAAAATCCTAGGTTACCCTTTGAAGCACCATTAAACTTCAATTTGTTACCCTAATATTTCGGGGAAACCATGTTACACTAGTTTTCTAACCACCCTACTTGATTTTGATATGTTATTTGTCAAAAGAGTAATACATTTCCATATTTGTAAAATTATCACCTCCTGATTTCCCAAAAAACCTCTATTAATATTAATAGAAAAGGAAACATTCTCATATATATCTAGCTTGATTCGAACATAATACTGTTCCCAAGCTATTTATTTTCCTTCAAAAATTCAGTTGTAATACTCCTTCCAAATTTTCCATACCACATTTTACGAACAAGCCAACCACAATCCTTACAACTACTTCAATACATTTGGCCAAGCAAATAATATACCCTTCAATAATCTAGGACAAACTTAGGGAGGTTATAAATAGGAACACATACTAGATCACATGTTTCTGGCATAAGGAAAATGAAGAGGTACATGCCAGCTTTGATAACAAGAAGAGAAAAAATATTTGATTGATATATTTTATACCATGCAGACATATCATTATATACAGGTGGAATGGTAGTTCCAAGGAGAGGTGTTGGTTAGAGAATTCGGTTACCAAAAACTGAATCATACGTGGAGACAACTGACCAAATAAACAATGCAATGTCATACTATTTTCTAACACACTATTTTCATGTCTAATCATATTGATGTACACTGAAATTTAAAATATTTAAATATTATTAATGATTAAAAAAACTAATGCAAAATGTGTTTTACGGTAATATATAACAATGTAATTATGAGGGACTACTAAAATGTCCCTTTCAAATTACAAATCAAATATATATAAAAGTACATCCTAAATATCCTAGTGATTAGTCTTGCCTCCTCCCTCCGATCCTCAGGCTCTTCCTACCCTTCATGATACTGATCCTCATTGTCCTCCTCATCCTCTTCTTCCTCCCATATATTTACTTTAACAAAACATAATGATAAAATTTAAACGTGTTTCATTTTAACATATAACTTGCATGTATAATAAAATAAACACTACATGTCTTATAGACACAAACTAATTGTCTTGGGCCCACTAGATAAATAATTTTGTGTGAGTATTATTATAAAATTATTCTTACACACACAATTATATGATAACATTACATATCTTAATAACTTGTATAATATTTTTTATAAAAAAAAAAATCATAACTCTATAAATATCTTATATAGAACCTATAAATTTGTTAACATCTTCTTCTACATTTTATCGGCCTAAATGATGAGTCACCAACAACCCTTTTAAAAATTTGGTTGCATACCCCTTGAATGCATTACTTTTGATACCTACATCAATTGCAATATGCATTAAATATTTAATCAATCACCATGTTATATAATTACTATTGCGTTGTGATCACACACCACCCCACACACACACACACACACACACACACCACACACACACACACACACATTATTAAGACTTGAATGGAAACCGAACACCATAACATATTAATGTAAAGAAATTGTGTTTATCCCAAGGTCTAATTATCTAAATAGTCCTCTCTAAATTCCAAAGGTAAACATATATCATTACTTTCATTAACTAACACAAAACCCTATTAGTGTTCTCTTCTAGCTACTTGCAACACGAATCAAACCAATTATCTTTCTACATTTTGGGAGGTTAAAGGCATATCCTCTCATCATCTTTTTTTCCTTTGTAATGAACTTGCAAATTATGAATATAAATAATTACTTAAAAATTATACTTTTTTAAAATTGTATTTATGGAAAGCAATTACTCTTAAATTACTCTTTATTTTCCTTAACCCTTCTGATGCAAATTTACCAATAAATTTTGGTTAATATCAAGGGTCTTCTCAACCTTGGAAAATTTAATATCAACAAGCCTTATCCATCTCTCAAGCGTGATTTTTAACCACTCTAGATTACAATATGAATGAATCATTTGTTGTGTTTGGTCAACTATTATTTTTTAAAACGCCTGAAACCAAAAAAATGAAATCGCTAGAAATGACATATAGAATAACTTGAAAATAATTAAACTAATACAATAATAAAATGAAATAAAATAAATATTCTTGACTCAAAAAAAAATGTTAAAATACTTGTTTTCCCTAAATATCCATTAATATAATCATGTCATCGTTTCTATAAAGGTCCTTTTTCAATTCGACTTACACTCAATGTTTATAATTACTATGAACAAGATGAGATGGTCTATCAATTGTTGTTGTTGGAGGGGGCGAGACTTTGTTTTCTTCCTCCTAATACACTCAAGAGTAGGTCATTCATACTATTTCAGGCAGTATCTCTCCATTTTATTTTATAATACTAGCAGGTTAAGAGGGACCTCCCTCCAACGAGAACCTTGTAAAAATGTTTACTTGTTACAATAAATAATAAATTAAATATTTATATGAGTTCTACGAAAAATTATTTTGTAAAGGTATCTATAAGTATCAAGGCTGAATTAATAGTTCTAAGTGCCCTAGGAAATACTTAAAATTCAAATACCCCCACTTAATTTGTAAAAACATTAGAAAATGGATTTTTTAACAATGCATAATTAGGACTAAGAATGATTCTTTAACAAAACATTAGGAGTAAGTATCAAGAAATTAGAAATTTTTTCTTTTGTAAATACATCAATTTAAATATTAGGGTGGAAAAGGATTATTTATCAAGTACTAAGATTTGAATAATTTTGGTTTTTTATTCTAAAACTATTCACAAGAAGAAAACTATTACATCTTATAAAATGTACCTAAAGAAAATAATCTAAAATTCACCCCTAAAGATTTATATTTACAAATAATATAGGTACCTTAAATAATCATACTAAATGAGAAGATTCCTTAATTAGTGTAAAAACAACTCATGAGGAACAATCATTTTATTATTATTTATCTAAGACATGTTTATCAAATCAAAGATGTTGGCATGATGTCCTAGTAGGTTTTTTCATTGATGGAAAACAACATTAATGAGAACATGAATATTTTTTGATGATTTCATGATGATGTATATGATGCTAACATGATGGTTCAGATGTCTATTAGTTGTGACATTTGGATTTAGTGATGCATGTTTGCTTTAGCAAGCCCGTACAAGTTCCTAAGAGGTGTTACTTGGTATTTTGAGCTTCTAGGTTTCTTGGGAAGCATTATAACATGATATATATAATTATTTTAGGGTGCTTAAGCACTCAAAATAGTGGCAAGGTGCAGGTATAGGTTTTTCCTTGGTTACAGGTGCTCATTGGGAGTAGGTATGCTTACTTATAAAGGTGTAACAGTGTGGTTGGATCCATATGAGCTCATGGAAGCATGAAAATAGGTTTATCATATCATATGAGGTATTTTTGAATCATTTTCAGTGGTTTCATATTCATTTATTAAACTCTTTCATTTGATACTAGCTTCTACAATGAGAATCCCTTTGGTAAGGCTATGCAAATGAGATTTGCTAGAGAGATTTATGTATGGTGTTTACAATATGATGATTGGATATGTTAGTGTGATGTGTTATAGTTATGTCAAAACAATTTAAGGTTCCCTTGATGAGAATTTTGCAAGTTATGACCATTTATGTGAGACAGGGTCGAGAATAGGTGAAAAACATGCTCGAATTTAAAATTCTGATGCTCGTTGTGAACAATATACTTTGCATGTGACCTTTTGGATTTTAGGGATGATTATAAGGTGAGTTTTTAAGGTTTCAAAAAAATAATGAGGTTTTTTTATCGTCACATTTTTATGAACAAATGTTAAGAAGGTAAAGAGGTCAAAAACCCTAGTTAAAACCTAGCTAGAAGTAGTTTGCAAAAGGTGAAATATATTGAACCATTTTTTATTAAAAGTGAAAATTTGATGATTTTATGTTGTAGAGGACTCCTCAGGATTTCCATAAATGTATGGTTGAGGTCATGGTGATATGTGGGCCCCGCCTAAAAATATAAGTTTTTGGAGAAGAAGGTTTTATGACAAGATTGTCCAAAGGAGTAGCATGCAAAATTGAAGGTGCATGATGAATGGGAGTTTTTATTTATTTACATGGAATTTTAAGGAAATTTTAATATAGTTTTATGGTGATTTGAGGTCCAAATATTTTGACTCGTCAAAGGGTAGTTTTGGGGTCTCATATAGCAGGGTCCAGTGTTTTGGCCATAACTTGAGCTAAAGGTGGAATTATGAGGTGATTCAAGTTGTGTTAGAGATTAGATTGAGATATATCTACAATGATATATGGATTTCCTCATGATGAGGTGATTTTAAATGGGTTTTGGGGAATTATTTCAGCAATAAGGTTTTTGGCAGTTCAAGAGAGGATCTGTTTTGCTGCACATTTTATGTTTGAAGTATGAGATAAATTTTGTGATTCTACCTATCACATGTCAAGTGAATTTGGAATCCAATGAAACCATTTAGAGGTATTTAATACATTTATGCATTATTTTATGAGCTAACCTTTGGAAACAATTATTTTGATAGGCTTATTTGGTAAAAGCAAATGTTGTTGTGGTTTGAAGTGAAGGATGTTTCATGAATTATAACTTGATTATAAGTGTTATAAAGGTTCATAAATTTCACTTGAGTTGTCACATGGTATATTTTGGCTCATTATAATCCATTTGGTTTTGCATGATGAAGTTTCCAGGGTGTTGAAGGGTATAGGAAACAATTGTTTTGAGAAGAACAAAGAGAACTGGGCCCAGTAAATGAAATAATTAGATTGTATGAGATAAATTGTGAATATATATGATGTTTAAATTTTATTTTAAACATGTGTGATTATTTTTATAGCTTGACCAAAAATATTTTTGGGATTAGGAGATTTTTGTCATCCCAATGCAAGGGTTTTTGGGATTTTTGGTACATGGATGAAGTATTTTTGCTAGGACGACCTATATGGGTCAATTGTGAATGTTATAGTGATTCTTATGGGATGTTTTAGGCTATATGGTCATGAAAGTTGAGGGAAACTGACCTCCTTTGAATTTTAATCAAGGAAAACCCAAGTGTATAAAATGGAGTTTTTGGGTACAATGGTTCTAGCTTTTTGAAACCCCTTTTATCTTCTTTTGAAGAACCATTTTTCTGCAAAGAAAAACCCTTTGGGCATAGCCAAAATCACCTAGGATCTCATTATAGGACAGCTATTGGTTGAGTTTTCATGAGTAGAATTTGAGCAAGTGCAAATTTGGTGTTGTTTCTTTGATAGCAAGTAGGAGAAGGATGACCAATTTGGATGTTTGATTTTGGATGATATCTTCATAGAATGTTGATGTAATTTGCAGGTTTCTAAGGTGTCTTCAAATATGATATTGAATTATAATAACTTTTGAAGAAGTATGCCTTCTTGGATATTTATGAGACTACTTTTTTCTTCTTGATACATCTTCGTTTTGCTTTATTGATCTTTGTTGAAGAAATTACACTTATGATCTGATTTGAATATTTCTATAAGTGTGTGGATCTGATTTCATTATCATTCTAAGTGGGTATATATGTGTATTATTTTGGTTCTTACATTGTGCATATTTCAATGAGAAGGCTATATGTTTTAATGTGTGATTAGGGTTTGAAGCACAAATAAAAAAGGTTTTATTGGGGAATGATTCACCCCCTCTCAGTCCTTGTCACCTCCAACAATTAGTATAAGATCAGGTCCTTGGAAATATCCTAACAAGCTAGAGGGATATTTTTGGTGACAAGATGACACCTCCATCTTTGGAAACAATTGATTGTAATACCTTCAAGATAAGGTAAGGGGTAGCTGAGAGTTGTGATAAGGTTGATAGGTTGGTTCCAACTCATGAAGAAGTAGTCAAGGTTTTGATAACTCAACTTGAGGTGGCTCAATCTAAGTTGAATACCAAGAGAGAAGAATGTCTCAAACATGAAGCTGAAAGAGAAGAAATAGTCAAGGTCCTGACAAAGCAACTTGAGGAGAAACAAGATGAGCTGAAGATCAAGAGGAAATAAAAAAATTATTTGAAGAAAGATCTAGGCACCATGACAAGAAAGGTACTATCCTTTCAAGGAAGTTCAGAAATTCTAAGTAAGATTTTGGAAAATCAAAAGGCCTATGGTGATAGGATAGGCCTAGGCTTCAATGAGGGCTCATCCAAATCAGAAAATAATGAAGAAGAGTCAAGTTGTGGATCAAATGAAAGAAGGAATCCAAGAAATGAAGAAATTTCAAGGCTTCCACCTTTTATAAGATTATCTATTAGGAAACCAAGTTCATATAGGTATGGTGGTTTTTAGGGAAACTATTATAAATGTGGTGATTATGGACATAGGGCTAGTTATTACATTCCTAAGGTTCAAAAGAAGGATGATGGAAAATCAAAGGAACATTGTGAAGAAAAGAAGGAAGAATAATGTCAAGTTAAGAAGGAGAAAAAGGTAGGTCAAAGGTATGAAGTTGAATGATATCATTGCCAAGAAAAGGGACATCTTGCAAAATATTGCAAAAATGAGCCATCAAACACAAAGAGGTATGTAAGCACATTCAAGGGGTATCATTATGCTTGTAATGGATATGGTCATAGGGATTATAAATGCAAATGAAGTAAAGTGGAATGTTTTAGGTTCCATAAGATAGGGAACATTGCAAGGTTTTGTGATGCAGGTCAATTGAAGAAAGAAGCTCAAAGACCCAAGACACAAGCTAAAGTATACAAAAAGAAGGAAGAAGCTAGTAAAATTGGTCAACATGTTTCTAAGAGTTTGACTGAGAAAAAGGAGGAATATGCTGCAAAAAATGAAAATTCTGAAAAATATAGTCAAGGTCTAAGAAGAGAGCTCGATACCTACTTAGGTCTCTCATTAAGCTCCTCCATGGTGATATATGCTTCTACTAGGCTTCTTAGAGGTGTATAGTTGGAAAAGAAGCATTGGATTGAGGGGGAGCTATCTTAGTCAGTATGTATCTTATTCATTATGTAGAGGTATGTTTCTTCAATTCATTTAGTATGTTCATGGTGTTTTTATCAGTTGGTCATGTTGAGTTTATCATGTGTCATGTCTTGTTGGTATTCAAAGCATATGATTCAGTAATGTGTAGTTGTCTGAGTATATTTTTTCGTAAGTATTCTTGAAATGTCTCTATATATGTATGGATTATGAAGAATTATCGTAAGAGAACTACAATGCGACATTATCTTTGAAAATTTGTTTCTTCTTGGGTGTCTATGTTAGTGTTCTAGTGCTTCCTGAACACCATGATCATGCAAGTTGATATGTCCTAATATGTTCAGTATTGTCATATTGATTTTGTGATCATCTTGGATGTCATGTCTGTGTCTAATAAGATTACATTAACTTTTGTCTTTAGTATGTCAATGACCTCAAAAATGAATCACTAACAGATGTGTCTTAATATCTCTCAATGTGTGTGTCTATGTTCAAGTGCTTAGTCATTGCATATAAGAAAGATTCTCTATGCATTGAATGAGTGTCTTCATGAATGATTGTCTGTCTTGTTCTATTCATAACAAGTTTGATAGCTCTGTGTCCATGAAATTATTAGTAAGTGTGTACAGATTATGGTGTCTCATGATTTCTGTGATACATAAAGAAGTTGGATCCTAAAGCAATGACTCAAGTGAATTGAAACAGTGTAAATGGTCAAGAAATTGTACTATTACTGTTATGTATCTAATAAAGCCCAAGTATAATAAGGGAGTACTAATTTGTGCAAGCTAATCTTGCCTACAGAATGCTTTGTATACAGGGTCCTCTTTATGTGACTTTGAAGATCTTTCAAATGATTGTGCTAAAGCATTGGTATGATGTTTCAAGTGCTCAGATTGTCGAAGATGGGGTGCATGATGTAATGAGTTGAAGAATTCTCTACATGATGAGATAAGAGCTCATTTGAAGTCATAAAAGGTGTGAATGATGCACTTATGAATTATTTATGGATATGGAAATGATCTTCAATGTGACAGAAGTGACTATGTGACAAGCTCAATATGGAGCATCCAAGTGTCTTTAAATGGTCTACTATGAGTATTAATAAGTAGTTAGGAGCCTCAAAGTAGGCTAAAGTTCATCAGAAAGGGAATGAAAATTGACAATCTGATAGGTAATAAAAGGAATGAAGTTAGTATCCTAGTGTGTGTGAAAAATTCCTGTGTGTGCAGTGTAAGACTCTAAATGATGTGTGTCAGTGTGTGTGCGCAAAATGATTGTACGTGAATGATTATCAGTATGTATGAAAAATGTATCAAGATTGAAAAAGATCTGTTGAAGTTCCTTATGAACCTTTAGTGAGTCTATTTCAAGTATCTTCATGAGGTTTATTAATACTGGGTCATGGATTGGTTTGAGTTCCATATAAGGATAAGTATGAAGAAACTCTTACATAGGAAGTAATGGAGTATAATCAATGGCTCTATGTATGATGTCATTTGAGGTACATGTAATGAATCCATAGGTTAATCAGTTTTATTAGTTGTGTCTTAGACCTTAGGGGCAAGGTACAATATAATGTGAAGATGCACTGTCAATTCACTTAAATATGTCATTGTGATAGTCTCAAGAGGCTGAAGAGTTAGCTTCGAAAGAATAAGTACTGACATAACAAATGTGAATCAAATGATGGTCTACTTGACTCCATAATGAATGTAATATAAAGGTGAAGGTAAAACACATTAAGTGCTCAGAGAATGTTGGTCTACCTTGCTCTAGAATATGTTTGTAGCACCTACAGTGTTGTGAACAGATGAAAATATCTTGAGTTGATATAAGATGACTAACAAGATTGTCAAATGATGCATTCATTGAGGGATTCTCAGTAAAAAATGAGGGTTTGAGATCTCTACTAAGATTTGACTAGAGGACTGTAGGTGTGGTCCTTAGTTGAAACTTGGAAAGTTTATCTTGACTATGAAGTGCTAAGATGAGTTTTTCTATAGAGAAATAGGAACCTAATAGATCATTTCAAAACAAAGGAATGAGGATTCTTCACAGAAGTATCTTTGGATCAAAGAATACATGTCAGGAGGTCAATGACCCTCTTAGGGTATTCTTGAGCTGAGGAAGGTTTGTGTGATACTTTGACATCTTACCATCTGAATTTGTAAGAGATCTAATATCCAAGTCAGAAATATGTAGCAGAGGATTACAGTTAGGTCTTCAATATACCTATCAATGAAGATAAATGCATAGATCACTACAATGGGATCTTGAGCATGACAAATGATGGATTTTTTAGGTGTTTCTAAAGCAAATGATAAAGATACTATTATGAATTCACTCAGACTGTGTGGAAAGAGTAGAGAATTCTAGTAGTTACTCCAAATAACTCTGATGGTGCATTTGAGTTTTCTCTTAGAAGTGATGCAAATTTTCTCATAGTTTGAGTATGACAGATGATGACTATTAAAGGATATTGTAACTTGCCCTACTTCATGATCAGAGGATGGTTTCTAAGTGAAAAAAAGTAGGTTTTCAATTGAGTCAATCAAGTTTGTGCAAGAAATAAAGGATGCCAGAAGGTAATTGTAGAATTGTTCAAAAGTGATTCTACAATGGTGACATCTTATGTCCAGTTGATAATGAGCCTACAATGGTCTGAGAAAAGCAAAAGATGTATGGAGGAATATATGGAACAAATCAAGTTATGAGTTCTCTAAGAGATGTATCCGTGAGTATGATTTGCATGTCTATCAGGGTCAAGAAGTCTTATGACTAGGGCTCATAAACTCTGAGAATCATAAAGGTACATACCTTGATGTACTGTCTAGAGAAAATATGTCTAAGAAAAGGTTGGATATGGTTACACTTGACATTATAATAGGTTTCTTAGACACTAACTGTAGATGTCAAGATTAGACATGAATGATGAATTTAGTTTTGAAACAATGATACAAAGTCTTAGTAATGTTTCTTTAGGTTGAACAAGATATGTTAAGTTTGATGAATAGTGAGTCATATCTGGCATTGGTCAAGTTCATGGTTTACAAATAAAAAATTATGCTTCTAAGACTTTCAGTATGTCTGATAAAGATGCTACATCTGTTCAATATGTGCTAATCATCAAGTGACTAAGATATTCTCCTATAGTTGGTAAGAGAGTGCTCACTAACTCGATAGGGGATATGTCCTTGATTGCAAGACTTAGTCCATTCTCATAGCGTAAAAGGTGTAGATGAAATTTTCTTACTTCATAGAAGGATAGTTCAAGACTAAACAAGGTTTGTTTTGGGTGTTTTCTTCATCAAGTAGTATGGTTATCAAAGCCCTTATTTCACTATTTGACTCTATGAATGATCAAGGAAAGAAGTTGGCTTTAAGACAGTGTTAAAAATTGACTAAGAGGAGTTTCATACCTATGCTAGGTAGGTGAACTACTTAAATTTTGTTCTATGGGGCCAGATATCATTTTTCCAAGTCAAGGAGGAGCCTTGGTGTGCCTTGTCATGATGTGTATGATGTGTGAGAGATTGTCAAAATCTGTTCCAAATCCACTAATGAGCCTATTCATGGAATTGTGATCTTAAGATAAGTTTATGACAAGAGACATGGTATTGAAAAAAGTCATTGTACCGAGATAAGAAAAGTTGATCTAAGAATAAAATAATAGAATACATTTTTCTCTTATTCATCATTGTTAACATGATCATTGAGAGTTTCCTTTAGGTTACATTCAACTGCAATAACCTACAAGAGGGAAAAAAAGGTGTCAAGGAGAAAATGCTTGACTTACATGCCTAGATGGTGGAAATTGATGTTTTTGATCCAAATCAGGTGAAATTATGCTTCATTTATGCTTTACTAATATGTTCAAATGTTGGAAGTATTTTTCCTAGGGGGAGAATGGAGTTTGTATGTTTGAAATGAGGCCAAAAATCATTTTTTGAGAAAAATCAAGAAAATGGGGCTATTTTGAGACCTTTGGTTCATGTTTCCAACCAAATCGTTGAGGCATGAAGCTGAGATGGATGAATAAATTAAGATATAGGTATGCCTTTGTCATTATGGTAAAAAGTGGGAGAATTTTAGGATGTTTTCCATCAATGAAAAAGGGGGAGATTGTTGAAATTATGTCCTAGTAGGTGTTTTCATTGATGTAAAACCACATTAATGAAAAATTGAATGTTGTTTGATGATTTCATGCTAACATGATGGTTCAGATGTCTATAAACTGTTACAATGGGATTCAGTGATGCATGTTTTCTTTAACAATCCCATACAGGTGCGTAGAAGGTGTTACTTGGTAGTGTGAGCTTCTAGTTTTCTTGGGGAACATTTTTACATGGTTTATAACATGATTTGAGGGTTTTTGAGCACTCACAGTAGTGAAATAGTGCAGGTACATGTGTTTCACTTGGTTACAAGTGCTCATTGGAGCAGATATGCTTGCTTGGAGGTGTGACAATGTGGTTTGGAGCCATATGAGCTCATGTAAGCATAAAATATGTATCATAACATATTAGGTATGATTGGATCATTTTCAGGGGTTTCATGTTTAGTTATTGCACTATTTCAGTTGATACTAGCTTCTACAGTGAGAATCCCTAAGGTAAGGCTATGTAAATGATATTGACTAGAAAGATTGATGTATTGTGCTTACATTATGATGATTGGAGATGTTAGTGTGATGTGTTATAGTTCTCTCACAAAAATTTTAGGTTCCCTTGATGAGAATTTTTCAAGTTATGACAATTTATGTGAGACATGGTCAAGAATAGGTGAAAAACATGCTCAAATTTAAACTTCTGATGCTCATTGTGAACAATGTAATTTGCATGGGACCTTGTGGATTTAAAGGATGATTATAAGGTGAGTTTATAAGGTTTCAAAAAAATAATTAGGTTTTATAATCATCACATTTTTATGAACGAATGTTAAGAAGGTAAAGAAGTCAAAAACCTGAGTTAAACCCTAGCTAGAAGCAGTTTGTAAAAGGTGAAGTATACTGACCCAGTTTTGATTAAAAGTAAAAATGTGATGATTTTACGTTTTATAGGACTCATTATTATTTACATAAATGTATTGTTGAGGCCATGGTGATATGTGGGCCCCACCTAAAAATAGAAGTGTATGGAGAAAAAGGTTTTATGATAAGATGGTCCAAAGGAGTAGCATGAAAAATTGATGGTTCATGATGTTTGGGAGTTTTTATTGATGTACATGGAAGTTTTAGGACATTTTAATATATTTTTATGGTAGTTTGAGGTCTAAACAGGTTGACTGGTCAAAGGGCAGTTTTGGAGTCTCAAATAGCAGGGTCCGATGTTTTGGCCATAACTTGAGTTAAAGGTGGAATTGTGAGGTGATTAAAGTTGTTTTTGAAATTATATTTAGATATATTTATAGTGATATCTGGACTTTCCTCATGATGAGGATTTCATTTGGACATGGTTTCTAGGTCATTATTTGGAGCAAGAATATTTTTGGCAGTTCAGGACATTATCTGTTTTTGTGCAAGTTTTATGTTGTTTGAAGCATGTAAATAGAATTTTTTGATGCTCCCTATCACCTTAATGTGAAGAGGGATGAATGTTTCATCTAATGAACAAATTTATAGGTCTTTAATACATGTATAGATAATTTTATGATCTAAACTTTGGAAACAATGTTTTTGACAGGTTGATTTGGTAAAGGCAAATGTTATTTTGGTTTGAAGTGAATGATGTTTCATGACTTATAACTTGCTTATAAGTTTTATAAAAGTTATTACATTTATTTTGAGTGGGTCACATGGAATGTTTTGGTTTATACGAAAGCCATTTGGTTTCATTAGATGAAGTTTCCAGGGTGTTGAATGGTTCAAGAAACAATTGTTTTGAGAAGAACAAAGAGCATTGGGCCCAGTAAACAAAATAATTTGATTGTCTGAGATAAATTGAGACCATATATGATGTTTAAATGTTATTTCAAACATGTGTGATTATTTTTAGAGCTTTACCAAAAATATTTTTGGGATTATGAAATTTTTGTCATCCCAATGCAAGGGTTTCTGGGATTTTTGGTACATGGATGAAGTATTTTTTTTAGGTCAGCGTATATGGGTCAATTGTGAATGTTCTAGTGATTCTTATGGGGTTTTTTAGGTTGTAATGGTCATAAAAGTGAAGGGAAAATGGCCTCCTTTGAATTTGAATCAAGGAAAGGGTATAATGGAGTTTTTGGGTCTAATGGTTCAAGCTTTTTGAAAACCCCCTTTATCTTATTTTGAAGAACCATTTTTTGCAAAGAAAGACCATTTGGGACCTAATAAAAAACAATTGGAATATCATTATAGGAAAACTTTTGGTTGAGTTTTCATGAGGAGAAGTTGAGAAAGTGCAAAGTAGGTGTTGTTTCCTTGAGAGCGAGTTGGAGAAGGAGGGAAATTTTGGTTGTGTGAGTTTGGATGATTTATCTTCATAGCATGTTGATGTTATTTTACATGTTTCTAAGGTGATTTCAGATCTGATATTGAGTTGAATACAATTCTCATAGTTCCATATCTTCTTGGATATATTCATGAGACATTGTTGATTGTCTTGAGAGCATTTTCGTTGTATCTTTGTGATTCATTGTTGAAGACACTACATACTCTTGTGATCTGATTTGAATATAAGATATAAGTACATGTGATTTTATTTTGAGCATAAATATAAGTGGTTTTGAGATCTGTATTATTTTGTTTTCATTGCAGTTTGCATCTTTATTGAAAAGGCTATGTATACTTTGATGTGTTGTACATGAGCATGTTGTGGGTTTAGGTTTTGAAGCACAAGTGAAAAAGATTTTATTGGGGACTGATTCACCTCCCCTCTCAGTCCTTGTCACCTCCAAAAAAATACACCACCATATTTTTAATATTACACAGAATAAATTTTAGTATTATATTATCATTAATACGCATTATCCAAAATTATTATATTACAATGATAATAATAATTTTTGGGCAATAAGCGTTCAATTTAGTAATATTGATATAAATTTGAAATTGGCTAACTATTGCCATTCTAGACAACTAGTTTTTTATAGCTTAATTGGCCTTTCTAGAGATACCACCATATTGCTAACCTTACATGGAAAACAATTCAATATTATATTATCTATTATAGGCATTGTGCCTAATATTAATATATTACAATAATAATAATAATTTTCACAAAATAAGTGGCCAACCTAATGATAATCCTAAAAATTTTACACCACCTAATTGTCGGCACCCTAAGCAATTGCCTAGTCTTCCTTTGGTTTAATCATCCCTTGATAAGTAGTGTACATGTGAAATTATCAATATGTATAATTATAGTTTTTAGATGCGATAATATTTGTAAATTAAAAATCCACTATAAACTCATACCTCCATGGTGGGCACGTAGAGGTCAATGAACTTCTACTCATTAAAAACATTGAGATGGATAATGGGCCTCATCTAAATATTCATCCAAGTTATATTGTGTTGAGTCATAATGTCCAAATCCATCATTGATAAAGGAATCAAACATATTTCTGAATATACTGTCCTCTCTAATATCAAAAATTAAATTATGGAATGCTTTGATTTTAGAATATGTATAAATTTTACTGCAAAAAATAATACTAGTAGATTTGATAGAAAAAAAATTGATTTCAAAAATCATTAGGTTACTATGAAAACAACATAGAGATGAATGTATAGGAATGAGGACATGTCCAAGAGAAACATATTAGTAATTTAAAAAAAAAAAAAAGGTTCAAACCTTTAATGTATTGAAATTTATAACACCCAAATAAATTCATGTGATCTTGTTTTTTATGACATGATACATGTAAGCATGATTTTACCAAAATATAGTATTTCATATTAAAAAGTAGAAAAATGTCTTGTTGCGTGATAATATTAATAAAACATACTAGTTACAATTACTAGTCATTGGGGCCCCATCATGGAAGGTAAGTTGGATATTTACCCTAATGCACATGGGTTTTTCATAGTTGTTTTTTATGAAACTTCAGATAGACATTTGATTTTTGGAAAGTTTTTGGATTTTGAATCCCATATGCTAATTATGAAACTGTGGTTCCCATTGTTTAACCTGGTGTATGATACTTTCCAAGTCAAGGCGGTTTGGATTCGCCCATCTTATTTTCCCCTCAAGTTCTAGAGGGAGAGCTACTTAACCTATATAGGAAACACTTTATGAAAATTCCTGGCTATTGATCCAAAGACTGAATATTATGAGCATACAACATATGTCAAATTATAGTTGATATGGATATATCTAAAAAAATTCCAACCACTATTAAACTCAAAGTCGATGATAGATCTTGGATACAAAATGATGAAAATGAAAATGCAAATAGTGAAAAGGATTAGACATTTGTGAGCAGGAAAAAGAAAGGGATTATCTCTCCCCTTAAGATGCACTTAAGATCCAATGGGAAGGGGTCACAAAGATGATATAACTACTAGTTTTGTTTTATGTTGTTAGTTTGGTGTGTTGTTTGTTTGGTTTTTTGTGTTTGTTTTTCTTTGTGCCACAGGAAGAGGCTGCATCATTTGTTCCTCAGTGAAAAATATTTGTCTCCTTTTATTTTATGGGGTAGAGACCCCTTAACCCTCCTTTACCTATAATAAAAAAACAATTACAAGAGAAATGACCCTACTTTTGTGGCAACCCATAGTATCTACACAAGCATGGTCTAAGTTTTAATCCTATATCCCTAGCCCATATGTGTAGACACTAGAATTTGGTAATTTTTCCTTATGCAATGCCAAGTTTGACCTTCTATCCTTTCCAAGAAACATGCTCACATTTGGAATCCAATCTCTTCACATCTCTAGTTATTATATAAATTGGTTATCTTTACACTATGATATGTTGTTGATTCTAGAAATATTATTTAATCAAATCAACATAAAATATATAATATTCATGACACAAGTCTAAGCTATAATGTTTCTCTCTCTTATAGAAAAACATATGGAAGGGTCGGGATGTAGGTTTCAATCTTGGTTGACCTATACTGTCCCACCACTTCACAATCATTGAATTTTTTTTCAATTTAAAATAATCTTTATGTCATTTTATCTTCCTAGGGTCGACATTATTACAATATCTCTCCTACGCAATGCTATATAATAAATTCATTATCACTTTATAACTCACTTGACATTCTTATAAGATTTTATCGTAAACATCATCCCAGCATCACTCAATGGTCCCAAATATTATCAAATTAGCTACACATCATATAGGGGAGTCCATCATACAAATATGAAGCACTCAACTAGGTCAAAGAGTGTAGATTCATCCATCTACAAACATATAAAAATAATAAAGAAGAATATTAATAAGATAAAAGTCATATTACAAATTGCATAATGATTTCAATCAATAAAGGGTAAGGTCACATAGCTTAGGAACACCACATATCACTATTATCATACTAGGTACATTATATACTACGAAGTTATCTCACTTTCTTATTGTTAAGAGACATGAGGGAACCCCTAGGGGTTGATTAGCTGTAAAAACTTGCACAAACACCTAGGAGAAACATATAAGGATTGGTTTCTATAATGAGGATATGTAGTGCAACCTTGGAATGGTTCAAAAAATGAGAGTTTGATCTCTAAGGGTGGTCCAAGCTCAAACAAACACACATTTTTTTAATATATTTTTTACTAATGCTATAATGAAGGGTTATAAAGGATAAAATGGATTCCATTATATTATAGGTAATTAGAGGTCATCCCAAAGTTGTGTGAGAAATAATGATATATAAAAAATTGTTTCTAGGAAAGTAAAGTACATAAGAATTTGTATATCCAAACTATATCAAGGTCGTAAATCATACTTGAATATTATCCTCGACCGTACATCTTCTGCCTAGATCATATAAAATCCAGATGGTCCTGAACCTACTCAATTTCTAATTCTATAATATCCAATGCAGAATCTAAAGCTACAGCTTGTTCCACTATCATGTACATCAAAATCATGACAAACTTATATTGTATCTCCCCTTGTTTATTTTAACTAGTTAATTATCGTTTGTCAATTGTTTCAATCATTTCAACTTTAAATGAATTATTCATGTCATGTATAATTGAAATTGGAAGTTTTTTAGATCATAATAGTCTACATGTTGTTATCCCTCACATCTTGCTTAGTTGTTATAGAATACAATTATAAAATATAACTAGGGTGTAAACATTTGGTGAATGTGACTCTTAAATTGAATTTATTTTACAAACCATAGTACCCTTAAGGAATCACTATTATTTTATTTATAATTTATTTATTTTCCCTTTTAACTTAGCATCTGGATTAATAAAAATATTTTTGAATACATTGATATTTCCCCTCATACCCATAAGTTTCATGCCCTTATGACCTCTTCTCCACCCGTTCTGTTTAGGTTTTTTTCTATTCCAAATCACAATATAGATAAAAATCCTTTTAAGGAAACATAAATCACTAGTGAATACTCATTTGATGATATCATGATGTATACCAAGAACAATTTGAAAAGGTATCTACTTTTCACACAACTCTCTGAAAACCCTCATCACATTGAGCCTCTCATTCACATTCTTCTTACTGCTAAAATTTTCGTAATCAAGGCTCTAATAGGCGATCCATTTGTGGACCTCCTGTAGACAAAAAATCACACACTTTGAGTCATTATTTAGTCTCGATCTCATGTTACTATTCATATGGTTCTCAAGTGAAAAGATCAATAATTAACCCATGTCTTTGGCCATTTTTTACATTGCTTGTTGTAATATTTTCAATCTTACACATGCACTTGTCCATGTTGTATTGTCATTATGCATTTTCCTATTTCTAACTGGGGAGCCTAGCTAGGACCGTGGTGCCTCAAGCACCCTAGTCCCATCTGGGGAACCTTGATCCTCTTTGCACTTTACTCTCACCTTTTGGAAGCTTTCTATCCATTTAAGATTTTCTATCTTTTTGGGGGTTGACCTTTTTGAGGTTTATTACAAAACTATAAGAGAACCATATAAATATAAAGTTATATGACCATAATGTGGGACCAAGCATGGAGCATCTACTATAACCATATAGAGTTGCATTCATCAAAAGCACATAAATCTAAATTTGCATCCATATAGCTCCATCACAAGGCACACAAGGCTGGTTCATCTACATCACACTTCATAGGAGGGGAGTTTATTATTTCTATACACACATTTACTACATTTTACATCTAGTTATTTGCTCACTACTTCACAAAGTGTGACTGACACAAGAGTAACCTATGACACAATATGCACACACATACTTAGAACTACATTAGGTATGAGATATAGTGCAATGCTCAGTTAGTAAGTTTCCACCATTGTGGCCATTAAGGAAAATCTGACCCCTTCATATGCATCTTTATTTTTTAGGGTTTTCATGTTTTGTCTATAGTTTTCTAGGTGATTTTTTATCGCAGGTCTTACAACCACATGCGACACAGTTCAACAAAATTAGTGCAATAGGAAGAAAACACATGAGAATTGTAGTGCTCACTCTCCTTTGACACTGTTTAGATACTAATCCTGACTCTATTGATCATATTTTGGATATTATTATATTTTGATGTAACAGGATGTGTATATACTAGCTCATGGATCATTATGGACATTATCATGTTTTGATTAGCATGATGGTTAGATGTTAGACTATGGATTAATATTGATTTGGATTCAGTTATTGTGCTTGAGGATCATTGAGACATTTTTATTATTATGTGGATAATGATATACTAGTTGACATGGATAGGTTATTGATGTTAATTTTAGACACGTGACATTGATTATTATGAATAGCTCTAGTATAGAAATCTATTGGATGATGACATAGTTACAAATTGAATTTTAATGATAAATATTGAATCCTTGATATTGTTGTAATTTAAAATTAATAATTTTATGTTGCTTATGTCATTTGGATGTTCTGATGTAGCCACGAGGCCGAAGGAGGTATTTTTCATTTTGCAGGTTAAAATCACAACAATGTTGGGGGACTGGAGACTAACCATATTGGAATTCAGTGTGAAATCAACAAGGTCACCATGGCAACTGTTTTTGATTGTGTGTTTAGTTGTTAGGATTTCCCATGGGGGGGATTTCCATTATTGTGACCATAGGGGCATATATGTGTGTATGTTTATTTTGTGTTCCCTTTTTATTTATTGTTGTGTGTATTTTATTTTGTAATTTGCTTTTATTGTAATTATTTAAATATGATAGTATTATGTGGGAGTCATATAGTTAAAATTTAATTAAATTAAATGGGATGTGGAATGTGAAATTAAATGTTTTTGCCTTGGTTGAAAATGAAATTTGATTTATATATTTTATAACCTTATGGTAATTAAATAAATCTTATGTCAAAAGGTTGTCATAAATAAATGTCATAGAAGTTAATGCGTTTTAGAAGAGTGTGTAAGTTACCAAGTATGGGTTGTGTAAGAATTTGTAAGAGGTTGTAAGGCTGATTTTGGAAGGTCAAACACTCCTTCCTCTTTGAAATTCAAATTTGAACTTGGAGGAAAAATTTGGAGGCTTCCTCTCAAAATCCTCCACCAACCATGTCTATTAATTTGGAGTCAAAATCAGATTATTTTATTACATTTTGACATGTTTTTGTTTAAGTATTGATTGCACTTGTCTTACAAAATTTAAATGCATTCCTTTTAGGGTATGGGCTACATTGTGTATGTAAGTAAATTTGTCATTTTTCTTTTATGGTGATTTGTTGTTGATATGGATTGCCTCTTGGGGAAGGAAGAAAAATGATGTGGCATCCCACTTGGAATCCACATAATCATCTTCCACCCTCTCCTTTAAAATTTGAATTCCTCCTCATTTTGTGGTTGTTGAAGGTTGGAAATTTCTTTCTTGGGTCAAATTTCTCTTACATTTTGGAGCTTGCTTGGTGGAAGAAGAGGATTTGATTGTGCATACATTTACCTTGATGTTTTGGGACTGTGTTTTGAGCATCAAAAGAACTGCTGTTTGGAAACAAGTCTCCATCATGGAGAGGTAGGCTCTCACTTTTTAAAATTGTCGTTGTTCCCTCTTTTAACATGAAATTTGAATGTATTTGTGTTTGCAATTCTTAGAGGGATGGGTAGAATGCTTAGGGCATGGTGTGGAGAGAAGACTATGAGGTTTATCAGAGGAGGGATAAGGGATTTACCATTGGCACTTGTCTTGTGGAGGGAGTGTTGGTTGGGATCCACCTAGGGAAAATAATATGCTTGCATTTCTTACTTTGGGGAGGTATAAGGGATAAATTTGGAGGAGGGATAAGGAGGGGTTGAGGAGGGATAAGGTTTATGGGATGGTTATGTTTTGGTGGTTTGTTTTAGGTGGATGCCCAATTTCAACATGGGAGGCATAAGGAGACCTCCATAGTTCTTGCTCTTGCTTGGCTTGCTTGCTTGGAGAAGGAACCTTTGTTTTGATTGGAATTGTTGTTGTAGTTGAGAACTACATCTTTTTTTTTGTGCATTTCCTTGTGCATGTGAATGTATGTTATATGTGAAAGAAGCTATGTTTCCATGTGTTGTTTTATCATGCTCCATTTCAACATGGTTGGGGCTCGGGGGCCAATGGGGAAAGATGGCTTCTATTTTCCCATTGGGTATCTTGGTTTGGTGGAGAGTGTTGCCTTTCCCCCTTCCTTGTTGTGATTCAAGTTACAAGAATGAAGAAATCAGGAAGCTGCTATTTGGAGAAAGAAGAATACAATTTGACAGTCATCTCTTTGAGCAAACTTTTGTAATCCCTTCCCACTTCGCATTGATGAGTTGTATAATTTTGTAATGTGAAGCCATTGTAAGGTAAATGGAAGTCTGAAATTTAATTGAAATGTAAAGATGAAACATTCTATTCTCTGTATTGGAAAAGACTGTCATACAGTTGTATATTTAACATTGAAATTCAAATGTAGAAATGAATTGTATCTTTCTGCTTAGTTTGAAAAGAAAATGGGAAGAACATTTCATACTTGTATTTGAAATTTGAAATCAGATCAAATTGGAAAAGAGATCAGTTGTAATGTTATTTGATTTTCAATTTAGAAGTATGGCATTGGTTCTTGTAAAATTGTATTGATGTCATAGGATAAAGTTCCATTTTGAAAAGAATAAGAATCTCTATTTTTTTTATGTTGAGAAGATGCATATGAAATGAAATTAAATGTTATTCTTTCTTGCAAAATTGTATATCAAAACTGGAAACTCAGAGATGCTTTTAGTTTGAATTACATGGATGTTTGATAAGAAACTACATTGGATTAAGTTTAGGAATCATTGCTGTTTGAATTTTAAAAAAAGAGAGACAAACCAAATTTAAAGCAACAACTTGTTGTTTTAAAGTTAAATCTGGTAATGTACATTTTAAAAAAAAAAGAACAGTTCACTTTTATACTTCCCAATCAATTTAAAAATACTATGAATTAACATGCTGAGACTATTCTGAACCCAGCTTGACAAGGAAAATTCAAGAAAACAATTCAATCAATCCAATTTTGAATCAATCCCCTTCCTAAGTCGTTTTCTGTTCCTTGTTGGATAAAAATGCAACTTCAATAAATTTATCAAATTGACACCTTTAAAACATTCTAATTCTTCCCTAAGTTGATCCTCCATGTCTGTTTGACATGTTGAGTGAAGGAAGAGTCCAATTTTTATAAAATTTGTAAGTTGAAAATTGCCAATTTTAAAATTATAAACCCTGCAGATCTATTTCTTAAAATTAACCCTTGAAACATTATAAAATTCTAAAATTGATATTTTCTATGCAAAGAGGACTCTGAGAGATTTCCGGAAAGTCCAAGTTTGCCAAAAATGGAGCTTCCTATCAAAAGTTATGGCCATTTGAAGTTTTACTTCAAAATGGCCATCCCAAACCAAAAACGAAATAATTCGACCTTAGAAAAATTTAAATTTGAACTTTAGAAAAATTTCCAAAAACATTCCGTGGCCCCCAAGCAATCACATGCTTGCACGTGGTAGGGAGTGCACTGATCAAAATGGAAAAACTTAACTTTTTGCCCCTTTTGGAAAAATTTCACTTTTTCCTCCGCCAGCCTGCGGCCAATCACAAAGCGCCACATGGCCATTTGAGCAAGTGCGGAGGCATGGAGGAAAATTTTCCTTTGGAAAATTGAGACTTTTTTTTGGGAAAAATTTCAAATTTTTTCCCTCAACCCTCTCACCCACACCAATCACGTGATGACACGTGGCATTGGGAAAATTTTCCCAATTTTCTCCTTATCCCCGCCGACCTCCAAGGGAAAATTTTCCCCTAAAACTCCATCTGGCCATAACTTGAGTTTTACAAGGAGTTAGGAGGACTTCTTTATATGGTTGGAAAGGTGAGGAAATTTCCTATCAAATGACCCTAGTTTAGGAAAGTTTTGATAATTCTAAGTATTTTAAAAATATAGTTGAAGTTCAGGGCTTGATAGAGAGCAGGCCTGGCGATAAATTTCTCCCTGAACCTTAGAAAAACTTGTAACCTCTAGATTGGAGCCTTGTAAGCTTGTTATAAGATAAATATGGAAATATTGTGTTTGGTTAATTAGAATTTGTTCTGGAATCCTATTTAGTTTCAAACTAGTGTCTTGCGACTTGGTTGAAGACTCTTTCTATAAAAAAAAAATTATTCCATAATTTTCCTAGTTTGTTTCTTGGTCTCAAGTGGTAGTTGAAGCAAGCATTACAAGAATATTCAACAACACCTTAAAGGATGTTTTCAGGCCATTCCACAGACTAGGATTCTCAAATCTCAGACCAGAGTGCCCAAATCTCAAACTAGGGCGTCCACGGGTACCCCTATCCCTTTTTAGGTGCCCCAGTCTAGTCAAAGAGCTTAGATATACACTTTCTCAATATTTTTCTTGGTCGTTTCCTCCTCCTATTCATTTGGTTTACACTCCGACATAGCCCTGTACCTTCTTCGAATTAGCTAAGGACTTCGTAACCCTCTCTTGCACATCAAGGTTTTAAATTTCTATTTACTTAGTTTCTTGGGTCATTTTCTTTATTGATTTAGTTTTTATTTAATGCTTTGCATAACATCATATTAGGCTAAAATATTTCTATTTCAGTTAATCATTTTGGTGAACCCAAACACTTTCATGCTTAGGATCCTCATTTTTCCTCTATTATGGCTCTTGAAATTCCTCCAATTAATTTATCTGATTTGATTAAGATGCTTCCTAATTTCCAAGTTGTTCTTCAAAAATCCCTAGACATCATGTCACTCCCTAGCAATACCCCACCACACAAAATAATTCCCATTTTCGATCACTCATTTGACGATTCTAGTCCTTGTGATCCTCCATCCAATTAATCCATATTGGACTCAATTCAATCTTTTCATTATTTATTTCAAGACAAATTTAAGGATATGGAATCCATGATTATATATCTCAAACCTAAAATATAACATATTAAGGATGTTTCTCGACTCATGTTTGTTCTCCTTCTACATATCATTCTATGTCTTCTACATGTTCTTATAGTGAGCCTCAAATCATACCATTACCAGAGCCTCTCATCTTTCAGTACAATACTAAGCAACATGACCTTCTTACTGAGCTCCTAATTCATCAATTGATCACTTTACCACCTACTCATTACTATCCTCCTTATCAGATAGCAAAATATCAAGTTCATCCATATTACAATTACCACTAAATGAATGGACATAATGACAACGATTTCTACACTTTACAACAAATAATTAAACATCTTGAAGATTAGGGATTTATCTCATTCATTGCAAAACATTATCATATAGGCCCATCTCTAAATGATAACTCTCACTAGGCTCCTAAAGCTACTATTGCTATGTCTAATGAGCATCATGCCATTGTTACTCAAGATCCTTCTGCAATAATTCAAGCACCTCCTAAGCCATTGCCTCTCAAAATTGGTGTCACTCCACTCAATTCATCTATGGAACTATCAAGTCAACCTATATAGCCTACTTTAAATATCAGTTCAACACCTCTTCCACTCAAGTTATCCGTGACATTACCAAGTCAAACTAAGCAATCACCTCTCAAGATTCACTCTCCATATCCTCCTCCTACTAAATTATTTATAATATTACCAATCCAATATAAGAAACCTGCTCTCAAAATTAGTGCAATTTGGACTTCACTCAAGTCTTCCACAACATCATCAGATAAGCCACTATTGTGCAAGGTCCCTTTTCAATCACCACTTCAACATGAAATCATTTTTGTCAAAGCAACTACTCTTCCTAATAATGGTCAAGACACATTTCACATTCCACCACTATCGCATGGTCCTACTGTTAATTTTTCCAGACATGATTTTACCACTTCACATAAACTTGGTCTCTACTAGGTGACTCTTATTACCTCACACCCGATGAAACACTCTGGTGCTTTGGTTCACACTTGATTGTTGAGGGACTTCTCTACACATGAAACCCACACACTGCATAGTAGTCACTGTAACTTAAGCATCACATATCATCACAAGACCCTACATCATCTACATATTACACACTACATCATATGTTATAGGCATTACTAGTCTTCATACAACCAACACTTTCCATCCTACATTGTGTCTTACTTATATCATACATGTCCTACACATGAGTCATACACTACACCATAGCTATCACATGTTGCAAATTTTTCACACATCATACACACCTCGTTACATTATAAAACCTTTACATGTTACATCTCGCATCTTACATCCATTATTCTATGCATCTTAGGGCATGGAAACATCATACAATACATCTTATTCTATCACATACATTACAAATTTTACATATTCACATCTCCATGCTGCACTCATTACCCGATGATACACCTAGTCTCACATTCCATTCTGGACTGTTAAGGGTATACATTATAAATTGACCACATCATGATCATGTGTTCATCATTCCATTTTATTTCTCTCATGCAACAATTATAGGATTATTGATGTGCACCTTAGGCTATAGACTCACTTCTTCCAGCATCATCTTTTGATAGGTTATATCATCACTTTTGCTTACATTGTTTAGTGGTATACGTTTTAAGCTAAATCACCACCTCCTTTATATTCATCTTGTTGTGATATACGCTTAGGATGTAAATCACGCACAATTCATATCTATGTTGTATTTTCATCACCACATACTCATCACAGTGCGCTTCACACCACACATAGTTCAACCATTTCCTAATGACACACTCTCGTTTATGGTTCATTCTTTACTATTTAGGGGGGAATACTAAATGAAACTCACTACATATAACTCCATTCACTAGGGGGCTCATGGCTCCTATCATCCATTTTTCATTCCATTCCATCTATCCACAACATACTACATTTTATGGTTTCACTTACTCTTGTTTGTACTTTCTTTTACATGTTCACTTTACTACACATGCTAGATATATCTCTTGTATGCCATTATCTTTACCATACACACATGCATGTTCATGCCATTTTATAGTTGTGATCACAAATACTTGTCTCTTACATGTAGCGTGGATGCTTGGCTACTACCAGTCCCATTACGTCTTCTCGGGGCATCCACATTTGTATACTACATGTCCTATTGTTTCCTTTTTATCACTTTCCATTATTAGGCTATACACAATTTGACATACTTGTTATTTTTCTAACATGCTAACGGGTACTTCATGTGCAACATTTTTTATGCAGGGATATTTTATTCAATACTTGTTTTTCACTCTTGTTTTCTATTGTCTACTATTTTTTGTGTACAAAATTGTTTGTTTGTAGCCATGAAAACCTTGAGTGTCTTGCGACACCCTGAGTGGTGTCCTATATTTGTAACCCACCTTGTGCGGCCTACATGATCTTTTTGGGTGTTTACATTATGTGCTAGCTTACACATTGTTTGTTTCTACATGCATATTTGTTTGTACTAATAATTATTTTCTAACCACTTGTTTGTGTGCGACTTGGTCTTTACCAAGCACATTACCTCCCCCTGTAGGGCATAATTTTAGTTCACATGGTCAGTCCTCTTTTTGGGCCACATTCTCCTATATGCAACGTCACATGCACCCCCAAAGAGGGGGAACATGATTTGGGGTTTACAAACGGTACCAATATAGTTCATTCTATAGTTAAATTTATAGCTAGTGGGTTCATACCAGTCTACGAACCCCATACATAGTGGATTTTATAGGATAGGTAGTCCTTAGCATTCAAGGAAGCAGTTATAAGTTAGAGGAGAAAAAAAACCTTCCTTTCTACATTAATTCGGATAGTGGCATCGGATCACCCAAAAAACCATATAGTACAGAGATCTCTTCACCAATCTCAGGGAAGAAGTTACATGTTGGAGAATAAAACAACTTTTTCCTACACTTCTTTGGCCACAGTGGTGTGAGATCAACCAAAAAACTCACACTTCACTGACAGTTACAGGATATTCTTTCTACCTCATTTTGTCTCATCATAGATCAAGTGCACTTGTTCCTTTTTCATTTTCATTTTCACACTTTTTTTACATGTTTCTTTACATATATACATGCATCGTTACATATATACATGTGTATTTGACTACTTGATCATCTTATCTTTTACAGGTCTGTCCATATGGGAAGCAAGTAGTCAATAACAACAACACACATGGAAAGTACATCACACACGATACTAACCATGCAAGTACACTACATACATTGACATCAACACACTTTCTTCTCCCTAGGTTCACTTTCATCACTTTTTTACATTTTTGCATCTTTAGTCTCCACACTCCATTTTGTCATTCAATGCTTTATCTAGTCCTTTGGAACGTTTGTTACATCACTTTACATGGACTATCAGGTACACATCTCCATCTAATATATTTTACTGATATTTCCACTCACCAAAATAAATGTGGGAAATTTAGACAAAAATCACACACTTTGAGACATTATTTTGTCCATTTCTCATATTACTATTCATATGGTTCTTAAGTGAAAAGAGTAATAATTATTTGGCCATTTTTACATTGCTTACTGTTGTATTTTTTATCTTACACCTACACTTTCCCAGTATGTATTTTCATTCTGTGTTTTTCTATTTCTGACTGGGGCACCCCAGGCACGCTAGTCCCATCTGGAGCGCCCTGATCCTTTTTTCACTTTTCTCTCACCTTTTGATAACTTTATAGCCATTTGATATTTCCTATATTTTTGGTGGTTGGCCTTTTTAGGGTTAATTACGAAATGAGAACAAGAGAACCATATAAATATAAAGTTATGTGACCATAATGAGGGACCAAGCATAAAGAATATGCTATCACCATCTATAGTTGCATCCACAAAAAAAACCTAAAGCTACATTTACGTCCATATAGATCCATCAAAAGGCACAAAATGTTGGTTCATCTACATCACACTTCATAAGAGGGGAGTCTATTATTTCCATACACACATTTACTGCATTCTACATCTAGTTATTTACTCACTACTTCACAAAGTGTGACTGACACAATAACAACCTAGGGAACGATATCCACACACACCTATAACTACATTGGGTCTGAGATGTAGTGCATTAATTAGTTAGTAATTCCACCATTTTTGGTCGTTGAGGACAATCTAACCCTTTCATATGCATATTTATTTTTTAGATTTTGGATGCTTTGTCTAGGGTTTTTCATGTGATTTTTTATTACAGGTCTTACATCGACATCCGATGTACTTTAGTGAGATTAGTGTGACATGAAGAAAACATAGGATAATATCTAAAAACACCTAAGAGGAGGTTTGCGAGACATTTCCATTGACCAGGGCACCCAGATCTCATACCTGGGCACCCACAGGTGCCTATATCCCTTTTCAGGAACCCCAATTCAATCAAAGATCTCAGATCTACACTTTCTCAAGATTTTATGTGGTCATTTTCACTTGGTTTACAATGCAACACCATCCTAGACCTTCATCGAATCAGCTAAGGACTTATTAACCCTCTCTTGCACATTAGGGTTTTACATTTCTATTTACTTAGTTTCTTGGGTCATTTCCTTTATTCATTTAGATGTTATTTATTGCCTTATAATTAGGCTAAAATATTTATATTTAGTTACTCACCTCCATATCCTCCTTTTTCATTTTCTATGAATACATTAGCCATCCATATAGATAAAATACATGTATTGTATTATGAGAGCCTAATTATCCACTATGCAATATTACCATAACTATCCCTATGACCAATGCTATCCCCACATTGTATATCTACATTCATATTCATTCACATGTTTCTTCCTCTAATACATAGGATCTTGAGTCCCTTATGCATGCTTTACATGCTCAAATATTATAACTATATCATGGTGAATATGATTCTTCTCATACTATATATTCTAATCAACTACTTCATAACTCACTTACACCTGAATTATCTTCATACCAATTACCTATAAATTCAATTTCTCTTAAACTACCTATCTACAATGGTAAGGGTGATCCCAAAGAGCACCTTTATATGTTCCATGTTTATTTCTTAGACCAATCCTCTAATGATATGTTTCTTACCAATATGTTTCCTCACACTCTCAAATATTGTTCCTTACATTGGTTTCCTAACCTACCCATGCATTCATTTACAACATTCACTACTATAGCTAAGCAATTCCTTGCATAAATTTCTATCCACATTCGTGAAAAATTATCCTATGCTCAAATGGATAAATTGTGACAAGGTTATTTTACAAGTGGTTTTATCATGAAGTTCTATTACATTTGATTGGATAAATCAATTTCATATGGAAATATATTTCCCATTTGTACAATTATCTCAACTATTGAGGATTCCTATGGTTTATACAATTTATCCTAAGGTTTACACAATTTACCCTAGGGTTTACATAAATTATACCTTGATTTTTAGAATTTATTTAGGGTTCAAATAGTTTCCCTTAAATATTAGGGTTTACAAATTTCTCTTAATATTTACATTTTACTTCATAGGGCCCACATAAACTATTAATCAAATTTAGATGAAAATATACATACCTGTAATATGGGATTTTTCACATAATATTCTTCTTGTATGGAGGCTTTTCTTTTCTTGAAGGTTTTAATTTTTCTCCATGAATCTGTCAGAGTGCCATTTTTTTCTCTACTTTCCTTTGTGTTTTCTTTTTTCCTTTTTCATCTTTCTTTATGTTGTCCTTTTTATTTTTCCTCTCCCATTTTCCTATCTTTTTCTTCCTCTCTATTTTTTATTTCTTTCCTCTCATCACTATTAAAATGAAATGAAACAAAGTGGGAGGGCCTTTTACAATCCTGATTCATATTTTTTTAAAAAAATAGAGGTGATTTTGGTGTAAATATGGCCCAAAAGTGACACTTTATTTGTCACATTTGTGCCACCCTCGATATTTAAAAAAAATTATTGCCTATCTAATTAGAGGCTTAGAAGCATACAAGTAAATAAAAAATGTTACCTTTATTATTTAATGTAGGTATAATATAACTAGCATACATATTGAATATATTTATCTAAAATATGGATAAAGATATCAATATCTAGGAACCTATCTACGTATATCAATGATGGAAAATATGGTGACAAAAACTGAAAATGATGTCAGTAAAAGAGATGCACATGCCTCTGAAGAGGGTGATATAGGAGAAAGTTATTTGTATAATGTCATAATACCTCGAAGGGAACCTTATAAAAAATACAGTTCCACCCATATGGAGGTCGATCAAATTATTGGCCACGACCTTAAAGACTAGAGTATAGGGACAAGCTAACCTCCAAAGACTCCACTAGATATAATCAATGATGAAGATGAAGAAAATAATTATAGAGAGGAGGAATAAAGTAAGTTCAGGGAGGAAGAGAGAAGAAGAATGAAGAGAAGGAAGAGAAAATAGAATACACATGCACTAGTAATGAAGAGTAAGATCATCAATATTGGGTGGATAAGGGATAGGGTGTAGAATAAGAACAATTAAAAAGAGGATAATAATAATAATAATAAGGAACGAAGTTGGATGAGATTCATCCATTGAAAAAATTTACACTATAGGTTTCAGAAAGCGAAGAGAAAGGAAGATATTTTCTTTTGGAACTACTTAAAGGACACATTTTCCACTTATAAAATAAATAAGTCTTTATCCTTCAATCTAGGCACATACAATGAGAAGATGTAATATGAGATCTTGATGTCAATCTTACACAAGACTCCATAAGAACTTGCAGAATGATTAGAAGTGTCCTTTATAGACAATTTATATATGTTAGAAACACATGAAATTTCTATATGTAAGAAACACAGGTCGATGATGTGCTAATGAAACTTCTTGGAGAGGATGTGAAATAAAACCTTTCCAATAGTATTGATATTTTGACACAAAATGAAAAAGTGAAGGAGTTAACAAAATAACTCCAATAGACCAAGAAGAAACTAGTAGGATTGGAAAAAGAAAATAAATAGCTTCTAGAATAACATACACAAGATGATTGGAAGGCATTGAACCTTTGAAAGCGTATCATCACCAGTGAACAAAAATTAACCAAAGATGTAACATTAGATCAAGGGGATGTGTAGAGAAATGGAAGAATTGGTTAACCTACTTCTTAAACAGAGGGAATAAAAAGGAAGAATTCATTGAAAGTAAAATAAGGAGAATAAAGATAAATATAAATCTATTTGGACAAAGAAATTTTATAATGCCTATGTGGAATTAATTTCCAAAACTACAAAAAAGGACACATTTGTGGGTAATGTGTTTAAAGGGGTTTTTAAGTAACCCATAATTATTTATGTGTGTGCAATACCAAAGGTTCAAAAGAAAAACGTTTTGGGTATGTAATTTTATACCACTGATTTTCATAATGTGAGAAAGGTAAAATATCTCTAAGATATTAATGATATGGAGGAGAAAATAAACACAAAAAAGGGATAAAATCAAGCAGATATTGAGAAAATTGAGAAAGTAAACTTCTAAATAAGAAAATATGCTTGATAATTCTAACAACGAGGTAGGGAAAACTTTACAAATCTTACAAAGTGAGGCCCCAAATCATTAGAAAAGTTATAAATCCGCAAAGGACCTCAGTATGAACATTGATATGTTGGGCTCTCTACTACAAAAAAAGTGGATACATGGAAGGAAAATGAAGATAAGTTATGATAGGAGATGCTTAAAGTTTTTGAAGAAGCATACAAGGGTTACCTAACTATGGGTAACCAACTCAATTTGAGGTAATGTTGAGCCCCAATTTTGTATAAAGAAGCATACAAATTTTGGCTAAGTCCTTAAAAACACATAATTTTGGAGCACCCACAACAATTTTTAATGTTGAGATAAATCCATACGCTCGTACGTTGAACAAGGGAGGTATATCCATGCCTAAATATTTGAGGATGTGATAAGGATTATGTTGTGAAAAATTATAGAAAAATTCACAATAGATGGGAATTGTAAGGAATATACATGAAGGATAAATAACATTGACACAAAGGAAACCAATAGTTAACTCTAGTTAACTAAAGTATGAAGTGTGTGCATGAAAATATAACATTAGTGATGCATACAAATATGTAAGGAAAAGTTAATTACCAATTCATCTTCCCCAAAGTGATAATTATTTTCATGCAGAGTATCAAGAATTCCATGCAAGATGTGAACATATAATGTGGTACCATGTGGCATAAACATTGCCATCTACGCAATAATTAAATTTTAAAAACTAAAATCAAGGGATAAGTTTAACTCTTGTTCAACTAATGAAGGGTAAGACCCCGTTATTATATATACCCCCTTCAAGGATAAATGTGAGACACACTGAGAAATAGAGTGATAGAGATTTTTTTGATATGTGTGTGTGTGTGTGTATTATGTATGAGGATATGGTTTAGAAGGAGAAAAATATTTATGGATTCAATGTGTTATTCTCATGTGTTAATATTTTATTTCTAATAAGTTTTTAGTTTTCAAAGTCTAATGCTTTTTTCCCATAATTTTTTTGTTATAAAA